>JAVANC010000017.1:20956059-22299393 GCA_033319125.1 Parnassius glacialis
GACGGCGACTGACCAGTATATAAAAAGTACTCTGTGCGTCGAACTGAGTGAGTGAGTAAACTACTCTGTGGCTTTAGCTCCCTTTACAGAATTAATTTACATACAAGGCTACCAAATCAACGAAAATTTCGCCATTTTGGAGCCGAATAAAATTAATTATAGCTAAACAAAACAAAATTACACTGCCATTTACATTCAGTGGCTTCCCACATGATAGATGAAGAGATTAAAAAATAGATTGAGTTAAACAATTGATATTTTCAAAAGTTAGAGTGTTTACAAGCCTTCCGGACTTGATAAATCCACACCATAAGCCACTAAAACCCCTTTTTTAATATAAAAATAGCAATTAATCGATTTAAAAAAAATATTAATAAGTTCAACAATCATTTATCTTTCTAACAATGTGCTTTTTATATCATTTATATGTATAATATGATTGCTAGATACGATTTTATTCGATAAAACGTTGGAATCTTAATTTTTAGGCGATAGTAGAACATACCTTGCGCTTTCGCTTAAGGTATGCAATATATAAACGTGTATTTATATACAAAATCTTTAAATAAATAAAATAATATATAGTACGTGAGGGTAATATGGTCATGCGGTAAATATGGTCACATTCTTATAACTCAAAAACTACAGCCTTGTTATCATGGATGGTTCTGTGATACGATAGCTCTTCATCAGTCAATCAAATAATAAAAAGTCAAAAGGGCGCTGCTTCATCGACGACATTTCGACAGTTTACATTATAGTGAATAATTTAGTCGATTTTAGTATTGTGTATACACTACATAGTTATTTTTTCTTAAGTTTATTTTTCGAAGTGTTTCTAATTGTTACCAAATCTTGTTTGCTTTTTTTCTTATTATATTAGTTATACATTATGTTTTTGTCTCTGTCCTCCTTCTAGTTTTGATTTTATAGAGCCACAAAGCTTAAGGTGACCATATTACCCTCACGTACCTTAATACAAAAAAACATGATACCTATTAAAATACATATTGTACAAAATGTCACTTACAAAGCGAAAGAGAGAGAAAAACAAAAGTGGGATAAATCAGGTGGTATTATTCTTATACTCGAACTAGTCTCTTGAAATAACTCTTGTTACCTACTTATTTTCTTGAAAACAAGAGGCAGGGCATTCCGGACCAGTATGGACTGCACAGTAAAAGAGGAAATAAAGAAACCACTCTTATGTGGTGGAATACGAATATTGAGACTATTTTGGGAACGGGGAACTCTATCATAATTCCTAAGTTATTACACTCATAGCTGCGTATTTTGTACAATTTTTTAACTATGACGCTTTAGCGCTTTTCATAACACATTTCATTGTTCGGCGCCGGTATAAAGGGAACAAAAGTAAGCTTGACTTGTGATCCGTTGTCAGTTACGCGTAATTCTTTATTAAAAGTAACTGTCACTCAAATGTCAAAATATTGTCAAATTCCACAAAATTTCGCGCCTAATTTTCATTCATCTTGTAAATTTTTAATGTGGTTACATTCATTGTTAGCTGAATGAATATTCCTTTACAATTGGCAGCGTGAATTTAAGAATCACTCATAAAATTTTAAAGTTGCTCTCACTTTTTCACTAAATGACAACAGAATGAAACAGGTATAGAGATAATTAATAGTTACTGCACCGTGTAGTGGCGGTTTAAGAATATCTAATACCCGATATCATCCCTTGGGTGTCGTAAGAGGCGGCAGATGGAAACAAATCAGATTGGCAGCAGCGTCTTCTTAATAACGACTAAAAATAAAAAAAAACTGCAGTTGCCAACTCGCTTGCCAAGCGTAGCAACTATGACAAATATCCCCCTATAAGGCAGTCTATGGGGGAGGCCTGTGTTCAACAATGGACTTTAATAGGCTGTAACGGTAATATTTACTTTACGTCAGTCATGATCCACGATTATAGTGAGGCCGAAGAACTTTGACTGCTTTCGATTACGAGTATTGATTAAAGATTTGAATTCGTGTTAAATAGCAACTTTTTATTAAGTTTTACAGAGACAGATTATAAATGTTTAAAACATACGAATGAAATCAATTTTTTGCGTACCTTATTTTAAAAATAATTTTAGATTATTAAAATCTAAATATAATATATGAAATTACGAACCAAAAGTAATCTTATTAGAATACTAGAAAAACAAAATGTTTTAATGGATACTGAAAACTTAGTAGCCAAACGCGTGTTTTTGGATAAAATTGGGTAGGGTTCCGCTGTGTAAATTATTATCTGAAGTCCAAGAATAATAAAGAAATTTTTGAACTCGTTAATTAAAAAGGTAAGGAATCTCCTGTTTGTGTGATATTTCGAATGCATCTACTAGGTATATGGAGAAAAGGTATATAAAATATATAGTTCCTCGTAACATCAAATTAAGACCTCTAGAGTCTAAGCCTTTAAAAATTATAATACTGTGTCTCATTAAACAGACAGTAAGAAATTGTGAGGGTTCCTGGTACGATCGTAACCCTAAAAACAAAGATGCAGCCATTGCATTCGGGTTGCAGAGCACACTCATCGCGGCTGCACGCACGCAATCGGACTGGCGGTGGCGGCGACCAGCAAATTATAGACAAATTTCGATGAGGTATTATTTTTTCAACGCGCCCGGGTGAGAAATGCGTGATTGGGGGCCGGCTCCAGATTACAGAGCGCGGCGACACGCCACCGGCCGCGCTCTCTCTTACTTATAACCATTATTTAGACCATAATAAAATGTTAGCGAGTAATTATTGCCACCAGTTGGGTGGTAATTCATTTTAGAGATATTTTAAAATTATTATCATTATTAACGTTTTCTACAGTTCACATATAAGTGCGCTAATTGTTGAAAGGATTGTTGGCCATAATTTTATTCTTAAAATAATAAGAATGGTCGTCCATTTCAATGCGTTATATTATAGCCCAGTCATTATATACCTAACTGCAGATGCAAATTTAAGGGCAAATAACTGGTACGATTTTGTAAATTAGAGGATTGATTGCGATAGTAACTTTCGAGATTACGTATGTACTTTTGTGCTTATTAGAGTTTTGATGCAATTAAATAAATAAAATAACACCATTAATTCAATAGGCACATTCCGATAAAAATCCGCCATGAATTGAAAAGAATAGAATAATTTTTATCCAGTAAATATTGCTAGAATACATAATTAAAGTCGTTTAAGCCTTTACCTTGGACTAAAAAATCTTCTATCCCGGGAAGGACCAACAAGAAACCCGGTGGGACTTTCTAAATACTAATTCACTATACCTATGTGTTTTACAATTAATTATAAAATGTTTAGAAACAGTATGGCATCGATCAACTTAATCTCAGGGGTTATTATCAATCACATATTTTTAATAGTATAATAACTCATAGATATTAAATAACTTTGCTTAGGTTTTGATAAATAACTTATAAGTGTTTAACAATACATTTAATTTGTAATTGTTCTTACTACTTACAGATTATATCATGATTTCTAATATTTACGCGAATAGGTACTACACATTAAATTAAACAAATTTTACATATTTTATCGGGTTTAATATGAAATGTTGGGAATTAAGCAGTTAAAATTAAACGATAAAATCCGTAAAGTTGGTTTCGTTAATGTGTAGTATTCGCTTAAATACAAGAAATGATGTAGGTACATTATTTTTCTTAAATATATTAAAAGACTGAATTTTATATATGTATTTATTTTCTTTTTTCTTTAAGAGACTTCTCTGAATTTAGTTTCAAAATTGCTCTTATGGCTCTCTTCTGAAATTAAGTTGTGATGATCATAAAAAATATACTTTCTTGGGGAGGAATAAATTAAATAGTTAAAGTATAAAACCTAATTGCTATCCATTCTACGTAGGTAATAAAAGAACTGGCACTCAACATCAAAATACAAAAATATCTTAATAAAAAATAAATAAAAATTCTTGCCACTTGTACGCAATTTGCTAATTCAAAGCGAAACATCGCTAACAAATTAATATGATGTTAATATGTGCATTCGGAGTGCACCGCGAAGCGACCGGCGCGCCAGATTACAAGGCGGCCGGTAATGGACCCGTCGCGTTCCACCCTATACTCAACTTAATGCTCTCGCAATTTCACTCGAAATAATGAACACAATAAAAAAGACGTTTTCGCCGGATCCTTAAATAACTGCTGGCGACGAGTTACTGATTCGCGGGGATCATATTGATTCCCAGCTATATGATCCAATCATGCTTTTGATATAATTTGGTACTAATTTTCTATCAACATTCATCAACATATAATATATTTATAGTTTAATAAAACTAACAGTGTTAGTTTAGTGATTTAAAACATAAGAAAATTAATTTGATTGAATTCAAAATAAAATAATGAATATTATCTAGTTTTAAGAATGGTGTTTTAATTAGTTTTAAAAACACCTTTCTCCCTCCTACAATCGCGTTTTGTACACGCCTCCCACCACTAAGCCAACACGACTACTACATTCAACACTAACTTCTAATCTTCACACACATTGTCATGTTTCGCCCTCAAACAAAACACTACGAGTATGTCATGAGAAATAGACTACCCGATGGCTAACCGCTAAGCTTCTGCACGCGATTCTTGGCAAATTAATTTTGTCATCTTTTATAGTTAAATTCCTTAAAGTAATCTGTTATTTTAACCGTCTTAGGGATTTTTTTCTGTACTTACGTCAACTATTTTTTGAAATATAATTAATTTATAGGTACTGCGCTATGTATCTATTCAGAAGTTAAAACAAGAATTTTCGAAAAAGTTCTTTGCCAGTTTCTAACTAAACAAACACTTTGTAAAAACCTGAGGGATTGATTAATTAGGAGTCGAACTGTTATAATTATTATAATATAATATCACTATACATCTATAATAGGAGCTGGACAGAAAGCGTAAAATATAGACGTTTCATTATAATAAATACACTGGTTTCTAGTCCTCTAACGTAGCTGAGCAATAGTCATGAACAAACATGCGAGGGTTACACTGAAAGTTCTTAGAAAATCAAAAAACTGAACAAACTGGAAAGTTATTAGCTTTATTATATCTTTTCAAAATAGTGTCCATTTATATCAATACATCGCTGCATCCGATTGAACCACTGAGAAAGGCACTTTGCCCATTCGTCCTTAGGGGTCTCTTCGACGGCATTTTGAAATAATTTTTTTTGAAACGCAGCCACTGCTTCCTCGGCGTTCATAAAACGTTTTCCACGAAGTTTTTCTTTTATTTTCGGAAATAAATAAAAACCGCAAGGTACGAGGTCGGGGCTATAGGGCGGGTGACCCAGTAATTCCACGTCTGACGTCGCCAAGTAGTTCATTGTTTGCTTGGCGGTGTGCGACGAAGCGTTGTCGTGATGAAGGAGGATCCTACTGCGAAGTCGTTTCTCCCGAACTTTTTCGAAGACAAGTGGCAAACAATTGTTAGTGTACCACTCTGCGGTAACTGTTTTTCAATCTTTCAAAAATAATTGTTGGGTAATGGCCTGTCCTTCCGAAGAACGAGGCCACCATCTTTTTTCCCACGCTTCGACCTCTCTTCACTTTAGTTGGCAACTTCTCGGAAGGATACACCCAGATAGCAGACTGTCTCTTAGTTTCAGGATCAAAACAATAAATCCAGCTTTCATCACCCGTAAGTATGTCGAACACAGCATTTGAGTCATCTCCGTTAAATCCTTGAACCATTTCACGACACCAATCAACACGACGGAGTTTTTGGGCCTCTGTCAAATGATGAGCTATCCACCGGGCACAAAGCTTCCTGACCGCTAAATGTTCATGGAGGATTTTGTGCACTTGAATCCTACCGATGCCTGAGCTTATCCAAATCTGTTGATAAGTCACTCTTTTGTCAGTCTCTATCATACGCTACACAACACTGATGTTATCTTCAGTCGTCGCCGTAGAAGACCGTCCCTCACGCAGATCATCAGTTTATTAATGATATAAACTGCTGATCTGCGTGAGGGACGGTCGGTGGGACAACATTTTAAGTTAACTCATTAAACAAGTTGTAAACAGTGGCACGAGGTGGGGCTTCATCGTGAAAGGCCAATCGAAGTCTATCATAACTTTCTTGTTGACTTAAATGACATCGAAAGTCATAAGAAATCATTGTACGAAAATTTTCTGGCGTTACATTCACGCTGACGTGACACAGACAATTTTCAATTTGCCGCCAAATCGTAAACAAATGACATAATATTAATAAAATACATACCTACACAATAATATTGGCAAAGAGTTCCATTTTCAAAATTTGATCTTGTTTTTTATAATATCGTTTACAAGTGGCCAGTTCTAAAAACTTTCAGTGTCGCCCTCGTAACATATTAACCAATAGACGTAGATATCCACTGCTGTGTCTGAAGGATATAGGGAACCATTATAATTACAGGCTGTGAGTTAGTCCTCACAGGTGAAAGTGCATCTTTAGCCTTCCTTGTTTAAAGTTGACTGCAGCTGTCCATGGGCTGCAGTAACCACTCACCATCAGGTGGACTTTAAGTTCGTATGTCATTTCAATTTTACAAAAAAAAGTATTTTAAGACAATTTATTATTTTTATTTATGTCGTAAACTTTGTCATTCTTTACTTTTCATATTTTTACCTATTATAAATAATAGGTAAAAATATCGGGAACTACAATCACCATGCTCCTCTAGGATATCAATGTAAATACAATAAATAAAGAACGCTGCGGCAGCGAAACTAAAACAGACGGATTTAAGTAAAGGCGGGTGGAAATGACAGGCGTGGGGAGGGCCGTCGGGGAGAGATAGCTCGGCCCAACGTGTCCAGCGCCCATCTGATACCAACTACTACGACGACAATTCGCGACCGCCCGCTTTAGTAGGACAAGAAAAACGAAACAACTTTAACTCTCAGGCTATACTTATTAAATTTTGAAATCATTAAATTAGAGAAAGGTAATTTGTTTTTTTTTTAATGTATTTAATCTTTATTACACCTTATAATATAATAGAATATAAAGGGCGGACTTAATTCCTTATGGCATTCTCTACCAGTAAACCCTGGATGATTTGAGAAACTGTGGCAGGTGTAAAAGATTATTTTAAATAAATATACATTTTATTTCAGTAGTATAGTCTATACGTAGTAGAGCCATGCTGCAGCTACATTAGAAGTATAGTTGTAGCACGAATGGGTCAGCTCGACCGAGGAAGGACCACGCTCTCACAGAATACCAGCGTAAAATAGCAGCTTAACACTGCTGTGTTTCGTATGGTGAGTGTGGAAAACCGAAGACCCTTTTTACTGGAAAAGAGGTATTCCATCTTAGTCCTCACGGGTGACAACGCATCTGCAGTTTGATTCTTTATTGATGATATATGTAGATGTCACAGCAACCACTAAACATCAGGACTGTGTGCTGGTTTGTCACCCTATCCTATAAAAAAAAAACGAGATTACAGATAGTAGATTTTCTCTGCACCATAGACACTATTATCTAATCTCTATGTAGATTATGAGGTTTGTTGCTGAGATATAGAATCTATTATAATCTATCTTCAGTTTTTGTAACCCACCATACAAACCATACCAAGGTTATGCAGATCAAGAAATCTAGCCAAGCTCAGCGTAAAAACACAACATAGCAACAACTGAATCACTATAGTTACGTCACTAAATACCCGAAACTCTAATGGTTTCTTATATTTACGTGAATACTAAACATGGAATAAAATAAAGTTTACGGACTTTATCGCGATTAATTTTAACTTTTTTAATTCTCGTCGTCTCGGACACTTTTCAGCACGGACCAGGACTTAGGAAGTAGCATCAAATACGCATGGCGATCAAATTCTCCCTACGATAGGATAGTCGTAAATCCAGCGGTAAAATATTTACAGGTTGAAAAAGATAATAAGTATAGTCACATTCTATTTGTTGTTACTACACCTAAGGACCTAAGTAAAATCATAAAATCTGAAATGTGAAATCGATAACTAACCACTTACAATGGTACGATTTACACGAAACTTATAAAAAATAAAAGCTAAGTAACGAACTTCGATAAATCCCAACGTGTATTAGCCAACTTTCTAAAACGACATTACGCGACAACATCAAACAATAATTTAGGGAAAAGCAATTATCATTATCCAGATAGAAGGGTCGGAGGCGATCGCATTAACATCATAAAACAGGGACGAACTTGTCTACGCGCCCCCGGGACAGCCGCCGGAGCCGAGACAGTTACATATTACGCAATAAAGAGCTGTTCTCGCGAAAGGAAGTGTGAAAATGAACAACATCAAGGGGTTATCTTGAATTACTCACTAAAAACTTATTGCAAAAGCGTCGGCGGGCGTCGCGGGTGAGTGGGGGGACAGGGGGGAGGTGGATTTGCCGCGAACAGATAAGGGCACGCTATTGGGATCGCGTCGTTCTCATCCAATTACACGGTCGAGCGAGCGCGGCGAGGAGCAGCGCGTAGATAAAAAGCGAAGTTGCCTCGCTGTCTCCGCCGGGATTGTCGCTCGGCTAACGTTTTCACCTACGGCCTCTACGTACTCTACGTACGGGTGATGTAATTTTTTCCTTTTAACTTTCGTAATGGAAGTCTTTAACAGTTCAAAGTATCTTAACTTTGGAACATCTTGCAGCTTCAATTGTTACTACACAAATTATTTCAAGATATTTCTACATGGCTCTAATATATTACTAATTTATAATGTAATATAATATAATTAACAAAAAATAAGTCATACGAAGTAGGTAACGGTGGTAGAGCCACGCAGCAGTTTTTGCTGTTGCACGTATGGGTCACAGAATACCGGCGTGAAGTAGAAGCTCTGCTTCTGCGTTTCGTCTGGTGAGAGCAGGTGGCCGGAGGCCCAATTCTCCCCCCCCCCCATGGTATTCTGGGGGGGGGGGGGCAAATTCCGCTCAAAAACAGAACTGCTCGGGGCAAACTGAGCAACAAGACCAAGGTGACACCTGCCACGCTATCCGTGAATTTTTGCAACATCAGGGAACTTCACTCGAACTTAAACGCCGTCCACTACCATCTCGAGACGGCGAAGCCGGCCTTGCTCTTCCGAGACGCAGGTTTCCTCTCCGGCTGATATTTCGTATCTCTACTACCCGGGGTACAAATAGGAGCACTCCTTTGTGCCTCGGGCTGGAGTTTGCGTGTATGTCCGAGAGGACATCTGTTCTCGACGCCTCGGCAGCCTTGAAGGTTCGGACCTGTCCATCCTATGGCTACGCGTAGACGGCGACGACCATCCGCGCGTCTACGGGTGCCTCTATAGGTCCCATAGCGGTAATGCCGAAACAGACCGACTCATTAACCACGTACAAATGGCTACAGATTCTTTACTACAACAGGTCCCATCCGCAGAGATCGTGATCCTTGGCGATTTTAACGCCCACCACGCCGAATGGCACGGTTCACGTTTAAACGATCATGCGGGGAGATCTGTTTATGACTTTGCTTTGGCATATGGTCAGACACAACTGATTACTTCGCCTACGCGGATTCTAGATGTGGAGGATCATACACCTTCCCTGTTGGACCTTTTGCTGACCTCTCATCCGGACGGATATCAGGTTTCCGTCGATGCCCCTCTCGGCTTTTCAGACCATTGTCTGATCCGGACTGTGGTGCCACTCACGCTCCCCTCGCGGTTGCGTTCTGCAGGTTGCCGCCGTGTTTGGCATTACAGGTCAGCGGATTGGGACGGAATGCGGTCTTTCTTTGCATCCTACCCATGGGGGCGGGTTTGCTTCTCGCCGGATTATCCCAGCGCTGTTGCTGACTCTGTCACTGATGTGGTGCTACAGGGAATGGAACTATTTATTCCATCATCTGTGGTACCCATCGGGGGCAGATCTCAGCCTTGGTTTGGTCGCTCCTGTAAGACTGCATTACACAGTAAGCAGGAGTGTTATCAAGCCTGGGCTGCGGCTTCGGCGACTCTGGATGTAAACACCAGCACACTTAAAAAGAAGTATAACTTCGCCTCAAGGTCCTTCAAAAGAGTTATTGCCAAGGCAAAGTCAGAGCACATAGGCAGAGTTGGCGAGAAACTAGTTCGCCTTCCTTCGGGAACCCGTGCATTCTGGTCTCTCGCCAAGGCTGTCCAAGGGAATTTCTGTAAGCCATCACTACCATCTCTGCACAGGGAGTACAACGCACTAGTCCAAGATGCAAAAGACAAAGCCGACCTTTTAGGCTCCCTTTTTGCGTCCAACTCGACTCGTGATGCCGGGGGGAAAACACCGCCGACCATCCCGCGGTGTGAGTGCTCCATGCCGGATGTGCCGTTCTCACAGCGCTCGGTTCGTAAAGCACTCTTCTCCCTGGACATCCAGAAGTCGAGTGGGCCTGACGGAATCCCCCCAATTGTGCTGAGGACGTGTGCTCCGGAGTTGGCACCAGTCCTAACGCGTCTTTTCCGGTACTCCTACTCCCAAGGCGTAGTCCCGAATTCATGGAAGACAGCTTTTGTCCACCCGATCCCTAAAAAAGGTGACCGCTCAGACCCGTCCGACTATAGGCCTGTCGCGATCACCTCCTTGTTCTCCAAAATAATGGAATCAATTATTAACTGCCAGCTCATGCGGTACCTTGAGGATCACCAGCTGATTAGTGACCGCCAATACGGTTTTCGTTGGGGTCATTCAGCTGATGATCTTCTGGTCTACCTGACCCATAGATGGGCAGAGGCAGTAGAGTCCAAGGGGGAAGCGTTGGCCGTTAGTTTGGACATTGCGAAGGCCTTCGATCGGGTTTGGCACAAAGCGCTTCTTTCGAAGCTCCCTTCCTAAGGGCTTCCCGAGAAATTGTGCAATTGGATCACCAGCTTCCTTGCAGATCGGAGCATCAAGGTCGTTGTAGACGGTGCATGTTCTGACTACAAGCCTATTAACGCTGGTGTTCCACAAGGCTGTGTGCTATCACCAACGCTGTTTCTTCTGCATATTAATGATATGTTGCTAACTGGTAACAATCATTGCTATGCGGATGACAGCACTGGTGATGCTCTATACACCGGCCGTGCTAATATTTCTCGGGAAAACGTCGCCGAGTACCGGAACAAACTTGTGTCTGAAGTCGAGTCTTTACTGAACAAAGTCTCGGATTGGGGGCGACTAAATCTAGTCCAGTTTAATCTTCAGAAGACACAATTTTGCGCGTTTACCGCTAAAAAGAACCCCTTTGTCGTATCTCCTCAGTTTCCAGGCACTCCCCTTCTTGCCTCAGCCAGTATCGGAATCCTCGGAGTCGACATATCGAGTGACGTGCAGTTTCGTGGTCACTTGGAAGAGAAGGCCAAATTGGCCTCTAAAAAGCTTGGCGTGCTCAGCAGAGCGGGTCAGTATTTCATGCCGGCACACCGCCTGCAACTTTACAAGGCGCAGGTTCGGCCTCACATGGAATACTGTTCCCATCTCTGGGCAGAGGCTCCCCAGTGCCAGCTCCTTCCACTTGACCGCATCCAGCGCAGAGCGGCTCGAATCGTCGACGACCGAGTCCTTTCCAATCAGCTCGATTCATTGGCACTGCGAAGAGATGTTGCATCCCTTTGCATTTTCTTTCGCATCTACCACGGGGAGTGCTCTGAGAAATTGTTCGGATTAATCCCAGCCGCCAAATTTCGCGAACGCACATCGCGGCGGAACTCCCGATACCATCCACACCATCTGGATGGTTGGCGGTCCACCACTGTGCGATTTAGAAGATGTTTTCTTCCTCGCACGACTTCCTTGTAGAATCGATTACCATCAGCGATTTTTCCGGACCGATACGACTTAGGGACCTTCAACAAAAGACCGTACATCTTTTTAAAAGGCCGGCAACGCATCTGCGATTCCCTCCCTGGTGTTGCAGCTGTTCATGGGCGGCGGTAGTCACTTACCATCAGGTGAGCCGCATGCTCGTTTGCCCCCTCTCCTATAAAAAAAAAGGTAGGTACCTATAAGCTTAAAACTCTTTAAGTTTAAACGCAAGTTTAAAGTTTCTGAATTCTGTTAGTTAATTGAGTAGGGAAGACCCTACCGTGCTACACGTATTTTAAAAATAGATTACTTTCAGACATGCAGGTTTCCTTACGATGTTTTTTGGAACGAAGTTCCTTATCGGACGGTACGAATTTGGTGGATGGGGGCTAGGCGAGAAAAAGTGTAAGATTTTTCCGTCACGACCCCTTTTGACGAAGTGTAGGCGGCCTTGGCGGCTATAAAGAAGCGAGATGGAATAACATCCATCTCCCTCGCACTGTTTATTATCTTGTCATGAACGAAATATTATTTTATTTTAAATGACGTTTTATTTTAGTAGACGCTAGTAATTCATTTATTTGTATTTGTTAATCAATAATACAAAACGTTTATCAATAATGTACTAGGAAAGGAATTTCGTTCCAACCAAACTACTCACGCATGTTTTTCTATTCACTCCTAAAGATGCAGTTTACTAGGCTAGTTTATAAACACTTAAACTTGCACTTATTAATTCCGTTAGTGCCGACAGAAATGATCCGCCCATTATAAAATAATATATGATGAAGGTCGCGCTTTCGAGCTACCATGGCGCAGTTTTTAAAGTAGCTTGATGATTATTGACACATGATATAATATATAATGCTTAATAACTATAATAATAAGTAAACAATGTCTATAGCACAAATTCAATCAGGATTGAAATTTTTAAAAATAAATATTTTTAAACAGCCTTTCGTTAACTCTGCACAATATACGAGTATACTTGCTAATTTACTAATAATCGTATTCTAAAAGCGTAGTTTAACTATTATTAAAAACGCCACGAATTAAATTGCCTTAAACCATCTCTATATTTATAAGAAATAAACCTATTTCACCCAAGTAACAAAATCTACACAAACAACATGACACGATCGCAGAGTCGTCTTAGGAGAACAAAAAGCAATCTAAGTCGAAGTGTTAAGGGAATTACCGACCGCGGTGGAAGCGCCAGCTACTGATTCAATTAGGACAATCGTCATGGGAATCCATCTACTGACGTCTATTGCTTTTTAGTACGCAAGTCAACTACTTTGGAGAGCCCAGTAAAAAGATTTACTACGAAATACGATTTGAAATTTTTCATCCGACTCGCAACTTCAAACAACTGAACCATAATTCTCGTCTTAGGCTTAATAGTACTGTAACCCAATAAATAACAGTGACATTTGTTTTCGGTACTAAGCCCCACCCTCTGTCACAACGGAACCCAATCCGACAGCGCGGCGGCCGCCGTATGTAAATAGTTTACCGAAAGTCGCCGCTCGTCCATCACGCGTTGTCACATAAATTATGCCGCGGCGAATCCGCGGTCGAATCATTGTTTGACTTTTATCTTATTACGTATATCTCCCGATTTTGTTCGCGTCATATTTCTTCTGACTTATCGGCTTTTATCTATCGTTTTGTGGCGAGTAACGCTATCGATCACGCGATGGAGGGCGACCGACAAATGTGTCCCCGTATGTTTTGAGTGGATTAGGCGAACTGTCGGTACGGGCCGCCAAGGTGACTAATGCGCCTTCAAGCTTATTTGGAGCTCATATCTTCTCATTGTCCGCTTATCTGATGATAACTCTCCCTGCAACCGTGTTCGTAGCGCCCTCTGTAGTCATCTGGATGCAAACAACCAGTAACATAATAGCTGCCCAGAAATGACTTATTGTCAGTTTTGAAAAATTTCTCAGTAATATTTCCCGCTGATTGACGCTATAAATAAAGTCACGTACTTGACTTTTAAAAAAATGTTTTGATTTTAAAATTTAATGTCCGTCATATCTCCATCACTAATTGCAACTTTAAACGTACCTTTTGTTAATTTTAGTAGTCCTAGTAGTAGTAGTAGTAGTAGTATATTGTACGTCAATCTTCAAAGAAAGAAGTAAAGAAAGAAGTAAGATGAAAACACAAATTATGAAATTAAAAAAAAACGTTGACAGCGAAACCCAACAGTAGTGGAAGCACGGGCGTCGCTATCAGAAGATCTATTCGACACAACATCGGAAACCTCGGTGGCATTTCCAAATCCAAGTTAAATTAATGAAAACATTCATCCATAAAGACCCGAACGCCTCAGCGTTCTTATGAATGAAATTCCAACCTGCACGGCATCGAATCCTTTTTTATGATCTTCATAAATTAAACGACCAATTTCCAGCGAGTGTCACAGCTCGGATAAAGGAATCATTTTTATAATGCCCTCAGCGCTTAACAAGGGTACAAATAATGCCCACGCATATTCACGCGGCCATAAGTCCGGATCGAGCGGAGTGGCCACTGACTGCTAAACTGTTAATATAAATAATGAACTGCGTTTATGGGAAGACGTGGTAGGTAGTCGACCGTTGACTAACAAGCGTTTTGTTAGCGGACTTATAATTTGGCTTCCACCATTATGCATCGGAAGGGTACACTGTCGCTCTGAGTGCGGATTATCTGCTACTTCTTGCACATCTCGGCCCCTCTGATTCACGGCGCTGATAAATCTTGATTCAGTAAAGATAACATAAATCAAACTCATGAATAAACACTTCAAAGTATTAAAATGTCACGGTTTTAATTATAAAAGTAATTATTTTTTCAAACAACTATGTTAAAAGTGTTTTACACGAGCTAGCATAAATTATTTAACAAACATTTTTTATTTTGCTTTTAGGCGTGCAAATTATTTTACCGTAAGGCCAAACTTAATGATAGCAAAACATTTGATTTTAATATAAACATTTAGGTGCAAGGTGTAAGGTACTGCGATCACCAATACACCTACCAAGATTGGCGATTAAGGCGAATCCTCCAAACGGAAGAGGCTCGTATCCAGCTGTGGGCTTTTGCGGGCTAATGATAACGAAGAAGGAACATTTAACAAAATATAACAATCTTAATACACGGCAGAGCCATGCTGCATCAATATTAGTAGTATAGTTGTTGCACGAATCGGTCGGCTCGACCGGGGAAGGACCATGCTCTCACAGGATACCAGCGTAAAATGTTAGCTTGACACTGCGGTGTTTCGTATGGTGAGTATAGAAAACCGGAGACCCTTTTTACTGGAAAAGAAGCATTCAATCTTAGTCCTCACGGGTGATGACACATCTGCATTTTAATTCTTTCTTGAGGATAAATGTAGATGTCTATGGGTCACAGTTATCAGTTACCATCAGCTGTGTGCTCGTTTGTCACCCTATCCTATATAAAAAAAAAATCTGATTTATGTATATGTACTTTTTATCAGTTTAAGGTGAGCTTTACTCAAACTGATATCTATGCATATAAATAAAACGGACATAACTGTCTGTAATATCGAAATAACTGTCTTTTACTGAGCTTATGAGATTATTTGCATGTTACTAAGGCATGAGTAAACATTTTTATAATTTTTGTCTGTCTGTCTATATGTCTTTCCGGGCCGTTCTTAGGAATGGCGAATTCGATTGAAATCAAACTTCACGAACAGATAGACAATAATGTCAGAAGCTATGTAGGCTATGTTTTATACAAAAAACTTAGAGATTTTTTAAGTTGTTAAATTAATAAGATTAAACAAATGGTCTTTCAGTATTGGCTATGCTCTGTTGGGTCGTTATTTTTAAATAAAACTAGACTTCCTTTTTATATTAATTTAAAAATATTTCATTAATAATAAATTAATATTTAATAATTTATAAGTGACATGCATAGTGTATGCATGATCTAGTGGTAATACCAGATTAGAACCTAGCTGATGCTAGATTTTATTTTTTATTGAATAAGGATTATAAGCGTGAACACAGCCCACCTGATTATAAGTGGATACTGTGGCCCATAGACACCTAGATCTATCCACAAATAATAATCTAATGCGTTTTACCCCTGAGGACTGCGATGGAACTAACTTCACTCACCGTATGAAAAGCAGCAGAATTGAGCTACTAATTTACTGTGGTATTCTGTGAGAGCGTGGTCTTCCCCGGTCGAGCCGCTACCTAGTGTAAAACAATTTGTTCAAAAACACAAATTGTTGGTTATCGATTCTAATTTTGTAGTGTCTTGTGCACGTTTTGTATTTGTTTATTCAATGAAGTAGGTAAGCGACAACACAATAAATTAATTTTAAAAAAATCAATGCCCTCGGCAGGAGCGCGAAAACAGCTTTGAGGGAATTTGTTTGAATTTGACAGCTCTAATAGTACAAGAATAAACTAAACTTTGACAAGACATAGAGGTCATTGTTTTGGTCGAATTTTGGATACATTTTCGGTTACAGTAGCAACCTGCAGAGTATCTCTTGAACTGCTCTTTCAAAGTACATAATTGAATACACTATGAAACATTTTAAAATTTTTCATATAAGCTCAAGAAATTATTTTCAGCTAATTTATAACATATGACGTGTTGTAACTAAATACAGTATCCCTGAGAAAAGTCTAGATTTAGCACGGGCTACCGTCCCACGCCTCAACACGACACGACACACGGTGGCAAGCTGCCTACAATTTATTATGCCTCCTCCGTCAGCTGGCTGACTTATGCCGGCCGCCGCGCTTTGCCCATTTATGTATTTACATTTCCAAGTGAACTCTTAATCATTTATAGTGTGAGGGTGAGGTGTAACAACAATTTATAAATTACGTTACTTACAAATTGATAATAATTTTGCATCTTGCCAAATTAAAATAAAGAAAAGTTATAGCCTATATGCATCCTACTACTTGGGACAGGCCTTCTCACATTTCGAAAAGGGTTTTCCATTACCTATAGCCTATTGAGATCCGGAGACAGTGTACTTTTAAAATCATAAGAAATCATCGCCGTAAAGTCTTTTCGCGTTAATTCGATTTTCTCTACGGATGACGAACTTCAAGTGGTGATGAAAAACAATGATCTAAGATTTTTCTGCCACGAGGGCGGCGCTACTTTGCAACGGGGTGGAATATTTGACAGATTACATAACGAGATAGTCAATTTATTAGGAAAATGAAAGAGTTAATGTTTATTTTTATAGTATTAGTAATATTGTATATTAATTAGGTTAGAAATGAATAAACCTAACTACAGATATTCCTACAAGTTAAAAATTAAAAATGTGCAAAATATTAAAGAGCAAATTACTGAGGCATTGTTTTCTGTATTAATATAATACTCTGGAAACTGATAAACTTTTATTTAAAAAAAACTTAATTTAAAACTACTCAATTAAATGAAATTATGTAACACAAAACTTCATCTCAGTCCCAACTACATCTGGTGAGTGGAAGATTATTAGCCCTCATTGACACGCGACTTCCCGCCAAAAATACTTTAATCAGTACCTTTATAAGTTGCATATCTTTTAAAAAAATATGACATTCGAAATTCAAATTTTTATGAGCGGCCAGAAGCGCAGAACTAAACTATTAAATAATCTGTGGCAGAACTTCGTGTGCCTGTGTGCCATAAATACATTTTAACAAAAGAAAATCCAAAAAGATTATGTGCTTGGCTAAATCAGTGATAGGCGTACGCCTTCAACCTTCACTTAACTTATAAATTATTGACATCTGGTGAAAATAATAATTTATCTGAGATTACTAAACGAGAAATCAGTAAATTTTAGTTTCAATGGTTTAAAAGATCGGAATCTAAATTATCATGATGAAATATAACATGCACAACTATTGTATTCCATGCGTTAATGTATGGCTTAGAAATACTTTTGCAGGCTAACACGATGTTGACTAAGCAAACTTTTAAAACATTAATTAAAGAAAATGCAAATGCCAAAGAAATGTAATAAAAATATAATGCTACAATATTATGTTTTATTACATGTACTCTGTTACCTGTGGTTTTGTTTATTAAAAAACTACATCTGTCAGTAACGTTCTAATAAATATTTTTTGCGCAGGGGTTAACACCAGTCAAACAATCATAGATCCTGCAGCTAATGCTTTCCGTAGTAAGATACCTGAAAGCGCTCAGTATTCGCGCGATCCAAATTATAGAGCAAGAAACGATTTTCATTTACAGTCTATATATTACTCGAACAGACATTATGACCGACAGGGAATGGTAAGGCTACCCCGTAGGACAAACGATAAAGTGTCCAGGTAAATGATTAAGTGCTAAGTTACGAGGATAGCGTCGCGCGCGCAGCGTGGCACCAGCCTCCATTCACTGCTCAACGTATAATGTTACCTGACCGCCGAAAATATCAAGTCGACAGTCCAAGATGTTATCTCAACGAAAATGTTATAAAATTGAATATTTTCATATATGTTAAGTACAATATCACCCCGCAGTGCGCATCTTCCGGCGGTTGACGCACGCTTCCGAACCACCACACACTTCTACGGCAATCCATTTTTATGACACATTTTATGGTGAATAGAGATGTTATTTAATATCGCTGTTAACGTTCCTACAAAAATTCGAATACGTTTACATTTTTTGCTGAATGGGTTAACATTGTACGATTTTATGACCTAAAGGAAAAAAGAAATAAAACATTTCTTGGCACAGCACGAAGTGACAAACAATAAAGAGATAAAAAATAAGTCTCAAACGTGGGTCAAAGCCAAAGCTATAATAACGTGAAAGTTTTAGTGTGAATTTGCATAATAGGTATGTACCAAAATGAAGAAGAGAATAAAGTTACACTAATAAAGTGTGATTTACAATCTCGATCAAATACAATCGTTCAAGTCCACTGCTGAACATAGGCCTCCCCCAAGGAATACCACACAGCACGGTCCTGAGCCACCTGTATCCATCGACTTCCTGCATGTCTGACCAGGTCGTCACTCCATCGAGTTTCTTCCCCATGGGTTGTCAATTCTTCGAACTGGTTAAATCGGTTTTAACGTGGTAGAGCCATGCTGCAGCTATATTAGTAGTATAGTTGTAGCACGAATGGGTTGGCTTGACCGGGGAAGGACCACACTCTCACAGAATACCAGCGTAAAATAGCAGCATAACGCTGCTGTGTTTCGTATGATGAGTGTAGAGAACCGGGTAACACGCATCTGTATTTTGATTCGTAATCGAAGATAGATGTAGGTGTTTATGGACCACAGCACCACTTACCATCAGGTGGACTGTGTGCTCATTTGTCACCCTTATTCTATTAAAAAATTATAATTTTCGATTACAATTCTTGTTGGCGATATTATAGAGCCGACCCATTCGTGCTACAACTATACTACTAATATAGCTGCAGCATGGCTCTACCACGCACAAAATATTGCACATGATCGAACAAACTTTAGTCAATATTTTAGTTAATTATTTTCGTAAGAGTTTATCTATTATCATTCTATCAATACAAGGAGATAGACAAACATTTAACGTAATACAAGTTTAAAATTTAAAATAAGTTTTAAATTATTTAATGACATTACAAAACCCGTGTTGCCTATCATCCTGAATTACAACTTTTACAACTTTGGACTGAAAATTAAGCTTGTATAAAATGTAAGGTGAGAGGTAAAAGTACTTAAAAGTGCTTTAAAACACCTGTTTTATTATATTTCAATTGAAATATATAGGCATGTTTACGTTAGCATAATATGCTTTATAAATTGAGCACCTACTCGTGTCAAAAAGAGGTCGCATCTCAGTTGTGGCACAGCATGAGAAACCATTTCTGACGGTGACTCTAGTTAAATTGTATATTTAAAAGAATAAGAAAACAACCGTTTACATCAAAGTGTAACTGCAGATAAATAAAATTTAAAAAAAGTTATAAATTAATTTAGTTTAGCCTTTTAGTCCACAAGAGGGTTAGTACAAAATATGAACTTAGAAATTATGTTAGTAAAACAGAATAAAAACTACGCTATGACATTGCTTTAATTATTTTCCGGGCCAGTTTTTGACACATGTAATACACCTATCTGTGTGTTTTATATAAAACTTTACATAGACTATTGAATAATATTGTTTTCATTTTTCATACCTGAAAGTAAAGTCTAAAGGATATAAAGTTGTTTCTGGTAGGGCCATGACTCTAAAGAAAGCTACTCGTCGAACACTCACATTAAAGATCGAACAGTGTGATGTATTACGAAACAGTGGTGCAGCACAAATGAATTACATGACAAAATAAATATTAACTATTAAATTCTACTATCCTATTACCATGTAGAGGTGGTGTAACAGCGGGTAGTGACGCAATATCATTCCGTGGGTGTTGTATGAAGCGAAGAGAGAAATTAAAACAGAAAAAGGGCGGTAGCATATTTCTACTAAAAGTACAATATAAAAAAATTGCGGTTGCTTACCCGTGAAAACTTTGACAAATAACCCCCCCTAAGAGGCAATTAATCGAGGAGGTCTATATTTAGCAGTGGAGTTTTGATAGACTTTAATGAATAATGAAAGAAAAGAAAAACTTATATCATAAATTGTCAAAATAAACCATAGCTCACACATGAAGTAATGGTCTAATGTGCAAGTGGTCGATGTTCACATTATCATCACGTAGTTGTCGTAAGAGACGGTAGAACGAAACTAACCAGAAGATGGGTATGGGTTGCGAAACTACCTACCAAGCGTGACAAAATGCAACAAATGCCCCACTATAAAGGAATCTATGGGGGAGGCCTATGCTCAGCACTGAACTTCGATAGGGTGTAGTAATGATGAAGATGAAAGAATTTTACGTAATATTATTACTTAATTGCGTCATTATTACACCCTAATTTTTACGTGGTAGAGCCATGCTGCAGCTATATTAGTAGTATAGTTATAGCACGATTGGGTTCGGATTACGAAGACCACGCTCTCACATAATACCAGCGTAAAATGGCAGCTTGAAACTGCTGTTTTTCGTATGGTGAGTGTAGAGAACCGGAGACCCTTTTTACTGGGAAACAGGCATTCCATCTTAGTCCTCACGGGTGACAACGCATCTGCATTTTGATTCGCAAACGAGGATAGATGTAGATGTCTATGGGCCACAGCAACCATCTACCATCAGGTGGACTGTGTCCTCGCTTGTCGCCCTATCCTTTAATAAAAAAAAATAATAATAACAAAGACGTACTAATTGACCAATTTGCTTCACATATAAGACCAAGAAGCTGTCAGAAACCAAGGGCATTTTGGGAGTTTTTTTGTCGATTTTTACATTACCAATGAGACGAATGGAGTCCCTGTCACGCCCTACGATTACAAGTAGAAAGACGTCGAAACCATTACCACACATTACCATATATATATATATATATATATATATATATATATATATATATATATATATATATAAATATATATATATATATATATATATATATATCTTCTTTATATATAAAAAGTACGTGTCACGTTGTTTGTCCGCGATGGACTCCTAAACTACTGAATTGATTTCAATGAAATTTTTGGTCAATGTGCAGTTTGGTCCAACTTAAAAGATAGAATAGCTTACATCTCAATTTATAGTGGCAATACAATATTATTTTATTGAAAATTATTTGTCTATTATTTGACAGTCACAATTATCCGTTAGCTCCAAACGATTCTGTCAGATGACGATATCTGTTGACTGGATTGAGTAAATATTTTATTAAATAGCATATCATATATATATATCATAGCGCCATCTATTGATGGCGCTATGATAAAAATACAAACGTTTAATATAAGCTACAATTTAGTAGTTAACCACCACGTGTTGCTCTAAGTATTCAACAAATAAAACCGATTTCAAAAAAAATTTGCAGACTGTGTGCAGTTTGGTCCAACTTGAGAGATAGGATAGTTTTTATCCCGATAAGTGACCCTCAATTTTTTTATTGCTAATTTCAGGAGTTTTGTTGGAAAAGCAAATGGTTGTTCGGAAAGGGCAGAACAAAGTCTGCCTGGTCAGCTAGTATATATATATTTATACGAGTATATATATATATATATATATATATATATATATATATAAGAAACCCTTATATAAATTAATCGCAACCAAAAATAAAATTCCGTTTTTAAATCATTCAATACATTAGCTTTACGTTCTCTAAAAAGTCACACGGCAAATGCTAAAAAGCAACGCTATTTGAAAAAGGAATAACAAGTTGACAAAACAATTAATTGCAGACATTTATAAGCCAACGTCTAGCAGACCAGCGTACGTCCATAAAACTAAATTGTAGGCGCTTTGCAGTCATTATCGCTCCAGGAGATGAGCTAGTTAGCATGCTTAATTGATTCGGGCGCCTACGTACGAGTGAACGCCACCAAAATAGTACAACGTAGTATCGAGTATTTTAACAGATTTAAAGCGCGAATCGCTCTCGTGATTTTATTTGTGAAAACGGGGTATATCAATGGGTGTGTGCGTGTCGCAGCGAATATCAATTAATAGGCGTTGGTGCGCGCAGCGCTGTAAAAGTGTAAAGTGCAGCGAGGCGGGGGGCGTTATGTAAATCACCAGTCGATCTACCTACATTGACAGTGTTGGAACGCGACACGACTTTTTTGTAATATATATAAATTAATTTTATGTTCAAAACACTCACGCACAGATGTATTATTCCACTAGTGTCATGAGAAGAGACAAAGCGAAACTGAAACAGGAGATGAACAGCAAAATTTTCCTAATAAAAACTCTAAAATAATTAAAAAACTGCGGTAGCTAAACCTGCCAAGCGTGACTACCATGGCGAAATTCCCCTTAGGCGTAATTTATATGTTTTTATAGGGCATGGGTGACAAGTGAGCACACAGTCCACCTGATAAGTAGCTGCTGTGGTTCATAGACATCTACATGTATCCTCGTTTGCGAATCAAAATGCAGATGCGTGGTCAGCCGTGAGGACTAAGATGGAATGCCTCTATTCCAGTAAAAAGGGGTCTCCGGTTCTCTACGCTTACCATACAAAACACAGCAGCATTAAGCTGCTATTTGACGCTGGTATTCTGTGAGGGCGTGGTCTTCCCCGGTAGAGCCTTAATATAGCTGCAACATGTCTATGGCCAGTGGACTTTGCTAGGCTGCAATGAAAAAATGAATGAATAACGTATTCTTATATGAAATCCAATATTACATACAATCATATTTTCTTTCAGAACATGAAAGTCTACTGCTAGACGTGTTGCTCTTTCTTTATATGAACAATTTGCCATAATTACCATACTTGGCAGGCGAATTAGCACTCACAGTACCCTGTGTCTTGTAGCTTTGATTCTGTGCTTGGTCGTAGGTCTGAGTATTTTACGTCTGATGAATTTGATATAATTACCGCCATCTATCGGAAATCATGGCAGCCTCGTACCGGTAGGCGAAGTGTAAGGCGACCCCCCACGAGATGGAGTGACGACCTGGTAAGACATGCAGGAAGTCGATGGATGCAGGTGGCTCAGGACCGTGCTTTGTGGCATTCCTTGGGGGAGGCCTATGTTCAGCAGTGGACTTATGAAAGGCTGTAATGATGATCGGAAATCATAATAACATCTTTCGATGATGGATTTTCTTAAGTCCATCCATCCATTACAGCCCATAAAATCCACTGCAGTACATAAACCTAATAATTAAATCATGCATTTTATAGGAATCTAAAAAATAATCAAAAAGAACAGAGCAAATTTTGTTCAGAATTTGGCCAGATAATTTTAGTCAGCTTGTACAATGCTGGCTGTAAATACAGTAGCAAATATTTCGTGCAAGTTTTGCGGTATTCCAAGAAGTATCGAATAAACCTTCAATAAAAAAGTAAAAAAAAAAATATAGAACACCAGCATTTGGCACTGGCCGGCGTGAAAAACTGCATAGTATGGACACAGAGTAAAGAACACCGCGGGCGTCAGGCCGGCACCCACGGCCCATCGCGCTACACAACACATGGCACGTGAAAATTATTGCCGCTCGGATTTTTCGAAAGCATTAATGCAAATTTATCGAGCCGCGCAGCGCTAATTGCGAGCGACGCGCTCTCGCTGATTGTTTTCTCGTCCGATTTATGGCAACACCTATTGCAGATTTAAAGCTTTAATTGTATACGATTCACGTGTTTTATTGGATAGTCGGGTCTCAGTATTTATTCGAGCGGCCACATTCGGTGCGGTTACGTTTATTGATTTTCCAACAGCGCTGTGTGTGATGACTTACGGTTCCATGTGTTTTAATTTTTCTCTATCACTAAATAGAATGTCGAGTACATTACTAATACCGCAATGGCCCACTGCTTACAGACACAAGATACACGATTGCAGATATGTACATATGTTAAGTTGGAATAAATGGCCGCGGAAGCACACTCGGTATGCTCATATATTATGGTATTTTGATTTGAGCACGCTTTGGCTTACAAAGGAGTATATATAACAATTTGTTTGTGTGAATATACTATTTAAGTTGAATTCTGCTTTTTTAGTTTGTGAATATAATTTGATTACGTTAATGCTAAAATTAGAGCAACAACGTGACAAAAGAAAATATCCACGTAAGAAACAGTCTTGTGACGCTCAAGAAAAACTGATAAGTGTCGTTAAAACGTAAAAATTACCTCTCAGCGTAGGAAGGGAAGTGTTAATAAATTAAGTGACGTCGCATCCAAGCGGTTTAGTAAAGTTAACAGCGCCGGCCTCGAGCGTCTGCCGCCTTTTTCGCTAAAGTTTTCCGCGCCGCCGGCACCGGAAGTTCGGCCATTATTATTTTACGCGGGCAACAAGCGGCGCGATAATATCCCGCGCTACACTCGGCCCGCTAGCGACTGCCTTTAATGGCTGAACGTGTCTTCTTACTTCTCGCTTAATAGGTGTAATAACTTAAGCAAAAAAGCAAGATCTGAAATTGAGTCGGGTCCATTTTGTATCCGTGACTGGTGGTCGGATTTAAAGAAAAATTTTATATCTCGGATTATCTTGGTCTTTTCAAAGCATTTGGTGCTAACATAGTTGCCATTATTTTCTTTTCTTATCTTATTTTCTCACTAACGATTTGCATTAATTAAAACATACTATATTTATGTAAAATTTTGAAATACGTTCAGCGAAAGCAGTCGTATGAAAACGATCTTTCTTAGTTTCACGTAAAAAAAGTAAATATAATATAGCAACAAAATCGCTAGCATTATATCATACCATAGAATAGAAATAGAAAATATGTAACAAGATAAAGAAACTCTTTGAAATACGTATTTAATCAAATTACAAAGTCCAACCGGTGAATTGTCAGGTCCGAAACATTTTTTTTATAGGATAAGGGTGTCAAACGAGCACACAGTCCACCTGATGGTAAGTGGTTGCTGCGGCCCATAGACATCTACATCTATCCTCTATTACAAATCTAAATGTAGATGCGTTGTCACCCGTGAGAACTAAGATGGAATGCCTCATTTCCAGTAAAAAGGGCCTCCGGCTACCTGCACTCACCAAGCGAAACGCAGAGGTAAACCTCTACTTCACGCTGGTTTTCTGTGAGGTCGTGGTACCACTCCGGTTCGAGCCGGCCCATCCGTGCGACAGCAAAAGCTGCCGCATGGCTCTACCACTGTTAAACTACTATAGGGATCAGACTATTTTCATTTTGCACACATTTTTTTCCTTTATGCAATATTTTGGCACGTTAAATTCTGGACTAAAGTCCTAAATCACCAAGTAGTGACACAAATATAATATATATTGAATATAGAGACTCAGAGCAGTATGATGTTATCGAGGCGCCAGTTTTAAAAAGTAAACGTAAATTTACAACCTAAATACGTTTTACAGCTAAGCACACGCCTCTAATTGCTGAGAGTGTTATAAAGTAGTTAATTCAATTAAATGAAAAAAAATTGCGGCACTATTAATTTATTTATTAAACTCTATTAATGTCCAATACTGAACATGGGCCTCACCATAGATTGCATCCTTATACGCAAATTTGCCAAAGTAGCCTCACTAAACGTAATAACGTAACGTAAACGTAACGTAAACGGGATGAGAGCCGCAGTTTTTATAAGGAAGACACAGAAGGACAACGCTCTCACAGAATACCAGCGTAAAATAGCAGCTTAACACTATTGTGTTGCGTATGGTGAGTGTAGAGAACCGGAGACCCTTTTTACTGGAAACGAGGCACTCCATCTTATTCCTCGGAGGTGGCAACGTATTTGCATAGATGTATAAATACTGAGCTAATACTATAACAAATAATGGGGAAAGTTATTTATTTAAGTATTAGTTTATTTGAATTCTTCGAGGTATAAAGGCAGTTAATTGCCACTTCAGTGATCAGCTGGGCTGTTTCAGTTACTCTTGTTTTTCTAAACTAACCACCGATAAGAGACAGATCTGATACCCGAAAACGGAGGAGGAAGAATGGACTTCGAGTGATAGTGACCTCCCACTAGATGAAGTGACCTTATTAAACAAGCAAGTAGTTGAAAATTGATGGTTGCAGGTGGATCAGGACCGTACTTTGTGCATTCTAGGGGTAGGCCCATTTTCAGCAGTGAACTTGTGATGATGATGATGATGATGATGTAAGTATTTTGCTGCCCTGAGCAAAAAATAATTTTGTCTGTTATTTGTAGAGCTAGGAGGAACTTAGAGATGAGTTATAATAAAAAAATCAGTCACTTCTAAGTCATTTAAAGATGATTTAATTCTTGATACAATTCCAGTGGTAACAAAAATTCTACGAAAATTTCATTAGCTGCCTTTAGAGTGGTACAAGTGCTCTAATATACCCTACGCAATTGACCGACAGTATTGAAAAGTTGTCGTCGCGGTTAATATCGACCAGAAGACATCAGAAACACAGGGGCCAACGTCCAACAGTCAACTGCTTACAAGATAATGTGGAAGTAGCTGCAGCTGTCTTCGCCTTTATTGATTTTTTTTAACGAATAATTGTGACAAACAAGCACACAGTCCACCTGATGGTAAGTGGTTACTGTGGTCCATAGATGTCTATGTCTACGAGTACATCCATCATCTATTAAGAATCAAAATACAAATGCGTTACCATCCCTGAGGACTAAGATAGAACGCTTCGTTACAAGTAAAAAGGGTCTTCGGTTCTCTACACTCACCATATGAAACACAGCAGCATTGAGTTGCTATTTTACGCTGGTATTATGTGAGAGCGTGGTCCTTCGTCGGTCATTCGTGCTACAACCATAATATAGCTGCAGCATGGCTCTACCATATGACATATGAGGTCCACAAATAAAACAAGATATTATCTTCTTATTTTTAAATTATTTCTATATAATATGAAAAAGAAATTGGGATCAATAACTGAATCAAAAGATTTTCTTAGATAAAAACGAAACGTTAATCGGTTTGCTAGTGACACTAAACTATGATATTTGTCTTCATATTTCCACACGGAACGTTTAAACAACAATCTAAAAGCAATTACCTGGCTATCCAAACGACGGCTTCTCGTGGCAAACGGTTCCATGGCGCGATATAATAGAATAAAATAGTTGTCAGTCCATTGTGCGTTAAATTATTCACGAAACGTATCCGTCGCTCCAGATCTTCGGCGAGATCGTGCGATATGGGGCATTACACGCGTTTCCATTTTTCATGCCGAGTGAAACCTGCTTGATGACAATCGTGACAACACCATATTGAGCTTTATGCTTTACTAGCTGTGCCCGCGATTTCGTTCGTATAGAATTTTTTCTTCTATTTTTGATAAGCATAGTAAATTGGTAATTCACAACCATGTGAATTACCATCATTTCTGAAACAAACAAAATTGCCGGATTTCGAGCGATGAAAATCCACGGAAGATTCATCAGGTGCTTCTACACTCTGAAAAAGTCACTGTTTGGTGTGGATTTTGGGCCGGCGGTATCAGCGGCTCTTATTTCTTCGAAGAGGTGCAATGAACCGCGCTCACTGGCAATGGTGACCGATATCGGACGATGATAACAATTTTTTGTGGCCTACGATAGATGGTACATGCCTCACAAACATGTGGTTCAACAAGACGGCGCAACTTGCCTTACTGCAGGGAAAACATTCAATTTATTGGATGATAAGTTCGGGGGCGTCATCTCGCGTGTTGGCGACATCGACTGGCCACCGAGATCGTGTGACAACACCGCTCCATTACTTTCTGTAGGGCTACGTGAAATCTCTAGTCTATACAGACAAATCACAGGTAATTCTTGACGAAATTGATCCTCATTTATGACAACATGTCGTCCAAAATTGGTCCACCAGGATACACCCTCTACAGCAAAGTCGCAGCGGCCATTTGGCTGAAATTATATTGCATACATTATTTCATCCAATGTCCTTTAAAATAAAATAAAAATTGTGCCAATATCACTTACACAGGTTGTTTTATTTCATTTCGAATTTCATGCGCTATTCAAGAAAAACCCTGTATAAAAAAATAGTTGTACCTTTATAGATTTCAAACTTTCCGATGTAAACGAAACGAAATTTCATAAAAGATATTTTTCAGGTAACGTAGGACTGTAAATGATTCCATGTAACACTGTAAAGCTGCAAATAAATTTGCCCAACCCCTGAAATAAAAATGGTGATAATGTGTTTTATATAGAATAACGGTGAAAGCACACAGTCCATCTGGTGGTTGCCAACCCTGAGGCCTAATAACGGAATGCCTCGTTACCAATAAAAAGGGTCTCCGGTACTCTACACTCACTATACGAAACACAGCAGCATTGAGCTGCTATTTTACGCAGGTATTTTGTGAGAGCATGGTCCTTCCCCGCATAGAAGTAGCGTGATGCGTGCTCAGACAGAAAGACAGACAACTTTTCCAAAAACTGTTGTCTATCAATTCATATTACGAGGGCGGCACTGAAAATTTTGGGAATCAAGGAAGTGACACAACATTACTATTTATAAATGTATTTATTGCTTTTAGAAGTATTCTCCGCGAAATTTGACACATTTTTCCATACGATGGAACCAATAATTGAAGCAACCATTCCATTCGGAAGTTGGGCAAAATGGCCGTTTTGTAGGCGTCCACAGCTTCTTCAGGTGATGAAAATCTCTGTCCACGCAATTTATTCTTTATTTTAGGGAAAGCATAGAAATTATTAGGGCTTAGGTCGGGGCTGTACGGCGGATGGTCTAATAATTCTATGTTTTCTTGCTTTAAAAACTCTTTTGTTCTATGTGCGGTGTGAGAACTCGCATTGTCGTGATGGAGGATGATGCGGCGGTTGCAGTTCTCTTTACGGAGTTCAGAAACGACCTATGGCAAACAAACGCTAGCATACCATTCTGCATTAACCGTTCTTTGTCTCTCAAGAGGAATAGTCGTAACATGGCCGGTTTTGGAGACAGACGTGGCCACCATTTTTTTTGCAACACTCCGTGAACGAACAATTTTTGTTGGCTTTAACTCATTTTCGAACACCCAAACTCGTGACTGGTTTTTTGTTTCGGGTTCATACGCGTATATCCAGGATTCGTCACCTAATACGATGTTGTACACAGCATTTGAGGATCCTGCGTGGAATCTTTCGAGAGTTCTGACGCACCAAGTAACGAATGCGATATCCATCAGGAAAACAACTTTTTTAGACCTAATTGTTCATGCAAGATTATTTGTATTTGACTCATGCCAATATCCAAAGTTGCTTGAATTTCGCGGTATATCACATGTCGATCTTCCTCATTCAGCTTACGCACAGCATCAACGTTTTCTTGGGTGACTCCAGTTTTTGGACCACCTTGACGGGGATCATCACTGAGCTTGACACGTCCACGTTGAAATTCAGCAAACCAGCGATAAATTGTGGTTTTGGATGGGGCTTCATCACCAAATGCAGAAATCATTCGGTCAACATACTGTTTTTGTGTTAAACCACTTCGAAAATCATAATAAATCATCGCTCTTGCATTTTCTCGAGACAATTCCATTTTCTCAACGACTAAAGAAGTTTGACAAAACCTTGTGACAAGACCGAGAATCTTTTTTTAAATAAATAAATGGTATTCGATTTTTAAAACCAAGGAGTTTTCTATTAAAAATATTTTAATATGACAGGAATAGTGGAAATATTCCATTCCCGATACTTTTAGTGCAGCCTATGTAATCAATAGGCGGTAGCATACCCAATAAAAATAAAAAATAAAATTATATACAGAGAAAATCCTCTTAGTGTTATGGATTAGTACAAATCGTAGTAAGTGGAGTAGAACAGTAGTAGTAAAGTATTATACAATATTAGTGTAAATATTTTATTAATATACAATTCAATAAAACCATTATAGTTTCGTTAACGATTTGTAATTCTTTTCGAAGAAGCTGCTTCTGCTGACCGTCATTAATTTAAACAAATGTAAATAATCACATTCCGATTCGTTTACAGTAAAGTGCGAATATCGTAACAGTCTACGGCATAATACTAGTAACAGAGGTATATTAGACCAAGTTGACCAAGTCTCATTTTTGTAACGACATTAGAACACGTAAGTCCGCCGCCCTGTTGAAGTAATTGGATTTTTAATATACCTATAATTTGGATATACTTACTATTGTTAACCTAGCTAAGTGTAGCAGCTACGAGTTAGTCTCTAGTCTTATTAACTACATCACTTCACATTCGGTAAACGTCATGTTGTTTTATCTAACGTTATCGTTTTCTTTAGAGTTTCCAACCTTTACAATAGGGATTTTAGCCGGTGAAACTTTAATGTAAGAATCTTTACAACATTGTTATTTAAACGAGTTTTTAGCTCACATCTGCAACTTATTCGAAGTATTATATTATATTTTAGTTACGCCCAGTTGCAGCAATTATCCAGATCATAATCAATAATTAAAGAACGGTTACCATTCGACCACCTATAGATTTGTGTCTACAAAGTTAGGAGGCAATTTTGTAGTAGCCTGAGGGGATCAAGGAGACTATTAAAAATTAATCGCACGCATTCATTGATATCTGTATAATTCGAGAGTGCGCATCCGCTAGCACCGCGAGCCGTCATTACAGCACCGACAATTCAATTCGACACATCTTCAGGGTTTCACCTCGCCCAATAATTATACGGCACTATCATTAAGGGAGCAAAACAAAACGTAATAACGTTGCAATTAGACGGTGGCTGTCATTAGATTGTAATAGAGTTTCGTACAACAATTTGTGAGTGGAATCGTCAAGCGTGTCACATTACCCCGCGTCCATTAGGGCGTTTACACAATACGGAATTGAAACCACCAGTCCACAGATTATCGTGATAGACAAACAGACCGCTTTGTCTCGATAATAACGTCTTCTACATGGTGCTCCACTGTGTATTGTTTTATGTTGTTTACTGACATGACAAATGATAAATTAGTATCGAGTACGTTTGGTCGATTTTATTTTATTTATATTAAATAAAATTGCACGCCTCACAACGTGAGGGAGTGCTTTACTCTCGATATGTGGCCATACCTCAATTTCGCTACATAAAATCGTTCTTGTACTTTAAGCTGGACATCAAATCCATATTATTATTAACGTTACAATAAGTACAGACATTGAATTATAAGATCAGTTTTTTTCTCTAATTACTCTATTGAATAGTTAGCTTTTTATTGTTTTTATAAGTTAAATGCTTTTTTATGGTTACTATGAGATGTAATAACAACTATTTTTTGAGAAAAATGTCTTGAATCTATGCGATAAATACAAAAATTGTCAAATACAAAAGTTAAAACAACCTATATATGCAAATAGTAAGCGCAGGCATATGTCGGTTATCCGGCGCGTATCCGGGCGATTTCGGCAGGTAGCACGATAATATCCACACATCGAGTATTAGGATCGCCGCGATAAGATGGTATCTTTCGAACATTAAATAACATGTTTCCTGCAATCATCGCCGTAATTTTAATAGTATAATTACCATTTTCGTCTGTCGGCTTTTTAGACCCTATGATGATGAGCACCAACATAAACAACTTGCTATTTAAACAAAATGCCTTGCTACGATGACCTTGTACTTAATTAGCAATCATGTGTTTATTAAACACTTAATTTTATTTTTATAAATTTGCAATGACAATGTAGTACTGTTTTATCCATGAAGGTGTTATACGGATCAATTCCAGCTGCCATAATTTTAAACTACATCCACATAGTCTCGACGGTTACCGATCTGTTTAAATTTTCTGACACGCACAACCATTTTGTGACCTTTTAAAAAAAGTATACTTCTTTCTGTAAGGCCAAATGGTTTGATCTCATACATGAATCCTTCTGGCGCTTCGCGGGCTCCTTTGCCTTACTTCCATATAAATTAGACAATATTGGTTACAATAGATGTCTTAAAATACACTACAGGCAATTCGTCGTTGACGCCACAAAGGGGCGAACCACAATTTTTCAAAAAATTACAGGAGGGCAAGAAAATATTTATTATTCCCCGATTATTAGCTTTTTTAGCTTTGCGGCGTTAGCGACGAATTACTCTAAGGATCATCTATCAGGCACAGGAAAAAGTGTTACTAGTGGAAATAATTAAAAAGTCCGTTTCCTCTCCACATATATCTCGGAACACGTTAGTTACGGCAACTGAGCACATTACTAACTTGAAAATTATTAATTAACAATTTGATAGGCCGGCTTAACTTTTTTAAACAATTAGGCATATGGTGTTATAACAATTAAGCACCGTGATAAATGTAATCTTTCATTTTTATGATTCAAAATTCTGTTTCGACGAAATTGCTTGTTTGTAAAATAATATAGTGTATGCACAAATAGAAAATTTTAAATGGAATAATGATGTATATTTTTTCCAAATTACCTAACAAAGCTTTTGCTCAATATATTAATACTAGTTGATATCGGCTTGCTTCGCTGGGCGCACGATAATATTTTATTGCGGTACCTAGATGTAAAATATCAAGATTTTTTTTTAGGGGACAGTCGATAAATCCGTTAGTGAGCGTCTACATTGTGTAATGCCTAACTAAACTACATTTCACTACTACATACATACTTTAACTATACAAAATACATTTAAAAAGTAAGTAAAACTACACCTTATAATTGTCCCCATGGTGAGTAGAGGCCGCTTCTCAATTTTGAGAGGACTTTGTAAGTCCTTAATTCGTCGCATTACCCCAGTGCGTGCTCGCGGACTTCACATGTCCGCATGTTATTTTATTCTTCGTGCAATATAATGTTCCCTCGCGCTATGTTTTTTATCACCCCCGAACCCGTGGTAAGTCATTCCTAAAATGTAAGTTAATCCGTTCTCTGTCCCATGAATCATATATGCACATTCGATTGTTTAACTATTGTGTCCATTTCGCGGACAGGGAAACTGTTAACAATTTCATTGATCCTCCTGAACTATCACGTCATTTACTTACTGGAAATTGACGTTTAAAAATATATTACTGAATTAAATAATGCAAATAATCGACTAAAACAATTGTAGAAAATGATATAAAGCAAAAAAGGTTAGCAAGCAACAACTCAACATTTTACACTGATTTTCAGTGCTAACCCCCGTGACATCTCCGATGCCTACACGTTAAGAAAAGTGCCAAAACAAATACGACTTGCCTTAACCCGTATTCGAAAGACCTATCGAAATTTGATTGGAATAATGTTTGAATACAATTTCATAGCTAATCCAGGTGGCAAACCCCTTAAATTCAGCCAACTCAAAGTTAGAAAATGAGATTCGAACTGAACTACCATTTCTGAGAAGTCAGATACACCTCAAATATGTATGAAAGTATTGAAGTAAAAATGTCATAACAGCCTTTACTTTTTAATATAATTAAAACTACGTTTTAAATAATATCTTTTAATACATTCATTATAACACTGCAATAATGAAAAGCACAAGTTTATTTTGAAAATCTCCTCACGTTATTATAGATACCGGGCGAATAACTTTTTATGAGCTTTTTATAAGACCTTCTATAAAAATAAATTACACACATTATGCAACTTGTTGTTCGCGTTACCTATCTCTAATTATATGGTATCGTGGCGTTCAATCTGTATGAGTAATAAACATCATAATATCGTCACATTAAGAAGGTAAAACCGGTAATATGCAACCGCCAACGCTCACTAATGACGGTATCAACTTATTGTTTTAAATCGTTGCCGCCCTCTAATTCTGAGCATCGTTTGTAATTAAGGCCTAACGTGCCGAAAAAAAACCATCAAATTCACCCCTTCGTGCTATTCATCTGTGGTTGATGAACGGGCGAAATAACGGTTTTTTAAATTTGATTTTAGAGTTATACTTAATTTGTTTAAAATATTATAGAACATAGAAGCTGTACAAAAATATAACTTGTAATTCTTCTTCTAATCGACTTTGTGCAAATGGTTAATGAAAAAAAGAAACTTCGTAACGACCATCCAATTAGTTTAAGAATCTACGCAGAAGCGCTCGTCGACCCTCAAATTTTTCCCCAATTAAACGCAAAACTTTCCTTGACGCACCGCTGGTGGTTATATAAAAATTTAAAGTCCATACAATTCGTGCTACACAAATTTTTATTACCTACGCCTTTTAAGTAAGTAAACAAAAAGAACAAATTAGACAGTCTCTGCAGAAGACGTCGTCCGCCGCTATATCCCACTCGGGACACAAGCAAGGGTGTAAAAAGTAAAACAATAAGGATTCCGTGCGGTTGTGAGGGGATATTTATTGTTAATGAAAATGGCGGGATTTGAACTAACGTCTTGTAACTAAATACCCTCTCACGGTTAAAGCGAGCACTAATTTGGTTTTTATAGCGCGTCCTTAATTTGATTTGGCGGCATCGCGGGCGCCACTATTGTAAGTAGGAGCAATTAATTTGGTTGGATTATATTTTTTCCAACGCGCGTCGCTCGACGGACTGCGTCGGCTCACTTACGCGCCCGCTACGCGCTTCTACTGACGGGGAAAAAATAAAATAAAACTTAAGCCCCGTTTAATTTGAAGGGTGGTTCTGGGCTATTAAAGTAACACGCTTATGTATTGCAAATTATATTGAAATTTGTCTTCCATTACTGAGCGCCTTCCTCACACAAATGTTGCCCGCATTACGAGCGGGAGATTTTTATTCCGCGCTACGCCCACCCTTGTCTCCCGCTTTTTTACGTCGGAAGTTTTGTGGTGCCTTTTTTCTCGCTAATTAAAACTCTTCCGCGCTGTTTCCTTTTAGAAACGAGATCCAATCAATTAATTTTTAGGCGGCATAAGCCATCTCGGAATTTACTGGTCTACTAAAAACAATTCACCTTAAAAAGAGTTTTCCAAAGTAATTGATCAAGCAAACTTTACGCCTTCAGAAAGCGCTTTGTGGTGGGTGATGTGAACTACGTCGAATCTGTAATTTAATAATATTAAAATAAATTTTAACATTAGTATAATAATGACGATCTAATGACGAGATAATGGCTTCTTTTGAAGGAAATTGAATTGTCTATTACATGAACCATAAAGTCACACGTAATACTCGGAAGCGAAACACGTTTCCACAGTGGCGTTGGGCGGAGACTGAACAACTTTGATGGAGTCACGCGCGCCATTGTCTCCAAGACAGGAATTACTGTTGCCTTCAATTCAGTTTCTTAAACACAAAGACAATTACCGATAGTTATTCAGATTACTACTGTTCCAATCGTACGTTTTAATTTCAGTAGTCATTTCGAACACGAGATTGCCTTATACTTCTTGCTAAATATATTTGATAATCACATGTTCACAGTTTTCAAAAATAGTTCCTATTCCCACGTAGCTGGAACTAGAATCTTACAAGAGTAGCTGACATAGCGAATCAGTAAGCTGATGTGGCAATAGACCGGCAATATAGCTCGAAGAACCGACAACCGATGGCGAAGAAAGGTTCTCTAGTGGGCAGCTTGTGCTCTACTCTAGTGCTTTGCGACAGTTTATGGGGGAGGCCTAAATTCAGCAGTGAGCTTACGATAGTAGTAGAGTAGTATTATTTATTGAACCTTACAAAACAGTATACAATACAGTAACCTTATAAAAGAATTCTCTACCAATCAAACTTAGGGCAGTGATAATAACACGAAAGCAATTGATTACAGAGAACATAAAAATTGGAAATTTATATACATATCTAAATAATACCCAATAGAATAAAATAATGGTAATAAATTTATATATATATATATATATATATATATATATATATATATATATATATATATATATATATATATATATATATATATATATATAATACACCCACACATATAAACATATACACGAATATAGAAATAATTTTAATGATGACGGAGCTTAGCAGTTATGAACCATTTTCTGCCGACTTCCAAAAAGGAGACGGTACTCAATTCGAGTGTATGTTTTTTTTTATGTGTGTTACCTCATAACTTTGTACTGGGTGAACCGATCTCGATGATTCTATTTTATATGAAAGCTAATATAATTATAGTTCTCGTGTGGTCCCATATAAATTTGATCAAGGTCAGACCAATGGTTACTAAGTTATTCTTAAATAACCTATATTGAAGTCGGTTGTACAAAATTTTTAATTTTAAATTATTAGAAAATGTGTTTGTTGCTGCCAATATTTTTAAAATATACCCTTAGTATTAACAAATAATCATTAAATAGACCTTAATATTCTTATTTAGACTTTACATGACAGGCAAACACAATATTTATATAAAAAGTTGATAAAAAAAGCAAGTAAAAATTGTATATAAACTCTGTAAAACAGAACAGTTTCCTAGAGCGCGTTTACCTGGAAGAAAGTACGTAAGTACAAGCTTAATATTATGTATGTTCCTACTCAAAGCTTTTACCAATAAAAAAAAGCGGAGAAAGCAGCCTAAGTGGCAATAGTGAACAACGCCGTCCAGCAGTGGCTCGGAGCACGCTCCGGATTAAATGGAAATCAATAGCAATGGGGCACGTGACCCACGACCCTAACCTTCTCGGTGCCAGATGTGCTCATCACTAACGAACTGCATATACACAAAGAAAGAAAATTCTGACTAGAGTCAAATCAGAATTGCTTCACTAAGGAGAGAAAGATTTTGTTTTAAAACATCAAATGTATGCATTTTATACCTTTAAGTTTTATTTTCTGCCGACTTCCAAAAAGGAGACGGTACTCAATTCGAGTGTATGTTTTTTTTATGTGTGTTACCTCATAACTTTGTACTGGGCAAACCGATTTCGATGATATTTTTGATGATGATTTTTTATATGAAAGCTGATAGTTCTCGTGTGATCCCATATGAATTTGATCAAGGTCAGACCAATGGTTATTGAGTTATTCTTAAATAACCTATATTGAAGTCGGCTGTACAAAATTTTTAAATTTAAATTATTTAATAATGAATAAAGAAATTTACACTATTTTAATGCACGCTTAAAATAAGTTTATTTTTTCAATACGAGATATGGGGTGAGCAATTTCTTTCCTCGAGGAAAATGTTTTCATTAACTTATTTTATCCACGTTATATAAAATGCAGCGTATACGAGTATAAGTTAAACGATTTGTGTATTAGTAACTATACTGGGTAAGCGGTGTAGCATGCACGGAGCCAATATTTTCAAACTGATAATAAATAAATAATAAGTAATAAAAATTTATTAAACTTTACTCTTGTAGTGTAATACAGAAAAAATCTTACATTTAACACACACAGCAATAAAGTTAGGTAAAACACTAATGAGGGTGACGTTCTGTTCTCCTTACATGACTATACTCGTAAATTAGCCAGTATTAAAGAGATTCAGGCCCTTACCCCCTTATATAAAGGGAACAAAAAAATGCTATTTACTTGTGCTTGCGTGCATGCGTACGTGCATGCGTGCGTGCATGAGTGAGTACGTACGTGCGTGCGTGTATGCGTGCGTGTGTGCTTGGGTGCGTGCATGCGTGTGTGCGTGGGTGCGTGCGCGCGCGCGTGTGTGTGTGTATGTGTGTGTGTGTGTGTATGACAATGCCGCCCATTCTTCAGTCTGTAATATTTGAGCTAGAATTTTCATTTTCATATATACCGCCATTGTCAGGACCTCTTTCAGCAAGGAGCATAAAGTATGCGTAAAGAAAAGTCAACATCCTCTTTATACCCAATTTTATCACACTACATTTCTGCCGTAATATTATGTGTTTAATATTTTGGTAATAAAATGGGTTTTGTAACATCTAATTGTTTATTTAGAAAATCCTATTATTTTATTCTAGACATTACAGTTTAACGAAAAATGCTGCCAACCTCCTACGTATATTTATCATTATAATAATTTCGTACGACTATATTCGAACAGTGTTTCTTGTACAAATTACATATTAGTAAAATCGTATTCCGTATAGTTTCATTGGTTAAATTACCGTTGTCTGGACATTAACTTAGAATCTTACTTACTACGGGAGTCCGTTGAAACAATTCCTCCTGAAATCACTATTCTCCATCACAATGACGGAATCAATCGAAATCGCCTTCGATTACCTCTTGTCATAGATTAAATAACTAAGAAGGGATCTTTATTTTAATGCACAATTAACCTTCAGTATATTCAACGAGTGGTAAAATTAAAAATGTTGTACCACCGACTTCAATATTAATAAAATGAGAACATCATCAATGTAGTTGAAGTCAATTAAATACGCATTAATAAAAATAACTCAAGAAGTACTGGTCAGATCTTGATCAAATTTATATGGACCAAATGAGAAGCACCAGCTTTAAAACCAAAAACACAAAAACATGTAACACACATAAAAACATAGTCGAATTGAATACTCGCTCTTTTTTTAAGTTGGTTCAAAAATTAGAACACTGATAAAAGAATATTATTTTTCTCACTTACATCATAAATAACAATAATATGCAACAATAGTATGCTCAAAAATTTTCTCTCCTGTTATGGTAGAAAATGCCATAAGGCATTAAGTCCACCCACTGTAACCCTTAGATTAAGGTGTAACACAATAAAACTTAATAATATTAAAAATGTGAAATGTATAAGGTTCGATTTTGTGGTTCCATCACTCCAAAGGGTCAAAAGTAATTTAAAAATATTTGCAATGATTTAAGTAAATTATGAAATAGAATATCTTCTTTGTATAGCTGGGCTACCTTCGATTGCTTCTAAAGATGCTTTGGAATAGCATGCGAACTACACCCAAAAACTAGTGGTTAATACATTATATGTAAATATATTACCTTATAAATAAGTTTGAGTGTTATTGTTAGACTGTAAAATAGTTTATAATTTGTTTATATTTATTTTTTTAAAAACGTTACCTCCACACTAGGATTTTCTCCTGTATCGCGAGGGCAGTTTAAATACATAGATTTCGCAAGGACAAACATCCACACCCAGAACAATAAATATTTGTAGGCCATACAAATACTTGTTCCGTGCGGGATTCGAGCCCGCAGCCCTTAGCCACTGCGCCACGTCGCCCTCAAATTAATGGTCTGACGACAAAGTTTGTGGTGTGGGATTCAACTAGCATTAGTACATTTGCTGCTGTTTATCTTAAAAACACAACTCGCGTTGGAGGATCTATTACTAAAACAACTACAAGGGGTAAGCACTCAAAATATGCAAACTTATCGCTAACATATCACTTGTTGTCTCTTGCAATTGAGACGGCAGGCCCTTGCGAAGCAAATCTTTAAATTTTATTACGCAGGTTGGAAGGCGTCTGAGTTAAAGAAGCTACGACGTTCGCTCTGGGGCATTTTTGGCTCAACGTATTTCTGGCCAACATCGCATCAATGGGTATAATATTTTATTTTTTATTTTATATATTTTAAATATCAATATTTTATATTACTTCAAATATTCATCTATTTTATATTATGTTTACATAGAACTATACGCTATAATTAATTTTTCGTTGTACTTTTTTTATTATTATAAAAACTTCAGACTTTAATTAATTATGTACTGATTGTAATAGATATGTATTCTCTTAGAACAGGTTGTATTTAAATATCGTATTATCAATATGAGATAAATGTAATATAGAAACCAATAAATATATGAGGAATTCATATAATTTTATTTATTATCATTGAATTTAATAATTGAGACTTAATTTTATAAAATGGAATAAAGGTGCTAAGTACTTTTAAATAAAAAATTTATAATAAAATATTTATAGTACTGTTTTTTTGTATTGTCTTGGTTTTAAATTATTATGATGCTGCAACTGTTTTTGTAATAAAAAAAATATTAATTTAATATATTTTTATAAAAATAAACAATATTAGGTAATATTTTTTTATAAAATTTCGTTTTATTATAATAAATAGTGTATATTATTATGTTATGTAAATGAAAAATTAATACAACAGAGGTATCTGATATCCACGTTAATTTAAATGTCACATCTGTAAAGTGTTCTTTGGTGTAGTTGCAGTAGTTGGAACGTTCGGGGAACACGTCCGCGGACAATGCGGCCCCACAAACGAAGCAGCACTTCCTCCGATTGTCGGACTTCGATGATTGATCAATCAATGCATTAGAAAGGCAAGCTTAATTGTGGCAATTTCCAATGTTTATTTGAACTGAGTACATGAACGTAGAATCCGGTGAATTTTTAATCTAACGTTAGGAATTTAAAAAGAGCATTTTAATATCGTAAAACACATTATAATACTTGTAATTTAATTTAAAGTCCCCCTTTTTTAATTGTGTATTAATTTTATCTGCAATTATTCTTTATAAACGTGGGACTGTGTGCTCGTTTGTCACTCTATCCCTATAAAAAAAATCCTTCATACTGTAATATAGCATTAATTGTTCCGTGTGTGGACGTTTGTTTATGCGCAATTTATGTATGCAAAATGCCATAACGATACTGGAGTAGGTAATATGAGTGTTGGCGTAACGTAACATTTATTAATTAAAAAAAAACTAGTGAATACGATTGTATTTGTTGCTATTTTAGCGTTTAATTCGGTAGCAATTACTGTTTTACGGTGCATTATCGTCGTGCAAAATCCACTAATTGTTGTACCACAATTACGATGGTTATTGACGGGCTTTCTCTCGCATTGGCTTCAATACAGTGAAATAGGCTTCAGTAAATAATATATCGATATCGAAAACGAGAAAATATTTTCATAATAATTCGACGGAAAATTTTAAGAATCCTAGGATTTTTCTGATCGATTAGGCTAATGCGTCAACTTCCGTATACTCTTAAATACTGTATTATTATAACCACGTTATATCAATTGCACAGAACGTATAATAATCTATTATTTCATACAACCGTACTACTAAGCGCAAACACGAAGAGATTCACTACTTGTTCCTTGTTTCATCTCTCCTTCCTACTGTCTGAGGCGTATGCACAAGAGGTTGTTATGCGTTAATAAATATAAAGGAACTTACATATTTTTATTTTTATTGTCTTTATATAAAAATTGAGGCCAACTTCATGGTATGTGCATACAACCAGCCCATGGACATTTGCAACCAACTTATTTAACGAAGTCTGTAGGTGCCTTATCGCATTTGTAGACCAAGATGGAATGCCTTTTTCTATTTATAAGCTGGCTCGGCATACACTTCAAATGGAAATGCGAAAACGGCCAGAAAGGCGCAAAAAATAGGTAACAGAACGGTACCTACCTAGATAGATTGCTAAGCAGAATAGGAACTCTTTCGCCTAGTTACTGTAATTCTTAGAAAAAAAACTTATGAAAATCAGATGTTCCATACCCTTGAACACAAAAGAAAGAAGTTACCTACAGTAGGAATGAGTTTTGAACATCCTTCACTAAACTGCATTTATATTCGACTACTTACGTCGTTCCTAAAGCAATATCCGCATAAGGACAAAATATCGCTGCAAATAAACGTTTAAGTTTATGGACTCGAAAGATACAACCGATTCGTGATCTCCTTTTTCTTTAGTTTCACGTTTCGACCGGGCAGCCATCTTGGCGACATGTGGCGGGAGATTTAGGCGGGAAACGTGCCCTGCCATATTAGATTATGTCGAAATGAATTGAGCGCTACTATTGGATATGTTATTGACGTAGATTTGCGATCGTAGGAACGAACTGATATTTCGTATTGTTATTAAAGGCGCGCCACTCCCGACGGACGTGCACCGTTTTCCAAGCATCGGCCCGCCCGATATGTCGCCCTTATGGACCTATCGTTTAGGCTTTTTATATTTTTCTTATGCAAATACGGTTTCATATCCGATGAGCTTTATTTATGTGGGAATCGTTTTAGCGAGATAAGTCTGTCTTTGTACAAGTGCTCACCTATTGCAAAGAATACAAATATTTGTTTATTTTGCTTTATTTGATTTATTTTGCATATCATTGAATACTTAGTTACTTTAGTTATATCACATTATTGAAGCTGCATACTTTAACGTATTCATATCTGTTGCTTATTTTAGGTACATACACTTTTACGTCGAACTGTGTTATAAAAATACTTAAGCGGCAGACACTGTTCAAAGATGAATGGAGTGAATTTCTGAAGTGTCGCCAAAGATCAAAGATTGTATACACTTGGTACCGAGTGCTGTTAAAATGACTTCAAGGGTTTCAGCGCGGTAAACAGTAGCAGCGCCTGCAGTACAAGCAACAGAAATAAAGCGATATAGAATAGTTTTTACGTGAGCTAATGATAAACTCTCAAGAGTCTAGCCAAAAAAAACTTAAATAAAATAGAATATATACACCTAATGAAGTAAATTCGTCTTTATCGTCTACGCTTTCAGGTGGACCGTGTGATCGTTTGTTACCCTAACTTCAATAAAAAAGAAAAAAATGTATAAAATATAAACATTGTTTCTTTTCTAAGATTCAAACTGTGAAAACTTCATTAATTTTTAAGCATAGAAAAATGTCACTTACTTTTTTTTAATTTATTGTAGCTTTGAATGCAAGTGCTTTAGACAAAAAGAATACATCGTACCACATTTACGTATCAAAATCTACTTTCACCCATTATTTAAACAATAATACAGGAGTAGTCGGCGGTTAATTTCCCGCTAAAACTCCTCATGTCTTGTGTGACATGTATAAAGTTGACTTCTTTACTAATGAGCCCTAACGTCCAAAGGCATTATATAGCGATCGATTGCTGGAGCGATTGTTATGTTTATGTATCATATGTTGTTTTTATTCAGATAACTAGCGAACCGCCAAGCTTCGCACGGGTGATTTCTGGATCTTGACAACAGGGCCACCTACCGGGTCTAATTGCGAATCTAAACCAGCCAGAGACTCACTGAAATACACACAAAAAATTAATCATTATAGTCCAGCCATTTTCGAGTTTTCGCGAGACTAACGGACAGCAATGGACATTTTTTTTATAGGATAAGGGTGACAAACGAGCACACAGTCCACCTGATGGTAAGTGGTTGCTGCGGCCCATAGACATCTACAATTATCCTCGTTTGCGAATCAAAATGCAGATGCGTTGTCACCCGTGAGGACTAAGATAGAATGCCTCATTTCCAGTAAAAAGGGCGTCCGGCCACCTGCACTCACCAAGCGAAACGCAGAGGTAAGCTTCTGCTTCACGCTGGTTTTCTATGAGGTCGTGGTACCACCCCGGTTCGAGCCGGCCCATCCGTGCGACAGCAAAAGCTGCTGCGTGGCTCTACCACTGTTAATTAATTTTATATAATTTATATATAGAGATATATATCTTCGTTTTATTTTTCTTTATCATAAGAGTCCGTAACAGAGTGTAATCGCTACGCTTGACAGGCGAATTAGAGATTAGTATTAGTATAGTAATTCACATAAAACAATATTTTCCGAACAGGTTTACAGTGGACGAGTGTGGGCGCAAACATACGTGCTCCATTTCCTAAATCATGAGGCACGATCTGCTACTGAGAAATTGTTGACAGAAAAACATAATAATTAATTTTTGTCCGGTCCGGGATCAGAACCTGAAAGAACATGATTAGCTGTAGCACTTACGACCACTAAACAATCGCTAGTGGTAAACGCAGCCAATTGAGTTCCAACTGCAAACTTTGCCCCCGGTCTTTGTAGGCCTCGTAACGTTCTTATCGAACCACCAATCTCACACAATTCCAACAATCCAAGCGTCGCATATACGTCACATATCGACACTACACATACATCTAAGGTGACAAACAAAGTAGGACTACGGATGGGACGCGACGTACCTGCAGGTAGGCAGCACGCATTCCCGGGCACACCACGTACATATCGTACACTCGCATATCTACGCTAAACAGTCAGAGATGGGGTTTAGCACTGCCCTACTCAAACTGTATAATATCTTGAAAACCACATATCTACGGGATCCTGATGATTAGTCATGAACCAAATAATAACTGGTATCATCATCGCCTTTTCCTTTTTATACATGTAGCTGAGTTAAATAAAGCTATAAAAGCCTTACGTCACTTACTTACACTTACACAGACTAGCAGCACATCCTACATCTCAGAATAAAGATAAGATATATACGAGACAAACCAGATACACCGTCATTATTCCTTACTTTGCCACTTTCATGCTATAACATATTATATTACATCCAAGTAGATTTTACTTTGCTTCAATTGAAAAAGAATTTCTCGAAAACTCTTGAAAGCTTGTAACTTAAACTGCAAAGGGTAAGTGGCGCACGCGCATGCCGGTCTCCTTTGATGTCGCGGGTGCAGTTATGAAAATTAATAAAGCAACTTGTAATTGCTTCCGATAAGGCGGTGGTTGCCAGGAATCACACGGCTTTTTTGTGATGAACGTAAGATTTAACGAGCACGGGTGATGTATTGCAACGAAATGCCTTAAGATTTTAAGTTAAAAAGTAAACTATAATAGTTGCTTATTATATATAATAAGCTTTCCATATTTTAACATGTTTATTTTATCCAACGCTGCTGTACCTACAGTACACGAAACCCGAACTGAAACCCATGCTCACTGTAGGACTGTGGTATTTGACGTCCTGATATCATAGTTAATCCGGGCTACATCATTTAAGTTTCTGTGAAGTTTATAGGTGGTTACAACCAAGTTGTAGCCAAGGTATACAATGACGGGAGCCAAGAATAGGTTGGTTCAACCGGGGTAGTACCACGCTCTTACAGAATAGCAACATGTTGCTGCGCTTCGTATGGTGAGTGTAGAGAACCGGAGACACTTTTACTGCAAACAAAGCATTGATTTTTGATTCTTAATCGAGGATAAATCTACATGTCTATGGATGACAGCATCCACTTAGTATCAGGTGCTCGTTTGTCACCCTTATACTATAAAAAAAACCCTAGGAGACCATGAATTTTCAGCGTTTCTTACTATTCAAGTTTAAGAAAACCCACAAGATCATATTTGCTCATTGATTATTGTACATCACCACCACAAGGCACTGCTTGTTTGGTTTCTGTAAAATTTCAGTAGCTCTTACGTATTATATCTTAATAGTTTCAATTAAGAACTTAAAGTAATGAAAGTGGAGCGCCACCTGTCGGTATACGATAGTGTTATCTCAAACACTGCGCAACACACGCCGTCGGCGGCAACATTAAAGTTCTGCCCACACTTAGCGAACGGTAAGTTAGTTAACTATCGGGACACGGGCGCTCTTAACTGCCTGGCGCCACTAACTCCGTACCGACGCTGATAACTGGCATTCTATTAATAGAAGTTACCCTTATATAAGCTGTAAATAAATTAACCGATATATTATGCTCGAATTTATTTCGGATTTATATCAGTTGCGCAACAAACTCTACATGCCAACACGCCAATCAAATTCAGATGAATCATTACGACTTACCTCAACCCAACTCGAATATAATATTAAAAGAAGCCTATCAATAAAACTGAACTTAACGTGTCCCGAAATAAAACACTTTGTTATTAAGTTGACAACCAACCGTAAAAATGTTCCTTTAAAATGTAAAATAAACAGATCAATCATGTTAAAGCGATCCCACCGGGCTCGCAGCGATCCTCGAAAAGAAGCCTACGTAAGCGTCTATTATAAAGCACAGATGTTACAGTAAGACCGATTCCATACTCTATTCTCTTCGCACGAGCATCGCGCGAACTCGACAGAACAGGATGGAAAATAAAAGTGATACATTTTTTTATTCTTTTTCAAAATAAGAATTGTTCTACATTCGGGAGAGTGATTGACATGCGGTCGCTGGCGGCGGCGCCCCCCGACGCGCGGTATTAAACGTTTCACAAGATGGCCCTAACAGTATTATCATTTTATAATTTATTACGCTAATTACGAAAGAACCGTATTAAAAATAAAACAAAATCCTATTTCGCCGGGTAAAAACTCTGTGGACGCATATCCTGATATTCTTTCGGGCAAATAAATCTAGGAAGGCGCATCAATCAAGTTGTCGGGCGGACGGGAAGTCCCGCCTCAAATTATTATGTAGATCCGTGATTAAAGCTGTTTAAAAAGTAACACACATACGTTATGTAGATTTAATATTAACAGGACATTTTATATGACTTTGACTTGTGGATTTATCATGGTGCCTTTTTAACGGACGGTTAAATCGGTGTATATTTAATTGTTCTTTTGAACACCTGACTTTTGTTCTTTACCAGTTTTTGACAATTTTCTTCTAAATTACTTTAAACCGAAACACCATCATATTATAATCCTATCAACTTAAGTAAAACTAACGAATAAAAAAATATCATGCTTAATGCGTGAAAAGAAATACATATATTTTTATTTGTACATTTACATAATATATTTTTAGTTACGTGATCGACCCACGCTGGCGCTGTATTACGGATGCGTCATGAAGGGGTTGCCTATGTAAGGCACTACGTTCTTACAGAACATCGGCGTAAATAGGGACATATTGCAGCTGCGTTTCTTGCCGTAAGTGATGAGAACCAGAAACTCAATTTCACAGGGAACGAGACATTCCATTATAGTCGTCCAAGGTTAACACTTCTGCAATTTGATTCCTACACAGGAATAGATGTAGGATTCTATGATCTAAGTGCCTAGAAGTCAGAGGTCCTAACATAAATTTAATAGTAAATATTTAGTCATTTTGTGTTAAATACCACAAAATTATGTAAAAACATTATTCTGAAGAAATAATTATTAGATTTTATACCTATTACCTATAATATCTTAGTTATTTATACCTACATAAAAACAAAATAGATATGTCTGTCTGTAATATGAAAATAGCTGCTTTGTATTGAGGGGTGTATTGCACGCCATTAATACCGTTACAGCATATTTAAGTCCACTGCTGATACATAAGCCTCCAGCATAGTTTGCCTCATAGGGTGAAATAGTTGCCAAGCTTGGCAAGCGGGTTGGCAACCGCAGTTTTTTATTTTTTTAGTCGTTATTAGAAATACGCTGTTGCCTATTCCTGATTTGTTTCCCTCTGTAGCCTCTTACGAAATTTACGGGATGATATGGGATAGTGGATATTCTTACACCGCCACTACACGGTACATTAAGACATTAATTACATTTATAAAAATAAACCGGCCAAGTGCGAGTCGGACTCGCGCTCCGAGGGTTCCGCACAAATGCGTAGTTTAAAATTATTAAAAATATTTTTATTATATGATGTAACTAAAAATTTATGCTTTTCGCAATTTTTCCTTTATCTGTGCTACAATACGTTGCTTGGTACCAAATTTTAAGATTCTGAGTTCACGGGAAGTACCCTGTAGGTTTTGATTCCCTGATTCCCTTGCGAATGTCGAAAATTTGCGGCATAAACGGCTGTATCTTTTGATTGCATTGGCTTAGAAGTTTGATTTTTTCACAGCTCCAAGGGACAGTAGACTTAAGCTTAAGTATTTCATATGAATTTCAGCTTGATCCCTCCACGCGTTCCTGAGAAAAAGGGTCTTGACAGACAGACAGACAGACAGACAGACAGACGGACAACAAAGTGATCCTATAAGGGTTCCGTTTTTTCCTTTTGAGGTACGGAACCCTAAAAATTGTCTCGAAACTTTACGAACAAATAGAAAGCAATGCCATAAGTGATTTAGGCTGTATTTCAACCGAAAAACTTAGAGGTATTTTTAAGCAATCGAAAAGTATATAAAAGAAATGGTCTTTGATGAATATCTTAGACCTTAATAAAGCCGCATTAGGCTATACTACCCAGGCAAAGCCGGGGCGGGTGGTTAGTCTATCATAAAATTTATGATTCAAGACTTATGCCACACGGATAGAAGGCAAAACAGTATTTTTATACACTTAAATTTGTAAGTAATAAGTTCTACAAGGAAACTGAAAAATGAATAAAATATATCATAATTAATGTTGAACGTCCCTACAGATCAAGTTCATATATAACTTTACGTTAGGTATTCATGCGAAGCTGTAACATAGCAATAACATGATTCCGGGGCCCGTTCTAATTGAAACCCCGCACCCGGACGACGTGAGAAGACTGAACATCATCTAATCTTCGGACCTCGGCCGCCCGCATACATCTATATAATTGAAGATTTCACAAGATAACACTATGGCCACTAATTAAAGGCAACGAGCTTATGTCGAACAAAACCTCATTTAACTTACGTATTAATACAAAACATCCCCCGTTTAGAAGATTGCTTTTGAAAACGACATTAGTTTTTTTTTTAAGTGTATATTAAAGTTCATGCATCCTAAAATAAAGAAAAGTTTTTTGTTGTAAATTTTGTTTAAAAAAATCTCAAAGTATCTGATTAAGTAAAATAAAACAGTAAATGATTTTTTTATGTATAGGTAAAGGTGAAAAACGAATACTGAATAAACACATCTATTCTCGATTAAGAATCAAAATGCAAATGCATTGTTACCCCTAACAATTAAGATTTTATACGCGTTAGTCATACTGCAGCTATATTAGTAGTATAGTGGTAGCACGAATGGGTCGGCTCGACCGGGGAAGGACCACGCTCTCACAGAATACCAGCGTAAAAGAGCAGCTTAAAGGATGACTCACGCTAGACCGTGCCGGGTCCGAGCCGAGTGTCGACCGTAGCACGGTCAACTAATATTACATATATTTTGTATGGACACACTCATGCTATACCGAGCGGCAACCGAATGACGGCCGGGCAACGGACAACGCTCGGAAACAACTCGGCTCGGCTCGGCCATTTCCTTGTAGTAGAAGATTTATCAGATTCTTCATCGTCCAGAGTGATCACAATAGCCACTAATTCCAGATCGTCAAAATTCAACATGATTGATGACATCTAGTTACAAGAGTATTTTTGCTCGGACGAGTATACTGCATCACGGCGCAACGATAATTGCTCGGTTGAGGCCCGGTCGGTTGCAATAACATGCACGAGATCGGCTCGGTGACCGTGCTACGGCCGACACTCGGCTCGGAGCCGGTACGGTCTAGCGTGACGCTGCTGTGTTTCGTATGGTGGGTCTAGAGAACCGGAGACCCCTTTTACTGGAAACGATGCATTTTATCTTAGTCCTGACGGGTGACAACGCATCTGTAATTTTTTTTTTATAGGATAAGGGTGACAAACGAGCACACAGTCCACGTGATGGTAAATGGTTGCTGCGGCCCATAGACATCTACATCTATCCTCTATTACAAATCAAAATGTAGATGCGTTGTCACCCGTGAGGACTGAGATGGAATGCCTCATTTCCAGTAAAAAGGGCCTCCGGCCACCTGCACTCACCAGGCGAAACGCAGAGGTAAACCTCTACTTCACGCTGGTTTTCTGTGAGGTCGTGGTACCACCCCGGTTCGAGCCGGCCCATCCGTGCGACAGCAAAGCTGCCGCGTGGCTCTACCACTGTTAATTTGATTCATAGTCGAGAATACGACTACGAGAGTCGAAGTACGAGTACGAGTACGAGAGTCGAGAATACGGCCGCAGCAACCACTTACCATCAGGTGGACAGTGTGCTCGTTTGTCACCCTATTGTATAAAAAAACTATGCGGACGAAACGCGATCGGTGCCAGAGTTATAGTCAAGATCTACTGCTGAAGTCAGAAAGGCTGGTGCTGCTTGTTTTGCTTGGCGCCATATCGTTTGTGTAGCGAATTCAGGAGTCCCGTTGCTCAGGTGCATTTGGGGCTGTGGAGGTAAGCACACAGTGTTCCGGCACGCCTTACCTAAGAAAGAATAGGGGAAGAGCTACCCTTGCCCGAGGATGAGATAAAAACGGCCGGTGCTGGTGAGTCCGCAGATGTGTGCAAAAGCATTCCAGTGGCTCTGCCAATGTACAAAGAAGGTGATACGCCATGATTTTAGACGGTGCAAGTACGATATCATTTGTGCTTACCCTTATGAGGTAGGTATGATTAGACATTTCCCCAACGTAATATGTTTTTATATGGGAAGCAAACTAGCACGCGGGATACCTGATGATAAGTGATCACTGCCGCCCATGAACATCTGCCTTTTAGGAAGGACTAGGCTCTTTTCTTGAATATTTTATTATATATTTTCTTGTATATTAAAAAAGATATTTGTTGTAAAAGTGCAATATACGCTTTTACAACAAAGTCTTCACCACCACCAAGCTTAATTATTTTTTTCAAATTAACAGTGACCATGGTTGATAAGAACCTCTGTGAACGAGGTGATCGCTACCAATCTAAGCTGAGTGTACAAATTGTTAACTGTTATTTTTTTTAAATCCTGCTGGATTTCTCCCAGGATCTTCTCAGGACAAAGGTTTTTTGCCGAACGAGGGGTTAGTAACAAATTGAGGAACTTCGATGGTGAATCGATTTTCTCATTCCGAAATAAAAAATATGATTTTGTTCTGAAGAAGATAAGGGCTGGCTGGAATGTGTGATGATAATAAAATTCAAAGTTTTAACTAAATGTTTAACCGCAGTAGAACTAGATTAACCGACATAATCCAACAATCAGTAAGCCGAAGTGGTAATGGGTCGGCCATATAGCTCGAAGAACTGGCAACGGATGCAGAAATTGAGTTATATATACTACGAGCTAGAGAAGCTATTCCAAACAAAAATTGTGCGCTACTCATGTCTTCGCGCATGCGCGGGAGATAGTAAAGTCGCGCATGCGCGAAGACTTTAATCTTTATATATAAAAAGTACGTGTCACGTTGTTTGTCCGCGATGGACTCCTAAACTACTGAACTGATTTCAATGAAATTTTTGGTCAATGTGCAGTTTGGTCCAACTTAAAAGATAGGATAGCTTAAATCTCAATTTATTGTCGCAATACAATATTATTTTATTGAAAATTATTTGTCTATTATTTGACAGTCACAATTATCTGTTAGCTTCAAACGATTCTGTCAGATGACGATATCTGTTGACTGGATTGAGTAAATATTTAATAGATGGCGCTATGTTAAAAATACAAACGTTTAATATAAGCTAAATATTAATAGAATAACCACCACGTGCTGCTGACGCTAATGTGTAACCATCTCAATTTATGTATATACAAACTTGAATAAAAATATAACAAATTTTAAAATTAATTCTTTTAAATTAATTTTTGCTTCATAAAATAAATCGTGTTCAAAGTCCTTCCCTTTCAAATCCCAATCCAGTGGATTCTTATAACAGCTTTAACGTTTCCTTCTTCGTTCGTAAATAATAATTTCATTGTATTAAGGGGTAGGGATAGTAGAAATTGTAAAAAAACATGGTGACCTCTATGACTAATGTCCTCTTACTGTTGCTCTTGAATAGTTTTACTACAATGTAATAGAACAAGAACCTTAGCCACAGCAACGCGTGGCCGGGTCTGCTAGTTTAATATAAAATAAGATTTTAATATAAAATACCAATATAAAATTTATACTATAATTTAATGTAAAATACTCTTACTTTAATCTGAACAAACATACTTCTAAATAAAATGTAATAATAATTATCTTATGGAATTCACAAATCTTCAATTTATGCAATATTTAGTTTAGTGTACAGATTGCAGTACAGTTCAGTTGAACATATTCAATGTTCGGAATGCGAATTCTGGTGCGTAGTACATATATACATGAATTTCTCGATTGGCAGCCTCAAACTAGTAAGAGGAGTGTTTGGCGGCCACCCACTAGCTGGACTGACATCCTGGTAAGACATGCAGAAACTTGAGCAGTAGAAGCTTAAGACTGTGATTTGGGACAAGCATTGGGCAGGCCTAACTTCAGCAGTGGGTTTGGGAAGGGTTACAATGATGATGATTCTCATTTCTCCCCAGGCTCCAAGTACAGGTCTCTTTGAGCTGCAGTCGATCCCACATATGTATAACCTACGTAAGACTTTTACGACGTCGATTTAGTTCTAAAGTGTTCTTTGTGTAGATATGAATTTATCTACACAAAGAACACTTTAGAACTAAATCGACGTTTGAAACATACGCAAGTATTTTGGAGCATGTCATTTTAAAGTTACTAAGCCACATTATCCCTTATTGCTAATCGAATAAGGGATTATCGTGGCTAACTTAGGCTCGTTCTCCAAACTCAGCCCATTTGAATCCATCGAGCGTGTGAATTTACAATCAACTTAACAAATATATATACAGAGGCAACATACGCCGACAATTCCAACTAAATGCGTCTTGAGAAACCAACTTCATTGACACAGACTAAAAACGGCTCTCGAATACCCGTCACAAGTTTGTAAGGAAACGAACCAGATTCCCGCTAACAAATTTATACTGTTACCATCTTTAAGTTGAAGGTTGAATGTTAGTATATACCTATAGATTTAAGGATAAGTGAAATGGGGATTTGACGCGTATTTCGACGCGTTCCTCTACGCCCGGCTTGAGACGGTAATCCGTCCGCGCACTCAATTGAAACATCGCGGATTCTAAAACAATGGCTTAGCGCTTCTCACGCCAAACTTGATACCCGTCTTCTAACTTGTAATTTAAGACGTAGGCGCCGAAATAAGGCAAATTCGCGAATTAAATTGGAATCGACAACGCATGTAAAAGGTGATTTGTCTACACATCTAAATCACGATGTATATACAAGTGAAATCTAGATCAGTGTTTGAAGGATCACCGTCCTACTTCGAGTATATTCTCCTCCTCACAACGTGGTCACTGTCTTAATCCTTATTTATGGTAAGATGTCTCACGACGCTTCCGCTGGACTGTCTATTTGTCAGACGGTAGCGAGTTGAGCCAGTATCAATCTCGAGTCCGAGCTTAACGCGCCATTTTCGACCGACTATCTGTTATACATGCTTTATCATCCCAATTATATATTAGTAACATTTTATACGCCTTCCCGCAACATTTCTATCATTGCATACAATAAATTTACCACATATTTACAAACAGCAACCCCATAGATATTAACACAATATATAAGGCAACAGATAGCCCCGATTGTCTGTTAGGAGATCGCTCTAAATTACATACAACAACGCTGGCCATCTTTCATTGTTACGACTCTATTTTGGCAAGTCATAACAAGACGGGTGTGATCGTTGCGGGCGGTCAACGCTGACCATTATACCTCTATTACGCCTCTGGTCATTTTTTCATCGGCCACTCTGCCCTTGCCCCTATGCGGGGTGGCGCGAGATAATATCGTAAATTATAACCCAATTCCATAGCTGTTAAAATTTGACAGATGAAAAGGCTTAGAGAGGAGCGAGAGTATATGTGCTGCGTCGTTAACGTTTCAAATAAAGGAAGGGCACTTCACTATAAGTACGTTTGACATTTAACAGTACTGGTTTTGCTTTCAAACCATTTTACGAGGTTTTTTTTTCAAATTATTAATTTTGATACTTAATAAATACCTAAGTACCTATGTATAATGAAAGACATACTTTAGAATACCGGTTCTTATATTGTTATACTATAATGTGCGATTGGAAATAAACGATTATTATTTTGATTACTATAATATATTTAAAATTTAAGTAAATAATTTGATAAACTATATTGGGAAGTTTGTTCTTTTGTATTGTAATGGAAATGTAATTTTATTGTATCTATTAGCTATGCATACGCTTGAGTCCAGCTGATGATAGGTGGTTTCTGAATTAATAGACACCTGCAGGTAACTTCAATCGAAGAATGCTACCGATGCGTTGTAACCTCTGAGGACTTCGATCTATCATACCTCATAGTTATACAGACTCTCACCACCCTTCAGTCGAATACCCAGCAGTGCACGCATTGCTATTTTGCGGCAAAAATAGATAAAAGGGATCCCACCCAGATGGACTCCTAGCCAAAAAGAGTCCTAGAACAGAGCTCATTGAAAACAAGTTTTTTGTTTTATGCAGCTCTGCACTGTGAATACCTGAAGATGTTTTATGGAAAGGAAGCGCCCTCAACGCTCTTTAGTCAGTTTTGCAGAATTAGGGCTTTACTTTTTATAATTTCTCAGACATGCAGGTTTTCTCATGACATTTCCATTCCCCAAAAACTTCGTAAAAATCAACATTTAAATTTACAATTTACAGCGATGTTTACAGCGATAGTTCTGCTGTAGATTCGTCCGCCATAGTGAACACTATTAGAGTATGCTGTAATTAGTGTTCACTATTGCAATATGCTGACTGATTTTTGGTTCATATTTCATTTATAATTCATTCAGTTTTTGTACTCATTTGAATTTTAATTTCCTGTTTTGACCTTATCCCGACTCTCTCTATAGCTCCCTAGACTAAATTCAATGTAACTAAACTAATGCACAAAATGCGACAAAACTCGAGAAAATATACAAACATCATGGGATACTTTGTCGAAAGTTTAATACGTAAATACTCGTACATATTTGTGTACTTGTGCTAAAAGATTAGGTACTGCACTGCTATTGTATAACCAGCACTTTAGTTTACTGCACCTAGGACTACTAAATAACCCGTTGACGACCTGTAAGAGTACATAAAATCAGCCAAATTCCATTATTTATTAATTTATTTCGACCAACAAGGATCATAGCGTAGTATTTCAAAATGAATACATTAAAATTTTAAATAACCGTCAGTATATTAGTCCGCCTCGCTGCTTCAATGCCTGTAGCGGATTTCACATATCTTCGAAATATTTTTTTTATTCTTAAGATACAAGGCACCGAGTGCGTAATAAATCGGTACATAAAATTGCAATTAACAATTTCATTGATACTGACGACGATAGAACCAGGTTTGCCCGCATGATCATAAATTCAAGGCGAGCGCTTAGTCCCTGATCTGTGGTTTTTTTGCACGGTATAAACGCATATAATATTTTTTTATTAATGCTTTATTATATGTAATTATATTAGCTAGTAATATCATTATTTTAAAATACTTAACTTCGCCAGTGTGTTTTTTTAGGATAGGGAGACAAACGAGCACACAGTCCACCTGATGGTAAGTGGTTGCTTTGGCCCATAGACATCTACATCTATTCTACAAAAATATCTACAAAATTCTGATGCGTTGTCACCCGTGAGGACTAAGATGGAATGCCTCTTTTCCAGTAAAAAGGGTCTCCGGTTCTCTACATTCACCATACGAAACACAGCAGTGTTAAGCTGCTATTTTACGCTGGTATTCTGTGAGAGTGTGGTCCTTCCCCGGTCGAGCCGACCCATTCGTGCTACAACTATACTACTAATATAGCTGCAGCATGACTCTACCACGTATAAAAAATTATATTAATAAAAATTAAATTAATTATTTCAAAATAGAATAAGATTTTTTCAATATTTTAAAATTCAAACTTGGAGTGAGTGTTTGAAACGAATAGAACTTAATGCCACACAAATATTTATCTAATCCGTTTAAAATTCGATTATTAAATTTAAGAACAAGCATGGCGTTGAATGCCGGACCCCCGCTGATAGCGAGCCATTCTCTGCGCCCACAAAACGGCTTTAATGTCCTGCTTTTGTAGCATGATGTCAATGTTCTTGATATTTTATAATGTTGCATATATAATTTACATTGCTTTTAACGCCGAATTAATAAAGTTTAATTTCAAATAGTGAGACTTAACCGCCTTTTATTTTTTAAGGTTGTCATTGGAAATGTAGTTTTATAAATCATTTTAATGAATGTTTCAAATTAGTACCTTAATACTACATTCAATATTTTTTTACAAAGACTACCACGATATTTTTCTTCTTCGCTATATAAAGTTTTTTTTTAAATAGAATAAGGATGACAAACGGGCACACAGTCCACCTGATGGTAAGCATATTCTGACATCTACATTTATCTTTGATCAAAATGCAGATGCGTTGGTACCTCTCAGTCAAAAGGTAGGCTCCGATTCTCTACACTTACCATACGTAATAGAGAAGCAAAAAGCTATTGCAGCTTACTGCTGCTACCGCTGATATTCTGTGCGTGGTATAGAATAGAATACAATAGAATAGAATAATTTTTATTCAATATAGATTACAGTACATCATTGAAAGTCATTTTTTACTTTTACCACTGGTTCCCAAAAAACCTCTGTCTTTGGAAGAACCAGCAAGTAACCCAGCGGGAATTTAAAAAAAAACACAATTAACAACATAATATTTTATACAACTATTATGAAAACATTTAGAAACAGCATGGTAGCGATCACCTCATTCCCAGGGGTTATTATCAGTCATGCACTCTTTAGTAGTATAATAACATTTGTATTATATGTATGTATACATACATATATATGTATATATTGTATTTGTTGTATAATCAAAATTATTGTTAATTGAAATATGTTTAAACAAAAAGTCCCGCTGGGTTTCTTGCTGGTTCTTCCCAGGACTGAGGTATTTTCCGAACCAGTGGTTAATAAAAAGTGACTTTCAATAAATATTATGTAATAATCAATATTGAATAAAAAAACCCTTACTAAACAATTTTTGCTTAATAAATAATTTAAACCTTTTAATAGGAAAGATCTGCATATTTTCTAGGACTTTGTTGTAAAAGCGTGTATACATTGCCCCATGAAGGAATTACTGACCCTTTGGAGTCGAGTAACTGGTATAATTATCTTGTGCTTGCTCATGAAGGAAGATATGTACATCACTATTTTTTTAAATTATTTTTGTTTTTGTGTAAACATACATTTAATTCTCGTAAATATATTGAGAGGCTAAAGTTAATATATTTATATCTTTAAATTTTTCTCTAAGAGATTCCTTGGAATGTAGATTATTAAATTGCTCGCTCGATTATTAAATGCGACTGATATTGAAACTATCTTTGTTTTGCAAAAGAGAGCCATACTCTTTTGCAAAACAAAGATAGTTTCAATATCAGTCGCATTACCCCATAGCAATATTCCATATGAGATTATGCTATGGAAACACACTGTTACTGTTTCAACACATGTAAGGCATCTAATCTTTTTTGCAGCATATTATGCTCCAAAACTAAGTTTGCTAGCTAGTTTAGATAGATGAGGTCCCCATTGAAGTTTCGCGTCAACTGTAATACCGAGAAAAAGCAGTGGATTCAACAAGGCCCAGCTCCTCCTCATTCAAAAGCACGCTGGTAGTCACCTTTTTAATATTAGGTGTAGTGAATTTAATACATTTCGTTTAATTACTGTTCAAAAGCAAATTATTGTCGTTAAACCAGTGTACTAGTTTTGATATAGCATTATTCACTTCGTCATATTTCAGTAATTGCCTTTTAGTCGGAAAATCAACGAAGTATCATCAGCAGACAATGCTATATCACGGTCATTCCCTACCAAGTAAGGTAAGTCATTGATATAAACTAAGAACAGAAAGGGACCAAGAACTGAGCCCTGAGGAACACCCACAGATACTACGAATCCGGAAGAAATGCATCCTTTAATAACAACTGTTTGCGTTCTATTCTTTAGGTGACATAATAAGCTTAAGCCCTATGTTTTTACACCATAATGATGTAGTTTCCTGATTAATATCTCGTAGTGAACACAGTCGAAAGCCTTGGAAATATCACAAAATATACCCAAAGTATCTTCAGAATTTTCCAATGCACAAAAATATATTTGATTAGCTCAACACCGGCATCAGTTGTCGAGCGACCCCTTGTAAATCCAAACTGATTGTTATGGAGTAATTTATTTACATTAAAAAAACATAACATTTGATCTAGAATAATTTTTCAAAAATTTTACTGAGATATTTATAGTGACAGTTAGTAACCAAAAAAATAAAAATATAGGTACTTGTTGTACTTTTCCGACAAAATAATAATGTGGACGCAAACTCCAAAGAAACTACGATTATACAGATAATACTAAGAAGATATCTAACTGATAAAAAGAAATATATTTGTTAAATAACTTGATTTTGTCGCAAAAAGTAGTTGGTATATGACGAGAAACATCTGGTAAACTTTAGTCATTCAACCTTACGTTAAGACAGAGTAGACCAAACTAAGAGAGCTAAATAAACAAACAGGCCGAAAGCAACATGATACATGCATATAAAGTTAAACTTAGTGTTGTCACTTGGTACAGCTTCATCATTATTAATTACATTGATGACAGCAAATTCTATGTTAATTTTTTTTTATTTACTACATCGTCTACTTTTGCCGTACGGCACTGGATCGAGAATTCCCTTTTTTCATCGAAGAATTTACACTTTCCTTAATGATATATTTATTGAATACAACAAGAATTAGTCGTTGTGCTTATAACCAAGGGTTCTCGAATTAAGGTTCTAAATTTTTTTTGGCATGCAATTTAGGCATACAAACACTTGCTCCCCACGAGATTCAAACCGTCAAACCGTTCGAACCATGATTTTGCGTTTAGAAACAAATGATTTTAATTATTACTATTTACTAATAAAAGTAATCTGAGCCGTGGTAGCTCAGATGGTTAGCGCTCGCTGTAAGCTTCATAGTACTCGAGCAACCCGGGTTCGATCCCCGCCGGCACCAATGAAATTGTTAATTGCAATTTTAAGTGCTGATTTACCACGTGCTCGGCAGTGAAGGAAAACATCGTGAGGAAACCTGCATGTCTGAGAAATAAAAAAAATATTTCGAAGACATGTGAAGTTCGTCAACACGCATTGGGGCAGCCCGGCGTATATATCCTTGCCCTAAAACTCTCTCAGAAATGAGAGGAGGCCTGTGCCCAGCAGTGGGACGTAAATAGGCTGCAAGTTTACTAATAATTAATTAATTGATATAATAATATAAAATTGAGTTAAAAACGATATCTTCAAATATTTAAATTTGAGAATAAAATTGAGTCACGACTACCTAATGATCTATTTGTCATTTAAAACATTATCTTCTCTTGAAATCAGCTAGTTCAGGCGATAATAATACCCATTAAAGAAATTTCAGGTGTTTGCTATCTAGACCTATCTTTTGTTTTTATAGGAGAGGGGGCAAACGAGCATGCGGCTCACCTGATGGTAAGTGACTACCGCCGCCCATGAACAACTGCAACACCAGGGGAATCGCAAATGCGTTGCCGGCCTTTTAAAAAGGAGTAGGCTCTTTTCTTGAAGGTCCCTAAGTCGTATCGGTCCAGAAAAATCGCTGGTGGTAATCGATTCCACAAGGAAGTTATGCGAGGGAGAAAACTTCTTCTGAATCGCACAGTGGTGGACCGCCAATCATCTAGATGATATGGATGGTATCGCAAGTTCTGTCGCGATGTGCGATGGTGAAATTGAGGGGCTGGAATTAGTCCGAACAATTCCTCAGAGCACTCCCCGTGGTAGATGCGATAAAATACGCAAAGAGATGCAACCTCACTACGCAGTGCCAGTGAGTCAAGCCGATCGGAAAGAACTCGGTCGTCGACGATTCGAACCGCTCTGCGCTGGATGCGGTCAAGTGGAAGGAGCTGGCACTGGGGGGGCCCTGCCCAGAGTAGGGAACAGTATTCCATGTGAGGCCGAACCTGCGCCTTGTAAAGTTGCAAGCGGTGTGCCCGCATGAAATACTGTCCCGCTCTGCTGAGCACGCCAAGCTTTTTAGAGGCCAATTTGGCCTTCTCTTCCAAGTGACCGCGAAACTGCACGTCACTCGATATGTCGACACCGAGGATTCCGATACTGGCTGAGGCAACAAGGGGAGTGCCTTGAAACTGAGGAGATACGACAAAGGGAATCTTTTTAGCGGTAAATGCGCAAACTTGTGTCTTCTGGGGATTGAACTGGCCTAGATTTAGTCGCCCCCAGTCTGAGACTTGGTTCAACAAGGTCTCGACTTCAGACACAAGTTTGTTCCGGTACTCGGCGACGTTTTCCCGAGAAATATTGGCACGCCCGGTGTATAAAGCATCACCAGTGCTGTCGTCTGCATAGCAATGAATGTTACTGGTTTGCAACATATCATTGATATGCAGAAGAAACAGCGTTGGTGATATCACGCAGCCTTGTGGCACACCAGCGTTAATGGGCTTGTAATCGGAGCATGCACCGTCTACTACGACCTTGATGCTCCGATCTTCAAGAAAGCTGGTGATCCAATTGCACAATTTCTCGGGAAGCCCATAGGAAGGCAGCTTCGAAAGAAGCGCTTTATGCCAAACCCGATCGAAAGCCTTCGCTATGTCCAAACTAACGGCCAACGCCTCCCCCTTGGACTCCACTGCCTCCGCCCATCTATGGGTCAGGTAGACCAGAAGATCACCAGCTGAGCGACCTCGACGGAAACCGTACTGGCGGTCACTAATCAGCTGGTGATCCTCAAGGTACCGCTGTTAATAATCGTTTCTATTACTTTGGAGAACAAGGAGGTGATGGCGATAGGCCTGTAGTTGAACGGATCTGAGCGGTCGCCTTTTTTAGGGATCGGGTGCACCAAAGCTGTCTTACATGAGTCCGGGACTACGCCTAGGGAGTAGGAGTACCGAAAAAGACGCGTTAAAACCGGTGCCAACTCCGGAGCACACGTCTTCAGCACAATAGGTGGGACTCCATCAGGCCCACTCGACTTGTTGACGTCCAGGGAGAGGAGTGTTTTACGCACCAAGCGCTGTGTAAACAGCACTTCCCGCATGGAGCACTCACACCGCGGGATGTTCGGCGGTGTGTTCCCCCCGTCATCTAGAGTCGAGTTGGAAGCAAAAAGAGAGCCTAGCAGATCGGCTTTCTCCTTTGCGTCATGGGCCAGTGAGTCGTCCATCCTGTGCAGAGATGGCAGAGATGGCTGACAGAAGTTCCCTTGGACAGCCTTGGCGAGAGACCAGAATGCACGTGTTCCCGAAGGGAGGCGAACTAGTTTCTCGCCAATTCTGCCGATGTGCTCTGACTTTGCCTTGGCAATGACACTTTTGAAGGACCTGGAGGCGGAATTGTACTTCTTTTTAAGAGCGCTGGTGTTTACATCCCGGGGCGTTGATGCGTCAGCCCAGGCCTGGTAACACTCCTGCTTATAGCGTGATGCTAGTTTACAGGAGCGACCAAACCATAGCTGGGATCTGCCTCCGATGGGCACCACAGAGGATGGAATAAAAAGTTCCATACCCTGAAGTATCACATCAGCAACAGAATCGGCAACAACGCTGGGATCTTCCGGCGAGAAGCAAACCCGCCCCCAAGGGTAGGATGCAAAAAAAGACCGCATCCCGTCCCAATCGGCCGACCTATAGTGCCAAACACGGCGGCAAGCTGCAGATCGCAACTGCGATGGGAGCGTGAGTGGCACCGTACTCCGGATCAGACAATGGTCCGAAGAGCCCAGTGGGGCATCGACGGAGACCTGATATCCGTCCGGATGAGAGGTCAGCAGAAGGTCGAACAGGGAAGGTACATGACCCTCCACATCTGGGATCCGCGTAGGCGAAGTAACCAGTTGTGTTAGACCATATGCCAAAGCAAAGTCATAGACAGATCTACCCGCATGATCGGTACTATCTCATTAAACAGGCTGTATCGTCTCGTTTACACACCGCCAAGCAAACAATCGACTACGTGGTGACGTCAGACGTTGAATTACTGGGTCACCCGCCCTATAGTCTAGACCTCGCGATTTTTATTTATTTCAGAAAATAAAAGAAAAACTCCGAGGAAAACGTTTTATGGACGCCGAGGAAGAAGTGGCTGAGTTTCAAAATGCCGTCGAAGAGACTCCTAAGGACGAGTGGGGAAAGTGCTTTTCTCAGTGGTTCCATCCGATGCAGCGATGTATTGATGTAAATGAACACTATTCTGAAAAGATATAATAAAACTAATAACTTGCTAGTTTGTTCAGTTTTTGATTTTCTAAAAACGTTCAGTGTCACCCTTGTACCACTAGGTGAGCTCGTAGACAAGCACTGTAATAGGCAGAAAAAACATAGTCGTCTACTTTCACCGCATTTTGAGCAGGGCAAGGGAACGGCTCATGTCCGCAGCCCAAACAGCAACGGCCGTTGCTTGGCTGCTTCTCCTCGGAAGTGGATATGCACGGAATACTTAACTCAAGTAGTGCTAACCCCGAATTAAATTGGAGAATATTATGACAGCCATATATTTGTACCTAAAAATTTTTTTCAGGTAACATTTTTATATATTACTAGCTGACCAGGCAGATGTTGTTCTGCTCTTCCCAAAGACCTTTTGTCTAATAAATAAAAGCCTTAAATTGGCAATAAAAAATATTGATGGTCACTTAACGGGACAAAACTATCCTATATCTCAAGTTGGACCAAACTGCACACGGTGTGCAAACTTTCATTGAAATCAGTTCAGTAGTTTAGGAGTTCATCACGGACAAACAATGTGTCACGTAATTTTTATATATAAAGATATTATCCAAGTGATGACAAACCACAATCCACCTGATGAAAGTGGCGACCGTAATTAGAAGGGTTCGGTTTTCGTCACTCACCAAACTAAACACTAGTAACGTTTGGCTGCGGTATTGAGAGAGTCAACCTATTAGTTCTGCAGCCACGCATCCATAAAGCAGCGACCACGTATTTAAACTGCATTGTATAAAACCAATTACCGGTATTATATAAAATAACTAAGAACTCGCGCTGTCGTTATGTATTTGCAATCAAATGAGTATACCTTAATATTAAATAGATTTAAATGAAGTAAACTGTGCTCGTTCCCATGTACAACGGTGCCGCGATATGCAAATTATCCTGCAAATTGCAATGTAAGGAATCCTCGAGTTTCTCGCGGCAATTTTTACATTTACAGTTACAATAATAAACTAGAACTATAGTATGTGCCATATCGATTGAGAAAAACGGACAATGACCTCAGATATGAGCCGAGTGTCAAAAGGCGTAACTTACAAAATCTCAATTTAGATGTGATAACAATATTTAAATATTGATATTATTCCCACTTCTAGGTCAGCACATATGTTTTGTTTTTTTGTTTCTTAAATAATATTGTCTGTGGTTCCTATAAACATAGTAAAATCTTACGGTACATCGCGAAAAATGTGTTATATTTTATATTTCAATTTATGGTAAGTAACGCAGCAATTCATTTAATAACAGTTTCATATTAAAAAAATATTTGAAGCAATATAATCACCATATTGAGCTTTTGCAAATTCATCCCTTTAAAATAAACAAAACGCGCGTTACGTCAGTTCGTTCTAAAAGAAACGTGACAATGGCAGCCAGAGATGCGTCACCTTTTTTGGGCCGGTCCGCCATTTTGTTTTCATTCGTGTTCGGATAGCGCTTGCGTGTGTACGTCTCGGGTAATTCATAGCATTCATTGCATTGTTTTAGTTGAGTTTTTTACTGTTAAATTTGTTATATCGTTAAGTTTTTGTTTTTTGAATCTGTTATATTAGTTTTACTGTGACGGTCGTTACTAAATCGACATGAGTTCAGGAGAATTTGGTGAAGGACCCGGTCCTTCAACATCAAGTGGAAAGAGACGTCGCCGACCCATAATAAACGTAGCAGGTACGTACAAATAGGTACAAATGCGACGACGTAGCCTTTCTATTTCTTAAAGCGCTCTTTTTATGTGACCATGTGGTATTTATTTTCTAAAACAATATGTATTTATGTGATGTAGTACTATGGTAGTATATTTTTGTCATTTATTTACAGGCCCATCTTCTGGAGCACCTTTAACGTCACCAGTAAAAAAGAGAAAACCTACCACTTTGTCGGTCGGGGAACAAGAGATTATCATTAATGTATACAAATATGTCAAAAACACCTGGCCCGAAGACGTGTATCCTTCAAACGTTAATATGGTAGAAAAGGTTTCGGAGATCTCAGGAGTCAGCAAGAGCACTATATATCGCGTATTAAGCGTGTATAGAGATTCCCATAAAATACCAGAAAAGGGAATAATTAATAAAAGAAAAAAGTCTGTAATTGACAAGTTGGACGATTTTGATAAATCGGCTATAAGAGCGAAAGTGCATCAGTTCTTTCTTGCAGGAGAATTACCGACTTTAGACAAAATTTTGCTCAGTATAAATCAAGATGACCAGTTGCCAAACTTGAGCAAAACTTCCCTGCGACGTGTGTTGCGCCATTTAAAATTCAAATATATAAAGAGAAACAGAAAAAGTGGTCTAATAGATCGCCCAGAGATAGTTCTGTGGCGTACCAGATATTTGAGAGAAATACAAATATTAAGAAACGAGGGACGTAACATTTTTTACCTTGACGAAACATGGATTAACGCAGGTCATACTATGGGAAAGGTATGGGAAGACACCACAATTGAATCTTCTCGTCAATCACGGTTAGAAGGCTACTCTACTGGCGCGAAAGCCCCTTCGGGTAAAGGAAAGCGATTAATAGTTGTACACGTTGGCAATGAAAATGGCTTTTTGGAGGGATGTGATTGGGTATTTGAATCATCATCTACTGGTGACTACCATGAGAGTATGGACGCTCTCCATTTCGAGGACTGGTTTAGAAAAGTAATAGAAAAACTGCAAAGCGGCGATGTCATAGTTATGGATAACGCTAGTTACCACTCCAGACGTTTAGAAAAAACCCCAACAATGTCTTGGCGGAAACAAAATATGCAGGAATGGCTAGAATCTAAACAGATCGCATACGTGCCCTCGGACACAAAGACCCACTTAATGGAAAAAATAAAGGCAGTTAAAGATAACTATCGACGTTACGTCACCGACGAGATGGCAAAAGAAAAAAGCATCACAGTGGTAAGGTTACCTCCTTATCACTGTGAGCTTAACCCCATTGAACTTGTGTGGGCAGATGTGAAAGGGTACGTTGCACGAAAAAATACAACTTTCAAGTTAAAAGATGTTAAAAATTTACTTAAAGATGGTTTAACTCAAATCACGCCAGATAAATGGAAAAACTGTGTTCAGCATGTCCTTAAGGTTGAACAAAAAATGCGTGGCATGGATGATAGAATTGACCAAACTGCAGATCGCTTTATAATTAATGTTACAGATAGTTCATCAAGTGAAGATACGAGTGATGATTGCACCGAATAAAAATAAAGTTCTTATATAATATTAAAAATAAAGTTTTATCTTTTGCATAAGTACGTACTTATTCGGTGTCGTTATCACTCGAATCTTTATATGTGTTATAAATTAATGTTTTTTGTTGTTAAATGAATAAAGTACTTTATAACAATAGATGATTTTTCTTCTACAGCGATCTTTCACATAACTTTTTAATAATAGTTAATAAATATATATTATATCAATCATTATAAAAAAATCATTATAAATAAAGAAAGTACTACATATAAAATGTGCCTATATATTGAAGGTTTGTAACCCCTGGTTAAACGACCGAAAGGTCATTGTCCGTTTTTCTCAATCGATTTGGCACATACTATAGCTGTTCCCCGCTACTTCGCTCGCGTTTAATTTATTACGATTGGATTTCATTGGTTTAAATTTGTTTGCGCGGAACCCTGATTATATTTTTAAAATAAAAGTAGCCTAAGTTACTCCTTAGAACATCAGCTACCTGCCAGTGAAAGTTTATGTATTAACAGTGGTAGAGCCACGCGGCAGCTTTTGCTGTCGCACGGATGGGCCGGCTCGAACCGGGGTGGTACCACGACCTCACAGAATACCAGAGTGAAGTAGAGGTTTACCTCTGCGTTTCGCTTGGTGAGTGCACCTGGCCGGAAGCCCTTTTTACTGGAAATGAGGCATTCCATCTTAGTCCTCACGGGTGACAACGCATCTATATTTTGATTTGTAATAGAGGATAGATGTAGATGTCTATGGGCCGCAGCAACCACTTACCATCAGGTGGACTGTGTCCTCGTTTGTCACCCTTATCATATAAAAAATAGTCCCATCGAAATAGATATAGATGTACTAAAATTCAAACAAAGATTAACTTGTTATTAGATTTTCAATTACTCCATTACCGTTCTAGCCTATCAAAAGTCCCCATAGATTGTATACTTGCCACGCTCGGCTGGCGTTGGCAACCGCAGTTAATTTTTAGTTGTTATTAGGAAGGAGCTGCTGCCCATCTCCTGCTTTGTTTCTTTCAGTCGCCTCTTACGACAGCCACGGGACGACACGGGATAGTGAACATTCTTACACCGTCATTACAATTCGCCACGTCAATTACTCAACTGCCCTTATCGTTGACGCAAAGGATTATCGAAACCAACCAACCAATAATATTCGAATCATAATCATATCGGATCTTAGTTATTTATCTAGTCGGCTAATTAGACAGCCAAGCCGTTAGTTAAGCACTGGCGTTCATCTATCTAATGCCTAAACTTTTGCCGACTAAATAACCGTCTGAATGCGGGCTGCGACTTCGCCGTCTCGTATATACCACATGTAAATACGTAGATCAGCACAGAACTGAAGCTTCTGAAGTCTGTGCTAAGAGACAGTCAGTATCGAAGAATTAAACAAAGCCCAAAATATATACATTAAAATATTCATCCCCAAAAGTCCACCCTTAGGTGTGATTTAAGCCATTTAATAATAAATAAAATAAGAGTCATTAAAATCGATTTAAAAATAGAGAAAGAGAAGTTATGCCCGAATATATATACATAAAAAATATACATACTTTTTTAAAGTCGGTTAAAAAGAGAAATACTATGACGCTCAAGCTGAAGCACTTCATCGTCATCACCGTTAGTAAAATGTAACCACGGCTGAAAATAGTGATCCCCGTGATCGATACAAATGGCTCAAGAGTCAAGAGGAAAAACCACCGACTCTCTACATTTCATCAGGTAGTCTCCAGTAGATACTCCATCTAGAACCTAGTAGAGGGTCGCCGCGCATTTGTGTGACGTGCATATGTGTGATATGCGTGTTTTATTCATATATATAAATAAAAATTTTATATAATTACGTCATACATTATATTTATTAATTTATAATAATACTAGACCGCCACAAGATAGTAGATCAGGCTTAGTGTGGGGTCAACAGTTAATCGAAATAAGAAAGTAAGCCGTAACAATATTGTATGCTGTTGTTTCATTTTTATTAAAATTTCTGTAAAACTTTACTATGTAAGCGTGCATGCTTTATTAAAATAAATTGCTTTGTATTATTAAATTTATTTTTATCCATTTTTTGTTCATTGCCGTTTCAGCTCCATTACGTTTTCGTGTATTCTAAGCTACCAATTTAACGACAGTAGTTAGTATTTAATAAAGAAAACATTTTTCAAATAATTCATTTTAATTAATAGAATCAGGCGTTACTTTGCGGAAGTCCATTTGTCGCTTAGCGGTCAGCCACCGCAGAGTCTAGATTACCTGAAGATGCCTCGTGTAGAGGCGAAACAATCGTCGTATTGTCGTCAGTGGTGTATCTTTCCTAGTGTAATGCTGTTGGGAGTAGTGGTGCTGGGATTAGTGGTGACGGTGATAGTGCACGCAAATGAGGGACGGCGGGAGGTGCTTTTCAAACTAGGTAAGACACGTCATTTTATTCTATCGAGCGGATGTACGCGAAGTAATTTTTTACCAACTAATATAATTCATTTTATAAAGAAAATCGCCAAATTCCGTCATCGCACATCTCGACAAAATTCACTGTACCATGTCACGGTACAATGTCGGTGCCATGTCGTGTTTACCAACACGCTTTGTTGGGCGATCCACCACTATGGGATTTATTTATATTTCCTTCTACTTATTTTTACTCACTATTATGTTTATAAAATTCAACAGGAGCACTTTTGCCTTCCAGAAAAGAGCCTGCGCCTTTTTAAAATCCGACAACGCAAACGGCCCTAGTGATTGTTATTCAATGACAGCGATGGTCACTTGCTATCAGGTGAGCTGCAACCTTGTTTGCCTCCACTTCTATAAAAAATCCATTTATTATTCACTTTCGTGTAGCAAATATAATTAGAGCCATTTGTTCTGATTTCGTGACATTTGTTTAATTTTATCAATCACTCAACCTTCTCTTCCGAATCACATTTAATAATAAATCACGACGAAACTTTTCAATTTTACGAGCTATGACAAATTCAAATTACAATCATGAACTTTGTCTATCGCATTCTCGACGCATTCGGGCCAATAAAATAACTCATGTCCAATTTATGTTAATACAATAAATAGTCACATAAATAACTCTGAGTGAAGGCATGGCGGACGATTTGAATTTATGTTGATAATAGCGCTATCTTAATTCGTAAGATCGGATGTGAGGATCTATTGAGACACATCGGTTTAAATACGTTACACAAAGTGCGACTGTGTGGACTAGTCTACTATGGCTACATGGACAATAATATCCATCCATTATATCCTATAAAAACCTAAGTCCAGAACATAGACCTCCCCCTCCCTCATACATTTACAATAGTTGACACGCTTGGCGAGCTGGTTGTCAACCGCAGTTTTTTTGGAATTGTTATCAGGAATATGCTGCTGCCCATCTCCTGAATCAATTTCCCTCTATCTTCTCTTACGACACCCTCGGGACGATATGGGATAGTGGATATTCATACAGCGCCACTACACGGTTTGGACAAAATATAAATAATACAAATTATAAGTATAATAATATGTATATGGTGTTTTACTAACCCTTGGTAGCTCAAGCGCTAAGCGCTCGTCGTAAAATCAGTTCACAAGCAGCCCGAGTTCGATCTTCGCTTGCAACAATGATATTATCAATTATGATTTTAAGTGCTGATTTACCACGTGCTCGGCGGTGAAGTAAAACATCGCGAGGAAAGCAGCATGTCTTAAAACTAAAATAAAATATTTCAAAATACACCAACATGCACTAGAGCAGCGCGTCGGACACCTTCTTGCTCTGAAACCTTCTGAGAAATAAGAGGTAGCCTGTGCCCAGTCCCCCATATATAGTCCCAATGACTAAATAAAGTCGAATCGTTTGAGTAAAAACGAAGTTAAAAGTTACAGCCTATAATACATCCCACTGATAGGCACAGGCCTTCTCTCATTTCTGGGAGCATTTCAGGGCAAGGAAATGTCCAATGCGCTTCCCCAATGCGTGTTGGCGAACTTCACATCAAAGAAGCAGAGTAAGCAAATGTCGTATTGTAGGTATGACTTTAACTGCGGGGTAGGATGGTGAAAGACTGGGCTCTGGAGACAGGCCTGGTCGTCCTAAATCAGGGTTCTGTCCCCACGTGTGTGCGGATGCGGGGCGAGTCGGTGGTGGACATTTCATTCGCTAGCCCCGCTCTGTCGCCGCGTGCCATTGACTGGCGAGTCATGGAGGGGGTGGAGACCTACTCCGACCACCGGTACATCCGGTTTGACGTCTCCACCCAGCCCTCGAGCGCGCCAGTCCAACAGGCCCCGAGTGGTCCGCGTTGGGCGCTGAAGCAGCTGGACCGGGAGCTCCTCCTGGAAGCCTCAATCGTGCAGGCCTGGGTGTCATCACCGGATAGGCCTGCCGACGTCAATGATGAGGCAGGGTGGTTCCAGGAGGCCATGTCCGAGATATGTGACGTGGCAATGCCCCGCGTCCGGCCAGGAAGCGCCCGGCGTCAGGTGTATTGGTGGTCGCGTGAGCTGACGTGCCTGCGCGAGGCTTGTGTCGCCGCGCGGCACCTGTACGCCAGGCATCGCAGGCTCCGCATTTGTCCACCGAATGCGGCAGCCATTGAGGCGGAGCTGTACGAGGGATACAGAGCGGCGAAGACCGCCCTCCGGGAGGCTGTCATGCGGGCCTGGGATCGGGCCCGTGAGGAGATGCTGGAGACTCTCGACAGAGATCCGTGGGGGCGCCCTTACAAGATGGTGCGGGATAAACTCCGCACCTGGGCCCCCCCGCTGACGCAGAGTCTCCGGCCTCAGCTCGTGGAGGACGTGGTTAGCGCTCTGTTCCCTGCGTGAGCGGAACATCCGCCCCCGCCTATGGCTCCGCCACCTGCGGTGTCGGAAGCGGACCACCAGGACGACGACGACGACATCCCGGAAGGGACCGGGGTAGACCTGAGAGTGGCGGTACGTAGGCTCAAGGCCAGGAATACCGCCCCAGGACCCGATGGCTTGCCTGGCAAAGCCTGGGTCCTGGCCTCGGAGGCTCTCGGGCCCCGACTGGAGGGGCTCCTAAGCGCATGCTTGGAGAGAGGCCAATTCCCGCTTCGTTGGAAGACGGGGAAGCTGGTCCTCATTTGGAAGCCGGGGCGCCCTGCGGACTCTCCGTCCGCATACCGGCCCGTGGTGCTGCTCGACGAGGTGGGCAAGCTCTTTGAAAGAGTCATTGCAAACCGCCTCGCCGAACACCTTGCGGGGACGGGGCCGGATCTTGCGGAACACCAGTTTGGTTTCCGCAAGAGGCGCTCTACGGTGGACGCCATCATGCGCGTGAGAGCCCTCACGACGGGGGATGCAGTGGCCAGGGGGGGGGGGTTGTTTTGGCGGTGTCTCTCGACATCGCCAACGCCTTCAACTCCATGCCCTGGAGCTGCATTAGGGAGGCACTCCGGTATCACCGGGTGCCGACCTATCTCCGTCGTATAGTCGGGGACTATCTGACGGACAGGGCCGTCATCTACCCCGGTCGCAACGGTGAGTGGAACCGGCGAGAAATGTCGTGCGGTGTCCCACAGGGTTCGGTTCTGGGGCCGCCCCTGTGGAACATCGGTTACGACTGGGTGCTGCGCGCCGACCTCCCTACCGGCGTCAGCGTAGTTTGCTACGCTGACGACACGCTGGTACTGGCACAAGGGGGGTCGTACGAGGCGGCGGCGGAAAATATGACACGCGGGGTTGCCATAGTCGTTGGGAGGATCCGGCAGCTGGGTCTTGAGGTGGCTCTGCACAAGTCCGAGGCCATGCACTTCCATGGTCCTCAGAACAGGCCACCACCGGGATCCTCAGTGATGGTAGGAGGGGTATCCGTCGGCGTCGAGTTGACGTTGAAGTACCTAGGACTCGTTCTCGATGGCCGATGGAACTTCGTTGAGCACTTCCGACGTTTGGCTCCCAAACTGGAATGGACCGGGGCTGCCTTCAGGCGGCTCCTGCCGAACCTGGGGGGCCAAACGCCTCCTGCCGGAGGCTCTACGCAGGGATTGTGCGGTCCATGGCCCTTTACGGGGCCCCGGTGTGGGCGCGTGGTTTGGCGCGGCTTGCCGTCCACCACCTGAACGCGCCCCAAAGGGTGGTCGCCGTGAGAATGGTTCGCGGCTACCGCACGATCTCCCGCGAGGCGGCGTGCCTCCTTGCCGGATTGCCGCCATGGGATCTGGAGGCGATAGTCCTCGCGCGCCTGCACGAATGGCGCACGGAGGCACTATGCCGGGGGGAAACCCCGCTGCCGCGGCAAGTTGTCGTGCAGCGGACAGACTTCCGGCGTGATCTCATGGTGACATGGAGAGAGCGACTGTCGCAACCCCGTGCTGGGCACGCCACTATAGCGGCGATAAGACCCCTCTTTGAGGAGTGGCTTGAGAGACGCCACGGCGTCCTCACCTTCCGCCTGACGCAGGTCCTCACCGGACACGGTGTGTTCGGGAGGTTCCTGCACCGAATCGGGCGGGAGGAAACGCCCGGGTGCTCCCACTGCGAGGAGCGACCGGAGGACACGGTGGAGCACACCGTGGAGGTGTGCCCTGCTTGGGCGGAGCACCGCCGTGTCCTCGTAGCGGCGATAGGCGGCGGCGACCTCTCGCGTCCGGCCCTGGTCGAATCCATGGTCCGGAGCGAGACGGAATGGGATGCCGTCACCACCTTCTGCGAAGCAGTGATGCTAGCGAAGGAGGTGGCGGAGCGGGAGAAGGAGAGAGCAGCAGCTTTCCTTTCCGACCGCCGCGGGAGACGCCCCGGGCGTCGGGGGCTACGTCGTGGCCCCCGGCCACCGTAGGCGCGGGCCTGTGGATGGCGAGCAATGGGTAGCTCGCCGTCCGTCCGTCTAACGACGACAGGCCGTGTCGACGGCGCGTTTTGTTCCACGCGCGCCTCAAAGAGCTGTCAGCATCGTGAAGGGGCCCGCAAGGGCCGACGCCTGCCGGGGCTGCGGGCTGTTCGAAAGAGATACCGCGGCTCCGGAACGTAAGGGCACTGAAGGAACACGGGTGGTTTTTAGTCAGTAAAAGTCTGACACTCCCTTCCGCTCCACCCAGAGCGAAAGGCGTCATTTGATGATTTTCCACCCGCAAAAAAAAAAGGTATGACTTTAACAGATCTCAAATCAAATTATCAAGAAAACAATTTAAAATAAAATCCGCAAACAACAATGACACTTTTATGTTATATCGTAAATATAAAAAGAGATAACAAGAATTACAGTAACTTTATACTAACTTTAAACGAAGTTTAAGACTTTAAAGAAGTCGAACAAGTGTTGAGACACAATAAATTTATTTATTTAGATATTGACGACTTTTACAAATTACACAATACGAATTGGTCGTAATTCACAATTAAAACTCAAATTTGTGGTGGAAATTATAAATTATAATATTTAATTTTACGAAATTATTTGGGAGCAAATCATTAAACAATTATCACCGGGGTTGCCACAGAGAATATCTATCAAAGTAAAATTGAATTCTAATAACCATATAGAGGGTTGAACAGAATAAATAGAACAGTTCAAAATCATACGTTAGTTCTGTTTATTCAACCGCCTCGTTACATACTATGTGCAACCGACAAATATTTACAACATTTATTATTAGGTTTTTTTGATTGTCTTTTGTTGAATTTGCCTTAGTTGGCAACCGCAGTGTTTTTTATTCGTTTTTAGGAAGACGGCTGCTGCCCATCTTCCGATTTGTTTCCCTAAGGCCCTTCGCACACGGCGTCGTATCGTAAGCGTATCGTAATACGCGCGTAGGACGAGAGCAATACGAGCGCGTACATGTTCAAACAAGTCCGCACACGAAGCGGTGCTGCAGCGAATCGTAGGAGGTGTCTACTGTCATTACGATAGTCGTAGTGCACTGGCATAAAAAAGCAAGCGTAAAAAATATACTGTTCATTAATTTCTTTAAAAATTTAACTGAATTTAAATTTTTTTAACTTCTTCTGACTTTCAATTTCAATAGGTATGAATAGGACTGAAAAAGTGATTAAATTCGTGAAACTGGGTGAAGCGTTCCCTTTTCTATATAATCATTCATTAAGTGAATATTCAAGGAAAGATGAAATGGATAAAGTTTGGGCAGAAAATATCGTCATAAATATCGCTTTTTACCATCTTACATAATCAAAGAATATAAAAATCTCTTCATCTAAAGAGAAAGTAAGATAATCTATAAATTCACCCAACATATCTGGTACCGTGGACACCATGATTTCAACTGAGATCTTACAAAACGATACGACTACGTGACGATTCGTTTGTAGAACACTGCGGGTCTCGTACGCGTTGCGTCGTAACGATACGCTTACGATACGACTACGCTTACGAATCGTGTGAGAAGGGCCTTAGTCACCTCTTACGACACCCACAGAATAATATTGGATAGTAGATATACTTACACCGGCACTACTCTGTACTTAAGGGATTATTAAAGGAATATTATTCGTACATCTTTACTACCATGTAATTATTACCTAACATATTAGTTCTTAAAACTAAGTACTAAAGTACAAAATAGATATTAAAAACTATAAAACTTTTAGAACAATTATATATTAACTAAATAAACATGACGAGGAAATGAAGCAAGCGAGAATAAATATATTTTGATTGTGTGTTTAAATATGTCGCCATAATTCTCACCAATTTACATATCTCAAGGCGTTTTCCGTTGTAACAAAAGTGTTCCCCTAAATATACGTCAACCGCAACAATGATGCAAATAATTGTATCAAAGTAGGGTTATTTAAAAGGAAAGAGCGACAAACCGACAGATGCTCGCGGCCATCTTGCGGCTGCCACGAAAGTATCGCATGACGGTTTCGTGACTTTGCGGTCGCAGTGTCTCCGCTTAAAATCAACTTTTGGTAAGGATGTAACACAAAAATTACAGAGTAGCGACTGAAAGCTGCACGTAACGTGTTACAAAGGTGCCAACAAATTAATAAGGGCGTCAGTAGTGACAGCAGGTATGTTCTCGTCGTAGAGAAACGGAATATACCTTGCAGACTGCGAGTCCTGCGCCAGATGAATAAGGAATATACTACTTACTCTCTGAACAGCAAATGTAGCTTTAAAGCCAAAAGGTTTACATCACTAACATCACGGAATATAAATGGTAATTACAATTGTAATAATTCGTAGTTGACGCTACAAAGGGGCGAACCTCAATTTAAAAAAAAAATACAGGAGAGCAAGAAAACATTTATTATTTCCCGATTACCTACTAGCTTTTTTCATCAGAAAATTAATCTTATTTGTAGTTTTCCATTAAGTCTATTACGTGGTTGTAATATGTGTAACATGTGGTTCGCCCCTTTGTGGCGTTCGCTAAGAATGGTAATAATCTTACAGCTTTCAAGTGGTTCCCCGACCTCATCTTATTGTATGCTAAACTTAAAATACCCAGATACGTATAGGAACGACAACAGAAAATAGCATCAAAAAGTATGAAACTTCTAATACTGCGCTTCCAAATCCGCCTGTGAGTTATAATTATACATCCTCGTACGAAGATGTGTTCCATGTCTAGATAGATGAACTGGATTATACGGGCTGGTAAAGATATATACGAGTATAACGTGGTGATGAAAATTTCGAGCTTTAATTTCTTTTAACCCACTACCGTTACAAAATGTTATTTTTTTATAGGATAAGGGTGACAAACGAGACACAGTCCACCTGATGGTAAGTGGCTGCTGCGGCCCATAGACATCTACATCCATCCTTTAATACAAATCAAAATGTAGATGCGTCGTCACCCGTGAGGACTAAGATGGAATGCCTCATTTCCAGTGAAAAGGGCCTCCGGCCACCTGCACTGACCAAGCGAAACGCAGAGGTAAAACTCTACTTCACGCTGGTTTTCTGTGAGGTCGTGGTATCACCCCGGTTCGAGCCGGCCCATCCGTACGACAGCAAAAGCCGCCGCGTGGCTCTACCACTGTTAACAACCGTTCTACAATCGTTCGCGAAATAACGCCCGGTATCCTCCTCTCAGTTATTTTTATAGTCGATGACACAATAAATATACATAACTAGCGATCCGCCCCGGCTTCGCACGAATGATTTTTGGACCTCAACAACAGTGCTTCCTACCGGCTCCAATTGTGAATCGTTTAGATCATCCAGGGACCCACACAAACACACACAAAAAAAATCATCGAAATCGATCAAGCCGTTTTCGAGTTTTAGCGAGACTAAATGAGCTATAGATTCAAAGTTTAATTTTTTTTTATTGTTAACGCCCCCGCACTGCTCCTTGTGGGTGGTATTTCATAAAATCCGTTCTTGGTAATTTTTAACATGCTAAAAAGAATATTCTGGCCAAGTTTTATACCTAGAGCTATAGTTTGAAGAAGTTAAGGGGCGTTTATTAAAAAAAAACACATTAACCCAGCAATCCCCCTTGCGAGTGGAATTTCGTAAAATTCGTTCTTAGCTAACCTCTACTCGGCAAAAGGAATATTCCTACAAATTTCAAGTCTTTAGGCCTTATGGTTCCAGAGATATCGTGATGAGATATAGAGATTTAGAAAATAAAGTTGAAGGAATAAACACAAAGACAAACTACAATGCCCTTCTATTTTGGATTGATTTTGGAGTTTAGTTTAAGAAATATATTATTATTTTTTGCAAATCGGCGCATCAATCATCTCGGATCGGATCGGATATCAAATATCTATCTAGCATATTCCGGCACATTATTTTAAATTAAAAATCCAAAATGGCGGGGCTAGCATGGACATTACTTTTTAGTAACACAAAATAAAAGTTTGTAATTACATTGCGATGCCAAGCCGCAATTGTTCACAAGTTTGACGCATGTGACAGTCGTTTCCTTCCTCGACCACGTTAAAGGAAAATAAATAGTTACAAGCATCCATATGAGAAAACCAGTAACTTATTTCATCCATTGCATCTATCCAATATAGCTTATCAAAGAGAAAGTCCAGTGCTGTACGTAGGACTCTGCATATAAATCCTCATAAAACAAAACGCTATGTTGACGGTTTAGCAACAGCATATTTTTGACGGTGCTACCCATCTACTGGTTAGTTTCCCTCTGTCGCTTCTTATGATAACCTACGGGACGACACTACGAGTACGTCACTACGTGGTCAAATAAAAACTTATGTTTTTATTTAAATTATTCATCCAGTAATCTAACAATTTATTCATACTCTTCATTAAATGTCTATAAAATACTTAAAGTTATGTAAAGCCGTAAACATCATTTATTAATATTAAATCTTATTAACACACTTTTATTAGTCTCGCGTGTATCTACATATATAACGGAATATTTTAATGTAATTTTCAACAACTTGTAGACGGCCGTATTATTTGCACTCGTATCAAGGAACGATCATAATACAATAATTTAATAATTTAATAAATTTATCCTAGTATCCTGATAAGGATCACCAGGATAATGCTCTTTAGAATCATCACAGCTCACGATAAATTCGTTTTTTTTTTAAGATTTCTTAAATTTTAATATTATTTTACGATGTAAAACTTTATGTTAAATTATCGTTTTTAAATGTAAACAAGATATGAATACTCTTAGTTAAAATATTGTATAATTTTACGACGGAGTTTATAAATATGAAACATCTGAGACCTTATTTTTCAGTTGCCTACAAACAATCAACAAGTCCAACCATTCAATTTTACTACAGATGGGCGTCGGAACAGGCAAAGGAAGCCTCGCTTGGAGTTTATTAATCAAGCGGAGGGACATCTCGGCGTCGGTGGCATTTTTCTCAGAGGATACCGTATCCATTAGTTCCCGAAGAGACCAGCGTGATGAGAAATTAATCCGGGGTGGGCAGGTGCCCGCCGCAGGTGCACCGTACGGCCAATTTCCCGCCGCAATGATCCACTCACGCTTGCTCCTTTGCCACTAATCCTCGCCTATACGTTTTCTCCAAGCGTCAAACTAAATTAATTTTTATTTTTTTATTTGGTTATCAAATACTGAATATCCCACAGTACATATATTTTTTAAATTATTTAATCTGAAAAATGCCAAGTTTGGTTTCGCCCACTGCTAAGCATCTGCAATGAACTACAAATAAAGTAGGTAACATTTACTAGAGAAAATTTACTAAGATGAAATTCCTTAAAGCCTATCGTTAAACAGACTAACTCATAGTTTAGAAATTCTGGACCTGAAACATCAGAGGGTGCACTCCTTCTTTGCGGTAGAAATAGGTAAGACGATAGTCCCGACCGGGACAGGCAAAATAAACATATTACCACAAAATGTTTTTCTAAACAAATAAGTTATAAGTAAATGTTCGTGATTCGAGTTCGCTCGTCTCATCAAAGATAATCTTTTTTCAGTTATCAATCTATAACTAACGTCTTAGTACCATGTCACAAATAAATTTGAAGAGCATTATCAATTCTTGCATTTAACTAGCTATCACAATAAAACCTAGCGAACACAGTTCTATATTGTTCATTGGGATAATTTAAAATTGTCATCCTGTTTATTTAAAGCGGTTTCAGCTGTGAAACTTTGTAGAAAAGCGACAGATTTGAAGGAGAACGGCGGGGGCTGCGGCTCGCCCTAATCCGGACATATCTCAGTACATTGCTCAGTGCGACACAGCGGGACTTAGCGAAAAGCCGAGCCGCGCAGATGCTTATCTCAATAACAGTTTTATTTATTTTTGCGAGCGCCTGATCCACTCCCGGCGGGTCTCAGCGGATGAAAATAGAGGAAGGCAGCGCTCAGCCCGCGAACGGCAACTCGAAGGCGCCCGACGTTTGTGTCAAGTTGTATCTTGAAAATGTCTTTAAAATGATATTGAAACTAACGGAATAAAGAAACAACAAGAAAATAATGAATTGTTTTCCACAGATTTACTGGTAATGCTTTATACGTGGTAGAGCCATGCTGCAGCTATATTTCTGGTATAGTTGTAGCACGAATGGGTCGGCTCGACCGGCGAAGGACCACGCTCTTACAGAATACCAGCGTAAAATAGCAGCTTAATGCTGCTATGTTTCGTATGGTACGTGTACAGAACCGGAGACCCTTTTTACCGGAAACAAGGCATTCCATCTTAGTCCTCACGGGTGAAAACGCATCTGCATTTTGATTCGTAATCGAGGATAGATGTAGATGTCTATGGGCCGCAGCAACCACTTAACATCAGGTGCACTGTGTGCTCGTTTGTCACCCTGCCCTAAAAAAAACGCGTTAAAATCCATAAAATTAGTATCATTTAATGTGTATTATTCGCGTAAACATAAGAAATCATAATTCTATCTGCAATCCGGTTGCTAATAATAACCTCACGATGAGAGAATCAGTCACCATATCCCTTTTTCCTTTTATTACATAACACTCAAAAAATTACAAATAGCTCTCAATATTCCAAACTCCAGAATTCAGGTGCGACGTATCTTGAAAACTCAGAGAATTACATACATATGTATGAATACTTACTCTTCTGAAAAATGTGGCAATTATGGTAAATACGGTTGTTTAGTTCGGCATTTATCCAATGGTGGGGTTTCACTTTTTTTATAAAATAACGGTGACACGCGAGCACACAGTCCACCAGATGGTACTCGTAAGTGGATACTATGCCCCAAGACACATCCATCCTTGATTAAGAATCTAAACTTAGATGCGTCGTCTACTCTGAGGACTATGATGGAATGCCTATTTTCCAATAAAAAGGGTCTACGGTTTTCTACACTCAACATACGAAACACAGTAGCATTATGCTGAAATTTTACGCTGGTATTCTGTGAGAGTGTAGTCTTTCCCCAGTCGAGCGGACACGTTCAATTAGATCCATGTAACAATCAGATTATGGCTGCAGTATGGCTCTCCCATGACATATATGATGATGTGTATGTATATGTATGTGTACATGACCGTAAAACAACATTACACCTTTGACACTCGAAAATTCTTTGCTTAATGGGCCGTCAAAGTAATTTGAGCCTGTCGGTGGTGCACTGGACGACTGCTTTTTTTTCTCTTTTTTATATAAGAGGGGGCAAACGAGCATGCGGCTCACCTTTTGGGAAGTGACTACCGATGCCCATTAAGAACCGCAATACCGAGGGAATTACAAATGGGTTGGGTTTTAAAAGAGTAAGCTCTTTTCTTAAAGGTCCGTAAGTTGTATCGGTCCGGAAAAGTCACTGGTGGTGGTCGTTTCCACCAAGAAGTTGTGCGAGGAAGAAAACTCCTAGTAAATCGCACAGTGGTGGACCGCCAATCATCCAACATACTAATCATATAGCAACAGTCCTGTTAAGCATGACTACTTTAGACTTATGATAGACTATAATGATGATGACGAATATTTTGTGATCTTAAGTAAGTTATTTAATATATAAAAGAGGATGTTTGTATATATGAAATCGTTTAACTCAAAATTTATTTGTTCGAGCAGTATGAAAATTGGTATATATATTATGTTTTTCGATAGAGAAGGTTCAGGTTTATAAACTAAAATAAAATCGATTTTTTTCTTAGAAACAAACAAAATGTTAAATTGTTTTTCAATCAAGCGCGGCAATTAATAAATTAAATATCATGCGCTAAAATAAAAGACGTTGCTGAACACAAACTAAATTAACTAGCATGACAACGTCTGCGTGGTTCAGCTATTTATTAATATAAAACAGACACCGGCTTATAATAGATACTATATTTGATTTAATATTTTCCGATGATGGCAAGTATCAAACGTCAAACCAAAGCCAAACACTACTCCCATTGGAACCTGTAAGGCGACATCGACTCAACTCATTTCAGCGGTCAAACACTACCCACGAACGGTTCTGCTGCCGTAATTTTGTTCCAGCACTAATTATTAACATATTTTAGAGAAGTATGGTGACAAAGGAACACATGAATCATCGCTTGGTTTTGGTTTTTCGTCACTTACCACACAGAACTCAGCAGCATTATGCTGCTATGTTATGCTGGTATTCTGTACGAGTGTGGTCATAGAATACTATAATCCATAAGTGTGGTCCTTCAACATTCGAGCCAATCCATTCGTCCTGCAACTATACGCTGGATCGTGGTTCTATTGCGTAATATATAATACTAGCTGTGCCCCGCGGTTTCACCCGCGTATATCACGCGTCTGCGCCTTGCGACATGCGAACTTCGAGAGAGACATCTCAACGGACGGTTGCTGAATTAACAAACATTTAAAAAGTGAAATATGTTACTAAAATTACATGGTTAACGTAATTGGTGGTTATGCATGATACAGGTACTGATACGAATAATGTGGCCTAGTTTGTGTTTGTTACTATTTCACATTTTAACATGAAAAAATAGTTATTGTGACATAACTGTAATAGTTAAACATATGGTATCGCAGACCATTTTGTAGTTATTGATATCCTCTATAAAACTGAAGTACATTACTTTGCTCTATTATCAATAGTTTCCGCAGCGTACACGATATAAGGATTCTTTTTGGTATTTTTTTCACACCTTGGGTTACATTATCGAAGTTTTCCTACGGATCCCTAACTTTTTTGAAAATATTATATAGTCTATGGTCATCAGGATTCTAATGGTGAAAGAACTTTTCAAATCGGTCATGTAGTTTCGGAGCCTATTCGATTCAAACAAACAAACAAATCTTTCCTCTTTACAATAGTAGTATATATATATATAATATGTATTTATTTATTTGTTATCTTTGCCTTACTAATCCTATTAAAAAATAAATAAAAATTAACTTTCTTCACATAAATATAAAGAAATATAATATACAAAATATTCGTAATTTTCCTTCGCATATAAAATCGTATCACATGACATCCTCGGTCAAGCCCTAAGCTGGACAAAGACCTTCCCAGTAATCCGCCAACGGGCATGTATTAATCGGTATGATAAGCAACTAAATATGGTAGATAATTACAGGCTGTGAAGCATGCCATTTTAGTCTTCAGAGGTGACAGAGGTATCCTCCTTTGTTATAAGTTGTTTGCAGATGCTTGTCCATGGGTTTGTCGTTTGTCATTTCAGATTTATATGTGCCATTGCTCCCCATTATCGGTTTCCGAAATTTTTGTTCAGCGTTTTTCGATTGATTTTCCGCCATCAGCAGTATTTTGATTGATTTTCTGCCATCGCGTGTCGGTGAGGTTGACATTTGGAAAAAAATATTTCATTTCCTCAGTTTCGTTCTTCATATTATAATCTTGATAATAATGAAGAAGCTGAATGCAGCAGAGGTCCGTTACTCAACAAGAGCCACCAGACGTCACGCAATTTTGACGCTGCTGTCCGTCGCCGTTCTGGCTATTTTACGTTTCCCACAGTCATCTCTAACCAAGGGCGTCGCCAGCCGATGGCTTGGGGGAGGAGAGGGGGGGGGGGGAAATTTGATATATAGAGGTTGGGAAAGTGTAGATATAAGATCACATAAAGCTTTACACTTATATGTCTTACCATTACGGCGATTGTAATAAGAAAGGTACAAATTCCAATGTGTAAAGCACTACGTTACGTCACGTTAGAAAGACGGCGACGCCCGTGTCTCTAACTCTAACGACGCCCACAGGAAGAAATGGCGAGATAAATTTTCTTATGCTACCACTACTTTTTCTTATATTACCATTCTCCTCCATAGCTTTACGAGTAGTTATATAAAATAAAAAGCTTAAAAATAATTAGTTTTATAAAGAAACTAGCGATTCGCCCCGGCTTCCCACGGGTAATTTTTAAACCTCGACAACAGCTCCACCTACCGGGTGCAATTGTGAATCTAAACCATCCAGGGAGCCATTCAAACACACAAAAAATTTCGTCGAAATCGATCGATCCAGTTTCGAGTTTTAGCGAGGCTAACGTTCAGCAATTGATTTTTATATAAAGACATAAATATTTCTCCGTAAAATAATACGGAGAGAGCAGAATAGTAACGTCTTAAGCACAATATTTTCTTAGCAGTAGCGACTGGAAACTACGACAGTACACTGCACCGACATCTAATTAGGTCATTTGCCGTAATTGCCAACTCTAGATTGGTTTTTTCGCGTCAACAACGTCCCACGAGGACTCCCGAGACATTTGGTCTAATGAACACGTCGAGCGCTAGAGGTTGAAATAAAAATTGTGCGGGTTGCCCTCGCAATGCTCTTAATTACTTTTTCTGTCTTTTACACTGCTTACAACAGACGTAATTAACCAGTAGGGTCGGAATAACAACGTAACCATTGAAATTAAAAAAACTCTAATTGATGTTTTATTGAGACACAATACCTCAGTAGCGAAAGTTGTCTTTAATAAAAGTAAATTTAAAAAAATATCGCTTACTATTCTATAGGATCTGTGGCGGCGCTGTCGTCGCGCCACAAGCGAAACACATCGAAGCCTAAATCGTGCTAACAAAGTTCCGAAGTTAAAGCAGTATATATAGAATAGCTCCGATCTACCACTCGGAACGTTGGCCGCTCCTCGGACAGAACACCTTGCCCGGCGGGAGATCTCCCCTTTTCCTGTCAGATCAATGGCGTGCCAGAGAATATAACGGTAAACCTTTCTGAATCCAAGAACACTGAGTCTCGTGGTCTACTGATGAAAATCTGGTAGAAACAGTATGACGTCACGTACAAGCCATCCGATGCTAGGTGAGTACATGATTTCTTATACTCCCTTTTATTGTAAACATTATCGTCATCTAAAGCGTCAAATAATTTAAAAAAAAATATTCCAACAACATTGCAGACGATTAAAACCTCCGTGGTAATAAATAATTACTCCTGTAGGGAAAACCAACATGGAAAATGTGATATCTATAGCTTAGTGAATTAGCGATCACAGTTCCATTGGTCTCGCATTTTTGACGCTGCTTCGCACCTGTCTGTCAGAGGCCATGAGATCTTTCTAGCCAAATCATTTAACTTCAGAAAGTTTTTTAGAATGAAGGGAATTGTTTTAGCTTACGATGGTGAAAAATACGACCACACTTGGTGTAGTTTTCGACGTTTGGATAGCTTAACTTAAAAAAAATATTTAAAGTTGTTTTTCGATCTGAAATATTGATCCAAAAAATTTAAATGGATTGTGACTTTGTGAGTACATTTGTGGCTTTTTTATCAGCCTGTAAAGATTCTTCTTTCCCATAGTAGGGTCTTTCCTATATAAGAGACAATTTACCGTAATCGCCGCGGTTGGCAGGTGAACAGGCGAGTGCTAAATATCTCGCAACATTGAAGCTACTCCACATTAACTTTTTGAAAATTTTATAAAATCAAATATAATGAAAATAATAAAGATACAGCCATCTATTGTCACAGATGACTATACTATAAGTCACCGTTTATTTATTTACTTTGTATGCTTAGTACCTACCTATTTTATTTTTTTGGTAAAATTATAACACTTGTTACAACAGCGCTGTTGTGTAATACTGGTGGGAAACGTTTGCTGATGGGAATCGCTCAGTACTCGTAACTACATCATGCATTTTCATTAAGAGAATAATTTGCAACCAAAAATGAGGTATAAAGGCTAATCTAAAATAATCGATTTACTCAATACAAGGGAACCTATAGTAGAACGTCAAAACAAAGCCAACAACGATTCCCACCGGAGTTACACAATCACACTAGCACTACACTGTAGGTTGATCGTTAGAAAATTTAAAAATGCATTAAAATCGCCCAATGAAACTGTTTAAGATGACTATAAAGTTTAAATAAATATGTGTCAATCGAGTAACAGATTTTTTTTCTATTCTGCTAATGCTTTTTCATAAATGGCGACTTGATAGCGCGACGACCATGCTCTTCGCTACAGTTTTGTCAGCAGACGATTCGCAATCAACACGTAACAAGTGTTTGTATGACCTAAAAATGATTAACCTGTATTTGGATGCTTAACCACGCACAATTTATAATTGTATAAAGACGGCACGAGAGAAATTTCCAATGTGGGGATTTTTTCGCTAACGCTTTCAACGATAAAACAATAATGCTTGCATCACTAATAGTAGTTAAGTAGTAAGTAGTAGTAGTAGTACTAGTAGTACTAGTAGTAGTAGTACTACTACTAATAGCAGCAGTAGTAGTAGTAGTAGTAGTAGTATTAAGCCCTAGATTGAAAAATTGAAAATGTTAAAACTTTTTATTTCATAGAAATATCGAAAAAAACAATAAAAAAATTTAAAGTAATCCAAACATTCACTACTTGTTTTCCGAATCTTTGCGTTAAGTTGATCTTCATGTTAATCCTTCAGTATTCATTTATCATATGAAATAAAAAAAGCCTTTACGAAGTATTTCGTTTTCTTTTAAAGTCTACATACTGCAAGACCCGGGTTCTGTAATCGGTGGATGCTGAAGTCTAGTTTTATCGCGCTTTCGAAGTTCATCATGGAGTAACACCAAATTCTCATAATGGTCTGCCGAAGCATCCAACAACTCGACACATGCCTTCATGGTTGCTTCCTGTCGCTCGTTCTCCTTTTCCATCGTAGTGAGCGTCGCATGTCTTACTGCTAACACCTCTTCAACCATGTCGTCTAATCTAAAAGATAGAAAAATGTTAACTAAAAAATACCAAGATACATTTTTAGGAGAAAATAATCATGTAACCCTCATCCTATGAGGATAGAAAGTTTCTCGAGTGGCATCCAAAGGCAAACAAAGTGTTAAGCAGGTCCCTCTAGATGAAACGCCTTTCTGCATTTTACCAGGTTGTTAATTGATATAGTGGGTGGCCACCGTACATTTCGCTTACCGGTACGACCACTTAAATAACTTTCTTTTCGATTTGTCACTTGTCGGTTATCCGAGCTATCTGGCCAGACCATTCCTACTTTCGCTTACTGATCCCTCAACTTGGTTATCACTCATATATTATGAAAAAAAAAATCAAAATAAATGTTTTTACTTTCCGGAAATTCTTTATAGTTTTAAATGGTTTCAGTGATTGAGATTAAGGTACGCATTATTTCCCGTTAGATATTTAATATTTGATTCAAAGTAATGTCATCATATAGCCGTGGTAGCTCAGATGGTTAACTCTCGCTGTTAAGCTTCACAGCCTACGCGGAGCAACCCGGGTTCGATCCCCGTCGGCACCAATGAAATTGTTAATTGCAATTTTAAGTGCTGATTTACCACGTGCTCGACGGTGAAGTAAAACATCGTGAGGAAACCTGCATGTCCGAGAAATAAAAAGAACATTATTTCTAAAACCTCAGAAATGAGAGGAGGCCTGTGCCCAGCAGTGGGACGTAAATAGGCTGTAACTTTAATGTCATATAAAATCTGTCTGCCGAGCACGATGAACATACCCAAGAGAGGATTGACCAATGACGAAATAAACATTAAATGATAAACTGTCTCGTTACCAGTAAAAAGGACCTCCAGTTCTCTATACTCACCATACGAAACACAGCAGTATTAAGCTGCCATTTTACGTAGCTATTCTGTGTGAACGTAATTCTTCCCCGGTAGAATCGAACCATTCGTGCTGCAACCATAATATAGCTGCAGCGTGGCTTTACTATGTTATAAAAGTAAGAGTGACAAACGAGCTCACAATTCATCTGATGTTAAGTGGATGCTCTGGACTAGATACCTAGATACCTACACCTATCCTCGATTAAAAATCGTAATTGAGATTTATAATAGAGTACTTCATTACCACCGGTTCTCGGCACTGATCATAAAAACGCTGCTAATTTACACATGTATGAGTATTCTGTGTGAACGTGGTCCTTTACCGGACGAGCAGACTATTCGTGCCGCAGCTATAATACGCGAGAGCTTTGTTTAGCGTAGTAGGTAGATCTATTTTTTTTATTTATAGCAAAATGGTTCATTCATTCATTACAACCTATAAAAGGCCCAAAGATTGCCTTATAAGGGGGGGGGGGGGGGGAGGAAGGATTGCCATACTACTCATGGCAAGCAGGTTGACAACCGTAGTTTTTATAATTTTCACTTGTTATCAGGAAGATGCTGCATTCGATCTCCTGTTTCAGTTTTCCTCTGACGACACCCACGGGATGATATGGGGTAGTGGATATTGTTACATTGTACAGCACTATAGAGCATATAAATTTATTAAATCTGAATATTATTGTTTCGACACTTTATTAAAAAAATATATTATTTACTTATTTTCACAAAATTTACATATTTTAAAACTTACACTCGTTTTCGAATTTCTAAATAAAAACAGAATAGTAAAGCCGCTAATGCAATGATGGCTACATTAATCTGCATCCATGTTAAGTGCTGGCTCAAGATATGAAATCTGTGTACCCGAATCTTCGGCACTATGTCCCATATCGAGAAATTTGGTATGAGAAGTGCTAGTGGCAATCCAAACACTACTACGGCGCTTAGGACTACTGAAAGATCACATTCAGAATTGGTATTCGGCATGATTAAAAAATTAAATGTCACATTGTAAAATTTCGGTGCTTTCTGCCATCTCACTTCACTTTACGTCATTTACTGTTAAGATTACGTAGTGATCATAGATAATTTATTTTATTTATTTAATCTCAGAATAATAACTAGCACAGAGAATCCTAAAATAAGAACATTATTATAGTTGAACTCTTTATACTTATGAGTTTTATAATATAGTTATATTATTTTCACCTTCTTTCTTTTACAAGCTGCCATTTTTCCATTCCATAGAAACCTCAAGTGATAAATTCCTTTAGTTTGTCTGTTCGTCCTTTAATCCGTTTCGAATAATAGTTATTTATATCAATGAACGTTCATAGAAGGCTCATCTGACATCTTACAACAAGAATATAGTCAAATAATGCCAATTTCGCACTATCGTAGTGATCATGTATTCGTGTAAGGCCCATAGATATTTACATCTATCCGCAATTAAGAATCAAAATGCAGATGCGTTGTCACCCCTGAGGGCTAAGATGGAATGCCTCATTTTCAGTAAAAAGGGTAAAATGGGAAAAAAACAGCAGCATTAAGCTACTATTTTACGCTGGTATTATGTGAAAACGTCCTTCCCTGGTCGAGCCGGCTTATTCATTTCACTTGCTTACTGCGGCTATATTATTGTTATAAAACGAATATACCTATACGATATAATTTTAATGTAATAATATTATAGTATCAATAATATTATGGTTGTAGAAAGAATAAATACGAAGGAAATAATTTAGAACGAATATAATACATGGCTCTGTAGAACCCAGGAGAACTTCTAGATGTAGACAGTAAAGGAGTTCCAACACCTTGTAAGTTCTGGTTGTTATCTCTATATAGAAAATAGATGGCGCTGTTGTCGAGATCCAGAAATAACCCGTGCGAAGCCGGGGGATCGCTAGTAGTCAATATTTTGATATTAATTTTTGTTTGGGAAAGACAATTTCTTATATTATAACAGACTAACAAATGTGTGGAATATTCAAAAATAAAGGGAGGAGATTTTGAAATGGTTTTTAAAGCTTGTAGCAAGAGTGGCGACACGGTAAATGGGTCGGGCCGGTGTCCGCCACGTGTGACGTAAGCGACGCCACTCGTGCTGCATATCAATTTCGACTAGGTATACACAATAAAATTGGACGGTCTCCGGAGAGGGCTTAAACGATTCGCCGTTTTGTCTCGGGCCCAGCTGCGTAATGACCGTAGCGGGAAAAAATTGTCAGCAAGAAAACGCGAGGGTAGTTCGGGTTTATGTGCGCGCGGCAGATGGCGGCTCCGGTGGCGACTCGCTCCTAACGGCCTCTGCTTACCTCGCAAAAGCCGCGCCAATTTTATTTATCGAAAATATAAACCGATTTGCAGAGACCCCTCGTAAAGTACGGACGGTCGATTTATGACCGGTACAAGACGCGTTTTAACTATGTTGCTCCTTGAATCTTGTCGTCGTACCCAGTTTTGTTGGTTTAGTACAATTTAAAACGTTATTTTATCTTTATATAATCCCCTATTACTATTTGTGTTTACCTAACTTGAAAACAACTTATAGTCCTAACTTAGTAGCAGGCTAAATACGTTTACTTTTTACTCCAACCTTGTCATGCAGATGACACGGTTGGAGTTTTGTGGTTATCGCCAATCTCTAACGCTGTATCCCACATTATTTCCAATATTAGCGGGTAAATGCCTATAATAAGTGTCTCATTGTTATCGCTTATACTTATGACGCTAGAATATGTTCTGCGCAGTTAATAATTTTCTTTGCCGAGATTATACAGTTATGCGAAAGTGCGAGACCTCGTCGTAATTATTGCTACGTAGTTTTATGTATTTTTGCGTAGGTGCTAGCGTGCTACCTAATTAGGTGCTACACAAAGCTACGCGAGTCAGCTACATGCGTGTCATGTCACGGATTTTTTTATGTAAAACGGCGTAATGGCACCGCCCAGTCGTTACACCGCCGCAACAGCACACAGTGTGGCAAGGCCTTATGAACGTCAAGTCACTGACTTCCTGAATGCATAATTAACATAATATTATCTTCTTAAATATTAATTTAATATTTTAAGGAGATCATCATCTTATCAATAGTTGTTTTTTTTTTCATAACATTCAAATATGTACTTAATATTTATTACAATAATAAAAAAATCTAAAACAAAAACTTAAATTATTATAGGGTAAGTTCGGGCGAATGGATCATAGTTTTTTAAGCAGCCAGGTAAAATAAAACTATTAAGATTAATTAATAAACATAAACTTTTAATTAAACTTTTGACATTACACCCTTAGAATCTTTATAAAAAAAATGATAGAGGTTTGCAGTTGTGCGCGCATCACGGAAAAATTACTGGGTAGATTTCAATTAGATTTTCTAAGTTTTATTTCTTAGACACTTGGCCCTTGTCAAAAAAAATATTGCAATATCTTCATTTAGTATAAAGATATTAATGTTTTAAAAAACAACGATTTTTATAAGCACTACGTGTTCAAGTGATGTGTGTTTTCTTTGTTAATATATCCAGCAACGCGGACGATTCGCGGGCATCAAAAATTTTAACAGTGGTAGAGCCACGCGGCAGCTTTTGTTGTCGCACGGATGGGCCAGCTCGAACCGGGGTGTTACCACGACCTCACAGAAAACCAGCGTGAAGTAGAGGTTTACCTCTCCGTTTCGCTTGGTGAGTGCAGGTGACCAGAGGCCCTTTTTACTGGAAATGAGGTATTCCATCTTAGTCCTCACGGGTGACAACGCATCTACATTTTGATTTGTAATAGAGGATAGATGTAGATGTCTATGGGCCGCAGCAACCACTTATCATCAGGTGGCCTGTGTGCTCGTTTGTCACCCTTATCCTATAAAAAAAATCAACTAGTATCATATAAAAATATCAAATTTTAACGTAATCGATTCCATAATTTACTGCTTTTGTTTTTCAAATCACAATTTGCCATCTTTCCCATAGTGTCTGGTAGAGATGATAGCAAGGGAGATATTACTAGTTCATGCACATGCATTGCCCATGCATTTTAACCACTTTTGACCTGAGCTTTAGTTCATTCGTCTTTTCTGTCAACATAAATAACACTTTTTATAGGGATAACAATCGAGCACACAGTCCACCTGATGGTAAGTGGTTGCTGTGGCCCATAAACATCTACATTTATCCTCGTTTGCGAATCAAAATGCAGATGGCGTTGTCAGCCGTGAGGACTAAGATGGAATGCTTCTTTTCCAGTAAATAGGGTCTCCGTTACTCTACACTCACCATATCAAGTGCAGCAGCCTTAAGGTGCTATTTTACGCTGGTATTCTGTAAGAGCGTGGTCATTTCGACCATTCCAGGCCAGCCCGACCCATTCGTGCTACAACTATACTATTATTATAACTACGGCATGGCTCTACCACGTAAATTTAATTTAATTAAATTATCAAACTAAGTGCAATTTACATGTACCCACAGTTGGCATAAAATGTATTGAAGCCAGTCTTCGATGAGTTGCGATTCTTAATAATTTTCCCCAATGCCTATACAGTTGTCCACTTCTCTGTTTCCACATTCTTCATTAGACGAATCACATAAAAGTGATTCTTCATCCTCATTACTATACTTTGTTTTGATTTTTTTGCATAATTTCATTCAATTATTTGTTTATTTATTTCACACACACTTAACAACTATCCTTACAGGCTAAACCAACCCACTACGATAGTAATGATTTCTTATATTTACGCGAACACTACACATTTAAATAAAACTAGTTTTACAGATTTTATCGCGTATGTTAATTTATTTTATATGCCCGACGTTTCGAGTACTTTACAGCACCCATGGTCACGGGGGAATTGAGGTGTTTGACGTCCCAATTTTATAGTTAACCACGGCTGCCTCCAGATTAAAATTATTATTTTTGTTCCGATCTACGCAGTATGAACTTACAGTATCTTGAAGTCTTGCAGTTGTATGCTTCGGTTGGGATTTAATTTTATTAATTATAGGATCCCAAGCAGATGGTAGCACCCAGCCATCTTCGCTATTGAAATTAGGATGTTTTTTGATTTCAATAGCCTCGCGAATCATCCTTGGAAGGAATCGGTGTTATTTAGCGAGGATTTGTGGTCTATCAAATCTAATGTAGTGACGGGTCGATCCTGTACATGTTCACAGACTGCAGACTTCCCGTAGCGTCGATTCTTCACATCAACTATGTGTTCTTTAATGCGGGTTTTTATTGATCTTTTAGTTTGTCCTATATAAGAGAGACGACATTCACAGTCAAGCTTGTACACTCCTGCATATTGCAGAGGGACATTACCCTTGACTGATGGTAAAAACTGACTAATCTTCTTCGGCGGCTTGAAGTGTTTTCTGACTAATCTTCTTCGGCGGCTTGAAGTGTTTTAAAGGAAGCACGTTTCAAGATGTAGCCAATCTTGTCAAGGACACCTCTGACATATGGAAGTACAGCAGGCACTCGCTCGACTGTGGCCGGCTTCACTCGTTCACTGTGACGTAGCCGCGGGACCCGAAGCTTATTGTCGTGCAAAACTTGCTTGACGTGTTGGAACTCGGCGGCCAGGTGTTTACTGCCACAGATCCCTCGTGCTCTCTGAAACAGAAATTTACCCACGGTAGCCAACTGTGAAGGATGGTGATGAGAATCACCGTTTAAATATCTATCTGTATGAGTCTTTTTTCTATACACAGCGTGGCTCAAGGTGTTATCAGGATTACGAATTATTTAGACATCTAGAAAAGCTAAAGAATTTTTTCCTCTAACTTTATTTTGAACTGAATTTTAGAATTTATGAAGTTAAGATGGTCTCAAAATGCAGTTACTTTATCTAAAGCTAGAATTGTGAAAATGTCGCCTACGTACCGCTTGTAGAATCTTGAATTTACGGGAGAAGTAAGCAGGAGTTTCTCCTTAAAGTCTTCCATAAATATATCGGCGACAATGGGAGATACAGTTGAAACCATAACCACACTATCTACTTGCTACCAGAATTCTTCCTTCCACAATAGGTAGTCAGATGTAACGCAGTGTCTGAGTAATACTGCATATTCTACGGGAAAGTTGTTTTCCTCCAGCCTTCTAGTTACAATTGAGATGTATTCTTCAAAAGGTAAACATGTGAACAGAGACTGCACATCAAAACTGACCATAGTTTCATTGTCTGCCAGATGTAGGTCTTTAATCTCGCTGACAAAATGGTATAAATCCTTTGTGTCTGCTTATGTATGTCCTTTGAGCGGTGAGAGTATTTTCGCTAAGTGTTGACCCAATCTGTAAGTTGATGAATTGATTTGGCTCACTATGGGATCTAGTGGAGCATTGGGCTTGTGTATTTTTGGTGACCCATACAACTTCGGTAGCTGGGCACACGTAGGTATTATCGATTTTACGTCCAGATTTAATTTTTCGAAGTGTTACTTTATAAGGTCACTTATATTTTAAATGAAACCGCACACAACAATCTTAAGAAAATCTTATGCCTTTCAAATTTTACCCATCAAAACGAAATTTCAAAATAAATGTATTAACATATTAAAAAAAACCAAGGAAATGTCTTGTAACGGGCACATACACTTATGTTATAGCAACCTTTTATAACTTTCAAACGCAAACGACGCCCTGAGGATTGTAAAAAGAAGTTAATGTCTAAGGAGTCAAAACATTAAGCTGATTTTAGTATTACGACATTGCGTGTTTGAGGATCAACCCCCGCTGTTTAAGAGTCTCGATATTAACCACTTTAAACAATTTCTATATAATCAAATTTAGTAACTGATATTACTTACTTAGTGTTACCGGTAAACTTTTACCATAACAAGTATACTATGGTTTTGTGAACGTTTGTCAACAATTTTGTATTGCTATTAGGCCTGTTGGAATTTGAAAACATAAAGAGAAAAGAAGAACTAATTAGCGTTTGATATTTACAAATATAATTACTAATGTTGGATATAATCAAATGTAAGTGACCTATTACTGTGTCATATCTGAAGTGCATGCACAAATATTCTTGCATAGCACCCTACCCCACACTGTCACATTGATGAAATCGGGAAAACATTTCGATGGACTTCTATACGAAGATTTGGATGGAAAACGTTATCGTTGTAGCACGAATGCGTTGGCTCACAGAATACCAACGTAAAATAGCAGCAGCTTAAGGTTGCTTTGTTTCGTATGGTGAGTGTAGAGAACCGGATACTCTTTTTACTGGAAACGAGGCATTCCATCTCAGTCATTAGGGGTGACAACGCATCTGCATTTTGATTCTTAATTGAGGATAAATGTACACGTCTATGGACCACAGCACCCACTTACCATCAAGTGAATTGTGTGCTCGCTTGTCACCCTTATTTTTTTTTTAAAAACAATACGACTTGTCTCAATATTTCTGAAACAATCACGATACATTTACATATATCAAAACCAATTCTAATTTAGGTTAATAATGAACAATACATAATTCTTTATTAATTCTTTAGATCGTCACCGGTCAGGGTCCTTTTAATTTGTCATATTTAAACAAATGATATACGCTTTATGCAATATAAAATAAATACGAGATTGCAAAACATATCGCAATAAATTATCTTATATCTTTATTTACTTAAAAACTGTGCCACATTAGTGCATATGGCCCAAAGCTGAAGTTACAAGAAAGTAAGGCACGTATTAATAGACATTACTCAGCTCAAGTACACGCACTTGGGTACAATCTTGTGGTTATGATCTTATTAATAAACATATCTCAAGATGCGGTTCAGGTTTACGATATCAGCTGAGTGCCACATAAACGAAAGTTGTGTCAAGTGTGTGTACTTGAGTGCAAGTCACAGAAAAGTATTCCTAAGTACAGCGTTTTGAAATACCGTTTTTATGTGTTTATTAATTAGCAACGATCTTGAGATGCTGATATCGTAATGAGGGCGCGTATCAAATGATTACGCACTTTAGTTCGTCGTTGAGTAACGTTTATTAATACGGACCTAAGAGTGTTCCTTGTCTGCCTAAGTGTCCTTCTGGGGAGATGCCACGCTGTTACCTATTTCTGGCTTCAAATAGCAGTGCTTACACTACTGTACATAGGCTGCACTAAAAGTATCGGGAATGGAATATTTCCACTGTTCCTGTCATATTAAAATCTTTTTAATTGGAAACTCCTTGGTTTTAAAAATCGAATACCATTTATTTATTTAAAAAAAGATTCTCGGTCTTGTCACAAGGTTTTGTTAAACTTGTTTAGTCGTTGAGAAAATGGAATTGACTCGAGAAAATTCAAGAGCGATGATTTATTATAACATTCGAAGTGGTTTAACACAAAAACAGTGTGTTGACCGGATGATTTCTGCATTTAGTGATGAAGCCCTATCCAAAACCGCAATTTATCGCTGGTTTGCTGAATTTCAACGTGGACGTGTCAAGCTCAGTGATGATCCCCGTCAAGGTCGTCCAAAAACTGTAGTCACCCAAGAAAACGTTGATGCTGTGCGTGAGCTGATTGAGGAAGATCGACATGTGACATACCGCGAAAATCAGGCAACTTTAGACATTGGCATGAGTCAAATACAAATAATCTTGCATGAACAATTAGGTGTAAAAAAGTTGTTTTCCCGATGGACACCGCATTCGCTCTATGAAGAGCAAAAAGCGACTCGCGTTACTTGGTGCGTCAGAACTCTCGAAAGATTCCACGCAGGATCCTCAAATGCTGTATACAACATCGTATTAGGTGACGAATCTTGGATATACGCGTACGAACCCGAAACAAAAAACCAGTCACGAGTTTGGGTGTTCGAAAATGAGTTAAAGCCAACAAAAATTGTTCACTCACGGAGTGTTGCAAAAAAAATGGTGGCCACGTTTGTCTCCAAAACCGGCCACGTTACGACTATTCCTCTTGAGGGACAAAGAACGGTTAATGCAGAATGGTATGCTAGCATTTGTTTGCCACAGGTCGTTTCTGAACTCCGTAAAAAGAACTGCAAGCGCCGCATCATCCTCCATCACGACAATGCGAGTTCTCACACCGCACACAGAACAAAAGAGTTTTTAGAGCAAGAAAACATAGAATTATTAGACCATCCGCCGTACAGCCCCGACCTAAGCCCTAGTGATTTCTATACTTTCCCTAAAATAAAGAATAAATTGCGTGGACAGAGATTTTCATCACCTGAAGAAGCTGTGGATGCCTACAAAACGGCCATTTTGGAGACCCCAACTTCCGAATGGAATGGTTGGTTCAATGATTGGTTCCATCGTATGGAAAAATATGTCAAATTTCGCGGAGGATACTTCGAAAAGCAATAAATACATTTTTAAATAGTAATGTTGTGTCACTTCCTTGATTCCCGAAATTTTCACTCGTATTCCAGTTTGAAGGGTATGGAGATCCAGTAAGATTACAGGTTGTAAGACAGTCCATCAAAGTTCTCAGAGGTGACAACGCATCTGAAGCCTTTTGTATTTGAATTTGGTTGCAGGTGTCCATGGACCATGCTTCTGCAAGCCACTTACCATCAGGTGGACTGTAACTTTATCTGTCACTTTATTTTTTTAATGCAAAAAGGAACAGCTACTACGTTATGTATACGTGTAGGGTGTTATTATACGGGATTATTATTTATTACCACGAACAGTTGCAGAAATTATATTTTCTACTATCATAAAAGTGTTGGTACACATGCGCCTAGCGAATCACTTAGCTGCGATAAGTAGGTACAAAATTAATTAACGAACTTGAATTAACCATATGCGAGCGAAATTGCAGAGCAATCAAACCGCCACGACATGAAGGAAACGCGATTGTTTCGAGCCCATTACTAGCATAATTGGAGCCGAATTCATTACATTTATGATGGGCAAATTGTTTCGGTGAATCCCTTATCAATTTACTTAATAGATTGGTTTTACGATACTGTCATGAACCTGAACATAAAAGTGTGGTAGATTTTTGTTTTAGAATGTATATAATAATAATAATAATAATATATTATTATTATTATGGGGTATTTGTATAGTTTTCTCATCTGGTTGGGTTGTATAAATAGATAATTGAAAATGAAAATGATAAACTTACATAAATATATAAAAACCCAACCAGATGGAAGCCCTCGGCAGGGGAGACCAAACGGCCGAGGGTTAGGGGAAAAGGGAAAGAAACCGGCGGACGATGCGGGCGGTATCGAGGAGCACCGCCTTCTGCATTTGAGCTTGGAGCGGTCCGTCACGGAGTCCCAGTCGCCTTAGATGACCCGAGAGGCTAACTGGGATTAACCCGTTCGCAGAAACGACCACAGGAATAATTTCGGCCGGCAGACCACCCCACATGTCGGTCACCTCGTGAGCCAGGTCCAGATATTTTGTCAGCTTATCTGTTTCGGCTTTCACGAGGTTCTCGTCATAAGGAATGGTAATGTCGACCAAAAATATCCTTGACTGTGCCCGGTCCATCAGCACAATATCAGGCTTATTCGCAAGAATAGTCCTATCTGTGATGATGGCCCGGTCCCAGCAGAGCCTGGCGCGGTCATTTTCGAGCACGGCTTCCGGCAAGTATTTATAATATGGCAGTTTCCGATCCACGAGACCGTATTTCAGAGCGAGCTCCTGGTGTAGAATCCTGGCTACTAGGTAGTGTCTGTGCAAATACTCAGAGTTAGAAAGCGCCGAACAACCAGAGATGACATGCCTAAGTGACTCACCGGGATGGCGACAAGCTCGACAGATGTCGACGGTGCCATCCTTTAGGATGTATCTCCGATAATTGTTGGTCTTAATAACCTGATCCTGTATTGCACAGACAAAGCCCTCAGTTTCCCCAAAGAGGTCACCGAAACGTAGCCAGTGGAGGGAGGCGACTGTGTCTACGAAAGGCTCATGTAGGGCCTTGTAGAACCTCCCGTGGAGCTCTTTCTCTTCCATACGGTCTCCCGGTCGGAAATGCTCTGTACTGCCGGGTCTTGCCATTGCTCGTTGGCTAAGGATAGAGGGGTAAGTCCTTTATCACAAGAAATAACGTCCCTATAGTATGGATCATCCGCTCTCGTTAGAAAGTAATTACGGAGGCTGCACACTTCGCGATTATGCATGGTAAGCGCGCTTAAAAAGCCGCGCCCACCATGCTTCCGCGGCAAGTACAGCCTCATTACTGACGATCTCGGATGATGCATCCTGTGGGATGTCATTATAGTGCGGACTTTTCTGTCCAGAGCGTTCAGTTCGGTCTGAGTCCACCTGAGCATGCCAAAGGTATACATGAGAACAGGCATGATCCAACCGTTATATGCGTGCGTCTTATTCACACCGGACAAAAGGCTATTAAGCACTTTGGTCAAGCGTGCATAAAACACATCGCAAACTGACCGTTTCATACCCGCCTACCCACTAAACACCACCTGTGGAAATGGCTTTGGCCTGTATGGCCTTTCTGCCGAATCGGTAGCGACCCCCTTTAGGGAAAAGGGGGTGCAGGCAGAGTATAACTACGGGATTGACTTATTATTATTATTATTATAAATTGTTTCGGTGAATCCCTTATCAATTTACTTAATAGATTGGTTTTACGATACTGTCATGAACCTGAACATAAAAGTGTGGTAGATTTTTGTTTTAGAATGTATATACTTCTATAACATTATAATGCTACTCAATAATCTTATACGTGAGAAATTTTTATGTTATTCTATGTTAAAATAAAATTAAAAAAACATGTGTAAGTGTCATGGAACACTCGGTTGGAACGAAGTTCCTTTCGTAGTATATTATTATTGATACACGTATTATATTATTGATTTCAGTACTAATAACAAAAATACAATTTTTAAAGTTTTTATCAGTATATCTATCCGTCTGTCTGTCTCTTTGTTCCAGCTAATATCCAAAACGGCTGGACCGATTTTGATGGGATTTTCACTGGCAGATAGCTGATGTCACAAGGAGTAACTTAGGCTACTTTTATTTTAGAAAAAAAAATTAGGGTTTTGCACAAAAAAATAAAACTCCAAATAATACGCGGGCGAAGTCGCGGGGAACAGCTAGCTTAAAATAAAATAATATTTCTTTCATGGCATGATAAGAAAAAGTGCGAGGGAGATGGATATCATTCCATCTCACTTCCTTATAACCGCCAAGGCCGTCTACAGTCTACACTACGTCAGAAGGGGTCGGTTGTTACGGAAATATCTTACACTTCTTGTCGCCTAGCCCCCATCTGCCAAATCCGTACCGTCCGATAAGGAACTTCGTTCCAAAAATGTACTTATGCTTTAGATCAGAGATTATCAAACTTATATCTGTTACCGCCCCCTTTGAAAATCAATTATTTTTCAGAACCCCCAATTTTTTATACACTTCTAAAACTTAAAAACCGCGATTTCATTACTTTAATTGATTTAGTCATGGTGTGCTATATTAGTCGGTTCTGGTGTTTGAACTTACATTCTAAACTAGACATTATTACCAGTGAGAGCAATTAAAACGCAACTTTATAATATTAAGAATATACTTTAATCAAATTAAAAGAAACAATATAGAAAGTAATCAATTTTAGTTTTAAATCCAATCTAATGAGATGTATGAATTTGATGTTTTTAACAAGTTTGTTGATATCAGGTTCAATTTTACTCAAAAACAGTCGTAAGTCGCCGCGTTCAGTAACATGCAAACGAATTCCTTTTTTTAGTAAACAGCGTTGTCACAGCGCTAAATCCACGTTCACATAAATATGACGATGAGAATGCTATCAAAAACCGTCGCACGGTCGACCACAATCCAGAGTACAATTTTTTTTTGTGTCCAAAGCAAGGCTACCCTCCAGAAGCGGGGGAGGGAGTTGGTGAATGCTCATAGCATACCACGCAGCCAGCTGCGTTGTTATGTGGGACTCACTTAGTAGTGCCTACCCACTAAACACCACCTGTGGAAATGGCTTTGGCCTGTATGGCCTTTCTGCCGAATCGGAAGCGACCCCCTTTAGGGAAAAGGGGGCGCAGGCAGAGTACACGGGATTGAGTTTTGTAGCCAAAATTTTTGGTAGCCATTTTTGAATTTGATTTTTATTTCCTCGTTCGTTGTCAGTTCTATAAGTTCTTCTTCCAGTTGAGGTGATACTGCTTTGTTGACATTTGAAAAAGGATCTAACACCCAGTCTGGTATTTCCAATTTCTAAAATGTCCTGGAATCTTTCAATGAAATCACTGTGGAGATTTTCCAATTGTTGGCAGTAGACAAGCAAGTCGTCGTTGTTGCAGGATACTGATAAATTGGGAAAACTAAGGAACTCACGTCTGCCGATATTCTTTTTGTGTAAAAGCAGCTTGGCTACGAAAGCAGCGACGACATTTTTTGTTTTTATTAAGTTCAAGTCATCGCCTTGAAGTTGGAGATTCATATCATTAAACAATTTATAAAGGTCTGTCAGGTATGCGATATAATTTTTTGATGTGATGAGGTTGTCGCGCAATTCTTTGTCTTTGTTTTTCAATAACTCTACGACAAAGACAAAGAGATTGTAAAATCATGTCAGACAATTTCCTTTTGATAGCCAACGCACTTCTGTGTGAACGATCAATTGGTTGAAATCTTCATCATTGTTACTAATTGCTTTTATTTTTTTACAAAGCTGATTAAATAATCTGTCATTTAAAGAGTTGTTTCGGATTTTATTGACTGCTCTGTTTTTTTTTATATAGGATGGGATGAAAAACGAGCACACAGTCCACCTGATGGTAAGTGGTTGCTGTGGCTCATAGACATCTACATCTATCCTCAAAATGCACAAGCCCTGAGGACTAATGCCTCTTTTCCAGTAAATTGAGTCTCCTGTTCTCTACATTCACCATACAAAACACAGCAGTGTTAAGCTGCTATTTTACGCTGGTATTCTGTGAGAGCGTGGTCCTTCCCCGGTCGAGCCGACCCATTCGTGCCACAACTATACCAGTAATATAGCTGCGGCATGGCTCTACCACGTTTAAAATGCAATGATTGAAACAGTATGTTGTATGTTATATGTATGTTGTCGATATATAACGCAATGTACAGCAAGCACATCTGGAATTTTGTTTTTTAAGTACGCTATGAAGCCTTTGTGACACCTCGTCATAGCTCGAGCACCATCTGTAGCAGCTGATATAATATTCTTCAAGGGAATTGCTTTTTCATCACAAAACTTTTCCAGTTTTTTTAAATATGGTTTCTCCTTTTGTGTCTGTCTCTAAATTTCTAACAAATAATAGTTCTTGACATATTTTTTCATCTTTAATAAACCTCACGTAAAACAGCAACAATGCTTCATTAGTTGGTAAAGTGGACTCATCCAACTGAATTGAAAATTGACTAGACTTCAGATGATTGCACAAGGACTCTTCAATGTTTTCAGCCATTTCGTCAATTCGTCTTTGCACAGAACTATTGCTCAAAGGAATTTTTCGAATTCTGTCTGCCGCCGGTTTATTGAGCACAGTATTTATAACTTCTTTTATTGCCTCCAAAATTAACGTTTCTCCGATGGCGTGTGGTTTACCTGTTTGAGCAATTAACAAAGAGATAATGTATGAAGCTCGAAGTCCGTCATCTTCTTGCGTAGCAGCCACCGAAAAAAGTTTTGATACACTTGTCTGAGCATTATACTTCTTTTCCAGATCTTGAAAATGGGCTACATTTTTGTCCTTCTTATCTGGATGCATTTTATTCAAATGATCTTGAAGTATTGAAGGCTTCATCGCTTAGTATGAAAATGTTTTTGAACAAAGAAGGCACAAGGGCAATGATGGTTTTTTGTCGAATTTTCTATGAATCCGTATTTAATATATTCTGCACTATATTGCCGCCTCTACTTCTTTGCTTGCGACATGGCTCTTTTTTTTACAAATATATAAATAAAGTGTTAAACTTAAGTACTTGTTTAAAAATTGCGCGCGAAACCACTAATAAAAATATAAAAAATATTACGAGCCTTTATATAGGATTTAAATGCAGCACGCACCGAGAGGAATAAGACTAACACGCACAAACTCGTTTATCTCTTTCGACCCTCAATCATACTGAGCAAGTTAAGACAAGTATCGATGAACTAGCCGATTGCTACCGGATTGCACCAATAGCGTTATTTAACAAAAACTTGTTACAACTTGTTTGCGTACGGCATACAGGCTATCGTACGAAATCTATGTTAAGTATTTCTAGTTTATATACCATCATGCAGGGCAGAAATTAAACTAATTATTCGATATTGAGTAGTAGGTAGGTTTTATTTTAGTAAATTTTAAAATATAAAATATCTAAATGAAATTACAAATCAACTATCGGCCCCCTAAACCACGCCAACGCCCCCCAATTTTTCTGGGCCCCTTAACGCCCCCCTCTAGGTCCCCAACGCCCACAAGGGGGCGTTATCACCCACTTTAAGAAAGACTGCTTTAGATTAAAACCTAAGAGGCACGTGTTTCAGTATTTTTGACAATTTTATTTCCCCAAGGGGAAAATAGAGAATGAAAGCTATTATAAAATTTCAGGCAATTTTGATACGGTTTTTAATAAATCAATCAATACATTCTTTATTATATAATACAATACACATATATACAATACACATTAAAATAAAACAACAATTAAATAAATAAAGAAGGTCTCTGGAATTGATTTCTTCCAGAAAACCTTTTTACCCAAAGAATCGTTCAAAGCGAATGGCTGAAATTAGGCTAGCGACGGGGATGTACATAAATTATACATTTATGATTAAAATAAAATAAAAATAATAACACAAGATAATGTAAGTTGAGGAAAGTAGGTTACACATAAGGAAAGATTTTTGAAGAAGGAGGATGAATGCACTGAGGTATGAAGAGAAAGATTATTAGAGTTCCTTTCACTATTCGAAAGGCCTTAGTCTAACTTTAAGCGTGTACGCGGTTAACATCGCGGGGCATAACACTAGTATTTTTTTATAGGATAGGGTGACAAACGAGCACACAGTTCACCTGATCGTAAGTGATTCTCATCCAGATAACCACGTGCCTGAGACTGGAAAAGACCTGAGAACCTGAAAGGCAAAGAACTGCCACACACAAATCGGTGTCCTTTTGGGATGGAATTATGTTTGCAGTTAGAACACCTTTGAGCTCGTAAGGAGCCTCCATGACAGCAGATAGGTACAAAACAGACGCTATTGATGGAATTGTCAGACCATTCCGGGTAAACCATGGGTCGGTTTAAGTTTTATTTAATTTGTTTAACTTGGTCCAAACTACAGGTATCATCACTATGTAGTCTAAAATGGAGGATGATTGTGTAATTGGTGCGAAATTCATTGATATAATTTCTGAGTAAAATAAATAATTCTCTATTTACACCCAAGGGGCTGATCAATATCCAATTTCTAACTTATACTAAAACAGTAACACTCTACTGCTATCCAAATTTAAATTCCTAGAGGCAGATGTGTTAAAGAAAATTAAAACGTTCGACATTCAAAAAGGGCCAGGTCCAGATTGTCTTCCGCCTATTTTTGTAAAACGTTGCGGTACATGTCTTGCATTTCCTCTTACGCTGATCTTCAATCGGTCCCTTGATGAAGGTGTATTTCTTGAAGTGTGGAAAAGAACATGAATCGTTCCGATCTTCAAAAAGGGTTATCAAGTGGATGTTAAGAATTACCGTCCAATATCAATTCTGTCATGTTTTTCAAAACTGTTTGTAAGTCTTGTGCATCCCATCCTCACCAAACATTTAAACAACGAGCGCTCAGCACGGTTTCAGAAGCGGCTTATCAGTTACAACTAACTTGTCAAACTTTACCTTAGGTCTGTTAGCAGAGGTAGACAATGGACAATAGATCGATGCTATTTATACCGATTTTAGTAGCGCATTTGATAAGGTTGACCATCAGATTCTAATAAACAAGCTTTCACAATACGCATCGATGCCTCTTTACATAAATGGTTCAAATCCTATCTAAGCCAGAGACCTCAGGCGGTAGTAGTAAATGGATTTGAATCTGAAAGATACATCGCTCGCTCTGGGGTACCACAGGGGTCTCACCTTAGGCCTTTGTTGTTTTCGGCCTTCATAAATCATATTATCACAGAAATAAAATATTGCAACTGTTCACTTTTTGCCGATAACTTAAAAAAAGACACAAAATTAATACAAGAAGATCTTGATAGAATCACAAATTCGTGTGGCGTCAATAGTATGACTCTTAATGTTAACAAATGTTTTCATGTAAAACATACCAGAAAGAAAAAGCCACTTGTCTCAAGTTATTCCATTGATAATATAGTATTACAAGAGTTACCAGAAATTAATTGAAAATGACGTTACTATTCACAGGAAGTTAACTTTTACATCAAATATAAACAATATTATTAAAAAAAGCCACGCAGTTCCTCGGATTCATCAGACGAAATACAAAAGGATTGACCCGCAGTACTTAAATAATTTTGTACAACGTGTTTGTGAGAAGTTGCCTCAAGTTTGTCAGTGTCATTTGGAATCCTTACTATTGTATATACATTCCCAACGCATTGAGAACGTACAATGCGCTTTTATAAGGCACCTTGCATTCCATGAAACTGGTATCTCACACAGACAGCCCTATAATCAAAGATTGATTGAATTTAAAATGATGTCTCTCCGAAACAGGCGGGAGATACTTGATCTGTGTTTTTGCATAAAATAATTAATTCCAAAGTTAAGTGCAGTAAGCTACTTGAACAGGTTTCTCTATCAGTACCATCTAGATATCCTCGCTGTTGCAATACTTATCGAAAAAGTGGTTTTGACGACAAAGTGCTTATGGAACATCCACAAACAGCCAACCAAAAATGCAGAACCTAAATTATATAAGCTGATGAAAGCGAGCAACTTTACCAGAACTAATTGTCATTTATTGTGATTGTTCTTAGATTTTTTTATAGAATCGGGTGACAAACGATCACACAGTCCACCTGATGGTAAGTGGTTGCTGTGGCCCATAGACATCTACATCTACCCTCAATAAAGAATCAAAATGCAGATGCGTTGTCACCCGTGAGGACTAAGATGGAATGCCTCTTTTCTAGTAAAAAGGGTCTCCGGTTTTCTACACTCACCACCACTCACCATACGAAACACAGCAGTGTTGAGCTGCTATTTGACGCTGGTACTCTGTGAGAGCGTCCTTCCCCGGACTCTTCTTGCTACAACTATACTACTAATATAGCTGCAGCATGGCTCTACCACGTAATATTTGTGATCGGACCTAAAAGTAGTTAATATTAAAGTCATTGGTAATAAGTACCTGTATATGTTGGTATTACAAAAACAGCTGGACTTTGTAAGTACCACTTAAGTACAGAATAAAATTTGGTACAATATTCAAAATAAATAATAAAGTGCCGCAAGTATTTTACTTCTTGCTCTTTTTTTTGCAAAACAAATAAATTGATTGTAAAAATGTCGTGGTTTAAGATTTTAAACGGGTCAAGCACTCTACCTCTAATTTTATAAAGTTGTTTTGTCAAGGCTGGCTAAGGGAACTTCTGTCAGCCATCTGTTCCATGTCTGCTCATAGAGAACGAGTCACTGGGCCATACCACAAAGAGCCAATCTTTTAGATTATCTTTTTGAGTCCAACTCGATTCTCGATGACGGATTGGATGGACGGGATGTGATTTCTTCATGCTGGACGTGTGGCTTACACAGCGCTGATCGTGCAAAGCACTCTTCTCCCTGGACATCAACAAGTCAAGTGGGCCTGATGGAGTCCGTCCTACTGTACTGAAGACAGGTGCTCTGGAGTAAGCACCGGTTCTAACGCGTCTTTTCCGGAACTACTTCTCCCTATGCGTAATACTGAACTAATGCCCTAAAAAGCCACCGTTCAGACCCTCGCCTCCTTGTTCTCCAAAAATAATGGCATCCACTATAAACTAGCAGCTCATAAAGTACCTTGAGGACCACTAGCTGATTAGTCACCGCCAATGCGGTCTGTAGTCACTAATCAGCGGGTGCTAGTACTAATCTTCTAATTTACCTGACTCATAAATGAGCAGAAGCAGTAGAACCCAAGAAGGAAGCCTTGGTCGTTACTTTGAACATAGTGAACGAATTTTATGGGCTTTGGCAGAAAGCGCTTCTTTAGAAGCTAGGAAGGAGCTTATAGGAATGAACTTCCCGAAGTATCGTGCAATTGGAGCATCAGTTTTCTTGCAGATAGGAGAATCAAGATCGTGGTAAATTGCGCATACTCCGACTACGAGTTTATTGTTACTTCTGTATATCAATTATTTGTTGCTGTTACTGGTTGTAATACTGGTGAAGATTTTCACACTGATCGTTCTAATATTTCTCGAAAACGCGTTACCGAATATCGGAACAAACTTGTGTCGGTCAAGTCTTTAATAAACAAAGTCTCGGATTAGGGAAGACTCTAGTCCAGTTTAAGCTTTAGCAGGTTTGCGCGTCTACCGGTAAAAAGAACCCCTTTGTCCTATCTCTTCAATTTCAGGGCACTCTCCATGCTGCCTCAGCCAGCATCGGAATTTCCTGCATCGACATATCGAATAACGTAAAGTTCCGCGATCACTTGGGAGGGAAAGTAAAATTGGCCTCTTAAAGCTTGGCGTGGTCAGCAGATCGTGACAGTATTTCATGCCAGCACACCGTTTGCAACTTTACAATGCGTAAGTTCACCCTCACATGGTGGTTCTCATCTTTGGACCGGAGCACCCCAGTGCCAGCTCCTTCCACTTTTCCTCATCCAGCGAAGAGTGACTTGAATCATCGACTACCGAGTTTCTTCTGATCGGCTCGATTCACTGGCACTGCGAAGAAATTTCACCAACATACATCGGGACAAAACTCACGGTACCATCCACACTATCCGGATGCTTGGCGGTTCACCATGACTGTGTAATTTACTAGGAGTTTTCTATCATGCGTGACTTCTTTGTGGAATCATCTACCACCGGCGATTTTTCCAGACCCATACGACGCAGAGACCTTCAAGAAACGAGCTTACTCCTTTTAAAAAGGCCAGCAACGTACCTGCAATATCCCTGGTGTTGCAGTTGTTCGTGGGTGATTTTCGACACTGTGGGCGTAACCGCGGGGTAGAAAGCAAGTAAAATATAAAAATAGTAAATATATTTATGTGTAGCCTATGAAAAATGTATGGAAGACTGGGTGAAGCGTTGGAGATGTTGTATTGCAAGCGATGGGGCCTACTTTGAAGGCGATAAAATAAATTTAGATGAATAATTTGTATTTTTTGTTTTATTGACAAATTCTCGATATTTAGTACACAGAAGGTATGTCGAAAGTACAACATACATAGCATACATACTCTTATATAGTTCAGTTTCAACTTTCAACAAGTCCATTTCAGCCAATAGGAACGCTTAATACGAGTAATAAAGCGTTCCTATCCATAATTATTATGGTCACTTACATTTCAAATTAAAAAGTCGTCAAAATAGTAATATTTTTAATATTTATAAGTTTGGGTAAAAAGACCAGCCATTGGCATTGTAAATCCCTTTATTGGCAGTGAACATAACCCTATTATTGGCTCATCCTGTTTTTTACATTATGTGACACAATACATGTTAGGTACATAACATAGCAATGGATTTATTAATTCGGACCCAGGTCCCAAAAAAAATTAAATTATAATGAAAATAGTATTTTTTCTCGAAGGAACAAGAACAAAGTTTAAGAACTTCTGTCTAACAAAGTATTTGTATTAATTGTTACAAAATTATATAAAAAAAATCAAATAAACATTAACGAAACAAACTTATGTACTTTATTATAACTTTCAAGTTAAATACTAGACTAACAAGATAATCAACTGAGATCACTTATTGAGGTACAAACTAATCATCTAATTCTGTTAACACTTTTTCTATTTCTTCCGTGGTGTATGATTTATTACGACCACTCCCTCCTCTTTGCATTATGTTTATATCATTTACCTCCTGATAATTTTCTTTATTTTTAACTATGCTATCTTCACTATAAAATTTATAAAATTCCTCTGAAAATAATATCTTAGATACTTCGTCTTTAAGCTTCTTTTTGTTTTTGATTTGTTTCTTTGGCGCCGGTTGCTTCTCCTTTTCTATTTTCTTTCGTTCTCTTTCTTCTTTTCTTTTTTTTGACTCCTTCTGCTTTCTCCTTTTTTGTTCTGATTATTTCATTTTCTTTTTCTTTCCACTGGGCTGAAGTCAATACAAACGGGGTTTAAACAGAGTGTTTAACCGCTTTTCTTATAGGTGTTTTAGATAATATCAAAATGTCATTTAATTTAACTGGGGTTAGATCTTTCATGGGTATTGAAGCTGTGAGACGTGGAACACATGTATCTGAAATAATTTGTATTGATTGAGCTTTTGGTAAATTCATAGTCGTGTCTTCAGGAGAATTATGAATTTGGATAGTATGGTTTACTAATTCAAAATGAGGTTTTTGTGATAAATCTTCAATGGTCATGTTCCTTTCGTCTGAGCACTCTACAATTTCTTCAACAACAATATCTTCTGATATAGGTACCAACTTTAATTCTTCGGATCCCTCAATATTATTTGAACAATCGTTAAAACATATTTGCATATTTTCGATATCTAAATTATTTAAGTCTTCAACGTTATTTTTACTTTCTGATTCTATGTCTAAATTTTGCTGTTGAGAAATATTGACCGAAGTGCCGAAGAAATGCCAGATTCTATGCAACAATTGAATGGACTCTTTTGACGTTAACTCTCCTTTTTTTATGCAATCAATCTTTTTCTCGCCTACTAATTGAACAAAGTCTTCTTTTGTAAGTTATTTTTCTTCAGCTTGAGTGATTTGAGATGATTTGGTTGTTTTTGTGTCTTTTTTCCGAGGCATTTTTACTGCAGTCTACTGCATCTTCATTCCATGGACAAAGTCCTGTTGCTCTAAACCCGTTGACAATAGTTTAGCTCAGCCATTTTCTGATCACACCTGGATATTCTCTATAAACAAATATATAAAAGTCCACTGCGCTGCTCAACATAGGCCTCTCCAGTAAATTGCCTCATAGGGGGGATATTTGCTAGTTCTCATATAGCAATCAGGTTGGCAATCGCAGCTTTATTACTTTAAGTTGTTATCAGGAAAATGCTGCAGCTCATCTCCTGTCACAGTTTCTCTCTGTCGCCTCTCATGACATCCACGGGATATGGAGTAGTGGGTATTTTTACACCGTCAATTCAAACTAAACGGAGCGGACCCAATGAAACCAAAAACGTGAAGATGCGATGAAATTTGGACTTTCAGACATCGAAACTAATATAACAACCTCCAAATGCAAAGTTAAACGTGTAAAATAAAACACTTATTGCAGTTATAAATATATTTTATATTCTAAACATCTATAAATGTATAAAATATCAGTCACCTTGGGCTAACTACTCACATCATATAATATCATCGAAAAGTCAGTAATGATTTTCAGTATATCATTGCATGATTTTATAATTGAAAGAAAAAGCAAATACCTACGGCAATTTAAACATTTTACTTTTTATTAGATTATTAATCTACCTTGTATCATATAAGCAACATTGACATTTAAATTCTTTATATACTTACAACATAATGTAAATCGCATCTGTCCATGTTTTTTTTTATAACTACATGTACATAACGATTTCTTATATTTACGCGAACACTACACATGAAATGAAACTAATTTTACGGAATCTATTGCGTTTAATTAAACTTTTTCATTCCTGACGTTTCGCGTACTATACACCAACGATGGCCGCGGGGGCTGGAGGTGGGGGGCTGAGGTGTTTGACGTCCTAACGTCATAGTTAGCCCGGGTTCGACCACCTCAGTCCCCCCCCCCCCCCATGCTTTAAAGCACCCGAAACGTCGGAAATTAAAAAGTTAAATTAAAAGCGAAGGAATTCGTAAAATTAGTTTCATTTAACTATACTTAAAATTTTAAATACTATAAAGATATCTACTGGCATGTTATTATTTGTAATTATTACTCCAAAATCATGATAGAAATTTAAATTGACTGCCATGAAAAATGTATTATTTCTCTTTACATCCATAATATTATGCTGAACTGAAAGAAAATTTTCAGAGAAAATATTTAAAACAAGTCGAATGTAAAGAACATCAAGAAGTAATTTATTATTAAAAGAAATCTTTAATAAATGAATAATGACTTTACACTTACATATTTAATATTAACGTTAAAAACATTTGATTTGAAAATATGAGAAAAATATACATCTTTTGTGATACAGACTAGATTTTTAAAAATAAATAAAATAAAAACTAATTAATTGCAACAGCTGCAAAACTGCAAAATCGAAATATTATGATATACACATGAAATGTAACCGAAAATAATGCACTCCATAAGCAAACCATAATAATATAATCAAGCTAACGACGAGTACCTTTATGCATTTGAGATACCTATTCGATTTTATTTCAAAGTATTTAATTGGAAAAAGTATTGAATAACTTAAAAAAAACGAATAAATCTTAAATTTAATGGTGATCATTAATTTTAGGCACAAGTCACATTCCACTTAGAGAATATATTTCTACATAGCAGTTCTGAAATATTTATAATCTATGGTAGCTACTAAACAAGGCAGTTATTAGAGTTCATATCGCACACTTCATTTCTTTATTAAATAATTGTTAAAGGAACCATATTCAATATCATTACATCCAATTGAAAAGCAAAACAATGGTCAAAAATATTATAAAGCAATTATTAAAAATAAAATTTGATTAGATAATGTAAATATTATTGTGTAAACAATTAAGTAGTTCTTATTGCACCATAAGTTATTTTTATATTAGTAAAGCTACCAGTGAGTTTCGTTTCGTTCAAACGAAAAAAGGCAACAAAATAGCCAAAAATAATATTACAAAAATATTTTAAATAAAATCTGACTTGATATTATAAACATTTTAAATAAGGCAAACATAACCTAAAAAATGGATAATTTTAATTGACTTTAAACTCCAGTTTGAGTAAATATTTGGTCCAATAAAAATAAGCATCTCCTAAATATCACAATATTATTTGAGTTTAAATACAATGTTGTATGAAGGATCACATTAAATAGTTGGATTCAGATTGTCTACAGCCTCCATAAGACTTGGAACTGAGTCCACTTTCATTCCTCTTTTTCGGAGTCCATTCAGTTCTTCTATTAATTTGGTTTTATCTCTGCCCAAGGTCTCCCTGGAATTTCAAAGTACAGTTTGAAATCAAAGTGTACGCATAAAAACATAAATATTGAAGATCTAAATTTAAGTATACATTGAGACTGTCTCCGTGTTTCTGATACTAGATTAAACACTACCTTCATTTTTTTTATATAAGCATACATGCACAGCAAACCATATATAATGTAGGTTAGCTAGAGGCTCTACCCAACATCAGCCTCAGTATCTAAAGCGCTACATTTGAATTGATGTCAAATTTACAAGCACTCTAACTGGAGGTAACACCTTTAGTAAACATTCTGCTTAGAGTACGAAAAGGTGTATCTCCCACTCTGATGCCCTGTAATCACCAGCAACAGAATTCTGTAACGGCATTTCGGGGTCAATCCTCGAGATCTTTAGTAACAACTAATAAATTAGGTTATCAATCATCAATAATCATCAATAAATTAATTTGATTCCACTTAATGCAACTGGAGTGCTGCGATCATCGTCTGGAGCGGCTCTTCTATACCTAACGTCCCTTGATCTTTATGTAGACAAGGAGGCGAGGACTAGTTTGAATTGGAGTAACGCCCAAAGTGGTCTGATCTTCCTTCCCTACAGATTGAGATCCCTGCTCGACTCCAACACCAACTTTATGCATGATTTCAGATATCACAAGTCCACTATGCACTTTAAATAAAAAAATAAAAAATTACATAGTGGAACTAGCCTCTAGTAGAGGGTAGTTCCCTTTTCTAGAGGGCCTCTAGAGAAGTCTGACTGAATGGATATGTTTAAAATTAAATATTAAAATTAATAATTTAAAATTAAAAAATTTTGTACAACCGACTTCAATATAAATTATTAAGAATAACTCAAAAACTATTGGTCAGACCACGGAATATAAAATACAAGAGGAAGTAGCAAAACGCATAATTTATAGCGGAACCACTGTCGCCAAACTCAAACATGCACAAGAAAGAAATGTGTATCAACAATTGTGTACCATTTCAATAATTTTCGCGTGATTGGGTATTTAAAGATAAAAGAAAAAGGCATTATATTACTCACCATACATTTGAATATGGACAATAAGTCCTTAAGAATAGAGATTATATTCCTTTTCGTCAACAAAGTTTCTATAATTAATGAGCAAACTTAGCTTCTTAACGTTAGATATCGCAATAATAAATTCACCCTATTAGAGACATAATGACAATAGATATAACATTGACATTGCCCTACCCATGCCCTAACCAACCTGTACTGCCACGTGAATGATGTTAGTGATGTAGTTACTCTGCCTGAACATGATCTGGCTTATATCGACACTTACTATATGAGTATTATCATGTATATAAATTAACTGAAGAAACTAAATTGAAGAAACAGAAACAGAAACTTTTTTATTCAATATAGATTATAAATAATACTTATTGAAAGTCACTCTTTTGTATAATTACCACTGGTTCGAAAAAAACCTCTGTCCTGGGAAGAACCAGCAAGAAACCCAGCGGGACTTGTTTTTTTAAATAACAGCTTACAATCATGTATGTTACACAAATTAACAACACAACAAATTAGAAATAGCTTGGGAGCGATCACCTCACTTCCAGGGGTTATTATCATCTATAAATTCTTTAATATTATAATAACCCTTTTTATACAAACTTAGTTTAATAAAGTTTTTGAACTTTGAGCAGGTCAAATTTTGTATATTTTCTGGAATTTTGTTGTAAAAGCGTATACATCGCCCCAAGAATGAATTACTGACTCGATGGAGTCGGGTAACTGGTACTACTAGCTTGTATCTGTTCCTAGTATTTACAGAATGAATATCACTTATTTTTGTAAAACTACTTTTATTTTTGTGTACGTACATTACATTTTCATAAATGTATTGAGAGGCCAAAGTTAATATATTAATTTCCTTAAATTTTTGTCGCAGCGACTCTTTAGGCTTTAAATCATAAATTGCTCTTATGGCCCTCTTCTGCAAAACAAATATAATTTCAGTGTCAGCTGCGTGTCCCCATAGCAAAATACCATACGACATTATGCTGTGGAAATAGCTAAAGTAAACTAGTCTAGCTGTTTCAACACTAGTTAGACTTCTAATCTTTTTTACAGCATATGCTGCAGAACTAAGTCTGCTTGCTAGCTTTGATATATGGGGGCTCCATTGAAGCTTCGCGTCTAGTGTGATTCCAAGAAAAATGGTGGTATCTACAAGACTCAGTTTCTCCCCATTTAAAATTACATTAGTATTTAATTGTTTGACATTTGGAGTCATAAATTTCATACATTTCGTTTTAGTGCCATTTAAATGCAAATTATTGACATTGAACCAATTCACTAATTTAGATATAGCATTATTTACTTCGTCATATTTTAGCAAATGTCGACTTAATTTGAAAATTAAAGAAGTGTCATCTGCAAATAATACTATATCATGGTTATCTCCTACTATGTAAGGTAAGTCATTAATATATACAAGAAACAGAAAGGGGCCGAGAATTGAGCCTTGAGGCACGCCCATCTGTACCATCGACCCGGAAAAACTCGTACTGTTGATGACAACTTTTTGCGTTCTCTTACTTAAATATGAAATAATTAATTTTAGAGCATCACTTCTTACACCGTAGTGTTGAAGTTTCCTGATTAATGTTTCATGGTGAACACAATCGAAGGCTTTGGATAGGTCACAAAATATACCCAAAGCATCCTGTGAATTCTCCCATGCATTAAATATATATTTAATCAGCTCAACACCGGCATCAGTTGTCGAGCGACCCCTTGTAAAACCAAATTGATTTTTATGAAGTAAATTATTTATATTAAAGAAATTTAACATTTGATCAAGAATAATTTTTTCAAAAATCTTACTAAGTGTTGGTAGTACAGAAATAGGTCTAAAATTGGCGGGGTCTAATGTACTACCAGATTTAAATAAAGGTATTACTTTACTATACTTCATTAAATCAGGAAACACACCAACAAACACAACAATATATGATAAAATGAGTAAAATAGCAAAATTTAATGGAAATTGCCATAATGTACCACGTATATCCCTGTAATTCATATAGCCGGCATATAATTAATTGTTTTTAATGGAAATTTATTTACAATAAGCTAAATTATCATTTTTGATATGGAAACAAGGAGAATAATAAAAAACAATAATTTATTGTCATTGAAATAACACATATTTGTTTGAAAATTAACGTGTTCACACTTAAATATAAAATTTTAGATGATAATGAATTCGGTTACCAATGTAGATCATGATATTAAGATCACTTTTATTTCAGCTTTTTTCCAAAAGTCATGAGTACTGCTAAACTACTTACTTATTTCTCTGGCTTAGCAACCCTAACAAATATTAATTCATAGGCTTCACCCTACAATTTCATATATTTTCAAAGACATCCAGCATTAGCAAATTTTCATTAATATGGTAGTGAATTAACAGGACTGTGATAACATTTTATCGAAAACTTTAATGTCGGCGTAGTAACAACACTATCGCAGCTACTTTATTCGAAACGTATTTACAGCTGAACCTTATCTTAACGAAATAAGGTTGAATATTGCATGTAATAAACGCAATTTGACATTTTGTCCATGTTTAGTTAAGTTTCTAACCAAAAAATTAAAAAATTACACGTGCCTTTGGTACAAAACACCTTTATTCGAAATATTTTTATTTTTTACTTTCGGTTTTACACTCCTAAATTGCACAAAACAACATATTTTTGCATATATCACTTAAGCAGCGACCCGTCAGCTCACAACCATTTGAGTCTGCGACTGACGGTCTATTACGCTCTACTGTCACTAATTGTGACACGCCTGCCCCGCCCACTTTGGGCTTCCTCTTGTTTTTTATATTCTGTGGGTCAGACCTTGATCAAATTTCTATGGGACCACATATGAAGCACCAGCTTTCATATAAAAAAAGAATCATCGAAATCGGTTCACCCAGGAAAAAGTTATGAGGTAAACACACATAAAAAAACATATAGTCGAATTGAGTACCGGCTTATTTTTGAAATCGGTAGAAAACAAGCAGCACTGCTAGCGCTGAGATTAAACTTTGTGACCTCAAAGCTAGTTGGAGACTGCACGAACCGTCTAAACACCTCAGGGTGTAACAACAGCGTAGTTTTGAGATTAGTTTCGGGTCATACGAGTATCGATTCATTGAAGACACTTCATACATACAGGCTTAGTAGTGAACTATAGTCATAGCAGCGATCGCAATAGATCTTACAGGTTGCAGTGATACTGGTCTTTCTAGACCTTCACTGCTTGCACAAATTAAATAAAAAGTTACAGTGTCATTTCTGACCAAAAAAGTTTTAATTTGCTTGCACAAATTAAATAAAAAGTTACATTGTAATTTCTAACCAAAAAAGTTTTAATTTAAATTATTTTCGAAATTTAGTTAATAGTGTTTTATGTAACGAATGCGTATAAATTTAAAAAAATCACCTACGACTACCCCAAATCTCCTCCTGGGCGTCGTAAAAGGATACAGAGTGAAACTGAAACAGGAGATGGGAATCTTCCTGATAACAATTCAAAATAATAAAAAAAACTACCACGCATGGCAACTATGGCAAAATCTCCCATATCAAACAATCTCTGCAGAGACCTATAGTCAGCAATAGACTTTGATAGATCGCAATACTTTATCCCCTAAAATGTCAAAAGAATTGTCTATCCTTCTTTTTCATCATCAGGCTAAAAGTCTACTGCAAGACATGGGCCTCTTCCAATGTGGCATTGACTCGCCATAATTGTCACAGTTAGCAGGCAGACTGACGATTGCAATACAAGACTTCTCGCACCTTTGATGTTGCTGTCTGCCGCTCTGAGTATTTGACTGGTCTTACGTAACCAATATGTTTATACCTCCGTATATCGAAAGCCATGTGGTAGAGCTTATACTGCAGCGATATTACCGACGTAGCACAATAGGTTGGCTCAACCGGGCAAGGACCACGCTCTCACAGAATACCAGCGTAAAATAGCAGCTTAAGGCTGTTGTCTTTCGTATGGTGAGTGTAGAAAACCGGGGATCCTTTTTACTGGATACGAGGCATTCCATCTTAGTCCTCAGAGGTGGTAACACATCTGCATTTTGATTCTTAATCGAGGATAGATGTCTGCGGACCACAGCATTCACATACCATTAGGTAGACTGTGAGCTCGTTTGTCACCCTTATACTATAAAAAAAGGAATTGGGTTTTTCTAGGGTTCCCATAATCATGTCTCTAATGTCAAATCCCAAGGATTTTAACAGTGGTAGAGCCACGCGGCAGCTTTTGATGTCGCACGGATGGGCTGGCTCAAACCGGGATAGTACCACGACCTCACAGAATACCAGCGTGAAGTAGAGGTTTACCTCTGCGTTTCGCTTGGTGAGTGCAGGTGGCCGGAGGCCCTTTTTACTGGAAATGAGGCATTCCATCTTAGTCCTCACGGGTGATAACGCATCTGTATTTTGATTCGCAAACGAGGATAGATGTAAATGTCTATGGGCCGCAGCAACCACTTACCATCAGGTGGACTGTGTGCTTGTTTGTCACGCTTATCCTATAAAAAAAATGTAATTGTGTGATGGATTTATTTGCGCCGCCACTAAACGGCAAACTAATTACCGTTCCCTCCTTATTATTGAAGTTTGCAATTCAAAAAACTATGTACACAGTCAGGTCATAAGTATTGTCACACAGTAAAAACTTTTCTTTTAGAATGCTGGCCACAAAAAAGTTTATTGAATTCGAATTTCGAATTGTTCATGAAAATAAAACTGTATACTTTTTAGAATTTTACTCATTTTTAATATGGAGTGGACGCTTAAAGAAGACCGTGTTGCAGTTATTGCGTTGCATCGTTGCGGTTACGCGCCAATTCAAATTTTTGACATACTGAAAAATTTGAATATAACCAAAAGATTCGTTTATCGTACCATCAAACGATACAATGAAGACTCTAGTGTAGATGACAGGTCAAGAAGTGGTCACCCTCGGTCTGTTAGGACTCCAGCAGTGATAAAAGCTGTGAAGCCGCGAATTCAAAGAAATCCCAAACGTAAGCAGAAACTGTTGGCCCTTCAGATGGGGTTAAGCAGAACCACGGTGAAAAGGGTGTTAAATGAAGACTTAGGGCTTTGGGCATATTGAAGAAAAACAGGACATCGTTTAAATGCTCGTCTAATGGACCTGAGACTGAAGAGATGCCGCGCTTTGTTGAAGCGGTACGCGGGAAAAATATCGGGAAATTCTTTTTTCGGATGAAAAAATTTTTACCGTAGAAGAGAGCTACAACAAACAAAATGATAAGGTGTACGCACACAGTAGTGAAGAAGCGAGCAACCGTATTCCGCGTGTCCAACGAGGTCATTTTCCATCCTCGCTCATGGTATGGTTGGGAGTTTCTTATTGGGGCTTTTAACAGAGGTACATTTTTGTGAGAAAGGTGTAAAAACGAATGCAGTTGTGTATCAAAATACAGTCCTGACGAACCTTGTGGAACTTGTTTCTCATACCATGTTCAATAACAGTCACTTGGTATTCCAACAAGATTCGGCGCCAGCTCATAGAGCGAAGAGCACACAAGACTGGCTGGCGGCGCGTGAAATCGACTTCATCCGGCACGAAATCTGGCCCTCCTCCAGTCCAGATTTGAATCCGTTAGATTACAAGATATGGCAACACTTGGAGGAAAAGGCGTGCTCAAAGCCTCATCCCAATTTGGAGTCACTCAAGACATCCTTGATTAAGTCAGCCGCCGATATTGACATGGACCTCGTTCGTGCTGCGATAGACGACTGGCCGCGCAGATTGAAGGCCTGTATTCAAAATCACGGAGGTCATTTTGAATAAACTTTAGCGTCATTAGAATCTATGTTTTGTTAAGTTCATTTTGGTATATAAATGGTTACATAATGAATAAACTTGTTTCAATTATTTTATATTAAACATGTGACAGAATTTATGACCTGACTAGGTAGTTATCAATTACAGTCATTGTTACCTCTTCCTTAGTTTCGTTTTCATATTTCTTTAGTGAATATTTAAGTTACTTACTGTTATTTTAAATTTAATATTGAATGTATGTATACATATATAATACGGAAAAAAAATTGCAAATATTCAAAACAATTCTATGCGAACGAAGTCGTGGGCACAGCTAGTTTATTAATAAATACATAGACGATATTTAACTATTATTGTACATTAAGCAATTTGTAAGAATAGCAGTATATGCTTCCATTGAGACTGAATTTTTATTCAAATAGTTTTGATTGAAACCAGTGATGTCAGACTGAGTAAATAAGTGAAACTAACCAGATGGATATGCATGTATGCAGCAAAGGTACATAAATGAGTAGCAAGTCTGAGTCACTGACAGCTTCATAACGTCTTAAAGCAAGCTGTGCCCAGCGCTCCACTGGGCCTGCCAATGCTCCACCACTTGAACCAGCACATGCTACAATTCGGCACAGGACACTAAGCACTACCCGTGATCTGTCTGTATATACCTGTAATTGCAAATAATATACATATATTGTTATGTTATAAATTGCTATATATTAACATATGCATAATTTATTATTTAAAAATGGCGGCATGTCCACAAAATGTTATAAAGTATAAAAATAATATTTTAGCAATTAAAATTTCTTTATGTCTGAATGCAAAACAAATTTCAGCACCTTCGTATGATTATTTTACCAATACTGAGATCTACGGACCTTTATATTTTTAGTTCACATGACAAAAAGTGTCGCCATCTAGTGTCGAATATATTTAATTATATTTGAAAGCCGACGCAAAGAGATTTTTCTAGAACTATTTTAATAAATTAGGTGTAAAATTATTTACAAATGAAATGTGATGCCATCCATAACATCAGAGCGTCTATCTGAGTAGTTTTTACACAATAAAACACAACACTTCATCCTTTTCTTCTTAATACTACGAAAATACACCGATTTGCGATTTTTTCAACACATAAGCGCACAGGACGAATGCTGACAGTATACTAACTAAAGCCACGCCCACTATGATGACGTCAGGACCTACTTAGAATCACAGTGCACAGTTGATTATGCCGTCTCCCCTTTGTATTAGCTTCATGGTCTGTGTCAAGCAGTGAGTCATATTATACAGGTAGTTACTTTGCCTTACATCACTTATGTTAATATGAATAATTTTTCTAACAACAACACTAAGCTCCTCCTAAGTGGTAATTATAGTAATACACATATTTAACATGGATGATACAGTCACTAAACACACTGTACATGTGTATGATATATTACTGATACTTTCTAAAGGGTATAGTAGTGACATAGCATGTTGAGTGTGTTGAGTGTGAGCTGTTGTAGTAGAAATCTTTAGTATTACTTGACATTTTAAACATAACATTGATGGAAATTCGGCTATACGTAACATATTCACACATATTGAACAAATCATGTTTTGCACTAATATTGGCCCTAATGAGAACTAAGTAAGCGCACATGCTGACCATATAATAAATAACATAAAATGTATTTAAAAACTACTTGTATCAAATGTCTTTGCCAATGTGTATAATACAACAGAACTTCTCATTTATGTTTGTAATTAACTGCATGGGATCTATATTAGGGCACCAAGTGAATAGGAAAGGAATTGAAAACCCAAACAAAGAACTAAGACGTATGCCAGACCACTATGCCACAAGGGTCGCTATATCAATTACTGGATATGATAAAATTATATCCCTTTATGTATTCAAACAATACCTTCAGTGAAGATGTTTATTATCTAGGTATATCTAGTTATAATGGTCAAGCTATTGTAACAAAATAATACATTGCTTAAAATGGTTTAAAGTGTATTAAATTATACATTATATTGTTTAACTGACCACTTCAATTAAAGTAATATCAATTGCAGTTAAAACTGGATATACCAACAATGCTTAGAATTTCAGATTGATAGGTAATTGCCTGTTAGTAACCTACTTGTTTACAAAAATTACATGTGTCAAGCATTTGCTGCCCAACGCCAAGCAGATTGAGATACCATCAGCCACCGTATGATCATTTATATCCTTGACCTTATTCTTCCAGTCATTTCCCATATCATAAACTTCTCCCTAGATTCCGGACTATTCCCGTCGCTGTGGCGCATGGCCTACGTTATTCCCTTGGCGAAAACTTCCATCCATCCATCTATATGCCCATGACCTACAGTTATACACACAGGCAAATGTTGATTGTGTGTCCGTCGCAGTGGATATGGTCAACAAGGACTTAGAGCATATTAAGAACTGGTCTGACAGGTTCGGTTTTACTGTTAATCCATCCAAGTGTCAAGCAATAATACTAGGTAGCCATCACACAATTAAGAAAGTAGACACTACAGCTCTTTTTGCGATCATTTTCAAAAGTTCTGTTTTGTTATTATGTTCTTCTGTTAAGGATCTTGGCTTAAACATTGATTACACTTTGAGCTGGCATGCTCAAGTGACAAATGTAAGCCAGAAAGTCACCGGTACCTTGCAGGCTCTTTAAAGGAATGTTTAAAGAGATGTTGCTAAAGATTTGGGTGTTTTCTTAGACTCAAAACTAGATTTTAAGCAACACTGATCACTTAATGCAACATGGTTATCAGTTAGTTGGTTTTGTTACGCGAGGTATGAAGGAATTCAAAAGAGCCCTAAGTCTAATATATCTTATTAACACTCTTATGAGATCGATCCTTAATATGTCTAGGTGGTCTGGTCACCCTATTACAATGTACATATAGCTAATACCAAATGAGTTCAGAAATGTTTTCTGTGAGGTCTATGTCGTAAACATGGACTGATCCTTCACAAAATCATTCGCTTCTCCATCAATTGCACGGAACTGCTTAATTTAATTAACTTCAACTGTCGATCTTGTTTGTGTAACGCTCTTCTCATCTTTCGCCTTGATGTTTACAGAAATAACACATCCTTCTTTAATATGATCATTAGAATGTGTTAAAGTTTTGACGAGCTGATACATTGTAACACTGATCTTGACATTTTTTATTCTAATTTCTCACAATTTAAAAGATCTATAATTGCTACGTTAAATATGTATAGAATAGAATAAAATAGAACAATTTATTATTCAATATGCATTACATGAGTAATTCTTATTGAAAGTCATTTTTACTTTACCTCTGGTTCAAAAAAAACCCTCCGTCTTGTGAAGAACCAGCAAGAAAACCAGCGGGACTTTTTTTAAAATAAATTTTACAATATTATAAAAAATATTATAAAATGATTACAAACTATTTACAAAATTTATTTTTGAAACTGCTTGGAAGCGACCACCTCATTCCCAGGGGTCATTATCATATACAGTTTCAGCTTAACAAAACATTTAAACTTTGTAATAGAGAGAGCCTGTACACTATATTTCACGAATATCATTAATTAAGTTATTTTTTTTATGACTGATTTATTTTTATACTTGTTGTCATATTTTGTTTTGCTGTGCACACTATCGGATTATAGACTGGTTATAATAATATTTGCCACTGTATGTAACTGTGTGATGTATATTATCTTTAATCTGTTTGTGTGCCTTATTAAGAAATAAATTAGTATAAAATGGTTACGTCCCATCAGTCCCAATATGAACACAAACACCAGTAATTTTTATTTTCGTAAATATTAATAACTTGCATGAATATTGCTTATTTACCATGCAAATGGCAGTGTAAGAATATCCACTACTCCAAATCATCCCGTAGATGTTGTAAGAAGCGACAGAGGGAAACAAATCAGGAAATGGGCTACAGAGTCTTCCTAATAATTACTAAAAATAAAAAAACTGCAGCTGCAGAACCTCTTGAAAAGCATGACAACTATGACAAATTTCAAGGGAGGCCTATGTTCAGCAGTGGATATAATATATTGCCCATATCAATGTCATTACTTATTATATCCCATTTCAAATTGTATTTATTTTTGTACCTAGTTAAGCTAATGTGCCAATTACCTTATTTAATAATCTAAAACTGGTCTCCAACACTGAAAGCGCTTGATCAAACTTGCCTTCATCTATCAGTCTTTTTGCTTCTTTTAACTCTATATCCTGAAAGAATGCTATGGCAGCAGGGGAATCCCTGAGTCGTGACTCAGTTGCTATCAAATTTAATAATGACTCAAATGCAGAACACCGAGTTGATATCAAATTTGGGTCGAAGTTTCCCATTACAATCTGAAAATAATCAAATTAAAAAGTTTAGTTACTATGAGGATCTTGATATCTTTTATAATTATTCAGTCAGTGTATATGTGACTGAACTCCTCCTAAATGGCTGGACAGCTTTTGATGAAATTTTGTGTGTGTGATTAAGTTGATTCGAGAATGGTTTAGATTCACAATTTGAACCAGTAGGTGGCACTGTTGTAGAGATCCAGAAATCACCCGTGCGACGTCACAGTGGACGACACACACATACTTAGTTCCATATAAATATTGGGCACAAATTAAATTAAATGTATTTTAATTAAATCTCAAACGCAAATATTTTTTGTTCTGGGTTAGCTACATTGAATGTAGGCAGGCTAGGGAAGCTCAACCTATATACCATTAACATTTTCAAAAAGTTAGTTAAGTAAACTAATTTTTTATGTTTACTTTACAATTTCACTCTTACTTAAGTATTTTTACATAATTTGTATTAATAATTAATATTGAATTTTATCTCTTTATTTTGTTAAATTTTGATGAGAAAATTATATCAAGTTTACTTACTTAACCAACTACAAAGTTTTTAAATTGGTAAGTATTTTGTATCAATAGGAAAAAAACTAGTGATAGGATTTCTAAAGTAATTTGGCTATGGGGGTCAGAGGTATCAGTTGATTTTGAAAATGGGGTCTCTTGTCCAAAATAGTTTGGGTATCGCTGGATTAGACTAACAAAAATTTTACTTTTAATAAAAAGTAAAAACAGACATCAAAGAATTAATAAAATAATATTCCACATAATAGCTTCTGAAGTTGATGCCGGGGCATAATTAACCATAGGGCAGGATTAAAGTGCATGAGTATGTGCACAAGCACAGGAGCACTTGATTTCCTTACTCTCATAGTCCAATGGGACAGCAATCTGATGGAAGACATAGAGTATAGAAGTAATAAGGCCTTAACTACTCAGTGGACTCAGAATATCACAAGTTCAAAGAAATATTTAGTATGACATTTAAACAGTTATATTAAAAACTTCACTGATTTTTTTTCATAATTTATATGTGACCATCCCTGCAGTATTACCTATTTAATAATAAGATCATGAAAATCAGTTCACAACTATCTAAGACATTGCATAACACACATTGTACAAAGGTACAGTTGAAAACCTCCCACTTTTTTTAAGTCCAGAAGCCTAGAGCTCTAGTCTAGAGTCTAGAAGTAAAGCGATTAAACTATAAACTTCGCTTTGCTTTCATTAAATAAAGTAAACGATGAATCCTCACTATAGTGGAACTTAAGGTGTGTAAACAAAATTTAACGAATCATGTATAAATTAGTAATCCAAGTACCTACTTATTTAGTTATATATCTAAATGGAAGATTCTAAGCCAAGTGTATGTTTAGTTGTATAAAAATGTAATTATCGATGTTAGAAACAAAAAACAAAGGACTATTTTGTTAACAAAAATGACACTTACTTTACGTGGAAAGGACACGTTGTTCAATAAAGCTGGATAATCCTTTTTCAGTCCATTATACAGATCTAAAAAGTGCGAATACCGCCGCTCTACATTTGCTGGATCAGGATCAAATACCCTCGAGTCAGTAAGATCTTGTCTTACTTGCAACATGTAAGCTACAAACTTTTTCTCTTTATCGCCGCCTTCTACAGTTCTAGACGAAACTATTTCAAACTTCAGCATTTTATTTCAATTTATCTAAAAATCTAAAATACTGTCCTGGAAACAAAGAAAGCACTTTATGGTTTAGGTTTGTGATTTATTTATATTTACAATTACAATTGAATTTCACAAACGATTACGATTACGATTGTAAATTAGGGATGTCCATGATCATCGAACATCGATGATCATCGATGTCATAATGAAAACATCGATGTTGCCACATGTCAAACATCGAAACATCGATGTCAATAAACCCATAATCGATTATTGGGTACTTGCGAACACTGCGAACCCGCTAAATCAATATCAACTAGATCTTGCATCTCCTCTAAAATATTTAAAATGTTGAATAATTCATAATGTTTAAACACATCGATAACCCAAAAATATATCATTATGGTGTATCAAATTTAACTGTCTAGTGTCAACTGTAATGTCCCAGTTGTCAGGTTGTCACTTATTTCGTTTTGTTATTGGTGTCGTTGTTGGTTGTCTGTTTCATTGTCGGTTGTTTTTAAAAACTACGATGGTTGATCTTAAACACGATCTAATATAGTAGCGCAGAGTACGTAACGTTTAGAACAATGTTATTGGTTCTACCTATCTAAAATAAAAAAAAATCTTACGGTGAGATATTCGACCATAATCGCTACATCAACGCCATCTGAGCGGTTATCTACCGACTTCAAAAAGGAGGAGGTACTCAATTCGACTGTATGTTCTTTTTTTAATGTGTGTTACCTCATGACTTTTTCTGGGTAAACCGATTTCGATGATACTTTTTTATTTGAAAGCTGGTGCTTCGTCATGTGGTCCTATATAAATTTGAACCATATAAGACTGACCAATAGTTTTGAGTTATCCTTAATAATTTATATTGAAGTCAGTTGTACAAAATTTTTATTTTTATATTATTTTCAATAGCTGGTTCAACAGTTTATCAACAGAGAAACAGATTGAAAGGTACTTCTTTGTCAAAATTACTATTTCTTCAATCAATCGGCAAAAATGTTGGACTATATAACAAATGAACTATATATTTGTGAACTTTTTCCATTTTTTAAATTACTGTTTTACACTACATTATTTATTAATTTATTTAATTTCATTTATTATAAACCGTAAACAAAATTACAATTTTTTATTCATCTAACTCTACCCTATTAAATACATGTGCAAAAAACATCGATAATGCCCAACATCGATGTTTTGAGTAGGATAAACATCGAAAATCGATGTTGAGCTATCGATGTCAACATCGATTACAACATCGAGCATCCCTATTGTAAATCACTATTCACTTCACTTCAGTATTCAGATTCACATAGATTAACAGTTCACTTGTCACTATAGTACACTTTAATATAGTCTTTGCGTTACTTTGCGTTATTGGTGCGAGTGACAGCTAACACTTTTGGCGTATCTAGAGATGGAACAATGTGAAATCGATTTAAAAAGCGATTAACGATATACAAAGCAAAGCAAAAATTATCGATTACCTATCGATTTAAAAATTTAAACCGAAACATAATATATTTCTTTATAAACTATAATGAATGTAAAATTAAGTTAAAGTTTAATACAAATTATGACATAATTATTACATAGTAGCTGTTCCAAGACCTCGCCCTCTTGGTATTTATTATGATTGGATTTCCCTAGCTTTTAATTTTTTTTCCGCGGATATCTAATTATATTTCTAAAATAAAATTAGCCTGTGTTACTCCTTATAACATCAGCTATCTGCCAGTGCCGGCTATAAGCCGAAATAAACAGAGAGACAGACAAACATTTTAAAAATTGTTTTTGTCTTTTTGTTATAAATACCGGCAGTTTTTCAAGGTACGAGTGCTAGTGCATATCGTTTTTTTTTTTGGAGTTTATGGCCTGGTATCTAGACCTTTAGGCCAAGTCTTGACTATTTTTATTCGGTTTATTATAATTTCCCCAAGCCTTGTCTATATGTATTATTATCCTTCATAGTTCACTGCTTCACAATATGTTGATGCGTCACATTGTGCAGCCCTTGGGAGATTTTGACGGCAACTTGAGCCAGCAGGCAGCTGACAGTTGGCGATGGTATCTAAAGGCGCCTATGCAAACGGCTTATCTTGAGAATCCATCACCATCAGAGCACTTGTTTCACCGTTTCCACTAATAGTTCACATGCGTAGATAGTTAATACATAAAATCGCACCACTTTTATATATCAAAATCCACTTCAAACTATTATTTAAACTATAATACAGGAGCAGCAAACCGCCGCCGATCAAGTTCCCGCCAAAACTCCCTGCATATCGTTATATGTGTATTAGTGTTGCCAGTTCCATAGGGCCAAATATCGGGACGAAAGGTAAAAATAATCGAGACTTTGGTTTCAAAATCTAATGAAATAAAAATAAAAACAAGCTTTTGTAGCGATTATATTGTTAAGTACAGGTACTTACTAAGATTAAAACCAAAAATACATAAGTATGTGATACATACTAAATATAATTTTTTTATTTCAATCCTATATAATAAGTTTGGTAATTATAATTATCCCAGCGCAACAAAGAGCTAGATAGAAAAACAAATTTATAAAAAAGTAATTTGTCACAAATCATTTACTCTGTTTCGTAGTGCTAACTCGAGTTGCGTACTTGTGATTAAATTCGAGTTACGTGAATATCAACTCAAGTTAACTTGAGTCGTAATTTTTCCGAGTTGGCACATCTACATAGGAGAATTACAATAGTGCTAAATATCTAACCTCGAATAATTTTATCGATACAATGTTTATCGGTATATTGTTTATTGATGCTTTTAAATAATAAAAGTCAGATCTCTATACTGAGTGATTTATGGGAAATAAGCAAAACATTATTTTGTAATAAAACATTATAAAAGCCGATGATCAAGTCATATTTGCATTGTAGGCGACCGAGTTGCAAATATGGTGGTTACTTTAATGAACTGGTCATTAAAAGAAAGGGGTATGAAAGTGAACACAAGTAAGACGAAAGTGATGGTTTCTGTAAGAGAAGTAAAACGTTATGTGAAATAAGAATAGAATGGGAGTTGATTGAGCAAGTGGATGAATTTGTATATTAAGGATGTTTATTTATCAGGTATGGTAGATATGATAAGGGTATAGAACGACGAGTGAACGCAGGAAATAGAGTGAATGGGGCTCTACACGCTATTATGAGGAGTCAGAATGTGTCAAATAAGGCACGTATGGCAATTCATAATGCTATGTTAGTCCCTACTTTAATGTATGGTAGTGAAATTTGGGTCTGGCAGAAGAAGCATCAGAGAAGAATAAATGCTGTAGAAATGCGGTCATTAAGGAGTATGCTAGGGCTGAATCTTAATGACAGGGTGAGAAATAGTATAATAAGAGAAAAGCGTGGTTTGCATGATGACGTTGTGACCAGAATTAAGAAAGGAATGCTTCGGTGGTTTGGTCATGTAGGAAGAATGAATGAGGAAAGAGTGACAATGCAAATTTATGTTGCAGAAGTGAACGGCAGAGTCGGGAAGGGACGCCCTAGACGAAGGTTTATCGACCAAATCGGCGATACATTGAAAATGGGCCAGATTAGGAGTACCCCTATCCGACGAGCGTGTATGCGTAATGCGTATATATATATATATATATATATATATATATATATATATATATATATATATATATATATATATCTAGTCAGGTCATAAATTCTAACACATGTTTAATATAAAATAATTGAAACAAGTTTATTCATTATATATATATTATTATATATATTATATATATATATATTAACCATTTATATACCAAAATGAACATAACCAAACATAGATTCTTATGACACTAAAGTTTATTCAAAATGACCTCCGTGATTTTGAATACAGGCCTTCAATCTGCGCGGTCAGTCGTCTATCGCAGCACGAACGAGGTCCATGTCAATATCGGCGGCTGCCTTAATCAAGGATGTCTTGAGTGACTCCAAATTGGGATGAGGCTTTGAGGACGCCTTTTCCTCCAAGTGTTGCCATATCTTGTAATCTAACGGATTCAAATCTGGACTGGAGGAGGGCCAGTCTTCGTGCCGGATGAAGTCGATTTCACGCGCCGCCAGCCAGTCTTGTGTGCTCTTCGCTCTATGAGCTGGCGCCGAATCTTGTTGAAATACCCAGTGCCTGTTATTGAACATGGTATGAGAAACAGGTTCCACAAGGTTCGTCAGGACTGTATTTTGATACGCAACTGCATTCGTTTTTACACCTTTCTCACAAAAATGTACCTCTGTTAAGCCCCAATAAGAAACTCCCAACCATGCCATGAGCGAGGATGGAAAGTGACCTCGTTGGACACGCGGAATACGGTTGCTCGCTTCTTCACTACTGTGTGCGTACACCTTATCATTTTATTTGTTGTAGCTCTCTTCTACGGTAAAAATTTTTTCATCCGAAAAAAGAATTTCCCGATATTTTTTTCCCGCGTAACGCTTCAACAAAGCGCGGCATCTCTTCAGTCTCAGGTCCATTACACGAGCATTCAAACGATGTCCTGTTTTTCTTCGATATGCCCGAAGCCTTAGTCTTCATTTAACACCCTTTTCACCGTGGTTCTGCTTAACCCCATCTAAAGGGCCAACAGTTTCTGCTTACGTTTGGGATTTCTTTGAATTCGCGCCTTCACAGCTTTTATCACGGCTGGAGTCCTAACAGACCGAGGGCGACCACTTTTTGACCTGTCATCTACACTAGAGTCTTCATTGTATCGTTTGATGGTACGATAAACGAATCTTTTGGTTATATTCAAATTTTTCAGTATGTCAAAAATTTGAATTGGCGCGTAACCGCAACAATGCAACGCAATAACTGCAACACGGTCTTCTTTAAGCGTCCACTCCATATTAAAAATGAGTAAAATTCTAAAAAGTAAGGAACGTTTTCCCCCCAAAGGGAAGAAAACGATATATTTCATGTCTTGCCTAGGCTTGACCATAATGAGATAACACTTACTGTATCTATCCATATATTACCCACACATTCAAATAAATGCTTGCGTTCGTCTAGGTAGCGCCGTCATGGGCGCTTCTCCCTCCGCGGGAGGCGGGGCGGTGAAACGACGGTGCTCGCGTTCTCAGTACCTCTCACTAGTCGTTAAGAGCTTATCCTGGTCAAGTCTAGGCAAGACATGAAATATATCGTTTTCTTCCCTTTGGGGGGAAAACATTCCTTATTTCATGGTCTGTGCCGTCGGCTTGACCATAATGAGAGGTTTTTAGTTTCTGACGACGCATTATTAGTGTACTGTGAATAATATATAGTTTTAAAATAAAATAAACGTGTATGTAAATCAACTGTGTTTTTTTTTATTAAAAATGTAAACATTAAAACAATCTAGATAGCTTTAAAATTAGAACAAACTAAGTCATTAACTGGATGAGCACCAGATGACTTTTTAATTATCTCTTTAAAGTAGAACTTAAAGACATTTTTATCAGATTTCCAATTTCCATTTTTAATGATTATATCTAAAGGAACATTGTTCTCCTGTCTTGAGGAGGCTACGGCAGATCTTATAATTCCAGGCGAAAAATCAATACCAAGATGCTTAAAAGCAGATTTTACCCATCCTGCAATTGTGGCTCTAGTTGCAGACTTTAGAATCCCGCGTGTTGATACAAACAAAGATGTCAATTTGTTTCTTGCTTGTCTTCTAGAGGCTGACAAGTCAATCAGTCTTTTCGTCCAATATATGGGATCTAGAGACTTAATCGAACCTTTAGACAAATGCCAACCTGATTGTTGATGATTAATCTTATCTGTTTTTGAACCATATACAGGCCAAAAGGTAACGGAATCCTGACTCAGCTTTAGATGATCATCATCAATCCTTAGAAGAGTAAGATCGTGTATTCTTCTACCCGACGCCAGCAAAAGAATCAGTGCCACATGGCGGGATACTTCAAATAGACTATCTTCATTAATAACTGAGGTTTTCATCCAAGCAATCAGCTGTTCGACATCGCAGATACATTTCTTCGACGATGAAGGATGAGAATTCTCTATTGCTCGAATAATATGTTTCACCAAAGGGTGACTTGAAATTTCTTCCCTTCTTAAGGGATCAGCCATAGTGGCTATAACAGATTTGTGTAATTTTATTGTTCCAGGTGCGAAGTGTTTTACTCTATGTAAATAAACTAAGATATTGGGCTACATCAGCTGGATCAGGTTTCTTCGGATCCAGGTTCATTTTATTACATCTCGTTACCCAAGCTTTCCATGATGCGGCATACGTTTTTAAAGAAGACTTTCTCCAAGATCCCTTGAGTAATTCAAAGTCTTCTTGGGCCCATGAAGATGTGATTTCTGACCACCCCGTATCAACCAGGCCTCCAAGCGTAGATTTCGCGCGTCCGGGAGAGGAATGTTGTGTCGCGTCCGATAGATGATACTGTAAATTTCGAATGCAAATCGGACGGTCCAGTGCTCTTCGTCTCAGATCCGCCCTCCAAAAAACACGTTCCCATCTTGGCGCAACTAGGATGTAAGTGCACCTTGCTTTGTTCAAGTGTGCCAGCACACGAGGCATTAGTCCTGGCGGTGGGAAAATCCAAGCTAGATCGAAGTCCCAAATTCTGCTGAAAGCATCTATAAAAAGAGCACCTGTGTCTGTTGTGTCTCGAGACACATAAATCGGTACAACTTTCGAGAAGGCAGTGGCAAAGAGGTCGACCTGAGGAGTTCCCCATTTCTTGAATAGTAGGTCCGTCATTTTGTTCGAGAGATGCCAATCCGCCAGGTGCTTCTGACGAGAGAGGCTGTCTGCCATCTCGTTGAAGACTCCCGGTATGTAGTAGGCAAAAATTTCGATTTCGTTCTCGTAGGCGAGTTCCAGAATCTTTGACACTAGTTCTGTCAGTAGAACAGATTTGGCTCCACCTTGATTTCGTATGTAGGAAACCGCTGTTTTGTTGTCCGATTGAATTACTACGCGTTTCCCCCTCAGTTGAGCTAGCCTCAAAAGTACTGCTTGATAAATTGCGTATAGCTCCTTGCGATTTATATGCCACAGTGTTTGATTGGTCTTCCAAAGTCCGCTGAGGAGTCTTTTGTTGACCTGGGCACCCCAACCCGTGTCCGAAGCATCTGTTGTCACAAATATCGTTTCGAGGCTGGCGAAGATTGGTCGATATTTCTGAAGGTTTTCCAACCACCAAAAGCATTCCTGGAGTGCTTTCGTCGGGATAAGATATTTGTGGTTCTTTTGATGTTGGGGTAAGTTTCTTACTGCACGTTGCAGATGTCTCGAATGTAGTCTTCCTAGAGGAACTGTGAAAGATGCAAAAGCCAACTTTTCGACAAGTCTTTTCCCGCTGACCCAACTCCAGGTTCCCGACCTTGTTATTTGCTCTAGATCCTTCTTTAAAAACACGATCTTTCTGTCGGGCAAAAATGTTTTGTTGTTCTGAGTATCCCACATTAATCCCAAGTATTCTAGGCAACGGGTTGTGTGGATTCAGAGATTTTTTCATATTTAATATCCATCCGAGATCCTGCAAAAACCTGACTGTGAATTGGATATCTTTCTCTAATTCGTTCGGGTGTTGATTGGTCAAGAGAAAGTCGTCGAGGTAAACTATTAGTCTTATTCCTCTCTCTCTGAGCTGGCCTGCCAGCCAGTTTGACACTCTTGCAAATGTAATGGGAGCTGTCGCTAGGCCGAAAGGTAGGCAAGTGAACTGAAGTATCCTGTGACGATGAAATATTGCCAAGAACTTTCTGTGTTGCAGTTTTATTGGTAAGTGAAAATACGCCTGGGAAATATTTATTTTCGAGAGGTGGGGACTACTTTCTTGGAGAAATTCTGGCACTCGAAAATGATTTAGAAGACGGAATTTCTTTGGCCTTAGAAACCTGTTTAACCCTCGAAGGTTTATAATAGGGCGAAAACTGCCGTCTGTTTTTAAAACTGGAAACAGCTTGGAAAGGTATCCTAGGGGTGAAAGACAGGGTTCCAAAATGTTTTGAGAAATCATGACCTCTATCTCTGCGTCCAGTCCCTTGGAAGCAAACTTCTCTAAGCAAACTCCTGTCAGAGGGGTAAAAGGAGGTTTTACCACGAAGGGGATAGAATATCCCTCTAATATTTTCAGAATGCTGGAGGTGCCCCCATTTTTTGCCAGACACTCACGAATTTGCTCAATCTCCCCCCTTTGAAATCCTGCAAGTCAGGATTGTCTTGGTTTTTTAGAACTTGACTCGTTGTAGAATGAGGGTTTATCCTTGGGGCGAGCATTAAAACTTCGCTTTGGGGCTCTCTTAGAATCAGTCTTCCAGGATTCCATTTTTGAACCTTTAAACTGCTGTGAGTGGGGTTTGAATGTCGTCCTGGACGATTTATGATGGAGGAATATGATGTGGTGGAACCACGAAAAAAATCCTTGAAACGAGGGTTGTTTTAAGAGCTCTGAAAATTAATTCTCATCGAAAAGGTGTGTTGAAGATGGCGGAATATCATTCAATAAAATTGAAAGATATGCAACTTGTCCATTCTTGACAGCTTCTTTGACTTAGATGATGAAGAACGAACTGTCGATAACTCATCAGCATCGTCGCTGTCAGCAAGCTCTTTTGAAGCGTCTTTTCGACTTAGCAAGAGAGGCTTGAGTTCAGTAAGTGAGGCTACGATTAATTCATTTTGTACAGCAGAGCCTCTTATTCTAGCACCGATGGACGGTGGACCAATAATAAGCCCCACACAAAAAGGCCATTCAAGCATTTTAATTTTGATGTCTTTATATACTTTTTCCGGAAGCGAGGTACAATCTGGACAAAAAACTCTAGCAAGCTCCACCGTAGGCACACTGAATCTAATTTTGTTTAAGATCTGGGAATCAAAAACTTCACCCAATAGCTCCGCTCTAGAATAAGTAACGACTTTCCACTGGCGCCATCCATCAGGTAGATACAATTCTGCCAACCTTTTCACTCTTTCTAAAATCTCCCCGTCTTCCGAACTATCAGGTTCCCATTCCAAGAGAGACTCTAATGTCACTGACTCTTTTGCGACTGCCATCTGCGACAAAAAAATAAAAGAAGTTATTCAATTGTCTGCTCGAAACATGCCACATCTGTGTTTAAAATGAGCCGTCTGGCTGCTTAAATCGAGCCGTAAGACCGCTTAAATCGAGCCGTAAGGTCGCTTAAATCGAGCCGTAAGGCCGCTTAAATCGAGCCGTAAGGCCACTAAAATCGGGCCGTTGGGCCGCTCAAATCGAGACGTGAGCCGGCTAAAATCGGGCCGTCGGGCCGCTCAAATTGAGCCGTGAGTCCCCTCGAAAGGAGCCGTTAGGCTCCTCAAATCGGGCCGTAAGGCTATTGCCTTGAGCCGTAAAACTGGTTTGAAGGAGACCGAGTTTTAACATTGTTACGCAGTATAAGGCAGAAAACATAAGTCATACCTCTCGTAACATTAAATTATGTAAGTAGGCACCCAAATACAGGTGTAACAATCCCACAGACGTGATTGTCGTATGGAGATTTCAGAAATAATTACGTAGATACACTTAAATCTACTACTTACAAAGTTACGAGAGGAGAACCCTAAAAACACATAGTACTCGTATTTATTATAAATATGGAAGCAAACTTACCATTAAGGTAGAATTTTTATTACACACACAATATTCACACAGCAACAACAACAATTCGACTATATATTATACTTTAACAAATAGTCTCGAACGACACGCGTCGTTAATATTTTTATTTATTAAAATGAGACGTACGTGTATTCACATGGATAAAAAAAGCGTACTGAGAACGCGAGCGCCGTCGCTTCACCGCCCCGCCTCCCGCGGAGGGAGAAGCGCCCACGACGGCGCTACCTAGACGAACGCAAGCATTTATTTGAATGTATGGGTAATTTATGGATAGATACAGTAAGTGTTATCTCATTATGGTCAAGCCGACGGCACAGACCATGAAACTTTGATTATATACATGTTATATACATGTGTATTTTATAACTATGCAAATCAAATAAGTATATATAGAAAAAAAAATTAAAGTCAAATGAGTACGTACTTAAACTAATGGGAAATATTCAAGAGCTGGTATCACTCAGCTCGCCCCCGAGTGACGCAGCGCGCTTGTTAAACAATAGTAGTAACGCATACTTGTGTGCGTAATATGCACACAAGCGCTTCAAACCGGGCCGGTCATTTTTGTTGCGATTGCAGCGCAACGCTCTATCTAGACATGTATATAATCAAAGCCATGAAATATACAGTTTTATTTTCATGAACAATTCGAAATTCGAATTCAATAAACATTTTTGTGGCCAGCATTCTGACCTAATTCTGACCTGACTGTATATATATATATATATATATATATATATATATATATATATATATATATATATATATATATATATATATATATATATATATATATATATATATATATATATATAATGGAAGTCTGTCCGTAGTCTCTGCCTACTGCCTCTGGGTGACAGGCGTGAGTGTGTGTGATTATAAAAGTTTGTATTCTTACGTAAGATTTTACACACAGCTATTTATTGTAGGTAATATCTACTATAAAAATATGAAAAAATGTATAAAATACAAAATAAACAATACACAATTACATATTAGTAATTAATAATTAATTATGTAACAAATAAATGAAGACTACGAAGTGCAATTCCTAAACGTTTGACTGCGTCATTAGTAATGAATGTTCTATAATGCCTCATTAGCTCATTACAGAACCGGGGATTCAGTCCTGCAATCAACAAATGTTTCTATGCACGAAAATAATAAATATTCTGCGTCTGGATACTTTTTTTAAAATATATTTTGTGTGTAAGCTGCCTTTATTTCTTCCTATTTAACGTTAACACTATTTTAAATAAAGAAAAAAGATAATAAAATGTAAATAGATAGGATTACATAGGTAATTTGCTTTTAAGTATAACTAAAATCACTAAGCTTCTTCACGCTTTAAGCTAATTAAGCGCAAATAAGCGCATTAAGCTTCTTAGATAATAAGTGCTCATTATTGCTAATAATTGAAGATGAATCTATAAAAAACAGTAAACATTTACAATTAGGTAATTAGAAATAACTTCGAGTTTATATCTAACTGAATTCTTACCAAAATGTGACTTTAGAGGTATAATAATTGTGGAAGCTTTAAGTCAACGAATGGAATATCAGGTCGTTTTAGTTGGGTTTGCTTTTTTAAATCTTTGGATTTGATATGCTTGCCAGGAATATGTTTCAAAGTGTGAAGCTTTTCAATTAATACACGTGTGGCAGGTGTTCATTCTGAACAAATTTTCCACCATGGCTTGTATCTGAAAAAATAATACATATATTATTAAAATCACATTTTCAAATATTTTTATTGAACAAATAGAAACTAAGCAGCCCCGACTGATAGTTGGTAGCGGTTTTAACCATTGAGTTATTATGTACTACGTACTAAGTAAATTACACTTCAATGGTTTTAACGTAACTTTCTCGGTAATCCTACCCCTTGAGCGTAGGTGCGAATTCATGGAAGACAGTTTTGGTTCACCCGACTCATAAAAAAGGCGACCGCTCAGACCCGTCCAACCACAGGCCTTTCGCCATCACCTCCGTGTCCTCCAAAATAATGGAATTCATTATAAACTGTCAGCTCATGAGGTACCTTGAGGATCACCAGCTGATTAGTGACCACTAATACGGTTTTCGTCGGATTCGAAGTGGGCGTAGGCACTAGAGTCCAAGGGGGAGGCATTGGTCGTTAGTTTGGATATAGCGAAGGCCTTCGATCGAGTTTGGCACAAAGCGCTTCTTACGAAGCTTCCTTCCTAAGGGCTTCCCGAGAAATTGTGCAATTGGATAATCAGTTTTCTTGCAGGTCGGAGCATCAAGGTAGTAGTATACGGTGCATGCTCCGATTACAAGCCTATTAATGCTGGTGTTGCACAAGGCTGCGTGCTGTTTCTTTTGCATATCAATGACATGTCGCAAACAGGTAACATCTATTGCTATGCGGATGACGGCACTGGTGATTGGGAAAACGTCGTTGAGTACCGGAACAAACTTGTGTCTGAAGTCGAGTCTTTGTTGAACATAGTCACGGATTAGGGGTGACTAAATCTAGTCCAGTTTAATCCCCAGAAGAAACAAGTTTGCGCATTTACCGCTAAATAAAAGCGCTTTGTCGTATTTCCTCAGTTTTAGGGCACTCCACTTGGTGTCTTAGCAAGTATCGGAATCCACGTCGTAGACATATCGAATGGCGCGCAGTTTGGCACAGGTTCGGCCTCACCCATGTGAGTATTCCATAATACTGTTCCCATCTCTGGGTCCGGGCTCTCCAGTGTCAGCTCCTTCCACTTGATGGCATCCAGTGCAGAGCGTCTCGAATCGTTGACGACCGAGTTCTCTTCGATCGGCTCGATTCACTGGCGCTGCGAAGAAATGTTGCATCCCTTTGTATTTTATATCGCATTTACCACGTTGAGTGCTCTGAGATATTATTATTCGGATTAATTCCAGCCGCCAAATTTCACCAACGTACATCGCGACTAAACTTACGTTATCATCCACATGATTTAAATGCTTGGCGTTCCACTACTGTGCTATTGACAAGGAAGATTTACACGACTACTTTGTGGAATCGTTTATCACTAATCCGTAAAGTTTGTTTTATTTTATGTAAGTATAGTATTTGCTTGAATATAAGAAATCATTAGGGGAGTAACTAAAAAAAAAAATACAAGAGATTTGACAAAATGTTTTCCTTCAGCGGTAAACGCACAAACTAGTCATCTGGGAATAAAACTGGATTAGATTTAATCCGTCCCAAAATTTAGTATGAAAACATTTAGAAACAGCATGCTAGCAACCAGGTCATTCTGAGGGGTTATTGTCAATCATGTTCTCTTTCGTAATATAATAACCCTTACTAAACAATTTTTGAACTCCAAGAACAACGTTCGAAAAATTATGTACTATCCTAGTTGTATAAAGAAAACACTGTACTGATCTGCTGAGCACGCCAAGCTTAGGCTAATTCAGCCTTCCCTTCCAAGTGACCACGTAACTGCACGTTATTCGATATGTCAACGGCGAAGGTTCCGATACTGGCTTAGGTAACAAGGGGAGTGCCCTGAAATTATAATGAGTTACGACAAAGGGGGTTTTTTAGTGGCAAACGCGCAAACTTGTGTCTTCTGGGCATTGAACTTAATTAGATTTAGTCGCTCCAATCCGAGACCTTATCCGGCAAAAACTCTACTTCAGACACAAGTTTGTTCCGGTACTCGGCGACGTTTTCCCAAGTAATATAGGCACAGCCGGCGTGTAAAGCATCACCAGTGCACGTTACTGGTTTGCATCATAATATTAATAAGCAGAAGAAGACTTTGTTGTTGACTCCAATCTTCAAGAAAACTGCTGAGCCATTTGCACAAATTCTTGGGAAGCCCATAGGAAGGGAGCTTCGAAAGAAGCGCTTTGTGCCAAATCCGATCCAAGGCCTTCGTTATGTTCAAACTAACGGCCTGCCTCCGCCGATTTATGAGTCAGGTAAGCCAGAAGATCACTATCTGAGCAACCCCGACGGAAAGCATACTGGCGGTCACTTTTCAGTTGGTTATTTTCAACCTCTTAAGCTGGCAGTTCACAATGGTTTTCATTATTTTGCAGAACATGTTGGATAGCTGTGGGCGGTTTATTTTCGGTTATTTTTTTAGGGATCTGGTGCACTAAAGCTGTCTTCTTTGATTTCGGGACTACGCCTAGGGAAAAAGAGTTTTAAAAAAGACACGTTATGACTGGTGCCAACACACGTCTTCAGCACAATGGGAGGGACTCCATCAGGTCCACTCGGCTTGACGTCTAGGGAGAGTAGTGCTATACGCGCCGGATACTGTGTACGTACCGACCTGCCGATGGCTAGTCTCTGTTGAAGCTGACCGCTGTGACCGAAATTGGGTCTGGAGGACATTATTCAAATTTGATACTTTATTTCCAATGCACACTTTGCAGTAACAAATGGATTTTATCAAAATAAATACCTACTTTAATCGCTTCTGATGTACAAAGAAGGTAAAGTTTGTCTTTTAAACTACGTAATTTGGTTAAATATTTTTTTTATCTCTTTTAGAAAACGTTACACCCATACTAGGATTTTCTCCTGTATCGTGGAGGCAGTTTACAAACACAAATTGCACAAGGTCAAACGAATCCGTGGCTCCCAGCGCAACAACTCATTGCTAAGCCACTGCGCCACGGAGCCATGAAATTTTAACGACTATGTAAAATAATAAAATTGTGCAGTCCCGTGCGCGCAGAGCGGTAGGGCGTACTGCGGACGAGGTGGGGGAAAACAGAGCGATGTTCGCCACGTGAGCAAATGTACCTCTTCTCGCTTAACCGATTTAGGTGAAATTTGGTATCGAGATAGTTTAAGTCCTGGGGAAGGAAATTGGATAGCTTTGATCACAGAAGTCATCCATAAACAGGGCGAATGAATTTACTATCAAAGTGTGATTATTGATGGATCACCTATGGTTTAAGGTATAATATCTATGCGGACGAAATCGCGGGCAAAAGCTAGTTTTTAATAAAACAATTTTTGTGTTTGTGTATGTACATACATTAAATTTTTTATATCATGGCACCATGCTCTCAGAGAATACGGCGTAAAACAGCAGCTTAATGCTGCTATCTTTCGTATGGTGAGTGTAGAGAACAGGTAATTTTTACTAGAAACGAGGTATTCCATCTTAGTCCTTAGGAATGGCAACACATCTGTATTTTGATTCTTAATTGAGGATAAATGTAGATGTTTATGGGCCACAGCATCCACTTACCATCAGGTGGACTGTGTGCTCGTTTGTCGCCCTACTCAATTAAAAAATTGTTAATATCCTGACAAGCCAAAGTTAATAAATTTATTTCTTTAAACTTTTCTCTAAGGGATTCCTTCGGACCTAGGTTATAAATTGCTCTTATCTGGCTTTCGTCTGCAAAAAAAAAATTGAAAATTAAAATTTTTAAAATTTATATTGTTTATAAATTATAATTTTTTATAAATAATTTTAGTTAATTTAAAATTTAAAATTTATTTAATTTTTTATAAAAAAATAATTTAAAATAATTTAGATTTAGATATAATGATAAAATTAGTATATAATTAAATTAAAATAATTTATTATTTGTTAATTTAATAAAAGGAGTCAGTCGCATTACGCCATAGCAGCGTTCCATATGATATTATGCTTATGCTATGGAAATAAATAAACACATGCAAGAGTAAGGCCACTAATCTTTTTACAGCAGTTCTGTTACAGCAAGTAGGGCGGTCACGCTAATAGATGGAGTGATGTCAAGTCACTCCATCTATTTATTATTAATATCGAAATGCATGCATTCATCGAATTCCTACATGCAGGAATTCGAAGAATGCAGGTGACTCAGGACCATATTTTGCTCAGCTATGTTCAGCTGTGTACTTGTGAGGAACTATTATGTTGATGATGGTTTTTTTTTTAATTTTTATTAGCGTTATTTAAAAAATTAAGTCTGGGAGCTTTTGTTTTCTAAACTGCCTCAATGTTTTTACTAGTTATTACTTTTATATTTTGAAGTTAGGCTTGAAACGTCGAAGAAACCGTACTTTGACGGCTTGACGCATGGAACAAGTGTTTGTATGACCTACAAATAAATGTTCCGGGTACGGTGTGTGAAATTTATGTACGTAAACGGCTACAGGTTTGTTTAATAGAAAATTAGTAATGAATACACAATTTATTTGATAGAGCCAAAGCTTAACGATCTATATCACCAAACACAATGTCGATAGTCGCTATAAGTATAGATATATCAGCAAGCATCATTCTTTTGCCCATTACAGCTAACCCTGCCAAGTGATTATAAGAACAAGGACGTAAGTGAACACGATATGGTTTAGATGTACCGTCTGCAACCATATATAATCCCAATTCTCCTTTAGGACATTCAACAGATGTGTAAGTCGCTCCGGGTGGCACAACATAACCTTCAGTGCATAACTTAAAATGATGGATTAGCGCTTCCATTGATGTTTTCATCTCTTCTCTGGAAGGAAGAGATATTTTTGAATCATCGGTTCGAACTTCGCCCTCAGGTATTGTATCAATTACTTGATTAATAATTCTTAAAGACTGGCGCAACTCGAATAATCGAAGTAGGTGTCTATCATAACTATCTCCAAAAGTACCAACAGGAACGTCAAAATCATATAAATCGTAACCGTCATACGGATGAACTATTCGTAAATCCCATTTCACTCCCGTGCAACGTAACATCGGTCCGCTAAACCCTAAACTAATTGCTTCATGAGCACTTACTGCTCCAATTCCAGCAGTCCTAGCATAATATAATCTATTTCCAGTAACAAGGTCTTCAGTTTCATCGCATCTCTCCCCGACCTTACTGCAAAACTCATAAACATCGTCTAGGAAACCTATTGGCAAGTCCTGAGTAACTCCGCCCGGTTTCATATAAGCATTGTGGACGCGGGCACCGCATAGTCGTTCAAACAACTCATAAATCTTTTCCCGTTCCTCGCACATCCAGAAAAATGGTGTTATACCACCAGCATCAAGTACTGTGCCTGAGATGTTTAAGAAATGATTTGCTATCCGAGACAGTTCAGCACACAAGACACGAATAGCCTTAGCCCTAGGCGGAGCTTCAATATTAAGTAATTTCTCGACAGCTAGCACAAATCCCTGTTCGTTGGCCATTGTAGATACATAGTCTAATCGATCCATGAAGGGTAAGCTTTGATTATAATGCTTGTTCTCCATAAGTTTCTCGGTAGCTCTATGTAAGAAACCGATATGAGGGTCAACTCGAACAACAGTTTCTCCGTCCAGCTCTAATATAAGCCTAAGGACACCGTGAGCAGCCGGGTGTTGCGGCCCAAAGTTGATCCACATATTTTGTAGCTTTTTTTCGACTGGTCTCACAACTCCGCTGTAAATCATCTTATAATATTTTTCAGTAACTTCCGTACCATACATAGTTGGACCGGAAAATTGCTTTACGTATTCCGCATCTGGATACCATCTATGTCCATAGATTGGTGGATATAATTTAAAGTATCTTACATTTCGTAAGTTGCTAGAAGAAAATAATTTGATAAAATGCATGGTTTATCAATATTTTATGTAAGAAAAACTTTTTAAATATTTATTATCTTGGTTGTCAATTCTTGTGACATAGGCAATCAAAAACACTTGTCACTTTAAGTTTTAAATGAAAAATGGCTTTTAAAATATTGATTGCTAGTTAATTTTTAGTTAATTGCTAGGGATTTTTAGGTGCTAATTAGGTGCCAAGTTTAAAAATTAAGTGTTCTAAAATTTTCACCGCAACGAACTGTTGAAATTTGCGTTGCTAGCAAAACGTCTCGCTAGCAACGCAATGCAATTATTAGATATAGGTACGATAAATATTAATAGCAAGGAATTAAGTGCTAATTAGGTGCTGCAAGTATACGCAATAACAAGTCGCCCTAATAAAAATAAAGTCGTTATTCAGAACATAGCAGATGCAAAATTCAGATTTCCTGAATATCAAAATAGAATCAAAATTGCTTTCAGAAAAAGTCCAAATTAGGGGCTTTTTAGGTTCTAATTAAGTACTAAGTTTAAAAATTAGTTGCTCCAAAATTTTCACCGCAACGATCGATTGAATTTGCGTTGCTGGCAAAACGTATCGCTGGCAACGCAATGAAGTTATTAGATATAGGTACGATAAATATTAATAGCAAGGAATTAAGTGCTAATTAGGTGCTGCAAGTATACGCAATGACAAGGCGCCCCAGATAAAAATAAAGTCGTTATTCAGAAAATTATTCGGCAAAGCAAATGCAAAAATCAGATCTTTGTGTTTGTGCCATCTAGCGTCTATCGTACTTACCACCTTGAGAGTCCATCGATTTTGATTAGATAAAATGACTAGAACTATAGAACTTTGTAGATGGCGATATTTATTACAAAGCAATTTACTGGAAAGAAAATATCCTTTCGATTTAGTGCACTAAAGTTTAGGCTTTACATGTCTAAAAATAAGAATTGTAACATTTATTTGGTTGAAAATTATATTAAATAATATTATAAGTCTATAATATTATTTAATATAATTTTCGCGGGCGCTGAGCTTGCCTTTGCAAGCACACACTTGGTGTGCTTGCAAAGGCAAGCTCAGCGCCCCCTCGAAACTTGCGCCTAGGCTCCAGCCTGGTTAGCCTGTGGGTAACTCAGGCCCTGCCTGTTTGGTAAGAAGCTGTGATGAATCACACCGGTGCTAGACCAACAAACAGTGACCGTCACTTTTATAGGAGTAAGATTTCGCTAAGGGCATTATTTAGGTGCTGAATCAGGATCCAACCAACTTGCCGAGTACTTACGATTGTCAAACAGAATCCATTTTTCGTTGCATATAACAATGCGGTTCAAAACTTTTTCGTTTGTGTGCCTGATAAGCAGTGCAAAGCACGTCTCGACGCGTACTTCCGCTGGTGATCATTAAGTTCGTGGGGCCCATATATTAAGCTTTTTACCTTGCCAATTTGACGCAAAACAATATTGGTTCAATATTGTTTTGATGCTAACGTAGAACGCTGCTGCTAATTCAACCGTACATTGAGTATCATCAGCTTCCAGAATCGCCTTTAATTCGTCATTGTCCTTTGATTCGACCAAAGTTTTTGGATGATTACGGGTTAATTTTTCAGGTCGAAATTTTCAGAATGGAAGCGGACAAACTAATATCAGGCGGTGCGTTAGTTTGTAGTATTCGCTTCGTAAACGTCGTTGATGTTGCGTCCACGACGGTACTCATTTTTCATAATTACTCGAATATCTAACGTATCCATGACGACGAAAAAGATAAAAAAATAACGGTTATCAATAAAAAATGACTAATTTTGAAAAAAATAATTCCATGTTTTTAAAATAAAAGAAATTGCCAGTACTGCAGAACGGCAATTTCGTAGTTAATGACCTATTATTTAGTCAACTCTCCAGATTTTTGTAACTATTCCAATTACGGTGGCCAAAGATGAACGCAGTTTTAGCAAGCTTAAGCTAAGTAAAACATAACTGAGGTCGACTCTCGCAGAAGATAAGCTTTCTGACCTAGCCTTGCTGTCAATTAAAAATGATATAGCTCAGACATTACCGTATGAGGAGGGGAGGTCATATAAAAATTTGTAAATGCAAAAGTGCGTACGCAGCGATTTAATTAAAATTTGTTCTCCATTTAAATGGTTTATTATTAACCCATTCAGTATTTTAAGGACATACAAGTGTCCTAATTTCTATTGTTATGCTATTATTTTAATTTTTCCGATATTCAATGGGTTAATTACATTATTCTTAGGAGCCAGTAGGCTAAACCAGTGGCTTAGCTATGTAACCAAGGACCCTGGGGCAAAAATGAAATTGGGGCCCTATTTAAACTAAACTAAATACTTTAAAGGTGCAAAACTACTTCATCATCATCTCCTTGTCGACCACTGCAAAGCTACTTACTACTAAGTATTATTTGTAACGCATAAATAATAACGAAATCGATTACAGTTAATAATATAGACAGACAACATAACAGTGGTAGAGCCACACGACAGCTTTTACTGTCACATGGGTGGGCCAGACTAGATGGAGTGACGACCTGGTAAGACATGACATGAAGAGCTGTAGTGAATGAATGTAATAAATGGGTGGACCAGCTCGAACCGAGGAGGTACCACGACCTTACAGATAACCAGCGTGACTAACCTAGACGTCAATTCGAATGGGCCTGATGGAGTTCCTCCCATTGTAAGACAACTTTAGTGCACCAGATCCCTAAAAAATAACCGAAAAGTCGAAAATAATGAAAACCACTGTGAACTGCCAGCTCACCAACTGAAAAGTGACCGCCAGTACGATTTCCGTCGGGGTTGCTCAGTTGGTGATCTTCTAGTTTACCTGACTTATAAATCCGCGGAGGCGGAGAGGGAGGCCATTGCCGTTATTTTGGACGAAGGTCTTCGATCGTGTTTGGCACAAAGCACTTCTTTCGAAGCTCCCTTGTTATGGGCTTCCCGAGAATTTGTGCAAATGGATCAGCTGTTTTCTTGCAGATTGGAGTAACAAAGTCGTAGTAGAAGGTGCATGCTCCATTTGCAAGCCTATTATATGCTGGTGTTCTACAAGGCTACGTGCTATTACCTACGCTGTTTCTTCTGCTTATCAATAATATGTTTCAAGCTAGTAACGTGCACTGGTGATGCTTTATAAACCGGCTGTGCCTATGTTTCTCCGGAAAACGTCGCCGAGTAAGTAACAAACTTGTGTCTGAAGTCGAGTCTTTGCCGAATAAGGTCTTGGATTCGGGTGACTAAATCTAATTAAGGTAAATGCCCAGAACTCACAGGCACTCCCCTTGTTACCTCAGCCAGTATCGGAATCTTCGGCGATAACATATCGAATAACGTGCAGTTTCGTGGTCACTTGGAAGGGAAGGCTGAATTAGCCTCTAAAAAGCTTGGCGTGCTCAGCAGAGCGGAAGAGTATTTTATGCCGGCACACTGCTTGCAACTTTACAAGGGGCAGGTTCGGCCTAACATGAAATACTGTTCTCATCCCTGGGCCAGGGCTTCCTAGTACCAGCTCTCTCCACTTGACCGCATCCAGCGTAGAGCGGCTCGAATCGTCGACGACTGACAAAGACGAAAGACGAAACGAAGAGATGCTGCATCTCTTTGCGTTTTCTAACGCATTTACTACAGGAAGTGTTCAAAGGAATTGTTCGGATTAATTCCAGTCACAAAATATCATCAATGCATTTCACAAATCCACATCATCGGGATGTTTGGCGGTCCACTACTGTCCGATTTACTAGGAGTTTTCTTCCTTGTACGATTTCTTTGTGGAATCGCTTACCACCGGAGATATTTCCGGACCGTTCCCTTACTCCTTTTTAAAAACCAAAACGCTCTTACAATTCCCCTGGTGTTGTATTTGTTAATAGGCGGTAGTCAACACTTGTGAGTGAACCGCATGCTCGTTTGTTCTCCTCTTCTATACAAAAGAGACAATAAAACGAAGTAGACAATTATCTTTAACAATGTTATATTTATGTTCTCGAAGTGGGAGTAATTTTTGTGATTTCTGTTCGAACCATTTGCGGCCAGGAGCCAAAAAGTTAAAACTCGAAAATTCTTATTACATACTCATACTACTTACATATGTATAAAGAATATATATATATTCTTTATACAACTAGGATATTACATAATTTTTCGAACGTCGTCCTCGGAGGCCGAGGGGCCCCTTTACCTTGGGGGCCCCGGGGCACTGCCCCGCCCAGCCCCTGGGTAGCTATGCCACTGGGCTAAACCTGAAGAATTGTTTTTTAATAAGAACTGTTACATTAATTAGTATAGATATAACATAACGTATAAGCACCAGTTCTAAAGTTGATTATGCTTATTGATCTCAATTTTGACTTAAATGTTGACTTAATTTTGTTTTATTGTCTATTGTTGTTATGATTTATTTAAATAAATGTACCTTACTTAATTCCTTTTTAATTTTGTTTTTTCATTCTACATCAACGGTTCCTATAGATACCGTAAGGAGTGCAATGCCTAAAATACAACGAGCATGGCTGTTTTCAATCGACAAATTAGACAAAGACTTAAGATGTTGTCGAGATCTTCCCAGTTTAATGCTTGCAAGTGCATGTACAACTGGTAATTATTAGGGGCAAGCAAGGGGGGCGCCATAATTGGGTCTAGCTCCATCCTAAAACTTGCCTCAGGCCGGCACTGATGTCTTGCGTATGTGGACTGTGAAAAAGCCTTTGATTCTTTGAAGTTCAAGAACATTTAAAAAAAATTAAAATAGTGCACTGGTTTCATTTGCATAATGCGTAGAGATAAGGAACAGTGTCCTGTTTGCTGTTACACTTATTGTACTATAATTTGCCCTACTTTCGTTGATATGATATTTTCAAGATGTCGTGGACGACTTAAATAATTATTATGAAATATGTTGACTGTTTAAACACGAGATTTTCTTTAGTATTTATTTATATATTAATGACTTAATTAATCATAAATTAATCTTATTATAAATACATATATCATTACATTTTTCTTTTTTTTCAGTATGTACACTATAGTACACTCACCGAATAAATAATAGAAGTACACTGTACAAGAACTACACTGAACGACACGAGCCGCTCCCCACAGTATACATTGTATTTACAACCTCTCACATTACAGGGAGGATTTGAGCGCCACGATTGACAGATAGATTGGCAATCGTAATACCAGACGTCTCACACCTCGAACGCTGCTCTTTAACGTTTTCCGTAAAACCATACCGACCATGAGATCTGTCTAGAGATAGATCTGTATACAGCTCTGTGTCCTGTTAAACGAAATAGGGTTGATTTAATGGCTTGTTGTACGGTGCGACTAAATCTCAAAATACGTTAACGTCAAACTTTTATAACTTTCATAGAGGAAGATTTGAATAAGGTATTACAACAATAAAAACGCGTTAAGGTTAGTTGCTCTATGTTTTTATTCATGATTATATATCTTACACACACAGCAGCATCGTTCGTACTCCAAGCTTCGTTTTCGTATATAAATGCACTATCTATGAAAATTTACGCACGTATAAATAGTATGAATCAATTGTACATACAAAAACATCTTTTCGAAGCTAATATAATATAGAAGACAGCGGTGATTCAATATTTTGTACGCAATTTCGGGCACTAAGCACCGTTAAATAACTTAAAATTAATTTATTACAATAAAGTTTTATTTTAAGTTGCATATTATAAACTGCATAAAATTATAGTAACTTTGTTACCTACCTTTGCAATAAATAGCATAATTTAAAAATGTTTATAAGGAATGTGCCGTTACTTAGACAGATGCACTTTCATATCTCGCATCACTAAAGTATTTCAAAGACGAAATCTATTTCGAAATACAAATAACAATAAAGCGTAGACTGTCTACACAATAAAGTTAAGAAAATAAATTAGTAAATCAGAGAGCTATAACTTCAATAATAAATAGTGTGATACAAGCCTAAAGAGTATTGTGATAATATGAATAAATGCAATTAATGTTTATTTATTCTTAGGCAAATAAATAGTTATAAGAAATGTGAAATGAATGTTTAGTTAAAAATCAAAGTATTTCTATGGCTGTTTTTATATCCTCCAAAAATTTTGTAAGCGTGGTAATAAATATTATTTTTTCTGTCCTGCCTATTTCAAAGTTACCACATAAAGATTATGTTCTTTTTTGTTATTTGTTAGAATATTCTGCCCTAAGATATACCTACTACATAATATGAAAAATAAACGGAAAGTAATCACTTTAAGTACCATAAGTAATGTCGAATGTAATAATTGAAATTGACACTTAACTCATCATTAGGAAACAAAATATAATATATAAAAAAAATATACGGCAAAATAAATTTTAACAAGGTTATCACGTACAAGTTATAAATAATTTGTTATTCAGTTTAATATTCTATTTTATTAGTTTATTGAGTAAATATTTCGCTTGATTATTTCATCAGCCAATAAAAAATAGAAAACATCGTTTACCTATTTTATTTGGTGGTAATAACAAACTTAATTTTAAGACATTTTTAAGGATGACAGATCACAGAGATTAAAAAACGGAATTAATATGGATAGGTATTATGTAACTTGTTATTATCATAGCATCGAACGCATTGCGTAATATTTTAAATATACGGGGTTATTTTGCAATATACGCCCAAATTTGCAGAGAAGGTTCAAAATAAGTATTATAGGCGAATGGTGAAAGAAAGTTAAAAATCTCAAACTTTCTGTACTTTTTCTTTTATAAATTCAGAATGAGTGGTAATGCATTATTTTAACTGATAGTCGTTCATAAATATCTAACGCCTACTATTTCACTGCGCACGTATTCGTAGGGTCGCACGGTTGGCAAAACTTAGTGAATTGAATCGCACAAAGAGGAGCGCGCGTACGCGTAGTTGTTGCCCATAAATCACATTCAATTTGGGATAATTTCAAATAAAAGCAGAGGCCTTATTTACTCGTATTTTCAAAAACTTCCAATTATTTATATATTTAAACTTAAATATAAAATTTGTATAAGTTTTCTTGAAAAATAACCCTGTTTATTATAATTATAATATTCACATTGTAAGATATGTTATTTCAGTATAAGTTAAATTAAAAAGTTAAGAAAAATCACATTTTTTTGTTTTTTACATAATATATTAGAAATATTTCTTAGAAAACATATTAGAAAGAGGTATTTACCATGTAGGTACTTAAATACGTATAAAATATTTTCTAAGTTTATTAAATCGGTATAAAACATGGACGTATTAAAGTTATGTAGTAAATGAGTAAAATCTGCACAGATAATAAAACGTTTGAACACATTTCATTTTGTAAATTAATCACAACAACTACAAAAATTGTTGCGTTGTTGTTTTTTAGGCTGTCCTTTAATATAAAATGTAGGAGCTAATCAGGGGATTTTAATTAGTATAATAAATATATAAAGTATATTATAGTACACCATTATATTTAAATTACCAGAATAAAATTAAGAACTTATAAAGTACCGTCCACCTATGACATATTATGTTAAATCATAAAAATTTAATTAAATTTCACGAAGTTATTCGCTTTTGATAATATTATGTTAAATGTGTTGATTGGCAGAGAATGCTAATTGGTTACCTTTATGGTTAGTACAATAGTTTTTAAATAAACAAATGAGAAAATATTACCAAAATGGACATTATAAAAACTATATTAATATTACTAGACTGTCATCACACTAGCGCACTAGTGTACTACATTAAATATTTGATTGTATTTGACTACATACAACAATTACACGTATTGTCAGTGAAATTTACTTGAGCTTGCTATTACCCTATTTAGAAAATTTTATTTCAATTTGTAATTTGATAATAACTTTTTTTTAATAATTTATATATATATATATATATATATATATATATATATATAAAATTAGGCACCTTCAAAAAAAGAGCCTAATTTTTTTAAAGACAGGCAACGCATCTGCAGTTCCCCTGGTGTTGCAGTTGTTCATGGGCGTCAGCCATTTACCATCATGCACGCCGCATGCACGTTTGCCCTTTCTCATATAAAAAAAAAACAGAGGCAGTCATAAGGACTGCAGACAGAAGTGAAAATTCAATGATATATGCGTATACACAGTACACACATGTACACAGGCCGCTATACTACGCGTCGCTAGTCTGGCGCAAGCCACGTAGTAGACATGCTCGTGACGTGAACATGTCGAGGTCATCGGTGACGCGAACCCATAAGTTTTTTCCCTACCAAAAATCGCTAACGCAACTAAAGAAATTTTCGCTTCAGAAATATATATGAAATATATACATATTTATATTTCAGTTACAACTAAACATGCTATTAGTTTTTTTTCTGGTAGGTAATAAAATATAGTGGTGTAGGTATTTTATAGGTACGCAATTTGCACGACGATACAATAATGGATTATTATAATATTTATATATATATAGTGCATCAGGTTAATCCTGAAATTGAGTAAATTTAGAATTCTTTAAAAATCTTATATTTTAACCAACTTCATAAAAGAGGAGGTACTGAAGCCTCATGTGGTCCCATATAAATTTGATCAAGGTCTGACAAATATTTTTTTAGTTATCCTTAATAATATATATTGAAGTCGGTTGTACAAAATTTTTAATTTTTAATTATTTTCTCATTAATATCATAACCACAACAGCAAATATCCTGTTGGATATAGATCCCCACCAAGAAGCTTTTAAGCAAGACTTCCCACATGTCTTAATAGGTCTTCACTCCATCTCGTGGGGTGGTCCAACAACTGCTTTTGTGAACACGAGACAGTAATTCATAAACATTATAATACATCTGGAATTAGCGCGTAATTAATTAGTAAATCGCTCAGTAGTGCCTAAAATTTCAACTAAGTTTATAAAAGTTATGACTGATTAATCTGATCCCTAATTCAAAGGGTAATTAAGTTTTAATAATGAAAGGTTCAAAATCGTTGTTTCTTAAAACTTTAATAACTTTATATTAAATGAAGATATCGCAATATTTTTTTAGATAATGGCCAAGTGTCTAACAAATAAAACTTAGAAAACCTAATTGAAATCTATCCAGTAGTTTTTCCATGATGCGGGCATAACTGCAAACCTCTATGATTTTATTTATATAGATTAAGGATCTATAGAGTAATATAAAAATACATAAATGTGTTATAAGCTTTACATAATGCTTATAGCACATTTATAATTATGCAAATTAAATATTAAACTAATGTAAGTTCTGATAATTGCATAGCATATCATGTCAAATAAATCAGAAGAAATTAGAAGCAATACAAAACAATAGTAAAATAGATTTCCCTTGAGTAAACATCAAAACTTCTCTTTCTTCAATTGGCATTATCCCAATGCCCCTTACGTACTAATATATTATGTTGATATATAATTATATTTCATGAAAAAGTTTTACAGATTTTATCGCGTTTATTTTTAAGTGGTGATTTTAATTTATTTATGAATTTCCTTTTCTACCACAGCAACCTACGAAATATTTGATCGACGATAGTGGGACATGGTCAATAGATTTAAAAAAATAAAATTAAAAATAAACGCACTAAAATCAATAAAACAGTATATGCGTTATTCATTATAACATATCAATATCATTAAGAATTACATATAAGTATTTCCCTCGACAGGTTCAGCTTTGATTAAAGCCAAATCACAAAAAAATACAGATTAATATATAGATAGACACAGAACAATGATATAGTTATTGGTCCATTAATTATTATACATGCTTAAACATCTAATTAGTCAGTTTCTCGACAGAATCAACGTAAACACAAGAACAAAGTTTCTGCATGAACCTTAACAAGCAACCGGAGAAAGCGTGGTAGTTATCCGGTTTGTTCTTCCATTTAACACACAAATAATAAACGGGAATACCGGAAAGGAGTATCGCTATACCAATAGCTGTATCTTTTGGATTAGTTATGGCGGGAATTATAACAAGACAGCCAATCGCAATTAGGAAAAGGTAGGGTATGACAATGTTGACTTTGATTGGTCTAGGTATGTTAGGTTTCGCACGTCGCAGCCAAAGCATGCCTACAACAGACGCACCGACGGACAGCCACAGCGTTTGAGAGAAGTAGTTTATTAAATCGAACACGTTGCTCGTCGTCAGCATGAGAAGCGAGATCAGGCACTGGAATGAAAAACGTTATTAGTAAGCATCTTTGTCAGCTCGCTCAAAGAGGAGAGAGGATGTATCAAAGTATGGAGAGGGCTATGCACGAAGTTTCTATGCGTGATAGACTTCGTAATGAGGTATCCACAGTAGAACCTGAGCAACCGACATAGCATATCAGTAAGCTGAATACTGAGGTCAGACATAAGGTTAATAAGAGATAAGCACAGTGTAGGCCGGATAGAAGGTGTGATCACCTCGTAAGGCATACATAAAGTGGATGGATTGGATGGATACAATAGGCTCAGGACCGTGTTGTGTAACTCTAATGCCCAAGGAATTAGATCTAGAATTATTGTATATGAAGGTGATGATTAGGGAGAAGGACTATCCTTTTGCATTAGAAATAGTCGTTTATCCCCATTTCGTCAGGGGTTATATCGTCGGCGTCGATAGTCGTTGACTACAAGGTCACTGTCACACTTGTTATGTCACAAGGTAGAATCGGATACCTTTTTCGGAAGGCTGGAAGTCGTCGAGTCTGCATGCAATACGATTCGTAATTACTCTTGAAAGCTGCACGTAGACGCGGCTCAGAAGGTAAGTCGGTCAGTAGTTCTTCAAGAGTGGGTTGTCGCCTTTCTTGAAGAACAAGACCACCGCACTTCTGCTTCACACCTCCGGTGTAGTGCAACCATAGAGGACGGAATTAAAGAGCTTCTGAAGGACTTCAAGTACCCGGTTTTCCACCCGCTTTCAGAAGCTCCGCTGTAATTCCATCCTCACCAGAGGACTTGCCGCTTTTAAGGTGCTGGAGAGCCATTCTAATCTCGTTCACACTGACGTCTGGAATATCATCGGAATAGTGTCGGATAAGACTTGCTCTTGGATCTTTAGTCGTTACTCACACTTGCGTGTGACTCTCACGATGACGTATACAGCTGTCCATAGAATCTCTCAATCTCACCCAAAATCTCAGGTGTCCCGGAAACGATGCTGCTACACTCGGTCTTCACTTCGACAATTGGCTCTTTCTGGCAGACAGATCTCTCAGGTTCCGCTCGATCGCTGCTTCAATACAAGCTGTATTGAACTTGTGTAAGTCCCGCTGCATGCATTTTGAGGTCTGTCTGTTCAGTTGCCTGTATGCTGTCAAATCTGCTGAAAACGGTAGCTTCATTTTCCGTCTAACAACCATGAGATTAAGAGTGTGATTGGATTGGCAGATCTTGCAAAACTTCGCTTCGGCCGCACGGACAGTTTCCACGAGTTTGTCATTCATATCGTCCACTGCATTGCAATCTTCTAGACACTGAAAACGATTTTGTAACTCGAGCTGAAACTTTTCAGGACTTTGAATTGATTAGAGCACGAAGGGGACGGAACGTTGACTTCATTAGACGTGACCTCTCCAACTTAACGTTTAGGTTCAGTCTGCCCCTCACCATTCGGTGATCGCTGCCGGTTTTCACATCACTGAACAGTTGCCGTCTAGTCGTCATAATGAAGCCAATCAAATTTTTTGTCGAACCATCGGGGCTCGACTAGGTTCAGGGTCCGTTTCCGGAAGAAAGAGTTCATCATAAATAGTCCCTCTTTCTATATGAAGTCGGCCAGCTGCTGGCACCTTGGATTCTGTTGCCCTACTCCAAATTTCCCTACCTTCAGCTCACCGTTCTCTCTTGTGCCTAGTTTTGCGTTGAAGTCTCCCATTAAAACCGTATAGTGGGTTTTGGCGAATACCGTATGGTGATTCTGAGTACAATGACGCAATCCTCGTCGACACACTTACAATCTTTACAACGTTGTTAACGAGAGAATTGTGGACGAACGAATGGTCCAAAATTCTCTCAAGAACTTGTCTGGCCTCCTTGGGACAGATGGTTGCCCTCCCGGTGATAGAACAAGTTGCCGGATTCGAGGATTACCATGTCCTCCCCCTCTCTTCGGACCTCGGATAATCGTATAATATTCCAGCGCAACTTGTCTATCTCTTTTTCCAGCTCCAGGATCTTTTCGTCAGTCCTCAAAGTGCGTGCGTTATATGTTGCCAGGTCAAGTTAGCTTAGGTAGCAACGGAACCTCTACCGGAGATTCTTAGCACACCCTGCCCCGCCGTTACAATGGCCGCCACCGTAGTCAGGATTAGCGGGGCCGCCGGAGACTGGGGACCGTCTCTTCGTAACTTTATTCATGGGACGGGGGGGCGTTTATTAGGTGTCGTTGCTCATGAAGGGTATATTGCCATAGTTGCCACGCTTGGCGAGGGGCTTGGCAACCACAGTTTTTTATTGTTATTTTGCTGTTATCAGAAAGATGCTGCTGCCCATCTTCTGCCTCAATTTCCTTCTGTCACCGACACACGGGAAGGTATGGGGTAGTGGGTATTCTTACTCGCCACTACAGTTAATTTCACAATACGCGAGCAACCTAGAATCTATCCTCGCCGGCGCCAATGAAATTGTAATTGCAATTTTTTAAAGTGCTGATTTACCAAGTGCTCGGCGGTGAAGGAAAACTTTGTGAGGAAACCTGCATGTCTGAAAAATTAAAAAAATATTTCTAAGACATGGGAAGTTCGCCAACACGCATTTAGGCAGCGCGGCGGATATTTCCTTGCCCTAAAACATTCAGGTATTATTCAAAAACCTCAAAACAAGAACAGTACTGGCAAAGAATCTCAATTAATCGTAAAAATTAAGGTTTATATTATTCGATTGGTTATCCCGCCATTTGCTGATTATCATAGTTTATTAATTAGGAGAAATTTGAAGGACTATTTTCTGTATCGTGGTAGCCTTTTACATAATATATTACACGGAACAATTATTTTTGTCAGAAATATAATTTTTTCCCATACGGGATTCTAACCCGTGGCGTGCAGTGCAGCAGCCAAATAGCCGACCGACGCACTGATTGCAAAAACTTTGAAAAACATATCGTTTGTTTGACGATTATTTCAGAAAACCGACAAGAAATTGTAAATAAATTTCAAGTACCTACTTGGTATCGAGCACTAGATGGCAGTACAATCAGTTCTTATGGGGGAAAGATCAAATTTTCATATAAAAAAAATTAAAACATTAACTTAACCGTGTGTGTGTATAAGTGGCGGTGTAAAAATATCTACTACCACATATCGTCCCGAGGGAGTCACAAGAGAAACTGAAACAGGAGATAGGCAGCAGCTTCTTCTTGATAACAACTTAAAATAAAAAACTGCAGTTGCCAACCCGCTTGCCAAGCACGGCAACTATGACAAATATCATATGAGGTAATCTATGGGGACACCTGTGTTCAGCAGCGGACGATTGATAAACTGTAACAGTAATAAAACATTATCAAACAGAAGTATTTACTAAGTTGAGTATAGTTTTATCGTATTACTTGATTGATTTACTACGCACGTAGTACTTATATCGACCTACAACGTAAAACTTTCACTAATAGGCTGGCTATTATGGAAAGTTTAAAATAAAGTTTATAAAAATAAAGTTGGTTTGATTTTTATAGAAGAGACGAAATTATCCCACATGAACATCTGCAACACAACAGGAATTGCAGATGCGCTCCCGATATTTCTTAAATGTGTAGTCTCTTTTCTGTAAGGTCTACGTGGTAGAGCCATGCTGCAGCTGTATTAGTAGTATAGTTGTATCACGAATGGGTCGGCTCGACCGGGGAACGATCACGCTCTCACAGAATACCAGCGTGAAATAGCAGCCTAACACTGCTGTGTTTCGTATAGTGAGTGTAGAGAACCGGAGACCCTTTTTACTGGAAAAGAGGCATTCCATCTTAGTCCCCACGGGTGACGACGCATCTGCATTTCGATTCTTTAATGAGGGTAGATGTAGATGTCTATGAGTCACAGCAACCACTTACCATCAGGTGGACTGTGTTCTCGTTTGTCACCCGATCCTATAAAAAAAAGGTTCCTGAGTCATAGCAGTTCAGATAAACAATCGACATTAGTAAATTTCACAAACTTGTCTTACGTGGCAAAAAATTCAAAAACAAATAAAACGCACACATCCATCATGAATTGTAAGCTATCGTGATATTGTAGAAGAAATTTAGAATCGTGTGAACGAATGACTTTTTGCCATAATTAATTTAATATTTCTTTTTTTTATTTTAAATCAAAACTCACAGTAAAGAAAAGCGACGGTATCGGTGTTTGTTTCTTTGTGTGGAACAACGAAAAGAAAGCGGGCATGTGGCCCTCTTGCGCTCCGGTCGCAAACAGTCTCGCCGATGTAAATAGAACTCCGTTCACACCACCGAATGTTGAAAGCGCCACGAACACTGGAATCATCCAACTCCAACTACCGAATAAACGATCTCCGAAAACCTGAAAATTTAACAAATTGTTTTCATAATTTTTTTTAAATTAATAAATATATGAGCCCAAATATACACAGGCCCCCCTAATGGATTACCTCATAGGGGGAATTTTTTTATAGAATAATGTTGACAAACGAGCACACAGTCTGTATCTGTATCTCTATCTGATGGTGATCGGTGATGTGACCCAAAGACAACTGTATCTATCCTCGATTAAGAATCCAAAATGCAGATGCGTTGTCACCCCTGTGGACTAACAAGAAATGCTTCGTTTCCAGAAAAAAAGTTCTCTGGTTCTATGCAGTTACCATACGGAACACAATAGCATTAAGTTGCTATTTTACGCTGGTATTCTGTGAGAGCGTGGTCCTTTCACGGTCGGTCCGACCTATTTGTGCAGCAACCAAAATATAGCTGCAGCGTGGCTCTATCAAACACGTATAGACAATTAAAATGACAAAGGGATATTTTATACAAAAGGCATGTAACATAGTTGCAACTAGGGCATGCACCCGGGAATTATCGGTTCTTTTTTTTATTTGAACAGAACCGGTTTTGCAGAGCAGCTACCCGGTTTGACTGATTCTTCAAATAAATTAATTGTATCATGATTTCGTATAGTGTTACTTTTTAATTCTTCTTAACAAGCGCACACGCACCGTTGCCTGTACTTTAAAAGTAGATTTTATAAAAAAAATATTTGAGAAATATCCATTTCTAACTATAATTTTCATTCTAGTTTCAAGTTTGATTTTGTAAGTATTTAATTCAATTGTACTATGTGTTAAGTTGATCTCTTAAAGAAAACAATTTATGTTGCATTTATTATACTTAGATTAATATATAGTTGGTTAATCTGAGTTGATTCCTTTTTAATTTTTTTTTAATGATTACATGCTGGATTTTTTAAAATTAAATATTTTATTACTTTTTAATTTTTTAATATTAAATTTAAGCGCAAGTGTTTAAAATATTTTGTAGGTACCCGCTAACCGACTGGCAAACAGTTTGTCAATAATAGCATTTGATTAAATTAGGAAAAATAACAAACTTTAAAAATACACTAAGTATCAAGAAAAACCGGATATCCCGGTTCCGAACCTGTTTTAGAACTGGGTAAAAAAATGAGGAACCGGATCCGGCTCAGCAAGCCCAAGTAGTAGCAACGCTTGACAGGTGGGTTGTTAACGATAGTATCAGAAAGACGCTGCTCCCCATCTCCTGTATCATTCCCCTTTGTTGCCTTTTACGACACCCACAAGATGATATCGGTTAATGCATATTTTTAACAGTGGTAGAGCCACGCGGCAGCTTTTGCTGTCGCACGGATGGGCCGGCTCGAACCGGGGTGGTACCACGACCTCACAGAAAACCAGCGTGAAGTAGAGATTTACTTCTGCGTTTCGCTTGGTGAGTGCAGGTGGCCGGAGGCCCTTTTTACTGGAAATGAGGCATTCCATCTTAGTCCTCACGGGTGACAACGGATCTACATTTTGAATTGTAATAGAGGATAGATGTAGATGTCTATGGGCCGCAGCAACCACTTACCATCAGGTGGACTGTGTGCTCGTTTGTCACCCTTATCCTATAAAAAAAATATAAATATGAACTTTTACCGACGGCCTGGTCACACATTAATAATTTAACATATTACGAGAAATGACCGGAAGAAATTAATGCTATCTTTGTTTTAATACAAGGTTTTTGTTTAATTTCGTACACTTAAGACGTAAAATGTTTACCATAACTAAATTAATTAACCTCTTAAATAAATATGATTTTAGTATAACAATTATCATGTAATTACTTTCATATTGTTTTGCACGCCTCATAACGCGAAGCGTTATAGGTGTGTTCTACTCTCGACACGTTAAGGTCGAGCAATTTTGTATTCTTAAAATGCCTCTATCATAACCATATTGCACTTCCTATTCCTACTAATATTATAAACGAGAACGTTTGTGATTAAGTATGGATGTTTGCTACTCTTTCACGCAAAAACAACTGAATGTATTTTAATGACACTTTACAGTAATATAGCTCATACATCTGAACAACACATAGGCTATAATTAATAAAGATATTATGTAAATTGGTCAAAATATAACGATAAGCAAAGAATGATAAGTGTTAAGTAAGCTGGAAAATATCTGTCATCTGCGAGCTATTTACGCGTGCGGTGCAAAAACTGTAAAAGTTAAACAAATATAATGTACAGTTGAATTGTTTCTCCTAAATAGTTCTACAAAAAAGTCCGCGACATATCTATATCTATCTTTTATATGTAAGTGATTATTACCAATATAATGAACCATAAATACAATAAAATTTGATACTTTATTTCCAATGCACATTTCGCAGTAACAAATTCATATTATCAAAATAAATACTTTAATCGATTGTCATATTTAAAATAGATAAACTTTGTCTTTTAAACTACGTAATTTGGTCAAATATTTTAAAAGTAACAACGATGTGAAATTGTGCAATCCGGCGCGCGCAGGGCTGTTGGGCTTGGGCGTACTGCGGACGAGGTGGGGGAAAACATCGCTCATCGCCGCGTGAGCAAAATGAGCAAATGTACCTTTTCACGCTTAAACCGCTGAACCGATTTAGATGAAATTTTGTATCAAGATAGTTTAAGTACCGGGAAAGGAAATAATAGGAAATAAGGAAGGAATAGGATAGCCTTGAATGCGGAAATCATTCCTAAAGAAAGTAATGGAATTTACTATTAAAGTGCGATTTTTGATGGATTACCTATGGTTGAAAGTAAAATATATACGCGGACGAAGTCGCGGGCAAAAATTAGTATACGATAATTTGAGTAGCCGTATATCAAGAAAACACTCAAATTAATCCATCTTTTATTTTCTAAATAAATCATTTTATATTACTACTTTGAAAACACACGGTTTGAAAAAAAATTTAAGTGGACGTCCGGATGTTGATTTTGTATGTGGTCACGTACAAAATATAATAACTCTAAAGCTAGGGTCCCACGGCCTGTTTTGTCACAGGTCAGACCGCGCCAGGCCGGACAACAGGCCGTGGGAACCATCGCATCCGATGAGGCCTGTGGTGGCCTGTTGGCGCCCGTCCGATCCATCGGGAGTCGGTAAGATCAAAGGCGCGGCGCGGCGCGGCGCGACGGCGCCTGTCGCGGCCTGTACGGGCGCGTCTGCGTCGGTTGCAATCGTTCATTTCAACTGCGGTGGCGTTTGCGCGTACATGCTCATGATGGAATGGACGAACGAGCTTATATTCGAGTTTTTAACTCTTTATGAAAATGCACCAGCGCTTTGGAATATTTCGTCGCCTCAACATAAAAACAAGAACGGCTTTTGTTGAATGACGACACCCACCAGAGTCGTTTCCTCTGCTTTCTTTTTGCTTGGTTTATCAAACGTTCACCACTGCATAAAATCACAGCGGCTGCACACGCAGCCATGCGCTCCGTATCACTTAACATGTTGGAATGTCAGTCGACAGGCCGCACCAGGCCGGCACACGCCGTGGGAACGCTCAGTACGGGCCGCGACAGGCCCATACAGGCGGGACAACGACTGGCGCGGCCTGTCGCCTGGCAGGCCGTGGGACCCTAGCTTAATACCTACATACCTAACTCCCGAAAAAATTGATGTGTCTTCTTTATTAGCTTTAGAATTACATCAACTGGTTTCCTATTTCATATCAATAGCCTAGTATGCGTATTTTGTTAATAAAATGATTTGCAATTTTTATACATTGAAATAATACGTACTTGGCTCAATGTTTTTATAAGTTTTTTTGCTATTAAACATTTAAAGGCGCTGTCATACATATTTTTTAGCATTTGATAGAAAAAAGACAAATGTATCGTACAGTCTATATCGTTTTTATACTTTCTGTAATCGATTTATTTTGTTAAACATAATAAAAAAAACATAATTAAAATAATAGAGCGCTAAATTTAATACACGTAAATAATATATTTTAAAAGTCAGGAAACAGTATTTTTTTCATCAAAATAAAATGAAACGCTCATGAGGCTTGAACTTTTGGATTTTCCAAACTATTTTGTATTAATGTTGACTAGCGTAAGTACTTAGATGGAAAGTGATTGTAAATAACTTTCTCCTTTCACTACTGCAATGACAAGAAGTGTTACGTTAGAGATTACATACCTTTTATTTGTTTAAATTGTTACTACTTAAATCACTATTACTTTGTAGTGATTATTCTTGATACAAACCAAAATCACAACCACTGATTTTTCAATTATCAGATGAAAGTTATTCATAGGTTAAAGTACAAGATTTTCTTCTGTATCTGAGGGCAGTTTACACACATATTTTTTTTTGTTCCGTGCGGAATTCGAACCCGCGACGATTAGCGCTGCAACTCATTTCAGTTAATTCAGTTAAAGTCCCCTTGTTGTCCCAATTATAATTTATTTAATGGAAATCTTTTATTTGGTGATTGAAAAATTGGCCATAAATAGTATAAACTAAGTCGGTTATCTGCATTTGGCTGTGTATTTCCATAAATCTTAAAAAAGTTTCATAGATATTTTTTCTATAGGATACGGGTGCCAAACGAGCACACAGTCCACCTGATGGTAAGTGGTTGCTGCGGCCCATAGACATCTACATCTATCCTCTATTACAAATCAAAATGTAGATGCGTTGTCACCCGTGAGAAGTAAGATGGATTGCCTCATTTCCAGTAAAAAGGGCCTCCGGCCACCTGCACTCACCAAGCGACACGACACGAGGTAAACCTCTACTTCACGCTGGTTTTCTGTGAGGTCGTGGTACCACCCCGGTTCGAGCCGGCCCATCCGTGCGACAGCAAAAGCTGCCGCGTGGCTCTACCACTGTTAAAACAGTTTAATACAGTTTTAATTTAATTTAAAGAATTTCGTGGGAAAGAAAAGAAAAAAAAAAACATTTATAACACATACATGAGAAATGTTAGCGTTTTGTAAACAACAGGCTTACTACTGAAATTGATTTAGAAAACGAATTCGGTTTTCGACTGTTTTAAAAGCTTACTCCCGAACCAATTCAAATCAAGAAATATGATCAGAGTTAAAATCAAGCGTTAGCAGCAACGTAAGACACAAACGAATATTTTGTTACCTGGAGATCATTTTTAATAAACTAAAAATTCACTTCTTAAATATTATTATCATATAAATAGGACAAACTTAACAAGAAAGATTATTCTTGTCGCTTGCGGTTACGAGTGCCATTTAGTGACGGACATCTAATGACTTCCGTGTTGATAATTTCAGTTTGAACTTCTTGTACTATTATTTATTCTGTGGTTTGAACCACCATTTGATTCTACTGGTTTCGAAAGTACGAAATTACCTTGAGTTCGAATAAAATTCAATTAATTCTGAACTCGATTCTATCGGGAGTAGGCTGCTAAGTAATAAACGATTGACGATAGACGGCCTCCCCCAAGGAATGCTACAAAACACGGTCCTGAGCCACCTGCATCCATTGACTTCTTGCATGTCTTACCAGGTCGCCCTACACTTCGTCCGCCGGTACGAGGCCGCCACTCGAGAACCTTTTTTCCCCATCGGTTGTTGGTTCTTCGAGCTATATGGCCGACCCATTGCCACTTCAGCTTACTAATCCGTTGGGCTATCTCAGTCACTCTGGTTCTACTGCGGATATCTTCATTTCTAAGTTTATCACACAGAGAAAATCCAAGCATAGCCCTCTACATAGCTCGCTGAGCAACCTTGAGCTTCCTCATCCGGCCAGAAGTGAAGGACTACGTATCAGTTCCATAGGTCACTACTGGCAACACGCACTGATTGTATAGTCTCGTTTTCAAGTTATGAGATATACCTGACGAGAAGATGTGCCGTAATTTCCCGAACGCTACCCAACCGAGTTGAATTCGTCGATTGACCTCTCGGTCGAAGTTGGAATTACCTAGTCGGATTATTTGTCCCAGGTAAACATACTAGTCAACAACTTCGAGCTCAGTGCTCCCAACAACTGCCGGCATAGGTGGGACATGGACATTAAACATGATCTTTGTTTTGTCCATGTTCATCTTAAGACCTATCCGTTGGGAGACACTGTTGAGGTCATTGAGCATAGTGCTTAGGTCCTTCAGCGATTCTGCCATAAGGACTATATCATCGGCAAATCGAAGGTGAGTGATGTACTCGCCATTGATGTAAATACCGTATCCTTTCCAGTCCAGTAGCTTGAAAACGTTTTCCAATGCAGCGGTGAAGAGTTCCGGGATATAACGTCGCCCTGTCTTACACCTCTCTGTAGTTGGATAGATTTCGTACTCTAGTTCTGTACTGTTGATAGTATTTTGTTCTAATCTGTTAGTAATATAAAATCTTGTGATGTCATTTCAATTACTTTGAATTCAATTAGTTTCCAATGTGCCGGTTAAAAATATTTGCAAAATATTTTTTTGTCGTATAATGAGTCCAAAGACTTGATCACGAGGAAGGTACGAGTGACCACTAACAAACAATTTATAGTTTACTTCTTCGATTGTAAACTGTGGGGAACTAATAATATACTGGCACAGTAGAGCCATTTTTCTGTTTCTATTCTGACCACCGCATTGGTCAGAATACATTATTAATTTTTTGTTAGGCACAAATGTTTTTATAAAATGTAGCAGGCAAGATTCTATTTCTTGAGGTCCCCTAGAAGCAACACTCTCATTCCACATATAAATGTAAACATCATTAGAAATCAAGTCATGGATTCCAAAACAGTAAGTCCATAGCTGGCGTTTATAATATGTGATTCCGGTGAATAAAGCTGGAGTTGGCAGTGTAGACATATAATAAGTCAAAGCATATGAGTGGTTCATTTCCACATTCTTCCTTCCTTTGCTTTTCTATGTCTATTTTGAATTTTTTCAAAATATGACATAGGCCTAAGTGACATTTCACTTAGTGTAGCCACAGTGCAAAAACGACCCAACTAACTTAGGCCGTTCATACACACAGATTTTGAATAAAGTTTTTAATGCAATAAATGTGTTACTATCGCCATCTCTTGTTGGCTCGAGAAATTAGTGTTAGGCCATTTTGCTTCTTTAAAAAACAGATTTGTGATGACGATAGGCCCACTAACTATTTTTGTTAGAAAATGTTACTTAGGCCGTTTTTGCGCTCGCAGCCTCATTTATTAGGAACGGACCAAAACAAAACATTTGGTACGCTTATCACTATTTAACAACATCCAAAAGAGCTTATATAAACATGATTGTTTTGATAATAACGTTTTCTGGATATCTCATACTGTTAGGTTATAGTTTAAGGCGATACCCCGACCAAAACCTTGCGATAGTGCGTTTTTCTTCGTTATTCAGAGACTATTATCTCATTAGTTATGCGAAATAAACTACATCTAAGAGCAAATTATTAATGTTCGATATACTATCATCACATTCCACGTACTAATTTGTTTTTATGCGTATATTTAAAATTTACTTTTAAAAAATGAGCAAAATTATTAATTACATGCATCTGTTGCTAAAGACAACTCTCTAATTATTTGAGGATTACACCAATGAATAGATAATTTAAAGATCTATATTATTCACGTTTTATTTAATTTTTAAAGTTCGCTTTTCTTTTTTAATTAAAATTAATTACAAAAATTGTGTGAATTCTATGATAAATGGGCGTATGCAGGGCGGGCGGCAATGCACTGAATGCTCAAGGTTATTTGGTCAGGGAAACGCCTTAAGGCCAACGAGAAATATCTTTTTCATTGGTAAAATAGCTTTTTAGAACTAAAATGTAAAAACATTTAATGAAGGATTATTGCGTTATAGAATAAATCTGAAAAGCAATTCAGATTGCGATCCTATCCCTTCTGTTTTTGAGTTAACGACGTACTTACCTCAAAGCCTCAAACCATGTTGTTGGTTACAATTAATGATTTTAGATGCAAATGTTAGTGCGCATTCTTACAATAAGTTGAGCTAGTTTCGGCGTAACTTCAAATTTACGTAGTGTTCTGTCCATTTTTCTTTATTGGTCTGAGGTCGTGGTGGGAATTTACTAAAATAACTACCACTATTTGGACCATTCCACTTCAGTCTTTAAATGTTTTACGGACGAAATATTGGATATTTAAATAATAAATGATTATTAACACTTACAGCAGCCACAGCGGGATTCGACATCATTTCCATCTTGGAGACGACTGCGAAGTAAGCCAAGTTTGCCATTACATAGATGATTGTCACCATGGGCATCGCGATCCAAATAGCTCGTGGCAAATTTCTGTGAAATCAATAATACACTATCATTCTATTGAAGGTGATCAATATACAATTGAAAATACAGCTGGGTCTTAAATATATCAATATAAGGGTTAAAACACTCTTAACAGACGCTCACATCATGAACTGTGATAGTTTTAGTGAGAATACTAGGTGATGATAATTCAGACGCGTAGAAACGAGTGAGTCTTAAACAAACCCAATGGTTCAAATAGTAATTAAAAAATCCCGACTGCCTAAAAAAGTTTACTGAACAGAGAACATTTTATATCCTATATCTACGTATATATGTTCATCTGTTAAGGGTACTCTTAACTTTACCCATCTTCAATGTATCCGCTTGTAATTTGGCTGACAAACTTCCGTCTATTGCGTCCCTTGTCAACTCTGCCACTCGTTTCTGCAGTTTTTTTTAAATTTATTTTCTTCCAATTATACAATAAACGTTTTTAACATTTTCATCTGCCAAACTGCATTACAGTTTGTCGGCAGTAGTTCTCGTCTTACATGCTTATGTTTATACATATAATCTGAAGTATAATTTCTTATACATATACTAATATCTCCCAACATCTATTTTATTATATTATTTTATTTATACATATTTAGTACAAAGTTTGTTTATGAAGTCCACATCAGCCAAATATCATATTTGGTTCATTATTTTTTGAATTGTTTTTTTTTATATACATACTATATATACACATTTTTTTATAGGATAAGGGTGACAAACGAGCACACAGTCCACCTGATGGTAAGTGGTTTCTGTGGCCCATAGACATCTACATCTATCCTCGTTTGCGAATCAAAATGCAGATGCGTTGTCACCCGTGAGGACTAAGATGGAATGCGTCATTTCCAGTAAAAAGGGCCTCCGGCCACCTGCACTCACCAAGCGAAACGCAGAGGTAAACCTCTACTTCACGCTGGTATTCTGTGAGGTCGTGGTACCACCCCGGTTCGAGCCGGCCCATCCGTGCGACAGCAAAAGCTGCTGCGTGGCTCTACCACTCTTAAAATATATTTTTTTTATTATACACTAATTCAACACATACTCAAACGGCACACATCGCATATAGACTGCTAATTTTAACAGTACGTTACTCTGGCCTGTGGCGTACCTTTATGAACATAATGATAGATAATGTTTTCTTAGAATATTTTTTAAATGATTTTTTGAGGTAACTTTACTAAGCAAGTCCGGCGGCAGCTCGTTATGTAATTGCGGGATAACCCATCGCCTCGTGCGCATACCGAAGTAATTTTTAATTTTAGGTACTACATATTTTCCTTTTCTAGTGGATTGACGAACTTTACCCGTCTTCAATGTATCCCCTTGTAATTTGGCTGACAAACTTCCGTCTATTGCGTCCCTTGTCAACTCTGCCACTCGTTTCTGCAGTATAACTACTCGTACTATTACCACAGATTAAATAATGTTACTACCTAATTACTACTACTGATACTCTTTATATGGTAACACAATTATAAATTACCTACATAATGAAAGTATAGTGTTATATCTTGCAAAAATTTACAATCTTTCTAAAATAAGTTCAGTCATCAAGATGTTTTTTTTTAAATGTTCATTATTCCTGTCATCATAGCCGTACTGAAGTCGATAAATGAATAATTCATGCAATAGTGTGAGTGGATTCAGGAAAATAAAACGATTCCGTATATTTAATGAAGCTTGAACTGTCTCTGTATAAACAGGTTTGTGGGAAAAATCATTGGATAAAATAAAAGGCGCTAAATAATTCATTAGCCCCTGGAGAACTCAAGTAACTAAATATTAGAACAGCTGAAGAGATGATAAATATCGTTTGTTGTGAAATTGAATAATTTAAAATTAAAAATTTTGTACAGCCGACTTCAATATAGGTTATTTAAGAATAACTCAATAACCATTGGTCTGACCTTGATCAAATTCATATGGGACCATACGAGAACTATCAGCTTTCATACAAAGAATCATCGAAATCGGTTCGCCCAGTACAAAGTTATGAGGTAACACACATAAAAAAAAACATACACTCGAATTGAGTACCGTCTCCTTTTTGGAAGTCGGCAGAAAAAGAAGAAAAGAAATTAAAAATTAACAACTGTTTATACTTTCTTTTTCTTCACCTGCATGAAAGTGTCCTTTGCTAAGCATTGCCTGTCCCGTTGACCCATTGTAGGTACTAAGGGTTTGTCTTTGTGAAGTGCGTTGGCGAACGCAGTACTAGACGTTTCGCAATCCCCGTCGCTATTCTGGGACTCCCGTATATACAGGGTTATTATGCAATAACCGGCCAAATTTGCAGAAGTTTCAAAAAATTAATTAACAAAATCTCCAACATTCTGTGCTTTTAATCTTTTTAATGCAAAATACGTGGGAATGCATTATTAAGTGGCGAAGCTTGCGAAGTCACTTATTGATTTCACGATGTCTGTCCGTCTGTCTGTCTGTCCGTCTGTCCGTCTGTCCGTCCGTCTGTCCGTCTGTCCCACGATTATCTCGAGAACGGTTTCGAATTTTCAAATTCTGTTTTCAGCAATCGATTACTGATCACCCAGGCATCTGAACCTCCTATTTTGAAATTTTATTTTCCGTTAGAAACCGCTACAAAGCTGATTGCTTCGCCACTTTGCTATGCTGTTTGCTTGCTAGGTTTATTTTAACTGATTTCACTGCGCACGCAAACATTGGTAAGGGTCGCTCGATAGGCAAAAACGTTGTTACCCATAAATCACATTCAAGTTGGGATAATTTCAAATAAAAGTAGAATTTATTGGTATTTTCAAAAACTGCAATAACGGTATAATATTAAGTGTATTTAAACTTTAAATTTGGTTACTCTTTAAAAATAACCCTGTATATGTTACTAGTGTGTGTTAGTGTGATTAATTCAAAATTATTGATAATTACCAATCATTATTAATAATTACCATAACTGAAGGTAAACGTAATTAATTATTCATTTTTATCGGTTAATATTAATAATTACATCTTACTTTTGGTAAATGTTATGAATTTTCAAAAATAACGTACGACGAGAAACTGTTTCTAGCTCTCCAATATTTTACACCAATATTTAGGTTAGGTTATGTAGATCCTACATGCCAATGGAAAGTGGCAATGGGCCGGCCATATAGCTCTAAAAAAGGTTCTCGAGTGGCAACCTCATGCCGGTAGGCGAAGTGTTGGGCGACCCCTCACTAGATGGAGTGACGACCTGGTAAGACATGCAGGAAGTTGATGGATGCAGGTGGCTCAGGACCATGCTTTCTAGCATTCCTTGGGGGAGGCCTATGTTCAGCAGGGGACGTGTAAAGGGCTGTAATAGTGATGATCATGATGTGGATGCTAAAAATTATGATAAGATGATAATTTTTAACAGTGGTAGAGCCACGCGGCAGCTTTTGCTGTTGCACGGATGGGCCGGCTCGAACAGGGGTGGTACCACGACCTCACAGAATACCAGCGTGAAGTAGAGGTTTACCTCTGCGATTCGCTTGGTGAGTGCAGGTGGCCGGAGGCCCTTTTTACTGGAAATGAGGCATTCCATCTTAGTCCTCACGGGTGACAACGCATCTGCATTTTGATTTGTAATAGAGGATAGATGTAGATGTCTATGGGCCGCAGCAACCACTTATCATCAGGTGGAATGTGTGCTCGTTTGTCACCCTTATCCTATAAAAAAAATTAGCACCCTCTATTAATCTGTTGTCAGTTCACATTACCTTCTTTGGTACTTTGGAAATATTGTCGACGTCGATTTAAAGAATATTTCTTCCCGACGAGGCGTCTAACGTCTTTCTCGTAAAGTGGAAGTAAATAAAAGCATTTCAAGTATTTGAAAAACTCTCAGGAGAACCACTCGCTGAAGATTAAAGATTCTGTTTTTCTATTGTATTACGTTTTTTCTTTATTTTCATTTGTTATTGTAAGTAATGATAAATTAGATGTCGGTAAGGGAATTATATTAAACCTAGTTAAAAACTGAAAGAAAGGTTAAAAAGGTTAAAAAAAGGTTAACTAATGCGATGTCAGAACGTCAAACACTTCAGTTCCCCACGATCGATATATATATAGGTGTTGTAAAGTACTCGAGACGTAGAAAATAAAAATAAGTTAAAACAAACGTGACGATATCAGTAAAATATGTTTTAATCAATGTTGAAGAGATAAAAATCTTAGATACTTGAAAGCACCCTTAGAACCAATGTCAAAGAAATAAGGACGTAAACAATTTGTAATTCTGCAGAACTATTGGTGCTGTCTTTTGCCGTGAAGCGGTGGCATAAGAGAATTGAGTAAGCATCCCATGGCACTACTATTGGATGGTTACTTCATAACTACATGGTTACTTCGTCTATAAACATTCCAGATGTGAAGGATCGTGCACATTCCCGGTTGGACCTTCTGCTGACTTCTCATCCGAACAAATATCAAGTCTCCGTAGACGCCCTTCTTGGCTCCTCGGACCATTGTCTAGTCCGGAGTATGATGCCACTCACGCTGAAATCGCGGTTGCGTTCAGCAGGCTGCCGCCGTGTTTGGCACTATAGGTTGGCCAATTAGGATAGGATGCGATTTTTCTTTGCATTCTACCCTTGGGTAGGGGCCGTGCGCTTTTGTTTCTCGCCGGAAGATCCCAACGTCGTTGCTAATTCTGTCGCTGATGTGGTACTTCAAAGTATGGAACTTTTTATTCCTTCCTCTGTGGTGCCCCCCGGAGGCAGATCTTAGCCATGGTTTAGTCACTCCTGTAAAATAGCATCACGCTATAAGCAGGAATTCTATTGGGCCTGGGCTGATGCATCAATGTTCCGGGATGTAAGCACCAGCGACCTTAAAAAGAAATATAATTCCGCCTCCAGATCTTTCAAAAGAGTCATTGCCAAGGCAAAATCAGAGCACGTAGGCAAAATTGGCGAGAAACTAGTTCGCCTTCCTTCGGGAACCCGTGAATTCTGGTCTCTCGCCAAGGCTGTTCCAAGGGAACTTCTGTCAGCCATCTCTTCCATCTCTGCACAGAGAGAACGTCTCACTGGCCGACACCGCAAAGAAGGAAGCTGATCTGCTAGGCTCTTTCATTGCGTCCAACGCGACTCTCGATGACGGGGGGAGCACACCGCTAACCATCCCGCGGTGTAAGTGCTCCAGCCGGATGTGCGGTTCACACAACACTCCAATCCCTGGACTCCCACAAGTCGAGTGGACCTGACGAAATCCGCCCAATTATGCTGAGGACGTGTGCTTCAGATTTGGTACCGGTTCTAACGCGTCTTTTCCGGTACTCCCTGAGCGTAGTCCCGAAATCACGGAAGACGGCTTTCGTCCACCCGTCCTGCTACAGGTCTATCGCCATCACCTCCTTGTTTTCCGAAATAATGGAATCCATTATAAACTGCCAGCTCATGCGGTACCTTGAGGATCATCAGCTGATTAGTGACCGCCAATACGGTTTTTGTTGGGGTCGATCAGCTGGTGATCTTCTTGTATACCTGACTCATAGATGGGCGGAAGCAGTAGAGTCGAAGGGGGAGGCATTGGCCGTTAGTTTGGATATTGCAAAGGCCTTCGATTGGTTTTGGCACAAAGCGCTTCTTTCGAAGACCCCTTCGTATGGGCTTCCCGAGAAATTGTGCATTAGGATACCCATCTTTCTTGCAGATTGGAGTATCAAGGTCGTAGTAGATGGTGCATGCTCCGATTACAAGCCTATTAATGCTTGTAATCGGAACATTTTCCACAAGGCTGCGTGCTTATAACCAACGCTGTTTCTTCTCCATATCAATGATATGTTGCAAATCGGTAACATTCATTGCTATGCCGATGAATGCACTGGTGATGCTCTATACATTGGCCGAGCCAATATTTTTCGGGAAAACGTCGCCGAGTACTGGAACAAACTTGTGTTTGAAGTCGAGTCTTTGCTGAATAAAGTCTCGGATTAAATCGAGTCCAGTTTAATCACCGGAAGACACAAGTTTAAACGTTTACTGCTAAAAATAAGGTTCCCATTATCGTATCTCCTCAGTTTCAAGGCCCTCCCCTTGTTGCCTCAGCTAGTATTGGAATCCTCGGCGTCGACATATCGAGTTTCGCGGTCACTTAGTAGAGAACGCCAAATTGGCCTTCCCTACTAAGGCCCGATGTTTTTGATTCTAAACGAGCTCTTTCGAGACTGATAGAGTTCTAGGAACTCTACAACTCACGAGATTTTCCACATGATGTTGTATCGGGCACTAACTGTTATCTAAATGGAGTCGAATATGTAATCACTAAGTTCGGTTTTTCATCTCGTGCCCTTTGACTAGTGTCCGAAAAACCGCTTGCCATAAATAACGGCATAAAAGGATGCCCCGATATTGTTTTTTCAAAGTGAAGGTTTTGACTTCAGTTTATAAACAGTCCGACGAATATTCAAAACGCTTGAAGCTGATACTCCGCGAGTTATTGCTTCTTCATTAGTCCTGCATCCTCTAGTAGGTAATAATTTTAATGTGTAGAAGGGGTTGCTTGATCATCGTCTTGAATTAACTGCCTTAAATGTTTAAAGGCGTTGAATAAAGACTTGAATACACTCCCTCCACTTCACGTATATTAATTTATTAATTCGTCAAATCATTTGGCATTATAGGTCTGCGACTGGGTTCGAAAGCGTTCTCGTAGTCCTGAGAATATGCAAAGAAAATGGAATAACGCATGGCGGCGGATAGATTATTCATCAGTACATCCTCTTTCGACCTCGTGCTACGAGCATTTTAATTGTGTATAATTGAAATATAAATAATGTTTTGTTTATATTTAAGCATATAACATAAATATTTTGTTATATTATTATTATATAGTTGTTATGTATAGACTAATAATTTTCATTTAAAAAATAGTTTACTGATAGGAAAGCAGTCAGTAATACAATTTATATTAATAGTCTATAGCTAATCTAAGAAGCAGGATACTGTACAAAGTGAAAGCGGGTTAATCCAATTTACGAGGCGGGGAGTAACCACACTTTCCAAGAACTGATTACAACTACCCAGTTGTAATAACGCGCGTGTCAAAACATAATTACAAAGTCGATATACACGGTGGCTTAATACAATTTAAATAATTTATGGAATTTAAAAGACTGACGGTAACTGTGATGGCCCAGTATCGCAGTGGTTAAGCACTTGGCTGACTTTAACAAAAGGGAACATTGTATGGCCTATAAATAATTGTTCCATTTGCCCATACTTAATATGTAATTTATGTGCCTACGTATAGCGAACGAAAAATTCCTAGTGTAGTCGAAACGTACAAAAAACTGTCAGTTTGCAACAGGCTATGTTTTTTCAAACTATCTCATGTAAATAATGTTTAAAGAATCTATTGAAATATCACAACGAAATATCACAAACGAGCACACAGTTCCGCAGATGATGAGTTACTGTGGCCCATAGAAACTTGCATCTATTCTCTATTAAGATTGAAATTGTAGATTTGTTGTCATCTCTACGAATAAGATACAGCATTGAGATAGAGTGTGATAGCCTGATTATATGAGTGATGGCCCAATTATAATAATATGTCGGTGTCTTTTAGGAGGATTGGAGAATTTCTCTTTTAATTTTAAAAACTAACCGAATTCCTTTTTTTTCAAAAAGGGTAGATGTGTCGATATCATAAAGCTTAGCGAACGCAGTACAGCCGTTTTGAAACATCCGATGATGGTGATGCTTATCCCCAACATGAATATCTATGACATCATATAAATAACTCTTCAGCATCCATCAATGCTCAAGTGATTTTACTGTCCAAAATCATGTTCTACCATTCCACATAGTAAACGAGAAAAAAGCGATGAATAAATATACTTTAGATATTATTTTTGCAACTTGTTATGATATTATAACACACATAATAATTCTCCCAAGTTTTTATTTCTTATATAGAATAAATGAAAAATCTGTTCATATCTATTTAAGATCAGAGATATATAAAAATAGATCATGAATTGCCATTTTAAGAAGGTCGCTTTTTGACCGCAATATAAAACCTTCGCTGGTGCTGCTTTCCCTAAGATCTAGATTAAAAAATAAAACCACAAAAAATAATGTTATATAGATAGTCACTATTTTGAATAGTATCGTGGACAATAACTAATTATAAATAAATATGTCAAAACTTGCATTAATTTTTTATAATAACATTTTATAGGGGCCTTCCTATACGTCGATAAAGCACTTGTCAATCGCCTCCTCTATGCTTTTCTTGGCAGAATGCGTTATATTAGAGATTAGAGACGTTATAATTGACTTCATGACGACACGGTTATTAATAAGATGGTTTTTTGAGTAGAATGTGCTTTAATTTATAACATGCAAAGAGTTTTATCTGCAAAAATATATACAGACATATTGTTAAAATGAACTACTTAATAAAGCTGTGATTGATTTATGCAACTACTATACCAAGATAAACTTTTCATATGTGGCTACTTTATTTTAATTTTGTTTTTATCAAGCAAAACTGTCGAGTGTTTACAATCAAAATGTAGTTTATTCGTTTCATGGAATAAAATTCTGAAAAATAAAATGCATTGCGATAAGAAGGAACCATTCACCATTTCCCCAATTCCATTCTCCCACCTAAAACGTTGAATACTAGAAGGAACTAGGAAATTCATTGTTTTCTTAAACAACATGTTTTTGACCTAATTAACAGCTGTCCACCTGGTAGGTTACTACTGCCCAACTCGTAGACATTTCAAACTGAGAAAGCCTAATAGTTATAGTGTGTATTATAGTAAAGATTACATAAGCACAAATATTGTGAATACTGGCCAACGTCAAATTAGTTATTACTCGGGTGTGCTCGTATTTAGGCATTTAACAAAATTGGTTATCGTTTGCCACGTGCCTCTGAAACAGCATCAAACCTTATGGTTAAAAGTAAAGATCGTGTGTAGCAAAGGTGGTACCGCTGCAATTCTATCTAACTTACCGCACACATACAATCATTAAATCGATTAAACTATTCGTCCGTATTATTAGTATTAGTCCGTATGCTTGTGACGATTTCATGATGATTAAACTGTTTGGTTGTTAGTTGGGGCGCATGCCGATCGGTTTGCAGCGCTCAATTATACTTTTTTTATTACAATTACAAATGCCATGATAAAAGAGAAAGTACTGGCTAGTACTTTGCTTTATATAAAGCGCAATAAAGAATTTGAAAGGAAGGTATGTCGCTTGTACGGCGCTAATGCAACAACAACAACTAAATAGTTACGAATCGACTGTTAATCGAGCTTATGCGCGTTCCAATACAAGTTAATTAATATTAATTGAGCTGTCGGTCGATAATTATTTGATTGATTAATCAAAATGAAATGGATACTTATGGTTGGATACCTCCATACTTTCCCATACATTTTACAGACTTTACATATTATACAAAAAATACAATTGTTCAATTAAAGATTAAAGATTCCCTATATTATACTCATAACTATCTGTAGCTAAATTACTACTTTCACCACTGTTGTGTTCTGATTTAAAGTTTGTCATTTTTTCACTTTAATATACAGGTTTGTTTTGCGAGAACCGGCTAAATTTGCAGAGATGGTTCAGAATAAGTAATATAGGCAAAAGGTGAAGAAAAATTAATTAAAAAAAATTCTGTCGTTTTTATCTTTTAAATTGAAAATGCGTGGTAGGCAAAAACTGATTTCACTGCGCACGCACACATTTGTAAGGATAGGTAGGCAAAACGTTGTTGCTCATAAATCACATTTAATTTGGGATAATTTCAAATAAAAATATAAGCCTTATTTACGCGTATTTTCAAAAGCTGCAATAACGGTAGGGTGCACTGGGGTAATTCCGAAAAAGGGTATATTCCGAAAGTTCAAAGATTCTAATAATCGTAGCGATATTTTCCTATTGGCAACATTGGTTTAGAGGCCATCTTGATTATCCTAGCCGCATTAGTCGTCGTGAGAAGCTAGTGTCAACATTACGTGCGTAGCATCAAGTTTTGTCAAAAGAGTGTTTTTCGCGCCATTTTTGTTGATTCGCAATAACCCCAACATATTTATCTCGGAATTCTGGTAAGTTATTTGAATAAGTGCTTGTTTTTACGATACTTTGTAGTTTTTAGCGAATTCGTGAGAGGAAAACAACGTCCTAGCTGTGTTATCAATATTTTTTCGTATATACCCCTCTGGGGTGATTCCGAGGTATAATCATTCCGCAATAACCCCACTTAGTTTTTCCATAGTAATTGACAGTGATTCTCAATCTGTACGATCATATGATTTGATGATTATTTCGGAGTTTGTTGGAAAACTTGGTTTTATTGTAGATAATGATTCTATATTACTAATTATTACTTTTTAACCGACCTCAAAAAGAAGGTAATTGTAATTCGACTGTATATCTGTTTTGTGTGTATTTTACACGATTTCTTCGCCGATTAACGAACAGATTTTAATTATTCGTTTTTTTATTTGGAAAAGGAAACGGGGTTGTTCCATATTTTTTTAACTTTGGTTGAATTGTTTTTTAAAATTGCTGCAACGAGTGGGTTAATCGGCTTCAATAAATTACATTTAATTTACTTCGCCTATGTATTAATTAACAGAAAAAAGTGGTATGTGTAAGACACTCCAAATAAAAATAAAAAAGTTAATACCGTCTTCAAAAACAAAAAAACAAAATAATCTGTGTGAGGCAGTTTCGAAATTTGGTACCTTATAAACCAAATCAAACCATCAACTTCCAGCATCGTCTTCCTAAACTGTTTCACACACTTTGCGTTCTTTTTGAAGGCGGTTTTAACTTATTTTAAAGTTTCTGTTTTAAATAACATTGTAATTTAAAATTAATATATTCCCGATCCTTCGGGAAATACAGGCGTGACGTATATGTTAAGTAATTAGGTAATCATTTCTTTTTCAGAGCCATTATGCCTCGGACTTACATAAGAAAGAAAATTAAATCATACACTCCACAAGATTTAGCTCAAGCGATCGCAAAGGTAAAAAATGGAGAACTTACGCAATATAGAGCAGCGCAAGAGTACAAAATTCCAATGCCGACTCTTCATGAAAACTTAAAAAAAGGTAAAGAATTTACCAGACCAAATGCAGGTAGACCAACCGTTATACACCAAGAAGATGAGAAAAAATTAGCAGAAACTGTCAGAATTATGGAAAAATGGGGCTATGGTCTGTCTAGGTTTGAAGTTATGGAGCTTGTCGCTGAATATGTGCGGGTGAATAAGATTCAAACACCATTTAAAAATAATGTCCCTGGCACAGACTGGTTCATCAATTTCCGGAAACGTCATAGATTATCGATTAAAAAAGCACAGTGTGTAGAATTCGTAAGAAGAAAAATGACAGATCCATTCGTCATTGGTGAATATTTCAATTTGCTCGAAAATACTTTAAAAGATTTGGATCTTTTTGAAAGTCCCCAACTCATTTGGAACTTAGACGAAACGTCGTTATGCCTGGATCCATCCAGAACAAAAGTATGTGGACAAATAAATAAACCTTGTGCGAGGACCACCCATGGGAGTGGAAAAGAAAATATCACCATGTAGACAGGCGCAAGCGCTAGTGGCAAGAAGTTGCCGCCTTTGATTGTATTTAAAGGCAAATTTGTTTGGGATCAGTGGATGGCTGAACTGGTTGGTGGTGATTACGATTTCGAATTATCGTATGCAGCCAGTACTAAAGGGTGGATGGAAACAGACATCTTCTATAATTATATAGAAAAAGTTCTTATCCCAAGTCTGGGCGAGGAGCGCCCAGTTCTTATTGTTTATGATGGTCACTCAACTCACGTCCATGTAAGTGTTGTGGAGCTGGCAATACGAAACCGTATTACAATTCTTAAACTACCGCCACACACATCACATTTGCTGCAGCCTCTTGATATAGCAGTATTTAAGTCATTCAAGTCAATATGGGATGCCAAACTGGTAGAGTGGCAACGTCGCAATGTTGGCATGAAAATGCCAAAAAAAGTTTTCGCTCAAGCGCTGGCAGATACTTGGAGAGAAACAAACCCCAATGTTATCAAAAGTGGATTTAGAAAAGCTGGAATTTTCCCTTTTAATGCGCACGTGATACCTGTGGACAAGTATGATCCAGATGCATACAAAAGGTACCAAAAAAAGACATCAGAAAAACATTTTGCTTCCACACAACCGACACCAAAAAAACCGAAATCACTACAAGAAATTTGTATTGGCTTGTTTAACAGTCAACTTGCAACAACTAATGATGCTCTTGAAAATGCAAATACCGATGACGTTACCTTTCTGTCGCAAATTTCAAAGTCCAGTATCCAAACCTTGAGTTTTGTGGCCAAACAGCCAACCCAACTACCTGTTTGTTTACAGAAATCATCAAACACTGATAAGGATACCTTGTTGTCTCAAGTATCGAAATCTGATATCCAGACATTGCGTTTTGTCGCAAATCAGCCATCCCAAATACCTATATGTTTACAAAATTCTAATCAAACATCAACTCAAAATTTATCAAAAATAAAAGTAATATCAAACGTTATGATCAAAAAAGCACCTCAACAGTTACTTCAAGCTCAATTACTACCCGAGCCATCATGCACATTCGAAGAACTGCTTTTAAGAAAAATACAACATGACAAAAAAGATAATAAACGGACGAAAAAGAAACGTGTCACTAAAGGTGCTGAAGTAATAACTGCAACAATGGGTAAGAAAATTTTAGAAGAAACGATAAAAGCTAAGAAAGCGATAGCAAACCCCAGTAATATTTACAAAAAAAGAACAGCAAGAGTAAAAAATAAGAAAGATTCTGAAATAACAATATTTACAGCACAGCAACAAAAACAACATCCAGGCCCTTCAGGCATAAAAAATAAGAAGAAACGAAAACGCCAGCTTTCACTTGACAGCATAACTAGTGTATCCGACATTATGAGCGAACATAGTTATTCTGATATTATTGAATGTTTTGATTTTGAAGAATTGACGGATGAATACTCTGAAAATGATTTTCAAATATACCACGAAGAACTAAGGTCACAAAAAACAACAAAAAATGTGAAATATGGTAAAAAAAATAAAAATTGTGAAAATTTAACCGATGAAAATATACTCACTAGCAAGAATTTAAATCCTCTCTGTATTAAAGGTAAAGGTGTAGGCAAAAGAAGTAAAGGGAAAGAAAACAAAGTGGACGAAAAAGTCGAACAAAATAAAGAAGAAACACACATTGAAAGAAATTACGAATGTGACATTGATGTTTTAACTAAAGAAAAAAATATGAAGACTAGAGAACTCTCGAAAGAAAAGGACAAAGATGAACAACTGCTACTTAAACGGGAAAGTAAAGAAATATTATGCGAGACTCCAGAAGAGAACCTTGCTATGAAGGAAAATTACCAATTAAATGATTCAGTACTTGTCAGATATTTGATAAGGAATAAATGGAAGTATTTTGTGGGGTTCATAGAAAATATAATAAAAAATGAAGAAATATACTTCACTGTCAATTTTCTAAAAACAGTGAGACCACAACAGCGCCTTACCTTTATAACGACTAAAAGAAAGGATATTGATAAAGTTCCAAAGTCATTAATAGTGAAGAAGATAGATTTAAAAAAATATAATGAAAAAGAATATTACTTACATAATAATGAAGATACAATTTACTTTGACTGATTATGTAACAGTGATTTTATAGCATTATTATACAGGTTGGCCAAAAAGTCGTGGATCAAACGCAACTAGGGGTTAGATGAGGTCATCAGCTGCAAAAAATTGTTCTACGGGGGGTCCTTAAGGTCAACCCCTGCAGAGTTATAATTTATTTTGTGTTTTTATGAGATAATTGACTTTTTTTACTAATTCTTACTAAAATTCGAAAAAATGTACACCTGTATCTTTTTTATAATTTTCAATAGATTGGTACAGATGAGTCCTTGCGTTAGAAATACTATTTATGGTTGTTTATCGGGTGTGTTAAAGAAAATATTAAGTTTTATGAATTCTTTTTTCTCAAATCATAACTTTTGTATTTACTTCGGAACCCACTGTGTAAAAAAAATACTCTACCGAAAAGTGACCCTGTATAAGAAGTTTTGGCGCATTTAATAGGGATTCTGAAAAGGTATTACACATGGCCATGAGTGGCTCTAATATCGGTTTAGGACGAAAAAACAAAACAACGGTTGTGAAAGAATTGTTTTAATAAAACAAAACATTTTACAATAAATGCTCAAAACTCCTACCTCTGACCATAATACATAATCTGCACCGACTAATAAAATTCCTACGTAACCTACGGAATGCACCTCTGTTGTTAATAACTTGCACCCTAGCAAATTCGAAATTTTGTCGTAACTCTTGTTCGCTATTGTTCTCTCCTTGATAAACTATTTCTTTAAATTAGCCCCAAAGAAAAAAATCTAATGGATTTAAATCGGGCGACCGGGGTGGCCACGCATAATTGGCCAGCAGTTGGTGCTGCATTTTTTTTACACAGTGGGTTCCGAAGTATTTATTTATTTTTTTTTATTTTATTTATTTATTTATTTAATAATAAATATTTATTTAATAATAATAAAGTAAATACAAAAGTTATGATTTGAGAAAAAAGAATTCATAAAACTTAATATTTTCTTTAACACACCCGTTAAACAACCATAAATAGTAATACAATGTCTAACGCAAGGACTCATCTGTACCAATCTATTGAAAATTATAAAAAAGATACAGATGTACATTTTTTCGAATTTTAGTAAGAATTAGTAAAAAAAGTCAATTTTCTCATAAAAACACTAAATAAATTATAACTCTGCAGGGTTTGACCTTAAGGACACCCCGTAGAACAATTTTTTGCAGCTGATGACCTCATCTAACCCCTAGTTGTGTTTGATCCACGACTTTTTGGCCAACCTGTATAAATGCGATATTTTTACAATATTCTAAAAAATTTTGTTATATTTAAAGCATTTTATAATTTTAGTTTTATAATTTATGTTTTTTTTTTTGATAAGGATAGTACTTAAGTACTTTATAGCAAAAGAAAATGAAAATGGTGGTCGTGACCGTAAGTTCCTACTTTCATTTAACATTTTTAAGGATGACTGATTTAAGTGTAAGACAATAATATATGAATAAAGTTTATGTTATTTTGCAAAAAGCAATGAATAAAAGGTATCTTTATAAAAATCTCTATCTATGCTTCATTTCTTCAAGTATCTACAGTTTCAGCTCATCTCTTAATTGACCGTTAAATTTCATAAAAGCATTAACCCCTGCTAAAAGCAACACGTTTATAGTTAATTTTTGGTAATGTACAAATTTTTTAAATTCTGCAGACATTTTATTAATTTTTATCGGGATTAAAATAATAATATTAATTTATAATAATAATTTAAATTATTAAAACATAACAACATTGTTATTCTATATCTACTACTACTACTCTATTCCGTGCAGAGATCTGTCAGAACTATCAAATCATTGTCAGCTCACTTCTACGGCAATTTCGATGACAACTGTGACATTTTTTCTAGTTTGAACTGAAATGTTGAGAACCACAGTCTCTTCTAGGGGTAATTCCGAAATACAAGACCATAAGAAATGATATTAGCGATACTATTACTAAAACTCATGATATTTTGTGTAAGGGTTAAATACGATTGAAAAAGAAATGTAAACCATCGGTCAAAGAACAATAAAATCAAGTTTTGAATAATTTCGGAATAACCCCAAGATAGTTCGTAATTTCCCCTATACCAAAAAATTATAAATCAATAATTCAAAATGCTCTATTTAGTGAATCCAACTACATATTTATTAATCTAATATATCCATAGGTTAAATCTTTTCATTAAGTTAACTGAAGTCGCATACTATTGTCAGTAAATATGAAACTACTTTACCTAACTAACCGAAATATAGACCTCTAGTCATCTCGTAAAAATTCCCGTCGGAATTACCCCAGTGCACCCTATATCATTATTTATATATTTGAACTTAAGTTTAAAATTTGGCTACTATATGAAAAATAACCCTGCATAAACGAAATACTACTGACTCACTCACTCATCACGAGATCTTCAGAACTATACGCCCGATTTACTTGAAATATGGAATATAATATACCTTACTCGAGGTAAACACCCACTAAGAAAATATTTTGGAAAATTCACCATTGAGGGGGTGAAATAGGATTTCAGCTTGTATTATATAAAGATATAAAAATACTTTTTTTTATTATAAGCGAATGCTAACAAATGTATTTCGCAGACGATAACATCTAAGTAAACATCATCCTCATCATGGCACTACTCGTCACAAGATGTTTGAAGTTGTTATAACAAACAAGAATTAATTAATGATTTATGACCTGGCATTTCTAGAGAACAGAACATTAGGTCTTTTAAAAAAAGTGACAAACGTGCACCCGAGAGGAATTATTTTTACGCTTAGTTGAAGCGCCTAGCTTAACACCTTCCTTCATTCCTTCTTTCCATTCAGTAACGACAAATATTTGAAATCAGGTTGAACAGACAGGAAGTATGTTGCTACTACTACTTAACGTAACTGCCTATAACAGTCATCAGCTGTACATAGGCCTCCCCCAAAGATTTTCTCTTAGGGAGTTACTTACTATAACTTTAACAGGAAAGCGAACTAAAAATTAATTTTAAATATTAATACTTAGGTAAAGTTTTCCCTTCGCGTTTTAACCCTTTCGCTGTCCCGTGCACTACATATAGGGCACTGCTATTGTCTTACTATTGTGTCTGGAAACCGGACAGTGAAAGTGTTAATTTATAGATTGCAGTTAGAATATAGTAAATTATTTCACAGTTTCGGTCAATATTAATAATTAGAATTTTTGATAAAAGCATGTTAAGTTTTTCTCTTTCTTTTCATTTCTCTTATCATTTTAGTCCTTTCAAAATAAAGAGTATTTAAGTTGTTGTGTACAACATACTTAACACGGTTCTGCAAATTCATCCTAAAATATCATTCGCATATAAAAAAAAATAAAGCATCGAGTTTTATCTGGCATTAAACGTGACTGACGTGCCTTGATGTAACGATGCTTATTACGTACTACCTGCTGATACTGAAGTCAGATGCTATTAAGTACAAAAGTTTAAACGGGAAATTTATTTCTGCTATTTTATTAATTATTATATTTGATCATAAATTGTATTTTGAAGCCTTTTTTTTACGTACATAAGACTGTACACATCTCCCACATAAGACACGGACATAATAATGCAATACCAATAATGGATTATAACATAAATACCTGCATTTTAAATAGGAATTTTGTATGTGAAGTCAGTGTAATGTTAAATCAACCGGTAAGAGCTTTAGTCCAAGGCCGTTTTATGAGATATTACTACATTACGTTTTAGGGTTCCATACCCAAAGGGTAAAACGGAGCCCTACTATTATTGCCCTGCTGTCTGTCCATCTGTGAATCTCTTCGTCAGTATTTCACGGAGCTTGTACATGGAAGGAGTTACTCCCGAAATTGTTTTCGAATTCGATTCAGTTTTCGTTTCAAGCTGATTTTGTTTCGAAACTGATTTTAAAAGTTTACTCCCGACTCTATTGAAATCGAGAAACGTGATCGATTTATGATCAAACGTTACCAGCACCATTAGACCCAACCGGATATTTTTTTATCCAGAGTTCAATAAAAAAATCATTATTTAAATATTTATATTACATAAGGAGAAACTTGTCACGAAAAAACGCGGTTGACAGCCGAAGGCTTCCGTTCTAATAATTCCAATTCAAGCCAACATTCGATTTTGCGCTAGCTATGGTTATAAAATTACCTTAAATTGCATTAAAATGCGATTTATTCACAAGTTCATAACTCAATTACGTCAGGATTAGGCTAGCTGAAATTTGTATATTTAGTGTAGAGTGTTGACCTAAAACCGAATATTGAATTAATAATGTAATAAAAATATTTTCCTCGAGAGTTCCATATAAATAAAAAGTTTTTCCTTTTCACGGAATGTGGTGTATCAGGGTATACATATCTTGGGTATTTACTTATTTCAGCCACTTTAAACTGTTAATTATGTATATATAATAACTCAGTACTCTCACTGGTGAAAAATTTGTTCCTTGATGGACTGCCAGTATACAGCCGCAGTACCCTAGGGATATACGACGTCATAAATTGCCGCCATTTTTGTACTGTGAGCATTGGCGCTTTCGCGGTAAGTTGCTCTCAGTACTTTAATCACGTGATCAAAAAACAACAGCGCCTAGAGATTTAACAGCTTCCACGAATGATTGTTATTATTACTAATTAATATTGTTATTCAAATAAACTACATTAAGTTAACATTAAGTTTTACAAGCAACAACATTCAAATAATATTTTTTCTTGTTGAACAGAAAACGTGTACATGATAAATATTTTCATTTGAAAACAGTGTCGAAAAATAGGGATGACAGAATACTGAACTGCGTTCCGTTTTAAACAGTAACCAGTATAGCAAACTAAAAAGGCACGGCTTCGCAGTATACTGAATTGAAGTCACACCTTACAGTGGTCACAGGTGTATATATATTTGAAGCGTCAGTAGCCTAATGGCAGGGCGCGAACCACGAACTCGAAAGGTCGTGGGTTCGAACCCGCCATTCGCCTACTGTCGTGAACCACTTCTAACACAAGCATTTTAAGCTTACCAGAAGTGGTTAAAGGGAATATTAGTAATGTTTAATTACATTACTAGTATTTTACTATAAAAAAAAAAATATCGGAACACACCTTATGTAACGGTTTTACTTGGAATTCTTAATTTAAATAAATTTCAAATTTATGCATGCTATTCCTTTTTTAATATAAATTATTTATATTTTACTTTGGTTTTTGTTTTTTTCTGCAATGTGGCTATATTTGTAACCAGGAGCACTATGGAAATTCGTGCCGCCCATAGAAGAATTTTCATGACGGACTAAAAGTGATAGTGGAAGCGTCTCTCTTAGCTCGCTAGTGGATTAAATAATACTAGCTGTTCTGAAGCACTTGCTGTTTCTTTTGATATCACAAAAGTCTTTGTAAGGTTTAAGAGCGTGCGTGCCATTTAGCCAATCTTTCATAGTCAACTTACCGCTTAGTTGAGTGAAAGACTTTTTGAGTAAAAGGGGTTTTCCGAGTCATCAGTCAATTCATAGTTGGGGAGACATATCAGCCGAGTGCTCGGACCAGTTGGGATCAAATTTAATTGAACGAGAGTCTGTGGTTAAGCGTGTGAATTGCTCACTGCAGATAGTCTGAGGGAATGGGGCAATAGTAATCTTGTATGATTTAAATGCCCTAAAATACCAATGTGTTTCTTCACCGCAAAAAAGAGCCAGTTCATCAAGATTTTTTAATAGAAATATTTCATTAATTGTTTGGTTCATTAATTTCCCATTTCATTTGGTTCCCCAAAGCAACTTTCAGGAAGCTAGTTTTTGCACAGTTGCGGCAACACTTCACTCCGGGGCAGTTGTTTACACAATACAAAGCGCAAGTCCGGTCGAGCATGGAGTATTGCTGCCATATACTGGGCTTGGGCTATAAAAAGCCCCCTCAATGCGCACACAGGTGCAGGGTAGCCCGTCTTTCAAAGAAAAGGGAATAGAAAGCGTTAACCAATTGGACCATTGGACAGAATTGGATCCAGCTATATATGCCAAACAGTGCCCGAAACGGAAGATGAGCCAGAAGAAGCTAATGATGAAAATTTTGTGTTTGACAATATCAAGAATTACAATTGATCGTGGAAAAGAGGCCACTCAAATAACCGATATTGGCGAACTGCTCTTGTTTGTGCTCTGTTATTGCTTCTTGATAACAACGCCCGGCTACATAGTGCACAAAATACGTTGATAAAATTGGCAGAGTTAAAGTTAGGGACCTTCCTCATCAATCATAGTCCACCCTCCAGTCCATATCTTTATTCTTATCTCAACAGACTTCCACTTTATTCAAAATTTGGACATCTTTTTGAAATTCAAAAATTTTAATTCCGAAGAAGCAGTAAAAACGCCTATGAAAAGTTGATCGATTCTCGTGAAGATCTCTCGTGACTTCTATAGCATCATTAAACCCATAAAATATCAAGAATGTGTTAATAGTTAAGGCAAATATTATCAATATTTTAATGTTTTTTGTATACAAAACGGCAATTTCATTGGTAAAGAATTATCTTCAAAAATAATGAAATTGAGTCTAATTGTTCATGTATGGAACCCTACAGTGAAACTCAATACACACTTGGCCGGTTTTTCTGTCTTTTATAAATATATAGAACAAAGTATGTGCTTCCGAAAGTATTTGAAAAAGCAACATCTTAGGATTACTAGGTACGAGTACATCTGTTAATAAAAATAATGCTTTCAAAATACGTTTTCATCAGTACCTATCCTATGCATTGCGGTAATACTGTAAACATTCGCTAAAATGTACTTTTTTATGCTCGCATTTCTGTATCCGATACATAAAACAGGCACAATTGTAATTCCCCCTCAAGTCTGTCGAACTATGAGTCATGTTATGTTGAATGCTTTGTAAAAAATTGGAACTATCTAAATGAATACATCGATCAAATGAAACCTTGCTTGTATGGCAAAGTAATTTAAGTCAAAGTAAGATAAACTGCGGAACTGTTCAAAGAAAACATGCACTTGACCGAGTTACACCCGAGCGTGGTGGATTAAGGAACCTTGAATCATTTCGCTTGTGTTTCGCAAGGCGGAAATCGTCAACGTTGTAGTTCGGAGCTTACGAGGAAAATGTATAAGTAAATATAAACAAGTGATTCCCGCAGCGCTTGATATTTGCAAGAAAAATTACTATTAACAAGCGCTGGTAGCCTTGTTGAAGTTAGGTCAATGAGAAAATAAAAATCCTTTTGGAATTATTATCGCATAAATTATCACAAATAGGTACACAGACACACACGCACGCACGCACGGACACACGCACGCACGCACGCACGCACGCACGCACGCACGCACGCACGCACGCACGCACGCACTTACGCACGCACGCACGCACGCACGCACGCACGCACGAACGCACGCACACACACACGCACGCACGCACGCACGCACGCACGCACGCACACACGCACGCACGCACGCACGCACGCACGCACGCACGCACGCACGCTCGCACGCACGCACGAACCTACACACGCTCGCACGCACGCACGCACACACGCACGCACGCACGCACGCACGCACACACGCACGCACGCACGCACGCACGCACGCACGCACCCACGTACGCACACACGCACGCACGTACGCATGCACGCACGCACGCACGCACGCACGCACGCACGCACGCACGCGCGCACGCACGCTCGCACGCACGCACGCACGCACGCTTGCACGCACGCACGAACTTCCGCACGCACGCACGCACGTACGCACGCACACACGCACGCACGCACGCACGCACGCACGCACGCACTCACGCACGCACGCACGCACGCACGCACGCAGGAACGCGCGCGCGCGCGCACGCACGCACGCACGCACGCACGCACGCACGCACGCACGCACGCACGCACGCACGCACACACGCACACACACACACATGTAAGCTTCGATTTGTCATCAAGAATAAGATTGATGTTAGTTAATATTTTCTTGTTTACGATATTAACTCACATTAATACTGTTATTACTGACCGTATTTGTATACATTGTATATACGTCAAGCACATTAGGTCAAAAAAGACCTACGAGTACGAGTATAGACCTTATTAATTTATCCTTCTGATCGACGATCTACGTTACAGGCTTACAAATAAGTGCGTTGATGCTTTAATCTTAGACTGCTTAGAAAGATAGGTATTCAACAGATAAACATAAGTAGGTAAATTACAAAGGAAAAAATCGAAATAAACGTGAACATCTTATTCATGCAGAAAGAGCATATTTTGAGGAATTGCTGGTCAATCAACAGTAACCTAATACACTCATAATAACTTAACCTAACTATTCAGTTTCTACAACTAACGATTACCGAAATATTACTATCAATACTATTAAAAATAAATACGAGTATGTATATTATATATTGGACGTGTTGTGTGAAAAATTGATGCTTTGACCCTAAAATCATATTTGTATTAAAATCATAACTATTCTTAAAATCGCATGATGTTTATCGACGTTGGAATATCGAAGTTGGAAATTTCAAAGACATTCATCATTGTATCTGTGACAGCCAGTGACAGCCGTGTTACAGTCCAACTATTCTCCTAAGGCTGTGGCCGTGTCGTATGATATGTTCAAGGAAAACGTTCTTACTAAATCTGCACATGTAAGTATGTTCACGACACAAAATTTAAAGTAGATAATAGATTGCCTCACAATGGGTGATTATTTCAATTTCGTTCAGTTTTAATTTCTTTTCCCAGCTACCGGCTGTTGTAAAGTGGAATACTAGCCGACATTAGCTGTACCACAGATTAAATAATAGTACTATGCACATACGTATTACACGGCTGGCTAGTTATCCAACTTTAAACGTTTTTGGACTACGCTAAAAGTATGCTCTTTCAATAAAATAACACAGTCGATTTTTTATGTGTAACACTATATAAATGATAATTATATTCTGTGGAACAAAATAGCAACATATTGGAGGACAGCACATCCCAAAATAATGTAATTCTATTGTGAAATAATTATTACATCATTAAAAATAAAATAAGGTTTTCGAGTAGGTTGTCTGGAGTATAAAATTGGTTATAAAAATTAAATGAAGAAAATATCATATCACAAAAGAAAGCGGAACTTACTTGTAAGGATCCTGCAGTTCTTCAGTGACAAAGTTTAGATAGTTCCAACCTCCGAAAGCAAAGAGTCCAGAGTAGAAAGCGAGTGCAATACTTCCGGGATAATATTTACCCTCGAAAGGTCGTTGGAAATTTTCAGTGTGACCTTAAAAATAAAATAAAAAGTGTGTTATATAAAAAACCTTGATTCCGAAGAAACTTAATGACTAAATTAAAATACACGTAACTGTTACCAAAGAGAATATACAAGTAATTAACTACGTGTATCTATATCTATCTATCTATCTATATCTTTTTTCACTTATTAAGTAATTACTGATTTACACAGGGACAGTAACTGGCTCCAAATTCGGGGCAAGTCAGTGCTAATCCGCTACTGGTATAATGTAAATTGATTTGAAGTCAGTACAGCACTGTCTGCGCGACTAGCGTGTAAGTAAACGTTGCAAGTCAGTCGTCGGCGCCAGCACTGGCGCCTGTTACTGTCCCTGTTACTGTTTTAATACTGACTACGTTGGTTTGCATACTTTGGTGTTATCATGTGATTATATCCTTCACGTTTCACTACTATAAGGTTCTGTTAAATTAATCAAAGAGTTTTGGTAATTTTAAAACCATAATTACCATTATGATTTAATGTTACCACACTGGTAACGGAGGGGAAAAGGCTCGAAAAGGATAAAGGAACGGCTGGAAAAGGCACAGTAAACCTAGAGAGTCTTGGAGGAGCTTTGGTAGGAGTGACTTGCCTAAAAGAACATTGTAAGTGTAGTATTAAAATTCTCACCAGTATTAAAGTATTAACAAGTATTAAAGTATTAACAAAGTGATCGGTGTTTCAATCATGCATCCCGAATTAGAGAAAAGCCTATACACTACTGTGTGATTGTGACTGGGACATATTACGGTATGATCGAACTGTAATTGTTCTATACTGAATGTATAGTGCAGTTCGCTGTTTTATTGCTGATCATCATCATCATTACAGCCCTTCACAAGTCCACTGCTGAACATAGGCCTCCCCCAAAGAATGCCACAAAGCACGGTCCTGAGCCACCTGCATCCATCGACTTCCTGCATGTCTTACCAGGTCGTCACTCCATCTCGTGGGGGGACGCCCTACACTTCGCCTACCAGTACGATGCTACCACTCGAGATCCTTTCTTCCCCATCGGTTGTCGGTTCTTCGAGCTATATGGCCGGCCCACTGCCACTTCAGCTTACTAATCCGTTGGGCTATGTCGGTTACTCTGGTTCTACTGCGGATAACCTCATTCCTAAGTTTATCACGCAGAGAAACTCCATAGCTCGCTGGGCGACCTTGAGCTTCCTCATACGGCCAGCAGTGAAGGACCACGTCTCAGTTCCGTAAGTCATCACTGGCAACACGCACTGGTTGTACAATTTCGTTTTAAGATTTTGAGGTATGTCTGACGAGATGTGTCGTAGCTTCCCGAACGCTGCCCAGCCGAGTTAAATCCGTCGATTGACCTCTCGGTTGAAGTTGGACTTAACTAGTCGGACTATTTATCCCAGGTAAACATACTCGGCAACAACTTCGAGCTTAGTGCTCCCAACAACTACGGGCATAGGTGTGACATGGACATTAAACATAATCTTTGTTTTGTCCATGTTCATCTTAAGACCTATCCGTTGGGAGACACTATTGAGGTCATTGAGCATAGTGCTTAGGTCCTCCAGCGATTCTGCCATAAGGACTATATCGTCGGCAAATCGAAGGTGAGTGATGTACTCGCCATTGATGTTAATACCGTATCCTTTCCAGTCCAGAAGCTTGAAAACGTCTTCCAATGCAGCGGTGAAGAGTTTCGGGGATATAACATCACCCTGTCTTACACCTCTCTGCAATTGGATAGGTTTCGTACTCTGGTTCTGTACTCGGATAGCCATCGTAGCTCTACTGTACAAACACTTCAGCACTTCGATATACCGACAGTCAACTTGGCACCGCTGAAGGGACTGCAGCACCGCCCAAATTTCGACGGAATCAAAGGCTTTCTCATAGTCCGCATACGCCAGACATAGTGGCAAATTGTACTCTTCGTACTTCTGTACAATTTGCCGTAGGGTATGTATGTGGTCTATGGTGCTAAAGCCCTTTCGGAAACCGGCTTGTTCGGGAGGCTGGAAGTCGTCAAGTCTGCGCGCGAGACGATTCGTAATGACTCTCGAAAACAGCACGCAGACGCGGCTCAGAAGGGAAATCGGTCTGTAGTTCTTCAATAGAGCGTTGTCACCTTTCTTGAAGGACAAGACCACCGCACTTATGCTCCACGCCTCCAGTGTAATGCCACCATGGAGGACGGAATTAAAGAGCTTCTGAAGGACTTCAAGTACCGGTCTTCCACCCGGTTTCAGAAGCTCCGCTGTAATTCCATCCTCGCCTGGGGCCTTGCCGTTTTTAAGGTGCTGGAGAGCCATTCTAATCTCGCTCAGACTGACGTCCGGGATATCTTCGGAATAGTGTCGGATAAGACTCGCTCTTGGATCGTTACTCACACTTGCGTGTGGCTCCAACGATGACGTGTACAGCTGCCCATAGAACCTCTCAATCTCGCTCAAAATCTCAGGTGCCCCGGAAACGATGCTGCCACATTCGGTCTTCAGCTTTGACAGTTGGCTCTTTCTGGCAGACAGATCTCTGGCAAAGACTTTGGAGCCTTGGTTCCGCTCGATCGCTTCTTCAATACGAGCTGTATTGAAGTTGCGTAAGTCCCGCCGCATTCATTTGGAGCTCTGTCTGTTCTGTTCAGTTGCCTGTATGCTATCAAATCTGTTGAAGAATGTAGCCTCATCTCCCGTCTAACAGCCATGAGATTAAGAGTGTGATCGGAGAGTTTTTGTGTTCTTCTGCGGCGGGTCTTGCAGAACTTAGATCCGACCGCATGGACAGTTTTCACGAGCTTGTCATTCATATCGTCCACTTCATTGCAGTCTTCTAGGCACTGAAAACGGTTTTGTAACTCGAGCTGAAAGGTTTCGGGACTTTGGATTAGAGCATGAGGGGGACGGAGCGTTGACTTCATCAGACGAGACCTCTCCAACTCAACATTTAGGTTCAGTGTGCCTCTAATCATTCGGTGATCGCTGCCGGTTTTCACCCTCGCGATCACTGAGACATCACTGAACAGTTGTCGTCTGGTCGTCATAATGAAGTCAATCTTATTTTTTGTCGAACCGTCGGGGCTCGACCAGGTCCACTTCCTGTGGGGCCGCTTCTGGAAGAAAGAGTTCATCATAAAGAGTCCCTCTTTCTCCATGAAGTTGACCAGCTGCTGGCCCCTTGGGTTCCGTTGCCCTATTCCAAGTTTCCCTACTTTCAGCTCACCGTTCTCTCTTGTGCCTAGTTTTGCATTGAAGTCTCCCATTAACACCGTATATTGGGTTTTGGAGGAATGCATGACTCTAGAGATATCCTCATACATTTCCTCCACCTCCTCATCGGGGTATGCCGAGGTTGGTGCGTAAACCTGTATGACCTTCAGCGAATACCGTTTGGTGATTCTGAGTATAAGGTACGCAACCCTCGTCGACACACTCCCGATCTTTACAACGTTGTTAACGAGAGACTTGTGGACAATAAATCCGACACCTCCTTGGGACAGATGGTCGCCCTCCCGGTAATAGAGCAAGTTGCCGGATTCGAGGATTACCGTGTCTTCCCCCTCTCTTCGGACTTCGGATAATCCTATAATATGCCAGCGCAACTTGTCTATCTCTTCTTCCAGCTCCACGATCTTCTCGTCAGTCCTCAGGGTGCGTGCGTTGTACGTTGCCAGGTCGAGTCGAGGCAACCGAACCTCCACCGGAGATTCTTAGTACCCCCTGCCCCGCCGTTACCATGGTCGCCACCGTAGCCAGGAATAGCGGGGCCGTCTCTGTGTTACTCTTGTCATTGGGGGGTATTTGCCATAGTTGCCACGCTTGGCGAGCGGGTTGGCAACCGCAGTTTTTTTATTGTAATTTTGGCTATTATCAGGAAAATGCTGCTGCCCATCTCCCGCCTGTATCCCTTTGTCGCCTTTTACGACACCCACGGGAGGATATGGGGTAGTGGATATTCTTGACCGCCACTACACGGATTATTATAGGATATTGCTGATAATGATGATTAATTGCGTAAGCAAGAGGGCAAGTTCAACATCTGCTCTCACACTTTTATTATTCTTAACAATTAAACTCCTGGTGTATTTCGGATATACTTTTTACACATTTTTGTTTTATTGTATATGACCCATTAAATATATTGTTTATCAGTTCTTCCTTGTTTTTCTTCATACTTACGTCTGCTATCGATAAGGTATAGATAATTTCCTGCTAAACTAGTAATGTAAAATAGCTTGATTTAGGGGAAGTAAACTTAAATAACTTAAATAGTCAATTATGGACGTTAATTACAGCATAGTTGGGAAGGGACCTCCTAGACGAAGGTTTATCGACCGAATTGGCGATATATTGAAAATGGGCCAGATTAGGAGTACACTTAACCGACGAGCGTGTATGCGTAGATATATGGATGTAAAGGAGGCGAACAAGGTGTGTCAGGATCGCGCCAAATGGAAGTCCGTAGTCTCTGTCTATACCCCTGAGTGACAGGCGTGAGTGTTTGTGTGTGTTTTGTGTCAATTATGGAAAGGATAGACCTTCCCAAAATTGACTATTTAAGTTAAATTAATAGTTAACTGGATAAATTAGTTATAGATGTTTTAATGTAACTCTACATTTAATATAAAACAATAAATTATATTCTAAAACTTATGAATCTACATTTTAAAAATCTAACACAGGCAAGTGTGGGTAGAACTGTTTTAATCAAATTGAAATAAATAATATCAAGATGATATTAATTATTTTACTTGATACTTCCGTCCGTCACGACCCGTTTTTTCAGGTACGGGTGTACCTGAAAAAACGGGTCGTGACGGACGGACGGACAATAAAATGAACGTAGAGGAGTTCCGTTGTTTCCTTTTTATTTCCTATTTACAACCGTAAAATGTTTGTCTCCCTGCCCGGGCTAACCTTCAGAATAGAAAAAATAAAATTCCAAAATCCATTGTAATTAAACTTCACTAACAGACACAGAGCAATGCCAGTAGTAATCTAGCCTATATTTTATCACAAAACCTTGAAGTATTTTTTTGAAAAAAAAACAAAAAATTGTTAAAATGAATAGATTCTACCCAGAGTCGCTAGTTTTTATAACAGGCTAAATACCTTTCATGGTTTTCACTACAAAAATATGGTAACTCCATTTACTTACTCTATTTATTTTTCTAACCAAAAGGTCAAATACATATTTTTATGACTTATCTTCGAAAACGTCGGATTTTCATACAAACTTACCTCTTTAAAGAAAGAATATAGGAAAATCGTTTATTAGTGGGTGCTTATATTATGAAAAGAAAATTATAATTCAAATCTTTGATAATTAATTCGTTCAATACGAACATTTTCATTTACATATTATCTAAATAACTTTCGTTGTTTTTCCTATTTTCTCTGTAGAGCTTATGCTGTTGTGCGTTATTTTTCTGTTATAGAATTCTACCCTATGTCGTCAGATTCCTCCCAGATTAGTTTGAATCATTTGTTGTATTGTGGCTAGGAAATTCTTCCCGTTTTCTTAGTAGATTTTTTTTATAGGAGAGGGGGACAAACGGGCATGCGGCTCACCTGATGGTAAGTGACTACCGCCGCCCATGAACAACCGCAACACCAGGGGAATTGCAGATGCGTTGCCGGACTTTTAAAAAGGAGTAGGCTCTTTTCTTGAACGTCCCTAAGTCGTATCGGTCCGGAAAAATCGCTGGTAGTAAACTATTCCACAAGGAAGTTGTGCGAGGAAGAAAACATCTTCTAAATCGCACAGTGGTGGACCGCCAATCATCCAGATGGTGTGGATGGTATCGGGAGTTCTGCCGCGATGTGAGTTCATGAAATTTGGCGGCTGGCATTAATCCGAACAATTCCTCATAGCACTCCCCGTGGTAAATGCGAAAGAAAATGCAAAGAAATACAACATCTCTTCGTAGCGCTAATGAGTCGAGCCGATCGGAAAGGACTCGGTCGTCGACGATTCGAGCCGCTCTGCGCTGGATGCGGTCAAGTGGAAGGAGCTGACACTGGGGAGCCCCAGCCCAGAGATGGGAACAGTATTCCATGTGAGGCCGAACCTGCGCCTTGTAAAGTTGCAGGTGGTTTGCCGACATGAAATACTGTCTCGCTCTACTGAGCACGCCAAGCTTTCTAGAGGCCAATTTGGCCTTCCCTTCCAAGTGACCATGAAATTGCACGTCACTCGATGTGTCGATACCGAGGATTCGAATACTGGCTGAGGCAACAAGGCGAGTACTTTGAAACTGAGGAGATGCGACAAAGGGGTTCTATTTAGCGGTAAACGCGCAAACTTGTGTCTTCTGAGGATTAAACTGGACTAGATTTAGTCGCCCCCAATCCGAGACTTTGTCCAGCAGACTCGACTTCAGACACAAAATTGTTCCGGTACTGGGCGACGTTTTCCCGAGAAATATTGGCACGGCCGGTGTATAGAGCATCACCAGTGCTGTCATCCGCATAGCAATGAATGCTACCGGTTTGCAACATATCATTGATATGCAGCAGAAACAGTGTTGGTGATAGCATGCAGCCTGGAACGTCTACAACGACCTTGATGCTCCGATCTGCAAGAAAGCTGGTGATCCAATTGCACAATTTCTCGGGAAGCCCATTGGAAGGGAGTTTCTAAAGAAGCGCTTTGTGCCAAACCCGATCGAAGGCCTTCTCAATGTCCAAACTAACGGCCAATGCCTCCCCCTTGGACTCTACTGCCTCCGCCCATCTATAAGTTAAGTAGACCAGAAGATCACTCGCTGATCGACCCCGACGAAAACCGTATTGGCGGTCACTAATCAGCTGGCGATCCTCAAGGTACCGCATGATGTGGCAGTTTATAACGGATTCCATTATTTTGGAGAACAAGGGGGTGATGGCGATAGGCCTGTACTTGGACTGGTCTGAGCGGTCGCCTTTTTTAGGGATCGGGTGGACAAAAGCTGTCTTCCATGATTTTGGGACTACGCCAAGGGAGTAGGAGTACCGGAAAAGACGCGTAACCGGTGTCAACTCCGGAGCACACGTCCTCAGCACAATTGGGGGATTCCGTCAGGCTCTCTCACTCTCTCACTCGACTTGTGGATGTCCAGGGAGAGGAGTGCTCTGCGAACCGAGCGCTGTGAAAACCGCACATCCGGCATGGAGCACTCACACCGCGGGATGATAGGCGGTTTGTTCCCCCCGTCATCAATAGTTGTCATTCCCGCCGTCATTAGTAGTTCGACACAAAAAGGGAGCCTAAAATCTCGGCTTTCTCTTTTGCGGCGTGGGCCAGTGAGTCGTCCTCCCTGTGCAGAGATGGATGAGATGAGATTTCCATTGATATAAAACTTAGCTCTAGATTTTCAGGATTTGTTTAAATTTTATGCTCGTAACTAGCTCGTATCAATTTGCTAGGAATGTCGCGAGTGTTAGTACTTAAGGCTGGGTGTTCTTGTTTTTGTCCGTTTTAAAATTGGTTTTTGATAGTCAAATTATTACGTGATTTTAGATCCGCAATCCTACGCCAAATTTTTGCGCGCGCACTTCTCTTCTGCTATGTAAATAATATTAAGGAAATAAAATGAATTGTAAATAACTGTAGTTTTATGGAACTTACATAGGCTATAGTTAAGCTATTGTTTATGTTTTTATTTCTTATTGTGTTTATATTCTTTGCTAATAACTCTAAAACAATTTTTTTTGTGATTATTTTGTAAAAACCACGATCTTATTCGCGGCCCGACTCGATCTTTGCGACGACCGCTTGTAAATACTGCTTGGAATACTCAGCCTTAATAGAAAACTGTGACAGTGTACTTTGTACATATTACGTGTCAAGTTATCTATAATCTTATAGGTATGACCGTATGATCCTATTTCACAACATGCTGACAAAAATGATACCGTCCAATATAGTACACCTCAAAACGAGGACAAGAACATTTTCTATACGTATATATACCTAGTCAGGTCATAAATTCTGTCACATGTTTAATATAAAATAGTTGAAACAAGTTTATTCATTATGTAAACATTTATATACCAAAATGAACTTAACAAAACATAGATTCTTATGGCACTAAAGTTTATTCAAAATGACCTCCGTGATTTTGAATACGGCCTGTATTCAAATTCAATCTGCGCGGCCAGTCGTCTATCGCAATCGCAGCACGAACGAGGTCCATGTCAATATGGGCGGCTGCCTTAATAAAGGATGTCTTGAGTGACTCCAAATTGGGATGAGGCTTTAAGCACGCCTTTTCCTCCAAGTGTTTCCATATCTTGTAATCTAACGGATTCAAATCTGGACTGGAGGAAGGCCAGTCTTCGTGCCGGATGAAGTCGATTTCACGCGCCACCAGCCAGTCTTGTGTGCTCTTCGCTCTATGAGCTGGCGCCGAATCTTGTTGGAATACACAGTGCCTGTTATTCAACATGGTATGAGAAACAGGTTCCACAAGGTTCGTCAGGCCTGTATTTTGATACACAACTGCATTCGTTTTTACACCTTTCTCACAAAAATGTACCCCTGTTAAGCCCCAATAAGAAACTCCCAACCATACCATGAGCGAGGATGGAAAATGACCTCGTTGGACACGCGGAATACGGTTGCTCGCTTCTTCACTACTGTGTGCGTACACCTTATCATTTTGTTTGTTGTAGCTCTCTTCTACGGTAAAAATTTTTTCATCCGAAAAAAGAATTTCCCGATATTTTTTTCCCGCGTACCGCTTCAACAAAGCGCGGCATCTCTTCAGTCTCAGGTCCATTAGACGAGCATTCAAACGGTATGTCCTGTTTTTCTTCGATATGCCCGAAGCCCTAAGTCGTCATTTAACACCCTTTTCACCGTAGTTCTGCTTAACCCCATCTGAAGGGCCAACAGTTTCTGCTTACGTTTGGGATTTCTTTGAATTCGCGCCTTCACAGCTTTTATCACTGCTGGAGTCCTAACAGACCGAGGGCGACCACTTCTTGACCTGTTATCTACACTAGAGTCTTCATTGTATCGTTTGATGGTACGATAAACGAATCTTTTGGTTATATTCAAATTTTTCAGTATGTCAAAAATTTGAATTGGCGCGTAACCGCAACGATGCAACGCAATAACTGCAACACTGTCTTCTTTAACCGTCCACCCCATATTTAAAAATGAGTAAATATATAGTATACAGTTTTACTTTCATGAACAATTCGAAATTCGAATTCAATAAACTTTTTTGTGGCCAGCATTCTAAAAGAAAAGTTTTTACTGTGTGACAAAAAACTTATGACCTGACTGTGTATATATATATTAGATATGTGGTATACACAATACACATAGGCATTGCTTATTTATACTCTAAGATATGTACATAGAACCTCTACTTTGTGCGCATCACGGAAAAAGTACTGGATAGATTTCTACTAGGTTATCTAAGTTTTATTTCTTAGACATTTGACCCTTATCTAAAAAAAAATACAATATTATCCATTTAATATAAATTTATTTAAGTTTTAAGAAACAGCCATTTTTATAAGCACTACGTGTTCAGTGATGTGGGTTTTTTCGTCGCGGAGACGATCGAAAACTTTGTTAATATATCAAGTAACGCGAACGAAGTCGCGGGTATCAGCTAGTTGATGGATAATAATTTAAAATTTAAAATTTTGTACAACCAACTTCAATGTTAATTATTAAGAAGAACTCAAATACTATTGGTCAAATGAATCACCTTGATCAAATTTATATGGGAGTATGGGACCACATGTAAAGCACCAGTATTCAACTAAAAAATGAATCATAGAAATCGGTTCACCCAGAAAAAAGTTATGAGGAAACAAAAAAAACATACAGGCGAATCTCTTCCTTTTTGAAGTCGGTAGAAAACGGAATAAAATATAAGAAATAATATTTTGACTTTACAAAAATCGGCACTCTCTACCTATTTTGTCATTAGTCTAAAAGAATAATGCTTTATAAGAAAAATAACTATAGGTGAATCCTACTTAGATAGTATCTGACAGTTCTTAAATGCAAAAAATAAGAATGTAACTGTTTTTCGCAGAACCGGCGCCGCGACTCTCGAGTTCGGGCTACCCACGCACACGTAACACTAATACTCTGTGACACTACCATAGTCATATTACAAAAAATTCTAAACATGTCACGGACTATTTTATACGACTAAGGCAAAACCTCTCCACAAGGTAAAATGCCCAAGTCCAGCAGTGGACTTACGTTGGTTAATGATGGAGGAGAAGAATTAGTGGAACGTTCTATTTAAGTTGATATCTTACTTCATAACTACATGTAATCAATACATTATGCTACAAAATCGAGATTTAAGATGTTAATTGCTATACATATTACTTGTTCCATTTATTTTAGTAATGTCTCGTAATGTTTGTTTCCTTTTCTTAATAGATGTAAATTAAAAAAAAAAAGATATGATATAACTAGAACTGAAGTAGACTTTATGTAACAGAAAATAAAAAGAGTATTCTGAATTACCGTCATGTTGCAATTATATTACAGTTGTACCACTAACGGGTCGTGGGTCGTAAAACGGGGAAGGACCACATTCGAATACATCAACCACAAAATACCAGCATAAAATAGCAGCTTAATGCTGCTGTGGTTTGTATGATGAGTGTAGAAAACCAGATACCCTTTTTACGGAGACGAGGCCTCAGAGGTGATAATGCATTTGCAATTTTATTCTTAATCGAGGATAGTTGTAGATGTGTATGAGTTGCACCATCCACTTAGGTTATCAGGTAAACTGTGTGCTCGTTTGTCAACCTTACTCTATAAAATATTACCATAGTTTTACAACATAAATATGAGTTTTTCATTATATCTACAACATTTCCAAAACTTATGAAAATTAACGAAGGGGGGGGGGGGGGTAGCAATTTGTATGAAAATTTACGGCTTCACAATCCTCTTATTATTGCAATTTCCACCATCTCTTTAACTTTTGTACGTGGTAGAGGCATGCTGCAGCTATAATAATAGTGTAGCACGAATGGGTTGGCTCGACCGGGGAAGGACCACACTCTCACAGAATACTAGCGTGAAATAGCAGCTTAATGCTGCTGTGTTTTGTATGGTGAGTGTAGAGAACCGGAGACCCTTTTTACTGGAAAAGAGGCATTCTATCTTAGCCCTCATGGGTGACAACGCATCTGCATTTTAATTCGCAAACGAAGATAGATGTAGATGTCTATGGGCCACAGCAACCACTTACAATCAGGTGGACTCTGTGCTCGTTTGTCACCCTTGTTCTATAAAAACAAAACTATTATGTTTTTCGAAAAAATTTCATTTTTACACTTACCTATACAAATGTAGTATATACCGGCAATTATGATAATCACCAACGCCAGCAGCTTGGAGGAGGTGAACACATCTTGTATCCTCATCGTCCATCGAACGCTTATGCAGTTGATAGCAGTTAGGATACCTGTGGGAAAAAATGTCTTCCTATGAGTTCCGTAAATATAGCTTAGTAGGTAATATTTACTTTATTTACTAGGAGAATACTTCTTTTGTCTAGGCGTACGTCTGGGTAGGTATCCTCTTACCCATTTCTGCCACCAAATAGCAGTGCTTGAACTGCCGTGTTTCTGTTTGAAGGGTATAGAGGGTCAGTATAATTATTACAGGTTCTGAGGTATTGCATCTTAGTCTTCAGAGATGACAATGCAACTGGACAATATGGACTAAAGTATCCAATTACTATCAGATGGACTATTAGTGTATTTGTCATTGGAGTTTTTTTTTAAAAGGAGAGGGGGCAAACGAGCATGCGGCTCACCTGATGGTAAGTGACTACCGTCGCTTATGAACAACTGCAACACCAGGGAAACCAGGGGAATCGTAGATGCTTTACCGCCATTTAAAAAGGAGTAGGCTCTTTTCTTGAAGGTCCCTATCCGTATCGGTCCGTATCGGTCCGGTAAAATCGCTGGTGGTAATCGATTCCACAAGGAAGTTGTGCGAGGAAGAAAACATCTTCAGTTTTATAAATGTACGTATGTACTTGTGATAGTAGTGGTAGGTAAACGTGATGCAATAACCTCATTTTATTGCTACTTGATAGTCAGCAAATCAGACAATTTCTACGCTAAATAAAACACCTTATTTGTATGCAAGATCCATCGGATGTTTACGATAAGTTGCACAGTATTTAGCATATTTAAATCCTGTTTTATCTTAACAGTGCAGCATCCTGATATAAGACTAACCTTCCCTCGTCCGTATTTTGTAAACAAAATAACAAATATTTAAGTACGCGCATATAATTTGCCCAATACTTTTTTAATAATTTCGTTCATTGGTTATTTCAAAATCATACGTAGTAGAGCCATGCTTCAGGTAAATTATGGTTGTGGCATGAATGGGTTGACTCCTCGGGAGAGAACAAAGCTTTTACAATATGCCAGCGTGAAAAAAAAATTATCTCTTTTATTTCATTAAGCATTTAACAATTTGCATAAGGTAGGGAGCGTCTTTTAAGCACCCTAAGGCACTTGGGTCAGACACTCCTGCGCTTCCATAGTCCATACAAAACTTTCTTAGAAGTATAAGATTACATATTATACAAATAATTTAAAATTAAAAATTTTGTACAGCCGACTTCAATATAGGTTATTTGAGAATAACTCAATAACCATTGGTCTGACCTTGATCAAATTCATATGGGACCACACGAGGACTATTAGCTTTCATATAAAAAAAGAATCATCGAAATCGGTTCGCCCAGTACAAAGTTATGAGGTAACACACATAAAAAAAAAAAAAAAACATACACTCGAATTGAGTACCGTCTCCTTTTTGGAAGTCGGCAGAAAAAAAAACAAAAATGTTTAAAATTATTCAACAATAAATGTGTGCGCGCAAGGTATATAAAAAAAGTAATAAATCATATTAAATCCTTCAATATAGGATTGATATATTTCAATACTTACTGATTAATGGAATCATCATTCATTCGGATTAGAACAACAGGATCTTTGATGAATAATTAGGTTAAGAGGGAGTTTCCGCCTGTATAATAATTAATGCAGAACGATCGTATAATTGACGGTCTCATTGAACTCCCTCAAATTTAATACCTATTCATAGTCTTACTGTTTCATTTGTATTTAATTGCGATAGACAATGCTCAAATTCAAAATGAAAAACATTGTTTATCGTAATTAATTGCAGTAATACCTAATAGGGTAACATGTGAGAGTTATAGCTTAACTTATGATGTTTCTTAGATAACTCAACAGCATAAAAATAGACTTTATGTAGTTAATATTAAAAACAGACTTCAATACTAAAACTAATAAAATAATTTGCACGTAATGACTTCTAAAGTCGGGGCAAAGACAACGTATTCCATATTTTCCATCCCTAGGCTTGGATGTATTTCTTAAAATATGGCGCTACGCCTGAAGTATAATAACCTATTTAGCCGTTTCTTAGAAATCCATGAACATACATAAAAAAATTACCCGTCGAATACATAGATCCTCTTCGTTGTTTGACTTTCGTTAATAAAAAGTTGTAGGGTCGTTCCGCTGGTTTTTCGGCCTTTTAGTGGAGTTGTTAACTTTAAGGTACTATAAATAATTATAATATAATAATTATATTATAATAATTTATAGAAAAAATAATTGCCATTATGATGGCCTAGTGCTGTTAATGGTAATTTGTAACTCAATTATGCTACAAGAAAAATCTCTTTTGTATAATAATTTTTGATGTGAATAATATTTACATATTGCTAGTTTTCGGCCCCAAATTTTAAGTTTCGGCCCACAAGAATTTTAGTTTTCGGTCACTGCATTAGACACGATAGAAAATGTACCTTAACCTTAACTTAATATATTTTTGTAAAATTATAATAAATTTCGTGTCGTTAAATATGGTAATCAAATCTTTTCATTTATTTTGTACTTCCTCATATTTTAGTCCATCAAAATCATTCAAAATCTCAAATTCATTTGGTGCAAAAGTCACATCCAATATTTTTTTCATATCTTCTTCTGTATCGCTTATTAAGAGCCCTCTTACATTTCGGCGTTTCGCAAATTTAGGTATTTTACGCACCGAGCGGGCGGCAAACTACGCGACCGATACTTTCTTTCATATCTATTCACTCGCTCGCACTATAATACTGTGAGTATGGCGATTAAACGATCTTGATCTTCCATAATACAAAGTTTTCTTAGGATGGACTTCAGTGGATGGAATATTTTTTGGTGTGTCATTTTAATGTTATCTCATTAATTTATTATTATATAATTATATAATTTATTATTTATTATTATATACCATTTTCATATATTATTCATTATTTATGAAATTTAGTGTCAAAATAAGTACACATAAATATTTTAATTGTTACGCTGTAATCGAATGTTAATAATCGATTATGTCTACTACCGGTAGAATAGTGGTATAAATGAATAAACGGTTGCAACCTGTTTTAATAAATATAACAACCAAATGTTACTAATATTTTTTAATCGGTACTTACAGTCAATTACTATATTTTTTATAAGAAAAATATTTGCTGCGACGGCATTGACCGAACTTTTCTCGATTCGATAATTTCAGGCAGTACACACTTTTCATAAAAAGCTTGTAACTTGGGTAACATATTGAAAATCTAAAATTGGTTGTATTTGTAAATTTTTAGTACTTTTAATGCATTAATCTGGGCCAATACATATTATGGCAAGTATTCAGACATTTTAATTGCTAAATGAAGCTGGACTTCGATTTGGTAAAACCAGTCATTATTTTGATTTAATGTTACACTTGAATCACTGAATTTATAACCTTTAACTTTTTTTTGTCGAAAGGCCGTATCAAAATCTATTCCGAAAGCTGAAATAGGACATTTAACTTCAATAAGACCGTTGCTGTATAAACCATTAGGTGAAGCCCTCAAATAACAATGATCTAAGTCAATGAATAGACCACATTTTTGAAGAGACGTAATCTAAATTATAACTATATAAAATAGTTTTAAACCGATCGATCAAAAATTGCGGTCGTAGTTGACGATTTTCTAGTATGCAGGTAATCGACGCACACTACGATAGCAATCGACGCACACTACGGTAGTATCGAAACGATGCAGCGCCCGAAATAAACTGACGCAGGTCCACCCTCGGCAAGCGCTCGCGCGTTAATGATCGCAGATGGCCGGCACAGTGAAATATATAGTACTTTTATTTAATTAATTAAAATATAATAGTAACGATTTAAAAAGTAAAAATAATAGCATAGTGTAAGCAAATGTTGATGATTATTTTGGTATAAATTTTACTTCTAAATGATGTAGAACTTCGGAAATATAGGGGCTTGTATCGAAGCTTTTTTGGTCGTTTTTTGAATTATGTCGATTTTTTTTTCCTAGCGTGAAAAGCATATAACGAAAATGTATTCCATTATTATTAAAGTGTAGGATATTTGGGAGATAAAAATATTTTTTTTGATGGTCGATATTCAATAGAATCTACAAATTAGAGCTCCCAAATCATGTCTTCGAGAGTTTTTGCCTAAACATGCTTTGGGAGAATGATTATTACTGATTAAATAAATAAGTTATCTAAAATCCATTCCGAGCTTATTTGAGGAGAGAAAACGAACTATTTTTACCAAGTAATAGTTATTTCAAGCAATGAACGATAAACATAAAATTTCAACGAGGAAACCTTGTAATTTCGCGATTTTTTGTAATACGCCCCTTAAAATGTCATAACACCAGGTGCAATTTATTTCTTTCATGGAATTCTCGGATTTTGCGATTTTTCGTTTTTGAACTTTAGCACTTTCTAACTTTCTTTTTCTTTTTATACTCTTATCTTTTTCAAAAGTTTTTATCTTTTTTAACTTAGTTCTAACTTCTCTATTTTAACTTTCTCTTTATCTTTATAAAGTTTTCGCCACTCCGCAGATCAAATAGCCACAAAAGAAGTTGTACGTGTAGGTACTGTTAATGTTTGATTTTTTACGAGTTCCGGTTTATATAAATGTTTTTTTCTATCGCATCTCTGTATTCTTTATTTAATAGTACTGAAGCCGATGTTTCACTAGTTTGTAGAGGTGTGCTAGTCTGTTTTATTGGAATATCAACCAGCATATTTTCTAAAGTTTCAAAGGCGTTGTTTGTTATCATCGGTGTTAGTGGTAGTAGTATCATCGTGGCCATTGCACTACTTTGAGTCGTTATTAATGCATTACTGGAATCTATTACCATTTCCGGCATTGTCAGTACTGTTGTTGTTGGTAGGCTTACTTGAGTTGGTGATTACAAGAACATCATCTAACGAAACTAAGGAACCGATATTCAAATAACTTCCTGACAAATGCAATGTTGAAATGATTTTAAAACGATTCTAATGCATCGGTAGATGAATCCATAATTACCAGAACATCGCCAACCATGTTTTTTTCTGCCAGATTTGATTTTAAATGTTTCAAAACTTTTCTTGTGGAAATTAGGTCTGCGTTAGTTGTCCTTTAGAAATATATTTTTTCTGATGTGTTCACAAATTTGTCTTTCCGGGGTATTCCGGACACATTTTGAGTAATCCACTACATTGTGAACCAATTCCACATTTTCTAAAACCATTTACTAATTATATTTCTTTGGAGGAGCCATCTGAAGAAAATGATGTCTTATTGAATCTTCTTCCTAAAACGCAACGTGAATGAAATATTTCATGAAATGTCCGTCAACCAACGCAGTATTCAATTTTCCACGGGTTAGAATCTGTGAATGGCCATTTTAAGAGACATTTCAAATTTTTCCGCCATGAATATTTTAACCGTGGTTGTCGCAATCTTATGACAGATTTTAAAATAGCAGCTGCTCTGCTGAATGCATTTACTCCGCCATTCACAGAAAATATACATGCAGAGTAGTTTGTTTCAATTATATATGAGCGCCTGTTTTTAACCAACACTATACGAGCCGAGTTAGTTAGGGAACATAATTTAAACAGGTGCGGTTCCTGGTTTGTACCTATAGATGCGACAACCCTATCTTTTCCGCAGCTATCCATGGAGGAATTTATACTATTTGCATGTGGTTTAAATCAAATTCACCAGGCCCGTTTATATGTGGATGAATATTTCCGCTCTCATGGATTATATTACATTAGAGGTATCCCCAGAGAGAATACATGATTTAAAGGGAATAAGCCCAATGTTGCTTCGTGCTAAAATAAAGTCCCGCCATTCTTCTGGTAAAACTCATTTTTACTTGTATTTATAGTTGCAGAAACAAACATGAATGGCTGGAAGGCAACCAGAAGTTATTGCTGTAACTGCATTGTATGTTTAAAAACAGTGGGACGCTCTCATGTGATGAGCATTATTTGGTACCTAAGCTATGCTTGCCATGAGGGTATTACCCGACCTGCCCCCTTCTTATATGAATTAATATTAAGAATTGAGTAATTATAAGTACAATAAAATAAATGTACTTACAAAAACAAAGTATTGTTTTATTTATTTACACTCAAAACCCCATCAGAATTTCATAATAATCAAACTGTTGCAGTCCGCTGCTGTTTATAGGTAACTCCTAATGCACCCCGCTGAATAAGTACGATCCTCATCTCAATCTACCAACGTAATGGTAAGTAAAATAGTACAAAGATAGCGACAAGCAATCTAGAACATTTACTTTATCACCAAAACAATGTATATGTGCATATATGTAACAATCTACATTGGTACACTAATACATAACCTTAAAAAATAAAACTGGTTATAACTTTTATGTCCCAAGTTTTAAAAATCTAAGAATTTAAATAGGGCTTGTCTATCCTACTAACTGCCAATTAAAACAAAAAATATCCCAAAAACACGAAATTTTTTAGTTGTACGAAATTCCCATACAAGCCTGCCGTTCTCCTGAAACGCGCGCCACTATTGATTTTGCACGATCTTACACTCTTTGACAGCTCCTGTGCCGGCGTCGAACTGAACTATTTATTATAAATCGCGTGTTGTGTTTACCCGATAAAGCAATGCCAAAGGCCGAAAACTAGACCCGGCCGGCTTACCGGCGCAACGACCCTACCTCGTTTCATACAACCAAATCGTGAGCGGAATAATAGTGAACTTCGGCATGACTTCGACAGTTGTTGAGGTAGTAATATTTTTTTTTCTTAATTCAAATGTACAATTACGTTGCAAATATTTTCACTTTAATTTAGAATATAATAATTTGTTCGCATGAAACCGTAGTAGACCAGAGGCTTGCGATTTTTCTGAAATTTCTTTAAAAAATAGTAATACAAGGTCGATTTCAGCCGTCAACCCTGCAAAGTGTTGATTCTTTGCTGCCCTAAAACCCTTTCATTAAATAAAAGGAATGCACGTGTCCCACAGTGACGCATATTATGTAACTAGCTGTGCCCCGCGGTTTCACCCGCGTCATTACGTGTCCGAGGTGCGCGACATGACCTAGTTCAAGCATTTTATAACGGCTAGGGTTTAAGCGTCGTTCGCGCACCCAGCCAAGTATTAAATTATTTTAATTTTACATTATCTCTTAAACTATGCGTCCAAATAACATGGTATAAAGAACAAAGTTTATCTTCATAAAATTGTCTTGATGATGAAGTAACTTTCGCTCGTAATGGTAAATAGGCCATGCCTAATAATAACGTTCATAAATCACTTTTAAATTTTCAATATTTTTTTGTCACAAAATACCAAATTATGGCTATTATAATATAAGAAATAGACATATGGTATCGCCGACTTTTTTTTAGACGGAGTAAAGGTAAGGTAAGGTAAGTAAGTAATATTTTTCTGGAACATTGTATTTACGTATCCCTAACGATAACACCAGCGTACGCGGATAAATCATTTCGGGAGTGCTTTTTCTTTCGACTTGCTTAACAAATATCCATATTTAAGGCTAGCTGAGTAATATAGCTTAATGCTAGATAGCCTATACTATTCCACATAAATTTGGTTATAATATACAAAAAGAATTTTTCAAATCGGACTGGTAGTTCCAGAGATTAGCGCGTTTAAACAAACAAAAAAACAAAAAAACTCTTCCGCTTTATTATATTAGTATAGATATAAATATAATTACGTTACTTACATTAAGTCTTAATAAAAAAAAAATCAGTAAATCCTCTTACGCATTCTACAAATTAGTACCAATGCTCAATATCAAGGCCTTTCTGACAGTGTACCATGGTTTAGTTTCCTCCATTCTTAGATACGGCATTATCTTTTGGGGTAACTCTACGAATAAAGAATTAGTATTTAAAGCCCAGAAGCAATGCATAAGGACCATTTTCAAACTAAAGGTCACGGAGATCTGTAAAACATTTTTCATACAATATAAATTATTGACATTACCCTCACTTTATATTTTGGAAAGCGCAATGTTCGTTAAGAGCAATCCTAAGCTATTCCCACGCATGTCTGATGCGGCCGTTCGTAATAGACGTGATAACAGTAAACTTCGTCTACATAAATCAAAAACTACTTTAATGAATTACAGCATATTTTGCATGGGCCCAAAAATATATAATAAAATTCCTAAACGCTGGAAAGAACATAATAGTAACATACTCAAAAATAAATTAAATAATTTCCTTGCAAATAAAGCCTACTACAATGTTAATGACTTTCTGCAAGACAACATTGACCACTAACTGCTATGACATATAATATCTACATTTATATAAATTATTGCACATTATCTTACTGCTAATTGAACATAATAAAGTAGAATTCATAAAATAATCGAAAGTAATAATATACGAAATTGACTAATGTAAGTATGTAACACTAAGAATTTGTACAATCATTTAGGTAAATAAAGGTATGTTTTTAAGTACAAGTATATTTAAATATATAGATTCTCCTCTCGAATGATGTTTGTTTTCTGTTTTAATGTTTATTGTATAATTTATTAATACTAAATAAGGCGAAGGCCAATTGGAATTGTAATTTTTTTATTTATTTTTTAACATTTGTACGCCGTAGAGGCTAAACATGACTGTCGAGATATTTTCTTTTAACATCTTGCATGCATATGTATGTATACTCATGTTTGAACAAATAAAATGATCTTTATCTTTATCTTTACTTTTTACTTTGCACACCCATCATTAATACGTAATTTTACTAAATATGATTTTATATATTAGAAACAGAAATAGAACCTTTTTTATTCAATATAGGTTATAGATAATACTTATTGAAAGTCACTCTTTTGTTTAATTACCACTGGTTCGAAAAAAACCTCTGTCCTGGGAAGAACCAGCAAGAAACCCAGCGGGACTTTTTTTTTAAATAACAGCTTACAATAATGTATGTTACACAAATTAACAACACAACGAATTAGAAATAGCTTAGTAGCGATCACCTCATTTCCAGGGGTTATTATCATCCATAAATTCTTTAATATTATAATAACCCTTTTTATAGACACTTAGTTTAATAAAGTTTTTGAACTTTGAGGAGGTCAAATTTTGTATATTTTCTGGAATTTTGTTGTAAAAGCGTATACATTGCCCCAAGAATGAATTACTGACTCGATGGAGTCGAGTAATTGGTACTACTATTTTTGTAAAACTACTTTTATTTTTGTGTACGTATTGAGAGACCAAAGTTAATATATTAATTTCCTTAAATTATTGTCGCAGCGACTCTTTAGGCTTTAAATCATAAATTGCTCTTATGGCCCTCTTCTGTAAAACAAATATAATTTCAGTATCAGCTGCGTGTCCCCATAGTAAAATACCATACGACATTATGCTATGGAAATAGCTAAAGTAAACTAGTCTAGCTATTTCAACAGTGGTAATACTTCTAATCTCTTTTACAGCATATGCTGCAGAACTAAGTCTGCTTGCTAGTTTTTATATATTGGGGCTCCATTGAAGCTTCGCGTCTGTTGTGATTCCAAGAAAAATGGTGGTGTCTACAAGATTCAGTTTCTCCCCATTTAAAATTACATTAGTATTTAACTGTTTGACATTTGGAGTCATAAATTTCATACATTTCATTTTAGTGCCATTTAAATGCAAATTATTAAGATTGAACTAATTTACTAATTTAGATATAGCATTATTTACTTCGTCATATTTTAGTGATTGTCGACTTTGTGTTCTTCTGCGGCGGGGCTTGCAGAACTTAGCTCCGACCGCATGGATTAGTTTCCACGAGCTTGTCATTCAAATCGTCCACTTCATTGCAGTCTTCTAGGCACTGAAAGCGGTTTTGTAACTCGAGCTGAAAGTTTTCGGGACTTTGGATTAGAGCACGAGGGGGACGGAGCGTTGACTTCATTAGACGAGACCTCTCCAACTTAACGTTTAGGTTCAGTGTGCCTCTAACCATTCGGTGATCGCTGCCGGTTTTCACCCTCGCAATCACTGAGACATCACTGAACAGTTGTCTTCTGGTCGTCATAATGAAGTCAATCTCATTTTTTGTCGAACCGTCGGGGCTCGACCAGGTCCACTTCCTGTGGGGCCGCTTCTGGAAGAAAGAGTTCATCATAAAGAGTCCCTCTTTCTCCATGAAGTCGGCCAGCTGCTGGCCCCTTGGGTTCCGTTGCCCTATTCCAAAATTCCCTACCTTCAGCTCACCGTTCTCTCTTGTGCCTAGTTTTGCATTGAAGTCTCCCATTAACACCAGGTTTTGGAGGAATGCATGGCTCTAGATATAACCTCATACATTTCCTCCACCTCCTCATCGGGGTGTGCCGAGGTTGGTGCGTAAACCTGTATGACCTTCAGCGAATACCGTTTGGTGAATCGAAATGAAAAGATTTAATGGAAGATAAATTAAAATCGCCACTTAAGAAAAAAGTTAGAAGATCGATAGTTACACATATCGACAATTTTGATAACGACGCCATTAGAAACCATATCTATGGCTACTATAGTAGGAACGAATTGCCGACTCTCGATAAATTGTAAAATACTTCACGAGAATCTGGACTGTTTCACGGCAGTAGAACTTCTTTCTGGAGGGTTTTAAAAAATGTTGGCTTTTCTTATAAAAAATGTGATAAAAGGCGGATTTTGATGGAACGTAGAGATATAGCTTTAGCCAGATTTAATTTTCTAAGATCAGCAAAGTCCATTGCCGTTTGGAATAATGTTATATTTTTAGATGAGACGTGGCTAAACGCTAATCATACAGTTGGCAAGATATGGACAGACGACACTCCTCACTCCTCCACAAAAGTACCTAGTGGCAAAGGCGAACGCTTAATTATTTGTCATGCGGGTTCCATGAAGGGATTTGTTCCGAAGTGCCTCTTGGCGTTTAAATCTAAGAAAACTGTGGAATACCACGAAGTGATGAATTTTGTTAAATTTAAGGAATAGTTTTGTACCTTATTGACCAACTTGAATGAGCCATCGACGATCATTATGGATAATGCACCGTATCATTCAGTGCAAATAAGTAAGCCTCCAACTTTTAGCAGCAAAAAAAGCCGATATTGTGAAATGGCTGAATGACAATAATATTGTTGCTGATATGTCCATGTTAAAAGTTGAGCTGCTGCATTTGGTTGCTATAAATAAGTCAACTAGACCAAAATACGTATTGGACGAAATGACTAAGTAAGCCGGACACAATGTAATGCGTCTTCCACCCTACCATTGTCAATACAATGCCATAGAATTGATTTGGGCGCAAATTAAAGGCAAGAATTTAAACAAATCTTTTTTATAATTTATTTTTACCTTATTTTAACATTTTATCTGTTGCTATATTAACACGCAAACCTTTATTTTAGGTTATGCGGCTCGTAAAAATACCAGCCCACCGTTTACTTCAAACAAAATGCTGTCATTGTTGCAAGAAGCTTGTGATAGTGTTACTGCCGCGAATTGGAAAAGTGTGGTTTTACTAACAAAAAAATTTGATTTTCGCTGATTAGGACAGAGACATAATTATCGATGCCGTCATAGATAACCAAATTATAATAAATACAAGGGATTCTACAGACGATGATGAGGGTGAAGATGACGATGCCGAACATGAAATATCGATTTCGGCTAGTGATGATGAATATGTTCCATCTTGATAAAAATATCATGTAATATTATCTAATTAAAATTAAAAAATAGTTTTATAAATTTTAATTTGATGCTAATCCTTTTTCTGTCCATACGATTTTAATTTGTTCGTTATAGTAATCGTAGATCAATATCGTGAAGTATCGACTATAGCGGTACTTTACTAGTACTTGATTATTGACATCTGTCAAATGGGACTTCCTAATTGGAATAGAGTATAGTGACAGTAGTAGTAGTGATAGTAGTAGACAATATCTTCGTACTTTCAACATAAAAAATATAAGGTGTATTGGAATTACAAGAATATACACATTTAAATGGCATTACAAGTCACGCGAAACCGAAAATAATAAACAGTGAGACATGAGAACTCATATATTCGACTCTTGTAAGATATTAAATTACTACTGTGGCAAAATTAACATCCAGCTAAATAATTTTACGCCATATAAACACTCACGTCATAATATCATATCAATTCATACAAATAACTTGTTTAATATTTAGTATCTCATAAAATTGATGCATGCTATTAAGACATAAAGGAAGATTTTTAAAATGTTTGTCTGTCTCGCCTATCTGGGCTAATCTTCGGAATGCCTGAACTGATTGTAATGAAACTTTACGGGAACTATGCCAGAAGCGATCTACGCTATATTTTATCTAAAAATCTTGGATATTTATAAAAATAAACGAAAATTTGGTAAAATAAATGATTTTTTATTACATTAAAACTAAATAACGCCACAATAATAGATACCCTCAGCCGATGCCAGGGTGGGTCACTAGTGTATAATAATATTTATCTTACTAGTAATATAAAAACCGGGCGGCCATTATATAAGTAATATGTATATTATAATGAATATTTTGTATTTAAAATATTAACTTGTTGCTTGAATGCGGGTGCAGAACGTTTTTCTGTCATTTGCAAGTAAGGTGAAATCCCGGAGAAGTCCTGTATGATCTCTGAAGGGGCCAATAAGTAATAAATGGCGGAAAATCTATCTATTCCAAGAATTGGTCATGGTAAATAGCATTACGAATGCTAACGTTATTACTAGTTATTTGTTACTATCATGGAAAGACCGTTATCCAACAATGTATTTGGGTATTTTTATATTTAAAATAAGGGTGGCAAATTAGAGCACAGTCTACCTAATAGTAAGTGGATGTTGTGGCCCATAGAAATCTACATTTATCCTCAATAAATAATCAAAATGCAGATGCGTTGTCACCCGTGAGGACAAACATGGAATTCCTCTTTTCCAGTAAGAAGGGTATCCGGTTCTCTACACTCACCATACGAAACACAGCAGTGTTAAGCTGCTATTATTTAGGCTAGTATTATATATATATATATATATATATATATATATATATATATATATATATATATATATATATAGCAAGAAACCCAGTGGGACGTTTTTTTTTAATAATAAAATTAGGTAATATGTTTTATAATTTAATATGCAAACATTTGGAAATAGTATGGTAGCTTATTTTTAGTGGTTATTATCATATGCGAGTACTCTTTATTAGTATGATAACTCTTACTAAATAATTTTTGCTAATTATATTAAAAAAAATAACATTCTGAGACTTTGTTGTAAAAGCGTTATAAATTGCCCCATAATGGAATTATGTTAGAGTCAAGTAACTGCTAGTTCATATGATGTGATAATATTATTTTTGCTTTCGCTTAACTAACCTCCGTCAAATGTAGTGCTTTTGCGATAATATTGGAGTGGAGACACGTCTACCAGTAATTAGAAGCTCTGAGATTCGAACCAAGAGCTCGCGGCAAACGTACCGTTGAAAGTATAATGCTTTACGAAAAAGTTGGGTAGTACTTTTGTCTCTTCTCTTACATCATGACATAAATAATAAAAAGTGCACTCTAACGCCTGTTTTACTCAACCAGTAATTTGTTGAATAAGTTTTAAATTACGAAGTCCATAAAATATTCAGACCAGCATTAAAGGCGCCTGAACTCTGATATTGCAATCACCAATCACTCTCCCAAGTGAAGATTACAACAAACTGCTCGCTGTATGAGAGGCCCGTGTTCACTGGATTACTTTCGAACTGATAAGGAGAAAGATATGGAGATGACTGACTCTAGTAACTTGATTGGTGATGAAAACTATTGTAGATGTTAATTTTTTCATTGCAAGTCTATAACAGGAGTCCTGTTAATAATAGAAAACTGGATGGGGCGCGAAGGCCTCTCAGAAAAACTAAAAAAATATGTCCCAGGAAGAATGGGAGACACGTGGCCTTAAAAATAACTGAATTTTGTACCCTTGATCTCATTGATGGCTATTACGACTACAAATTGAGAAATTACAAATACATTATTTCTTAGAATATTCACAAATGTTGTCATTTTATTACTAATAAAAAAATGGTGCATTCGGTTTTTTTTTTAATAAAGTTTGAGTATCTGTGTTGAAGAAAAAAGTATGACGACCTGTGTGGTCAAATACAGAAATAATATGCCTATGTACTTTAAGCATTTTCTAAATTGTTGTGTTAAAGCAATAGCTTAACTACTTAATAGGTTAATTGTTACTTTATTACGCACTTAAAACAGTTAAAAATAATATCAAAAGTCCATCAAATGGTTAGTTGGACTTTAATAACTAAGTTAGCTAAATTTAAGAAGATTCAGAGTTTTTTGGTAAAATATTACGGACGAATCTCCAACCAAAAGAGACGACTATAATATATATATATATATATATATATATATACAGGGTATTTTTGGAACGCTCCCGAAAACTAAGACAGGCGACAGCACCAAGTATACCTTTGATCATGGGTCACAAATAAATTTGATCCTGATGAAAAAAAAATCATATTTTTACAACGTTTTATTAGATTTATTCACGCGCCATCATGTTAGTACAGCTAAATGAAACGATAATTTCATAAAAAAAAATCATGAAAATACTGAAACCTAAAACCAGCAGTGGAATAACTGAATTCATATCAGGTGATTAAAGGTCAATGTACGCGCGAACGCAAATTCGCGCGGTCCGCAACTAGCGGGCTATACCACAATACCTAATAATTTACAACACTTGTCTAAATACCTAACTTATCTACTTAACATACTATTTTGCCACTGTACTTGTCTCCACGTAGCCATTTTAATCCGAATTTACAGGTTAAATAACCCAAATAACTGGTTCGATTTCCCGCTAATAACAAAATACATAAATGAAATGTAACCAAGGTTAAAGTCATGCGTTTTTATTCATCGTGTAGGTATGTTTATTATTCTCATGTATTCAGTTATGTATGTATTCAGATTAGTTCAGTACTAAGTTATTTAAAAGAATTAGTTATGAAACAGCTTACCGCTCTAAATCCTCCGTGGTCTTATGAGATGCGGCTCAAATTGTGCTCCATTCATTTCAAGGCAGATTTGGGCTCGGTGTTGCGTCTCCTCATGGAGGCGGGGCATCATCGTGTGATCTTCGACACAGTCCGTACGTAGTTTGTCGAAAACATCCACGATCCTTTTGTAGTTTCGTCAGCACTATCACACTCACGATTAAAAACCCTTTCTTTCACATACCCCACAGAAAGAAGTCTAACGGGGTCAGATCTGGTGCGCGAGGTGGCCAAGCGTGTGGTCCTAGTCCGCCAAATCCAGCGATCATCAAATAGCTCATTGAGGCGCTCACCATTATACTGGAACCATGTGCGGCGATATATCAGCCAACGATAGGTCGTCTAAAATGTCTGTCAACTGTTCTTTTATAAAGTTTAGGTATCGCTGTCCGTTCAGTCACTGTGGCAGAAACACTGGTCCCAGTATGCAATCCTTAAATAAACCTGCCCATACGTTAACCGACCATCGGGTTTGGTGCCCGGTTTGTCGAACAGCGTGCGGGTTAACCTCTGAATACACGTGTGTATTTCTTCGGTTCCACAGGCCGTTTCTGGTAAATGTCGTTCAGATAATGTGCTCAATGGAACCAGCCACACGTTGTTGCTAGTATAATAACCAACGGCAGAAAACTCGTCGGCGGTCGTGATCGCCGGGAACTAAAGCTTGCACTTTGTGCAATTTGTATGGGCGCATTCGGTTACGCTTCAACACTGTGCACTGCACAGTATGACACACTTGTTCCATCCCGACGTCTTAACAATTTATTTAGCGATACTTCGTGTACCTAGGTTCGGATACATAACATGTTGTCGTATTCACAATCACTATAAACGTACGCGTCAAGCATTATTAAAACAAAAAACGTAACAACAAGTAACAAAATCAACACGGAACTGTTTCAAAAACTACAATTAAACTGAAACCTACTGCGTCACAGCGTGATGCGATGCGGTCGAGTGGAGGGAGGTTACAGTCGCGTTCTAAAGTACTACATGGTATTGGGATATTGTTTTATAATATTATAGTAAGTAATTAATTGTTTTATTGTAGAATCATAATAGGTGCCTTACTTGGAATTAAAAATGGATAATGTTTACTTGAGCATTATTTATTATTTCTATCGTAAAATATAAAGTAGTTTGTAACAAGAAAACTTAAGGTAAGGGTGGCACGCCGTCCATTATGTCGTCTTGGGTCACATGGAAGCCAGATGTTGAAGGTGTGTTGGTGTTACTGGATGCTACTTCATCATCACTTTCATCTTCGCTTGAGCTTCCGTCATCAGGTCGATCACATGGTAATTTTTTCGGTATTCTTCCTCAACACTTTTAAATTTACTGCACAATTTTCCCCATTCACCTTCTCCTATCATATTTACCTTTTCGTTCACTAGTTTAGTCATAAAACAATAGATATAAATAATTTTTCTTTCCTTCCTTTTTAAAACATCGTCGCGAGTCGCAAAGTAAGCTGTGTATGCGACTGTATTTTTGGAGCGTACAAAGCGCGGGAACCAATAGCATGCAGGCACAGTAATACTGGCGGATTGTTCCCCCGTCGCGCCCCCTTCGTACCAATATGTGATAAATCGCTGTGCCCAAGTTCAAGGCCAGCGTTCTTTTTTCACCGTTCGCGCGTACATTAACCTCCATTAGTCAGGTGATATCAATTCAGTTTTCACTGCTGGTTTTATGTTTCAGTATTTTCATGATTTTTTTTATGAAATTATCATTTCATTTAGCTGTACTAACATGATGGCGCGTGAATAACGCTAATAAAACGTTGTAAAAATATGATTTTTTTTTCATCAGGATCAAATTTATTTGTGACCCATGATCAAAGGTATACTTGGTGCTGTCGCCTGTCTTAGTTTTCGGGAGCGTTCCAAAAATACCCTGTATATATATATATATATATATATATATATATATATATATATATATATATATATATATTAGATTAGTGAATTAACAGCATCATAAGCACCATTACAATGTATTGTCGTCAGTGGTGTGTTTTCCCTAGTGTAGTGGTGTTGGAAGTAGTGGTGCTGCGATTAGTGGTGAAGGGGATAGTGCACGCAATTGAGGGAGGGCGGGAGGTGTTTCAAACTAGGTAAGACACATACATCATTTTATTTTATCGAGCGGATGTACGCAAGGTAATTTTTACCAACTTTAATATAGATTAGTGTATATATTATTGATTGTGAAGAGCCATGGTACCTCAGGGGCTAACCGCTAGCTTTAAATTAATTGCTATTTCAAGTGCTGATTTACCACGTAATCGACGCTGAATGGAAACATCGTAAGCAAACCTTCATGTCTGAGAAATAAGAAAAAGAATCCTTGCCCTAAAATCCTCTCTGAAATGAGAGGAGTCCTGTGCCCAGCTGTAGGTATATAGGCTTTAACTTTAACTTTTTTTACTAACTTTATTGATTAAGATAAATAAGTTAGATAATAAACTTATCAGATACAAATTCTCTTAAAGCTTTTAAAATATGTATGTAATGTATGCTTAACCTTTAAATGGTTTGAAATGTCATAAATTTCTATTTTATTTTGATTGATTGATTTATGAAAACCCAAGAACTCATAAGTAAAATGAATCACTGTACGGAGATATTTACTTCTTATGTAGTATAATTAAAGCAAAGGTATAAGATATAATCGTAATTTACGATTAAATAAAGACCACGATAGTCTAGAGACAGACATGTCTACCGCAAACTTGAAGATGAAAATTAATCATTGCATCCAGTATGACTGATAACGAACTTATGACATGGAGTCATGCTTGGAGTCTGAATGAGAAGCAAAATGGGCTGTACAACCGTTAGATTATACATATTATTTCAAATAGACGATCGTGTTTAGGCTAACTTTACACGACATGCCTACTGGCTCTTGATAGATGGAACGTCGAATTGAGCCTTGTACGAACCGCGCAATATAATAGACTAATGGATTTTCTTATAGCGTCCTTTAAATTAAATAAATAATATCAATTATATCATTATATGATTTGCTATAAGTTATAACGCTTCTTTCAAAGATTACCCGTCATATAGTCAGATCATAGCAGTTATTTCCTTTACAAACATTCTTCTATCGCATTCGTTATAATGAACGAAAACTTCTGACTTGCATATCTACTCTTAAAGCGGGTATAATAACAGTATGTAGGAACTAGCGTGACTAGGTTTTATTATAACCAAGCATGAAGTTCTTGTACACATCCACAGAGTAACTTGCAACGGTATCGTTACTTGAACAGAGTAAAGATTGTTTTGAGATTGTAAATATTAAAATAAAAATAAATAGTACTCAGTCAGAAATGAGAGTCACAAAGTAGGTCCCAAATGGACACTGCATTGAGGTACGTTTCGTCCAAGTATCTTCTGACAGGTGCAGCGTAATGTGGTGTCACACTATCATGCTGTATCCTGGTCCTTTGTCAGGTGGTACTTCTTCTAACAATTTGGGAAGATCATTTTGCAATAAATGTAAATTATTGCGTGGCTTATCTAAGTTTATTCGTATATCGTGGTCTACCCTCACTCAATATCATAGTATTATCCAACGAAGGTTTAGAAAGTCGTCTCTTTTGGTTGGAGATTCGTCCGTAATATTTTACCAAAAAACTCTGAATCTACTTAAATTTAGCTAACTTAGTTATTAAAGTCCAACTAACCATTTGATGGACTTTTGATATTATTTTTAACTGTTTTAAGTACGTAATAAAGTAACAATTAAACTATTAAGTAGTTAAGCTATTGTTTTAACACAACAATTTAGAAAATGCTTAGAGTACATAGGCATATTATTTCTGTATTTGACCACACAGGTCGTCATACTTTTTTCTTCAAAACAGATACTCAAACTTAATTAAAAAAAACCGAATGCTCCAATTTTTTTATTATTAATAAAATTGTTGTCATTTGTGAATATTTGTGAATATTCTAAGAAATAATGTATTTGTAATTTCTCAATTTGTAGTCGTAGTAGCCATCAATGAGATCAAGGGTACAAAATTTAGTTGTTTTTAAGGCCACGTGTCTCCCATTCTTCCTGGGACATATTTTTATAGTTTTTTTGAGAGGCCTTCGCGCCCCATCGAGTTTTCTATTATTAACAGGACTCCTGTTATAGACTTCCAATGAAAAAATTAACATCTACAATAGTTTTCATCACCAATCAAGTTATTAGAATCAGTCATCTCCATATCTTTCTCCTTATCAGTCCGAAAGTAATCCAGTGAACACGGGCCTCTCCTACAGCGAGCAGTTTGTTGTAATCTTCACTTGGGAGAGTGATTGGCGATTGCAATAACAGAGTTTAGGCGCCTTTAATGCTGGTCCTCATCGCTCATTTTATGGACTTCGTAATTTAAAACTTATTCAACAAATTACTGGTTGAGTAAAACAGGCGTTAGAGTGCACTTTTTATTATTTGTGTCATGATGTAAGAGAAGAGACAAAAGTACTAACCAACTTTTTCGTAAAGCGTTATACTTTCAACGGTACGTTCGCAGCGAGCTCTTGGTTCGAATCACAGAGCTTCTAATTACTGGTAGACGTGTCTCCACTCCAATATTATCGCAAAAGCGCTACATTTGACGGAGGTTAGTTAAGCGAAAGCAAAAATAATATTATCACATCATATGAACTAGCAGTTACTTGACTCTAACATAATTCCATTATGGGGCAATCTTTTTTTTTATATAGGGTAAGGGTGACAAACTAGCACACAGTCCACCTGATGGTAAGTGGTTGCTGCGGCCCATAAACATCTACATCTATTCTCTATTACAAATCAAAATGCAGATGCGTTGTCACCCGTGAAGATTAAGATGGAATGCCTCATTTCCAGTAAAAAGGGCCTCCGGTCACCTGCACTCACCAAGCGAAACGCAGAGGTAAACCTCTACTTCACGCTGGTATTCTGTGAGGTCGTGGTACCACACCGGTTCGAGCCGGCCCATCCGTGCGACAGCAAAAGCTGCCGCGTGGCTCTACCACTGTTAAATCTATAACGCTTTTACAACAAAGTCCCAGAATGTTTCTTTTTTAAATAATTAGCAAAAATTATTTAGTAAAAGTTATCATACTAATAAAGAGTACTCGCATATGATAATAACCACTAAAAATAAGCTACCATGCTATTTCCAAATGTTTGCATATTAAATTATAAAACATATTACCTAATTTTATTATTTAAAAAAAAAACGTCCCACTGGGTTTCTTGCTGGTTATTTCCAAGACACAGGTTCACAGGTGTTCAGTGGTAAAACCATAAATCAATTTCGTTATGAAGTATTATTGTAATCTTTATTGAACAAAAAATATTGTATTCTATTCACATATTGCACAAACATTAGATTCAATAATTATTAAACACCTGGGCGACCATGGTTTCCTCAGCGTCATAAACAAAAATATAATTTTCTCAGGAATACTAACTTGGAAAGAAAATGCAAAATCTTATCCAAATCATTAGAGTAGTTTCCGAGTAAATTACATATGTATATATAAATACACATATTTTATATATATACAGGTTGTGGTGAAATGAATGGATAATATGGTACCTGCGGGTAGAGGACGTTGTGACAGTTCAGAAAAATATGTTTCATATTTAGTAAAAAACCCTCGGTTTTCGAGATAATGCGACATTTTCGAAAATTCAAAAGAATTACAGCCTTTGCCACTCTTTTCGTGGCAAGACTCTAAATGAAGGAATTTTTCAATCTATTTTTTGGATAGTATTCCAGGATAGGAGCGCTATCGAATGTAAATTATGATTTTAGGGGCGTCAACATAGTTTTTTTTTAAACAAAGATCTAACTCATATTTCAAGATTTTCTTATTTTTTATCCTAAGTTTAACCTAACGTGGTGTAAAAAGAAACATGGTCACCTGAATGCCAAATTAAGAAAAACATGCCTGTTTCATTGAGATTTCGAAATGGTATAACTCACTGTATTTCCAGTATTTAATACAAAATAAATTCCTATTATAATGAGTTAAAGGCCTATTTTAATGAAAACCTTGTTTTTAAAAGTGTTTGGAACAACGGCCTGCATAGCCCATTGAATTTGCAGAAACGAGCCCACTGCCAGGTAGGGAATATAATTCTTGGAATAGATCGGTTACTTATACTAGCGACAATAAACCGACGGTACATATATCCTGCTCTAATACATGCTCTACAGTCTACACCTTCTAATGATCGCTTTATTCTACTTGCATGTCTCATTTCAGTAATTTTTGTGCAGCCATTTGCACACGCTCCCCATAGCTGGTCCACTGAAGTAATAGGATCTTTGTAGACCTTCTCTTTGAGGCATCTCCAGTAAAAAAAATCGAGTGGGTTAAGGTCCGGTGATCGTGAGGGCCACAAAATTGTCCTAATCTTCTGGGATACATTTCGTCGAGATAGTCTCGAACGCTATGGAAGTAATGGGCGGGGCAACCATCGTGCAGCAGCCACATTCTTCTTCTCTCTTCTAACGAAACGTTTTCCAATAAAGTGGGGAGATCGTGTCTTAAAAAATGCAAATAGCTCTCTGCGGTCAATGTTCCTGGTAATTCTAATAGACCGATGATGTTGCCCTTTTTGGGATCCCAGTCTAAAGGTTTATTTTAAATTGATACTTGGACCCGTCTTCTCTCACCAAATGAGGGTTGGTTAGCTACCAACTGTGCAGATTGTGCATATTAAAATATTCGCCCTTTTGCACGTGGACTCGTCGCTCCACAGAATTTTATCGAAGAAATATCGGTTTATTGTCGCTAATGTAATATACAGTGGTAGAGCCATGAGGCAGCTTTTGCTGTCGCACGGATGGGCCGGCTCGAACCGGGGTGGTACCACGACCTCACAGAATACCAGCGTGAAGTAGAGGTTTACCTCTGCGTTTCGCTTGGTGAGTGCAGGTGGCCGGAGGCCCTTTTTACTGGAAATAAGGCATTCCATCTTAGTCCTCACGAGTGACAACGCATCTACATTTCAGAGGATAGATGTAGATGTCTATGGGCTGCAGCAACCACTTACCATCAGGTAGACTGTGTGCTCGTTTGTCACCCTTATCCTATAAAAAAAATAATGTAAGTAACCGATCTATTCCAAGAATTATATTCTCTACCTGGTGTCGTGAAGCGACAATTAATAAGAAAAAAACCTAACCTAAGAACAACAAAACAACAAAAGTAGACCAATAAAATAATATATTTAAAGTTTTAGAAAGGTATTTACAATTTTATAAAAAAAATGAAATATGATGATGATGGATGAAGTGAGATTACAATTAGATTTAAAAAAAAATAAAGATAGGAGATTAGGAGAATATAGTATTATAGTGGAGCCTAAAGGTTGAAGTGACACGCTGCTTTTGTAGAAGTAGGCACACGCGGAGCTTGAGGTTTCTTAGCGGCGACGGCACGCAGCGCCTGGACTGGGCACACGCAAGTTCCGGAGCCGGCGCACGTAGAGCCTGGGGTAGGTGCGCTCAGCACTTGGAGCGAGCAGTCGCAGCGCCCAAAGGTAGCGCAGGCAGTAGGTGCACTCGGCGCCTGGAGCAAGCAGTCGTAGCGCCCGAAGGTAGCGCGGCAGTAGGTGCACTCAGCGCCTGGAGCAAGCAGTCGTAGCGCCCAGAGTAGTGTGGCCCCGCGCTTGAAGTAGACTTTGCCGACGACTTCACGTGTAGATGGAGGCTTGCAGGATCCCGGGGCAATGCGGCCCCGGGATAAGGCCTTTAGTAGATGTTTCTCCTTTGAGAACTGAAGCGAGACTTTTTTTGTATTCTCCAATTGTTCGGCTTTTATACCTTTTTAGAGAAAACGAGAAATTATTTAAATTAAAAGGAAATTTATTGTAAATGACCTATAGCCATAGAGTATTTATGTGAAAATATTAAATTAGGAACAACACACCAGTGACGAATTTGAATAAAAGTTACCATAACAACCATATAAATAATGGTTGTCAGAAATATAAATTTTTTGTTTTAGGTATATAATTGGAAAACCATTACATTTAAGTAAGAAATGAGATATTATTCATATAGGAAAAACTAATGCGCGGCAGCGCGCACGAAACCTGAAATTGTAGAGTTACAGAGAATTCAATAAAAGACCGAAAAGGGTAAGACTCCATTGAAAGCGATTTTAAAAGTGCTAGATAGTGTGAAAATACGAAGTGAAAATGATTTGTTATTGTGTAAAAACGTTACAGGATCCTATGGAAATAAAGGTGATGCAAAATATAAATGCAGAAAATCAAAAACAGAATGGAAAAATAGTGTAAAATGATATGTTAGTAGAATAACTGATAGCGTGAAAAGTGATGCAAAATATGAATGCAGAAAATCAAAAACAGAATGTAAAAATAGTGTACAATGAAATGTAAGTAGCATAACACTACACTGGCAGTGGGCTCGTTTCTGCAAATTCAATAGGCTATGCAGGCCGTTGTTCCAAACAATTTTAAAAACATGGTTTACATTAAACTAGGCCTTTTCTCTCATTCTCGTTGTAATAGGAATTTATTTTGTATTAAATGCTGGAAATACAGTGAGTTATACCATTTCGGAATCTCAATGAAACAGGCATGTTTTTCTTAATTTGGCACTCAAGTGGCCATGTTTCTTTTTACACCACGTTAGGTTAAACTTAGGATAAAAAATAAGCAAATCATGAAATTTTAGTTAGATCTTTGTTTAGAAAAAAATATGCTTGCGCCCCTAAAATCATAATTTACATTCGATAGCGCTCCTATCCTGGAATACTATCCAAAAAATAGATTGAAAAAATTCCTTCATTTGGAGTCTTGTGACGAAAAAGAATGGCAAAGGATGTAATCTTTTTGAATTTTCGAAAATGTCGTATTATCTCGAAAACCGAGGGACTTTTACAAAACATAAAACATATTTTTCTGAACCGCCACAACGTCCTCTATCCGCAGGTACCATATTATCCATTCATTACGCCATACACTGTATATAGAATTCATTCGTTGCGTTTCATATCTGAAAATTTTTACTCATCTAGCAGTGTACTATTGGAAGTTAGTTGGTTTAATATAAGTAACAAAGCTATTTTAATCCCATTGCTGAATTTGAAAAATATAGTCATATAAACTGTATCATGATATTGTCTCTTAAGAGATACATTTAATTAATTATACAAAAGTTTGAAGTTATCCGCATAAAATGTAAAATTCTAATTTTTAACCTTTGAGAAATCAGTATCTTCTTGTAAGTAGCTCAGTTATAAGATAATGTATAGGTAAGTTAAAGTATTTTCTGGCATATCACTCATAAAATTCAAAACGTTTACGTTGTCAACAAAATCCTAAAATAAATGTTTAGTGTATAACAGCCCATTTAACTTTAAAACAACGAAAAGCCGGTGCCATTACACCATTCGAATCAACAGTGTTTCAGCCATAGATAATACATAATATACGTTTCAGCAATAACATCATTGTCAAATTCCAGGAACACAACCGTTTCATTCTCAACAGACTGAACTGTAAACAAGTTTATTAAATTGCAATTTATAGTACTTGTATTTATGAAAAACGCCAATTTGTCATAAATACAAGAACTATAATTTGCAATTTAATAAACTTGTTTACAGTATAGTCATAGTATTTGGAAGTTAATATTATTAACAATACTCTTTGATGAAGACCGTCACAAAATTGATAGTTGATAATTACTGTGCAGCTAGAAACGCATACATCCTCCATAAAAGCCGAAGTTCGTTGATCCCTCCTAATCGAATTAGGTTAATGAGATACGGACTAAAACGAGAAGGAGTGAGTGCATTAATATTATTACTATTATTATTATTATTACGCATTATTAAGAGTGAGGGTAGAAATTGCGAAAAAATGAGGGTAAAACATTAATCTCCCACTCGTTCTAGCAGTATTAATGTGCGGCGTAGGCGACTATATTAATCAGTCAATCTATTCTGTGAGTCTTAATCAGGTCGTAATTCAGTCCATCATAGAATTATTTTTAGTACAAATAGAAAAGGTTATATTGCGAAGAGGCTGATAAGCAATGTTGCTGTTAGTTTGTATACGTAATCTATTTTGGTGATATCATTTACGTACATAATGTTACACTAACGTGTGATTATGACCGAGACGTATTACGCTGAATGTATTGATCGGTACGCTGTTTTATTAGCGATAACGATTAATTGCGTAAGGAAAAGGGCAAGTTGAACTTCCGCTCTCACACTGTTCTTATTTTTAGAAATAACCTCCTAATATATTCTAACATCAGGGACGGGATAAATTCTAATAGTCGGTACGCTGTTTCATTGGCGATAGCGATTAATTGCGTAAGCAAAAGGGCAAGTTGAACTTCCGCTCTCACACTATTTTTATTTTTGGAAATAACCTCCTAATATATTTCTAACATCAGGGACGGGATAAATTCTAATAGTCGGTACGCTGTTTCATTGGCGATAGCAATTAATTGCGTAAGCAAAAGGGCAAGTTGAACTTCCGCTCTCACACTATTTTTATTTTTGTAAATAATCTCCTAATATATTTCTAACATCAGGGACGGGATAAATTCTAATAGTCGGTACGCTGTTTCATTGGCGATAGCGATTAATTGCGTAAGCAAAAGGGCAAGTTGAACTTCCGCTCTCACACTATTTTTATTTTTGGAAATAACCTCCTAATATATTCTAACATCAGGGACGGGATAAATTCTAATAGTCGGTACGCTGTTTCATTGGCGATAGCGATTAATTGCGTAAGCAAAAGGGCAAGTTGAACTTCCGCTCTCACACTATTTTTATTTTTGGAAATAACCTCCTAATATATTTCTAACATCAGGGACGGGATAAATTCTAATAGTCGGTACGCTGTTTCATTGGCGATAGCGATTAATTGCGTAAGCAAAAGGGCAAGTTGAACTTCCGCTCTCACACTATTTTTATTTTTGGAAATAACCTCTTAATATATTCTAACATCAGGGACGGGATAAATTCTAATAGTCGGTACGCTGTTTCATTGGCGATAGCGATTAATTGCGTAAGCAAAAGGGCAAGTTGAACTTCCGCTCTCACACCATATTAATTTTTTAAAATAACTTCCTAATATTTTTTTAACATTAGAGACGGGATAAATTCTAATAGTTGGTACGCTGTTTCATTGGCGATAGCAAATAATTGCGTAAGCAAAAAGGCAAGTTGAACTTCCGCTCTCACACTATTTTTATTTTTGGAAATAAAAATAGTGTGAGAGCGGAAAAATATTCTAACATCAGGGACGGGATAAATTCTAATAGTGGGTACGCTGTTTCATTGGCGATAGCGATTAATTTCGTAAGCAAAAGGGCAAGCTGAACTTCCGCTCGCACACTGTTTTTATTTTTAGAAGTAACCTCCTAATATATTTCTAACATTAGAGACGGGATAAATTCTAATAGTCGGTACGCTGTTTCATTGGCGATAGCGATTAATTGCGTAAGCAAAAGGGCAAGTTGAACTTCCGCTCTCACACTATTTTTATTTTTAGAAGTAACCTCCTAATATATTTCTAACATTAGAGACGGGATAAATTCTAATAGTCGGTACGCTGTTTTATTAGCGATAGCAAATAATTGCGTAAGCAAAAAGGCAAGTTGAACTCCCGCTCTCACACTATTTTTATTTTTATAAATAATCTCATAATATATTTGTATGCTATGGATGCTAGCCAAGATTAATCTTGCAGACATACCCCCTATCTACTACAATGGGATTACAATACCGTTCAGTAAGTCTGTAAAGAATCTTGGCCTACACATTGACAGCACGCTGAATTGGAGAACTCAAGTTTCTGAAGTCAGTCGAAACGTCACTGCTACGTTACGTTCTCTGTATCGTTTAAAATATTTTCTCCCCACAAAGTCTAAGATCATGCATGTCCAAACGCTCATATTACCCATAATTGATTATGCAGATGTGTGTTACCCGGATCTGTCCCAGGAACAAGGGAACTTCTAAACAAGCTGGAACGCCTTCTCAATAACTGTATAAGATGTATTTTCGGGCTTCGTAAATATGACCATATTTCGCAATATAGATCTAAGCTTAATTGGCTTACAATCCGGCACAGGCGTATTTCCAGAATATTACTTGTTCTTTTTTCCATTTTAAATGACCCATTCGCCTTCTTATCTTAAGAGTAAATTTCACTATCTCTCCTCATCTCATGATAGGGTTCAACGTTTTTCTTCTAACAACAAAATATGTATTCCAGTTCACTTCACCGAGTTCTATGGTAATTCCTTTACAGTTCAGGCTGCACACCTATGGAATTCTTTGCCTGACGACATCAGAAAAGCTCCCAATAAGTTTGCTTTTAAAAAGTTGGTGCGTAGTCATCTGTTAAAGACAACGCTTCTTACATGAATCATCCATGTCATTTATATTTTTAGACGTATATATTTATAGTTATTTATATGTACTATTTGTATATGTATGTTGGTATGAATATGTGTATGCTTATGTATGTACGTATATATTTGTATACATCCTCGGAGTCGACATATCGAGTGACGTGCAGTTTCGTGGTCACTTGGAAAAGAAGGCCAAATCGGCCTCTAAAAAGCTTGGCGTGCCCAGCAGAGCGGGACAGTATTTCATGCCGGCACACCGCCTGCAACTTTACAAGGCGCAGGTTCAGCCTCACATGGAATACTGTTCCCATCTCTGGGCAGGGGCTCCCCAGTGCCAGCTCCTTCCACTTGACCGCATCCAGCGCAGAGCGGCTCGAATCGTCGACGACCGAGTCCTTTCCGATCGGCTCGATTCATTGGCACTGCGAAGAGATGTTGCATCCCTTTGCATTTTCTTTCGCATCTACCACGGAGAGTGGTCTGATAAATTGTTCGGATTAATCCCAGCCGCCAAATTTCACGAACGCACATTGCGGCAGAACTCCCGATACCATCCACACCATCTGGATGATTGGCGGTCCACCACTGTGCGATTTAGAAGATGTTTTCTTCCTCGCACGACTTCCATGTGGAATTGACTACCATCAGCGATTTTTCCGGACCGATACGACTTAGGGACCTTCAAGAAAAGAGCGTACTCCTTTTTAAAAGGCCGGCAACGCATCTGCAATTCCCTCCCTGGTGTTGCAATTGTTCATGGGCGGCGGTAGTCACTTACCATCAGGTAAGCCGCATGCTCGTTCGCATAAAAAAACATGTATAAATAGGATATATTTTTATAGTTTATTTATTGTATATATTAGTAAAATGTATATATAACATAATTAGTTATCATTTCTATTTTGTTTTTATTCTATATTGCTACACCTACTTCAAATTTTCACCACTCCATGGGTTGACTGGTAGAGAATGCCACAAGGCATTAAGTCCAACTTTTGTATTCTTTTAAATTAAGAAATGCAATAAAGAATAAATAAATAAATAAATATTTCTAACATTAGAGACGGGATAAATTCTAATAGTCGGTACGCTGTTTTATTGGCAATAGCGAATAATTGCGTAAGCAAAAGGGCAAGTTGAACTTCCGCTCTCACACTATTTTTAGTTTTAGAAATAACCTCCTAATATATTTCTCACATCAGAAACGGGATAAATTCTAATAGTCGGTACGCTGTTTTATTGGCGATAGCGATTAATTGCGTAAGGAAAAGGGCAAGTTGAACTTCTGCTCTCACACTATTTTTATTTTTGGAAATAACCTCCTAATATATTTCTAACATCAGGGACGGGATAAATTCTAATAGTCGGTACGCTGTTTCATTGGCGATAGCGATTAATTGCGTAAGCAAAAGGGCAAGTTGAACTTCCGCTCTCACACTATTTTTATTTTTGAAAATAACCTCCTAATATATTTCTAACATCAGGGATGGGATAAATTCTAATAGTCGGTACGCTGTTTCATTGGCGATAGCGATTAATTGCGTAAGCAAAAGGGCAAGTTGAACTTCCGCTCTCACACTATTTTTATTTTTGGAAATAACCTCCTAATATATTCTAACATCAGGGACGGGATAAATTCTAATAGTCGGTACGCTGTTTCATTGGCGATAGCGATTAATTGCGTAAGCAAAAAGGCAAGTTGAACTTCCGCTCTCACACTGTTTTTATTTTTAGAAATAACCTCCTAATAAATTTCTTACATCAGAGATGGGATAAATTCTAATAGTATTTGTCGCTGAGTGGACAACTTTCAATAGTATTTGGAAGTTGTAACAAAATCACTATCGGTATTACGTAATACTTTTTGTACAGATTTATCCAGAAAATGGAACTAGGACTTTCTCCTCCATCCTTAACGAAGTTTTATTTACCTTAATTGCAAAATACATAGCCAAATACAGAACAACTGTTAGTGGGCTATACAAATATTTGTTTTGAGCGAAAATTCGCACCCGTAGAACACAATCCGTGCAATCGAACTCGCCTTTGCCTTTGGGCTATCGATATTTCAAACATACCACTAACGTCAACTTTACGAAAAAAAAAACACATTCACAAAAGGCAAGAAATGCCTGCGTGTATGGGATACGCATGCTGAATGGTATGTCAGCATTAATTATTGTAGATAACGTCGCAATAACTTTTTTATCTGCCAAAATTCCTGCCGGGCAGTTTGAGTGCGTGATACGAATCTCAAATTAAGTTCGTTTGACGGAAACATTCCTTTGCGTTGTACATAAAAATATTCTATCCTAGACGTCATTGAAAAAGCTAGAATTCACTGAAATTTATTTTTCAAAAGCAAAAGTAAAAACTAGTATTTATTATTTATTATTTTAATTTAAAACACACCTTTTTTTAAGAAACTTTAGGACATTGCTGCAGTAGGAAATATTTGTCACAATTCCTACACAGAAGGCGGTTTGATAAACGCATTTTTGAAAACACCACACCGTTTTCCATCAAAGTTCCACTGCGGTACTTAGAACTCCCCCATAGATTGCCTCACAGGACGTGATTAGGCGCTTTTTTATTTTTAACCGGCTTTAAGAAGGAGGAGGTTCTCAATTCAAATGTATGTTCTTTTTTTATGTATGTTACGCGATATAATCGCAAATTGTCAACCGATTTTAATGAATCTCTTTTTATTAAATAGGTTATACTTCAAGGTTGGTCCCATATAAATTTGGAGAAAAAATTCCACGCCTAAGGGTAGCAAATAAATATACTTCTTTTTAAGCATAATCAAGTCGGTTTTTACTTTTTGTTAAAAGCTACAATTATTTAATTATTAGGAAGACGCTGTTGCCAATCTTCTGTTTATTTCCTTATATCGCTTTTTACAACACACACGGTACGACATGGGGTAGTGAATATTCCTACATCACCACTATACGTAAATAAAGAAGGGGTATATAAAGAGTACATGAGATAATTACGTTTTATAATTACTACATTTTATTTCCCACCTTTGACGGTGTTCTTTAATGCCGATCTCATTACATACGAGTATATGCAATAACTTAGCTAATTAATGAAGATTATCTTTATGAAGCGACGGACGTAGAAACTGGATTTCCTGCATTAAGCTGTACCACTCGATTCCTGCGTCAAATAGCAGCTTATTGCAACCGAGTCGTATTTAAAGGGACGAGAAACTAAAACCCTTTTCACTACTAAACGAGGCATTTCAACTTAGTTCCCAGCCGTGACGCGTGCATTTTGCAATAATTCATAGTTATTTAATATTTTGCATTTAATTAACAATCCTCAAATTACTCGTAGATTAAAATACAAATATAAGTGGAGTTGAACGTATCATAATGAAGTTATCCGAGTCGTGAAAGTATGTTAGCCCATATCTAATGTCATAATGTAAGCCTTAACGACTTGAGTTAAGTACGTGCCTCAAACGTCCGTAATCCGAGCGCCACGCCAGTTCGGCGCCCTATCAACTCTGATGATATATTACGAAACAATGGGCATCGTTAATGAGACGGTGAAAGATTGGATGTCTTCAGGTACTTCTTAGAACTTCTTAAAGTCAGAAGAATTTTACACGTCGGAGTTTAGAAAAAAGAAAGAAAGAAATAAGCAATTTATTTGGGCACAGCCTGTTGACATACATAGCAATTTATGTATTTATTTTAAAGACAATACGATAACAATATATACAATATTTACATATTATGGAGGTAGCATTGGACAGTGTATTTTTGCCTTTGCAGACATGCACAACACACACAATTACTTTACTCTACTATTAGGGTTGTAAAATCTAAATTATATAAATTGGGCACTCTATATTTTTTTAATACAATATACTGATTTATAACGTAAAAAACACGTACGTTCAATAAACATGATTTTGAACGTCGAAGTCATGTCAAAAGTTTTTTACTCGGCATCCATAGCAGCTGGGTAACCACCACGCTAATTTTCAGTAATGACCAAAAATATTTATGTAGTTAACTAATTAACTTGTGTAATAGATGCCAGGAGCATAATAACAATAATAAGGAAAAAGACAACCGGAAGCTGATTCAAAGGTACAAGAAGTCTTGTAATGCGATAGCCAGCAATATGCCAGACAAATACAACGATTTCGACGAATCGTATCATACGTAGGCTAATCATAATACATACTTATAAAAGATCTTATTTAGTGAGAACTTATGTACGAGTAGCGACTTGTTAAAAGTAGAGCCAGATTATTTTCACAAATTAATAATTACATTGTAAAAACGTAAGTAAAACTAATAAAATCGCTACTTTGTATATACTATTGTCAATTACATACGTTACACAATAACTTTTTTCGTGGGATAAAAAATATGTCGATTAACGAGGAAGCAAGAAATATTCACTATTAATGATTTTTGAGTCGCAATTGAAAGTTGAAGTTGCTGTTCGAATTGTAATTTACTAAGAAATGTGCGATTATTGAGCGATTTATGACAAGTTGATTTTCTACACATCAGACTGCCACTAATATGTCTATACGCACTTGGAGAACATGATTTCTCATCCTTTAAGCAAGCAAATTTTGTTATGATATGTACATATAATACGTATTTAATTGGTTTCTTAGAAACGGTTGTCTCAAATTTAATAAGATTTTGTAATTAAATAATGTTTTACTATCCAGTTTTGTCTAGATGGGTGACATCCCTGAAAAAATTATATTTTTTTAACTAACTTTCTAACGCTGAGCAAAGCTCGGATGTGCAGAGTCGATATCCGCTCAAAGTAGGTAAAACCTAGGTACTAACATTTATTTAAAAGAATGTTTGTTATGTTTTATCATATTTCTTCGATATGTACACAAAGTTACTATAAAAAAAAACTGACGCACCGAATATAGAAACTTCTCGTTTTTTAAACTCGGTTAAAATAGGCCGAGCACGTATTAGAACATTCTAAGGGGGTTCCGCAGTACAGAATACAAATCTTATAAGATATGTGATGTGATCTGCTTCGAAAGTATTTAGTAAGAACTATCTTTTAGATATTAACCACATTTTTAGTAGTAGTACATATTTTTTTAAAGATATTTTTTTTATAAAACGTTACCCCCACACTAGGATTTTCTCCTGTATCGTGAAGGCAGTTTACAAACACAAATTGCACAAGAACAAACATCCGACCCGGAACAATTATTTGTAGGCCATACAAATACTTGTTCCGTGCGGGATTCGAACCCGCGCCCCCAGCGCAGGAACTCATTGCTAAGCCACTGCGCCACGGAGCCGTCAATTCAGTTCAATTCCAGTACCATTATTAACATTCGATATTTCCAAAACCAAGTCTAATTGCTAACAGCAATTTATTGAAACTTATAATTATTACTAGCTGACCAGGCAGACGTTGTTCTGCCCTTTCCGAACGACCATTTGCTTTCCCAAAAAGCTCCTGAAATTAGCAATAAAAAAATTGAGGGTCACTTAGCGGGATAAAAACTATCCTATCTCTCAAGTTGGACCAAACTGCACACAGTCTGCAATTTTTTTTGAAATCGGTTCTATCTGTTGAATACTTACAGCAACACGTGGTGGTTACTAAATTGTAGCTTATATTAAACATAGCGCCATCTATTAAATATTTACTCGATCCAGTCAACAGATATCGTCATCTGACAGAATCGTTTGGAGCTAACAGATAATTGTGACTGTCAAATAATAGAGAAATAATTTTCAATAAAATAATATTGTATTGCGACTATAAATTGAGATGTAAGCTATCCTATCTTTTAAGTTGGACCAAACTGCACATTGACCAAAAATTTCATTGAAATCAGTTCAGTGGTTTAGGGAGTCCATCGCGGACAAACAACGTGACACGTACTTTTTATATATAAAGATAAGACTTTTCTAATGAAAGTCATAAAATATTGCATCCCATATATGTACGTAAAGTAAATTAAAAATAATATCGTAATCATTTTTATGTCCACAGGACATATTATTACAAATGCGTCAGCTGCCAAACATTGATTGGAACTGTATGCCCTTACTTACTACTAAGCAGGAGGATTGGCGAGCCTAGTCACCAGTCTGTGAAATTTTGATTTAGCATTTGAAAAAATTTTAAGAATATATCAAGATTCTTAAAATTTTCAAATTTTGAGAATATGTAAATATTCTTAAAATTTTCTAAGCTTTTTTTAAAACGTGTACAAGAACTTTTACCTTTACCGTAGAGAAGTTTACTTACATATTATATTTTACAAGGACACATATCAATTATTTGTAGGCCATATAAACATTTGTTCCGTGCGGGTTTGAAATCCGCAGCATCGCAGCCAAATGCTTACCCATTATGCTACTGCGCCATCTAATATTTGTATAATATTTTATTCTTAATGCTGAGGCCTATAAAATTTGATGAAAAAGGCCTTCTTAAAAAAAAACTAGAAAGTGTGATGCTGTGAACCGTTAGAATATACAGACGGAATCAATTTTATAAAGGTTTATAGTATTCATATCGGCAACTGAACTCTAAAAATTACAGTCTGATTTATATGAACTCGTGTCGAGGAACTGCGCCTTAAGTATGAAGCATCTGAACTATGGATCACTAATTCACTTGCCAAGCGTGGCGATTACGACATTTCCTTCGAAGACGGCTAAGTCTATGACCCGGAAGTCACTAATTAAAATCGCATACGTTCCTACTCCCAATACGCTTCAAAACATATTTCCACGATCCATCGTACGTGTGTATTGATTTAATCAAAGCAGCAAAAAAATGCTCGACTCTATGTCACGTGAAATTCTGTTATAAAAAGCAACATTGTACAAATACAAGGTTATTTACTCAGGTGTAACTTTGGAACAATTGAACATATCAATTGACATAAATCAAGACACATTGCACTTGCACAATAACCAGTCATTTTAATATTAATGACATTCGTCGACAGTTTGACAGATTTCATTTTATACGTAATAATTTGTATATACTGGCCGTCACTCCATCTAGGTGGGGGCCGCACTACACTTCGCCTACCGGTACGAGACCGCCACTCATGAACCGTTCTTCCCTATAGGTTGTTGGTTCTTCGAGCTATATGGCCAGCCCATTACCACTTCAGTTTACTGATCTCTTGGGCTAAGTTGGTTACTCTGGTAAGATATGCAGGAAGTCAATCAATGCAAGTGGCTCCGGACGGTGCTCTGTGGCATTCCTTGGGGGAGGCCTATGGTCAGAAGTGGACTTGTGAAGGACTGCAATGAATGAATGATGAATGAATCTGTATGTCAATTGTTTAATCATTTACTTGATATAAATTCGATTTATAGGTGAATAGGAAGCGGGAGCTCAATTGATAAGCGCTCAACGACAAATTTTATAATACGCGAGTAAACCCAACTCGATCCCCGCCGGCACCAATTAAATTTTTAATTGCATTTATTATTTTATTTACCACCGGCACGACGCAAAATAACACAACATATCGTGAGGAAATCTGTTTATCTGAGAAATTCTATATTTCAAGGACTTTTGAAGACCTTAAACACGCACACGAAGGCTTCTTTCTTGCTCCAAAAATATCTTCTAATAAAAATGAGCCCTTTAACGAGCTGTGCGATATATGAGGACATTTTCTATAGAATAATTCAAATGTATAATTTTTAAAGTTGCTTGGATTGCTAGTGGTTAGGTAGACATCCACTTACGTTTCTGATGTGTTTCAAGCGTAAAAGAGTACAGTCATAGAGTACAGTATAATAATAGACTAAGCTGCAATTAATTTCATCTTAATAATCAGCGACTTCGACATATAATTATTTATCTTAGATCAGCGATGACAAAGCATCTGTTTTTATTTGTTTGGGGTTGTTTGCAGGTGTTAACAAATATTTGACTTTTAAAATTACGGGTGATTGTTAATCAAGTTGATAGCAAAAATTATTAGATAATTATGAATATGAATTATGAATCATTAGACATTATAAATTATGAATAATGGCAAATATATAATATGTAATTAAATAAACTTACATAAACAAACAGCAGCAAGTAGCTTGACAGCATCCTGGGGTGGATCACACTCTGGGAAGAAAGGCTTCACGACGTAATGTCCAAAGGTCAGGGCGACAATTGCTTGTGTTGTGGGCCTAATAATGAGCAAAGCTATCCAAAGCCTGAGGAAAGCCGGTAAAGGACCAAACGCGGTATAAATGTAGGCGTAATCACCACCAGATCTCGTAATGGAAGTTCCGAGCTCCGCATAGCATAGAGCGCCCAATGTAGATAGTAAACCACAGACGAGCCATATAATGAGGGAAGCCGCAACCGATCTGAAACAAAATAATTTCGAAATTATTTAATGGTTTCAATAGTATTATCGATTTTTTTTTTGTAGCAAATTACCTGATGATGTATTTGCCACTAGCTCAAAATATTTTACTGTCGTGGACGCAGTAATCTTAACTTTACCAAATTAATCGTAGGTCACAGAAGATTATCTAAAAAAGAGAGAATCCATTTTTTCTCAACCACGGAGGGCTACGCGTTACAGGCCAATGGAGATGTAGAAAGTAGATAGGTTTGATAAGGTGTTTATTTCTCAAAAAGGAACAATTACAGTTCTTACAAAAAAATTATGCGCATGTACACTTAAGAGTTGTGATCTTCAAAATATTGCCGGAAATTCGCCTGAGTGGGATCTATTAATTGTGTTGTAATTGTGTGTAAGTTGCGTCATTTAGATTACTAAACAAATCATCAATGACGATTTATTTCACCCCTGGGTACATAGATAGAATGCCACGTTTCCAGTAAAAAGGGTCTCCGATTCTATACACTCACCATACGGAACACAGCAGCAAAGATGTTATTTATTTTAACTTCGTCCTTCCCTGATCGAACCGACCTATTATATAAAGCTACCACAATAAAGTTGTAAAATGGCTCTAACACATATAGAAAAATTTGACGATATTAGTTCTGTCTGCGCTGACCACTCCGCCAATCTTAGATTACCCTAGATTAGGGGTCGGCAACCTGCGGCTCGCGAGCCACATGCGGCTCTTTAGTTTCATACACAAATATTATTTATTTTATAAAAAATGAACTTTTAAAAATCGATCCACACAGCCATTTGGAGTTGATACTGGATCTATAGAAATGCAATTGATCGATTTAAAAAGTAAAGCTTTGTGGAGTTGAAAATTTACAGAGTTGAAAAGCAAGTTGAAAGAGTTGGAGGTACAGATGAACAGTTTTAAAAGAAATGCCGCAAGTTGAGGCACTTTTATTCGACGCATGGAATAGTCTTCCAGATTACTACAGTGAGATGACGATGTTGGCATTTGGAGTGCTGACTATCTTCGGATTGACATATTCGTACGAGCAAGCGTTCTCTTGCATGAATATAATTAAAAGTAAAGTAAGAAGCCAACGTGGTAGAGCCATACTGCAGCTATATTAATAGTATAGTTGTAGCACGAATAGGTCAGCTTGACCGGGGAAGGACCACGCTCTCACAGAATACCTGCGTAAAATAGCAGCTTGATGCTGCTGTGTTTCGCATGGTGAGTGTAGAGAACCGGAGACCCATTTTATTGGAAAAGAGGCATTCTATCTTAGTCCTCACGGCTGACAACACATCTGCATTTCAATTCGCAAACGAAGATAGATGTAGATGTCTATGGGCCAGAGCACCACTTACCATCAGGTGGACTGTGTGCTCGTTTGTCACCCTAACTAAATAAAAAAACTAAGATATGAAAATTCAGAGTCGTGTTTGAAACTTAAAACAACGAGTTATGAGCCGATTTTAACCAAACTTTCTAAAATCATGCAAAGCCAACGCTCCCATTGAATTTGTTTGCTTAAATGTATGTTATTATTTTTTTATTTTTAAGTAAAAGTTACATGGTTTAGTAAAGTTTAATTTTTTTACTTGAATAACCATACAAAGCCAATGTTCTTGAATTTGTTTGCTCAAATGTATGTAATGGTTTTTTTTCATTGTTAAGTACAAGTTGTTTAGTAAACTTTACATTTTCTACTTGAATAACAATGCAAAGCCAAAGCTCCCATTGAATTTGTTTGCTCAATTGTTTGTTATTGAAGTACAAATTAGTGTTGTAAAACTTACAATGTAAATAAATCTTAAATTGTTTTAATTTTTTTACTTAAATAATAAGTGATTATTTAATAATACCTTATATATATACATATATATATATATATATATATATATATATACATATATATATTATACATATGTCGAATAATTAGATAATATTAGAAATTAGATTCTAATTTATTGTGAAAAACACTATTTATATGTGTTAATTTATATATGAATAAATATATATTTTTCTTATGAATATTTATTCATTAGTTTTTTAACCAAAAAACTTTATTTATGCAAGTATCTACTATTTATGGTTGGCAAGAAAAAAAATGTGGCTCTTTAAAAACTGTGAAATTTTGTAAATTGGAATTTTTGACACTTCGGATTCAAAAGGTTGCCGACCCCTGCCCTAGACAAATATTTTTAGCTTGCAAGTCATTAAGTGATTAGGGCGTTGTAAAGAAAAATAATTATTAAGAAAAAGATAAATTTATTAATTTTAAATCAAATATATAAAATAACCCTGTTTTTTCGATCTAGATACATGTTTTATTTTACAATCGGCGTTTAGTCCAAAATAGTTGGTAACTCCACAGTAACCTAATATATAAAAAGACACGATTTCATTTAGTCAAGCGATTAATCTCATTTAAAGTGAGGGTAGCTTCAGATTTGAGTACATATAAGACGCAATTGTAAGTGAAAAATGTTTGCGCTGACCGAAACTAATATATTATTTATCGCTTACACAACAATCAACACAAACACGTAACATTAAACATACGCATAAATAGTAAAGATAGAGTCGAAGTTAAAACGAAGAGTGGCAGGTTTTTACTTAGCTGGGTTTTGTAGCACCCAAGACTGCATCACAACTTGCAATCATATTTAATATCAACCATGATCATATTCAAGCACTAGCACTTAACTTTTATTATTAGTTTAGTTTAGTTTTTATACCCATAATCGTTACTGCATCATGGATGCTGCATGGAGCGTAGACGCTCCCCGAGGCTGGACATCTGCCCAGTGGGAGATCTCCTCTTTTAATTTCACGGATAAAAGCAGTGTTGCCATTTAAGTGATTTTGTCACTAGATTTAGTGAATTTTTGGAGATGGATAGTGATATTCTGAAAAAGAAAATCACTAAAAAATTATTTGATTACTTTTAGTGATATTTATCAAATTTAAAGGAATTTAGAAAATACATATTAGTGACCCTCTTTACCTATCGGTAAATTCCTCAGTTTATGTCAAAATAGCACTATCCTTTTCTCACATTACAAAAACGTAATTAGACATCTTTCTTTGGTTATCCTAAGCCTACCTTAGACTTTTCCCGACTAATAATGAGGACCTAATACGTATGTAAAATTGGTTTCAGTGAGTGCTGAATACTGCGAGGTTGATATGAATTTTGAAATAAAAGAAGGTCTCCTAATAAAAACTTATTTGGAATTGGGGTAGATGCATCATGACTGGAATCAATAATGGCTTATGCGTACCTAATTAAATTCTAGTCAGATGTGTTTGCCATTCATGGGACTCATTCACACTGTTTCATGTGTCAGAGCATACGTTAACGAAAAAGAAATATAGAGTTTCTCATTAGAGAAACTTATAATTAGTTCTCACATTCTCCCAAACAATGTGATGAGTACAAAGATATATATGAGATAGTAAATTGTTGCGAGAATAATTTAAAAATATTGCACTCTTGTAATACTCGTTGGCTGTCCGTTGAGGAAACTGTGACCAGAAGGACGTCTCGATTTTATATGTTGTGTTTATTATAATTATTTCCACAATTAAAATAGTATTTTTATTAAATACCATGTGATTTGATTTTAAATAATTTGGTGAATTCTAGGAATTTTTTTAAGTAAAAATATCCCTAAATATTGTGAAATTTCAGACCATAACTAGTGATAAATTTTTCTGCAAGGTGGCAGCACTGGCTAAAAGTGCCAAAAATAAAATCACAATAATTTTAAAAACCATGAATTAGTGCGTAATATGTATATATCTACATTATTTCATGTTTCAATTTATAACTTTATTTATTACGCACGCCCGCACGCCCGCACGCTCACACTTACGCACGCTGCTACGCCACATTCTCCAAAGACTTTACTCCCAAATTAGCATGTCCTTAAGTACCAAAGGAAACGTAATATATGAACTGATTCGTATTTCTTGTATTTCCATTACAAAACTGCTATCCATTTAGCTCGTAAACCTTTTATAAGTTATAAATAGTAACTGCTAATTTGTTCTATAATCTGAGATGCATGTATAAAATATACAAAATAGATAGGCCGGACCGGTCTGTGCCACATATAAGATACAGGCGCGACGCGGATAGTAAACAGCACAGACATTGTACACAAAGCAACTTATGTTACACCGTCTGGCGCGTCCGACAAGGCTGGGACCTTAGAATTATTCTAAGGTCCCAGCATTATTATTCTGAGGCTGGGACGTTGTCCGGCGCCTCAGAATCAGTCCTGCTCCCTTCTGGGCTCGTTGTAACATTCCGTTTTTTAAGATTGACATTCCATGAAGTTTCCTATCTTAAATTTTTAAATTCTCAGTACAATATTATAATATGGACTGCAATACCCAGTAAAATAAATGAACTAATTGCACCAGTAGCGTGCAATCCGGTAGCAATCGGATGGTTCATCGATACTTGTCTTAACTTGCTCAATACGATTGAGCGTCGAAAAAGATAAATGAGTTTGTGCGTGTTTGTCTAATTCCTATGTAAAACCTAAACAATATTTTTTAAATTTATATTTTCATTAGTGGTTTCGCGCGCAATTTTTAAACAAGTATTTAAGTTCAACATTGTATTTACATATTTGTAAAAACAAAGCAATGTCGGAAGCAAAATAGAAAAGACTGCAATATAGTGCAGAATATATTAAATATGGATTCATAGAAAATTCGATAAATCCATCTTTGCGTTTGTGCCTTCTTTATTCAAAAACATTTTAAAACGAAGCAATGAAGCCTTCAAGACTTCAAGATCATTTGAATAAAATGCATCCAGATAAGAAGGACAAAGATTTAGCCTATTTTCAAGACCTGGAAATGAAGCATAATGCTCATAATTTTCATCATCATTACAGCCTTTCATAAGTCCACTGCTGAACATAGGCCTCCCCCAAGGAATGCCACAAAGCACGGTCCTGAGCCACCTGCATCCATCGACTTCCTGCATGCCTTACCAGGTCGTCACTCCATCTCGTGGGGGTCGCCCTACACTTCGCCTACCGGTACGAGGCTGCCACTCGAGAACCTTTCTTCCCCATCGGTTGTCGGTTCTTCGAGCTATATGGCCGGCCCACTGCCACTTCAGCTTACTAATCCGTTGGGCTATGTCGGTTACTCTAGTTCTACTGCGGATATCCTCATTTCTAAGTATATCACGCAGAGAAACTCCGAGCATAGCCCTCTCCATAGCTTGCTGAGCGACCTTGAGCTTCCTCTTACGGCCAGCTGTGAAGGACCACGTCTCAGTTCCGTAAGTCATCACTGGCAACACGCACTGGTTGTACAATTTCGTTTTAAGGTTTTGAGGTATGTCTGACGAGAAGATGTGTCGTAGCTTCCCGAACGCTGCCCAGCCGAGTTGAATCCGTCGATTGACCTCTCGGTCGAAGTTGGACTTACCTAGTCGGACTATTTGTCCCAGGTAAACATACTCGTCAACAACTTCGAGCTTAGTGCTCCCAACAACTACCGGCATAGGTGTGACATGGACATTAAACATAATCTTTGCTTTGTCCATGTTCATCTTAAGACCTGTCCGTTGGGAGACACTATTGAGGACATTGAGCATAGTGCTTAGGTCCTCCAGCGAATCTGCCATAAGGACTATATCGTCGGCAAATCGAAGGTGAGTGATGTACTCGCCATTGATGTTGATACCGTATCCTTTTCAGTCCAGAAGCTTGAAAACGTCTTCCAACGCAGCGGTGAAGAGTTTCGGGGATATGACGTCACCCTGTCTTACACCTCTCTGCAATTGGATAGGTTTCGTACTCTGGTTCTGTACTCGGATAGCCATCGTAGCTCTACTGTACAAACACTTCAGCACTTCGATATACCGACAGTCAACTTGGCACCGCTGAAGGGACTGCAGCACCGCCCAAATTTCGACGGAATCAAAGGCTTTCTCATAGTCCACATACGCCAGACATAGTGGCAAATTGTACTCTTCGGACTTCTGTACAATTTGCCGAAAGGTATGTATGTGGTCTATGGTGCTAAAGCCCTTTCGGAAACTGGCTTGTTCGGGAGGCTGGAAGTCGTCAAGTCTTCCCGCGAGACGATTCGTAATGACTCTCGAAAACAGCACGTAGACGCGGCTCAGAAGGGAAATCGGTCTGTAGTTCTTCAAAAGAGCGTTGTCACCTTTCTTGAAGAACAAGACCACCGCACTTCTGCTCCACGCCTCCGGTGTAATGCCACCATGGAGGACGGAATTAAAAAGCTTCTGAAGGACTTCAAGTACCGGTCTTCCACCCGCTTTCAGAAGCTCCGCTGTAATTCCATCCTCGCCTGGGGCCTTACCGTTTTTAAGGTGCTTGAGAGCCATTCTAATCTCACTCAGACTGACGTCCGGGATATCTTCGGAATAGTGTCGGATGAGACTCGCTCTGGGATCGTTACTCACACTTGCGTGTGGCTCCAACGATGACGTGTACAGCTGCCCATAGAACCTCTCAATCTCACTCAAAATCTCAGGTGTCCCGGAAACGATGCTGCCACATTCTGTCTTCAGCTTTGACAGTTGGCTCTTTCTGGCAGACAGATCTCTGGCAAAGACTTTGGAGCCTTGGTTCTCTTGGATCGCTTCTTCAATACGAGCTGTATTGAAGTTGCGTAAGTCTCGCCGCATGCATTTGGAGATCTGTCTATTCAGATGCCTGTATGCTGTCAAGTCTGTTGAAGAATGTAGCTTCATCTCCCGTCTAACAGCCATGAGATTAAGAGTGTGATCGGAGAGTTTTTGTGTTCTTCTGCGGCGGGTCTTCCAGAACTTAGCTCCGACCGCATGGACAGTTTCCACGAGCTTGTCATTTATATCGTCCACTTCATTGCAGTCTTCTAGGCACTGAAGGGCCTATTTAAACTTTTTTCGGTGGCTGCTAAGCAAGACGATGACGGACTTCGAGTTTCATACAATATCTCTTTGTTAATTGCTCAAATAGGTAAACCACACACCTTTAGAGAAACGTTAATTTTGTCAGCAATAAAAGAACTTATAACTACTGTGCTCCATAAACCGACGGTAGACATCAACACAAGACAAATTTGAGCAATAGTTCTATGCAAAGACGAATTGATGAAATGGCTGAAAACATGGAAGAGTCATTGTGCAATCATCTGAAGACTAGTCAATTTTCAATTCAGTTGGATGAGTCCTCTTTACCAACTAATGAAGCATTGTTGCTGTCTTACGTGAGGTTTATTAAAGATGAAAAAATATGTCAAGAACTATTATTTGCTAGAAATTTAGAGACAGACACAAAAGGAGAAATCTTATTTAAAAGACTGAAAAAGTTATGTGATGAAAAAGGAATTCCCTTGAAGAATATTATATCAGCTGCTAGAGATGGTGCTCCAACTATAACGGGGTGTCAAAAAGGCTTCATAGCGTACTTAAAAAACAAAATTCCAGATGTCCTTGCTGTACATATCGTTATACATCGACAAAACATTTGGTTGCTAGAAAATTAAGTGAACGACTGTTTCAATCATTGCAACAGTCATCAGAGCAGTCAGTAAAACCCGAAACAACTATTTAAATAACAGATTATTTAATCCGCTTTGTGTTACTAATGATGAAAATTTCAACCGATTGATCTTTCACACAGAAGTGCGTTGGCTATCAAAAGGAAATTGTCTGACTCGATTTTACAATCTCTTTGACTCTGCCGTAGAGTTCTTGGAAAACAAAGACAGAAATGCACGGCAACCTCATCACATCAAAGAATGATATCGCATACCTGACATACCTTTATAAATTGCTTAATGATATTAATATCCAACTTCAAGGCGATGACTTGAACTTAATAAAAACAAAAATGTCGTAGCTGCTTTCGTAGCCAAGCTCTTACAGAAGAAGAATATCAGCAAACGTGAGTTCCATAATTTTCCCACTTTATCAGTATCCTGCAACAACGATGACTTGCTTGTCTACTGCCAACATTTGGAAAATCTCCACAGTGATTTCATTAAAAGATTCCAGAACATTTTGAAATTGGAAATACCAGACTGGGGGTTTGATCCTTTTTCAAATGTCGACATAGCAATATCACCCCAACTGGAAGAAGATCTTATAGAACTGACAACGAACGAGGAGATAAAAATCAAATTCAAATATGGCCACAAAGAATTTTGGCTACATAAGTCAATCCCGCAATTGTACCCTGGATTATGGTCGATCGTTCAACGATTTTTGACAACATTCTCATCGTCATATTTGTGTGAACGTGGATTTAGCGCTGTAAAAACGCTGCTTACTAAAAAAAGAAATCGTTTTCATGTTACCGAACGCAGCGACTTACGACTGTTTTAGAGTAAAATCGAACCTGATATCAACAAACTTGTTAAAAATAATCAATTTCATCCATCTCATTAGATTAGTTTTAAAACTAAAAGTGATTACCTATCTATATTATTTCTTTTAATTTGATTAAAATATATTCTTAATATTATAAAGTTGTGTTTTAATTTCTCTCACTGGTAATTATGTCTACTTTAGAATGTAAGTTTAAACACCAGAACCGACTAATATAACACACCATAACTAAATCAATTAAAGTACATACTGAAATTGTGGTTTTTAAGTTTTAGGAGTGTATAAAAAATTGGGGGCGCTAAAAATAATTGATTTTCAAAGGGGGCGGTAAAAAAATAAGTTTGATAATCTCTGGTCTAGCATAAATTACTCTCACATCTATATATTAGACGGCATATCAGATAGCAATACCATATCTAGAAAGTAGAACGTAACCCTGAAACCTGATCTGAACACATGATGTATGTGTAGTAACTATAACGAATACATAAGTTATTTTTAATACTTCGTATTTATGCTATATACTAATAATACCTTTTTATAAAAAAATACCGTTACTGTTACCGTTGCAGCCAGTTTAAGTCCAATGCTGTATATGCTGTACCTTCCTGTTAAGAGATCAAATAAATATTGGTAAATCCAATTGGGCATACCTTAAGCGCATTAAAAAAATTACGTATAACATGATTATACGGAATTATTAAAGTAGTTTAAATACATTTCAACAGCATTATCGGCTTCAACACCCTCGAAAACCATGAAAATGACACCCATGATGAAAAAATTGATACCTATTGCAGCCGCTATCTTGGATTTACATTTCGACAGCACTATCGGCTTCAACACTCTTGAAAACCATGTAAATGACACCCGAGATGAAAAAATTGGTACCAACTTCAGCCGCCATCTTGGATTTATATTTCGACAGCACTATCGGATTCAACACCCTCGAAAACCATGAAAATGACACCCAAGATGAAAAACTTGATATCTATTGCAGCCGCCACCTTGGATTTACATTTCGACAGCACTATCGGCATCAGCACCCCCGAAAACCATGAAAATGACACCAATGATGAAAAAATTTATATCTATTGCAGCCGCCATCTTGGATTTACATTTCGATAGCACTATCGGCTTCAACACCCTCGAAAACCATGAAAATGACACCCATGATGAAAAAATTGGTACCTACTTCAGCCGCCATCTTGGATTTACATTTCGACAGCACTATCGGTTTCAACACCCTCGAAAACCATGAAAATGACACCCAAGATGAAAAAAATTATATATTTTGCAGCCGCCATCTTGGATTTACATTTTGACAGCACTATCGGCTTCAACACCCTCGAAAACCATGAAAATGACACCCATTATGAATAAATTGGTACCTAATTCAGCCGCCATCTTGGATTTAAATTTCGATAGCACTATCAGCTTCAACACCCTCGAAAACCATGAAAATGACACCAATGATGAAAAATTTTATACCTATTGCAGCCTCCACCTTGGATTTACATTTCGACAGCACTATCGGCTTCAGCACCCTCGAAAACCATGAAGATGACACCCATGATGAAAAAATTGATACCTATTGCGGCCGCCATCTTGGATTTACATTTCGACAACCCTATCGGTTTCGACACCCTCGAAAAGCATGAAAATGTCACCCATGACAAAAAAAAATTATACTACTTACTTTTAGTACGTACTACTATTATTTATTCTGTGCTTTTAAATATTGTAATAAAAAATCTCTTATTATTATTATAATCAAGTATTTAAGAAATTTGGTTATTCGAATATTGTGTATTTGTACAGCGATCTTTTTGAGCCGCTGAAAACAACCGAAACAATGTCCACTCACAACGGCGACTGAAGCCGAACTAAACTTAATACAAAGGTACTCTGTGAACTAAACTACTCTGTGGCTGTAGATCCCCATTTACAGAAACAATTTATATACGAGGTAACCAAATCAACGAAAATTTCGCCATTTTGGAGCCGAAAAAAATTAATTATAGCTAAACAAAACAAAATTACACTGCTATTTACATTCAGTGGCTTCCCACATGATAGATGAAGAGATTAAAAAATAGATTGAGTTAAACAATTGATATTTTCAAAAGTTATAGTGTTTACAAGCCACAGGGACATGATAAATCCACACCATAAGCCACTAAAACCCTTTTTTTTATTTAAAAATAGCAATTAATCGATTTAAAAAAATTATTAATAAGTTCAACAATCATTTATCTTTCTAACAATGTGCTTTTTATATCATTTATATGTATAATATGATTGCTAGATACGATTTTATTCGATAAAATGTTGGAATATTAATTTTTAGGCGATAGTAGAACATTACCTTGCGCTTTCGCTTAAGGTATGCAATAAAAACTCTACGGTTGCCAAACTGCTGGCCAAACTATGGGGGAGGCCTAAATTCAGCAGTGGACTTTTAATACTAGAGACTGGGTATGTAGTATTTAAAACGTAGTGGATATATACTCTGCAAATATATTACAAATTATAATATTATAATGTTCTGTATTCAGTCAATCCTAACCAAATTGCTTTTAAGTTGAATGCGCCTTACGTCAAAGGTGGAAGGAATGGACCTATTGTTTTTCTCGGCAAGCCAATGCTCTTAGAGAGTAAATTGAATTATTAGATGAGCAACATCATTCCTTTTGGTCAAGTGCTTATAGCTTATACCAATATTCCCCTGATCTGGTAGGATCAAGGTTATCAAATCAAAATCTTCCAGTTGGGGTGTACTGCTATGTTGTGGAGTACCTACATATTATATTATTGTAAATATTTTATGTGACTTGTGATTACATTATAAACTCTTGAAAATTGGTATTAATAATAGAAAATATTATTGTTTTAGGACTTTAGTTAATTGCTATATTTATTACACAACATTTAACCTAGAACACGCCGTTTAATAGACAGGAATATTACACTGTGATTTGCAATTTATCTACCACTCGGAGCTCCTGGCGATTATTATAAATCCACCCATCCATCCTTCTCTTATTTTTATAAGTAATAAAAAACGTATCCAATACATAAAAAGATAGAAGGGACAATTTAAATTCATGTTTGGAATTTAATTCTAGCTGAGGTCGTTTCAACCTTGGCCCTTTTGCTCAATAATTGTTTGCAGTACATTCACTGCTCTCATGTCAGACTTGAAAGAAACACGCTAACTTGGTAGTCGTTAAGATTTACGTTTAACTAATTAATATTTATATAACCGTTATACGTAGGTACTTGTAAAATACTGTTGTATTATTTTTAAAAATAGTAAAGGTTAAGTATTTTAATAAGACATAAGATAGATTAGACTACAATGATACGTTGAAGGTAATTTTTTATCTCAAACTGTAATGACTCATAGTGTATTTTTATAAGAATTTGTATCAAATTAACCAGAATTTTGGTAACAACAGATGATAAACTATTTGTTATTTGTAAACTCGATAACACAAATAGAAATCTAATTATTTATACATTTATTTATCACAATTCCCAGTGGACAACTTATTTTCTCCATAAGTCAAAGAACATTTTAAAGGGAAGAAGAAACATAAAATATGAAGATATAAAAAATATAAGATATATATATATATATATATATATATATATATATATATATATATATATATATATATATATATATATATATATATATAGTAAATGTGAACATAAAAATATTTTTTCTGAATTTATTTCGTGCTAAATTATGTATTACAAAAGTAATTTGGAATCTTAAAGTCATAAATTTTATATTTATAATTCCGAGGAAGTTGTATTTCTGCGAATTGATGATAGATTACACACGATATTAAACGAACTTTTGAGTCGATTGGAGGCCTTTTTGATTTGTATAAAATATTTTTAACTTGGCTTGTTACTTAATGACATAACCCTAACTTTTACTTTCACTTTGCAAAAATTTAAGCATATACCACTTATCAATTCAAACAATACAAGTTACTTAAGCAGAACATTTACCAGCTACGCAATTGGTATAATTGAAAGTGTTTAAATGACCATTCGCATATAGCAACCATTAATTAACTTTGATGTGATTTGGTATGTTACGTGAATGAAATTGAATGTACTGACTGAAATTTATAAGACAGATGATATTAAAGTTAAAATGTTATGCATAAACAACATAATATATTAAATAATAATAATAAATACTTTTATTTCTCAAAAATTAAATATACATGTTTTTGAGACGCCCCAGAATATTTTTCTACGTTTAACGGTTTCCTTACAACATAACATACTCACGTGGTTTAACCAAAGAAATTGTCATCTTTTATCATCTTATATACATTGTCATTTGTCAATTATTTCATGATGATGATGATCATCTTTCATCATCATTATTACAGCCCTCCATAAGTCCACTGCTGAACATACTTGGCAAAGAAATGCCACAAAGTACGGTCCTGAGCCACCTGCATTCATCGACTTCCTGCATCTCTTACCAGGTCGTCACTCCATCTAGTATGGGGCCGCCCCGCACTTCGCCTACCGGTACGAGGCCACAGAGTAAATATTAAGGAATTCTTTAATCATATGACGAGGCTGCCACTCTAGAACCTTGCTTCCCCATCGGTTGTCGGTTCTTCGAGCTATATGGCCGGCCCATTGCCACTTCAGCTTACTAATCCGTACTAAGCATACTCACATTATACATACTACTGATTATCTTTAAAGCCTATCAAAGTCCACTGCCGAACATGAAATATCTGTCTTATGGGGAACGACTATGCTTTCTCCATAAGGTAGATATTTGCCATAATTGACCTCGCTTCGTAGGCGGTTTAGAAATCGCAATTTTTTTTAAGTGTGATACACACTCCTGTTCAATTTTCTCTGCCACCATTAACGACACCCACAGGCTGATATTATGACGAAATGGATTGATACTTAAGTGGCCAATTATTATGTCTCATTAAAAAAAACAAATTTAAAATATAAAAAAGGCATTTCCTTGCTCAAATAATTCAAAAAAGAATTAATAAAAAAATTATTATTTATTTCCGTAACTTTTTCCGTAAATATTGAGTCATTGCAATTATTAATATAGCTTTCTTTTTTAAGTTTCAAATACTTTTAAAATACCTAACCCTTAATTATTTTTATGTACACCTATTTTACCTTGGTAATTGTAATTAATTCTATTTTTATTTAATGCTAATTCTAATTAAATAACTAAATAAAAAGGCGGGAAAAATTCTTAGACTCACTCTGTGTAAATGAAAACTCCCGTCGGAGATATAAAAACTCCGGAACCAATAATAGTCCCGATTATAATTCCAACACCATTAAATAGAGTTATTTTCCGTTTTAAAACTACTTTTCCGTTTTCGTTGAGAGTTTCTTCACCCATATCGTAAAAAATTGATGAAGTACACCGGCGAAATGGATTGATAATTAAGTGGCCAATTATTAGGTCACATTAAAAAAATTAAAATATCAAAAAGGCATTTCCTTGCTCAAATAATTCAAAAAAGAATGAATAAAAACATATTTTATTATTTATTTCCTTCATTTTTTCCGTAAATATTGAGTCATTGCAATTATTAATATAGCTTTTTTTTTAAGTTTCAAATACTTTTAAAATACCTAACCCTATAATTATTTTTATGTACACCTATTTTACCTTGGTAATTCTAATTCATTCTATTTTTATTTTTATTCTAATTCTAATTAAGTAACTAAATAAAAGGCGGGAAAAATTCTTAGACTCACTCTGTATAAATGAAAACTCCCGTCGGAGATATAAAAATGCCGGAACCAATAATAGTCCCGATTATAATTCCAACACCATTAAATAGAGTTATTTTCCGTTTTAAAACTACTTTTCCGTTTTCGTTGAGAGTTTCTTCACCCATATCGTAAAAAATCAATCAAGTACACCGGTAAAAACACAACGCACGTGGGTTTTATTAGTTACCAGCGGTTTTCTGTCCACGATGCTTGACAACCGCTAGGCAGACACTGTCTACTAAGTTATTTTTTACACAACTGACTCACTTTCAGTAAACATTTTTATGATTTTTTGATCGTTATACGATACTAGAATAAATGACCGTAACCAAGTTGACGTCAAACCGAAGCACGCAATAACTCCTAACTCCCAACACGTCACGCGTTTATACGAGACAAACGCCGCGGCGCATGTGTAAATGTAGAGTAGAGTTGATTGTGTGAATTTGTATGGCGTTCACCCGATTACATTCGGACCAACTGCGGTAGGATCTAGAAAGAGATAACAAATTGAATTTACAAAGCACATGAAAAAGACATACGCAGTGCTCTGCTATTATTTCCATGTTCTGACCTCGGCGGAAATCGCCCCGGCAAAATTAAAGAGAGTTTAACTCTATGTTTTAGTTTAGTGGGCCCACTGCTTTATTTCGACTATAATATTGAAGTGTCATAAAACAAAATCTGTTAAACAATAGAGTCGCTCTATTTAATTGATAAAAGAATATTGTTACGTAGACGAAAACAGGTGAATGATGTTATTTAAGACTTAGTTGCGTCATTTTCTATTACTCTAGTATGCATTTTAATTTAAAAAATGCCGTGCATGCGATTATTAATATTGTTATTATTAAGTAACAATTCAATTACGATTGATGTCAACAGATTCCTTTTCTAAAATTATAAAATATGTTTTTAATCAAATTATGATTTCACAACATTAATGATATGTTAGGTACGTCTATTTTATTTTACCTGAAATTATACTACTGTTACATATATAAAGACTATCTAGGATGAATCCACTTAGTACAACTATAGTATGTGCCAAATCGATTGAGAAAAACGGACAATGACCTTTCGGTCGTTTAACCAGGGGTTACAAACCTTCAATATATAGGCACATTTTATATGTAGTACTTTCTTTATTTATAATGATTTTTTTATAATGATTGATATAATATATATTTATTAACTATTATTAAAAAGTTATGTGAAAGATCGCTGTAGAAGAAAAATCATCTATTGTTATAAAGTACTTTATTCATTTAACAACAAAAAACATTAATTTATAACACATATAAAGATTCGAGTGATAACGACACCGAATAAGTACGTACTTATGCAAAAGATAAAACTTTATTTTTAATATTATCTGCGATCTGTTTAGATTCTAGCCATTCCTGCATATTTTGTTTCCGCCAAGACATTGTTGGGGTTTTTTCTAAACGTCTGGAGTGGTAACTAGCGTTATCCATAACTATGACATCGCCGCTTTGCAGTTTTTCTATTACTTTTCTAAACCAGTCCTCGAAATGGAGAGCGTCCATACTCTCATGGTAGTCACCAGTAGATGATGATTCAAATACCCAATCACATCCCTCCAAAAAGCCATTTTCATTGCCAACGTGTACAACTATTAATCGCTTTCCTTTACCCGAAGGGGCTTTCGCGCCAGTAGAGTAGCCTTCTAACCGTGATTGACGAGAAGATTCAATTGTGGTGTCTTCCCATACCTTTCCCATAGTATGACCTGCGTTAATCCATGTTTCGTCAAGGTAAAAAATGTTACGTCCCTCGTTTCTTAATATTTGTATTTCTCTCAAATATCTGGTACGCCACAGAACTATCTCTGGGCGATCTATTAGACCACTTTTTCTGTTTCTCTTTATATATTTGAATTTTAAATGGCGCAACACACGTCGCAGGGAAGTTTTGCTCAAGTTTGGCAACTGGTCATCTTGATTTATACTGAGCAAAATTTTGTCTAAAGTCGGTAATTCTCCTGCAAGAAAGAACTGATGCACTTTCGCTCTTATAGCCGATTTATCAAAATCGTCCAACTTGTCAATTACAGACTTTTTTCTTTTATTAATTATTCCCTTTTCTGGTATTTTATGGGAATCTCTATACACGCTTAATACGCGATATATAGTGCTCTTGCTGACTCCTGAGATCTCCGAAACCTTTTCTACCATATTAACGTTTGAAGGATACACGTCTTCGGGCCAGGTGTTTTTGACATATTTGTATACATTAATGATAATCTCTTGTTCCCCGACCGACAAAGTGGTAGGTTTTCTCTTTTTTACTGGTGACGTTAAAGGTGCTCCAGAAGATGGGCCTGTAAATAAATGACAAAAATATACTACCATAGTACTACATCACATAAATACATATTGTTTTAGAAAATAAATACCACATGGTCACATAAAAAGAGCGCTTTAAGAAATAGAAAGGCTACGTCGTCGCATTTGTACCTATTTGTACGTACCTGCTACGTTTATTATGGGTCGGCGACGTCTCTTTCCACTTGATGTTGAAGGACCGGGTCCTTCACCAAATTCTCCTGAACTCATGTCGATTTAGTAACGACCGTCACAGTAAAACTAATATAACAGATTCAAAAAACAAAAACTTAACGATATAACAAATTTAACAGTAAAAACTCAACTAAAACAATGCAATGAATGCTATGAATTACCCGAGACGTACACACGCAAGCGCTATCCGAACACGAATGAAAACAAAATGGCGGACCGGCCCAAAAAAGGTGACGCATCTCTGGCTGCCATTGTCACGTTTCTTTTAGAACGAACTGACGTAACGCGCGTTTTGTTTATTTTAAAGGGATGAATTTGCAAAAGCTCAATATGGTGATTATATTGTTTCAAATATTTTTTTAATATGAAACTGTTATTAAATGAATTGCTGCGTTACTTACCATAAATTGAAATATAAAATATAACACATTTTTCGCGATGTACCGTAAGATTTTACTATGTTTATAGGAACCACAGACAATATTATTTAAGAAACAAAAAAACAAAACATATGTGCTGACCTAGAAGTGGGAATAATATCAATATTTAAATATTGTTATCACATCTAAATTGAGATTTTGTAAGTTACGCCTTTTGACACTCGGCTCATATCTGAGGTCATTGTCCGTTTTTCTCAATCGATATGGCACATACTATACTAAAAATTATAATAAGAAAATAATTTAAAAAAAATCAATGTTGCTCTACATAGCAAGAGTTTAAAATGATAACGTTTTAATAATGCCCTGACGACAAGACACGTGTGATGTCCCATAACCAATAACACATGTGCCCTTATACCAAATATGTATTTAATATTTTATTGTTTTGTAGGCTTTCGGATATATCACATGCCACAATTAATTTTTTAAAGCTACAAATGCAGCGTATAGTAGGTACAATTTTATTTTATAATGAGTTGAATTTTAGTGTTTATCGTTCATATTCTTATAAATGGAATATAATTGTGTAGATCTCAAATGGAACCACAAATATTAAAGCATTCAATTTGAATAAAGAATATGTTCACGGTTTTAAAATATAACACACTGTTGTTAAAATAATGTAGGTGTTGTTAAAAATAATAATACCTGTAGGTTAAAGACCTATTTACTTTCGACAGCCAAAAATATTTCTTCTTCATTATCGACTGATTTCTATTAACACCCGATTATCTAGTAACGTTTGAGCGATTAGTAGTTAGTAATATTGAGTGATCGGTACATCATGGGATAGGAATTTGTCTAAGATGTACCGATGGCTTTGCTTGGCCGATTTTGAACACCTTTGAAATGATTTGATCAACAACGCATGAAATACATACAGCACAGAATAAACAATATTAGCATAGTATAGTACCAAAGGTAATGCGATATCACAGAGACAATTACCTACTCGGCAAACCTACTCACGACAAATATAACGCTTACATCATAAGAGGTAGGATGCAGTGTCAGAGAGACGAGGATAATCAGAAAACAGCCAAACGTGTAAACCAACAATTTTTGTTCTTTAATTCTTATTGAATACCTATGAGTACAGTCTGATTGATAATCGCGATACCAAGAGACACTGCGAATTTGTTATCCTCCTGTTGTAGGCTAGATTATCCTTTATCGACTCGCTTGACAGGCGGTCAAGCGGTCGGTTCGCTTCGATACGCAGGTTTTTGGCCTTTCTCATCATCAGCCGTGTTGATGATACATACGAGTACGACATAGGGTAATATATTATTTAAAAAAAAGTCAGGATTCTCTTAGCCTTCGATAAATACCAATTTGTGAGAAAGTTTATACCGTAAAACCTTCACAAAAATTGTCAATTATAAAATATTCAGTTCATGACGGAGGGTAGCGTCTAAAAATATGATCTGCTATTCGCTTAGGACACGATTAATACCTGGTTTCTATATAAAAAAATTCTTCTTCTTCTTCTTGGTCGTGTTCTTCAAAACTGAAGTTCGTGTCCGTAGTTTAGTGCCTTCGTAGCGCTGTTCACTATAGCCCTCCATTCTGTCCGGTCCTCGGCTTTTCGCATTGTAGTCGTGAGTGAGAGGCCAGTGAGTGATTTGACCTGGTCTGACCAGCGGCTAGATGATCGGCCGCGTGGTCTTTTGCCCCCACCTTACCTACGACTATAAGTCTATCCAAGTTATTAGGCGGGCGTCGGGCAATGTGACCAAAGTAACTAAGAATACACTGGTAACACGTGGTAGACAGTCTGGCGTCAATACAAAGCTGCCACAGGATCGACTCGTTGGTCCTCTTAGCGGTCCATGGTATCCGAAGCCAAAGCCTTCTCCAACACCACATTTCGAACGCATCAATCCTTTTCTTGTCTGCTGCTCGAATCGTCCATGCTTCAGAGCCATAAAGGAAGATGGAGAACACTAAAGTTCCGACAAGTCTCTTTTTGGTGACTAGAGGGGATGAGAGGTGAGGTGAGGTTTGGTGATTAGAGATTTTCCTGTTCTGCCAAATTCTTTTTAATCTACTCATTACAGCTTTGGCTATTTGGATTCGTCTTCTTATGTCATGTTTACTTCCTCCTTTGTCCGAAAGTAGCGATCCGAGGTACACAAACTCTAGGTTCTCCGAGAGTTCTCCAGTCCTAGAGAGTTGACTGGTTCCGTCAATCAACATAACTTTTGTTTTGAACTTGTTAATAATAAGTCCAGCCAGTCCACTCTCTACCTCTAATCTGCGAAAGAGTTGAGCGAGTTCTTTTTCCGATGATGCAAAAAGTGTGGCGTCATCCGCATATCTGAGGTTGCTGATCTTAACACCCCCGATTGAAATTCCTCCCTCCCATCCTTCTAGGGCCCTTCTCATTATATATTCCCCGTAGATGTTAAACAGGATAGGAGACAGGATACATCCCTGTGTTACTCCCTTTTTCGGCTTGAATGGTTCAGAGATGACGCCATTGACTCTAACCATGGATTCGCCTTCTTGGTACAGATTTGCAATCAATACTATGAGATGTTGAGGTACGCCCATTTCCCGGAGTATGTCCCATAAACAGTATAAAAAATATTATAGGTAGTAAAAAATGGCTTTCTTACAACCTGTTCTATAGTGCAGAAGCGTACGAAAAACAAAATATATACTAGTTCAACAAATTACGCCTAAAATTTTTGCCCAACTAAATATATTGTGATACTAGAGATCCGTCCCGGCTTCACATTGGTTATTTCTGAATCTCAACAACTCGCGCCATCATTCTAATATGAATCTAAACCATCTAGGGACCCATTCGAACACACACAAAGAATTTCATCAAGATCGGTCAAGCCGTTTTTGAGTTTTAGCGAGACTAACAGACAGCAATTGTTTTTTAAATATATCTCTATATTTTTTAAACTAAACTTAAAAAAATATGTTTTACATGCATTTTGTAATTAATAAAAATGATCGTTTCGGAGAACGAAACGTTTCTCGAATATAGTAAGGAATATAGTTGTTAATCGAATACCGAAAACAATATTTTTATGTTTTTTTTTATAGGATAAGGGTGACAAACGAGCACACAGTCCACCTGATGGTAAGTGGTTGCTGCGGCCCATAGACATCTACATCTATCCTCGTTTGCGAATCAAAATGCAGATGCGTTGTCACCCGTGAGGACTAAGATGGAATGCCTCATTTCCAGTAAAAAGGGCCTCCGGACACTTGCACTCACCAAGCGAAACACAGAGGTAAACCTCTACTTCACGCTGGTATTCTGTGAGGTCGTGGTGCCACCCCGGTTCGAGCCGGCCCATCCGTGCGACAGCAAAAGCTGCCGCGTGGCTCTACCACTGTTAAATTATAATTAAGTAAAGTATAAAAATATTGATATAAATCTATATTTTTTTAAAGTATACCGTGTAGTGGCGGTGTATGAATATCCAATACCCCATAAATCGTCCCGTGAGTGTCGTTAGAGGTGACATAGGGAAACAAATCAGGAGATGAGTAGCAGCGTCTAAAAATAAAAACTTCGGTTGCCAACCTGCTTGCCAAGCGTGGCAACTAATATGACTAATATCCCCTCTATAAGCCAATCTATACGGGAAGCCTATGTTTGGCAGTGAATTTTAATAGGATGTAACGGCATCTGTAACGTTATATTACAAAGTACGCTTATTGAATAACTCGGACTCCAAGCGGGAGAGGTCGGGCTTTTATATCGAAAACTATCAATCGTCAAATTAAAGTTATCCGTCAAATAAATTACAACCTGACTGAATATAAAAGTGACACAATTAAACAATTTTTTACGGCTGACATTTTTTAATTCGTATATAATTTGTATTTCATTCTAAAATAATTTTTATCTGATCATTGAAAAATCGCTCTTATGAAACTATTTTTTTTAATTGTTAGCATTACAGCCTATCAAAATTGCATTTCTGAACACAGACCTCGCCCATAGATTAGTTTGTAGGAGGGATGCCATAGTTGCCACGCTTGGCGAGCGGGTTGGCAACAATTTTCATTTTTCTTCTGTCGCCTCTTATGTAGGTACGATACCTACGGTTATTTTTGTTACTCTAATAAACTATACTTTATGTATTAAGTGATTGAATTTAAAATTAATTTTGTTGGTTTTGTATATGATGAATATTTATGAAAAAACATAACATTGTTGTTGGAACGGTGTTTGAAGACATCGCGGGAGACGTCCTGAAATAACATGAATTTGCAGCAAAACGAAGCGCCCGCGCCGCGGCGCTGTCATCGCCGTCGCCCGATTATCCGACGCCATTTTCACACAGCCAGCGAGCTTTCCCGCAATCAGGTACGTATATCCAATAACCAAAATATTTAACAATGTTTAATAATACTGCTATCAGTCCTTATTCTCATTTTTAATTATCGCAGTTTAGTAAATTTTTTGCTTCAAAATCTGTAATGTGAACAGACTAAAAGAACATTGACCTCGATAGTAGGTACACGTAACAGTTAACATGTTTTTTGTTTTTAATGATGATTACTGAATACAATAGGTTGAAACAAAGACGTTCAAGTAACCTCCATTGTGGGCTCTCAAATACAAGTAACTAATATGTTTCGATATTGTGTATGGAAATCTTTCCTAGCAAATAACAACACCCAAAAGTGATCTAAGGAATGTGATCGTCGTGTTTTGTTACATCGATACATATATATGGACTTAACAATTGATCTAGGTCTTACATTCAATGTAATTAAATATATACTTTAAGGAGATTCTATTTATGTCGTCTTCTCTTTATTTTTTAATAGATCACTAAGCATCCCCCACAGCGACAACATTGCGGGACACGAGTCGTGTCGCAAGCAGCGTTGCTCACGCACGTGCTCTTCTTAACTCAGCTGGTGACTTTAAAAAAGACTGTTTTGTCACTTAATCTCGTTTTCATCTAAGGAACAGTTTGTAATCCGATGACACTTATCCAAAGAGATCAAGAGGTCAAAGAGGCTAAAATGGATGGATCGCCTACCAAAGAGGATAGTGGAAAGTCCTTGAGACCAGTACGAAACAGGCGATATACTCGGTTAGTCGATGAGTCATTGCTTTCATGTTCTAGTTAATTATTTTGCTTTGTGCGTCACTTACAAATCAAACATATAATAATATAGATTATATTCACATTAAAAAAAACACAAATATTAACATATAACAATGATCGCGTTGTCAATAACATTGTGCTTATATTTGTGAGTATAAAATAAAACAATCATATTTGTTTCATGTTTTCAGGAGAAGTTTAGTAGCTGGACAGCGGCCACAGAAAAGGCTTTTTACACCAGAAATAAAACGGTATTTAAAAGATTGGCTCGTACGTCGAAGAGAGAATCCTTATCCCAACCGAGAAGAAAAAAAATATCTGTCTCGAGAAACAGGACTAACATACATACAAGTAAGATATGTGCATCTATTAAATTGAAATCAAGACTCAATTTTTAAAATACATGTTTTCAAGTAGGCAACACGTTTGTGCCTACTTGCAACCTAATTGGATTTATGCCAAGAATTGATGTTTGTACATACATAGACACTATTTTTGTCACTGCTTTGTTAGACACCACAACTAAAGATATTATCTTCATTCTTGAAAACAACTTGTAATTTAAATAAAATAATAATAATGTCCTCCAGATCGAATTTCTGTCACGATGGCCAGCCTCTACGGAGAGTAGCCATCGGCGCAGGACAGGATTATAGTGGCCAAGTGTAAGCGCTTGCAGAGGTGCACATTCTATTCCCTCACTCTCATAGGAGGGTAAATCGACACGACCGCAGAAAGATCAGGCACAGGACCAACAGCTTTATGCGATTTCCGAGACTCAGGGGTGAAACACCGCCAACTTCCTGACTTCGGGCAGCTACTGAGAATTTCTTGACGGAAAACTCAATAACTGACTTTTTTGCCTGACCCGGGATTCGAACCCGGGACCTCATGATCAGCAGTCGCACTACAACAACCATTAGGCCAACGAGGCAGTCGTTTAAACGTACATAGAATATTAACACGCATAGTGCATACTTTTAACTTAATAATCCATTTATTACATTACACAAAAAATGTTAAACGATTTGAGTAGCGCAAGATATAATAAAGTTAAAAGACTGTTCACAATGACGCTTTAATACATACTTACCAGGAAATAATTCAGCACAATCAGAGCACAAGCATTTATCTTTAAATCGGAATTCATGTACAATGTAGTTATGTTTATCTAAGTTTTTTTAAGTATCAAGCCGAATACAGAAATGTCACGAATTTACGTCATGCCAAAAAAATGTTTCAACTATATTCTCACCTTTATAGATTTGCAACTGGTTTGCCAATTGGAGACGAAAATTAAAAAATGTAAACGTGGACCGCAATCAACAAACGTGGGGTCACCTTATCCGCACCTACAACGACCGTGCCCAAGGAAACGTTGAACAATTTAGCATCTGTTCGGATGACAGCATATGGAGCGAGCCTGCGCCGAGTCCCGATCATGAAACGTTAGACATTGATGCCCGACTTGAAGGCAGCCCTGAGTCTAGCTCAGAATATCAACATTTGAACACGGACTTTTCCTCATTGTCTACAGATAAGTGTGAAAGCTTTAATAACAACTCAAATGAAGTTGATCATAGGAGCGTAAAAACTGACGACCCTAAAAACATTACAAGTCCCTTACTCCTAAGCAAATGGTTAGAAAGCGCTGCACGATTCCAACCAAGTGAAACGAATTACTCCTGGTGGGCTGATGGCAAACGACGAAAATTCGAATCCAAATCACAATTATTACCTTCTAAAGCCTTGCGACATGATCGGGACGAGGTCGAAGCAGCCGTTGCGTTAACTGCTTTAGCAACTGCTACATGTCGTCTTGCAGCACCCTAATGTTGTATTTCTTGTATGCTCAAAAAAAATGTAAATATTGTTTTCCAGAAGTAGATAAGTGTAAAACTGTCGTCAGAAAGAATATTAAAATTAAGATTTTAGACATGTTAAAATAATCTCATCGTCCGGTAGTAAATATGTTACTGCATTTGTCATATTGCTCAAATCAAATATTTTTGTAATAAGATTAGCTGTTATTTAATGTTTTGATCTCTATTAGACTGGTCATAAGTTAACATATGCCAAAGATTGTGTTTATTATAAATGAAAATATTTGTCAAGGAAATTGTATTTCATTAATATCCTATTTTTATTGATCTACTTAAAGAAAAACTTTCTAAGAAAATTTAGATTAAACATTATATATCATAGTACGGTGAAACATTTGAAGCAATAGTTCAACGTGGTAGAGCCATGCTGCAGCTATATTAATTGTATAGTTGTTGCACGAATGGGTCGGCTCGACCGGGAAAGGACCACGCTCTCACAGAATACCAGCATAAAATGGCAGCAGTGTCTGGTGTGTTTCGTATGGTGAGTGTAGAAAACGAGCTAGCTCAGATAGCGACAGCGTCCCTTCGACCAGTCATTATCTCATATTACAACGTGGACCGGACAACTGGCACTCTACCCGTCATCTCTAATGACGACACCCTAAGTCAGAGAGTAAAGACACCTAACTCGGAGTGACAGGGTCCCTTCAACCAGTCATTATCTCATATGACAACGTGGACTGGACAACTGACTCTCTGCCCGTCATTTCCAATGAGGACACCTAACTCAGAGTGACAGGGTCCCTTCAACCAGTCATTATCTCATATGACAACGTGGACCGGACAACTGGCTCTATGCCCGTCATTTCCAATGAGGACACCTAACTCAGAGAGTGACAGGGTCCTTTCGACCAGTCATCATCTCATATGATAACGTGGACCGGACAACTTGCTCTCTACCCGTCATCTCTTATGACGACACCTAACTCAGAGAGTGACAGGGTCCCTTCGACCAGTCATCATCTCATATGACAACGTGGACCGGCGGACAACTGGCTCTCTACCCGTCACCTCTTATGACGACACCTAACTCACAGAGTAACAGGGTCCCTTCGATCAGTCGTCATCGCATATAACAACATGGACTGGGCAACTGGCTCTTTACACGTCATCTCATGTGACGCTAGTTTAGAGAGTTTAATAAAGTTAATTAATTCTTATAACTGACATTACTAACCTTAAAGTTCCTCGCGCTCTGATGCTGAGAGGGTTACCAAGCTTGCAGTTTCAGTACGACCACTGGACACCGATAGTGTGTCACTATCATCATCTGATGTTCGTGTCCTATCGACCTAGCTCTGCCCCGCCGTCACGGACTCCTCCTCATCATTATTAATTAACGAGTAGTTATCTCAGTCATAGCCTCCGGGTACTAAACGAAGATTTTCGTGAGCGAATTTGTAAGTCCTATTAGACCCGTCAATGTTTTTCAGCTCATATCTATCATTTTCTAACACCTTATTAATTAAAAATGTACCTTTGAATTTTTCGTGAAGTTTGCGCTCATTGTTTCTTATAAAAACATACTCACCTATAGGGAATGACTTCACGACTTTCTGTGAGTGAATATCCAGTAACCCCAGTCCGTACACGATTTAGAGCTAACTGCACATCTAGAAGTTCATCTCGCCAAGGTTCGTTCAGGTTTTCTCAACTACAGTGACAATGCTTTTCAGAGTAGGCATTACGTGCTCTACCTGGCCGTTTGCTCTACTAGATATAAAGGTCGAGATGAGATGAAGGTCGATGGAATGGTCCTTACAAACTCGGCACTTATATAGCATATCCCTTGGTCTTGCTGCTTTAATAGCACTTACTGAATGTAACGACTCAAGAAGAATGTATTTGGTGAAGCAATCGATGAATATACCGATGAAATAACCAATGAATATTCTTTGGGATCGCTTCTCGCGTGTGTATGATATGCCAAGGAATGAAAACTTTAGGAATCGAACGAAGTCTTATCTGGGTAGAGCCTGACGGGCCCTTCGAAGCTTTGCACACTATAAAAGAATCTACAAATTTGCGCACTAGCTTTGACATTTGTGGGAATCAATATTGCTCGTATAGTTTGCTTAGCGTCTTTTCGTTGCCAAGGTGCTTAATCTCTGCATGGACGTGGTTGATTAAAGTGCAAGTGAGGGAGTGTAGTACAACGGGAAGCCAATAGTTACTTTTGTAACACTCAATTTTCCTATAAAGTATCCCTTTTCGAATATCGTAGATATGGGCAACGGCTTCAGGAAGTTCTTTGTTGTTATGCTTGTTAATTAGGTCCTGTATTTAGCTATCAATCTTTTGTTCAACCATCAGCCAACACTGATGAAGTTTAACGAATTGAACAGACTTGTTTCTCTTGGATGGATTGGTATTGGGATAGTTCGCGGTAGGTTCATCCAATCTCTGTCTCCATCATCTGGGAATTAATCTGCGTGTTCCATGCTACTTCCTTGCTTGAAGACAGCTCAAAATCATAAGCCTGGAGGAAGGTCCACCATCGGTGGACTCGGGGACACCATCAGTGGATCAATAGCTCAGTTTTAAAGTTTGCCGCCTTAAGAGAATTACAGTCCGTGAAAATTGTGAAGTTTGTCCATACTGATGATGTCTGAAATGTTCGACCGCCCGGACTACCATCAAGGTTCAAGTTCGTAGGAATGGTAACGCGATTCGGTTTCAGTTGTTCGACGGCTAATGTAGGAATCACCTGTGGTAGATTATTATGTCGCTGAATCCGTATTGCACCGTACCCTTCTGAGCTCGCGTCTGTATGAAACTCTACTGGGGATATGGGGTCAACGATTGTCAAGACCGGCTCTGATGTCAATATGCTAACTATGGTTTTGTGGATCTCACTATCTTGGCTCGTAATCGGACCTCTTAGTTATGTTAGGGGATATAAAGGACCTATGGGTACTACTTAGTACTTTTAATCTTCACTCCAATAAAAGTCTGTGCGTAAAATAATAATGGTTTATTATCACTCAGTTATACTAAACATCTCACACGTTACAATCTTAAAGGAATATTAACTAAAACAAAGAATTGAGTGGAAAACACCTTCGTAGAGAGAGAGAGAGAGAGAGAGAGAGAGAGACCTCGTATATGTCTACAGATTTTTGCGTCATAATAATCTCCCTCTCAATGTTGCCAGCTCTACATTACAGTGTTTAATTGAAGTGGTGCGTTCAGAAATTAACGCCGCCACATCACCCTCCCACGGAGAGAGGTAATCGATCAAAGATCGAAAGGATGAACGAATTTAACCCGTCTACCTGAGCGTGTACTGTATTTGGGTGATGGGGCTAAGGAGTCATGGCCAGAATTACTTGTGTTTTGAGTGAGAGGATTTTGTGTGTGTGAAGGTAACTGATTCGTAACTGAAGAGGGTAAAAATGTATCAGGATTTTGAGATTGTGTAAATTGTGGAGTGTGTGCGAGGATGAATGCGGGCTTAACGCGATCAATGCTCACGACGACTTCCTTGTTTCCCACGACGATAGTGACAGTCTTATCTGATCGACTGACAACCTGGAATGGTCCTGAGTAAGGTGATTCCAATGGCGGCTTCACGTGGTCTGCTCGCAAGAACACGTGTGAATTGGTGGAAAGTTCTTTAAACAGGAAAACTTTTCTTTTACAATGTCGAGATGCAGGTATAGGTCTCAAGTCTGACATCATAATTCTAAGCCGTGAGACAAAATCAAATGGATCAGATACTTGTGAAACTGACGAAGGAACGATCATCTCTCCAGGAAGATGTAAGGGCTCTCCGTATACAAGTTCGGCTGCTGAAGCCTTGAGATCCTCTTTTAACACAGCACGCATGCCAAGAAGTACAGCAGGTAATGCTTTGATCCAGGGCTCGTTGCGACACATCAGGGAAGCCTTAAGCTGCCTATGCAGGCGTTCGACCATACCATTCGCACACGGGTGATAACTAGTCGTTCGTATCTTTTTAGTGCCTAAAAGTGTCATAAGTTTGCGAAATAAATCGAACTCAAACTGGCGACCCTGATCTGTAGTGATACGGGAAGGGACACCAAAGCTCGATATCCAGCCAGTCATCAAGGTGTCAGCCGTCTCCTCGGCGGTGATACCGCGCCTTGGCCACGCTTCAGGCCATCGTGTGAATCGATCTACAGCCGTCAAAAGATAGCGATAGCCTTCGCAGACGGGAAGAGGACCTACAATATCAACATGAACGTGCCTGAAGCGGCCAGCAGGTGCAGCGAAATTAGCTAAAGGAGAGACAACGTGCCTGGTGACCTTATTACGTTGGCATGAGAGACACGTCTTAGTCCAATCGCGAACATCCTTCTGGATAGAAGGCCAAACAAACCTTTTTGTGAGAAGACGAGATGTTGCACGGAGACCTGGATGACTCAAATTGTGGAGTTTATCAAAGTATTTCCGACGGAAAGGAGCGGTAAGGAAAGGACGTGGCTGACCCGTGGAAGTGTCACAAAATATTGTGACATCAGTCCCAGGCAACAAAACCTTCTCTAGTTTAAGAGAAGTGCCGTCACTAATAAGTTTTTGAAGTTCCTCATCGTCTTTTTGCGACAAAGCTAGGTCGGCGAAGTCGTTCTCTAGCGAAATTGCCTCAATTCGCGACATAGTGTCAGCCACAATGTTATCCACACCTTTAATATGTGAAATATCAGTCGTGAACTGCGAAATGAAGGTAAGTTGATTTAACTGTACCGGAGGTAGTTTCTCCCGACGCTGAGTAAAAGCGTAAAGAAGAGGCTTGTGATCTGTAAAAATGGTACATTGTTGCACTTCCAAAATATGTCTGAAGTGTTGCACGGATTCGTATATGGCTAAAAGTTCTCTATAATATGCAGGCCAGGTTGATTGACGAGCAGTTAACTTTTTACTAAAAAAAGCAAGGGGTTGCCATTCATTACCTACACGTTGCTGCAGACAAGCACCTACCTGGACACTTGATGCGTCTGTGAACAGACCTAAGCAGGCATCAGGCTGTGGATATGCGAGTAGAGTTGCTTGTCCTAAACTTTCCTTACAAGCATTAAAGGCACACTCCAACTCTGGCGTCCAAGGTACCGGTTTTACTCCCTTGAGTTTTGTATCAGTTAATATGTTTATCAACGGCGCTTGCAACTCAGCCGCACGTGGTAAACATCGTCTGTAATAATTGATCATACCCAGGAACCTACGAAGACCCTGCACTGTCTTAGGGGAAGGGTACTCCTGTAATGCGGCTATCCGTTCAGGTGGAGGACTTATACCGTCTCTCTACTCCCAGTACGCACTTAGCAGGATTTACGACAATGCCGTAATCGGCTAGCCTCTGAAAGAGAATGCGAAGATGACAAGCGTGTTCTTCTTCATTGCGGGAAAATATGAATATATCATCGATATACGGAAAACAAAAATCCAAATCCCGCAAAACCTCATCCATAAAGCGTTGGAACGTTTGTCCCGCATTGCGCAATCCGAAGGTCATATACGGGAATTAAAATAATCCAAAAGGAGTCGTGATCGCCGTTTTACATACGTCTTCGTCGTTGACTGGTATCTGTTGGTAAGCTCTTATCAGATCAAGCGTACTGAAAACAGTAGATTCAGCGATGTTATTACTAAAATCCCCGATATGACGAAACGGATAGCGCTCTGGGATGGTTCGCGCATTTAAGCAACGATAATCACCGCATGGTCGCCAAGAAACCAGATCCTTATTGGGCACCAATTGCAGTGGAGAAGCCCACGGACTTTTGGATGGTCTTGCGGTGCCATTACCAAGCATCTCATCGAACTCACGTTTAGCAATCACCAGCTTATGCGGTGCGAGGCGACGTGGCCGACATGACACTGGTGGGCCATCTGTCGTTTTAATGTAATGTACTGTCGAATGTTTAATGTCTCTGTGAAGTCCTGGAGGCCGTGTTATACATGGAAATTCGGCGAGAATTTTATTGAACCGTGATTCTGCATCGACTGTAATTGTTTTTACGCTAACCTGTTCCGTAGTGGCAAGGGATGCAGAATCAGAAAGGCCGGTTATTCCATCCAGAACGTTTTTATTGTGGCAGTCGGGCAGCAGATAGTAATGCGCAAGAAAATCCGAACCTATAATGGGAGTGCTGACATCCGCCACTACGAATTGCCAGTGGAAATCTCGCCGCAACCCAAAGTTAAGTTTTAGCGATACGCTACCGTATGTCTTGATGGTGCTGCCGTTGGCTGCGCTGAGTTGATACTTGGTAGGAGACGCTCGACCACCGAGCAACCTACGAGGATAGCAGCATAGGTCAGCACCTGTGTCTATTAAAAATCTGACCTTGCTGGTTTTGTCCGTTATAAACAAGCGACGGCCTGGTTTAGCACAATCAGTTGCCGTCGCTACTGACTGGCTTGGCAGTTTTCTGCTTGCCATGAACAAGGACTAACGCACTTGCTTGCCTTTTCTTTAAACGTCCAATGGTACCAGCATAACTTACCATCAGATCGTGTGCGGTTCCTTGACTTGCTTCGACTTCGACTACGATGATTTTTTTCGAGTTCGAGAAAGCGCTGCAACTGTTGCAGACAGCTGATGTACCTGAGCAGCAAGGGCACATAGGTCAAATGTAGGACCTGAAGAAGATGCAGAAGTTGCATGTACTAACGGGCTCGAAGATGATGCAAGGCTAGGAGCTACTTCGAGAATTTTTCAAGTTCAATTTCAAGTTCGTGCAGAGGTTATCGTAAGAAGTGGGAGCGGAATCCATTTTCAGACCGTGGATGAGAAGAATTATCAGGGTCCATTTAGAAAGCTTATTCGTTGCTTAAATAACAAATCCGCGAGAAAACAAACAAAATAACATAAATGCAAAAAAATGCGACTAGAGACTATTTAGTTTTGATAATTATAACATGGGCCTTAGCTGTCAGATTCGACGTTGCCAATTAACAGACATAAAATCGATAAATAGATAACGATTTTTTTTATTCCATTTATAATTTTTACTTTATCCACAAACTAATGACTTGCGGATTTACCTAATTTCATTTTTATCTTTTCGGTACTTTTTTATTTGTGCAAAAATATTGCAATCTTTTTTGGATACATAAATACCGCGATTAGTTACCATAAAAAAAGATGTGTTTTTTTAACAAATGCAAATTGTTGGGCGTTTCATGGCCAGAAATGGGCATTCCCCTTTAGCGGCTGGGATTAATCTGAACAATTCCTCAGAAAACTCCCCGTGGTAGAAGCGAAATAAAATGCAAAAGAATGTAACATCTTGGTCGTCGACGATTCGAGCCGCTCTACGCTGGATGCAGTCAAGTGGAAGGAGCTGGCACTGGGGTGCCCCAGCCCAGGGATGGGAACAGTATTCCATGTGAGGCCGAACCTGCGTCTTGTAAAGTTGCAGACGATGTGCCGGTATGAAATACTGTACCGCTCTGCTGAGCACGCCAAGCTTTTTAGAGGCCAATTTGGCCTTTTCTTCCAAGTGACCACGAAACAGTACGTAGTAGGTGCACAGTATTCCGATACTGGCTGAGGCAACAAGGGGAGTGCCTTGAAAGTGAGGAGACACGACAAAGGGGAAAAAACATACACAATTATTTATTCTTCTGTCTACCGATCGCACAGCGGTGACCAGGAGACAACTAGGCTATTTGAATACCTCAGTGAAGAATCTGTTGTGGCTCTAAATGGGTAACCTAACACACAGTTGGTTTTTCTGGGAGACTTCAATGCCTGTCATCAGGACTGCCTGTTCCCATACGAGAAGACCGACCACGCTGGAAAAGAGGCGTGGAATTTTGCCATGTCGCTGGGTTTCTCCCAGCTGGTACAACAAGCGACTAGGGTACCATATGTGGATGAGCACACAGCCAACTGCCTCTGACGACCGATCCATACAGGTACGATGTTGAGGTTACTTCACCCTTGGGAACTTCTGGTTACTGTCTTGTGAAATCTGTGTCATTATATTCCCCTCATAACTACGATTTCCACGGTGTGCGGCGAGTGTGGCGATACATGTCAACAGATTGGGATGAGATGCGGCATTTCTTTGCATCTTATCCTTGGCGGCAGGTCTGTTTCTCGTCTGAAGATCCATCGAGCTACGCGGATGCCATAACGGATGTGATACGTCAAGCGATGAAGTATTTCATCCCCTTTGCTGACGTGCCCATTGGTGGTAAAGCTCGCCCATGGTTCAATGCCGAATGCACTCGTGCTGAAAAGCACAAGCATATAGCGTACTTATCCTGGGTCGATGCTCGAGAACGTAAAATTACAGATGTTAGCCTTCGCGTTTGGACAGTAGCAACAGCATACCATCTCAATTACCTTTGTCAGAGGTCCGTATCACTAACAAGGAGGTTCTTAAAACCTTGCGAAGTCTAGATGTGAACAAATCTAGTAGATCTGATGGTATACCAGGTATAGTTCTAAAGGTCTTTGCACCTAAGTTGTCTCCTGTATTGACGCGCTTGTTCCACCTATCATTCAGGACTGGAATAGTGCCCAAATCTTGGAAGCTGGCCACTGTGCGGCCTGTGCCTAAGAAAGGTAGCCATACCGACCCTGCCAATTATCGGCCAATTTCAATTACCTTCATACTCTGAAAGATTATGGAACGTATATTGAACGTCCACGTCATGTATACTTAGAGTAGAATGATCTCCTCAGTGACCGCCAGTACGGGTGTCACCGAAATCGATCAACTGGGCACCTTCTAGCGTATGCCACTCACAACTGGGGCGAAGCCCTCAAGAACAGTGGTGAAGCACTTGCTGTTTCCCCTCGATGTTTCGAAGGCTTTTGAGAGAATTTGGCACTCTAGTCTATTGAGCAAGCTTTCAGCGTACGATTTATCCCCTGGCCTGATTGACTGGGTGAAGGACTTTCCGAGTGAACGATTTCTCCGAGTCGTCATCGATGACTGCTCGTCCTGTCCTATTGCGAAAAACGCCGCAGTTCCTCAGGGGTCGCTTCTCTCCGCAACTCCCTTCCTGCTGCATATAAATAATTTGCTCATACCCGTTATCTATGGGTATGCAGGTAACAGCACAGTTGTGAAGAGATGCCAACCAAGTGCTCGGGCCAGTGGGTACAAATCCAGTCCGAACGAGAGGCTATGGTTGAGCGTATGAATCTCACACTACAGGCAGTCTTCAAATAGGGCGATGCCAATCACGTGAGATTCAACGCCTCCAAAACATAAGCGTGTCTTTTCACCGCTAAGAGGAGCCCGCTCACCCTGGCTCCTACTTTCCGGAATGTATCCTTGGAGTACACTGATCGCCTTCAGTTGTTACGGGTTGAATTTTTTCCGAACCTCAACTATGGGCGGTTCATTGAGTCCAGAGCGAAAACAGCAAGGAAACTTGGTGTCCTTGCGAGGGTGCGGCGATACTTCACACCGGGGCAGCTTCTTACCTTATATAAAGCGCAAGTCCGGTCGTGCATGGAGTACTGCTGTCACATATGAGTTGGTGCTGCAAAATGCATCCTGGCAGCAATGGACTTAGTGGAGAGACTAGTGTGAGTAGTAAGAGGCTCATAGGTGACCTTGATTTGGTTGAAACCAATCTTGTCAGCTTCGGGCACAGGCGCAGAGTAGTCAGTCTCTCGGTATTCTATAGGTTGCATTTCGGTGAGTGTGCGCAGGAATTACACGTTTTAATTAGGCGGTCGGCGGGTCTTCACCACTTTGTTGTCGATATTCCAAACGGTTTGCTTCGTCTTTTGTAATGCGTACAGCAAATGAGTGGAATAATTTGCCGGCATCTATCTTTTCGTCTGAATACAATCTGGGCGTCTTCAAGGCAAGAGTGAATAGGCTTTTGTTACGCTAAGACAGTGCGATTTACCATCTAGGGCTGCTAAATTTAGTCGCTCCCAATCCGATACAGCAAAGACTCGATTTCATACACAAGTTTGTTCCGGTACTCGGCGACGTTGTCTCGAGAAACATTGGCACGGCCGGTGTATAGAGCATCACCAATGCTGTCATCTGCATAGCAATGAATGTTACCGATTTGCAACGTATCATTGATATACAGAAGAAACAACGTTGATGATAGCACGTAATCTTGTGGAACACCAGCGTTAATAGGCTTGCAATCGGAGCGTGCACTGTCTACAACAACCTTGATGCTCCGATCTGCAAGAAAGATGTTAATCCAATTGGACAATTTTTTGGGAAGCCCATAGGAAGGGAGCTTAGAAAGAAGCGCTTTCTGCCAAACCTGATCGGAGGCCTTCGCAATGTCCAAACTAACCAATCCCTCCTCCTTGGACTCTGCCTACTACTGCCTCCGCCCATCTATGAGTCAGGTAGACCTAAAGATCACCAGCTGATAGACCCCGACGAAAACCGTATTGGCGTCAGTAATCAGCTGGTGATCCTGTAGGTATCGCATAAGCTAGCTGTTTATAATGAATTACATTATTTTGGAGAACGAGGTGGCGATAGGCCTGTAGTTAGACGGGTCTGAGCGGTCGCCTTTTTTCAGGATCGGCTGGACGAAAACCGTCTTTCATGATTTCGGAACTACGCCTAGAGAAGAGTAGCAGTACCAGAAAAGATGCGTTAGAACCGGTGCCAACTCTGGAGCACACGTCCTCATCACAGTTGGGGGGATTCCCTCAGGCCCACTCGATTTGTGAATGTCAAAAGAGATGAGTGCTTTGCAAACCGAGAGCTGTGTGAACCCCACATCCGGCATGGAGCACTCATACCGCGGGATGGTCGGCGGTTTGTTTGTATGTTCCCACGTCATCGAGAGTCAAGTTGGGCGCAAGAAAAGAGCCTAGCAAATCGGCTTTCTCCTTTGCGGCATGGGCCAGTGAGTCGTCTTCCCTGTGCAGAAATTCCCTTTAACAGCCTTGGCGAGAGACCAAAATGCACGGGTTCCCGAAGGAAGGCGAACTAGTTTCTCGCCAATTCTGCCTATGTGCTCTGACTTTGCCTTGGCAAGGACTCTTTTAAAAGACCTAGAACAGATGCGGAATTATACGTATTTTTAAGGGCGCTAGTTTTTACAGCCCGGGGCGTTGAAGCGTCAGCCCAGGTCCGGTATCACTCCTGCTTATAGTGTAATGCTATTTTACATGAACAACTAAACCATGGCTGAGATATGCCTCCGATGGGCACCGCAGAGGAAGGAATAAATAGTTCTATTCCCTGAAGTACTACATCACCGGCAGAATTAGCAACAACGTTGGGATCGTCCGGTGAGAAACAAACCCGCACGGCCCCTACCCCAAAGGTAGGATGCAAAGAAAGACCGCATCCTATCCCAATCGGCCAACCTATAGTGCCAAACACGGCGGCAGCCAGCAGCATGCAACCGCGATTTCAGCGTAAGTGGCACCACACTCCGAACAACCGTCTTCTCTGACGTATACGCAAACTCCAGCCCGAGGCATAAAGGGGTGGTTAGTCTTGAGCGGAATAATGCCCCCCCCCCCAGAATACGCGGTGTGGAGCCTGAGCACCCACGCTCAAGAGTGGAGTAGCTTGGTCGTGGATGCTCAGCGAGGGATTCCCCAGGGGTGCTGGAACCCTGTTGGGGTAGTCTTCCATTTAATACTAGTCACCAATAAACAGGCGGAACCACTATCGAAGAGGAAAGAAACGAGCTCACCCCACAGTTGTAGTAGTAGTAAAGATGCCGATTGCCGGCTTCCGCTCGAACAGGTGGACATCGCTGACAGCCGGTTTCTCGATGCTCCTTTGGCGGTCTGGACACGCCGATGCGACGTTCCCTTGTTGACCACAAACGTAATAAGTAACAGGACGCGGATGGACTTGCATGTGCTGCTCAGCTGTCTTCGTAGTTGCTCTAATAACAGGCTCTTCGCGGCGTTTGCGACAGTCGAAGGCTCGATAATGACCTGACCCACCATACCCAGGACACCTTCCAGTAAAGGGTGGTTCATTGTAGCTGCTTCTTTTCACTTCCGTCTCGTTAATCTTTTGTCCTTCGTATTTTCGTTTTGATGAAATACCACTGAGAACCCGTAACAACGGAGCTCTAGTAGATACGTTACAAAACACACCGTGATGACATCTTCTGACATTTCGGTGCGAGAGATATGCTCTATCATCCCCAGACATGCGTCGCAGCTTCACTTGCAGTTTATTTCGTAGCGAGTTGGAATCTTAAAATCTCGTCGAAGTAGTCTTGCGGTAGCATTGGCTTTCAAAATTTTGCTATGAGTAATTCCTTTATTTGCATCCATGTTAACAGTGAAGTTTGCAATTTGGTCAAACAAGTGGCTGCCTGTCCTCTCAGAGCGTGTCTAAGCGCTAGCAAAAGTCACCGCACCATCTAGATAGTAACAAGTCTCCTACTATTCAATACTGTTTTCGTTATGCTGCACCAACCTTCTTTGTCCACGTCTTCTTCGTCAGGGTCAAACCGCACTAGTTATGTTGTCACGCGGTTTATATCTTTGGTGGACTACGGCGTCTTCAATAGGCGAGATAATATGGCTTCAATGTTGTGCAGTAAATTGTGCCCACTTCTGATAAAGGGACGTCAGGATGGTCCGCTTATCCTCTGGATCCATACTTGACCTTAATTAGACGTGGGTAATCGGGCAAGGAGAATTAAACGACGTAATTCACACAAAGTGTAATTAGGGTATTATGAAAATATTGTTAGAGATACTGAATCGTTAAACAATCCACTAAGAACGTGAAGATGTGAACAGATTGCCGTCTCAATGCGAACTGCCTCGTCGTCCTTCTTTCTTCCCACACTAGCCGTTTGTGTTGCGTCAGAGGGAATGACAGCTAATTACTTTGAAACAATCAAAAGCGCCGTCAAGCTAAAACGTACTGAGACAAAAACCTAAATAGAAACGAAGGTCTTAACATTTTACGAATACCAAACAAATCTATACATCTATATAAATAAATAAAACTGAAGTGTCTGTTTGTAATGTCAATATAACAGCTTATACTAAATGCATATGAAAGTATATACGGTACTCATAACAAAAAAAAGAAACGATTTTTAAATTTTTTTCCTGTCTCTCTTTTAGTTCTTGACTTTGACGGGACTTTCACTGGCAGATACCTAATGTTATATTATAAGGCTACTTTTATTTTAGAAAAAGAATTAGGATTTCGCGCAAAAAACAAATGAATACCCATAAAATCCAATGAATTGCATGCGGACGAAATCGCGGAACACATAGTTTTACAATATTTTTAAAACATACACACACTTATTTATGTTTACACCTTATTAATTGTTATACTTCCTACTGTTTATGAAATAAATAAATAAAAATAAATAACTCAGCATAAACGTAGATAGTTTAGATACGAATGCATATTATGGTTCAGGCATCAGTATTTCTGAATCCTAAGCCTAAACGGGCACCTCTGGTTTGAAATATCTACGCAAAGAAATATTTTTTAAATACGAAGATACTGTGCGTGCGTATTTTTTATTGTCCCCATAATAGTTGGATTATATTCCTTTCTTTGATATGACTGAAATTGGTAATAAATTAAGTATTTTGTATTGTCTGTTATATAAATTAAATCTAGTTCATTCCCAACCAAAGAAGAGTACTTTCAATTGTTTTCAGCACTGGAACAACTCCGACAAAAAATTACCATAGAACATAACAAAAAATAAGTTCGAAAACAAGAACCCGAAGAAAATATTCTCATCTGTAATTGTTATGTACAAACTAATCAATATTTTATAGTCTATTAAATAAACAACTACCGAGTAGTGGCAGTGTAAGAATATCCACTATAGTCCAGTCAAATAAGGTCTGAAATCAAAATTTTGATACTCAACTTAGCATTTTTTGCAGAAAAAATAATTTTTCCTAGTATATTATCACAGAGGGCATCTTTTTTTGACGCCATGGCAGGCTTCAAGTTACGGACCTGTCCATCTTATGGCAGCGAGTAGACAGCGACGAATATCCCCGCGTCTACGAGTGCCTCTATAGGTCCCTCAGCCATTCAATGTCTGCAGCTATTTTGACGTGGTCGATGAGTCCACTGACTCCGTGCTACAACAGGTCTCATCAGCAGAGATCGGGATGCTTGATGATTTTAACGCCCACTACGCTGAATGGTTTGGTTCTCGTTTAACCGATAATGCGAGTAGATCTATTTATGACTTTGCTTTGGCATATGGCAGACCATATGCCAAAGCAAACCAGTTGTGTCAGAACACAACTGGTTACCTTGCCTACGCGGATCGGAAGATGTACCTTTCCTGTTCCACTTCCTGATGACCTCTCATCCCGACGGACTCTCTTGGCTCCTCGGACCATTGCCTGATCCGGAGTACGGTGCCACTCACGCTCCCATTTTGGCATTATAGGTCAGCCGATTGGGACGGGATGTGATCTTTTTTTGCATCCTAGCCTTGGAGGCGGGTTTGCTTCTCGCCGGATTATCCAAGCGTTATTACTGATTCTGTCGTTGATGTGGTGGTACAGGGAATGGAACTTTTTATTCCATCATCTTTGGTACCTATCGCAGGCAAAACCCAGCTAGGGTTAGGCCACTCCTGCAAAATTTCACTACGCCATAAGCAGGATATACTCTTGTAACTTGCTCTTGCTAACAGGCCTGGGCTCACGCATCGACGTCTCGGGATGCAAATACCAGCACTCTTAAAAAGAAGTATAATTCCGCCTCCAGGTCCTTCAAAAGTGTCATTGTTAAGGCAAAGTCAGAGCACATAGGCAGAATTGGCGAGAAACTAGTTCGCTTTCCTTCGGGAATCCGTGCATTCTGGTCTCTTGCCAAGGCTGTCCAAGGGAACTTCTGTCAGTCATCTCTCCCATCTCTGCACAAGGAGGATGTGCACCTCCATTGTGCAAGGAGATATTGTAGTGTTATGCTACTTACATTTCATTGTACACTAATTCTCCATTCTGTTTTGATATTCTGCATTCATGTTTTGCATCACTTTATACTATTTTTTTCATTCTGTTTTTGATTTTCTGCATTCATGTTTTGCATCACTTTATACTATTTTTCCATTCTGATTTTGATTTTCTGCATTTATATTTTGCATCACCTTTATTTCTATAGGATCCTGTAACGTTTTTACACAATAACATATCATTTTACTTCGTATTTTCACACTATTTAGCACTTTTAAAATAGCTGTCAATGAAGTCTTACCTTTTTCGGTCTTTTATTGAATTCTCTGTAACTCTACAATTTCAGACTTTGTGCACGCTGCCGTGCATTAGTTTTTCTTATGTGAATAATATCTCATTTCTTACTTAAATGTAATGGTTTTCCAATTATACACTTAAAACCAAAAATTTATATTTCTGACAACCATTATTTATATGGTTGTCATGGCAATTTTTATTCAAATTCGTTACCGATATGATGTTTTATCTCGATATTTTCACATAAATACTCTTTTGCTCTAGGTCATTTACAATAAATTTCCTTTTAATTTAAATAATTTCTCGTTCTCTCTAAAAAGGTATAAAAGCCGAACAATCGGAGAATACAGAAAGACAGTCTCGCTTCAGTTCTCCAACGAGAAACATCTACTAAAGGCCTTGCCCGGGGCCGCTTTGCCCCGGGATCCTGCAAGCCTCCATCTACACGTGAAGTCGTCGGCAGTCTGCTTCAAGCGCGGGGCCACACTACCTTCGGGCGCGCTACGACTGCTTGCTCCAGGCGCCGGGTGCACCTACTGCCCGCGCTACCTTCGGGCACGCTACGACTGCTTGCTCCAGGCGCCGAGCGCACCTACTGCCCGCGCTACCTCTGGGCGCAGCGACTACTTCTCCAAGTACCGAGCGCACCTACCCCAGGCGCTACGTGCGCCGGCTCCGGACGCTGCGTGTGCCCAGTCCAGGCGCTGCGTGCCGTCGCCGCTGAGAAACCTCAAGCTCTGCGTGTGCCCATTTCTACAAAAGCAGCGAGGCTCCAGGCTCCCCTATAAAACTATATTGTCCTATTCTCCTACCTTTATTTTTTTAAACCTAATTGTAATCTCATTTCATTTTTTTTATAAAATTGTAAATACTCTTTTAAAAAACTTAAATATAATATTTTCTTGGTCTACTTTTGTAGTTTTGCTGTTCTTAGGTTAGGTTCTTTCTCTTTTAATTGTCGCTTCACGACAATATCTCGATGACGGGGGAACACAAACACACCGCCGACCATCCCGCGGTGTGAGTGCTCCATGCAGAATGTGCTGTTTACCCAACGCTTGGTGCGCAAAGCACTCCTCTCCCTGGACGTCAACAAGTCGAGTGGGCGTTCCGCCTATTTTGCTGAAGACGTGTGCTCCAGAATTAGCACCGGTTTTAACGCGTCTTTTCCGGTACTCCTACTCCCTAGGCGTAGTCCTGAAATCATGGAAGACAGCTTTCGTGCACCCGATCCCTAAAAATGGTAACCGCTCTGATCCGTCCAACTATAGGCCTATCGCCATCACCTCCCGAGATAATTGCCTTACAGACATCCCAACATGCCTGTTTTGCTCTGCTAATCACTTGGCAACTGATAAAAGTTACAACATTCAAACAAAAAGGCATTGAACTGGTCATGTCCCAAGAAAATGTTTCATATCTAGAGGCATTACTCAATTCTCTGCAGTTAGAAGACCTTACGCTGATGTAGCTGCATCTTTAGGGACTCTTTGTCTACCCACTTCATCACAACAGTCATCAAGTATTCAACCTGCTCCTCCTGCTTCTCAATCTTATAGAAAGACTGTTTACAGAATTAACCCAACCAAACCTGTTCCAAATTCTGTAGGCTATGGTAAGGTAGCACACAAGAATATTGTAAGAACCCCTACCTCTTCCCTTCCAATGGTCATGCTCTTCAAGCTAATTTATCCCCTAATGATAATCTCCTGAAAAACCTTGTGTCTTCCATCTCTGATATAATTGGCAAATGTGACGACATACACCTACCGTCTAACATAAGAAATAAACTTGATGTGCTTTTCCAAAAAAATTATAAAATTCAATCAAAGAAATCTGAACTAATTAATTTGATAAATACTCATAACCCCTCAGTCATTGCTCTTGGGGAAACCTGGCTAAGACCTGGTTTTACATTCAGAAGCCCTGGTTTTTCGTGCATCCGTGACACAGCAGCGATGGCGACGGCGGCACTATGATTCTTCTAAATAGAAATCTTACCTTTTGCTCAATTCCCCTTCCCACTCTGTAAGAGAATATTAATGCAACAACTAAAAAAGTTCAATATATATTTCCAATCCTGCTCCTGCCTGTATGCCAGAGCATAACTTAATCCTGTCTAGCATATTTCTTCCTTTTATTGTAATTGGGGCCTTATTGTAATAGTCACAAAGTACTGTGGGGTTCTCATAAAAATGATTCTTTTTTCCTATCTTTTAATAGACGTCTATAATGAATTTAATCTGCATTTTGAATAATGGCTCTCCCACCCGCATGGTCTACCCTTCCCAAAGTCCTAATTCTGTTGTAGATCTATCTCTCTGCTCTGCTAATTTAGCTGCAAGTATCAATTGGAAGACTCTATCGTCCACCTTTGGAAGTGACCACTCCCCATCCTTTTATCTTTGTATAGTAGAAGCCTTCCCACTAGGAATAAATCATGCATCTCCAAGTTTAACGTGTCCATCTGGGATGTATATCTTTTTGATATAGAAACTAAAGCGTATTCTCTCCCTCCAATGTCTCACAATAACTTACAACATGCCTACTCTGATTTTATCTCCCTTTTGAATGAATCTGCTACAAAATCTATTCTCATTAAAAATTGCTCTCATAACAAAATTTCCTCACCTCCTTGATGGGATGCAGAGTGCTCTTCCATTGCAAATGTGCTGAACAACAGTACTCTGTGAATATGTCCATGGAAAACTTTATAAAATATAAAAAAAATAGCTGCCCAAGCCAAAAAACATTCTCGGAGAAGAAGAAAAAACGATGGCTTTTATTTTGTGAGAGTCTGTCACCTCGCTCTCCAGCCTCCCTTGTTTGGAAAAACATAAAGAAATTTTGTGGTTCTCTCAATGATGGCCAAATAAATAACCCTGACCCATCACTTTGGATAGACAACTTCTGTAGAAGCTTGTCTCCCCCATGGGTTCCTTCCTTAGAGGAGATATTCCCAGTGACCTTCCACCATCCCATCTTCCTTATGAATGTATGAATAATACCTTTTCCCTCACAGAGCTTCAGCTTGTGTTAAACCATCTGAAGGACTCCTCTCCAGGTATCGACGGGATCCCTTACTCTTTTTTAACTCACATGGGCCCCACATCCAAAAAATATTTACTAGACATAATTAACTGTGTATATTCAACAGGAGCAGTTCCTGATGACTGGAAAACCAATATCATAATCCCTATTCTTAAAACTGAAAAATACCCCTCTACAGACACTAGCTACCATCCAATAGCCATTTCATCCACTCTATCAAAGATAATGGAGCACCTCGTCAAAAACCGCCTAGAGTAGCTACTAGAAAATAGAGGCATCTTGCCTGAAAGCCAGTTTGGTTTTAGAAAGGGTTTGATTACCTTTGACAGAATCAGCCTTTTGATTTCCAATGTCAGACTTCATTTTCTCAAAACAATTTCTTTGTAGGTGTCTTCGTACATGTTTGCGCAGCTTATGATAATGTTATACTTCCCCTGCTCAGGCATAAGATGCACCAGCTGAGCATTCTTGTGATAATAATTCGGGTAATTTCATGGCAGAAAGATACATCTGTAAAGGTCTTCCACAAGGCTCTGTTCTATGTCCCCTTCTGTATAACCTATATACCCATGATCTAGATTCTAGATAGATCCATAAACTGCCTGTCCAACATACTCCAATATGCTGATGATTTGGCTCTCTTTGTTATTGAACATTCTTTACCTGACGCCTTTTTTCTTCTTATTAAGTTTCTTTATTTTATTTTCTTCTCTTTTGTTCTGTTTTGCTCGCAATTCCTTCTCTTCTATTTTCCTTTTTTCTTCTTCCTTCTTGGTGTTGTACACCTTCCATGCAGGGCTTGTAATAGTAAATGGAATTTTCTCTTTTAAATTGCGTTTCTTATTTTTATTTCATCAGTTTCAGGTCAAAATAAGCTTCTTTTAAAAGGCGATGGTATAACAAAATTTGAAGTGCAAGGGTTATTAATCTTCATAGGTGTTTGTCAATGAATTCTAAATTTCTCTGTTTTGCATTTCGCTCATTTGAGGTATTGAGAGTTGAAAAGTGCTTGGGTCGGAATTATTCGTCTTCTGAGAAAAAACCGCAAGAGTTTCGTTTGTTTTTGGTAAAGAATTATTAGTGGCTGCTAAGTCTTCCTGGCCTGCATTTGAAGTATCAAGATCTGAAATTTCTTTGGATAAACAATTGTTTTGTAGATAAGTGCCTGGTTCAGAATCGTTCTTATTATGAGATAAGACAGCAATAGTCTCGTTTTCTCTTGATAATGATTCATCAATAACTGGTAAGTTTTAATGGCCTGCATTTGAGGTATTGAGATCTGATGTTTTTTGGCTAAGCAAATATTTTGTGAGGAAGCGCTTGGTTCGTAATCGTTCGTGTAATGGGATAAGTCACCAATTGATTCATTTTATTTTGGAGATGCGTTTCTATTTTGATCATCAGTTTCTAATACGTGATTTGTTGTTTGAGTTAGTGGGTGCCGATACTTCATTTCTTACATCATGATGGAGAATTTGCTTACTACTGGCCCAAATCAGATACAGAGATTCATCTTCATTTGGCAGAAGATTTTCCAGTTCAAGGCGACTTTTGTAATAAAGATCTTTAAAAAGCTTCAGTTTGGCACAAGACAAAGTTCCTTCAATCTGGTTCTCTAATGTTCTCAAAAATTTCCTCTAGCGAGTAGAATCAATATTCTACCTGTTTTGAGATTTGATTTTACTCATGTCTACAAATTCTGAACCAAATAGGTACAATCCTCCAGCTCGAAATCCATTTTTGGTTGCTCAACAGTAAGTTTTTCGATTGCTGTCTTCAAAACTGGAGCAATACTAAGTTTTTGGATTAAAAAAAAACGCGCTTTCGTCGGTATTGAAAATTCTTTGAGGATTTTTCAGTATTCCAATTAGTTCTCTTTCTTTCAAATCAGTTTCAACTTCTGAAAACCATTTCTCAATGTCCTCTTGAGTAACATTATCCCTTGCCGTGCACAAATTTTGAGCAGTACGTTCAGCAATCGTAGGGTGTCCTTTCATAAAAGAGGAATACCATTTTTTGCCTAGTCTGTTATTAGTGAAAGGAGCCTCCTGCTTTTTGTCAACTATTATACGTTGAACACTATCTAGTAATTCCTCTTTGGTTATTGGAATATGTTTATTTAAAAGCTTTTAGAAAAATTTTACTTTGCAAATATCCGCGTTATAAAATAAAATGATGTGTCTTACCTAGTTTGAAGAGCACCTCCCGCCCTCCCTCAATTGTGTGCACTATCTCCGTCACCACTAATCCCAGCATCGCTACTCCCAACACCACTACACTAGACAAGACACACCACTGACGATAATACGACACGTGTTTCGCCTCTACACGAGGCATCCTCAGGTGATATTGACTCTACGGCGACTAACCGCTAAGACCTTAGCGGTTAGTCGCATCAGTGGTGTGTCTTGTCTAGTGTAGTGGTGTTGGGAGTAGCGGTGCTGGGATTAGTGGTGACGGAGATAGTGCACGCAATTGAGGGAGGGCGGGAGGTGCTCTTCAAACTAGGTAAGACACATCATTTTATTTTATAACGCGGATATTTGCAAAGTAAAATTTTTCTAAAAGCTTTTATATAATGGATTTCCGCAAAGTAACGCCTGATTCTATTAATTATATATGTTTATTTGACATATCTATTATCCAGTCTTCTAGAATGTTTTCTTCTTCCTTCGACAAAATGGTACTGGGTCCCATTGGACACTCTACGAGACTTTTCCCTGTGATTTTATTATGCAATGTTATTCTAGGCATGTCAAATTTTTTGGCTGCGTCAGATATTTTTGCGCCGTTTCTAACAGCTTCGATAGCTTAGTCCTTTGTTGAGGTGTATAATTTTTTAGGTACCATTTCTAAAATAAAAGGAAAATTTCTGTAGTACTTATTTTACTTCAATGTCCATAACTGGATTTCTATGCAATACGCAATAATGGACACAGGAGTCTATTACTGGTAGGCATCAATATTTTTATAATTCTCAACTACCTTTTAATAAAGAATTTAAAAAGGAATAAAATTAATTCAAAATCTCTATTAACAATAAAAAAACAAGTTTGGTAATTTGTCCATTATTGCAACTATTTAACTTCAGTACACCAGTAATAAACATTGACAAAATAACGTGAAACATAACCTCCCAAGAGTAAAATTGCCTACGTACGTCTTTATCTTGATTTCATAGTCAATCCAACCAACAAAATAGATTTTGTTTCAAATAAAGCAATAATAAATTAACAAGTGAACTTTCTACCTACCACACTAACTATTTTCGTAACAAAATCGTCTAATATATATTTTCAATAACACGTGCGCCAATTTACCTCACGCCATTTTGTGTTATAAAACGGAAGTGAATGAAACGTCAAAATTTGACAGCTCGACGACTTATGTCTATGGTAAAATGTTAATAGTATAATAAAATTATATCCCGCCCTTATTCTAGCAGTTTTTTTTTCGTCCATTTTTGGTTCTTTGTCCATCACCGGTGCGTTTACCTTACCAGTATATTGTATGTTTGGTGTCAACGAAGACTGTGTAGCAGATAAGTTGTGACCCAATTAATATCATCCCAACAAGACTCTGTTTTAATAAGAGGTCGTATAAAATATCGCCATCACTCGGGCAGATCTTATTATACATATAAACTGTTGACGAGAAAAGGGATAAGTTAGGATGAGATGATCATAATATTATTGCAGTTGCACTTCTGGACATCAGACAGTGGGTTGCTTTGTCCACATAATGACCATTGTCTGGTATTTGTGTTGGGCTTGGTATCAAAATTCCATAACCGCACCGGCCTCAAGTCTGGATGGCATTTTAGTAAAAGAGGATTGTGAAATAGGATAAATAAATAAAAAAATTAAGCCGTTTTATTTTTATTACCTTAAGTATCCAAAACATGATTGACCTAAAGTTTCACTTTCTATAATTCATAGGACTGTTAACCTTTGTTATGACAACATCCAGGCTTTAATGTCTATCAAGGCTCAAGGCATACTCTAACACGCCGAGGACCTGTTATATGAAAATATTTGTACGCCGGAAACGGCAGAATATTTACGATGCGAATTCTCTTGTAACAACTGTATTATGACAAATAAATTATATTATCTCTGATTACCCTAGCACTTCAGCAGCCCAGATAGACACACATACCTGAACAGAAATTAGTATTCAGGATTATTATGTTTATCCACCTTAAAACAGCCACTCTAAGGTAAAATAAGTTAAATATATTCTTTATTACGAGGGCGGCACTGAAAATATGGGGAATCAAGGAAGTGACACAACATTACTATTTAAAAATCTATTTATTGCTTTTCGAAGTATTCTCCGCGAAATTTGACACATTTTTTCATACGATGGAATCAATCATTGAAGCAACCATTCCATTCGGAAGTTGGGGTCTCCAAAATGGCCGTTTTGTAGGCGTCCACAGCTTCTTCGGGTGATGAGAATCTCTGTCCACGCAATTTATTCTTTATTTTAGGGAAAGTATAAAAATCATTAGGGCTTAGGTCGGGGCTGTACGGCGGATGGTCTAATAATTCTATGTTTTCTTGCCCTAAAAAGTCTTTTGTTCTGTGTACGGTGTAAGAACTCGCATTGTCGTGATGGAGGATGATGCGGCGGTTGCAATTCTCTTTACGGAGTTCAGAAACGACCTGTGGCAAACAAATGCTAGCATACCATTCTGCATTAACCGTTCTTTGTCCCTCAAGAGGGATAGTCGTAACATGGCCGGTTTTGGAGACAAAAGTGGCCACCATTTTTTCTTGCAACACTCCGTGAACGAACAATAGGGTATTACACCCATTTTCAAAAAGTGTTTTAAATGAATCCCAGAGTGATAATGAACCACTACAATTTTTATATAATTTTTTTAAAACCGAATAGTGAGATAAAAATTACTTTTAATCTATCGTATTAAATTTTCGCGTCAAAACGCTAGCCGCCATACTGTTCAACTCGTGACGTCACTGTCCTAGAATTTTGACAATTTTGCAAAGGAATAAGATACTTTTGAATGTTTAATAATGAGTTATCATCTATATCATTGCTGTGTTGTGCCTGATTGCAAAAAGACGAGCATAAGAACGCCGGGGAAGTTATGGCTTAAAGTGCCAACTGATTTAAATATGAGAAATACTTGGTTAAAACTGGCAAGAAGAGACCCGAAGGCATTGACTACAAAATCTAAACTATACTTCTGTGAATATCACTCAAATATAAGTATGACTTATATTTAACTATCGATTAAACAAAACAAAACATCATGACATGATAGGTACCTATTGCAAGTAAAATTTTGTAATAGATTAGGTTCATTGCTCTTCTGTCCCGCGTCCCGCCTTTTGTGGGCCATTTTGATAGCCCTTGCAAGTGCAGTGCAGTGTTTTAGTTAATTCCTGTTTTCTTCTGTTATATGGGAATAAAGACATGGTTTGTACTCAGACCAAATAAAAAAGTGACTTTTTATTTCGTCTGAGCGTTTGTATAAAAAAATATAACAAAAAGTTTTTCTCACCTAAGCTTATATTATAATATCTATAACATTAGTGCTAAAAGCGAAGTAATAAACTCGCTTTTACAAATCCGTCTTCCATGACGCCTATTCAATAAATTTGGAATAAAAGTCAACAATCGTAATGATAACTTGAAAAATTTCGAAATTAACTAGTTAGTACACAGCACATAACCTATTTCTTTGACCTAGTGACGTCACGGCGCTATCTAATATGGCGGACATCATTTTGCAGATTTGAGGCACAGCTAAAAAAAATTATTCTTTAAATTGAAATATAAAATTTATAACGCATTTTTATAAATAGAAATCAATATTTCTCGTTTACTTTTTACAAAATCTATCATAAATATATATTCTTTGACTTATTTTTACATGGTGTAAAATACCCTATTTTTGTTGGTTTTAACTCATTTTCGTGACTACCCAAACTCGTGACTGGTTTTTTGTTTCGGGTTCGTACGCATATATCCAGGATTCGTCACCTGATACGATGTTGTATACAGCATTTGAGGATCCTGCGTGGAATCTTTCGAGAGTTCTGACGCACCAAGTAACGCGAGCCGCTTTTTGCTTTTCACAGAGCGAATGCGGTATCCATCGGGAAAACAACTTTTTTACACCTAATCGTTCATGCAAGATTATTTGTATTTGACTCATACCAATGTCTAAAGTTGCCTGAATTTCGCGGTATGTCACATGTCGATCTTCCTCAATCAACTTACGCACAGCATCAACGTTTTCTTGGGTGACTGCAGTTTTTGGACAACTTTGACGGGGATCATCACTGAGCTTGACACGTCCACGTTGAAATTCAGCAAACCAGCGATAAATTGTGGTTTTGGATGGGGCTTCATCACCAAATACAGAAATCATCCGGTCAACGCACTGTTTTTGTGTTAAACCACTTCGAAAGTCATAATAAATCATCGCTCTTGAATTTTCTGGAGTCAATTCCATTTTCTCAACGACTAAAAAAGTTTGACAAAACCTTGTGACATGACCGAGAATATTTTTTTAAATAAATAAATAGTATTCGATTTTTAAAACCAAGGAGTTTTCAATTAAAAAGATTTTAATCTGACAGGAACAGTGGAAATATTCCGTTCCCGATACTTTTAGTGCAGCCTATGTATTAGTGCAATAAAGAAGTATCTCAGGGTGGATTTTTTAGGGTAGGGAAACGGATTTACCCGCTATTCAAATATAATCTCGGCTTTTTGCTATCTGGCACTAAATTTTTGTAAAAAACAACAAAACAGCTAGGCCTCATTTCCCCATGTAAAACAAAAAAGTCCTGGATGCCCCTGGCACTGAAGTGTGCATTAGTACACACTAATGAATGCAATGAAATAATTTTGTGCGTAGGCACCGTTGATTTATCTCAACAATCTTCTTGTCTGAAATTAGCTAGTACTTTTTACATTAGTTTTCTCCTGAACTGCATTTATGATATGCAAATATCGACAAGAACGTTAGTTGTTTTAAGACCAAAAAAGCACATATACAATCTATAATACACTTTATTCGTGTTTTGATCAAAAAATACACCTTTATTGCCCTACTTTCCTACTAGTTTCGAGACATTTTAGCTATTTTACATAATAAATCTACCCGATAGGCTATAGTGATATGAGTATATTTCAGAGATGACAGCTAACGTCAAATCAAAACGACATCAATCCGCCATTAGTGTTGAATTTTTTGGTGAGAATAAAATATTAATACCACTGAAATTAAGGCAAATTCGTGGATTTGAATGATCAAACGTGGTTTAATATTTTATTTTAATTTATTTCCATACTAGTACAAAACTAGGCCTACGCTTCATACAATTTTGGACCGTCTTTTTATATAGAATGTCACTTGAATATTTTTTTTTATAGGAAAAGAGTGACAAACGAGCACACAGTCCACCTGATGGTAAGTGGTTGCTGCGGCCCATAGACATCTACATCTATCCTCTATTACAAATCAAAATGTAGATGCGTTGTCACCCGTGAGGACTAAGATGGAATGCCTCATTTCCAGTAAAAAGGGCCTCCGGCCACCTGCACTCACCAAGCGAAACGCAGAGGTAAACCTCTACTTCACGCTGGTTTTCTGTGAGGTCGTGGTACCACCCCGGTTCGAGCCGGCCCATCTGTGCGACAGCAAAAGCTGCCACAGGCTCTACCACTGTTAAAATAACTTCAACATTTCGTAAAAATCAGCCTAAGTACAATTTCCTTCATTTTAATATTGAAAGTTGGATTACTGGGTAAAATAATTGAATTCTAATTACGGCCCTGTCTTTTTGTTATTTTTATGAGGTTTATTTGACGATAGAATACGGCCTGTTCTCAAAATGATTATAAACTATAAAAATAATATTTTGTGATTAAAATTTCTTTGTCTGAATGCAAAACAAATTTCAGCACCTTCGTATGATTATTTTACCAATACTCAGCTCTACGGACCTTTATATTTTTAGTTCACATGACACAAAGTGTCGCCATCTAGTGTCGAATATATTTAATTATATTTGTGTATGTGTAATTTTTTCACGCAGAAACGGCTGGAATATTATTTATGTGTGGGTTATACTACTTAATATCTCTGAGGGAGAACAAATAATAGACAAATTATTATAATTAATATAATTTTATTTACAAATCGATTAGAATATAAATATTTTATTCCAAATTAGGCATCCGAATGCAATTAATATTAACCTTTAACCTTCGATCAACAATACCAACTAGATAACGGGTCACGTACAAAATTATAGCTAAACGCTGTCCGCGTGAATTACTTATACAGCTACAATTGTTTACTAAAGTGAGACAAAAAATTAAAACAGTTTTATGTTCAACCCAATTACAACCATGGCATCTAGTAATAAAGTCACAAATCTTACGATTATTAGTTACAAAAATAACAATTCAATGCATTACTCCTGTCACTTGGAAATCAAAAGACATTTAGTATGAAATCAACCTTAAGTAATAATAAATTAAAGTACTTTTCCCCGTTATTGCCTTCCAAGCTACGTCGTTTTGTTTCATTTCTGTTTGCTTCTTCGAATTTAGTTAGAAAAGTTATGGAGTCGCGGTGAACACTAGAATAATGTATCATATGATCATAAGTTTAGTTAAAATTATTTATATTTTGGGCATTTATGTCTTTGACTTTCCACCAACCATTAAATATAATATAGTATGTATACTCGTGACAATCTAAGCCCGATTTGACAGCTATAAAAATACTTTGCGTAATGATGGGAAATAAAAATTGGTTGCTTTAAAAACCAATTCTCGAGACATATCGATTATCTAGAGTTTGAAATGGACAATGTATCTACATCGTTTAAAATTTATTCTCAAGACATATCGTTTTAATACATGTACGAGTTTGTAATATTTAACAGTTATTACATAAAGCCAAACTAAGTTCTAATTTGGGCCAGTTTCAAAGCCAAGATGCAAACTAAAATCCGACATACACTGTATATTATGTACACACGCCACTGATATGCACCCGTCGCTAGTCAAGAATAAAATTAACAATAAATAAGTGTGGTTGGGTCAGGTAAATAAATAAATTCACTGAATTCGTAAAATTTTTAATCTCAATTCTTATTTTAATGCCAACAAACAATTTTTTTATAAAACCTTCCCCGGCAGATCCAGCATGACAAATAATGAGGCGTCCACCCTTTCCCATTGGAACTTTTGAGCTGGATGCTTGCGTATCATATGTCCAAGATTGTGGTACAGGCATTTAACCATGGCTCATCAATAAATATTACCTTGTCCCAGTTGGTTATTTTATTAACTTCTCTTAAGAAGGATACTCTTTGTAGTATTATGTCATACCTTTCCATCAATATTTTCCGTTTGTCGGTTTTTTTGTATGAAAACCCACTATTTTTTAGAATTGTTTTTATAAATGTTGCACTGCCATTATATAAGTTTGCAGATTTAAGGGACATAAGTCATTTACTTATGGTGGGGTATTCTTGTCTTTTGTAGTAGTCGTAAACAGGGGATCTAATAGCTGTCACAGTTTTTTGTTTTTTTTTTTATTTTTTGGGTGTGTACAGTACATTATCTTCACAGCCAAAAGGCCCGTACTTTTCTTTTATAATATTTCGGACAGTGTTTGTGCCAATTCCAAACGCTTGTGCGACTCGTTCTTGTACTTGGGTAACTTATAAAAGAGGCTCTCTATTTGCTGACTCCCATTCAAAGTACTCATGCAACTTCAAAGCCAAGTCACGAGACTGGCTGTTAAGAGTACGTCCTCTTTTATACATATTGTCTAGTTCACATGATAACACCAAAATCACGTAATGCATAATCAAAGTCCGGAATTAGCAAGCCAAGGTATAATATAGTATATTACGAGTATAGCAGAAACAGTGCAAGAGTGATAGCCGAATCAAAAAATATAATAATAACCAATTACACAAAAACTTCCAAGATAGCGAGAGACCGCGCGAAGCATTGACGAATCAATTACGTAGAGAGAGAAAAAAAGTGGCCAAGTGCGAGTCGGACTCGCCCATGAAGGGAGTATAGTATAATTATTGCATTTTATTAGATAATTCATTATATATTTATTTCAGTTTTTGTATATATATATATATATATATATATATATACATACACACGTGTGTGTGTGTGTGTGTGTGTGTGTGCGCGTGTGTGTGCGTGTGCGTGTGCGTGTGCGTGTTCGTGTGTGTTTGTGTGTGTGTGTGTGTGTGTGTGTGTGTGTGTGTGCGTGCGTGCGTGCGTGCTTGCGTGCTTGCGTGCGTGCGTGCGTTCGTGCGAGCGTGCGTGCGTGCGTGCGTGCGTGCGTGCGTGCGTGCGTGCGTGTGTGTGTGTGTGTGTGTGTGTGTGTGTGTGTGTGTGTGCGTGCGTGCAAGCGTGTGCGTGCGCGTGCGCGTGCGCGAGCGTGTGCGTGTGTGCGTGTGTGCGTGTGTGCGTGTGTGAGTGTGTGCGTGTCTGCGTGTGTGCGTGTCTGCGTGCGTGCGTGCGTGCGTGCGTGCGTGCGTGCGTGCGTGCGTGCGTGTGCGTGCACGTGCGCGTGCGCGTGCGCGTGCGCGAGCGCGAGCGTGGATGCGTGTGTGCGTGTGTGCATGTGTGCGTGTGTGCGCGTGTGCGTGTGTGCGTGCGTGCGTGCGCGTGCGCGTGCGCGTGCGCGTGTGCGTGCGCGTGTGTGTGCGCGAGCGTGCGCGTGAGCGTGTGCGTGTGCGTGTTCGTGTGCGTGTGCGTGTGCGTGTGCGCGTGCGCGTGCGCGAGCGTGTGCGTGTGCATGTGTGCGTGTGTGCGTGCGCGTGCGCGTGTGCGTGCGCGTGTGCGTGTGCGTGTGTGCGGGTGTACGTGTGTGCGTGTGTGCGTGTGCGTGTGCGTGTGCGTGCGCGTGCGCGTGCGCGTGCGCGTGCGCGTGCGTGTGCGTGTGCGTGCGCGTGCGCGAGCGCGTGTGCGTGCGCGTTCGCGAGCGTGCGCGTGAGCGTGTGCTTGTTCGTGTGCGTGTGCGTGTGCGTGTGCGCGTGCGCGAGCGTGTGCGTGTGCGTGTGTGCGTGTGTGCGTGTGTGCGTGCGCATGCGCGTGTGCGTGCGCGTGTGCGTGTGCGTGTGTGCGTGTGTGCGTGTGTGCGTGTGCGTGTGCGTGTGCGTGTGCGTGCGCGTGCGCGTGAGCGTGTGCGTGTGCGTGTGCGTGTGCGTGTGCGTGTGCGTGTGCTTGTGCGTGTGCGCGTGCGCGTGCGCGTGCGCGTGCGCTTGCGCGTGCACGTGCGCGTGGGCGTGCGCGAGCGCGAGCGTGTGCTGAGCGTGAGCGTGTGCGTGTGCTTGTGCGTGTGCGTGTGCGTGTGCGTGTGCGTGTGCGTGTGCGTGTGCGTGTGCGTGTGCGTGTGCGTGTGCGTGTGCGCGTGCGCGTGCGTGTGCGTGTGCGTGTGCGCGTGCATGTGCGTGTGCGTGTGCGTGTGCGTGTGCGTGTGCGTGTGCGTGTGCGTGTGTGTGTGTGTGTGTGTGTGTGGAATTTGGTCATATTTTTGTGAGATCCATTCTGCACACAAGCGGATTGCTGGGAAAGCTAAAATAAAAACAATAAATATAAGTATCTAATGAAATTACACAAACAGAGACAAAAGTAGCAATTACCATTATTTAAAGTTCTGTTTTTTTTTATAGGAGAGGGGGCAAACGAGCATGCGGCTCACCTGATGGTAAGTGACTACCGCCGTTCATGAACAATTGCAACACCAGGGAGGGAATTGCAGATGCGTTGCCGGCCTTTTAAAAAGGAGTACGCTCTTTTCTTGAAGGTCCCTAAGTCGTATCGGTCCGGAAAAATCGCTGATGGTAATCGATTCCACAAGGAAGTCGTGCGAGGAAGAAAACATCTTCTAAATCGCACAGTGGTGGACCGCCAATCATCCAGATGGTGTGGATGGTATCGGGAGTTTTGCTGCGATGTGCGTTCGTGAAATTTGGCGGCTGGGATTAATCCGAACAATTCCTCAGAGCACTCCCCATGGTAGATGCGAAAGAAAACGCAAAGGGATGCAACATCTCTTCGCAGTGCCAATGAATCGAGCCGATCGGAAAGAGCTCGGTCGTCGACGATTCGAGCCGCTCTGCGCTGGATGCGGTCAAGTGGAAAGAGCTGGCACTGGGGAGCCCCTGCCCAGAGATGGGAACAGTATTCCATGTGAGGCCGAACCTGCGCCTTGTAGCAGGTAGCCTTGTTGCAGGCGGTGTGCCGGCATGAAATACTGTCCCGCTCTGCTGAGCACGCCAAGCTTTTTAGAGGCCAATTTGGCCTTCTCTTCCAAGTGACCACGAAACTGCACGTCACTCGATATGTCGACGCCGAGGATTCCGATACTGGCTGAGGCAACTAGAGGAGTGCCTTGAAACTGAGGAGATACGACAAAGGGGTTCTTTTTAGCGGTAAACGCGCAGACTTGTGTCTTCTGAGGATTAAGCTGGACTAGATTTAGTCGCCCCTAGTCAGAGCCTTTGTCCAGCAAAGAGGTGTTCTGTAGCACTAGAAAAGAAGAAAAACGCTCAAAGTTCATGTGCAAAATATGTAAGGGGACTCTTTTTGTATCCCCTTGCATGGAAAATTTACACCAAAATTTGTAATTTTTTTACTAAAATAAATTTATTATCACAAGATATGTTTTCTTTCTAATACTTACCTGTCTAATGATCTGATGAACCTTATGTAATTATAAAGCTAAAAAAGTTAATATTACTAGGATTTTTACTATTTAATACTATTTTACATCTTAATTATATATATTTTTTACAAAACAAAATTAAGTACAAATATTAAGTAGTCGCACTAAATTTCTCAATTATCTTACCAGGCAAAGGGATTATGTTTTCCCACATAATTTTCTTTACTTTTCCATGCATTTTTCTAATTTTCACCGACTACATATCATACAAGACGCAAATAGTAAATTAAATCCATAGAAACACTTGCCCCGCTTAAGCGGTTTTCTTGGGCCTGGTTAAGGGTTAAATATGATAATAGTTGTTAGTTTAGAGCTTAAAATATAACTTATTCTACACGTACTTACCGAAAGTAAGACACCTCGGCTGTTAAATTGCTTTTTCGGGAATTATTCTTGCAACTTTTAAATATACATTGCGGCATTGTGAACGTGTTTGCATTGGCTGTTTCAAGTCAAATAAACGAAATAAGAGCTCACGTCTCCAGTGCGCTGTTATTTACATGGACGTATTTTTTGCGCTGACCCGATATCTAGTTGGTATTGTTGATCGAAGCCTTTAACCTTTAAAGTACCGCACACATAGGAGACCCAGATAATAAGAAACGATATACTGTACTAGTTGTGCCCCACGGTTTCACCCGCGTGTATCGCTGCCGCGTGTATCGACTGAGCCATGAAGCAAATACAAAAAGAAGACGTTGTAATTACATTTCAATATGTAACAACGCGTGACAATTTGCGGAGTGAAGGGATGCAGAGCCCCGCCCACTTTACACTATCTACATCTACCGATAAATAGTAAAACTACTCGAATCGTTCCATATCGTTGTTGCAATGTAGTTTAGCTACCTTGACGGTGGATGGCGGCCTATCCACAAAACGTTATAAACTATAAAGATAATATTTTGGCGATTAAAATTTCTTTATGTCTGAATGCAAAACAAATTTCAGCACCTTCGTATGATTATTTTACCAATACTGAGCTCTACGGACCTATATATTTTTAGTTCACATGATTGTTATATGTGATTGTATTTCACTTTTCTTCTTAATACTACGAAAATACACCGATTTGTGATTTTTTCACCACATAAGCACACAGGCGAATGCTGACAGTACACCATACACTAACTAAAGCCACGCCAACTATGATGACGTCAGGACCTACTTAGAATCACAGTGCAGTTGCTTATGCCGTCTCCTCTTTCTATTTGCTTCATGGTGGCAACCCTATTCACTTGACCCGTGAACTTTCAAACTTTCTTTTTCTTATAAAATAATTTTAATAATACTATTCCAACTAGCAGACACAAGTCATTCGGGGTAGATAAATGCAAAATGTTGTCTATTATACAAGGCAAGATTCAAACCAATAGTTACACACTCAATTCAGGTGAATCAATTAAATCAATGGATGAACACAGTACATACAAACACTTAGGCTTTAAACAGTCCAGACGCATTCAACAAAATATTACAAAACAAGAACTGATCAAAAAGTTCTCACATCGCCTCAACCTTATCTAAAAAACCAACCTCAACTCCAGAAACACTATTAAAGCCATCAACACATTTGCAATAGCTATTCTCACATACTCTTTCGGAATTATACGATGGTCAAAAACTGAAATCAAAAAACTACAACGCACACTCAATACACTTCTAACTAAACACAGAAAACATCATCCAAAATCATGCATACAGACACTTACACTACCACGCCAAGAAGGGGGAAGAGGACTGATTACACAACAAACAAATACTTTCGCTCAGAGCGTACTTCCATAACAAATCAGAACATTCATCTTTACACAAACACATAACGAAAATAGACAAAAAACTTACACCAATTAACTTACAGAACAGAAGCACGCGGATTAATGAACATATTATAGGAACAAAACAAAAGATCGCATGGTCCAAAAAGCCCTACATGGAAGACATCGAGCCTATCTGGGCTCAACGAGGTGAACTGTTTCCCAAGACCGAGGGTTTTATGCTTGCTATACTCCTGTATCAAAGGATCCTAGGATCATATAGTACCAACTCGTAATTATATAAAATATATCATAAAAGACTCCAATCAGACTACTGACATGTGCAGACCTGGCAACAATTCCTCTGAAACCATACAACATATTACAGGAGCATGTAAATCACTTACACAAACCGATTATAAACATTGTCATGACCAAGTCGCTGCAATCATACACCAACATTTAGCATATAAATATAATATATATAAATTCGTAGATAAGATACAGCCATAGACCGAACAATAATAACAGATAAAATTATTCATTACAATAGACCTGACATTACCGTTCACGACAAAACCAATAAAACAGTTTTAACCTGATAGATATAGCAATACCAAACTCACATAACATTCAAACTATAATATCCGAGAAACTAAGTAAATATTGAGAACTTGACATAGAAATTAAAACTCAATGGAATGCACAAAATATTCATATCGTCCCGATTGTTCTCTCATCCACCGGTATTATACCAAAATCACTCACACAAAGCCTTAACACTCTACACATACACTTCACATGCCTACTCATACACTTCACATGCTCCAAAAAGCCACCATTCTCAACACCTGTCGCATCACCCGAAAGTTTTTGACTTCTTCTACTTTATCATCCACTTTTACAATTTAAATTTCCCCTCACATACTTGGTTCTGGCCCGTGTGTGCGGTGTTTCAAACTCTCACAGAGAACAGAACAGAATATAAAGAATTGATACAATAATAATAATAATAATAATAATAATATGGCGTTTGCTGGGACAAACATCAGTTTGTCCCAGCCGGATATAACGCAAAAACTGACGGAGCGCATAGACGACCTGAAGCAGAGAATCGCTGCTTGGGGGAAGCGGATTCGGCGATACACCGAGAGGTCGACACGGTTCAACCAGAATCGTCTCTTCCAGAGTGATCAGAAGAGGCTCTATGAATCATTGGAGCGACCAATGGTACGTGGAACGGGCCCAGCACCGAATCAGGCCGACACAATCGCATTCTGGCGCGGCCTGTGGTCAGAGCCCGTAAACCACAGCGAGGGCCCTTGGACGGAAGTTGTGGTGAGTCAGTGTGCGAATGTTACGCCCATGGACCCCGTCATCATAACGCCGAATGACGTAGCTGAGGCAGTCCGTAGGGCCCCAAACTGGAAAAGTCCGGGGCTCGACGGCTGCATCACTACTCGCTGAAGGGGTTCGTGGTGTGTCACGCTGTGCTCGCCCGACAGTTTCAAGAGGCTCTCGACCAAAAGTCGTTCCCGCGCCTCTTCACTACTGGGATCACTCATTTCAAATTCAAATTTCAAATTCAAATTTATTTAATTGCCATTTGGTTTCTAAAGACCGGGATTCCACAGACCCGAGCAAATACCGCCCCATAACGTGTCTACCTACCATATACAAGACACTAACATCCATTTTGAGCGCGAGAATCACTCGTCACCTGAACTCAAATCAGGTGATGTCGCACGCTCAAAATGGATGTCGGGGCGGTGGTCGTGGAACCAAGGAACCACACCTCATTGACGCGGTCATTGGCAAGGTGGTTAAACGCAACCATCGGAACCTCTCCGCCGCCTGGATAGACTATAAAAAGGCATTCGACTCGGTGCCTCATACATGGCTTAAGAGGGTCCTCGAGCTGTATAAGGTCAATTGTACAGTTCGAGACTTCTTCGGGCAGTGTATGGGGCAATGGAGTACGATCCTTTGTCATCTAGGCGAGCGGATGACGGATGCGGAGAGCCACACAAGAATAAGAAGGGGTATCTTCCAGGGCGATTGTTTGATTCCAATCTGATTCTGCCTCTCTCTGAACCCTCTCAGTACCTTACTGGAGGGCTCCGGAAGGGGATTTCAGCTTCGGAAAAGAGGTACAAAAGTGACCCACCTTTTCTATATGGATGATCTCAAGTTATTCGCCTCCAGTCGCTCTCATCTTATGGAATTGCTAAACATCACTTGTGATTTTAGCAATTCTATTAGAATGGAGCTGGGGACGGATAAGTGTGCGGTCCTCCATGTTGAAAGGGGAAGGGTTGCTAACTCTGAGGGCATAGACTTATCTATGCCCATCAACATAAGGACCCTTTCCGAGGCTGAAACATACCGATACCTGGGTATGTCACAGAACATCGGTGTAGATGAGGCGGGTATGAAACAGTCATTTTGCGATGTGTTTTATGCACGCTTGACCAGTGCTTAACAGCCTTTTGTCCGGTGTGAATAAGACGCACGCATATAACGGTTGGGTCATGCCTGTTCTCATGTATACCTTTGGCATACTCAGGTGGACTCAGACCGAACTGAACGCTCTGGACAGAAAAGTCCGCACTATAATGACGTCCCACAGGATGTATCTCTCCGAGATCGTTAGTAATGAGGTTGTACTTGCCGCGGAAGCATGGTGGACGCGGCTTTTTAAGCGCGCTTGCCATGCATAATCGCGAAGTGTGCAGCCTCCGTAATTACTTTCTGACGAGAGCGGATGATCCATACTATAGGGACGTTATTTCTTGTGATAAAGGACTTACCCCTCTATCCTTAGCCAACGAGCAATGGCAAGACCCGGACAGAGCATTTCCGACCGGGAGACCGTATGGAAGGAGAAGGAGCTCCACGGGAGGTTCTACAAGGCTCTACATGAGCGTTTCGTAGACACAGTCGCCTCCCTCCACTGGCTACGTTTCGGTGACCTCTTTGGGGAAACCGAGGGTTTTATCTGTGCGATACAGGATCAGGTTATTAAGACCAACAATTATCGGAGATACATCCTAAAGGATGGCACCAGGAGCTCGCTCTGAAATACGGTCTCGTGGATCGGAAACTGTCGTATTATAAGTACTTGCCGGAAGCCGTGCTCGAAAATGACCGCGCCAGGCTCTACTGGGACCGGGCCATCATCACAGACAGGATTATTCTTGCGAATAAGCCTGATATTGTGCTGATGGACCGGGCACAGTCAAGGATATTTTTGGTCGACATTACCATTCCTTATGACGAGAATCTCGTGAAAGCCCAAACAGATAAACTGACTAAATATCTGGACCTGGCTCACGAGGTGACCGACATGTGGGGTGGATTGCCGGCCGAAATTATACCTGTAGTCGTCTCTGCGAATGGGTTAATTCCAGTCAGCCTCTCGGGTCATCTGAGGCGACTGGGACTCCGTGACGGACCGCTCCAAGCTCAAATGCAGAAGGCGGTGCTCCTCGATACCGCCCGCATCGTCCGCCGGTTTCTTTCCCTTTCCCCCTAACCCACGGCCGTCTGGTCTCCTCTGCCGAGGGCTTCCATCTGGTTGGGTTTTTATATATGTATGTAGTTTTTATGTATTTATTTTATTTTATTGATATTTATGTACGTTTACCATGTTTATTTACAATTATATATTTATATTGCCCAACCAGATGAGAAAACTTTATAGATAACCCCAATAATAATCATACCTACCTACTGTGGTGGATTGCAGTGACGTTTTCACTATTTTATAGAACTTTATCAAGAAGAACCCGTGATATGGAGTCCTAGAAATTAGTTTAAAAAAATATTAATGAAAATAAATATTTCATCATCATCATCATTACAGCCCTTCACGAGTCCATAGGCCACCTCCAAGGAATGCCTCAAAGTACGGCGCTGAGCCATCTGCATCCATCGACTTCCTACATGTCTCACCAGGTCGTCGTTCCATCTAGTAGAGGGGAGGGGGGGGGGGGGTAGTATTAGGCTTCGCATGATTTTTTTGTCCAGCCCATGCTGTCCCACTACTAGGCAGAAGTCTCCCCTAAGTTTTTCCCAGTGGTTTTGTCCTGCACCACATCGAACCAGCCCCAACGGAATGCGTCCCTTGGTTGTACTGCAGGAAAAGCAAATGGGTCCAAAATAGCATAGTTTTATAAGTTAAAAGTATATAAAATTAAAGCAATGGACAATTGCATTAAAATTGTATAAAGTAAATATGATAATATAATAGGTAGTCAAGTTTTCTTTCAACTATATCTGCACGGACTAGACGCTCGCTTTTAAAGATTCGACAACACTTCTTTCGTGGAAATGATCGGTTACCAGTTCAAGTCACCATAAACGTGCAGTAGACTGACCTTTATCTTGACTTATTTAAAGTTTGTGGAGCATGTGTTCCTTCATACATAGTTACTAGCCGTCATCTCTCTTTTTTTTTTTTGATAATAAAGATTATTTATTTATTTATCTCAGTAATCTAATCGAGTTGAGCAGCCCCTTTCTAACCATACCACCGTTCACACAATCCATTAATCATTTATCTATCCTAACGTATTCCTCAATCTTCAGCATCCCATGTTCATACCATATGACAACCAATTTCCATGCCACATTTCGATCAATAGGGGTGGCTGCGCCACTTCAGGCTTCCACTTCCATACTCATTTCTCATTATATCCCATTTGGGTAACACCATAAAATATCAATTTTATAGTGTTTACAACCTGCAAGTTGTAATGACTTCCACCAGTAGCGTAATTAGTGGTGGATACTGGAGGTAAACGAGAGAGTAAGGATTAAAAATAAATAAAATAACAATAATGTATACTGATTAAAATCATTTATTCGTGACGAAATAATATTATTTAGTCAGAAAATTTATTTTAGACACATAAACCAAATCACCCTTAAGCCGACCTACATCCAACGTTCTATTTATACATTTTTTTTTTCAAAATCAAGGAACATATTCTTCTTACTACTGCAGGTTTTATGTTTTCCTGGCCTATATTATCAATCCACAATTTTTGAAGGCCTTCATTTTTTGGCAACCTAAAATAAATATTATGCATCCTTAAGTCAATCTTAACATCATCAAATCTTTTGATGAAAAAAAAAACTATTATAGAAAATTTACGATTTACACTATTTTCAAGTTATTTTCTTAAATGAAAGGCTCTCAATCGATCGTTTGATTAAATATACCGTTTACGTATCTAAAACGTTATTTGATCATAGGACTACATTAATATTATTGTTAAAATTTATATCGATAATTTCATAACATGACAGCACGTAAGGGCAACACTATGTAAAAATGTAAACAATCAAAATGTTTACTTGTTTAAATTTACATGATAATAGTCATTGGAAATTCTAGATAACAGCGGGAAACACGATTTAGAACCCATAACTTGAACACAAAACGCAATTCACACGAAAAAATATACAATTATGGAAAAAAATTACAACTTACCTGAAAAATGACAATCCTTCTTCATTTTTACGAGAATTTGAATTACATCCATTGATGCAACACTTTGTCATGCTGTTTTTGTTCAATTACCCTTTACCAATGAACAAAAAAGCTCCAAAATAGTCAAAATTCACTGTAACACTGCAAAATAACTCCGAACAACGCTTAGATGACAGACGAACCACCATAAATGTACGTCACCCTAAAATGGCGTCATGCTTCAAGGTGGAGCTTGGTGACATTTATGAAAACTGGCAACAGAAAATTGAAGTCTAAGATATGTACTTATCTCTTTTTACATTTGAAAATCATAACGTGTGAGAATGAGACAGATATATTTTTGTTGGCAAAGTTCATGTTTGCATGATATTTGTATAACCAAAAAATATATATGCAATTTACAGCTTATCCTCCACTTTTTTTATATCAATGGTTTATCCTGAAGAAATTAGGTACGTACTTTTCGTCTGTTTGACATAGTTTGTTGTTTTTTTCTTCAGAATCATGGCAGAAACATCTAGAAATAAGTAAAGGACACCAAAAAAACTCTTCAACGTCGATAAGAATTACCAAAGTTAGAGCTGCAGAAACATAGGGCTCAAAAGTATCGGCCAGATTGGGAAGAATTAGATGTATTTAAAAAGTGGCTCAAGCCAGACCCTAACGAATTCAAAGCCAAATGCTTAGTCTGCGACTCGATTTTACCTGCTGATGATTGGTGTTTTAAAAATGCATGCCAATAGACAAAAACACATTGACGCAATGAAAATGTTGCCATCAACAAGCAAGCAAGTTTCCACAACGGCGTCATTTGCAATGAAAAAAATCCCAACAAACGTTCAAAATACCGAAGTAAAACTTACCGGTTTTTTTTAGTTGAAAATAATTTAGCGTTTAAAACGGCAGATCACTGGACAGAATTGCTGAAAAGCATATTCCCAGATTCAAAGATTGTTGGCGATGCGTCTATAAAACATTTCAATTTATTAGTTAACCGATTACGAATAGCTTCTAAAAGCAAAATTTTAAGTCATAATATTCTTATAAGAAAACGCTTAGTTGAATCTTAAAGAAATATCGAATTAATAATTTGAAGGTCTTGGGTTCGATTCCCAGGCTGGACTAGTTCGTCGTTTTCTTAGTAATATTTTCTTAATAAATTCATAAAGGGAATTTTTAAGATATATATTGTTTCCGGGTTCAGTTCCCCGGTTGAAATTACCTTTCCAATAACATTGTTAATTTAAAGAAATATTAAAATAAAGTTAGAGACCAGGATTTGTTCCCCGGTCGAAATGATCACTTTGTGTATAAGTGAAAATATTGCATAAGTATTATCTTATATAAGTTGAATACGTTTTGTATGAAAAATAAAATGTCTATTTTCAATGTTTGGTTCATAAAATATTTTCTTTGTGTTATCTGATAAGAACATGATAACTGATAACAACTTTGATATCTGATAAGAGATCTTATTGGAAGCTACCTTGCCGACAATGGGGGTCATGCAGGGATTGGTTGCTCATCTTGTGTTGACGGACAGCAGTGGAATATGCTAAAATTGCCACCTGCTTTACCGACAACGAGGTGTAGGGTGAAAGTTAGTTGTTTATTTAGCTGCAGATAACAGCAGCGCGCTAATCTGTAGAATCAAAGTTTGAATAAGTGGAAATTTAAATGTTTGTAAATTTCAGCAATTTATGTAAAATTGACTTGTAAAATGTTTCAGGTTGACTGTATGAGCAAAATAGGTGAATTCTGTGTTGTTTTCATGTATAAATTCTTTTGGAATAGTGAAATATTGATAGTTTTGTATAAGAAATTTAAAAGTGTTTTAAATAGTAAAATGTGTAGGAAAAATGTAAATTAAACTATTGTATTAGTTATATTTGTATTTTCAAATAAAGAACATTGTTTCAACCTTATACGTTAGATATTTAAGAATTCTAACTTAGTACATATGTTGTAAAATAGACATATTTTGTTGAATAAATAAAAGGTTTTTTGTGATATAAAAATGTAATGTATATCATAGTATAGATATTTTTTTTGTGCCATCTTTATAAATAAAATGTACAAATGTATGTCTTAAACAAATAAAGATATTGGGCAAACCGTGAGGGAGTGATAGTACAAATTTGATGTAATTAAGTTGCGAAATCGCATAGAGGGCGCGGTTCTCTTTCGAGTATAGCTTTGTTGATACCCCATTAGATTGGTTTTCATACAAATCGTGAGTTCGTCGCGGGCCGTGCTACAGTGCGGACGTGTTTAGCAGCGCTCCCGATTTAGTACGTGTTGTGTCAGTGTTCGACTCCGCCGACGTCGAGTTCGCTCCGTCAGGCGTCGAGGCGTCGCTGGCGCATCTCCTGCGTCGAGCTACATCTAAGGTAAGCGCAAAGGTCACTTCTTACGCTGTGCCCTACTTTGCGTCTTATCTTTATTTCACTGTATCCTCTTTTTATAATTAAAAAGTGTTTACAAGTGTGCTGCACTCTGTGCTGAGATAACGCCCAATTTCCATCTGTGCCTCACACACCCCTCCCTGCTCGCGGGCGCCTCGCTGGGCCTCCCTTAAGGGTCTCACCCGGTGTGGTTGCACGCGCTGAGGGGAGTAAGGTGTGTGATAGCTAAGGGCTGAGCACAACAACAGATCAGAAAGATATCGGACAACGGGGAACCCCCCCCCCCAACACGCCGAAAACCACCAGAGAGGCGTCTGGGAGTTCTCGACAGGCCTCTCATGGAGCGAGACCTCTTCGCTCCTGAGAGGTCGAGAGTGCTCCCACCATATAGCCAACTCCCGAGGCGGATAGGTAGCCTATCGGCCACTGGCGCCGCGCTCGACGCTGGTGAAGCTGTGCCTCCACCAAGCGGCGAACCGGCTCCACTACCACGCCGAAGCCTAGCCTCGCGGAGGAGAACACCCTCCGAAATCGAAACAGACCAGCTCCAAGAGGAGAAAAGGCTGAGGACCGGATCAGACTCGCTATCTGATTCGGCATCGCCTTCTGCCTCGGTAACTCCACCTGAAAGACAAGCCCCGCAACCAGTAGTGAGGCACAATATTCCACCGAACTCACCGTCTCCAACCACCTCTCCGGCCTGCACTGCTGATATGCAGGACTTTGGCGAGGAAGACCCTGAAGGGGAGAGGGAGTGGGACAATACGTCCTACGCCACTCTTGCCCCTATACAAGACTCCCAACCATCAAACCAGGAGCCCACACCTGGACCATCCACAGCGCCGGACTCTTATGCGCGCATGGCGGCAGCACCGAGAGCGGCGCCTCCGTCACCACCACCACCTGTGCAAAGGCCGCAACAGCAAACAGATAACCAAACGGCCAAATACCCTCCCATCATAGTGGAGTGCTTCCCAAATTGGGCGAAGCACTTTAAAATCCTTCACCAGCTTCTGGGCCACGCCCCGAATGCTCGCCCATTTGGGAAGGGGGTCCGTTTTCGGCCCCAGTCCGACGACGAGTACCGTAAGGTACAAAATACCTAATTGAACGCAGTAAGGAAGACGCCACCTTCGTGTGGTACTGTTACGCCCCGCAGGAGGAGCAACCCACGAAGGTGGGGTTAAGAGGTCTCCCTTCAGATACTGACCCCAAGGATATACAGGAGGCTCTCATAGAAAGGGGCTTTCCGGTTACTTTTGTCCGACCGATTCCACCGAAAAGAGGCAGGCCCGGCTGCCTCTTCCATGTTAAAATGGATCACCAAGCCCCGGAGAGCTCAACAGGCTGTACCAGATCGACGAATTACTCTACATGCCAGGGGTAGCTATAGAGGCATGGACTGGTCGAATTGGCCCCGCGCAGTGTCACAGATGTCAAGGGTTCGGGCATGCATCTTATAATTGCTACTGGCCCTTCAAATGTGTTCGCTGTGGGGGTGACCACCTGGCCTCAGCCTGCCCACATCCGCGGGATGCGCCACCCAAGTGCGCAAACTGCGGAAGAGACCACTCGGCGAACGACAGGCGGTGCCCAGTGTTGCAGCGAATCGCGAGGAAAAGGGGCATTAACATGCAGCCTCCCATGCCTCCGCAAGCGACACGAGCACCGCAACGGCTACCACCTCCACCACAGTGGCAACCACCGCCTCCACAACGACCACCACCACCTCAATTGCCTACACAGCAACAACCCCAACAGCCCTACCAGCAACAACCACAACGTCAGGCACCACAACCGCAGCAGCGGCAGGTAACGATAACACCAGCACCAACATTCGCGACGACCGGGGCAACCTTAGCCCCACCGGCGAATGCTGCCACGGAGCGCATAGAGCGCCCCAAAAAGAAACGCGGGAGGAAAAATAAGAAGAAGAGGAAGACGGCCACCCAACCAGCTCAAGTGGGTGGTACGTCGACTCCGCTTCCTCCACCCATACCCACCACACAACAGCGACAGCCACTGCCACAGCCGCGATATACTTTCCCCCCTACTTCAAATCAGGATGAGCAAACTGCACCCCAACCCCGAGCCCCACACCCACGTAAAAGGACAATAACTGTCCCACCCCAACCACAGCCCCAGGCACCAGCCACCATCGAGGAGGCCCTCACTCAACTGGTGGGCATGGTGATCAGGATCTTAGGAGAGGTCCTGACTGCCATGACCACCGGCACCAACCCCCTTTCGGCCATTCTAAGTGCCCTAGCCCAACTTTCCACAGTCAGCAGGCCATCAAATTAAATTGTGTTACTGGAACCCCGGCGGCATCGTAGGGAAGGTCGCCGACCTGAGAACCCTGGTCCAGCAGCACAATATCCAAATTGTGCTGTTGGGGGAAACTAAGCTGCGCCCCTCTGCCCAACTAAAGCTCCCCAACTTCTTCGTGTATCGCCATGACGAGATCTCCCCAGAAGGTGTCGCGTACAGAGGTACCGCGGCCCTTGTGAGGAGGGACGTCATGCTCGAAGAAGTTGGCACCAACACTAATTTTACATCAACGAGGACTAAGGGAATCAGGTTGAAGGTGGGGACTAAAGACACCAGAATTTTCGCCGCCTCCCGGCACCTCGTTTGCCCCCCAGGATATAAGAACCATCTTTGATTCCTCAACACCTGCCATTATCGCCGGAGACCTCAATGCGAAACATCCTGCATGGGGCTCCGCGCTGATAACACCACCTGGCAGGAAGTTATATGATGACGCCGAGGAGTGGGGGTACGAGGTGCTAGGCCCTGATGAGCCCACCCATATCCCCACCAAACCTGAACACCAGCCCGATGTCCTAGACATAGTGCTGTGCCATCTAGTGCCGTATCCAACACGGCTGGAAGTGTTGTATGACGTGGACACGCAACACCTCCCCGTGCTGATTACCATCGACACCAGTGCGGATGCTGTAGTGCCCAGAAGTCTCCGAATGAAGACAAACTGGGTGCGCTTCCGTAGTGCGCTGGAGGGCCTCCAACTCTGCGCCTCTATCACCACCTCTGAAGATGTGGAGACAGCGGCCCAACTGCTTCATAGTACCATCAAAGATCAGTTACAACTCCATTCCTACCCTGTCTCCACGGGGCGCGGGAAGGAGGAACTCCCACGCGGGCTGCAAACCCAGTTATCTGAAAAACGGAAGCTTAGGAGGCACTGGGCACGAACACGATGCCCACGGCTTAAAGCTAAACTCAACGCCATGACGGAAGAGCTGTCGGAAGCAATGAGAGCGTACAGGGGAGAGGCATGGGAGAGGCGAGTCAACGAAGCCTCGGAGACACCCGCCTCCCTGCATCTCCTCAACCGGCAGCTCACAAAGACACCACCACCTGTCTGCCCACTGGTGGACAGCACGGGGAGCGAATATACGACCCCCACAAGAGAGCGGAATTGATGGCACAGCACCTTGAACAGCAATTTATACCCAATAGTATAGCAGAGGGGTACGCAGACCACGTACAGAGCATAGTGGACCGCGTACAGGAATACCTTTCAAACCCGGCGCAGCCCTTACGGGGCGACGACTTTATATCACCAGCGGAGATAAGGCGCACCATCATGCGCCTACCCACCCGTAAAGCGCCAGGATATGACGGCATCACCACCACAGCCATTAAACAGCTGCCCAGAAAGGTAATAGTGGCACTCGCCAGGTTATATAACTGCATAACCTGCGAACTGGCCACTTCCCGACCATCTGGAAGCAGGGCAAGATCATCGTGCTGCGAAACCGGGAAAAGACAGGAAGTTCCCGGCCAGCTACCGCCCCATAACGCTATTGCCGCACATAGCAAAACTCTTTGAAAAACTCACACTTACCAGAATTCTTCCACATGTCACTCTGCGGGAAGAGCAATTAGGCTTCCGCAGGGGACACTCCACCACTTCTCAGCTGGCCCGCGTGCTACACTATCTTGCGGCCGAATATAACTTCAGCCGCATCTGTGTGGGGGTCCTTCTCGACATGGAGAAGGCCTTCGACAGGGTATGGCACGCAGGGCTAATTTACAAACTCATTCAGTATACCACCTTACCGCCCATGCTTGTGCGGTTAATAGCGTCGTACCTGGAGGGGCAGAGCTTCCATGTCACCCTGGAAGGGGCTGTCTCGGCGGCACGACCGATCTTGGCCGGAGTGCCACAGGGCAGCTGCCTATCACCGCACCTGTACGCGGTTTACACCAACGACATCCCCACCCTTCAAGGCCATCTGAAGGAATGGGAAGATGATGTAGTCCTTGCATTGTACGCCGACGACAGTGCGTACTTCGCGTCATCACGTCGGGTGGATATAGCAGCTAAGAAGTTGCAGCGGGTACTCGACCTCTTGCCTGAGTGGCTGGACAAATGGAGGCTGGCGGTCAATGTCGGGAAGACCGTCGCCTTCATGACCAGGCTGGCCAGAACACCTCCAACTCTGCAACTCCGCGGGCAGGATGTGGGTTGGAGTAGTACCCATCACATACCTAGGATGCCAGATAGATCGCTCGCTGCGCATGACCCCGATGGTCAACAACGTGGTAAGACAGGCCAGAGCTGCGCGAGCAAAGCTCTATCCTATACTGGCATCCAAACTTCTAACAAGAACAAAAATAGGTATCTACAAAACCTACATCCGCTCGCGGACCTACGCAGCACCAGCCTGGTACGCGTTGACCTCGGCCACTCAGCGCAGGAGGTTGCAAGCCCAGCAAAATCTTGCGCTTCGGGTGATCGTGGGAGCCGGTCGCTACGTCAGGAATGATATCATTGCACGCGACCTTAAGGTCGAATCCATCTCAGAATTCGTGGCCCGTACTGCGAGACGGTTGTTCGACCGCGCAGATAACGGGCCACATCTCCACCTGCAAAATCTTGCTCCGTTACACGCCCGCCCACCTGACGGGAGGCCATTCCCACGTGAACTCCTACGCTTACCACCCGGCGACGGGGACGCCGGTGATGAGTGAGCATCCCGACACCTGATTTGATGGCGCTAAGTGCGCACCACACCAACCCGCAAGCTGCCAACGCAGCACCCAGTATCGGGGGGTCGTGTCCTCCTGAGATGCCGCCCATGTAAAGAGGGTCTCCTCGAAACATGTATAACCTCCACAAGGAGATACAAATCGTGAGTTCACCGCGGGCCGTGCTACAGTGCGGACGTGTTTAGTCGCGCTCCCGATTGTATACGTGTTGTGTCAGTGTACGACTCCGCCGACGTTGAGTTCGCTCCGTCAGGCGTCGCTGGCGCATTTCCTGCGTCGGACTAACAGGTTAGTGAAAGTGCAAAGGACGCTATCTATTTACTGTGCCCTCTTTGTATTAGTAACGGCCATACACTGTACCATCCTTTTTTAATAAAAAGGAGGACACAAAACTTTTTTAATAAAAAGGAGGAATAGGGCGGTAACTCACAAAAATCTTTTGTGAGTTACCGCCCTATTCCAACTGCGCCTCACACACCCCTCCCTGCTCGCGGTCGCCTCGCTGGGCCTCCCACAAGGGTCTCACCTTGTGTGGTTGCACGCGCTGAGGGGAGTAAGGTGTGTGATAGCTAAGGGCTAGTAGAGGAAACCAACCGGTGTCGGACAAGGGGGAGCCCCCCCCCACCACGCCGAAAACCACCAGAAAGGCGTCCGGGAGTGCTCGACAGGCCCCTCATGGAGCGAGACCTCTTCGCTCCTGAGAGATCGAGAGTGCTCCCTCCATACAGCCAACTCCCGAGGCGGATAGGTAGCCTACCGGCCGTCGGCGCCGCACTCGGCACTGGTGAAGCTGTGTCTCCACCTAGCGTCGAACCGGCCCCATTGCCACGCCGGAGCCTAGCCTCGCGGAGGAGAACTCCACCTGAAAGAAACGAAGATGAGCTCCAAGAGGAGAAAAGGCTAAAAGCCGGGTCTGATTCAATGTCCGATTCGGCATCGCCTACTACCTCGCCAACCCCACCCAAAAGACTAGCCCCAACACCTGTAATGAGGCATAATATCCCGCCAAATTCACCGTCACCAACCACCTCTCCGACCTGCACAACTGAGATGCAGGATTTCGGTGAACAGGACCCAGAAGGAGAAGGAGAGTGGGACAATACGTCCTACGCTACCCTTGCTCCCCTACAAGATGCCCAACCCTCAAACCAAGAGCCCACACCTGGACCATCCTCGGCGCCGGACTCCTATGCGCGCATAGCCACAGCACCGAGACCAGCGCCCCCATCACCACCGCCACCACCCGCACAAAGACCACAACAATCCGTAGAAAACCCAGCGTCTAAATATCCACCTATCATTGTAGAATGCTTCCCAAATTGGGCGAAGCATTTCAAAATCTTACACCAGTTTCTCGGCCATGCTCCGAACGCTCGCCCATTTGGGAAAGGGATTCGTTTTCGGTCCCAGTCCGATGATGAGTATAGGAAGGTCCAACGCTACCTTATTGACCGAAGCAAGGAAGACGCCACCTTCGTGTGGTATTGCTACGCCCCACAGGAGGAGCGACCCACGAAGGTGGGGTTAAGAGGGCTCCCTGCTGATACAGACCCACAGGACATACAGGAGGCCCTCATAGACAAGGGCCTCCAAGTCACATTTGTACGCTCCATACCACCCAAAAGAGACAGGCCTGGCTGTCTATTTCATGTCAAGATGAATCACCTAAGCCCAGAAGAGCTCAACAGGTTATATCAGATAAACGAGCTGCTCTACATGCCGGGAATAACAATAGAAGCCTGGACAGGTAGAATTGGTCCTGCAGTGTCACAGGTGTCAAGGGTTCGGGCGTGCATCTTATAATTGCTACCGGCCCTTCAAATGTGTTCGCTGTGCAGGTGATCATCTAGCCTCAGCATGCCCACAACCGCGGGATGCGCAGCCTAAGTGCGCAAACTGCGGCAAAGACCACTCCGCAAACGATAGGCGGTGCCCAGTGTTGCAGCGAATAGCAAGGAAGAGGGGCATTAATATGCAACCTCCCATGCCCTCGCAAGCAACACGAGCACCGCAACAACAACCACCATCATCACAATGGCACCCACCACCAATGCAACGGCAATTACCACCTACACAAAGGCAAACACAACAACAACCCCAACAGCAGCAATACCAGCAACACCTACAACATCAGGCACCACAGCCGCAACAGCGGCAGGTGACAATAATGCCAGCACCAACCACATTCGTCACGACCGGGGCGACCTTAGCCCCACCGGCGAATGATGCCACGGAGCGCACGGAGCACCCAAAGAGAAAAAGAGGGAAGAAGAAGAAGAAGAAGGCGACCACCCAATCTGCTCAAGTGGGAGGTACGTCGACTCCTCTTCCTCCACCCGTCACCACCACACAGCAACGACAGCCACTACCACAACCGCGATACACTTTCCCCCCTATTTCAAGCCAGAACGAGCAAACTGCACCCCAACCCCGAGACCCACGCCCACCTAAAAGGACAATAACTGTCATACCACAATCACAGCCCCAGGCACCAACCACCATCGAGGAGGCCCTCGCTCAACTGGTGGGCGTGGTGATCAGGATCCTAGGAGAGGTCCTGACTACCATGACCACCGGTACCAACCCCCTTTCAGCCATCTTAAGTGCCTTAGCCCAACTAACTTCCATCAGCAGGCCATCAACTTAAGATGTGCTATTGGAACCCCGGCGGCATCTCGGGGAAGGTCACCAACCTAAGAACTCTGGTCCAGCAGCACAATATTCAGATTGTGCTGCTGGGGGAAACGAAACTGCGCCCCTCTGCCCAGCTAAAGCTCCCCTACTTCTTCGTGTACCGACATGACGAGATCTCCCCAGAAGGTATCGCGTACCTTACCGTACTGTACCGCGATCCTTGTGAGGAGGGACATCATGCACGAAGAAGTTGGCACCAATACACAATTCATAGCTACGAGGACTAAGGGAAGGTTAAAGGTGGGGACCAAAGACACAAGGATATTCGCCGCCTACAGATCTCCCGGCACCTCGTTTGCCCCCCAAGACATAAGATCGATATTTGACTCCACAACACCCGCTATTATCGCCGGAGACCTCAATGCGAAACATCCCGCTTGGGGCTCCGGGTTAATAACACCTCCGGGGAAGAAATTGTATGACGACGCCGAAGAATGGGGGTACGGGTGTTGGGCCCTGATGAGCCCACCCATATCCCCACCAAACCTGAACACCAGCCCGATGTCCTAGACATAGTGCTGTGCCATCTAGTGCCGTACCCAACACGGCTGGAGGTATTATATGACGTGGACACGCAACACCTCCCCGTGCTGATTACCATCGACACCAGTGCGGATGCCGTAGTGCCCAGAAGTCTCCGAATGAAGACAAACTGGGTGCGCTTCCGTAGTGCGCTGGAGGGCCTCCAACTCTGCGCCTCTATCACCACCTGTGAAGATGTGGAGACAGCGGCCCTTCATCTTCACAATACTATTAAAGAACATCTACAACTTCATTCCCACCCTGTCTCCACCGGGCGCGGGAAGGAGCATCTCCCACGCGCACTGCAAAGCAAACTGTCTGAAAAACGGAAGCTGAGGAGGCTCTGGGCACGGACACGATGCCCACGACTCAAAACTAAACTTAACTCTATGACTGAAGAGCTGTCGAAAGCTATGAGAGCGTACAGGGGAGAGGCATGGGAGAGGCGAGTCGACGAAGCCCGAGACACCCGCCTCCCTGCATCTCCTCAACCGGCAGCTCACAAAGACACCACCACCTGTCTGCCCACTGGTGGACAGCACGTGGAGCAGAATTTACGACGCCCAAAACAGGGCGGAGTTGATGGCACAGCACTTCGAACAGCAGTTTATACCCAACACCGTAGCAGAGGGGTACGCAGACCATGTAAAAAGTATAGTGGACCGCGTACAGGAATACCTTGCAAACCCGGCGCCGCCATTACGGGGCGACGACTTCATCTCACCATCGGAGGTAAGGCGCACCATCATGCGCCTACCCGCCCGTAAAGCGCCATTAAGCAGCTGCCCAGAAGGGTAATAGTGGCACTCTCCAAGTTATATAACGGCGTCCTGCGAACTGGCCACTTTCCGACCATCTGGAAGCAAGGCAAAATCATCGTGTTGCTGAAGCCGGGAAAAGACTGGAGGTTCCCGGCCAGCTACCGCCCCATAACGCTATTGCCGCACATAGAAAAACTTTTTGAAAAACTCACCCTCACTAGGGTTCTTCCACATATCACCCTGCGGGAGGAGCAATTCAGTATATTAAATAATCAAGAAAGAAAAGCATATAGGGAAGTGATAGAGAAAGTAATTACTCTCTCACGGAGCGGTTTGAAGATAATTACTGTTTTATTCCCAAGGGATCCTTCACCTTTAAATATAAATACAGTCCATCTGGTGTCGCTAACGCGGCACATATTGAAGAATTAGGCGCTGGGACCGGGACGACCTCGGAAGACCCGTAATCCCCGTCTGAACCTATTTGAAGAAAAGGAAAAGGCCGATACCCTTGTGTGTTACTTCGTTACGGGGTTCACATACGTTGTTCCCGAACCCAACGTAGGTGTCATAGGAGGTTACGGAATCCGCTGTTGAACGAGCCGTGACCATGACCTTCCCTCGTTCCTTTTCAAAGATAGCTCAACAAATTTCTCTTAAAAGGACCAAAGCAACTGCCATTGTCGCAGCAGTCATAGGAGAGACCGAATAAGAAGTCATGGTGTCAAAATTAAAACAAAATATGTTCAGTGTGATTTGTGACGAATCCACTGATATACCCATAGAAATATTAAAAAGAGGAGAAGTGGCAAGGAGGCGTGTCTGTGTCCGCACGATATGATCAAAATGCTCAGGTTCTATTCAAACGGCCGTCTTTGCGTATTAGTATACTTTCAACCGTAATCGTAAAACAATATCAGAATGCCGTGTTATTCAGTGGTTTTTTGTAAAAACCGAAGCCAAAACAAAATCTTTGTAGATCATGGAATCACTTACCATATGTAAGAACAAGTATTTTACTATCTTTATCTTTAAAATCACGAAAAACAACAAATCGTAAAATATTTTTTGCTCTTAATGCGTTATTTTTGTTTTCAAATATCACTGCAACGGTACTATTTTGTAGTAAATACATTGCTCCTTAACCACTACTTATGTATATCGCTAAGCGACTGAACAAGCAATGTAAATATGACTAAACAATACTTTATTTATGGGGATGCATCGTGTAGTACGGCCACTGAATCTTGCGATGAGTTAGTGTTGTGCTTGCGCAGATCCACTAACGTATGCTATCGACAATAATGTCGATTGGCGAATTGCTATTATAGTTTATTCTTTCAATTTGTCAACCGTTTTAGCCCGGTGGGAAGAACATAATGGTATTTAATTATTTTGATTATTTTCACCGTTTACTACACTGAATTCGTAACTAGCGATCATAAAGTAAGTTGCTTAAATAATTAGGTTAATCATCGGTGAAGTGTTTTGGGTTGAATTATAGTATATTATGCCTTATCTTCGTGTTAATTCCATACTTTTATGTTTTCAAAGCCTTCGAATGAGTTATTATACCTAATTGGCATGATTCAGAATTCAGATAATATTATAATAGTGACTTTTGCTAAAATAAGTCAACATAATTCTCCTGGCTATTTATTTGTTATGCATGAGTGTGTGTTTGTTTTCATATATTTAACAATATCTTATCCAACCAGGGGTTTTTTAACAAAGGCTTGCCAGGTACATGTTGGTGTTAAGAAATTGCGTAGGATATATGTAAATGATAAATAAATTATTATCGTACATTTTCAGCTTCCCAAAAGATGCTAATTTAAAAAAGAAATTAATTGATGCCACAGGAAGGCCACCAAACTGGTTCCCTACAAAAACTAGTACCATATGCCAAAATACCTACTTTTTCAATACGTTATGACAATCAAAACCAACAATACCGGATTTTTTTATTGTATTTGTTAGGTAGGTTAGGTACTTAACTAATTTACGTTTAGTTACATATTGTTTATTTTTATTATATAATTTCCTGTGCATATCGTTTTTTATTTATTTTATTTTTAATTTTAGTGCAATTTTAGTATAAATGGAAGAGAATCGATAACTTTCCAATTTAGTCAATCTCTAATGTATATGTAAAATAAATGGCTTTTATTTTTAAAATGCACAGCACAACGATAGCGACTGATATTTTTGTGTAAGTAGTACGGTGAATGGTAAATGCACGCTAGTTCTGTAGGGATACGGTTTATAATTGATTGTGTAGTACGTTCTAATTTATAAAATGCGGGTGTTTGCGCGACTGCGTATCTATTGCTTTTACTGATCTGCAAGTGTAGTAGTAGGCGGGTGGTAGGGGCCAACTGGAGACACCGGGTTCCGATACATTTTCAACTACCGGGCATATCTCCTTCTATTATTATATCTATGGATATACCTAAGTACCCAAAAGGCTTCTTGTAGTATTATTACTCAGTCAATTTTAATTTAAATATTGCGCTATTACTATAGTCTCAATCGTATGCTAAAGTACCTGGTAGATCATAATGTACTCTAAAAGCTATGTTTGTATTGATTTATATGATTAAAGAGTTTACCTTTGTTAATTATTTTTACGCCATTACAACGTGCACGGTTAGAGTAAAAGTGCCTAACAGCCTGGCCACGGGACATTCGCCATAGGGAATATTCGCGGTACGAACGACAAGGCGTCTAGCGACTAAAATAAATGTATAGAAATGTACGGATCAAGCCACGCGCAGCGGCGAGTGGCGAAGCGACCGGCAAAATTTATCAAACGAAGCGCGCGGGCGACTGGCGGCGCGGCGGGCGACTGAAACAAAGGCATTAATCAGGCGTCGTCGCCAAAGCCACGGAGTCGAGCGGCAGACGCGGCGAATAGTATAAGATACAAAATAGTTGTTTTCGCCGCGAAAAAATGAATACTGAAACTTTTATTGCCGAGATACTTGGTAGGCCTGCTAGCAGCTTTGGAATTAGTAGTTAGTATTAACAAGAATATAATCGAAGGTTTCGACACTCATTCTGGTATACTCGAAAATTTTTTCTGGATACATTCTGTACTTCTCGTACTTCTTGTGGAATACTCCATCTATCACCAGATTCCTATTCAAATCATGTACTCCACAATCTCTTCCAAATATTATGTCTTGAACCAAAAAACGATTACTTTCTAAGCAATATCGAGATACTTTGATATAGACATTTCACTCTCGGCCTATCTGGTCGTGGTGGTGAACGTGACTGCCCGTGGTCCTCAAACCACGCCGCGCGAATTGTCGCTTCGCCGTTCGTGCCGCCGATCCCCGTGGCCAGGCCGTAAGCGCCAACCGGCACGCGACCGTCGCTCCGTCCGCCCCGCGCACGTGTACCTACCTACTATTAAATTAAATTTAATTTATTTTAATTTATTCTACTATGGACACTCAAATGGAGATTTTATGTTTGAGTACCCCCCCCCCCCCCCGGCGCCCCTCGTCTGCAGTCTGGCCAAGCACTAAGTGGTCGCTATAAATTTGCAGTATGCGATTGCAATTTTAAGTGCTGATTAACCACGTGCTCGCCGGTAAAGGAAAACATCGTGAGGAAACCTGCATGTCTGAGAAATAAGAAAAAATAATTTGGAAGGCATATGAAGCTCGCCAACACGCATTGGGAGAGCGCGGCAAACTTCCATTCCCTAAAACCCTCTCAGAAATGAGAGGAGGCCTGTGCCCAGCAGTAGGACGTATAAATACGCTGCAACTTTAACTTTTTTGTTTTAACCAATCATGTTTGCCTTTTGTTTATTTTGGGTTCATGCAAAATCCAAAATAAGTGCAAAAATATTGAAATGTTATGAAAATAAAATTTATAAACTTAGGCCTCTCAATATTTACTTTTATTGTATATGCACAAAAATATAAATATAATTTATATTATACAACAACATTATGTAATTAGCATCCACGACTTTTTCTGCCACCAGGGCGGCGCCACTTTACAGTGAGGTAAAATATTTGACAGATTTCATAGCGGGGATGATAATTTCTTAGGAAAATGTAATCTTTAAAGTTTGTTTCTGTATTATTAGTTATATTTTATATTAGTTACATTAGAAATGAATAAACCAAACTATAAAATATAACTAAAAGCCGATTTTTTTTAAAAAGAGTTATAAAGTGCAAAAAATTAAAAATAAAACCACTGACGCATTGTGTTGTGTATTAATATAGAATAGAATAGAATAGAATAATTTTTTTATTCAATATTGATTATTACATAATTCTTATTGAAAGTCATTTTTTATTTACCACTGGTTCGGAAAATACCTCTGTCCTGGGAAGAACCAGCAAGAAACCCAGCGGGACTTTTTTTTCAAACATATTTCACTTAACAATAATTTCATTTATACAATTTTTAAATGATTTTTAATAGAACCAGCATGGTGGCGATCACCTTATTCCCAGGGGTTATTTTCATTCATGTATTCCTTGATATAATAATAACCCTTTTTGTACAGTTTTTCTTTAATAAAACTTTTAAACTTGTTTATTGATAAACTTTGAATATGTTCTGGGATTTTGTTGTAAAAGCGTATACATTGCCCCATAAATGAATTACTGATTCTGTGGAGTCTAGTAACTGGTATTACAAGCTTATGTTTGTTCCTAGTGTTTAAAGAATGCACATCCTTATTCTTATTAAAGCTATTTATGTTTTTATGTACATACATTAGATTTTCATAAACATATTGCGATGCCAAAGTTAATATGTTTATTTCTTTAAATTTTTGTCTGAGGGACTCTTTATAATTTAGGTTATAAATCGCCCGAACGGCTCTCTTTTACAAAACAAATATAGCTTCAATATCAGTCGCATTCCCCATAGCAAAATTCCATAAGACATTACGCTATGAAAGTAACTAAAATACACTAATCTAGCTGTCTCAACATCTGTGAGACTTCTAATCTTTCTTACAGCATATGCTGCAGAACTAAGTCTGCTTGCTAATTTAGATATATGGGGGCCCCATTGAAGTTTCGCGTCAATAGTAATACCGAGAAAAACAGTGGTATCCACAAGACTCAACTCCTCCCCATTTAATAGCACATTGGTATTCGAATGTTTTACATTAGGTATTGTAAATTTAATACGCTTTGTCTTATTGCCGTTTAAGAGCATATTGTTGGCGTTAAACCAATGTACTAATTTCGATAGAGCATTATTTACATCTTCATAATTAATTAACTGCCGTTTGAGTTTGAAAATTAAAGAGGTATCGTCAGCAAATAATACTATATCGTGATTGTCCCCTACAAGATAAGGTAAGTCATTAATATAGATTAAAAACAGGAATGGGCCAAGAATCGAGCCCTGAGGAACGCCCATTGATACTACCGATCCGGAGGAACCTTTACCATTTATCACGACTTTTTGAGTTCTATTACTTAAATATGAAGTAATAAGTCTAAGCACCAAATTTTTTACACCGTAATGTTGTAGTTTCCTGATTAATGTTTCATGATGAACACAATCGAAAGCCTTGGAAAGATCACAGAAAACACCTAAGGCATCCTGTGAATTCTCCCAGGCATTAAAAATATATTTCATAAGCTCAACACCGGCGTCAGACGTCGAGCAACCCCTTGTAAATCCAAATTGGTTTTTATGAAGTAATTCATTTGTATTAAAAAAAATTAACAATTGATCCAAAATAATTTTTTCAAAAATTTTACTAAGAGTTGGTAGTACAGAAATAGGTCTAAAATTAGCGGGGTCCAATGTACTACCAGATTTAAATAAAGGTATTACTTTACTATACTTCATTAAATCAGGAAACACACCAGAATCGATACAAGTATTAAAAATAATAGCAAGATGCGGTGCAATTAAATCTATTATGGACGCAATAACTGTCACGGAAATCCCCCACAAATCTGCGGTTTTCTTTACATCAATGGTTTTGAAGTATTTTACAATATCTTGCGGTAATACTTTTTCAAATCTAAATTCTTTTAAACAGATATTAACATTCTGTTTGAGTAATGACTCGGCGACAGCTGGAGAAGTATTCAAAGACTCTGTTGTCAAAATAGGAATATCAGTGAAATATTTCTCAAACACCGCTGCGACTTCTTGATTTGATTTAGTCAATTCATTGTTAATTTTTAATTGATAGTTTGAGTTACGAGGTTTTTCTTTACCGGTTTCGCTGTTAATTATACTCCACGTCATTTTAATTTTATTCTTAGCCGTCTTAATTTTGTTGCTAATATGTAACGATTTGGCTGTGGAGTAAACTTTTTTAAACATTTTTTAAACATTATACATACATATAATATTCTAGATAATGATAAACTATTTATTTAAAACTGATTTCTCAATTAACTGACACTGTGTAACAAAAAACTTTAGCTCAGTCGCTACTAGCGACATTTGGTGAGTGGAAGATTATTAACCCTCATTTTTAATCAATGCTAACTGTTCTGTTCTGCGGGCAGCACCATTTTTGGAAATGTCAGTCTATATTTTAATTAAAACTTTCATCTGCTTTACTTGTGTTGGTTTCAAAGACGATCTCATATCTGAGAGGGTTAAGAAGTTTTTATGCCAAATAAACAGCAGATACAACAGCGTAGATGATATTATTATCTTGTGTGTATATGAACTTAGCTAGTTATAAATAAAAATCATAACAACATTCTAATAATAACTTATATTATCTAATTATAAATACTATGATTCTTGCTTTTCTCCATCTTTTTGAATTTCTAAATGTTTTTCAAGATGTGACACAAGTGTCTGCTGACTTTGATTGAGTTGCCCAACAAGACAAGAAGCAGCACTTTGGAGAACACTACAAAGTTGACTTCTTGCGACATCTAAACCTGGCAACTTGCTGAACTCTAAAAGCTCATTCTTAGACATAAATTTGTCTTGAATTATGCCCGCTGAAAAAATAAAAGTATGAATATAATTTCTCAAACCAACAATAAGGGTCATATAATTCACTTTACATTATTTTTTTATCCGTGGGTTTCGTAAGAGGCGACAAAGGGAAACAAACCAGGAGATGGGCAGCAGCTTCTAGAAATAACAACTAAAAATAAAAACTGCAGTTGTCAACCCACCTACCAAGTGTGGCAACCATGGCAAAATTCCCCCTATGAGGTAAATGATGGGGGAGCCTATGCTTAGCAGTGGTTTTAATAGGTTGTAACAGTAATGGTATTTTTTATAAGCAAAGTAAATTAAAGTCAAATGTCAGGCTTCTTTTCTGCCTAAAGCTCATCAGGGTTAGTATCACCCTTTTAGCTATAGCTGCTGCCAAGCAACAGTGTGCAAATTTCAGTGTTCTGATTTGAGAGGCTTAAGAACAGGCTGTAAGACATTTTACCTAGATGATGATAATGCATCTGTGGCATTATTTTTTTAAAGTTAATAACATCTGTCCTACTAAACTAACATCTGTCCATATACTTAAGTAGTCAATTATCATCAGATGAGCTTTTAGCTTGTTTGACACAGTAATATTGAAGTCAATTTTTCAACACTCATAAAAATGCCCAGCCCAAAAGTGACCAGCCTAAGTAGCACCTATATGCTCAAGTTAAGTTGTAGAAATTGTGGTTTAAGAAATTTATTCCTCAAAAGAATACAATTCACTTATCATGAGAAATAACAAGTTAATCTTAGATGCTAAATACATGAACTTATGAAGAACGGCAGGTACTCGTAAATGATCTATTATTTACCTGGGCATGCACAATCTTCTTGCAATATGTAGGGTAATAAGAAAAGTAAGTGTACAATTACATATTTAATAAATTACATATTATTGAAAGCAAGTTTATAGCAATTACATATTTGCAAGCAGTTTATAATTAAGATTATATTTTATATTAAATGTTTACAAATGGTATAATATTTTAGTTAAATATATTTCATACCTATATATTTCTATTAGTTAAAAATTTAATGTGGTAAAATCAAATTAACTGAAGAAATTACATTCGCCTTTTAAATGCGTTAATATTGGTTTAAAATCGAGAAAAATCTTTTAAGATGTGGTGCTTTAAGGTTTTTTTATATAAAGTTAACGATTGAATCTCTTTTATGTTATTAGGAAATTTGTTATATAACTCTGCTCCTTCGTATAGTATGTTTTTCTTTCCATAGTTAGTTCGTGGTTGTCTTAAGCAAATATTATTTTTTCGTCTCGTGATACGTTTTTGTATTTGTCCTTTCTTTGTAAACGTTATTTTAGAGTATATATCTTTATTTAATAGTTTATGTACTAATATGCATGTATTATATTTATAAATCTGGGATAGTGTCATTAATTTAGTTTCTTTGTAATTTTTTTCGGTAGGAGTTAGATAATGATAATGGAATAGTAGTTTAATTACTTTGTTTTGACATGTTTCGATTTGCTTTAAATTTGTTTTAGCTGCAGTACCCCACACCTCTATAAAGTAGTCTAGATGAGGTTTTACCATAGAGTTGTATATAATAAATCTCACTGATTTTGGCAGACAGCGAATATTACCTCGAAGCACACCCATGATAGAAGATAGCTTAGATCTTAGTTTATCGAGGTGCGGCTGCCACGTTAGATGTTTATCTAGGTGGAGTCCAAGATACTTTTCTGAACTAGCTTTGGTTAAGGGTTCGTTATTTATGCATAGAGATGAGTGATTTTCGTTTTTTTTATTCCTAGCACTGAAAATAATGTAATTAGTTTTAGATATATTAACAGTAAGCAAATTGTCTTGGAACCATCTAGAGAGAGTGTCCAAATCTTGCTGGGCTTGTTTAATGATCTGCTCAATGTCATTGCCAAATAAAAATAAACTAGTGTCGTCAGCATATAGTAATATATCACCTGTTAGGTTAAGGTTATGCATATCGTTTACGTATATTATGAACAGTAAGGGGCCAAGAATAGAGCCTTGTGGTAGGCCGTAAGTTAAAGATTCGTGATTACTTTGTGTGTCACCAATCCTGACAATTTGCTGTCTGTTAGAGAGATACGACCGAAACATTTTGTGGACTGTTTCCCTGACGCCGATATCATGTAGTTTTTGGAGAAGCAGGCTATGACTTATTGTATCAAATGCCTTTTTCAGATCGATAAATATACCGAGTGCTGCGCGTTTTTCATCAATATTATTTTTCAGCTTTGTCACCAGGTCGATTGTTGCAGTAAGTGTATTTGATTTTGTGCGAAACCCATATTGATTATTTGAAAAGAAGTTAATAGTTTTAAGATAATTATCTAAGCGGTTATATAATATTTTCTCGTAAATTTTAGAGATTATTGGTAGGACTGAGATAGGGCGATAATTTTCTGGGTCGGTCTTTTTTCCTGACTTAAAAATTGGACTTACTTTTGCTACTTTAAGAGAATCAGGGAAGAAACCGTTTTGTAAACAATAATTGATATTCTTTATTAATTTGTTTAATATTAAGTTTTTGATGCATTTTATGGATTTGCAACTAATCCCGTCTAAGCTTATGCTAGTGTTTGCATTGAGGTTATCTATGATTCTAATTTCGTGAGGTTGTCACGCGCCCGCTCGAGCTGACACGCGCCTTACGTTAACATAAAAAATATTTTTCTCTAATAACACTACAACACACTTGACATTTATTTTTGAGCTTTTATTCAAGTATGGCCTCTCAAAATGCCAAAAGGTACTGCATAGCATACGGGTGCTTATAACAACAGGAATGTCGACTTTTCATTCTTTACTGTTCCTAAGGATACCAAAAGGTAATATATTATTATTTATAGCTAGCTCTAGATAATTAGGTACTTAGTTACTGACGCCATTGTTACAGACTTATTATTTGATTAGTGACCCGACCACATCTCCGCAGTTTTCGACTTTTTTCGCGTATAATCCGAATGACCTTAAAAAAACTTTCAGTGTAAGTAGACCTTCCAGTACTAGTGACTGCCTACTAATGTAATATCAGCATATACTGGTTAATATTTTAACACTTGGTCGATAAAAGAAAGAGAAAGTAACAGCACTTCTCATTGCCACTCTTTCATTAATAACATTCTTTCATTAAACTCATGTTTGAAAATAGTAAAAAATGTGTAACAGAAAAGTGACGGCTCCGTGGCGCAGTGGCTTAGTAATGAGTTCCCGGACATCCCGGATGAAACAAGTATTTGTATGGCCTACAAATAATTGTTTTGAGTATGTTTTATGTATGTAAACTGTCCTTGCGATACAATAGAAAATCCTAGTGTGTAGGTAACTTTTTTAAAAAGAGAGGAAGAGAGACAACTAATGAAATTAAAAATTTTGTACAACCGACTTTTATATTAATATTAATAATTAAGGATAACTCTCAAAACTACTGGTCAGATCTTGATCAAATTAATATGGGATCTATAAATTATAAGCACCAGCTTTCAAATAAAAATAGAATCATCAAAATCGATTCACCTAGAAAAAAGTTCTGTGGTAATACATTTTACAACAACATACAATTGAGTACCTCCTCCTTTTTTGAATTCGGTTGAAAATGGTAACTAGGGAAATTATCTGCGTTTCAAAGACATTTACGTTGTTATAATCTTTATTTCCCCTGATGTTGCATTGAATTTCCTCACATTGAAGAATATTTTTTTTATTATCAGCATATTTACGGTTCCGTGGCGCAGTGGCTTAGCAATGAGTTGCAACGCTGGGGCCGCGGGTTCGAATCTCGCACGGAACAAATATTTGTATGGCCTACAAATAATTGTTCCGGGTCTAGATTTTTTTTTGGATAAGGGTGACAAACGAGCGCACAGTCCACCTGATGGTAAGTGGTTGCTGCGGCCCATAGACATCTATATCTATCTTTGATTACAAATCAAAATGCAGATGCGTTGTCACCCGTGAGGATCAAGATGGAATGCCTCATTTCCAGTAAAAAGGGTCTCCGGTTCTCTACACTCACCATACGAAACACAGCAGCGTTAAGCTGCTATTTTACGCTGGTATTCTGTGAGAGCATGGTCCTTCCCCGGTCGAACCGACCCATTCATGTTACAACTATACTACTAATATAGCTGGAGCATGGCTCTACCACGTGAAAAGATGTTTGTCCTTGTGCAATTTATGTTTGTTAACTGCCTCCACGATACAGGAGATAATTCTAGTGTGGGGTGTAACGTTTTTTTAACAAAATAAAAAAAAGAAATACTAATACATTTCTGAGAGGGTTTTAGGGCAAGAAAGTGTTCGCCGCGCTGCCCCAATGCATGTTGGTGAACTTCACATGCCTTCGAAACTATTTTTTTTCCTTTTTCTCAGACATGCAGGTTTCCTCACGATGTTTTCCTTCACCGGCAAGCACGTGGTAAATCAGCACTTAAAATTGCAATTAACAATTTCATTGGTGCCGTTAACCCTCTCACAAATGAGAGGAGGCCTGTGCCCAGCAGTGGAACGTATATAGGCTGTAACTTTACTAATACATTGCATAACACCTCGCTGTATTTTACTATATACTAACTAATATCAAGGCACGTAATTTGTTTTCTCACAACACCTAACCCTACAGTAGAAGCGGTCTTAACAAAGACGCGTAACGGGCAAAGTGATACAGACACTCGCACGCGGATGTAAGGTGCATTTTGATTTATTACGCGCGCCACATAATTTTTTTTCGACGAGATAAACGGTAGGCTAATTTCACAAAGGTCACTTCCGAGGCGAGCAAAGTATTATGAACATTAGCTACGTTGTAACTAAGTTTAAATTCTCAAGTTTGCTATCAGATAGTTATCCTTCTGTCCTTGTACTATTATTTATTCCGTGCTAGTATATAGAATATAGTATAGTAACACTAATACACAATAACTCTATTTGACCTTGCATTTTGAGCTATTGTCGTGCGCCGCCATGCACCACTTGAAATAAGGTTATTAGATACTTATCGAACTTTGTCCGGCAGCGACAACCGATGTCACATTGTGGAACAGAAAAGGGACCGAATGTATCAATAAATATGTTATTATAAAAGGTTTTACAATTGGCGCGGGGAGATTTTGGCGGCCATTTGGTTTTGGTGACATCTATCAAATCTTTTGTTTATTATTCAGTTACTTATGCTAAATGATAAAACTTTATTATCAAAATTAGTGTTCGCTAGTGCAAACATAGCGCGCATTGCGCCCATTTTACGATAGATGTGGTGGCTCTTCACACTCGACTCTTCAACGTTTGGTGGTCAAATTTGAAACGACCGAGAACATTGTCGCAGTTCGGGAAAATGTACAGCAGAACCCGATTAAGATTCCTCCTGAAAATGATTCTTTGCCGTGCACAAGAACTCGGCCTTTTGCAGATTTCAACTTGGCGAATTTTTCGTCGAAAATTAAGCCTACACTCGTACAATACCCAACTTGCCCAGGAGCTCAAAGTTCATGACCATAGACAACGCCGTGTGTTCACTAACTGGGCTTCAAATCATTTGGAAGAGGCCCCTAATTTTGGCCAAAAAATCATATTTAGCGATGAGGTGCATTTTTAAATAAATGGCTATGTTAACAAGCAGAATTGCCATATATAGGAAGGACGACATTAACCCATGCGAGGTTCAGCAGGTGATAATACATCCTCAAAAAGTTGGTGTGGATTTTGGACCGGCAGCATCATTGGTCTGTACTTTTTCGAAAAAGACGCTGGTGAGGTGGTAACCGTCAACGGCAAGCACTACAGAAAAATGATAACCAATTTCTTATAGCCCAAATTGAACCATATAGACCTAGATAACATGTGGTTCCAGCAGGACGGCTCTATATGCCACAGGTAAACTTATCAGTCACAGGGGTAATGTGAATTGGCCACCAAGGTCATACAATATAACCCTACTATACTTTTTCTTGTGGGGGTTTCTTGAAGTTACAGGTGTATGCAAACAAACCACAATCGACCGATACCCTAAAGGTAAACATAACAGACCATCTCTCAAATTCAGCCAGATCTATACAGAAGAATCATTGAAAATTTTGACCGCTCAGATGCCTGCCACTGTAAAAAGCCGAGGCAGACATTTAAATGATGTCATATTCCACACTTAATGGCCTTGTGAGCCTTTGAGCCATTTTCTTAATACCTCACAGACCGCTTATTTTATTTAGTTTCAACATTTCCCACCCTTATTGAAAAACCCTTTACTATGATGTTATATCAACACATAAAAGTTTTTTTAAGTGGAAAACATGCTGCGCCCTCCCACCTTGCCATTTCGTATGCCACCCTAGGGAGGTCTGCCCCACTGGTCAGGAAATCCTGTGATAGAGTAATGAAGCAGTACAAATATTTACTTGTACTCAATTTACCTTCAATATCAACTCTTAAGAATGCAATTAACATTGCTAGCTAAGTGTAAACACTAAACTCATTCACATTTACTAATACACTAGAACATTTAAAAAAAAGCAAAATCTTTATGCTTACCCATTACAACAAGTTGTGGAGCTTTCTTTAAAATTTTGAACATCTTATCAGCATTTTCTGGTTGGCCAAAAATAATATTTTGATGAGAAGTAAAAAGACAATTAACAGCTTCATAGCGAGTTCCTTTGGTAGCCATGCTAACAATTTTTTTGCCATATGTCCTCAAATGCATATCATTTTTCTTCAAAGCAGCAAAAATTGGCGTTTTATCCTCCATACTTATAGAATTCACATGTAAGAATACCACCATCTTTGAAGTATTAAACCAATCCAGACATTCTTTTGCTAAAATTCTTTCAAATGGATTATCAATTTCTGTATTCCGTTTGTCTTGTAATTTAGTACAAAGAACAAGATCAGGTAATTTGTATTTAGGGGGTCCAAAAACTGGTTTAGTTAAGTCTATCAAAAGCTGCCTTTCAAAATGAGGTTTCCGAGGTTTTTGTATATTTATTTTTCCACGAAATCGTTTCGCAATTACAAACAAAGCAGGAGTTCGCAATAATCCTGAAAGTAAACACTGAAACATATAATTTCACAGGTTTTGTATAAAACTGGGAAAATCGAATGTTGTAACCTTACCATATCCATTTGTGAAGGATGCCATATTATAATGTCCAGTATTCTTGAAAGTTTTGCATACAGATAGATCCAAACAACTTAACACTAGGTTAACACATAGATTAGGTTACAGTTAAGTATTTCCATGAATTTATATCATAGATAAATATATATGTAGCAAGCTATTTATATAATTTTTTGATTTGATCTGATTTATATAATTTTTTTTCTATGTAACCTCTACGTCTTGAAGAACAACAACAACCACAAACCAATTTTTTTTTTTTAATAACTGACTTTACGGCTCTGGATTCTAGCCCTTCCGAGCCTGAAGTTACATTTATCCTTCATAGTATATACACTGCTTCACAATATGTTGATGCGTCACATTCACAAACTATATAGAAACACTACGCGTTGTCACATTGTGCAGCCCTTGGGAGATTTTGACGGCAACTTCAGTCAGCAGACAACTGACAGTTGGCGACTGTATCTCAATCTCAAGGCGCCTAGGCAGACAGACACCAGCGCACTTGTTTCACCGTTTCCAGTAATAGTTCATATGCGCAGACATTTAATACACAAAACTGCACCACTTTTACATATCAAAATCCACTTCAAACCATGATTTAAATAATAATACAAGAGCAGCAATCTGCAACCGTTCAAGTTCCCGCCAATACTCTAAAATCAAAATCATATACATAGTAATCAAAGAGTATAGTAACTGTCTTATACAGAAACTACAATTTAGTAATATGACGATTGACATTTTTTTATAGGATAAGGGTAACAAAAGAGCACACAGTCCACCTGATGGTAAGCGGCTGCTGTGGCCCATAAACATCTACATCTATCTTCGATTGCGAATCAAAATGCAGATGCGTTGTCACCCGTGAGGACTAAGATAGAATGCTTCGTTTCCAGTAAAAAGGGTCTCCGGTTCTCTATACTTACCATACGAAACACAGCATCGTTAAGCTGCTATTTTACGCTGGTATTCTGTGAGAGCGTGTTCCTTCCCCGGTCAAGCCGACCCATTCGTGCTACAACTATATATACCTGCAGCATGGCTCTACCACGTAAAATGTGTGACATAATGCCCATAGACTTAGTTTCTTATAGACTAATCATACAGTGACGTCATCAGCGTGTGAAAGAAGTGCACGTATATAGTTAGATATATAGTAAGAGTAAGGGAGAAGCAAAACTATATTTCATGTATTTTTCTAGGCATGCGTTTTTTATTGTTTTCCCTCCTTTATTTAACATAAACGATGTCAAGCTTTTGTAAATAACATTGATATATCAATTTCTGTATGTTCAAAATGTAAAGCAAACAGGTAATTGAATAGGGTATTTTACACCATGTAAAAAAAAGTCAAAGAATAAATATTTATGATAGATTTTGTAAAAAGTAAACCAGAAATATTGATTTCTATTTATAAAAATGCATTATAAATTTTATATTTCAATTTAAAGAATAATTTTTTTACCTGTGCCTCAAATCTGCAAAACAATGTCCGCCATATTAGATAGCGTCGTGACGTCACTAGGTCAAAGAACTAAGTTATGTGCTGTGTACTAACTAGCTAATTTCGAATTTTTTCAAATTATTATTACGATTGTTGACTTTTATTCTGAATTTTATTCAAAAGGCATCATGGAAGACGGATTTGTAAAAGCGAGTTTATTACTTCGCTTTTAGCACTAATGTTATAGATATTATAAAATAAGCTTAGGTGAGAAAAACATTTTGTTAAATTTTTTGTACAAACTCTCAGACGAAATAAAAAGTCACTTTTTTATTTGGTCTGAGTACAAACCATGTCTTTATTCCCATATAATAGAAGAAAACAGGAATTAAGCAAAACACTGCACTGCACTTGCAAGGGCCATCAAAATGGCCCACAAAGGGCGGGACAGACGAGCGATAAACCTAATCTATTACAAAATTTGACTTGCAATAGGTACCTATCATGTCATGATGTTTTGTTTTGTTTAATTGATAGTTAAATATAAGTCATAATTAAATCAAAGTGATATTCACAGAAGTATAGTTTAGATTTTGTAGACAATGCATTCGGGTCTCTTCTTACCAGTTTTAACCAAGTGTTTCTCATATTTAAATCAGTTGGCACTTTAATCCATAACTTCCCCGGCGTTCTTGTGCTCGTATTTTTGCAATTAGGCATAACACAACAATGACATAAATGATAACTCATTATTAAACATTCAAAAGTATATTATTCCTTTGCAAAATTGTCAAAATTCTACGACAGTGACGTCACGAGTTGAACAGTATGGTGGCTAGCGTTTTCACGCGAAAATGGAAAATGATAGATTAAAAGTAATTTTTATGTCACTATTCGGTTTTAAAAAAATTAAATAAAAGTTATAGTGGTTCATTATCACTCTAGGATACATTTAAAATACTTTTTAAAAATGGGTGTAATACCCTATTGTTTTTGTGGGTTTTAGTTATTAGGTAAGGTGAAAAAGACGGTAAGTCGTAGCATTTTAAAATGCAACAGTATCAGTCAACGAAAAATTGATAATATTACCTTTCATCGGAAAGTTTCTTTTGTGCTTACCTTTTCTACTTGTATTGACTAATATCTATTGTTTTGAATATAAAAATGTAACATTCCATGATTTCAATATCCTTTGTGATGTATTTTGTCTAATATTTGGACTCCCAAATTGTAAATTCTTCATGATAATGCTCCTTAATTTCTACGGTCATTTGAAAGCTTAAAGTCATAGGAAACATATACTTTTTGATTTGATAGGATTATGGAAACTTTAGGGATATTAGCGAGTACAATAATGTTTTCCCATTGATTAATAATAATTGTTATTGTGATTAGTAGTTATGTCCATAAATATGAATCACATAATGTTATACATATACATACATTTTTATGTTCAGCTTTAAAGAAAACTCTCCTTATTGCCCTACAACTCTTCAATCATTTTCTATATTATTTATATATTAGACGTCACAAATAATATGTAAGTATCAACCTGAAAACATGTTTGGGTTCAAGTACATAAATATTGGGCTAAGTATATTTAATTTCACAAAATATGTATTGTTTGAAATCAGATGCACAAAACGTAATTGTATTCCATTAATTCTATCGTACATTAGCAACCATTACATTACAATATTTATTAAAAAATAAAAAAATATGTCATACTTATATAAAAATAATAAATAAATAAATAAGTCTTAATCTAAAGGTACACAATAACACTACAACATAAGATAATATTCTCAATTAATGATGTAGAAAAAATTTGCTGATAATATACTTACCGTTACCAGTAGTCATTATCAAAAGTCAAAAGTTATAGGTTTTGTGATAATTGCCTAGCTTGGCAGGAAGATTGGCAACTGCAGTTATTTTGCAGACAAACTATGTGTGAGGTCTATGATCAGTTGCGGAAGACATTTGTTAGGCTGTACATGTATTAATTAACAATATCTAAAGCTTAATATGTACATTAATCCTTTGTATTTGCGTTGCATCCAATCGCGTTTGACTCGGCTCATCACCCGATGGCATCGAGGTGAGGTAAACGCCGCTGGGGGGGGGGGGGGGGGGGCAGTTGCCGCTTCCCGTTTTTTTGCCGCGTGGGCTAGATACCAGTAGCTTGACCGCCTCGGCTCGGTCGACAAGTTGTCTTTTTGCGACTGCTGGATCGGTTGCGCGCGATCATTTTTTGGTTTTGATGGTCTAGAATTTGAATGTTGTGCGCGCCTAATTTACTATTGGCTTACGTGTAGACCGCCTCGAATTTGGTTTGTCTAATTTGTACGTTTTGTGACAAGAGGCTTGTATTGAATTTGAGTGATTAAAGTAACCTGTTTTGCAAGTAATTTACGTCAATTTGTATAGTGATTGCATCTTGAAGTGCATTTTGCAATATTCAATTTGCTTGTGTGGCCTGTTAATATCGTACGAAGGAATTTTAGCTTGTTGTGTGGAACGCTGAACTTTGAGACTCGAGAAGAGGCAGCGTTCGTTCCCGTGTTTGTAATTTTGTGCTAAATGAACCCGGAACCTTGAACATTGAACTTTGAACGACTGTTTGTTACTTGTGTCGGGTGTCACGTGTTTGATTTCGGTGAACGTTGAATTGGTTGACTTTGAAGTTAATTATATGTACAATAAAATTGATAGACTGAATTAGTGAAATGAAGGCAGAAGTTGTCAATTGGTGACGTCCGCTGGAGTGATACCACATCGTGGGGCAGCATCGGACCAGGCCGCTGCCCGATAACCTTGGTTAAGTCAGGTTTCACATTTTACACACTACTACACACTACTTACATGCACCTCACTTATCACCTGACTGGTACCAAGTGGTCAACCCTACCCCAGGAGATCGGTAAGTTGTGCTTGCTTATTAGTCAGCCGTTTTAGAACATTCATCCATAGGCCATTTGGGCCCCGTCCTCTGTTGGCCGTCGACTGTTCCGCTCATGGGCCCCGGGATAGTTGACCTTGGTCGGGGCAACTCAGGGCGTGTACTGTACACAACGTCTTTTAATAAATTGGCTGAACCTTGAAAATTCGTACCACAATCAATATATATATACAGGGTATTTTTGGAACGCTCCCGAAAACTAAGACAGGCGACAGCACCAAGTATACCTTTGATCATGGATCACAAATAAATTCGATCCTGATGAAAAAAAAAACATCTTTTTACAACGTTTTATTAGCTTTATTCACGCGCCATCATGTTAGTACAGTTAAATGAAACGATAATTTCATAAAAAATATCATGAAAATACTGAAACTTTTTTTTAATAGAATAAGGGTGACAAACGAGCACGCAGTCCACCTGATGGTAAGTGGTTGCTGCGGCCCATAGACATCTACATCTATCCTCTATTACAAATCAAAATGTAGATGCGTTGTCACCCGTGAGGACTAAGATGGAATGCCTCATTTCCAGTAAAAAGGGCCTCCGGCTACCTGCACTCACCAAGCGAAACGCAGTAGAGGTAAACCTCTACTTCACGCTGGTATTCTGTGAGGTCGTGGTACCACCCCGGTTCGAGCCGGCCCATACGTTCGACAGCAAAAGCTGCCGCGTGGCTCTACCACTGTTAAAACCAGCAGTGGAATGACTGAATTTATATCAGCTGATTAAAGGTCAATGTACGCGCGAACGCAAATTCGCGCGGCCCGCAACTAGTGGGCCATACCTAATAATTTACAACACTTGTCTAAATACCTAACTTATCTACTTAACCTACTATTTTGCCACTGTGCTTGTCTCCACGTAACCACTTTAATCCGAATTTACAGGTTAAATAACCCAAATAACTGGTTCGATTCCCCGCTAATAAAAAAATACTTAAATGAAATGTAACCAAGGTTGGAGTCATGCGTTTTTATTCATCGTGTAGGTATGTTTATTATTCTCATGTATTCAGTTATGTACCTATTCAGATTAGTCCAGTACTAAGTTATTTAAAAAAATAGTTATGAAACAGCTTACCGCTCTAAATCCTCCGTGGTCTTATGAGATGCGGCTCAAATTGTGCTCCATTCATTTCAAGGCAGATTCGGGCTCGGTGTTGCATCTCCTCATGCAGACGGGGCATCATCGTGTGGTCTTCGACACAGTCCGTACGTAGTTTGTCGAAAACATCCACGATCCTTTGGCGCATTTCATCAGCACTATCACACTCGCGATTAAAAACCCTTTCTTTCACATACCCTCACAGAAAGAAGTCCAACGGGTTCAGATCTGGTGAGCGAGGTGGCCAAGCGTGTGGTCCTAGTCTGCCGATCCAGCGATCATCAAATAACTCATTGAGGCGCTCACGGACGAACCTCACGACATGTGGAGGGGCACCATCATGCTGGAACCATGTGCGGCGATATTCAGACAACGGTAGGTCGTCTAAAATGTCCACCAACTGTTCATTTATGAATTTCAGGTATCGCTGTCCGTTAAGTCGCTGTGGAAGAAACACTGGTCCTAATATGCGATTCTTAAATAAACCTGCCCATACGTTAACCGACCATCGGGTTTGGTGCCCGGTTTGTCGAACAGTGTGTGGGTTAACCTCGGAATACACGTGTGTATTTCTTCGGTTCTACAGGCCGTTTCTGGTAAATGTCGACTCGTCCGTCCAGATGACGTAACCAGGTACACGTTGTTGTTGGTCTAATAACCAACGGCAGAAGATTCGCCGGCGGTCGTGATCGCCGGGAACTAAAGCTTGCACTTTGTGCAATTTGTATGGGCGCATTCGGTTACAATTTAACACTTTGTGAACTGTACCGTATGATACACTAGTTCCATCCCGATGCCTTAACAATTTAGCGATACTTCGTGTACCTAGGTTTGGATTCCGGTGAACGACATCTAAAATGCGCTCCTCTGAGTGAACAGCCACTTGACTTCCAACTCCTGCCGCTACCAGAGCAATGGACTGATTTTCCAACACTCGCTGAAAAGCTGCTGTTATCAGACGAGAGTCAGCTGGATGTCGAGCGGTCGGGAATTTCTCTCGATAAATTCGCAATGCTTGCGAAGCATTCCCGTGAGCTTCACCAAGACACCTTATCATGTTTCCATATTCACGAGAACTATAAACGTATGCGTTAGGCATTATAAAAACAAAAGAAGAAACTTATACCGTAACAAAAGGAATAATATCATTAAGTAATAAATAACAAGAATAATTTATTAAACAAAAAAATTGTACTGTCTCTCGCCACAGTCAACACCACAGAATACATGTACCCTGACGGGAAGAACGAAAACTTCATACAATAAAAATGCCAACAGCTTGCGACACTAGCGCGTCAGTTTTTGATCCATGAACTAACAGATGTGAATGTGTGCGTGTGTATATGTATAATGCGCATTGCCCACCCCTACATTCAATATTTTATTTTTAATCATAATATATTACTATTTCCATTCCAATTTTCTACGAATGTAGAAATTACATTCTACATTAGTAAAAAATTGGAATGGAAATAGTAATAAATGAATAACATATTGGAACTTTTAAATATTTAATAACACAAACCTTAAGAGGAAGATTAAAGTTAACAATTAGCTATGCATTGATACATAAGTAGAAAATTGGAATGGAACACGGTTAATAGTTTTTCAGAAATAAAACAATTATTTTCATAGAGATTTAAATATATTATTGACTAGTAATATTATAGACACAGAAATAAACTTGGGCACTCAATTATAGATGATTATAGACGCGTCTTAGAACACACCATTTTCAGTAATCCATTATTATTCGTTAAACATCGTCATTAAGTAAAACAACTCTAATAAATCACCATAAATTAAATATTCACTGGCTCGTAACACCACACTTAAGTTATTTTTCTACGAAATATACTAAATCGACATCAGTTTTGAATTTGGCTTAGAAAAGTTAAACAAAACTAACTCCATTTAATTTGAAAATGATTTGAAACATTCCCGTTCAAAATAATATCTAATTGATGTAAAATAAACTTTGAAACTTGTTCTTTTCTTAATTTTATGAATATGTAATAAATAATAATCTAGTTTACGTTTTTATTTCACAACAGCCATAGATACATTTATATTTTCGGCTACAGAGCTTGTTGCACAGAGTAATCATTTCAATCGGACATAAAAATAATCGGAACATATAATTTAATTTATACTTTCATGGATTAAACAACTTTTATTTGTTATGTATATTACAAAATATATAGTTTATAATTTATAAGATAAGTAAGGATAATTTTTAATGGGCAGGCGTTAAAGATATTAAAATTCAAAAATAAAAGTTCCTAAGCTATAATTGAAATACAATGCGTAACATGGTTCAATAGTGATTTCTCTGTTTTGCATATAGCGCTGTCTCTGTTTCGCTTATTTTGCCCGATGTTTGCATCGGCTCCATAGAGACTTGACCCCCCATGGTCAACACGGAACTTTAATAAAAACTAAAATTATTAATTTATTCCGCTAAACCAAATGCGACAATGTCCTTGAAGCACTGGAACTTTCCAGACACTGTTATAGCGTTATGTATGTTAAGACATCGCCGACGTTTATTTATTTATCACTACGACTAGTCTTCATATGGAATTTAAAAGTTATGGTTGTCATTTTTAATACAATTACACAATCAATTGTACCCTGACGCAACAAGCAGTTCTTTACTACAAAAATTATTGAAATTAATAAACGTACCTAATTGGGTACTCAGTACTCACACAATTATAAACACTATTTCATCGTTATCTTTGTTTTTGTATAAGAAAATAGAAACGAAATGGTACTGAATAATTTAATAGTTAAAATCAATTGCAATTATGATCGACAGTTGATTAATCTATCAGAATTAATGTAAAAAATAATACTTATACTTTATTTTAATTGACTTTCCTTATTTAATCCGGCCAATACTTTGAATTTAAAAAGAGGTTCGTAAATTATTAAAAATGACTTGCAAGTTTTATAGTGATTGGCGCCTCTAATTCTATTGTCGCTGGCAAATTAAATTTCTGTGGAGTGAGTGTCTGCGCATGGGTACAGTCGCGTTCTAAAGTACTACGGCTAAGTAAAGCTAAAATTATTTATATCTATTGTTTTATGACTGAACTAGTGAACGAAAAGGTAAATATGATAGAGGAAGGTGAATGGGGAAAATTGTGCAGTAAAGTTAAAAGTGTTGAGGAAGAATACCGAAAAACTTACCATGTGATCGACCTGATGACGGAAGCTCAAGCGAAGATGAAAGTCATTATGAAGTAGCATCCAGTAACACCAACACACCTTCAACATCTGGCTTCCATGTGACCCAAGACGACATAATGGACGGCGTGCCACCCTTAGCTTAAGTTTTCTTGTTACAAACTACTTTATATTTTACGATAGAAATAACAAATAATGCTCAAGTAAACATTATCCATTTTTAATTCCAACCTTTTCCAAAGTTCTAAGTAGCTAGTAAGGCACCTATTATGATGCTACAATAAAACAATTAATTACTTACTATAATATTATAAAACAATATCCCAATACCATGTAGTACTTTAGAACGCGACTGTAACCTCCCTCCACTCGACCTGTATCTAGCTCGGTGCGAAACAATGTAACCCGGCCGGCTCGTGTCGCCTCACGTTGTGACGCAGTAGGTTTCAGTTTTGGCGGGGTTCGTTATTAATCGTAGTTTCTGAAACAGTTCCGTGTTGATTTTGTACACGCGTGCGCGAGCGACGTCTCAATCGTTTTATTTATTAAATTGTTATCAGTGCACAAAGTGTTGAAGCATAATCGAATGCGCCCATACAAATTGCACAAAGTGCAAGCTTTAGTTCCGGCGATCACGACCACCGATGAGTTTTCTGCCGTTGGTTATTATACCAGCAACAACGTGTGCCTGGTTCCATTGAGCACATTATCTGGACGGATGAGTCGACATTTACCAGAAACGGCCTGTGGAACCGAAGAAATACACACGTGTATTCAGAGGTTAACCCGCACGCTGTTCGACAAACCGGGCACCAAACCCGATGGTCGGTTAACGTATGGGCAGGTTTATTTAAGAATCGCATATTAGGACCAGTGTTTCTTCCACAGCGACTTAACGTACAGCGATACCTGAAATTCATAAATGAACAGTTGGTGGACATTTTAGACGACCTATCGTTGGCTGAATATCGCCGCACATGGTTCCAGCATGATGGTGCCCCTCCACATGTCGTGAGGTTCGTCCGTGATCGCCTCAATGAGCTATTTGATGATCGCTGGATCGGCAGACTAGGACCACACGCTTCGCCACCTCGCTCATCAGATCTGACCGACCGTTGGACTTCTTTCTGTGGGGTATGTGAAAGAAAGGGTTTTTAATCGCGAGTGTGATAGTGCTGATGAAATGCGCCAAAGGATCGTGGATGTTTTCGACAAACTACGTACGGACTGTGTCGAAGACCACACGATAATGCCCCGCCTGCACCCAAATCTACCTTGAAATGAATGGAGCACAATTTGAGCCGCATCTCATAAGACCACGGAGGATTTAGAGCGGTAAGCTGCTTCATAACTATTTTTTTTTAAATAACTTAGCACTGGACTAATCTGAATAGGTACATAACTGAATACATGAGAATAATAAACATACCTACACGATGAATAAAAACGCATGACTCCAACCTTGGTTACATTTCATTTAAGTATTTTTTTATTAGCGGGGAATCGAACCAGTTATTTGGGTTATTTAACTTGTAAATTCGGGTTAAAGTGGCTACGTGGAGACAAGCACAGTGGCAAAATAGTAGGTTAAGTAGATAAGTTAGGTATTTAGACAAGTGTTGTAAATTATTAGGTATTGTGGTATGGCCCGCTAGTTGCGGGCCGCGCGAATTTGCGTTCGCACGTACATTGACCTTTAATCAGCTGATATAAATTCAGTCATTCCAGTGCTGGTTTTATGTTTCAGTATTTTCATGATATTTTTTATGAAATAATCGTTTCATTTAACTGTACTAACATGATGACGCGTGAATAAAGCTAATAAAACGTTGTAAAAAGGTGATTTTTTTTCATCAGGATCGAATTTATTTGTGACCCATGATCAAAGGTATACTTGGTGCTGTCGCCTGTCTTAGTTTTCGGGAGCGTTCCAAAAATACCCTGTATATATATATATATATATATATATATATATATATATATATATATATATATATCATCATTACAGCCCTTCCAAGTCCACTGCTGAACATAGGCCTCCCCCAAAGAATGCCACAAAGCACGGTCCTGAGCCACCTGCATCCATCGACTTCCTGCATGTCTTACCAGGTCGTCACTCCATCTTGTGGGGGGACGCCCTACACTTCGCCTACCGGTACGAGGCTGCCACTCGAGAACCTTTCTTCCCCATCGGTTGTCGGTTCTTCGAGCTATATGGCCGGCCCAATGCCACTTCAGCTTACTAATCCGTTGAGCTATGTCGGTTACTCCGGTTCTACTGCGGATATCCTCATTCCTAAGTTTATCACGCAGTGAAACTCCGAGCATAGCCCTCTCCATAGCTCGCTGAGCGACCTTGAGCTTCCTCATACGGCCAGCAGTGAAGGACCACGTCTCAGTTCCGTAAGTCATCACTGGCAACACGCACTGGTTGTACAATTTTGTTTTAAGGTTTTGAGGTATTTCTGACGAGAAGATGTGTCGTAGCTTCCCGAACGCTGCCCAGCCGAGTTGAATCCGTCGATTGACCTCTCGGTCGAAGTTGGACTTACCTAGTCGGACTATTTGTCCCAGGTAAACATACTCGTCAACAACTTCGAGCTTAGTGCTCCCAACAACTACCGGCATAGGTGTGACATGGACATTAAACATAATCTTTGTTTTGTCCATGTTCATCTTAAGACCTATCCGTTGGGAGACACTATTGAGGTCATTGAGCATAGTGCTTAGTTCCTCCAGCGATTCTGCCATGAGGACTATATCGTCGGCAAATCGAAGGTGAGTGATGTACTCGCCATTGATGTTAATTCCGTATCCTTTCCAGTCCAGAAGCTTGAAAACGTCTTCCAATGCAGCGGTGAAGAGTTTCGGGGATATAACGTCACCCTGTCTTACACCTCTCTGCAATTGGATAGGTTTCGTACTCTGGTTCTGTACTCGGATAGCCATCGTAGCTCTACTGTACAAACACTTCAGCACTTCGATATACCGACAGTCAACTTGGCACCGCTGAAGGGACTGCAGCACCGCCCAAATTTCGACGGAATCAAAGGCTTTCTCATAGTCCACATACGCCAGACATAATGGCAAATTGTACTCTTCGGACTTCTGTACAATTTGCCGTAGGGTATGTATGTGGTCTATGGTGCTAAAGCCCTTTCGGAAACCGGCTTGTTCGGGAGGCTGGAAGTCGTCAAGTCTGCGCGCGAGACGATTCGTAATGACTCTCGAAAACAGCACGTAGACGCGGCTCAGAAGGGAAATCGGTCTGTAGTTCTTCAAGTGAGCGTTGTCACCTTTCTTGAAGAACAAGACCACCGCACTTCTGCTTCTGCTTTCTGCACGTCCGGGATATCTTCGGAATAGTGTCGAATAAGACTCGCTCTTGGATCGTTACTCACACTTGCGTGTGGCTCCAACGATGACGTATACAGCTGCCCATAGAACCTCTCAATCTCACTCAAAATCTCAGGTGCCCCGGAAACGATGCTGCCACATTCGGTCTTCAGCTTTGACAGTTGGCTCTTTCTGGCAGACAGATCTCTGGCAAAGACTTTGGAGCCTTGGTTCCGCTCGATCGCTTCTTCAATACGAGCTGTATTGAAGTTGCGTAAGTCTCGCCGCATGCATTTGGAGATCTGTCTGTTCAGTTGCCTGTATGCTGTCAAATCTGTTGAAGAATGTAGCCTCATCTCCCGTCTAACAGCCATGAGATTAAGAGTGTGATCGGAGAGTTTTTGTGTTCTTCTGCGGCGGGTCTTGCAGAACTTAGCTCCGACCGCATGGACAGTTTCCATTAGCTTGTCATTCATATCGTCCACTTCATTGCAGTCTACTAGGCACTGAAAACGGTTTTGTAACTCGAGCTGAAAGGTTTCGGGACTTTGGATTAGAGCACGAGGGGGACGGAGCGTTGACTTCATCAGATGAGACCTCTCCAACTTAATATTTAGGTTCAGTGTGCCTCTAACCATTCGGTGATCGCTGCCGGTTTTCACCCTCGCGATCACTGAGACATCACTGAACAGTTGTCGTCTGGTCGTCATAATGAAGTCAATCTCATTTTTTGTCGAACCGTCGGGGCTCGACCAGGTCCACTTCCTGTGGGGCCGCTTCTTGAAGAAAGAGTTCATCATAAAGAGTCCCTCTTTCTCCATGAAGTCGGCCAGCTGCTGGCCCCTTGGGTTCCGTTGCCCTATTCCAAATTTCCCTACTTTCAGCTCACCGTTCTCTCTTGTGCCTAGTTTTGCATTGAAGTCTCCCATTAACACCGTATATTGGGTTTTGGAGGAATGCATGGCTCTAGAGATATCCTCATACATTTCCTCCACCTCCTCATCGGGGTGTGCCGAGGTTGGTGCGTAAACCTGTATGACCTTCAGCGAATACCGTTTGGTGATTCTGAGTATAAGGTACGCAACCCTCGTCGACACACTCCCGATCTTTACAACGTTGTTAACGAGAGACTTGTGGACGATAAATCCGACACCTCCTTGGGACAGATGGTCGCCCTCCCGGTGATTGAGCAAGTTGCCGGATTCGAGGATTACCGTGTCCTCCCCCTCTCTTCGGACTTCGGATAATCCTATAATATGCCAGCGCAACTTGTCTATCTCTTCTTCCAGCTCCACGATCTTCTCGTCAGTCCTCAGGGTGCGTGCGTTGTACGTTGCCAGGTCGAGTCGTCGTAGGTGGCAACCGAACCTCCACCGGAGATTCTTAGCACCCCCTGCCCCGCCGTTACCATGGTCGCCACCGTAGCCAGGAATAGCGGGGCCGCCGGGGACTAGGGGCCGTCTGTTTGTTGTTTTCATCATTGGGGGGTATTTGCCATAGTTGCCACGCTTGGCAAGCGGGTATATATATATATATATATATATATATATATATATATAATGTTTATGCGGCCCCTTCGAGCTATGAAAACGACGTAAGGCAATCAAGAAACTATTTGTGGATAAAGATTCCACAAACTCTAGGTGAACTGCTCTATATTTAGCACATGTAAATAATACTATCCAACATTTCCTTTGGTCACGGAGATATAGAAGCCTCGCTAAATCTATACCAGTTATCTGGAATGCTGCATTTGCCTCAACTCTGTTTGATGGCAATGGTGCTTCAGGAACCTCGTAGTGTTTTGTCTTGTATCTCTTACATATAACACATTTAGGCACAACACTTTTAACAAGACGTCTTAAGTTTAAAATCCATAAATTGTTTCTGAGGTTGAATAGCAAGAGCTAAGTTCCTCCATGATTTAATTTTTCATGTCTCAGTCGCACTAACCGCTGTATCATTTCGTTTCTTCCTGGTAGAAGTATTGGCCTTACAAAATCCTTGTCTTCTTTACTTAACTTTAAACGTGTTTTTATTCTTATCACCCCATCGCCATCTATTTCTGTATCTATATTATACAACGAAAACCCTTCTCTAAAATTCTCTTTCTGTAATAATTTAATTAGTGTAATTTCTGCATATCTGCAAACTTTATTTTTATTTTACAATTCATACGTAATATCCATGCCACAAGTCTACTACGCGGTTATATTTTGAAAAATATGTAAATTTTTGACTGAATGGTTCTATTGTGACATTTGTATTAATATTGGCCTTTTTGGTTACTTCTGCTTCTACAATCTCTTCATTGTTGCTAATAATGTTTGATTTTGGCCGCTCTTTATATAACAATGAGACTTCATAGCGTCCTTGTGCATTTACTGAAATTTTATCATTGAAAGTTTTCAAAACCTCGACTTCATTGTCCTTTTTAGACTTATTTTCATAAGGATCTCGAATTCCCAATAACTCAATACTCCACAAATCTGAAAGATTTGTTTTTGAAAAGCATGTAGTGCTTGATGTATTGACTGTACTTTGAACTTTTATTGGTCCCTGTAATGTCCATCCTAACTTGGTATTAACAGCCATCAGGTTACCTTTTTTTACATGGGGAAATGCCTACGCATACCCGCCTCGCGGGGGCAAGGACGGGTTATATCGGACTCGCACCGACTAAAACCCCATGGTGTTCCACCCTCGTCGCATATTGGCAGGGCCACGGGAACGGTTTCGAACACATCCGCGGCCCCACCTGCTTTGGCCGCCCCATGGCAGCCTCTCCTCGGGAGAGGACTACTACTCCGCCATCTCCCTCTCAGGTAAGGCGCACCAGAACACATGGCACGCCCTCCTCCTCGACCTCCAATTTCACATGCACAACTGACGCCCCCATGTCCAATGCGCGAAGGCCATGGGGCCAGGAAAAACTAGCACTCAGAAGCACCAACCTTTTTGACCCCAGCGGCGGATCTGGTCTATGACTCCGCCGCCAACCAAGATTCGGCTGCGGAGGCTAGGGAGAGCAGCGCCTCGCAATACCGACACTCCTCACCCCCGCAGCCCCACCACCACCGCATCAACGGTGCGGCCCCGTCTGAATCGCGGAGGATAGGGCGAGTGGCGCATCGCCATACCAACACTCCTCTTCCTCCGCGACTCCACCTCGGCTGCAGCGGTAGAGGGAGCGGACACCCCTCTCACCGCAGCCCACCAACACACATCCAAAGTGGGCTCGTTAAGCCCACTCGGATTGGCCACCTCGGGCCGGCCCTAAACCTCGGGCCAGCCAAGGGGTTTCTCTTTGTTCACCGCGGTTGACCAAGCCACGGCTACTAAGCCCCCCCGCCACGACAAGGCGGGAACCCGTTCGGGGGTGATCAGGTTGTTACCTAAGCTAACCATTTCATTGTGTATAATGGATCCTAAATAATCTGACCCAATCAAGAGACTTATCTCAGTATCTTTATAATCAAAATCTTTAATCACAATATTCAAGTCCCGTAACTTCCCCAATATTTTTCCATTATTAACTTTTGGCAGGTGCCCACATAAATCAGACTGCTGTAATGCATTGATTCTAACAGAAAACCTATTGTCTAAGCTATTTACCAAAACATCAAAGCATTTATATACCTTGGCAGGCTGATCCACACCCCGAAATAATATGTGACCTATTATTTCTGTGCCAGTCTCATGCAATCCTAATTCTTCAACAACTTTGGCTTTTACATACAACCTTTGCGAACCACTGTCTAACAAAACTCTCACCTTTTTGATTTTTCTTTGATAGGTGATATTGACAATAAGTGTTTGTAACAAAGTTGTCATATTAGTTCTGGCCAAAGACATTTAAATAGTAGTAGTAATAGACCGGACATCAGCAGCAAAATTGTCGTCTGTAACTTATGTCCTATAGCACAGAACACAATTACTCTTTATCAAGAGAAGAACGCCAACTTCATACTAAAAAACGGAAACACGGGTTTATGTGTGTATACGAAAAGCGCTACGGTGGACGCCCATATAAAACTTTTTTAGCGGGAATTTCAAACCTTTGTATTCTGTAACTTTAAACTTTTTATTTAAGGCTTATTCGAGTAATTTTGGCTCAAGGCTCATAAACCTATGGGGTAAATTCCCATATATTTGAGAGGTTGCACCAAAATTACTCGAATATAATTTAGATTATTATGTGGGATAAAATAAAACTATAAATAAGTATAGTTATGTAATTTTATTTTCTGGAAGACAGATTGTTTTATAAACTACACATTATTATTGATGATTTTTATTGCTTTTGCACGTAATATTTCCACGCACGTTACTAATATATAACACATGTTATTATCAGAGAGTAATTCTTCACAGAACATTAACGTAAATTTAAATCAGCAAAATTCTCATAATGAAAACTTTACTCAGCCCAAATACGTGATCTGAAACAGATAAAATTCGAGTCAATATAGTTATAAACCCTACAAATAACGGCCAATAAATTAGAAATGTTTATAGCCTTACCACAATATTGTCATAAGTTTTTCTTTTCCTATCATAGGAAACTTGCAGAAAGTGATCAGATGATTTTGTGCTTTTTATTTACACAACACTTACTTTCGATGATGATCACAAATCGTGCATAAAACTAAAATAATGAATTCATTTATAGTCAATATCTTATACAGAATTAACATCTAACAAATAATCTTTATTGTACATTCACGACGATATTATGACTGCATATTTGCGTACATACGAAAATGAAGTCCATCTAACTGAATTTAAGCAAAAATAAATAATAAATATTAAAAACTAAACCTATGCAATAAATTTTAATAAATTTCAGGAAATATTTTCAATATGAAAGACGATGACAAACAAATATCATTTTTTTCTTCTTCTATTAATTCATAGCTTCTTTTGATAAAATTCTGCTAATATTTAATAATTTTATTTAAATCCATTAATAGGTAAACTAATTGTGCGAATCTCAGAGTAATATGTATGTAATTATACTTTAAAAAGCAAACCAATAAAAGTTTAACACCGAATTAATATTTTTATTTTCTTTCCATATAATATGAATTTGTTTATCTAATTTTTAAAATGGCAATCTAAAACAAAATTAAAGAAAGAGACAGCGATATTTTATCTCGCTTTATTTTAACAAGCCCAACACGCATATTGACAATATCATGATTGTGTGCAGATTTTTCAGCTTTCATACAAAGTTGCCTCACCCTGTCCTATAGGATATATCTCCGTTAGTCTTAGTGACATCGTCATAAAGTCGAGACGCATTCTTTTCATATCTTTAAAAAATATTTTTATAGAAAATATGCCCGGTTGTGCATTAAGATATAGTAAGTCACGATATGGAGCAAAAAATGAACGTGATTTTGGTTTTTTATCGTAAGTATAACGTATATTTACCGAATAATCTTTAAATTTTATTATTTCTAGTAAATTGTTCTAGAATATTTATTTTTATTGTACTAAGCGCCCTCTGTTATCCTGTAGCGTCACTATTTATTTAAAGTTAGTGATTGACGACGTTTATCGATTGGGGTTATCGATAAAAATAATATACAGGATGCCGATTTAATCATTTACAATATTTAAGGAGGTAAAACAGTCAAAGATACTGTACCCATACCAACAAAAATGAGTAGCATATACCAACTATGTTAAGTGGCCTACTTTATGTGGAAGGGTGGGAAAGTTTTTTTAGGCATGATGATGAGATTTTCTGTGTTGCTTATGAACATGCTGAGGATACTTGCTGTGTTGATGTTTAGCAATACAGCAAGTCTTCTCTTTTACATAGCGGGCGTCATTGTCTGGTGGTATTCAAGGACAAAATCATTATAGATCCTGGCTTACAGTGATAGGAGAGTGCTATAGGCTTGTGACATTAAAAAAACTGTACTGTTAAGGATATTAGATACAAGAAGTTGTAGGTTAAGCCTCAGTTAAGAAATAAGGTAAAAACTTAGTATAACAATTTTTATTGATGTGGGTAGTGTCTTTTAAGTAGTGCAGCTGATGAAATTGACAAAATAATATAATGCCATCAAAAACATAACTTGTAAAAAAAGCCAAGTCTCGCAACTTAGTTCTTCTATCGTAAACAGTTTGAGATCCATGTAATACCAAATCGGTTGATTTATTCAGTCCATAGATTGATACATAGATTGACTTGGCAATCGCATGAAAACACAATATATCTCACAAGTAATACATATTATATTAAATTAGATTGTTTAGTGCGATTGCCAAGTCAATCTATGTATCAATCTATGGACTGAATAAATTAACCGACTTGGTATTACATGGATCTCACAACTTTTTACGATAGAAGAACTAAGTTGCGAGACTTGGCTTTTTTTACAAGTTATGTTTTTGATGGCATCTCATATCTTTTTGTAGATAGTTATATCTAGGTAGCTATTTACACCTATTATTCCATTATATGTACATATATAGGTACACTGATTTATTCACTGCAAATGTAACTTTGTAATACTATATGTTTATATGGGATTACAAAGTTATTTATGCAGTTGGTGTATCTCAAAAACTGGACGGAAATTGTAAAATATTTTAATTTTTCCTTGATTTACAGTAGACATATTTCCAAATTATACTTTACCTAATAAACAAACATCGCTCTTTGTAACGTTCGTTTTTAAATTCACCGAATAAGTGTGCGCATGCGTTAAACATACGATCAGCAAATGTTACAATACACGCATCACGTATCATAGGTACTTGCGTGAACTGAAACAGTGTAGGTACCCATACTACGAAAATGTGAGTAACCAAAGACATTCATGAGTAACGTTTCGTTACTCGGTACTAGATGGCGCACCCGTTACTCAGTACCGAATACATACGGTTTGATACAGCTTTATTTTATAGTATCCCATTTCCCACAAGTTTTTTGGGTTATTACTTGCTTTACTTAGTTCCTGTGTATCATATAGTCTCTTCGCTTTTTTAAAAATACTATTACAAAAATTTCTGTATCACTTGTAGGTAATTTTTAGTACCTCGTTACCAGGAGAGTTATTGACTTTGTTATGTAGAGCGTCCCTATTTCTTATGCACCGTAATAAACAATAATATATAGTTCGGCCGTTCAGAGAATGCGTTCGTGACACGTCGCGATTGAACTGACGACATAACTTTGCAATGGCGTTGCAGTTACGACAAAAATATTTTTGCTGGTTGTTTACCGTTTTAACAATTGATGGACATTAAAACAACATTATTATATCAATAATCAATGAATGTTAAAATTTTGTGCCAAACTGAGTGTCAAATGACTTGGTAAACAATATTTTTCTAAATCTATACTGCGCTATTACAAGGTTATGTCAGCGCTTTATATTTGTAGTGCTGTGCTAACAATAACAGGCAATAACAGTATCGTAATCTGTTCTTATACAGTTATACTTTATAAAATAATACGTTTTGTTTTTCTTTTTAAGAATTTGAAAATAATGGACTATAAGATAGCTTTTATTAAATAATTACTAATTAATTTATTAAATAAAACTACGACCAAACCGAACGCGCGAAAGAAAGTAGCATTTTTATATTTAGGTTGAAAATGGTAACCCCAAATGGCGTTATGGGCCGCCATTTTGTGACGCTAAAACAGTCGTCTGTTGTCGTTTCGTGCGTATAGACCACGTCCTTCAAGTGTTTTCGATCTGTTTATATTTGATTACCCGGCTTTCGTTTAATGGACTGTTTCTGCTTTTCAAACTGACATCGGCGCTAAATCGGACTTCGATTGTGTTTTTTACTGCGTTCTTTTTACTTTTGGTGCATAATAATGCTTAAACGTAGACAAACATTGAAAAGTGGAGCCCGTGAGTTAATCATCAAGCTGCAAGATTACTTTGAGCGGGAGCGGCAAAATGGCGGACCCCTGTTACCTGTCGAACAAGTACAAGAACGCGTCTCTCAGACGCTTGGAGTTAGCAAACGAACGATAACAAATATTAATACAGAAAAGTTTGGCTCTACTGGCACGGAAGATAATATTTTACGTACTCCGAAGAAGAAACGTAGAACTAAACCCGTGACAGATATTGACACCTTTGACGCCGATGCAATCAGAAATCATATATATGGTTACTATTCCAGAAATGAATATCTCAACAGGAAGAAGCTTTTGGCATCGTTAAGAGAAGCTGGACTGTTTGGCGGGGGTGAAACTGCTTTAACCAAAATCTTAAAAGATATTGGTTTTTCGTATAAAAAAACAGACAAAAGAAAAATTTTAGTAGAACGATACGACATAATTTTAAAACAGATAAGTTTTTTGAGAGAAGCAAAAAATATTGATAACTGGGATAATGTCGTGTTCATTGATGCGACATGGCTAAACGCCAATCACACGGTTTCCCGTTCTTGGACGGATGATACACAAGCGTCGACGTCGAAAGTACCAATGGGTAAGGGGGCCCGTCTGATAATATGCCACGCAGGTTCTGCAAAATATGGCTTTGTGGAGAACGCGTTACTGGCATTTCAATCAAAAACCACAAATGACTTCCACGAGGAAATGAATGCCACTACATTTAAAGAGTGGTTCCAGAACGTGCTTTTGCCCAGCCTACCAGAGCCTTCTGTAATATTCATGGATAATGCTTCCTATCACTCGGTTCAAATACAGAAACCACCTACCCAAGCTAATAAAAAAAAGAAATGGTGGCTTGGTTACAAGCAAAAGGCATTGACGCAAATATGCAGATCCTAAAACCAGAGCTAATTAAATTAGTTAAAGAAAATAAAGCGGCAAATGTGCGATACGAAATCGATGAACTGGCTCTGGAGTACGGTCATCACGTTCTAAGAATTCCACCATATCATTGCCAATATAACGCGATTGAGCTAATCTGGGCTCAAATAAAAGATTATGCCGCCCGCCACAATACTTTCCCGCCATTCAGCACAAAAAAGTTGATGACCCTATTAAAAGAAGCCTGCGGGGAAGTCACAAGAGATGACTGGGCAAAGGTTGTTGGGAAGACTAAAAACCTGATTGTGGAACATTTTGACCGAGATATCAGGATTGATTCTGTTTTTGATAATAATATAATTATACATGTAGGCGAAGATGATGATGAAGACACCACCTCCTCAAGCGAATCGGAGTCTGATTAATGTTCTGTACGCACATTCAATTCAATGTACTTTATTGCATAGAAATACAGATTGTAACTTTGTAACAAAGAATAAATAAAACAATTTTATTATATTAATATACACTAATACAATATTACATTTTTTTGTTTTCCACTTAAATTACTAAAATATAAATTTTAAATGATTCCGCCAATTTAAAACGAAAATAATCTTAAAAATAACGCGGCGGTTCATTTTGGAGGAACGGTAACGAACTCAGTGTTATGTTGTGCCCATCACTAGTCGTGACTAACTGATAGGTGTCAGGAACGCATTCTCTGGACGGCCGAACTATAATAAATAATATTTATCTTTGCAGAAGGGCTAGAACCCAGAGCCGTAACGCAAGTAATAAAAAAAATTAAATGTCATAATAATATAATATAACCTCTGCTCATAACTTTATTTATGAAAATAATACCATATATACAAATAAATATTGATAAACATAAATGAGACAGAGTCCATCCTTGTTTCAACGAGCGACTGTAGTTAAAACTTAAATAGGTCAGATTGAATAACTATTTTTCTCAAGATACATGTGTGTGTTACATTTATGGTTTCCTTTGAACTTCCTTCGATAATCAATCTCTTTTTCTAGGAAAAATGCGGTTTTACCATGAAGATACCCCACCGTCATCTGTCAATGGAGATGAAATTACTGGGATGGATGACGAAGATGTCATGTACTTGGAAGAGATGGATGACATGCCGGATGATTTTGAGGAAATGGAGGAAGTTACAGACCAGGAAGAAGAAGACACTGAAATGGAACGTCCAGAAGATCTCGCTGTCTTAGTTTTCAATAAGCATAGTGGTTCAGTATTTTGCTGTGATCTCCATCCATGTGGGAAATTTGCAGTTACAGGTGGGGAGGACGATAAAGCATATGTATGGTCTGTAGCAACTGGCGACGTTATCATGGAATGTAAAGGTCATAAAGATTCAGTTATATTTGTTGGCTTTAGTTTTGATGGTGCATTTCTTGCCACTGTTGATATGAGTGGTGTAATAAAAATATGGAAATGTAACCTTGAAAATGTTCAACAAGAATGGCCAATCGTATTTGAATATGAAGCAAATGATTTAAGTTGGGGTCTATGGCATTTTGGGACCAGAGTGCTATTCTGTGGTGCTGTTACTGGTGATATTTTTGTTTTTAAAATACCTACAGGAGATACAAAAATTTTATCTGGTCATAATATCAAAACAGAATGTGGTAAGGTAATAATATATTGACTTTCAAATTATCCTTTATGGAATTATTAGTTTCCTACAATTTTTTATTTATTTAATTTTAAAAATCATATCTATTACAGCCTATAAAAGTCCAATGCCAAACATAGGCGTTCCCTATAGATTGCCTCATAGGGGAAATTTTCCCATAGTTAACATGCTTGGTGAGGAGATTGTCATCTGCAGTTTTGTATTATTTTGAACTGTTATCAGGAAGAGGCTGCTGCCTATCCTCTGTTTCAGTTTCCCTTTGTCGCCTCTTATGATGCCCACGGGATCTTTTTATTATTTTAAAATATTATAATATATTATGTCTATATGATTAATAATATCAGTTGAACAGTAAAAACAGCAGGGATGGCTCGAAGCCTGACTGTCCATATCCATATAGCTGCTGCAAATGTCAATTAATTCACTGTGTTGCCGGTTTCATAACTTGTTCATATTTATGGAGAGTCTTGTCGTTAGACAAAGCTAGATAACAAATAATTTTTAATCTGTAATTCACTGACTAATTTGAAGATATTGCCAGTTGAAAGCTATCAATTAAATCACCCCAATTCAGAGCTTGTTCATCTTATCTCATGTTTAGTGTTTTCTAGTTTTTTTATTTGCTGAAAACATCAGACTATCGAGAAATATAAATTATCTTTAATATTTGCATGTAGTTTTGTGTTATTTCATCACTGTTCCAAAATTAATATTTTAAATATACCATTTTCTTTACGGAAATTAGATACCTTCTTATTTAAACAAGTTTATTACTTCGCTTTCAGCACAAATGTTATATTATAATATAAACTTAGGTGAGAAAAACGTTTTATTATAGTTTTTTGTAAAAACCAGAAAACACAAATTAAATAAAATATTAAACTTTTTGGCTCAGGCAGTATTAGATAGCCGCAATGAAGTTTACTGTTGAGGTCATTAATATTTCTATCTATCATTAATATTTATATATATATTTATTAATATTAATATCATATGCTTTTTAATTTCTGATATTTTATTATTTATTTAAAACTTCATAAACATGTGGTATATACTTTGTAGCCTTATATTATAATCATGGAATTCCTCCCTCTTCCTTTCACCATTGGACAACCATTTGCTTGTAGGAGAGGGCTGTAACAGTTAAAATCGCAGATATGTTGCATCTGTTCCAGTTCAACATAAATAACAGTTCCAAAAACCTGTTACAATATAGCAGTCTGTTACTACAGTCTTGGTAGGCACTTCTCTTTTTAACTAAGGTGTTGAAGTTATGCAAGAAAAGAACAGAGCTTGAGACAAATAACAGGGTGTCACAGTAACATTTTTTATCTTATTCTACCGAAGGTAACTGTCATATGTATGAATAAAGAAAAACTTGTGACTGTCTTTTAGTGGATTTGTTATCTCGCGGAACAGGAGCTGTTCTTTCTTTTTCTTTCTTGTTTGTTGTCCAAACACCACCCATTAAACCAAATGCTTCATTGTTCAAATAGAATAATTTGTGAACATCTGTTTTTCGATTGTCATTCAATTACTATGTTGTTGTTTTTAAGGCACGTAAATAAGCTTTTGATAAACTAAGTCAGTGCATTTTACCATCTTCAGCTACATGACCACTTACCATTCAGTGGGGTATTAGCTAAGCACTGTCTGATCATGGTTAAAAAAATTAGGCAACTTACATGTTGAGATACATACTCAAGTATTTACGTGGTAAATCCAGGCTGCACCTATATTATGGTTGTAGCACTAATAGGTTGGCTCGGCTAGTGAAGGACCATGTTCTTACAGAATACCAGAATAATATTATAACAGCTTTATACTGCTCTAAATCTTTACACTGTAATAGACATTTCGATAATGGGATTACAGTTATTACCTAATATATTAAATAACAGTAATGTATTCTTTTGAGTTTTTGTTAATAATTACTATTGTTGTAGAGCAATTTATTAATTATTGAATTTAAATGTTTATAAATTGTCTATACAATAGTTAACTAATGTTTATAATATGTGATTTGTAACCAATGCTTGTAACATATTGTGACCATAATTTTATTTTACAGCTTTTTCCGGATGGTGTCCGTTTAGGGGCTGGATATGAGGATGGTACAGTAAAAGTTTGGGATCTGAAAACAAATTCTGTACTCCAACAGGTGCCACAAAACGTCCATCAAATAAGAGTAACTGCTATTGACACACATCCGGAAAATAATCTTATGGCGTCCATATCTACAGATGGTAATTTCTTTTGTCAGAAAGATATATTTGTATTACCTAAATTCCCACAGACTGATACTGAGCTAAATATTTATCTAGTGTATTTTCCTCAATTTGTATGTTTCTTTGAGTCCTTCTATAGCCTAAAGCTTAAAGGGCTTTTTCGGGTTTTGATTTTCTTCTGGAGTGTGAGGCTTGACTTTTATCTGTATCTATACAAATAAATAAAATTGAAGTGTCTGTTTGTAATATCAAAACAACAGCTTTTCACTAATTGCATATGAAAACATATACGGTACATATAACAAAAACACAATTTTTAAAAATTTTGTCTGTCTGGCTGTTTGTTCCAGCGAATCTCCGAATTGGCTAGATCGATTTTGATGGGACTTTCACTAAGGAGTAACTTAGGCTACTTTAATTTTAGAATAATAATTAGGGTTCCGCGCAAAAAAATTAAAACCCTAAATTATACGCGGGCGAAGTCGCGGGGTGCAGCTAGTCTTATATTATTAAGCAATATTTATATTTTCGTTTGTAATCAGGTTCCAATAGGGGTTTACGAGGGCGAAAAATTGATTTACGAGTAGCTTCATGTCATTTCTGGGAAATAAAATCGAATAGAATAGAATATAATGATTTTTATTCAATACTAGCTGTCTGACGCGACTTCGCCCGCGTGTGATTTAGGGTTTTAATTTTGTTGCGCAGAACCCTAGTTATTTTTTTAAAATATAAGTAGCCTAAGTTACTCCTTATAACATGAGCTATCTAGCAGTGAAAGTCCCGTCAAAATCGGTCCAGCCGTTTCGGAGATTAGCCACATTAGGAACAAACAGACATACAAAAATTTAAAAAATTGTGTTTTTGTTATAGGTACCGTATATACTTTTATATGCAATTAGTAAAAAGCTGTTATTTTGACATTACAAACAGACACTTCAATTTTATTTATTGTATAGATGGATAAATGCATAAAACTTATTGACAGTAATTATTTTATTTACCCCTGGTTCAAAAAATACCTCTGTCTGTGTAGAACCAGCAAGAAACCCAGCCCGATTATTTTCTTTTAAAACACTACAATAATTTTGTACTATTTTTTATATGACAATTCATTTTATACGTGTTTTCGGCGCAAAGCAACTAAACTGCTTGCCCGATCATTATGATAGGTAATTTAGCCACAGAGATCATTTTCATAATAGTCTAACTGTAATGGGTAAAACGTGTGTAAGAATATCCATTACTCCATAGTATACTCATGCGGAGTCCATACCATCCGTGGGTGTCGTAAGAGGCGACAGTGGCAAACTGTACCAGAAGATAGCCGCATCTCCCTAATAACAATTCAAAATGATAAAAAAAACTGTGGTGGCAACCACCCGCCTGCCAAACGTGGTGAATATAGCAAATACTTTATTTTTTGTCGGAAACCGCTCTATCAGTATAGATATTATTTTGTTTATAATATGTAAAAATTTACTTTTCAAGATTTTGTTTATTTTTTCTAATGCCGAGCAAACGTCCACGTATTGGTAATAATACCATTACGGAACTCGCAAAAAAAAAAACATAAAACACGTGCAGCCTTAAGTTTTATTAAATTGTAATGCTAGAGTACTTAAACAGTCACAATGGTGTAGTTTAATCTGAGCTGCATAATAAAAAAATACGCAACCATAAAGGGGATATTAATTACTTTTTTACATTTTTTGCCATTATTTGGACTGAAACCATAAGGTATTATAATCGTTAAGGTATTTACAAAGTGCGTCTATTAATGTCTACTGTGTTCTCTTTGAACAAAAAATAGTCGGTGAAACTTGATTTATGAGGTGGGTGGATGTAATCTTTACCGTGATACCGTGTAATGGCGGTGTAAGAATATCCACTACCCCATATGCTCCGGTAGGAAGAAGCGACAGAAGGAAACAAATCAGAAGATGGGAAGTAGCATCTTCCTAGTAACGACTAAAAATAAAAAAAACTGCGGTTGCCAACCCGCTTGCCAAGCGTGGCAACTATGGCAAATGTCTCTTTCATGAGGCAATCTATGGGTAAGGCATATGTTTTGCAGTGAACTTTAATATGCTGTAATGGATGCACGATGCACGCGGAAGGAAGTGTGGGAGATTGCGTACTAAACATTGGTGCATAAACGAAACGAACGAAATTACGAACAGTTTTATAACAATTTTAGAACATTTCGTAAATTTTTAAGAATTTTAATAATATTATTCGTAAAGTCGTTTTTATCTAAGGCTTGCAAGCCTATAGCAATAAGAGACGTGCGAGTGCTCATGCATGCTCCTAGTAAAATTTTCTTTACATAGTTCGTTTTCTATATTTTATCTCATTTCATAGCTAGTAAAGCAATTGGCGTAATATTTAGCTCTCCCGGATATGTATCACACATGACAGACTCACCTTCCTCACTTGCTTTTTCCGCTTTACCTTGAACGTGGCCAACTTCTTTGCACCAAAAGCGCGGCAATACGCTCACACATCCTTAGAGTATAGGAGTTTGCTTATTTGTCCTTGGTCTTTTATGCAAATTCAGAAGGATTCGTTTTTAATTTTGTGTTTGAATTTTTCATCAACTTAGTGCTAATTAATACTGATATTTAAAAAAGTAATAATATAGTACCTAACATTGCGAGCTCTTTTTGAAAAATTATCTAACAAAGTTGGACAATTTTTATTTCGCGGCGTAGGTTGAGGAATCATCTTCGTGTTCTTTAGGTTAAAAAATGTTGCAATTTAAAAATGTAATATAAAAAACAAATTTAATGCTAAATAAAATTAATTCAAAAAGTGATCATTTCATATTTTCATAATTGTTTTGGCAGGAAAAGCAATTTTGTCCACATCAGTTAATGGAAAAATTGTGGCAAATTTGGAAACTGAAAACGATTTAGAAGCAGTGGCATTTTCGAACCAACAATTGGGATACTTTGCTTTAGGTATGTACGTTTCGTTTGAGGCACACTTTATATTAAAGTTGGATGTATGAGATTTTTTTTAATTTTAGGTACACTGAATGGTGCTGTAACCATTTGGGATGTTGGTAGACAAATGATTCGCCATCACTGTTCGAAATCAGAAGACGATGTAGCAGCGGGAGTTACTAAGATGTTTTGGGTAAAGGACCATCTGGTAACAGGTTGCCTTGATGGTTCAGTCAGAGTATATGAGGGAAGGTCTGGAGAAAGAAGTCTGATGCTGACTGGACACTGGTCAGAAATACTTGATTTATGTTATAACGAAAAAGAAAATCTGATATTATCTTCTTCAGATGATGGTACTGCAAGGATATTTAAATATGAACTTAATAAAGATAAGGCATAAATTAGCACATATTTTATTTGTTTTTTTTTTTAACAAATTTGGTCCGTACATAATCTTGTATTGCTATTGTTGTTTAATATTTTATTTTATTAATAAATACCTACTTTTAACTTGTTAAAACTTTTTATTAATTTACACTTCATATTACAAAATAGAATAGAATAGAATTTTATTATTTGCTATTATTTTCCGATCTAAATCAGTTTTTTTTTTACTTATTATAAACCAGTGCTTGACCGCAATCCCACCTGGTGGTAAGTGGTGATGCAGCCCTAGATGGTAAATTGCCATAAGTCTTAATGCAACACAAGTCTATTCACTCTTGCCTTGAAGACGCCCAGATTGTATTCGGACGGAAAGATAGACGCCGGCAAATTATTCCACTCCTTTGCTGTACGCATTACAAAAGACGAAGCAAACCGTTTGGTTCTAATGAGTGGAATATCGTCAACAAATGAGTGAAGAACCGCCGACCGCCTGGTTGTCCGATGGTAGAAAGGAGACGGAGGAATTAAAGCATGTAAGTAATTCCTGCGCACACTCACCGAAATGCATCCTATAGAATACTGAGATTGGCTATTGTGCGCCTGTGCTCGGCTGATAAGATTGGTTATTTGGATAAGATCACTTAAAAATTTACGAATTTATATTTTTGACATTTATATAGATTTTATTACATTTATAACAATCTGTGATTGAACTTCTGACTTCACGAACACTGTCATTGACCTCCAAAGATCTGCCACTATTTTAAATGAATTGCTCATATCCTGTGTCGAAAAACTTCATCTCATGAGACACGCAATGAACTTACGTTATCAGACATACTGAAGATTATCACCAGAACTATTCCGAAACGAATGTACATAATTAGTATTGGTGTAAAAGTATACCAATGCACACGTGCTTAAAAAGAACGAGACGAACATATTTCCACCGGTTGTTCAAACTTAGCAGAGAATTCACATGGCAGCAGTTAAATTAGAAACGCACTTCTTAGCTTGCAAATAAGATTTAAAATCGAACAATATACAATAACACTCACGCCTTTTAGACATGGAGTGACGTCATGGTAGACAGTCGTGGTTAACTTGGAAAAGTATACTGAATAGTAAAGTGGGGACGCGTAACGTTGAACGTGTTCACAATTCACATCGCAGCGTGTCCTGTCGAAGTTTTGATCGTATTGCATACATATGTTAAATATTTTACTATGTATTTTCTTTTAATTCAGTCGTGATCGAGTTTTCATGAATTTATTTATAACAAATAATAAGAGTGGTTCATAAGTTGGTTTCATGAATATTTTAACCTGTAAGTCGGGATTTAACTTTATGTGACGGGAATAGTCGAGCGTTTATTATAATTTGCGTGTTATCAACAACTGTGCGGTGGTTAACCATATTCAATCGGTTATCATTTCATGTTTTTTTTTTCATGGTGTTCCGTCTCGCACGTGGTGTTTTCCGCGGTAGCTCAAGCGATATGATGCAATGTCCGCATAACGGAGGATCAGAATTTCAACTAAAGAATTTGAATATGAATTTTGTTTTGTATTTAAGCAAATACAATTTAGAAATTTAAATTATTAGACTTTTTAATTAAATTATTGGGCTAATCTAATTCTAATAAATAATAATTTAAAATGGCAAAAGTCGCGGCTACACAAGGTTTGCAACCAAAGGCTATTGATGTAGGAGAAGCTGATGACAATGTTGAGAAGGAATCCAGTGAAGGGGTCCGATTGAAGAAAGAGTTGAGCTTGTTGAATGGTGTAGCGATAATTGTTGGCGTTATAGTGGGATCCGGGATCTTCGTATCACCAAGCCTGGCACTGAAATATGCCGGCTCCAAAGGCATGGCACTGATTGTGTGGGTGCTATCTGGATTCCTTTCTATGATTGGTGCTTTGTGTTATGCGGAACTTGGTAAGTGTAATTTAATTAACACGATTCCTTTTTGATTAATTATTCGTTAATTATCCAAAGTATCAGGCTATTTTCTGAAGTTCTTTGTATGCCAATTGAGTAGATGGGCACAATATTAAACAAAGAAATATGATAGATAAAAAATTAACACTATATGGGCACAGCAGTCAATTATTTAAGAAGCAGCAACTTAACATTTCTCGTAGGTATGAAGACCTTCCACCGTCACCACAGAGCATCTAGTTAATTAGGACTTACTATCTATTCCAGCGGTACCTGCGGGAATCGAACTAGTGTTGCTCGCTTAATTTGACGTTTTAGATGACAATAACAACTTTTAAACTATAATATGCAAAAATTTATTTCATTATATAATTTTCAAAGTAGGTCACTTCGGCATTTTGAAGTGCCAAATACTTAAAAGTAACAAAATTTGAAAAAAAAAAGCAAACACGTGCGTAAAGATGTATACATACGCTGCAGCTGTTTTACGGCTGCAGAACATATACACAGTTAGGCAGCTCGTTCGGGGTAAAATTTCTTTGCTCATGTGTAAAACTACACTCATCATTCATCACCGAATACTAGCGTAAAGTAGCAGTGTAATGATGTGTTTCGTACGTTGAGAACCGTAGACCCTTTTTACTAATAACAAGGCATCCTTAGGATTACGCATCTACATTTTAAATTTTATTTCGAGGATATTAGATGTCTGTGGGCTACAAAATTCATTTACCATCTGTGGATTTAGTCCAGGAGGAATCCGCGCATGAGTACCGAAAAATATTCAATCTCAATTTTTTATTCGATTCTCTTCAAATTGTCTTACTGATGATATAAATGCATGTTGCCATGAGGCAACTCAGTGCCATATTGTGTAAACCGATTTTTTTTCGATAAACTTGATTCCTCCTGGGCTAACCACCCTTTTCGTCACTCTTACTGAATTTCGGTTTAAAATTTAATTTGTATTTTTTTTATAGAATAGGGTGACAAACGAGCACGCAGTCTTGCTGATGGTAAATGGTTGCTGTGACCCATAGACATCTATATATATCCTCAATAAAGAATCATAATGCAGATGCGTTGTCAACCATGAGGACTAAGTTGGAATGCCTCTTTTCCGGTAAAAAGGGTTTCCGGTTCTCTACATTTACCATATGAATCAAAGCAGCGTTATGCTGCTATTTTGCTGGTATTCTGTGAGAGCGTGGTCCTTTCCAAGTCGAGCTGACCCATTCGGGCTACAACTATACTACTAATATAGCTGCAGCATGGCTCTACCACGTAGGTACAGAATATATTGTATATTTTTTCAGAATCCTGAATTATTATAGGAAATTAGAAATTATGTTTTTATAGAATCCTTACCACATTATGATGTTGTAAATCGTAATATGAGTACAGATAGACATATTATTTGTTCCACAAAAGAAATGCGTTAGATGCGCTATAGGTGGAATCGCATCGGATAAATTCTCCAAACAACTATTTAGTACTTAGTAGGTTAGGTTTATTGACACTACCGTTTATTTGTTTACGACGTTTGTAATTTTGTACATAAAAATTACAATCTTTTTCTTAATTATGATATTAACTTTAGACAAAAAAGAAATGCAAAAATACTTGTATTATATACAGTGGCTATGTAACCAAAGGCCTCGGGGCAAAAATGAAATTAGGAAGTAACTACTTCATCATCAGCTCCTTATCGCCCACTGCAGAGCATAATAAAGCAAAACTACTTCCTACTAAGTATTATGTGTAACTCATTAGATAATATTTAATCTTATTTGCCAATAATATTATAAATGTGAAAGTTTGCTTGTTTGTTACGCTTTAACGTGAAAACTACTGGATGGATTTGGATATAATTTTGCACGCGGATAGAGCTCGACCAGGATAAGACATAGGATACTTTCATCCCGAAAAAGGCTCCCGCGGTTTTTAATGTTGGTCTATACCAGGTGACCGAAGTTGTGAGCAGAAACTAGTAAAAAATAAAAACAACGACGAAGTACATTACAGTTAATAATATAGGTAGATAATAAACGAAGTAGAATTTTTTTTTAAACAGGGTTATGTTTATATGGAGGTGGGAGAAATTATTGTCATTTCAGTTCGAGCTATTCCAGGTTTGTTGGTCAGCGGCCAAAAAGTTAAAAGTCGAAAATTCTTTATTCTACTAGGATATTATAGTTAGTATAACTTTTACGAACATCGTTCATGAAGGTCGAAGGGCCCCTTCAGCTGGGGGCCCCGCCTAGCCCTACGGTAGCTGCGCCACTGATTATATGGTGATTACGTACGCACACGCACACCGGAATTTTAAAGATACCTATCAAATGACATCAAATCGCATAATAATATTTAAAAAAAATCTTATTAATGAAAATCACTTTCATAGCATTAGGACCCTATTTATTAAAACTAGCGACTAATATAATCTATTACTATGACGTCATTTAGATTTAAAAAAATAACTATCAGTGACCATTTATATTTTTTTTCCGTTACACAAAAAAAATTCTTCAAGTTTTTCAGATAAAGCATGTATAACTAATATCACTCCTGGCATTGCACTCTTCTTCTGCGATCTTTTTGTGAGTTGGTTTAGCCATTCTAAAGATCTGCCCGGACAAACGGAGATACTTTTTATAAATGAATATTCATGCCGTAATGGCTTGCAAATAACACTTATCTCGAATATCTCTCGTTGGGTTTAATTTAAAAAAAAAAAGTAGGTCAGTCGACAAACCTAAGAAATAGCTAGCTAGGTATTTCTCAGGTTTGTGGACTTATTATATGGTAGAGCTATGCTGTAGCTAAATTATGGTTGTAGCACAAATTGCTCGCCTCAACCGGGGAAAGACCACGTTCTCACAGAATACCAGCGCAAAATAGAAGCTCAATGCTGATGTATTTCGTATGGTGAGTGAACCAGAGACGCTTTTCACTGGAAACGGGGCATTCCATCTTAGTCCTCAGGGGTGACAACGCATCTACATTTTGACTCTTAATCAAGGATAGATGTAGATAACGTAGATCTGTCTTATTCTATAAAAAGTAATTATTTTTGTAGCCTTATGTTTCACAGAGTTATAAAACCTTTGAAGATGTAGGTCATGATATATTATAATAAGCTTCTTAGTAATGCGCTTTAAAAAGGTTGTATTTAACAGACTTAACCTACAAATAACACTAGTAAGTATACTAAGTCGGTTTTAGTCGGTTCTGTCACAAAATAAATCTTTATTTTGTGGTTCTGTTTTGTTTGAAAATTAAAATGTCATTTGTAATATACAAAAAAACATTACCTCAAAAAAAATTCACGCGGTACGTATTTTGTGAAATTTTCAATAAATATGTAAATTTCTCATGAATATATCTAAATAGCTGATGCAAGTACATATTTAAATTTTAGCAAACTATAAAAAAGTAAAGTAAAGTTGCAGCCTATTTACGTCCCACTGCTGGGCACAGGCCTCCTCTCATTTCTGAGAGGGTTTTAAAAAAAGTAAAAGATATAAATAGAACCAGGGTGGCGGCGCCACTTCCATGGAGGGGAATTTAAATTATTAGGAAAATATTACACACACACACACACACACACACACACACACACACACACACACACACACACACACACACATATATACACTGGTCGAAGGGACGCACCCGTCCGGTCCAGGTTGGTTGAACAGAGTACAAATAACAGTATCGTCCGGGCCAAAACCCGAGCGGTTGGTCGTAGGGAGATACTAGTTTACAGCTGTATGTGGTGGCTTGAGAGAAAGGTGCCTTCCGGTCCGTGCGTGGTCGAAGGAACGCACGCTGTCGATTATTGTATGATTGAGAATGTTAGTATACGAGGGCGGCACTGAAAATTTCGGGAATCAAGGAAGTGACACAACATTACTATTTAAAAATCTATTTTTTGCTTTTCGAAGTATTCTCCACGAAATTTGACACATTTTTCCATACGATGGAACCAATCATTGAAGCAACCATTCCATTCGGAAGTTGGGGTCTCTAAAATGGCCGTTTTGTAGGCGTCCACAGCTTCTTCAGGTGATGAAAATCTCTGTCCACGCAATTTATTCTTTATTTTAGGGAAAGTATAGAAATCATTAGGGCTTAGGTCGGGGCTGTACGGCGGATGGTCTAATAATTCTATGTTTTCTTGCTCTAAAAACTCTTTTGTTCTGCGTGCGGTGTGAGAACTCGCATTGTCGTGATGGAGGATGATGCGGCGGTTGCAGTTCTCTTTACGGAGTTCAGAAACGACCTGTGGCAAACAAATGCTAGCATACCATTCTGCATTAACCGTTCTTTGTCCCTCAAGAGGAATAGTCGTAACATGGCCGGTTTTGGAGACAAACGTGGCCACCATTTTTTTGCAACATTCCGTGAACGAACAATTTTTTGTTGGCTTTAACTCATTTTCGAACACCCAAACTCGTGACTGGTTTTTTGTTTCGGGTTCGTACGCGTATATCCAGGATTCGTCACCTGATACGATGTTGTATACAGCATTTGAGGATAGTGCGTGGAATCTTTCGAGAGTTCTGACGCACCAAGTAACGCGAGCCGCTTTTTGCTCTTCACAGAGCGAATGCGGTATCCATCGGGAAAACAACTTTTTTACACCTAATTGTTCATGCAAGATTATTTGTATTTGACTCATGCCAATGTCCAAAGTTGCCTGAATTTCGCGGTATGTCACATGTCGATCATTCTCAATCAGCTTACGCACAGCATCAACGTTTTCTTGGGTGACTGCAGTTTTTGGACGACCTTGACGGGGATCATCACTGAGCTTGACACGTCCACGTTGAAATTCAGCAAACCAGCGATAAATTGTGGTTTTGGATGGGGCTTCATCACCAAATGCAGAAATCATCCGGTCAACACACTGTTTTTGTGTTAAACCACTTCGAAAGTCATAGCTCATAATAAATCATGGCTCTTGAATTTTCTCGAGTCAATTCCATTTTCTCAACAACCAAACAAGTGTGACAAAACCTTGTGACAAGACCGAGAATCTTTTTTTAAATAAATAAATGGTATTCGATTTTTAAAACCAAGGAGTTTTCAATTAAAAAGATTTTAATATGACAGGAACAGTGGAAATATTCCATTCCCGATACTTTTAGTGCAGCCCTCGTATTTACAAGAGGGTATGTGTTGTTAAAGTGTATATCTTCTGTCGATGCTAATAGTTCCGTGCAAGCTATATAAAGAGCTGTATGTCTGTGTATGCTTTGTGAAAAGAGCCAGTTGTCCGGTCCATGTTGTCATATGAGATGATGGTTGGTCAAAAGGACGCCTTAGCTAGTGTTCGTTTGCATGTGGTCCAACGTAATCGCCTTGGGTATGTGTGTGTGAATTTCCAAATATAGGGACAGTAAACCTATACATGTCAGGATAGACGAGCGGATGAAGTGGTGATTAATAGTGTTTGTTACAGGAATTCATGAAAATACACGCTCGAGGACGGTCGTATGTCAGGATTGGCCGTGTAGGCACGACTATAAAATACTGGTCAGTTCAAAAGTAGGGTTTTACTCTAGCAAAACGTCGTATCGGTGGTATCGTGGCAACCGTTGTTATATAGGATTTTTGAAATTAACATAATCGGGAAAGCGTACCATATATTTGCAACGAATTGCTAACGATCCGTTTATAATATTTTCTGGTACATTATGTTGTAACGCACACATATTTGCGCCTTCCATCATGAGTGCATCTGGGATGATCCTCTTTCGCCTACATATATATGAGAATCCTATAGGAATGTCGTCTAAACATTTAAAACATAAAAAACTTCGTTCCCTAATTATCTAACCTTAGTAGTGAAATTTTTTCTCAAAATTCGTGTGAGACCACTTTAGACATTTTTATAACGAATTTATTAAGGCGGGTAAAAGGTTATCACAATTACCGAACATATTGCGGGGAACCTCCCGTTTTATGAACTCTGTTAAAAATAATAAATTATGTGGAAATAATTACACATAATTGCTTTTGAAGTCATTGTGCGTGGTACAACCTCCAACCATAACCAGAGACATCTGGTTATGGTTTTAGCACGAAGCTTTTTATTATTTTGGGTTGTTAACAGGAAGATGCTGCTACCCATCTCCTACTACAGATTCCCTCTGTCGCCTCTTACGAGAGCCACAGGACTATATGAGTTAGTGGATATTCCTACACCGCCACTACATAGTTGGCGCTACGTCAGCGTAAATAGCAGCCTAATGCTGTACGGTTAATGTAGAGATCTGGGGACCCTTTTTACTGGAAACTGGAAAGACAATACATCTGCATTTTAATTTTTAGTGGAGGGTAGATGTAAATGGCTATGGGCCATAGTGCTCTGTTTACTTGTTTGTCACCCTTTTATACACTGTTTTAGCACCGACTTTAAAAGCTAATACAGTAAAACTTGGTTATGTGGGGCCTGGATAAGTGAGAAACCTCCATAGCTGGAACTCATGCTTAGGTGCCGACACTTTAGCACTGAATTACCTCTGTTAGTGAGACAAAATAAACCTCTATATCTGGGATTAGTTCTTTCGATTTTATCGTCATAATTACCTCTATAATTGAGACAGCGAGTGTATTTTACCTCTTTTACTCAGACTATATTTTGTGTACGGTTTTGTTTACTAATTCTTGTTCTACCCGCAAATTCCCTATGCTACAAAAAATCCCCAAAATTCCAAAAAAATCACTTATCTAATTGTGTAAAAGTGACCTCCAGTTTTAGTTTTTTTTTATATGATAAGGGTGACAAACGAGCACACAGTCCACCTGATGGTAAGTGGTTGCTGCGGCCCATAGACATCTACATCTATCCTCTGTTACAAATCAAAATGTAGATGCGTTGTCACCCGTGAGGACTAAGATGGAATGCCTCATTTCCAGTAAAAAGGGCCTCCGGCCACCTGCACTCACCAAGCGAAACGTAGAGGTAAACTTCTACTTCACGCTGGTTTTCTGTGAGGTCGTGGTACCACCCCGGTTCGAGCCGGCCCATCCGTGCGACAGCAAATGCTGCCGCGTGGCTCTACCACTGTTTTGCTATCTTCCGAATGTTTATGTATTATTTTTATAAAATACGTTATTTTATTTAATAATCGCACCTCTATAACTGAAATAACTTCTATTCACTCTTCTATTAAAGGAACCCTCTGTAAATGACACATATTTATTTTATACTTAGATATCTGAGACACTGGGTATGTGGAATACCTCTTTAAATAAGACAAATTTGCAGGTCCCTTAAGGTCCCAATTATCCAGGTTTCACTGTGTGTGGAAATTATGTTATTCTATTTATTTTTTAAACTCTGATTTTACTTTTTAATTTAATGAATTTTTTTATATAAATAAACCTAGCAAGCTAACAGCATAGCAAAGTGGCGAAGCAATCAGCTTTGTAGCGGTTTCTAACGGTTGCCATTGAGCAATCAGTTTCAAAATAGGAGGTTCAGATGCCTGGGTGATCAGTAAACGATTGCTGAAAGCAGAATTTGAAAATTCGAAACCGTTCTCGAGATAATCGTGGGACAGACGGACAGACGGACGGACAGACGGACAGACGGACAGACATCGTGAAATCAATAAACCTAGCAAGCTAACAGCATAGCAAAGTGGCGAAGCAATCAGCTTTGTAGCGGTTTCTAACGGTTGCCGTTGAGCAATCAGTTTCAAAATAGGAGGTTCAGATGCCTGGGTGATCAGTAATCGATTGCTGAAAACAGAATTTGAAAATTCGAAACCGTTCTCGAGATAATCGTGGGACAGGCGGACGGACAGACTGACAAACATCGTGAAATCAATATGTGACTTCGCAAGCTTCGCCACTTAATAAGGGTGACAAATGAGCCACATGTCACCGTATGATACGTGGTTTCCCTGGCTTATAAACACTTACATTTGCTGTCGATTAAAAACAACCCATCAGGACAAAGATAACATTTCTCGTTACTAATAAAAAGGGTCTCATATCTCGTCACTCATCATAAGAAATACAGCAGCCATTTTTATTTATTTATTTAAAACTTCATATACACATGTGGTATATAGGCGGACTTAATGCCTAAGGCATTCTCTACTAGTCTACCTTGGGATGATGCAGAGATAGAATGAAGTAGGTGTAATAAAAAGTTAATATGCTAATACTAAACTAAAATAACAAAAAAAAACAATTTTAGCACATGGAAATAAAATATATAATATACATAATAACAATATATACACACACATACATACTATATATATATATATATATATATATATATATATATATATATATATATATAAACTGTTACTATGATGATTCTGCCAATTTATTAATTAAGTATTCCCGAACCTTCATCTTTTTTCACATTGGTATTATATTATGAGAGAAGTCTTTTCCCAGTATAGCTGACCCATTTGTACTGGTGCCATAATTTAGTTTTAGTGATAATTAGTGAGTGGTAGAGTCAGCAGCATTGCTCTTCCACTAAATATTCTATAATATAAATATTTTTAGTCATGACAACGCATCTAATGTTAACTTTGTTGAAACGTGGTTGCGATTATGAACTACAGTGGTCACTTCGCATCCGAGTTAGCTCATCCTACTATATATAAAGAAATAATGACCTAAATTTTTCCCCTCCTCTAATCTTTGATACTTATTGTCTGGTAAAGCCACGCTTACTTGTGTCGTGACTGCAGCATGAATGGATCGGCTCGATTGAACGAAATGAACTATGAATAATTGATAAACCTAAAGTTAAGTGCCTGTTCCGATTGTAAGTAGATCAAGAAATACAGGGTTATTTTTCAAAGAGTAGTCACACGCACACGCAGCAGTAAACTTAAGTTCAAATATATAAATAATGATATACCGCTATTGCAGTTATTGAAACTACGAGTATATATATATATATATATTTAGGTTTATCAATTATTCATAGTTCATTTCGTTCAATCGAGCCGATCCATTCATGCTGCAGTCACGACACAAGTAAGCGTGGCTTTACCAGACAATAAGTATCAAAGATTAGAGGAGGGGAAAAATTTAGGTCATTATTTCTTTATATATAGTAGGATGAGCTAACTCGGATGCGAAGTGACCACTGTAGTTCATAATCGCAACCACGTTTCAACAAAGTTAACATTAGATGCGTTGTCATGACTAAAAATATTTATATTATAGAATATTTAGTGGAAGAGCAATGCTTTTAATTTTATTTGAAATTATCCCAAATTTAATGTGATTTATGGGCAAAAACGTTTTTGCCTACCAATCGACCCTTACGAATGTGTGCGTGTGCAGTAAAAAAAATCAGTTAAAATAATGAATTACCACGCATTTTGAATTTAAAGGATAAAAAGGACAGTGTTTGATATATTTTTTTTGTTTAATTTTTCTTCACCATTTGCCTATACTGTTTATTCTGAACCTTCTCTGCAAAAACCGGTTATTGCAAAATAAACCTGTATATTGTAAAGATGTAAAGGTTTTGTAACAGATACATTTGAAGTAAGGTACCTGGGTCAAATATACCTTAACACTTTCACTGTCCGGTTTGCAGACAATAGTAAAACAATAGCAATGACCCATATTATGTGAGTCGCGGGACAGTGTACGTGTTAAGATTTTGTCAGGTTTTTTTGTTTTCGTGACGAGACCACTAGAGACAAGAAACGTGAGGACAGATTATTTATATCTACCTAGTCAGGCCATAAATTCTGTCACGTTTAATATAAAATAATTGAAACAAGTTTATTCATTATGTAACCATTTATATACCAAAATGAACTTAACAAAACATAGATTCTTATGACACTAAAGTTTATTCAAAATGACCTCCGTGATTTTGAATACAGGCCTTCAATCTGCGCGGCCAGTCGTCTATCGCAGCACGAACGAGGTCCATGTCAATATCGGGGGCTGCCTTAATCAAGGATATCTTGAGTGACTCCAAACTGGGATGAGGCTTTGAGCACGCCTTTTCCTCCAAGTGTTGCCATATCTTGTAATCTAACGGATTCAAATCTGGACTGGAGGAGAGCCAGTCTTCGTGCCGGATGAAGTGGATTTCACACGCCGCCAGCCAGTCTTGTGTGCTCTTCGCTGCTTCGCTCTATGAGCTGGCGCCGAATCTTGTTGGAATACCCAGTGCCTGTTATGGAACATGGTATGAGAAACAGGTTCCACAAGGTTCGTCAGGACTGTATTTTGATACACAACTGCATTCCTTTTTACACCTTTCTCACAAAAATGTACCTCTGTTAAGCCCCAATAAGAAACTCCCAACCATACCTGGAGCGAGGATGGAAAATGACCTCGTTGGACACGCGGAATACGGTTGCTCGCTTCTTCACTACTGTGTGCGTACACCTTATCATTTTGTTTGTTGTAGCTCTCTTCTACGGTAAAAATTTTTTCATCCGAAAAAAGAATTTCCCGATATTTTTTCCCGCGTACCGCTTCAACAAAGCGCGGCATCTCTTCAGTCTCAGGTCCATTAGACGAGCATTCAAACGATGTCCTGTTTTTCTTCGATATGCCCGAAGCCCTAAGTCTTCATTTAACACCCTTTTTAACGTGGTTCTTCTTAACCCCATCTGAAGTGCCAACAGTTTCTGCTTAAGTTTGGGATTTCTTTGAATTCGCGCCTTCACAGCTTTTATCACGGCTGAAGTCCTAACAGACCGAGGGCGACCACTTCTTGACCTGTCATCTACACTAGAGTCTTCATTGTATCGTTTGATGGTACGATAAACGAATCTTTTGGTTATATTAAAATTTTTTAATATGTTAAAAATTTGAATTGGCGCGTAACCGCAACGATGCAACGCAATAACTGTGGCCAGCATTCTAAAAGAAAATATTCACTGTGTGACAATACTTATGACCTGACTGTGTTTATGGTACCTGTCAAACTTTCATATAATAGGGAAAAATTAAAAATATTAACGTATAAAGATATTTCTTACTTTTAAAAAATAAAAGTAAACGGACATATTTCTAACATTTCTGCAGAAGTAAAATGAAACAAAACAATGTGTGTTTTATAATATTTTATTTTGTATTTAGGGATGTTGCTTGGGAGACAAAAGTGTTGTCGTATTTTGCTATGGCTTCAACGATGGAATAGTTTAAGTGGCTTTTAGCTTTGTCTGAGATTAGAAGGCAAGGTCTTGAAAGTTTAAATTTTGCAAAATACTATCTTTGAGTCATCTTAGGACTTATTGCGTCGGTGCGTAAGAAATCTATCCATTTCGGCTTCTTCTCTTTTTACCTTTAAACATAATCAGTAGCGGAATCGCGTGTAACAAAGCATTTGACAGTTTCACCCATCATCAGTTTCACTCTCAATTTATATAGCCCTGAATCCAATAATGTTGTAAAGAACCAAATACCTAACAGCACTAACATCACAAAAAAAGATTGTTTCACCGTTTTCTGACTCTACTAAATGTACTACGTGTAAACGTAATTATACTAATGAGAACTTAAAAAGTCATAAGCTAAATATCATTTAGTCGAATTACAAATATATCAGTAATCATACAGAAGCACAAAGAAATATAATACAATTGCCAGTTAGCATAGCGTGAATAAAAAGATATGATAATGTTACGAGCTTGGGGTTCGAGACAATTCAAACTGCCGATTGAATTACCAAAATTGACACTTTAATTACACAACACTAATTACAATCTAAAACCACACTAATAATAAAACACAATTGTACTACAGATCACTTAAGTTCGCCGGTATTTCGCTTCGAAGTATTCTCTTGTATCGCCAATTCAATATTGCCTTGGTCGTGCGCTATACCGGCCTTATATAGGGCCTCAGATAGTTTTCAGAACCTTCTACTGTAGCGACATTTAGAATATTCGAGTACATATCGGTCCCGAAATTTCTGGAAGGATCTTGACTCTCCTAGTTCTGCTACTCGATACTAGAGTGCGCTAGTGTAACTAGTGTTGCCATGTACAAGACATTAATAGTGGCGCGCAACAATAACAACAATACAAGACCAAACATACGGGAAATATTTGTAACAGCTATAATACATCCTTCTGCTTCTGTGAATTCTGTGCGATAGACGAGACGTTTGCACGAGAGAAGTAGCGCACGCAATATAAAAAATAATTTGTATCAGAACCATTGTCGCCATGACATATTCACAAAAAAATAAATGTGTACCGACAATATTGTGCACCATTCCGATAGTTTCCTCATGATTGGCGATTAAAACATTCCGTGAGGTAGCAAGAGCGCCATTTGAAACGTGTATCGGCCGTGAACATACACCGCAGCGTTTGGTACTATAAAATGTTTCGTTTTAGAAATAATGTGTCGAAATTGGTTCAGTTGTTAACTCCAAACATACCAACTTTTATCGCCTGTCCAGCGTGCTAAGCCAAGGTAAATCTTTCATAGGTCATGCTCATGCCAGCTTACAGCCTATACACGTCCCACTACTGGGCACATGCCTAGTTTAGGCCTAGATTTAGGGTAAGGAAATGTCCGCCACGCTGTGTTGGCGAACTTCACATGTTTTCGAAATATTTTTTTTCTTATTTCTCAGACATGCAGGTTTCCGCACGATGTTTTCCTTCACAGCCGAGCACGTGGTAAATCAGCACTTAAAATTGCAATTAACAGTTTAATTGGTGCCGGCGGGGGTCGAACACAGGTTGCTCGCGTACTGTGAAATTTAAAGCGAGCACTTACCATCTAAGCTATCACGGCTCCTAGTAGTGATTAGACCTAAAGTGGACTAACAGGGGCTATTGATAAGATGTGACACCTAGATTACAGACATATTGTAGATGTCACTATCGCCATTTGTAAAGATGCATCAATAGTATCATATCATCCGGTGGGTGTCGTATGGGGCGACTAAGGTAAACGAAACACGAGATGGGCAGCAGCATCTTCCCGATAACAACTCAAAATAATAAAAAAAACGGTGGCTGACAACCCGCCTGCCAAGCGGGGCCAACTATAGAAAATATCTCCCTATGAGGCACTCTATGTTCAGATACAGACAGATGCCTTCTCTCAAGAAATGAGAAAAGGTCAGTGCCCAACAATGGTACATATGTAGGCTGTAACTTTAATTTAGGCTACAGAAACAGAAACTTTTTTATTCAATATAGATTATAAATAATACTTATTGAAAGTCACTCTTTTGTTTAATTACCACTGGTTCGAAAAAAAACCTCTGTCCTGGGAAAAACTAGCAAGAAACCCAGCGGGACTTTTTTTAAATAACAGCTTACAAACTGTATGTTGTTGTTGTGTTATGTATGATACACAATTAACAACACAACAAATTAGAAATAGCTTGGTAGCGATCACCTCATTTCCAGGGGTTACTATCATCCATAAATTCTTTAATATTATAATAATCCTTTTTATACAAACTTACTTTAATAAAGTTTTTGAACTTTGAGCAGGTCAAATTTTGTATATTTTCTGGTTTATTTTTTTGTAAAAGCGTATACATCGCCCCAAGAACGAATTACTGACTCGATGGAGTCGAATAACTGGTACTACTACCTTGTGTATGTTCCTAGTATTTACAGAATGAATATCACTTATTTTTGTAAAACTACTTTTATTTTTGTGTAAGTACATTACATTTTCATAAATGTATTGAGAGGCCAAAGTTAATATATTAATTTCCATAAATTTTTGTCGCAGCGACTCTTTGGACTTTAAATCATAAATTGTTCTTATGGCCCTCTTCTGTAAAACAAATATAATTTCAGTGTCAGCTGCGTGTCCCCATAGCAAAATACCATACGACATTATGCTATGCAAATAGCTATAGTAAACTAGTCTAACTGTTTCAACACTGGTAAGATTTCAAATTTTTTTTTAGCATATGCTGCAGAACTAAGTCTAAGTGCTAATTTTGATATATGTGATGGAGGCTCCATTGAAGCTTGGCATCTAATGTGATTCCAAGAAAAATAGTGGTATCTACAAGACTCAGTTTCTCTCCATTTAAAATTACATTAGTATTTAATTGTTTGACATTTGGAGACATGAATTTCATACATTTCGTTTTAGTGCCATTATTAATAATGATGCAAGAAGTTGGTGGATGGATACGACCTGGTAAGACATTTATAGCAGGTCGCTCCATCTAATGGGAGGCGGCTCTACCCTTCGCTTAGTGTTAGGGGCAAAAAGAGCCCTCCTCCTCCAATGCATGTTCGGACATTTTCCTTTACAAATTTTTATTTTAAATATTCAATTAATTAAACCAACATTCCAATTAATTAACCAGCGTGCACAATGCGTCGCCTGAGCGTTATGAGGTATTTGTAATACGAACTAATATTTCAGATTATGCACAATTTAATTGAAAATCATAAATATATAACATTAAAATATGTATGACTATAATAAAAAAAGTAAAAGTACCTAAATTATCTTACGTATAATTTATATATTTATAATAAAGCAATGCTTAACTGTACGAAAAATTGTTTAAAAATATTAAAAATTATCTACTTTAGTTTTAGTGCAAACTTTCTAGTTACTTTCATCCAAGACCAGTCAGTTGCATACCCAACTCTTTTTTTTAGCTTGACCGTATTATAGTTATCGCAATAATACTTAATATACAATTGTAAGATATTTAATCTACAAAAATTTTAAATAACACAGGGCGAAAGAAATATTACGAGAATACTATTGAAATATCGTTGTAGTACATTATACAAATGCATGTACTCGTAGCACAGGTATTGCATTTTTTCTTCTTGTTTTCTTACTCATAAACTTGCCGAAGTGGATAGAAACAAAACTCAGTCGTTATAGATACGAGTAGTGTCGGAGAAAATATTGGTATTGATCATCATTACATCCCTTCACAAGTCCACTGCTGAGCATAGGCCTCCTCCAAGGAATGCCACAAAGCACGGTCCTGAGCCACCTGCATCCATCTACTTCCTGCATGTCTTACCAGGTCGTCACTCCATCTAGTGCAGGGTTGCCCTACACTTCGCCTACCGGTACGAGGCTGCCACTCGAGAACCTTTCTTCCCCATCGGTTGTCAGTTCTTCGAGCTATATGGCCGGCCCACTGTCACTTCAGCTTACTAATCCGTTGGACTATGTCGGTTACTCTGGTTCTACTGCAGATATCCCCATTTCTAAGTTTATCACGCAGAAAAACGCTGAGCATAGTTCTCCCCATAACTCGCTGAGCGACCTTGAGCTTTCTCATACGGCCAACAGTGAAGGACCACGTTTCAGATTCGTAAGTTATCGCTGGCAACACGCACTGGTTGTACAATTTCGTTTTCAGGTTTTGAGGTATATCTAACAAGAAGATGTGTCGTAGTTTCCCGAACGCTGCCCAGCCGAGTTGAATCCGTCGATTGACCTCTCGGTCGAAGTTGGACTTACCTAGTCGGACTATTTGTCCCAGGTAAACATACTCGTCAACAACTTCGAGCTTAGTGCTCCCAACAACTACCGGCATAGGTGTGACATGGACGTTAAACATGATTTTTGTTTGTCCATGTTCATCTTAAGACCTATCCGTTGGGAGAAACTATTGAGCTCATTGAGCATAGTGCTTAGGTCCTCCAGCGATTCTGCCATAAGGACTATATTGTCGACAAATCGAAGGTGTGTGATGTACTCGCCATTGATATTAATACCCTATCCTTTCCAGTCCAGAAGCTTGAATACGTGTTCCGATGCAGCGGTGAAGAGTTTCGGGGATATAACGTCACCCTGTCTTACACCTCTCTGCAATTGGATAGGTTTCGTACTTTGGTTCTATACTCGGATAGCCATCATAGCCCTACTGTACAAGCACTTCAGCATTTCGATATACCGACAGTCAACTTGGCACTGCTGAAGGGACTGCAGCACCGCCCAAATTTCGACGGAATCAAAGGCTTTCTCATAGTCCACATACGCCAGACATAGTGGCAAATTGTACTCCTCGGACTTCTGTACAATTTGCCGAAGAGTATGTATGTGGTTTATGGTGCTAAAGCCCTTTCGGAAACCGGCTTGTTCGGGAGGCTGGAAGTCGTCAAGTCTGCGCGCGAGACGATTCGTAATGACTCTCGAAAACAGCACGTAGACGCGGCTCAGAAGGGAAATCGGTCTGTAGTTCTTCAAGAGAGCGTTGTGACCTTTCTTAAAGAACAAGACCACCGCACTTCTGCTCTACGCCTCCGGTGTATTGCCACCATGGAGGACGGAATTAAAGAGCTTCTGAAGGACTTCAAGTACCGGTTTTCCACCCGCTTTCAGAAGCTTCGCTGTAATTCCATTCTCGCCCGGGGACTTGGCGTTTTTAAGGTGCTGGAGAGCCATTCTAATCTCGCTCAGACTGACGTCCGGGATATCATCGGGATAGTGTCGGATGAGACTCGCTCTTGGATCGTTACTCAAACTTGCGTGTGGCTCCAACGATGACGTGTACAGCTGCCCATAGAACCTCTCAATCTCAGTCAAATTCTCAGGTGTCCCGGAAACGACGCTGCCACACTCGGTCTTCAGCTTCGACAGTTGGCTCTTTCTGGCAGACAGATCTCTAGCAAAGACTTTGGAGCCCTGGTTCCGCTCGATCGCTTCCTTATTACGAGCAGTATTAAAGATTAAAGTTGCGTAAGTCCCGCCGCATGCATTTGGAGATCTGTCTGTTCAGTTGCCTGTATGCTGTCAAATCTACTGAAGACTGCAGCTTCATGTCCCGTCTAACAGACATGAGATTAAGAGTGTGATCGGAGAGTTTTTGTGTTCTGCGGCGGGTCTTGCAGAACTTATCTCCGACCGCATGGACAGTTTCCACGAGCTTGTCATTCATATCGTCCACTGCATTGCAGTGTTCTAGGCACTGAAAACTGTTTCGTAGCTCAAGCTGAAAGGTTTCGGTACTTTGCATTAGAGCACGAGGGGGACGGAGCGTTGACTTCATTAGACGTGACCTCTCCAACTTAACGTTTAGGTTCAGTGTGCCTCTCACGATTCGGTGATTGCTGCCGGTTTTCACCCTTGCGATCACTGAGACATTACTGAACAGTTGTCGTCTGGTCGTCATAATGAAGTCAATATCATTTTTTGTCGAATCGTCGGGGCGCGACCAGGTCCACTTTCTGTGGGGCCGCTTCTGGCTTTGGTATTGATATCAGTGTTAAAATAAGTTTGTGATACTAAAGTCATTATAGGGAAGTTAAACTAGCCAAATATCGATGAGCCGCCGTTATTAGATAGTATCTATTTATGATATGCCGCCATAAGCCCGAAATATAACCAGGTTTTACTGATTCCGATAAGAAACGCAAACTGCCAATTTACCCTTCGTCTATATAAGAGTATAGTGGAAATACCTACTCATTGATTACTTTATTACAATCCTTATAAACTATGGGGTTGATTAGCTGAATATTGCATAAAAGTGGCTTAGTGTAAGATTTTCATCAATTAAATTGCCGTTTTATTAGCAAATGAATCTTTTATATATCAATCTAAGCATGGTAAAACCATGCTGCAGCTATATTAATTGTATAGTTGTAGCACAAACGGTCGGCTCCACCGGGAAAGGGCCACGCTCTCACAGAATACCAGCGTAAAATAGCAGCTTAATGCCGCTGTGTATCGTATGGTGAATGTTTATAACCGGAGACCCTTTTTACAGGAAAAGAGGCATTCCATCTTAGTCCTCACGATTGACCACGCATCTACATTTAGATTTGCAAACGAGGATAGATTGAGATGTTTATGGGCCACAGCAATCACTTACCATCAGGTAGACTGTGTGCTCGCTTGTCAACCTTATCCTATAAAACAAAATATTATAGGTACAATTGAATAATCGGGGCATTGAGCTTTAATGTCAATGCACCTACTGCCATTAATTAAATCCTTATTGAAATCTTTGCTAAGGAAATCGTGGGTACCGTAATTATTAAAAATTAAATTATATTAATAAAAGATTAATGTGAATTATCAGTTTGGTTGGTTGGACTAATTTAATTTATATATATATATATATATATATATATAAATTAAATTAGTCATATATATATATATATATATATATATATATATATATATATATATATATATATCTGGCAAAGAAATTAAGTTCTACTGTTTCTTTGAGCGTAAAATTATGAAACAGCTAAATTAAAATACTTTGCGTGGTTATAATGTTATGTCAAAATACATTTTGTTTATGAGCTCTGTAAGCACATTTTAAATTATATTTATATCGCAAAAGCGAATAGCACAAGTAATTTATAGTAAGGGATCCCATCAAGTCATTGCGGAGGAAATATACATACTGACACTTCTGTCTCTGTATGTTTATGAGAGCATAGCATAATATGTACCTACTTTCCATCGAAAAAATTTAATACCTAGTTTTAAAAATATTAACATACTCAAGCAAGACTACATACAACAATAACTTTGGCCATTCCTAAAATTAGGTTGATCAAAACCAGAAAGCTTTTTTATACAAATCTATAAAGTGATATTATAAAAATTCCTCATAATATAAAACTGCCTGGAGAGAAATTTCAAAAATTGAAAGTACATTAACTAGTAAGGCAGACATAGATAAGTACCTATGAACCAAAATTAGTTTTGCACTGGAGATCGGCTGGCACAATAGTATTCCAATATACCAATACCAACTTCATATAATTCCATATTTTATTTATGAAAATCATTTTAGAGAAAAGACAGCAGTGGATTTAAGAAGGCTCATGGTGAAAGCATTATAAATTATAATTATAGTGAAGGGAAAGTAACAAAGTTAATTTGTTAATATAATATTAACATGATATTAACAACCTGTGTTCGGAAGTCACTATCACCTATCCATAACGGCTTACCGCCTTAAAAATATATTATTCAAATAATATAATACTTGCCTTATCGCTTTTTCAATATTACTGCTATGTTAGTATCAGCCATGAAAAATTAATTATACTCCGCGTATCAGTCGAAGCCGTGGTAGCCCAGATAGTTAGCGCTAGCTATAAATGTCACAGTATGCGAGCAACCCAGGTTCGATCCCCGCCAGCACAAATGAAATTGTTAATTGCAATTTTAAGTGCTGATTTACCACGTGCTCGGCGGTGAAGGAAAACATCGTGAGGAAACCTGCATGTCTGAGAAATAAGAAAAAAAATATTTCGAAGATATGTGAAGTTCGCCAACACGCATTGGGGCTGCGCGTTGGACACTTCCTTGCCCTAAAAGTTTACAGCCTATATACGTCCCTCTGCTGGGCACAGGCCTCTCCTCATCATAAAGTAGCTTTAATAGTTCAAGTAGTGCCATTGTGACGAAAAAGCCAATATGTGTGAGTGTGCGTGCGTGCGTGCGTCCTTGTGTGTGTGTGTGTGTGTGTGTGTGTGTGTGTGTGTGTGTGTGTGTGTGTGTGTGTGTGTGTGTGTGTCTGTGTGTGTGCCGTGTAGTCGCGCCGTAAGAAAATCCACTACCCCATATCGTCCGTGATTGTCATAAGAGATAACATAGAGAACTGAAGAAGGAGTTGGGCAGCAGCATCTTCCTGATAAGAAGTGAAAATCTGAAGCTGCCAACCCGTTTACTAAGCATAACAACTATGGCGAACGCACATCGCGGCAAAACTCCCGATATCATCCATACCATCTCGATGCTTGGCGGTCCACCGTGGTACGTTTCACTAGGAGTTTTCCGCGTACGATCTCTCTGTGTAATAGTTTCCCCCGATATTTCCGGCCCGATACAACTTAGGGAACTTCAAGAAAAGAGCTTACTCCGTTCTAAAAGGCCGGCAACGCACCTGAAATTCCCCTGGTGTTGCAGTTGTCCATGGGCGGCGGTAGTCACTTACCATCAGGTGAGCCGTTTGTTCGTTTGCCCCCTCTTCTATACAAAAAAATATGGCAGAATTAACCCTATGAGACAATCTGTGGGAAAGGCCTACGTTCAACAGTGTAGTGCTTATATATTTTTATAGGGTGACAAACGAGCACACAGTCCACCAGATGGTAAGTGGTTGCTGTGGCCCATAGACATCTACACCTATCTTCGTTTGCGAATTAAAATGCAGATGCGTTGTCAGCCGTGAGGACTAAGATAGAATGCCTCTTTTCCAGTAAAAAGGGTCCCGGTTCTCTACACTCACCTTCATACGAAGCACAGCAGCATTAAGCTGCTATTTTACGCTGTTATTCTGTGCGAGCTTGGTCCTTCCCCGGTCGAGTCGACCCATTCGTGCTACAACTATACTATTAATACAGCTGCAGCATGGCTCTACCACGCACAATATATGTTTCCTTATCGTTTATAATTTCATTCTATATATTCATATATGTAGGTTATACCACTTTGTAAATCTTGCGGAGTATAGGTTTCCGACGGGTCCGTGTAATAAAATGTATTACGCTACGCAACTTCTTGAGTGGATTCCTCGTACTGGTAAGCACAATGCTGGGCGAACTTCCACTAGGTAGCACCACGCAGGTAGACGGTGGATGCACTTATAACCGTACTTAGGCAGGCCTTGGTTAGAGGCCTTGTTCAGCAGTCGACTTGGGATGTACTTTCGAGGAAACTACCCGAGAAGCTTTATTAGTTAAATTATAAGATATATTTAATCATATATTTGAAAACCATTTCCAGGTACAATGATCCCGAAATCCGGTGGAGATTATGCTTACATAGGCGAAGCGTTTGGACCACTTCCTGCGTTTTTATACCTTTGGGTGGCGCTGTTCATCCTTGTCCCTACCGGGAACGCTATCACGGCGCTCACATTCGCCCAGAACATCCTTCAGCCCCTTTGGCCAGCTTGCGAACCTCCTACGGATGCTGTGAGCCTTATAGCTGCAATCGTCACATGTAAGTTGAATAATTTTATAGTGTTGATAAATAATATAATGTTAATTCTTGTTATTATTACGTCGTTACGGTTACGTTTCGTTTTCCAGAAGAATTTTTCATAGTAGTAGGAGGTTTAATAGTATAGTAGTGGTAGGAGAATCTATCACACCATTTCGTCCCGTGGATATTGTAAGAAGCGATTATGGAAAATGCTAGAAAGGTCTTATTCCTTTCGATATATGGCAGTATACAACAATATACCTTCACATTTATGTCAGACATAATTATAACGTTTAACAAATAGTAAAAACTGACTTCAAATTGCTATTAAAGAAGATATTTATTTGCTTATTTAATAAAAAAATAATCATCAAAGTTGTTTCACAATTTGCGAAGATATCGCGTGACATACACACAAAAAAACATACACTCGAACTGAGAACCTACTCCTTTTTGAAGTGGGTTAATAAAATATACCGATGACGGGCAGCAGCGTCCAAGATACAAGACGTCTGATGCATAATACGATCGTCAATCCATTTCCGATGAATGTATGATACATAACCAAGCAACATGCAACACACAATAATACTCAATCTTTTGGTAATGTAATGAATATCGAGCAAATATTACAATTGTTTGAACGGATTCAGGTGTATGGTGAAGGTTAGATTTTCAATAACCGTGGTTCACAGTTATTTTTACTGTATGTCGTGTCGTGGTATTTATTGACTGAGTAGATCAATGTATTGATAAATTATTTCAGTATTTATCAGAGGATTGCTATATTTCTGAATTCCGTACTGACGAACTCTCGGATTGTGATATGATCGTGAAAATGTGGTGGTGTACATCGCGATAGCAATAGAGGAAGACAGTTTTTTTGGTGTTAATTTTTAATGATCATAATCGTATCGTAAAAATTGTTAATTATTGTAATCCATTCCATTCCAGTCTAGTATTTCGGCCAGCAAATAAAAATGTGTACTTTTTTCTTTGTTGCAGCCACTTCTTGTACATCGCTTTCTTTTTATTCTTCTTTTTAAAACAAATGCTGAGGCAATAGGCACAATAGAATTATAAAAGTTACTGCTTATAAGCCTTCTGGAATAACATTATCGTCATTAACGATATAGGCATTATATTGTTAATATGTATTTTCCTGCTGTAAAGCAGGATATTACGTCGGGTATTCAAAGTTAATTAAAGTTATACACGATGAAATTTGTAATATTATGTAATATTTGTATTATTCAACGTGTATTATTCGCGCCAATTTAAGAAATCGCTGCGTCCTAATTCTAAGCCAACATTAAGGTCACGGGACGAAAAAGAGTAATTTGGATTCTCTTATTACGCCACCATAATTTGGTCTTCACAGAGCTTATAATAACATTTTATAACACATATATATATATATATATATATATATATATATTATATATATATATATATATATATATATATATATATTATATATATATATATATATATATATATATATATATATATATATATATATATATATATATATATATATATATATATATATATATAACAACATATTATAACATATATAATATATATTTAGCGACCCGCCCCGGCAACCTCTAGATAGGATCTCTTAATGTGGGGTTATTTAGATTTAAGATAATCACACAAATCAACTTTTGGTTTTAAAAAAAACTTCAAGTTTTTCAGAAAAAAAAATATAGCCTAGATCCGTCCTGGCGTTGTTCTCTATCTGTTGTTTCGTATTTGACGTATAGTTTCATCACAATCGGTTCAGTCATTCCGAAACTTAGCCCGGAGACACAGGCAGACAAACACACAGACAAAATTAAAAAAAATTATGTCTTAATAGCATAATAGCAAATAACCTCGTGAGATGTATAGATTAAGTTCCTCCGATCAAGTTTACACTCACCTATTATATTTAGATTTTATATTGGTATATTTGTCATATTAGCGTCTGTTTCCTGTTTATTGCATAATTTAAATATTCGTCTTATTGGCGGTGATATTATATCGCGGTAAAAGGTAACTTACCTAGTATTGTTTTTGAATTAAAATACAAAAAGCCGGATAGGAGCGAGTAGGGCGCGCGCTCTGAGGGTTCGAATTTCGAATTCGAATAAACTTTACAAGTTAGATTGCAAGTTTAGATTAGTAGTTAGATAGATATTTCATCCATGCCAGATATCGAGAGATTTGACGATTTTTTTCTGTTTTCAGTACACACGAATACCGTAAATTGACAAAGATAAATATTATTTCATTTATATAGATACGTTCAATAGTGTAAGTAGAGATAAGTATGTGCTTACTTTCACCAAAACAAAAAAAATATTAGGTTACTGAAATTCTTAAAGTAGTAATAGGTAAGGTAAGCACTAAAGCACAAAATAAAGTACTCTCCTTATTTTGTGACCTAACATTATTCTAACGATAAGGTAAATCGTATTAAAATAAAACAAAAATATTCTCTCGTACATCGTTTCAGTTACGTATTACTCTATCGATTGAAAAGCACTCGTTTGATTAAAATCAGAATAAGACTACATATGGAATATAATCTTTAAGTACAATATGTTCTTTTTTAATGACCTGATTAAGTTTGTGAATATTATTCATTTGAATTTTAAGTGACTTATTGAGGTCAGGTCGTCTTTGCAATGTCTATTATTCAATATTGATTTCATCATTCGTGACGAAATATGGTTACCGCCGAAACAAGCAGGTGTTAGCAGCCCACTTTATTTGTAAAGAGAAATAGCGCATTTTATAATATGTTCAAATGTTATTACGTTAACACTCGACGTATTTTAAATTATTAATTGGATTATTTTTCCTTACGATCCAAAGAAAATCTTTCCCTCTAATGTTTTGTGCACTCCTTGACTTTTTTATAGGATAAGGGTGAAAAACAAGCACACAGTCCACCTGATGGTAAGTGGTTGCTGCGGCCCATAGACATCTACATCTATCCTCTGTTACAGATCAAAATGCAGATGCGTTTTTCACCCGTGAGGGCTAGGATGGAATGCCTCATTTCCAGTAAAAAGGGCCTCCGGCCACCTGCACTCACCAAGCGAAACGCAGAGGTAAACCTCTACTTCACGCTGGTATTCTGTTAGGTCGTGGTACCACCCCGGTTCGAGCCGGCCCATCCATGCGACAGCAAAAGCTGCCGCCAAAGATGTTTTATAGGTCCAGATACCGTGTTGCTAACACACCGCAACGTTCATAGTGAAGACACTCTTTGATTCATGTGTGCGTGAATACCACGTGACGCGCATATCTTACGCAACATGGCTGCATTAATGTGCGTGACTTCGGTAATAACAGTGCAAATCGATTACCCAAAAAATGTGGGAGATTTTATATTTCATTCATATTGACGTACCTATTGATTCTAAGAGTATAAAATGTGTGTGCGTGGCGTGTGCATTTGTGTGCGTGTGTGTATAGGGTATGGTTGCTTATATGTGTTTTATGTAGGTACGAACATCGCACTAAAATATTGAAGATATGTAATAAAACCTATAATTAATGTAACAGTTAAAATAAATAAAAAAACACAGTAGATATTTATGCATGTAACTTATATTTATAATCTATTATTACTAAATATATACAGAGTACTACACTTTTGTACTGTAGAACACAAAATATTACCGCTTTTTACGAAGACCTTAAATTATTTTTCAATCCTCAGTAAAATGACGAAAAAAAGTAAGTTTGGTTAAGCGTAAACTTCGGCCAAGAGATAGCAAAATGTAATTTTTTTTTAAATTGCTCCGTTCCGTTGCTGCGTGAAGGAAGGACAAAAACAAATAAACAAAAAATCACACTTTCACATTTATAATATTACATTAGTATGGATTGTCAAGAATAATAGATAAACTTTTAAAACCGGTTTACAATCGGCTTTTTGAGGGTGGAACTATACACTCACGCTCTCTTTCTCGCTCTAGTAAATAACGGTTCTGAGTGACCAAAAAGGATAGAAGCACAAGAAAGTGCAATTTCATGCTGCCAGATGTAGTTCAACCCTAACCCTTAAAACGGTTTAACTCTATAGGTTGGGTAAAATCTGTAAAATTAGACTGTTTAAAACCTCTATACAGATAACCTTTGCGGTTGATCATGACATTAAAAAATGGTAAAAACATTTCATAGACTAGGCAACACTCGAATATTATTGCGCAGTATTATTACTTGTATTGACATTTAGCTTTCGTATTCTTTTACAAAGAAATACATCATAAAATTGTATAGTTACTTATGAAAAGTGATGTTCTTATCCTTATCTTTTTTCCAAGAGTAATTTTTAAATGATTTCACAGCACAAACAGTCATTTTGCGTACGCGACGTTGCAGTGAACGTCGCTGGCGTAATGGCGGAACGATCGAACGAATACGCCAATATTGGCGCCTTTGAAATGGAAGCGTTTTAGGCGCACGTACACGGTATCTGGACCTATAAAACATCTTTGGCTGCCGCCTAATTTTCTGTTCTTGGAGTAAGACCTTGGAACTCCTTATCATTCATACCATCAATTCAATTAAAAGTCAATCAAAAGTGCTCGATCCTTAAATGTGTTCCAGCAACAGATTAAGTATATGTCTGTTCATTTGCCTGTACTATGTCATAGCAGTTTAAGGTTGAAGACTTCAGTATCACATCCAATTTAACAGCCATGAGATTAAGAGAGCGATCGGAGAGTTTTTGGGTTCTATGACGGGTCTTGCAAAAACTTAGCTCCGAGCGCATTAACAATTTCTACGTGCTTGTTATTTATCTTGTCTTTTGCATTGCAATCTTCTGGGCGCTGAAAACGATTTGGTAATTAAAATTGATTATGTCTTATATTTACTTAAAACACTTTACTAAATTATTAATAACATACCACCCATTTTAATATTATAAAATATGCAATGGGGCAATGTCAACTTACTCCAAATAAATTTCTTTTTAAAATGAAACTAGGCTGAAGTTTATAAATACATAGATAAAAAGTACATACGTCTATTTTAATTGCATACGTAAGTAAATAAAAAAATGATAAAGCCAAGTTAATTTCAAATATTACGTAAATCTAATAATTAAGGTAATTTATTTAAAAAAAATTATGGCAGGCAATAAAAACGTAAATACGAATATCTCCAACAATTCAAACTATTCTTTTCACCCTTCAGATAATTTGACGTTTGCAAATACTCCATAGGATCCAACGGCTTTTGTTTTAATATTCTTTTCAACTCTTTGTGCCTGCAGTGTAATTTCATTTTTGTTCTTGCGCAAATTACAAGCATTACTTCTTTGAAAAGACTACTTTATAATGCATTACCCCATGCTGAGGACCGGTTCCTTTCTCCGAAATCGAGTTTCGGTTATTTATTTCGTACTCGACATGGCTCATTCCCAGAATTGATTGTCAAGTATTTGGGCAATGAACTTTTTTCTTTTTTCATACATTCATTATACTGTCAGGTTTCATGTTGCATTACGTTTTTTATTTATTAAAATTTCCGGCATCAATTTTTGTTATAGTGTTTTGTTCGATGTAACGATCCAAAGAAGACAGGTGCAGTCTTAGCGACACAAGGACGAGCACAATACAATAATTTGACCCAAAAATCGACAATTTGTGTTTTTGCATGAATTTTAGTAACAACTCCTAGTCATTTTATAAACTCGTATTGGATTCTTACTTGTGTATTCGATAAATAATAAAAGATGTGCTATGTTATGGTTGTAGCACGAATGGTTCGGCTTGGGAAAGGACCACGCTCTCACAGAATACTAGCGTAAAAGAAATAGCCGCTCAAAGCTGCTGTGTTCCGTATGGTGAGTGTAGACAATCGGATACCCTATTTAGTGGAAATGAGGCATTCCATCTTAGTCGTTCAGGGGTGGCAATGCATTTGCATTTTGATTCTTAATCGTGGATAGATGTAATGTCTATTGGCCACAGCATCCACTTACCATCAGGTGGATTGTGTGCTCGTTTATCACCCTTATTGTATAATAAAACATGGTAATAAAAATGAATAAGAATCGAAAATGACGACATACTTATTAGAAAGGCTATCGAATCGCATTTTCTCGAATACCATAATAATACAAAAATGAACTGAAAGCGAGAGAGTGCACAAACACCCTTAGGAGTATAGGTCGTTTGTGATATGAATTTGATCATATACAGCAGAGAATAGGCCGATTGTGTCTGCATCTTTATGTTCGCAGCGGCGGCGCGTAGTGTCGTGCTGATTGTGCCTGACAGGATAATGAGGGCTTCCTCCCGCATCGCATTGATATACTTATGCGGAATTATCTCGACGATTGTTAACGAAACGTAAGGACATATACCTAATAATCAAAATCCGAAATTTACAATAAATATATAAATATGTATTAGGTATATCAGAATTATACATCTGATTATAATATTTACACGTGGTAGAGCCTCGCTGGAGCTGTATTATTGATGTAGCACGAATGGGTCGTCTCAACCCGGAAAAGACCACGCTCTAACAGAATATCAGCGTGAAATAGCAGCTGTGTGTGCTGTGTTTCGTATGGTGAGTGTAGAGAACCGGAGACCCTTTCTAATGGAAACGAGACATTCCACCTCTGTCCTCAGGGGTGCCAAAGCCTCCACTTACCATCAGGTGGACTGTGTGTTCGTTTGTCACTCTTATTCTATAAAATAAAATGTTAGAAAAAATGTACTTTTCCTCACATCTTTGTGTCGATTTTATGAAATCGAACTTTGGTACTACTTACTTCCTTTTCTCTATTGTGTAAACGTGTTCGTTGTTGAGGACGAAATTTCCAGAACGAAAGATTATAGCCAAAATCTAACCTTGCCTTTATTTTTGTACCTGGTTCATACACGTCGTTGATTGTATTGATTGAATTGCGTGTACAGAAATGGTGCAACGGCGGAAATAATACGAATTTTCAATGTTTCCATGGTCGCAGATGTAGCGATATCAAAAATAAAACAAACGGCAGGAAACGAATGTACTGCTAACTGATTTTAAAAGTATTGTAAAAGTATAAATGTGATATTGATTTGAATTTGGAATTCCTAATCGAATATAAGGTAACCAATTTTAAAAGACCAGTACCTACTAATTAAAACCAGCAGTATTATAGGTGAGATGATAAAATGTAGTCAGCCTACACATAATAGTGTACTATATTTCGAAGTTCACTGAACTTTACTTTCTTTTTTATATTTGTTTATTTATAGTGTAAGGCCCGCTTTTCACTACGGGATATAATATAATATATATTACATCTCGAGATATAAATAAATATCGCTCACCATACATTTCATATGGAACCGTTTACACTGAGCTATAATATATATTACATCTCTAGCTATAAATATTTTTTCGATCGACCGAGCGATATTTTCATATTATATTTTGCCCCCTGTACCCCGCACACCGTTCCGCACCCCCGCAGAATGGTGTACGGGGTAAAGGGGGGTAATCCAATGACCAATGACGAACGCACACTGGTTAAAAGATATATCTCACAGTGTGAACGCCTATTGCGGGATATAATTTATATTTCGGGATATAACATATATTATATCCCATAGTGAAAAGCCAGCCTAAGAGTTCGAAGATATTCGATATCACTCAAGAACGTCGTAAACTTCCAGTTATTTTCGGCAACGATCAGTGTACCAAGAGCAAAAAATAACGCCGCGTTGAATAATTAGTCTTAAACACGTCGTCATGGAATACGTACGTGTTAAAAGTAGATTTATTTTATATATGTACATATTGCGGCTAATGTTATTGTTAAAATAAAATAAAATTCGCTTTAGTTTTAAACTGAAGTTTAACTGCAACCAAAACGTTTCTTGGTTGCAGCTAGTAAAAATAAAAAACAGAAGTTGTATTATTTGAATAAACCATAACTAAAACCAGGTGTAGTCGCCCCGAGGGTCATCCCAAAGCCTCGAACATTTATATAATCTATACAAATAAATAAAATTGAAGTGTCTGTTTGTAACGTCAAAACTACAGCTTTTTACTAAATGCATATGAAAGTGCATATGAGAGTGAATGGGGCTCTACACGCTATTATGAGGAGTCAGAATGTGTCAAATAAGTTAGTCCCTACTTTAATGTATGGTAGTGAAAGTTGGGTCTAGCAGATGAAGCATGAGAGTAGAATAAATGCTGTAGAAATGCGGTCCTTAAGGAGTATGCTAGGGCTGAATCTGAATGACAGGGTGAGAAATAGTGTGATAAGAGAAAAGTGTGGTCTGCAAGATGACGTCGTGACAAGGATTAAGAAAGGAATGATTCGGTGGTTTGGTCATGTAGAAAGAATGAACGAGGAAAGAGTAACAAAGCAAATTTATGTTGCAGAAGTGAATGGGGCAAGGTCGGGAAGGGACGCCCTAGACGAAGGTTTATCGACCAAATCGGCGATACATTAAAAATGGGCCAGATTAGGAGTACCCTTAACCGACGAGCGTGTATGCGTAGATATATGGATGTAAAGGAGGCGAGAGAGGTGTGTCAGGATCGCGCCAAATCGAAGTCCGTAGTCTCTGCCTACCCCTCTGGGTGACAGGCGTGAGTGCTTGTGTTGTGTTGTTGTGTTGCATATGAAAGTATATACGGTACAAATAACAAAAATACAATTTTTAAAGTTTTTGTCTGTTCGTCTGTCTGTCCGTATGTCTGTCTATTTGTTGCGGCTAATCTCCGAAACGGCTGGACCGATTTTGACGGGATTATAACTGGCAGTTAGCTGATGTCGCAAGGAGTAACTTGGGCTACTTTTATTTTAGAATAATTTAAAATTAAAAATTTTGTACAGCCGACTTCAAAATAGGTTATTTAAGAATAACTCAATAACCATTAGTCTGACCTTGATCAAATTCATATGGGACCACACGAGAACTATCAGCTTTCATATAAAAAAAGAATCATCCAAATCGGTTCGCCCAGTACAAAGTTATGAGGTAACACACATAAAAAAAAACATACACTCGAATTGAGTACCGTCTCCTTTTTGGAAGTCGGCAGAAAAGAAGTAGGGTTCCGCGCAAAAACAATTAAAACCCCAAATAACACGCGGGCGAAGTCGCGGGGAACATCTAGTAATATATAAATTATTTAGCTAAAGTTTAATACGACTGAACATTATGTCGAACACTAGCTTACTAATAAAAATAAACATAAGCTGGCTAAACTTAAGTTTGCTTTTTATACTAAGATTAGCCGTAAGATATAAGTACATAAAAAGCACTATTTCAAAAACTACCGACTCATTAATATAGTGTTAAATATACTTTCCTTTCTCATAATTCCAAAAAAATATAACACGAAAGAAAACTTTACATTTGGGTAACTGTTACCTCGGAAGGGCCGTGGTAGCTCAGATGGTTAGTGCTCGCTGTAAATCCCACAGTACGCGAGCAACCCGGGCTCGATTCCCGCGGACACCAATGAAATTGTTAATTGAAATTTTAAGTGCTTATTTACCACGTGCTCGGCGGTGAAGGAAAACATCGTGAAGAAGGCTTCTTCACGATGTTTTCCTTCATGTCTGAGAAATGAAAAGCATGAAAAAAATTCGAAGACATGTGAAGTACGCCAACACACATTGGGGCAGCGCGGCGATATATAAGCTGTAACTTTAAATTTAATCTTTCAATTGTTATCTATGACTTTTAATTTTAAAATAGCAGATTAACAATCCTTAACCTTGTTCGAGTTCAAGTAGGGAGAAGTGAGCGTTTCCTATTGACTGAGACGCATTATTCGCTAGCGCGTCAGTCTCTTGCGTATTCTAAAAACTTCCTATAAGACATCTTTGTTTAATATGTTATTCAATGACATGAGGTCTCGTAGACCTTGAGAAAATACTTAGGGCTGATTTGAACAGTTTTCAAACAACGCAGTATGCTGCTTTATTTATTATTACAATATTTTCGGTGGTTAATTTTTAAATACTTAATTCTAACTCCATTAAACAAAAATGAACTCCAATTGTTGTAAACGAATAGTAAACGAGCACTTTGAGATTTGCGATATTATGAAGTGTGTAAAAACGTTTATCCCGATGTTTACTATTGATTTATCTTAAAAACAAAACATATAGATGTTAATAGGACTACTACATTATAAGTGTACCTATTACATTGCTTTAAATAATTTTATCCAAGTGCAATCTATACTTGCACTAATAGTATTACTTGTCATATGTGTACATATTTCGTTTTGATAATTGTGGATCATTTGACACCTGTTTCTCAATGTTTATAAGTATTTTGAGATTTTTCTGAAATGTCCTTTCGATGTTAAGTATGGGGTACGCAAATTTTCACCAACGCCTTAAAGTGCTTATATTATTTCGGCATTTGTAGTGTGTACGTATGCTTGTATGTGTATGTGTGTACGATATGAGTATATGTCACAGAAATCTAAATAATGGTATATGTATATATGTGACAGCTAAAAGCCGAGGTGCGAATGCAACTAGATTTAGCTTTTAATATTGATTAAAAGTATTGGGTAACTAAGTGCCGCCGAATCAGGCTACTGGTTAAATAATTTATTTGTATTTGAGCCTTGGGCCACACTAGCCGCATCTTAACCTTTATCAACTAATTTTTAACCCTGTCCAATGATGGAAAGTACCGCTCATGGTTCGTGGTGTCTACTGCCTTTTTTCGTCACGTTTCATTTATATGAATTTTTATAATAATACATAATAATAAACAAAAGTATTTTTTTTTAATATAAGAATCAGGCGTTACTTTGCGGAAATCCATTATATTAATATTATATTACGCGGATATTAGCTACTCAATTTTTAACATTTTTGTATTTTTTTCATTTTAAATTTTCCTTTTCGTTGCAGGTTTCCTCACTGCTATCAACTGCTACAATGTGAAATGGGTAACTAGAGTACAAGACACGTTCACTGCTGCAAAAATTTTGGCCCTCCTCGTCACTTTCTTCGCTAGCTTATGGTATTTATTCTCTGGTCATACAGAGAACCTTCAGAACATGATGGTTGGCACAAATACTAGGCCCGGTGATATTGCTATAGCGTTTTACACTGGGCTGTTCTCATATTCCGGCTGGAATTATCTTAATTTCGTCACCGAGGAACTAAAAGACCCATACAGGTTAGTGCGTACCTATATCTACATTTTCTTGATACTAAGCAATTTTTAATATTCAGTTGAATAATTATTTACTTTCGCTATGAATGAAAACTTTGAATTAAACTGCATACTGCATTAAGACAACAGTGTACGTGGGAAATGTGAACACAAAAGTTCTATGGTTAAATATTTTATTGTTAAATCGTTTCAAAGTACTCTCCTCTAGTATCTATATAATGTTTTATGTCTCAACCAATTTTCAACACACTATCCAGGGCTGTTCCATCGTTGCTAAAGCATCTTCTGACGATGAAAACTGCAACACTTTCAGCTGTTTTATTTTTATTTTAAAGAGAAAAGGGTGCCAAATCTAGAGCTGTAAAGAGGGAGACCCAAAAGCTCAACCGGTATACGGTCTAGGAAGTCCTTCGTTTTGAGCGCTAAACGTGCGTTGTCATGATATAGCAGTGTGGAGCATGCGGTGAGCCACTGCATCCATGCGGTGGCTTGTTGCTCACAACAGTGAAAACTCCTGGCAAGCATTTATTAGTATAGCATTCGGCATTGATGCCACTTAAAAAAATTGACACCAGATACAATGTCAAAGTGTGAACACTAGCCCTAGTATTCCATCTTCATTACCTAGTTTAAATTTGTTATACCAGCGTAACACGGTTGCCTTGGCAAGGTCTTCATGCATAAATGCCATTTTTAGTCTATTAAACAATTCATCCGGTTTTTGACGACGTTTGAAATCGTAAATCACAACAAAATCTTTTCCAATGTAGATCCATTTTAAATAATACACAGTATATACTTCGATAAAGATAATAAAAAGTGTGCAGGGCAATTTGAAATCGGAATGTCCGTAGTTTTACTTGTAAATAATCGTATTTTCAAAGTGTCTCGTACAAAACAAAACAACTTTCTTCGCAAAACTTTCTATAAGTCAAGTCAATTAAGGCATATGAGTAAAGAAACTGTACAGAGGCAAAGATTATAGGGAGCTGTCAAATTTTTTACCTATTTTGGTAGGGTTGGCACAAGAGGATAAATTTAAATAAACAAAACGTTTATCAGCATTTTTATATTACTTAAGATATAATATTTTTTTTACAAACTACGTATTCTAAATATTTTACTTTTAAATTATTGTTCTTCAACAATTTGTTGTGGCTTTTAATTAAATGGTAAATTCCAAATTTAATGTAAAGTTTTTTTTTTAAATAACCTATTGGAAAGAACTCGCATTTCATAACAAATATAAACTTGCACACGATTTAATATTTCACTACCAATATATACAATGTTTCCTTCGAGGTCAAGATATTCGCGAAATTTTTACTCAAGTATTCAACAAACACGATAAAATTGTCAGCATTTAACACTATCCTTGTAATGGCTAGAAAAATAATCTTTTCCCATATTTATAGGTTGTTCAGATCTATTAACGTACAGTTTTATTTTCTCACATTTGTGGTGTTCGAGACAACATTTTCTATACAAATATACCGACACATAGACTAAACCATCTTTTTCTGGTAAATGAAATAGATAATAATTTGTTCCTACTGTTAACACTGGGGCAGAAACATCGTCAGGTTTCGGTGATGGTGTATTAAAATATCGTATTCACAATTAGTACTTTGAAGTTTCCCTAAGAAATTGGTTATAAACATCTTATTGAAGGCAATACTAACTAGTTGACATGTTGGTTCCTGGCAGTTACCACCCAAGAAATTTTCGAGACAACCTTGATCGAGACGTCTCGTAAATATAAATAAATTTAATTTCTTCTGATTTTTTAATTCTTCATGAAGTTTTATTAAAGATTTTATAGACACTTGAAATCCGTGAATGAAATTCATGCTATTTGTAACGTTTTTCTGCTTATCACTTTTTATTTACTTTAAGATCCTGAAAAATGTTAGCATTTCTTCTAAAAACTCAATTTGATAACTACCGCATCGAAAAGTCTTTTTATATGTATTAGGAGATCGCAGTGTACTTGAGTGTAAGAAATCAAACAAATTATTAATTTTATTTACATAGTCAGCGGTATCTCTTGCGGCAACCTCGATAGGATTTAAATTTATGTAGGTATTAGTAAATCATATTTACACTTTTTTAAGTAAGTATATTTCATTTGATACGAATTATTCTTTAAAAAACAAGCGAAGAGAAGAATAGAATAGAACAGAATATTTTTTTATTCAATATACATTACATGTGTAATTCTTATTGAAAGTAATTTTTTACTTTACCACTGGTTCGAAAAAAACTCTCTGTCCTGGGAAGAACCATCAGGAAACCCAGCGGGACTTTTTTTTAAATAAATTTTACAATATAAATGATTACGAACTATTTACAAACTTTATTTTAGAAACTGCTTGGAAGCGACCACCTCATTCCCAGGGGTTATTATCAACCATGTATTCATTTATACTATAATAACCCTTTTTATACAGTTTCAGCTTAGTAAAACATTTAAACTTGGTAATAGAGAGAACCTGTACACTTTCCGGGACCTTGTTGTAATAGCGTATACATTGCCCCAAGAATGAATTACTGACTCTGTGGAGTCGAGAAACTGGCATCACTAGCTTGTGTTTGTTCCTAGTGTTTACAGAATGTATATCACTTTTTTTTTTACTAAAACTACCTTTGTTTTTGTGAACATACATTAAATTTTCCTAAATATACTGAGAGGCCAAAGTTAATATATTTATTTCTTTAAATTTATCTCTAATAGACTCTCTCGGTTTTAGATTGTAAATAGCTCTAATGGCACTCTTCTGTAAAACAAAAATAGTTTCTAAATCAGCCGCATTTCGAGAGGTTAGGCTTTACTGTCGACTTGACAAGGTAACGCTACTCACTCATTAAATCTAGTTTATTATTGTATGAGTTGTGTGCTATCTTTTACTGTGTTAGGAGGACTGCCTATTATGACTACATTCTTCTGATATGGTATAATCTTATTTCCAACTGTGGACTAATTCTTAGAATATTCTACAGCTTTTTTCACTAAGCGTTTTTTTGTTTTATTACAGAAACTTACCCCGAGCCATCTGCATATCGATGCCAGTAGTAACTCTTGTTTACGCCCTCACTAACGTGGCGTACTTTGCAGTGCTTACGAACGCCGAGATTCACGCATCTGAAGCAGTCGCTGTCACCTTCAGTGAAAAGATCCTTGGCGTAGTATCGTGGATCATGCCTCTGTTTGTGGCCTTGTGCACTTTTGGTTCATTAAATGGAGCGATCTATGCGTCTTCACGTCTTTTCTTCGTCGGGGCCCGAAATGGTCACCTGCCCATGGCCATATCGTTAATAGATGTGAGGAGGCTAACACCCGTACCCTCGTTAATATTTATGGTAAGGCCTTAGCAATAGTTATTGTTTAATAACTGTTTATAATAATAATACTTTAGTTTACGAATTTCCAACAACTGGTTTCTGAAAAGGCTTTTGTACTATAGACCACATGGCCGTGTGAAGGAAAATCCACTACCATATCATCCCATATGCGTCGTAAGAAGCAACATAAGGAAATGAAAAAGGAGGAGGACAGCAGTATCGTCTTGATAACAATTTAAAATAATAAACAAACTGCGTGTTAAACTATTAACTATACTAAACTTCATTGTTGCTTTTTCCTTTTATAATAAGTAAGTTTTAAAATAGGGACCACCGACGACTACTTTAACTGTGACAGTTAATTTCTTAATTGTAATAAAATTACTTTCGTATAATCCAATACGTCTAATGGAACTGAAGATAAATGATATTTAAACAGTAATATTCTGTTGCCCACATGGCCAACAGCATACACTACTACGAACGAAGGAAAAAACTACTACATGAAGCATTATCCGCTCCACGGGCCGATCACCTTGCCTGACGGAAAACCTCCCTTTACCTTCCACGACCAAACCAAATACATAAATTGCACAAGGATATACACTCAGGTTCGAAAAAATTACTTGTAGACTATACAGATACTTATTGCGTGCTGAATTCGAACCTCCGGCCCGCAGGGCCTTAAATCGTTAATAAGGCACTGCGCCACGGAGCGAAAAAAAATTAAATTGCTATTTCGATAATATATATTTCATATAATGTTTCTATAAAACTTAAGTGAAAAACAAACTCACTCACTCACCTGATCTCTCACCGACCACCCACTCACTCCACCTGATGGTGAGTGGCTACTACAGCCCACAGACACCTGCAACCAACTTCAAACAAAGATGTTACTCAAAGCCTGCTGTTATTATCCTATATACAATCCAAATGCCGTAATAATCGGGGCTCACACTTGAATATAAATACCTATATACTAGCGCCATCTGTTATCTATCTACGGAAGCGGTTGCGATGTATGTCGATATAAAAATTTGGCGCGCTAAATACATCGTTCTTTATTTAATACATTTCCATAGATGTTGCTACATGGTACCGCTAAGTAGGATTGACGAAGTCATTGGGCTCTAGTATACATCAATCCGGACCACAACAGTGCAAACACTGTTATTTGGCGACAGGAATAGTTAAGAGAGTGATGCCTATCCAGCCTCCAATAGGCAGAGAAGGAGTCCTAACACCTAGTGGAATTAATCACGGCTATTGATACGTTTTATTTACATTATTTTGTTTTACATTTCAGTGTCTTGTGACGCTCGTGCTGCTCATGTTCAACAACGTGGAGTCGCTGATCGTGTACGTGACTGCAGTTGAAGCACTCTTCACGCTGTGCTCCGTATCCGGTCTGCTCTGGATGCGATATACACGGCCGCAGCTATCTCGTCCTATACGAGTCAGCCTCCTCCTTCCAGTAGTTTTTCTAATCGTCTGCACATTCCTTGTAGTTTTCTCTTGTTTCACGCATCCAATCGAAGTCGGTATCGGCATCGCTTTCATTGCCCTTGGCGTGCCGTTATTCTGCATTTTTATTATGTGGAAGAACAAACCGCAGTGGATGGAATCCGCCTGCAACACCTTTAACATAGCTTGCTCTAAGATGTTCCTTTGCCTCCCAGAAGATTCTAAAGAATTATGATTGCAAAAGCGTCCGAGTGATTAATAGTCTATGTGTGATCTGATGTTGTTATTGTTTGAGTTGTTTATGTTCGCTGTGCCTTTAAAAGTGTGATGCGAAACTGGATCTGCACTGCATAATATTAAGTGACAATATTGATTCCTATTCATTTTTAGGTTAAGTGTATCATTTCTGTCATGACGTACGAAAGTTATAATAAATTTCGTATATTAAATATAGGTATAACTTTTTTTTACTATACAAACTTTTCCCTCCTCGACTTGAAAGGTCGAAAATATGCATTGAGTAGAGGGATTTCATTCCCTACGACCGCGCACACAACTGTTACGACGTTGTATTTTTTTGGGCCTTTTATACACATACCTAATAGTTCCCCTATTTAATGGCCTCAATCCTTCCTGATCGGTATAACCATGAAGCGAATACAAAGAGGAGACGTTCTAATTAAATTTCACTATGTCATAGCGCGTGACAATTTGCGGGGTGAGGGGATGCAAAGCCCCGCCCACTTTACACTATCTACATCTACCGATAAATAGTAAAACTATTCGAATCGTTCCAAATCAATGTTGCAATGTAGTTTAGCTACCTTGACGGTAGATGGCGGCTTGTTCACAAAATGATTATAATCCATAAAAATAATATTTTGGCGATTAAAATTTCTTTGTCTGAATGCTAAACAAATTTCAGCACCTCACATGACACAAAGTGTCACCATCTAATGTCGAATGAATATATTTAATTATATTTGAAAGCCGACGCAAAGAGATTTTTCTAGAACTATTTTTTTTTATTTTAGGTTTAAAATTACTTACAAATGAAATGTGATGCCATCCAAAGCATCAGAGCGTCTATCTGAGTAGTTTTTACACGATAAAACACAACACTTCATCCTTTTCTTCTTAATACTAATAAAATACACTGATTTGCGATTTTCAACACATAAGCGCACAGGACAAGTGCTGACAGTATATTAACTATAGCCACGCCTACTACGATGACGTCAGGACCAACTTAGAATCACAGTGCACAGTTGCTTATGCCGTCTCCTCTTTGTATTTGCTTCATGGGTAACATTGTTATTTTAAAGAACGCATAAAATTCTAGACTAACCTGCTTATCATCGTGAAGTGCAACACCAAAATATTATATTTCATGTTCTTTATCATAACACTAGTTAGGTCCTCCTAGAAGGATTTTCCGTAATCTTAACGTTTGGCATGCGAATTGTCGCCCGAAGTATCAGGGTATCTCGCACATTTGAAGCTGATACCTATCGTCGATTTGGTACTTTAAAAATTGCAATGTTACCAAGTACAAAAAAAGATTATAACACTTTCATCATATACCTCTGACATAGAACCACCGTGAGTAATATGATTCAGTAGCGTCAAGGGTTTTAACCCATGCGTCATGTATCACGTATGATCTTAGTTACTTTGAAACAGTTAAATACCGGCTACCCACCAGTTTCAAAACTCTGCTGCAATAAAATAAAAATAAATGTAAATAAACTGCAAAACAGGCCCTAAGGGAACCGTCATTCGATAACTATCGTGAACCATAATATCTACATTTCCTTTTTCTTTATTTGGCCTTTTTAATATAAACATTAAAGGCTTTTCCAAGAATTCGTCAAGCTGGAAGATCAGCCTATGCCTACTTATTACACAAAACCGATAGTATAAGTAATTCTGCTTTTTTACCTCACTAGTTTGTAGGATATGGGTGTAGATTCAATATTCTCGAATGGATTCTGACGACATGATTCTGCCGACACTTCGATTGCCAGAATCTCGTATAGTAAGAGAAGGGTGCAACACGGGTATTCAATGTTTCGTGGAGAGGCATATTGCTCAACAGTGGACTTGTAATGGGCTGTAATGATTATAATGCAACTTTCTTCTACTTTAGTTCTTTGGGGTGAACATTTACTTATTAAAACGTATCAAAAACGTGTAAAAATGTAAAAAAAATCAATACATTTGTTCGAAAATCACCCAATAAGTTTTAGCACGTATTCGGTTGGTAATAAAATCCTTGCCACTTTAAAACTCAGTGTAGTTGGAAGAAATGAAATTTTCTTGTTAGCTTATATTTTCGCCGCAAGACTTCTATTGTGGCGCGGGCTCTCCCTGCTTTATGTATTGTAAGAAAGACTACACGCATACATCATTTGACTTACACATACATATAAATCAAAGAGTATAGTATAATATACATAAGGGAAATATAAATCATTTGATTGTTGTAAGAATTGGTTGCTTGTGACAATTGAGGCACATTTATTTAGTCAATTGTGAAAATTGGTTAACAATATCTAAGTATAACATACATTTAAACCTATAAAAATAGTCATTTACATCGTCGGTAAAGACAAAGTGGCAGATTGAAGACCGAAGAGTACAATCTGCCACTTTGGCTTGCGTATGTGGACTACGAGAAAGCCATTAATTCCGTCGAAATTTGGGCGGTGATACAGTCCCTTCAGCGATGCCAAGTTCCTGAATTGTTTTTACAGTAGGGCTACGATGGCTTCCCAGTGCAGAACCTGAGTACGAAACCTATACAACTGCAGAGAGGCGTAAGACAGGGTGACGTTATATTACCGAAACTCTTCACCGCTGCATTGGAAGACGTTTTCAAGCTGGAAATGGTACGGTATTAATATCAATGACGAGTACATCACTCACCTTCTATTTGACGACGAAATAGACCTTATAGCAGAATCGACTACAATAGTGTCTCCCAAAGGATAAGTCTTAAGATTAACATGGACAAAACAAAGGTTGATGTGTAACTTCCATGTCACACCTTTGCCGACGGTTGTTGGGGACACTAAGCTCGAAGTTGTTGACGAATATGTTTATCTGGAACAAATAGTCCGACTAGGTAAGTCCAACTTCGACCGAGAGGTCAATCGACGGATTCAACTCCGTTGAGCAGATTACGACATCATCTCCTCAGGTATATCTCAAAATTTGAAAACAATATTGTACAACCAGTGCCGACTTATGAATCTGAGACGTGGTCCTTCACTGCTGGCCGTTTAAGAAAGGTCAAGGTCGCTCAGCGAGCTATGGAGAGGGCTATGCTCGGGGTTTCCCTGCGTAATAAACTTAGAATAGAGGATATCCGCAGTAGAACCAGAGTAACCGACCATAGCCCAACGGATTAGATCCCTTAGGGGATTCATTAGCCCATCTCCCCTGATGGTTTTAAAGTTGACTAAGGAAAATGCTCAAAAGATCAGCTGATCAGCTATACATGGTGCTATAACACTGAAACAGAAACTTTTTTATTCAATATAGATTACAAATAATACTTATTGAAATTCACTCTTTTGTTTGATTACCACTGGTTTGGAAAAAAACCTCTGTCCTGGGAAGAACCAGTAAGAAACCCAGCGGGACTTTTTTTTTAAATAACAGCTTACAATCATGTATGTTACACAAATTAACAACACAACAAATTAGAAAATAGCTTGGTAGCGATCACCTCATTTCCGGGGGTTATTATCATCCATAAATTCCTTAATATTATAATAACCCTTTTTATACAAACTTAGTTTAATAAAGTTTTTGAACTTTGAGCAGCTCAAATTTTGTATATTTTCTGGAATTTTGTTGTAAAAGCGTATACATCGCCCCAAGAATGAATTACTGACTCGATGGAGTCGAGTAACTGGTACTACTAGCTTGTGTCTATTCCTAGTATTTACAGAATGAATATTACTTATTTTTGTAAAACTAATTTTATTTTTGTGTACGTACATTACATTTTCATAAATGTATTGAGAGGCCAAAGTTAATATATTAATTTCCTTAAATTTTCTCCGCAGCGACTCTTTAGGCTTTAAATCATAAATTGTTCTTATGGCCCTCTTCTGTAAAACAAATATAATTTCAGTGTCAGCTGCGTGTCCACATAGCAAAATACCATACGACATTATGGTATGAAAATAGCTAAAGTAAATTAGTCTAGCTGCTTCAACACTGGTTAGACTTCTAATCTTTTTTACAGCATATGCTGCAGAACTAAGTCTGCTTGCTAGTTTTGATATATGGGGGCTCCATTGAAGCTTCGCGTCTAGTGTGATTCCAAGAAAAATGGTGGTATCTACAAGACTCAGTTTCTCCCCATTTAAAATTACATTAGTATTTAATTGTTTGACATTTGGAGTCATGAATTTCATACATTTCGTTTTAGTACCATTTAAATGCAAATTATTAAAATTGAACCAATTTACTAATTTAGATATAGCATTATGTACTTCGTCATATTTTAGTAATTGTCGACTTAATTTGAAAATTAAAGAAGTGTCATCTGCAAATAATACTATATCATGGCTATCCCCTACCATGTAAGGTAAGTCATTAATGTATACAAGAAACGGAAAGGGGCCGAGAATTGAGCCTTGAGGCACGTCCATTTGTACCATCGACCCGGAAGAGCTCATATTGTTAATGACAACTTTTTGCGTTCTCTTACTTAAATATGAAATAATTAATTTAAGAGCATCACTTCTTACACCGTAGTGTTGAAGTTTCCTGATTAATGTTTCATGGTGAACACAATCGAAGGCCTTGGATAGGTCACAAAATATACCCAAAGCATCCTGTGAATTCTCCCATGCATTAAAGATATATTTAATCAGCTCAACACCAGCATCAGTTGTCGAGCGACCCCTTGTGAAACCAAATTGATTTTTATGAAGTAAATTATTTATATTAAATAAATTTAACATTTGATCAAGAATAATTTTTTCAAAAATCTTACTAAGTGTTGGTAGTACAGAAATAGGTCTAAAATTGGCGGGATCTAATGTACTACCAGATTTAAATAAAGGTATTACTTTAATATGCTTCATTAAATCAGGAAACACACCAGATTCGATACTAGTATTAAAAATAATAGCTAAATGAGGCGCGATTGTATCTATTATAGACGTAATAACTTTAACGGAAATCCCCCACAGATCCTTAGTTTTCTTAACATCAATAGTTTTAAAATATTTTACAATATCTTTTGATGACACTTATCTCCATATCCCACTTATAACCATGCCTTAGATATAGCAGAGGCAAAAATACAAAACGGTCACGAAAAACGGCGTCAAGAGACTAGGCGCCTGAGCGTAATGATTAGGTACCTACGGTAAATTTCTTTTCTAAGCGAATGTTTCAAAAATTCCACTTGCCACTCTGAGGTTGAAAATTTATATTATTTTTGCAAACCTTTTAAAATGGTTAACAAATGAAAGGGTTTATCAAGCAGAATACGTGATGAAGCTTGTTCTTAAAAATTATATACATTTTAAAAAAAAGACCCCCACACCAGGATTTTTCGCCTGTATCATGGAGGCAATTTAGAAACATAAATTGCACAAGGACAAACATCCAGAGCCGGAACAATCTAAGCCACTGCGCCACGGAACCGTGTTTTTATATTTATTTTTATTAAGGTAAAATGGGTGTTGGGAAGAAAACTGTTTTCTCAGCGAAATTTCTCGTACCCAGCTGCGGATATTATGATTTGATATTAATTTACAAATGGGAAAAAAAGAAAAGAAATATCATATTTCTAAGCCAACATAGGCTAAACCCCAGCCCCACTAAAAGTGTCACCGGACCCGAAAAACAATAAAACAAAAACAGTTTATAATTATTTTTCAGGTTTAATCTAGAACCTATTTCTTAATGAGGCCTGCAAAATATGCGTACTAAAATAAAGTATGGAATTTTACAGCATATTTCGCGTAGACTGACGTCGCAGTCTTGGAGCTTATTTCGTAAGTAAGTCTCTTCTTAAACTATTGTTAATAATTAAAAATTAAAAATTTTGTACAGCCGACTTCAATATAAGTTATTAAGAATAACTCAATAACTATTGATCTGACCTTGATCAAATTCATATGGGACCACACGAGAAGTATCAGCTTTCAAATAAAAAAGAATCATCGAAATCGGTTCACCCAGTAAAAAGTTATAAGGTAACAACACACATAAAAAACACAATCGAATTGAGTACCGTCTCCTTTTTGGAAGTCTGCAGAAAACGGTGACTATCAGTTGAGGTTTAGTAGGCAGCACAGTAGACTACAATGGCAATTTCGCTACGAATATTAACATTATATTCCAAACAAATCTATCACCTATTACGAGTAAAAATATGCATATTGATATTTAATCTCATTGAGATTCCAATAACCTATTCTGAAGATAAATAAATATATTATGTTTTCTGAAATCGTCATATTTACTTATAATCTGTGTAATCCATTTTTATTAAAGTCTATTTGAATAGTTTAGTTATAATATAATATACTATTTGTGTTAGCGTGTAATAGTTCCCACGGTGCACGGAGGTAGACTAAGTTTTATGAGGATATCCGGGCAACTACGCTGCGGCGCGGCGCTAGTCCATACAAACGTATTCTTCTGATTGCTTCTAGGATGAAGACACTAAAGCAAATATTTTTACGATTCAGTCTAAGTACATTTTTCACAAAGTACATATTTTTCCTATAAAAATGATTTTGAAAACTAGGAATCTTAAATTACCCAGTTATCTCGCTGTGATCAAACATCCAGTAAACAAAAATGAACAGAAACATAATTTAAAATTAAAAATGTTGTACAACCGATTTAAATATATATACACATTTGTGGTCATCACGTCCGCAGTTTAATGCCTAGATAGGATTTTTTTCTTTTAATGTGTTCCCTAATAATGATGTTTCTAAATTACCCTTTAAAGTTTTTAACTACTATGGGTAGCATTTTACATGACGGCACTAAACATAAGTTTATTTTTTGTACTTTATTTAACTGCTAAGTTTGAGCACCTGTGGTGAAAAAAAAAAACGTATAGGATCTGTCTGGCCAATCATTTAAAAAGTTTGCCTATATCATAAGGATTCTAAAACTTTAGCATACCATGTACTTAATGTTATTACTTACTGAGCTATAGCCGTTAATGTGTAAAAGTAGGCATTTCATTACAAAATTACAAAATTACAAAATTATTGGCAGATAGCTTTTTTTTGCATGTCTTTATTAGGTAAGTAGATTTGTCGCCCTTGAAAATTTTACTTTACTACCCGCTCGCCTTGTTTGGACGAATTCTAAGCTGTGTGAGCGAGACAAACGGTGCTTAGGATTAATGTGAGTAAAAAGGATCGACAGATTCTCCGTTGTATGAATTCGTGTTTGGAATTCGTGTTTGGTTATTGTTAAATATGGTTAGTGCGTATCTCGACCTTCTCGACATCGCATGTGCAGTCGAATTGAGTACTGTCTCCTTTTTGGAAATCGGCAGAAAAGATTCGTCTATTTCGATGCGAGATTGATTTGTTTGATTGAGATCGGATTGTCAAAAAATGGAGACTTCACCCTTATCATGTTACACGTTTGCAAACTCTTCAACAACGTGACTACCGAGCACGAGTTACTTTTTGCAGAGAAATGCTGAGGCGAATGGATGAAGATCCCGGGTTTTTTTAGAAAAAATTTGTGGAGCGACGAGTCAACCTGTAAAAGAGACGAATACCTTAACTTGCAAAATCTGCACAGTTGGCAGCGAACAAACCGGGTAAACTGAATGGAGCCAATCATTTATAATTTCTGCGAAATGAGCTGCCCCATTTATTAGAAGATGAGCTACTAGCCATCCGGCGAAGGATGTGGCTCCAAAATGATGGTTGTCCGGCACATTACGCCGTCCAAGTAAGGAGTTACCTAAACGAAGCCAACCGTGGATCGTGACCGTGGTGGATCGGCCGAATGGGAACTATATTGTGGCCACCAAGATCACCTGACATTAATACATTAGATTTTTTGTTGTCTTGCTCACACAGCATAGAATTCGTCCAAACAAGGTGAGCAGGTAGTAAAGTAAAATTTTCGAGGGCGACAAATGTACTTACCTAATAAAGACATACAATGTTTAAAAAAAACTATCTGCCAATAATTTTGTAATTTTGTAATGAAATGCCTTAGAATAATAACACCATTATTCTAAGTGAAATGCCTACTTTTACACATTAACGGCTATAACTCAGTAAGTAATGACATTAAGTACATGGTATGCTGATGTTTTAGAATCCTTATGATATAGGCAAACTTTTTAAAACTTTTGGCCACACGGATCCAATACGTTTTTTTTACCACAGGTACTCAAAATTAGCAGTTAAATAAAGTAAAAAAAATTAAACTTATGTTTAGTGCCGTCTTGTAAAATACTACCCATAGTAATTAAAGTGGAAGATAATGGTGCAGAAAGACAAATTTTCTTCATTTTCGGGCAGTAGTTTACTCCTTTTCTTCTTGTAGACAATTCCAGCTTCAGAGAATAGACGATTTGAAGAATAAACACTATTTCCTTCCCGGCTGAATATTTTTGCCTAATATTCCGCTATTCGGCCAGGAAATCCGCAGAATATTCGGTATTCGGCGTGTGGCCGAATATATCTACTATTCGTTGCAAGTCCAATACAGACATAACCACAATCCTTCCAGGAAATGGTCTTTTCTTATTTCTGAGAGGATTTTAGGACTGGAAAGAGCCATGCTGCCCATATGATTTCGGCGAAATTCACTACTGGATTTTTAAATTTCTTCACATCTGCGCACGTGGTAAATCAGCACTTAAAACTGCAATGAATAATCTCATCTGTATTAACGCGTGTAATGCTTACTGTGAAAAGGCGATGAGTACAGTAAGGAAACGCCGCGTAATAGACCGGCTTGGCTTGGCGAAACGCACAGTGGGAGCGTGGCGGTAATGCGGCAGTAACGCGGTGGTAATGCGGCGGGAACGTGGCGGAAACGCGGCGCAGAGATCAGTGCTCTAAGGAGCGAGGGCTTAGCCCCACTATATCTACTAATATTACTATCTAATAGTCCTAGGCGAGCATAAACGTAAAAGCACACAATAAATAATAGTACAAGAAGTAAAAGAGGCAGTGGGACACTTCTCCAGACCGAATTTCGGTCACGGCGACCAGTCTCATGGGAGACTAGCCATTTACGCAGGACAGAATTGTACTGCTTGATTGTATGCGCAAGCAAGCACAGGTAAACTTCCTATTTATATATGTTTTGTTTCAGAAGTATCAGGCAAACAGAACTCGATATCCTAGTATTAAGCGTCTCCCACACACAAGCGGCTTGCGGTGGCGGCTAACCGTGAGCCGCATCTCTAGCCGCTGCAACAACATAACCGCCGCAACAACACACCGCCGCGGTGGCAGTGGCGGCCTGAAGCGCCATCGCTGTGTTGTATGTGCTACGATCGGACGCCAGTTAACCGTGACGAACTCTTATTATATTCAGCAACATTATCCCATATTTTGTATTTAATCGTAATTGTTTGTAATTACGGTGTGAAGTATCATAAATTACTAAATAATTTTGCACTGTTTCTATTAAAATCTCTGTACGCGGTACACGCGGCCACCGCTAGGCTGCCCATTCGCTAACAAACGTGGTGGTGGAGGGGGCGGGGGCATGCAGCCACGGCAACGGCCAGCCGCTCGCAGGCCGCGACACAACCGCATGTGTTTGCAGACTTAGGCTTGCTTTTCACTATGGGATATAATATATATTATATCCCGAAATATATATTATATCCCGCGATTGGCTTTCACTGTGAGATATATCTTTTAACTAGTGTGCGTTCGTCATTGGTCATTGGATTACCCCCCTTTACCCCGTACACCGTTCTGCGGTGGCGCGGAACGGTGTGCGGGGTACAGTGAGCGAAATATAATATGAAAATATCGCTCGGTCGATCGAAAAAATATTTGTAGCTTGAGATGTAATATATATTATAGCTCAGTGTAAACGGTTCCATATGAAATGTATGGTGAGCGATATTTATTTATATCTCGAGATGTAATATATATTATATTATATCCCATAGTGAAAAGCGGGCTTTACTTACATTGCAAGCGAATAATATTGGTCGCCACCGCAAGCCGCTTGTGTGTGGGAGACGCTTTAGTGTACAAAATAACATACTAATACTACACACTAATAATATATTTTACATACATACTAGAACTATCTAACTATATGTATATTTGTTTATTTTTGTAATATATTTATATTATATGTACATTTGTATGATACGTATATAGAATATCATGTAAGTATATTGTATATTATACTTTGTTAACATTTTTTTTTCATTATTAATTTATTTTTGCCGAGTGCAGCAAAAGTAAATTATAGTAGTGTACGATTAATACACGCAAACACACAGACATCTTCTTGACAATACCTGCAGAAATTTTTCTAATAGGAAGAAGAGTTTAAAAAATAGAAATTTGCAAACCATGGAAATTCGGTAGAAGCTTTATACCTAAATAAGCATACCTTGCTTATCGGATCGAGTATCGAGATCGGTAAACGTAGAAACTAGAGATATTATCGTATATAATATTGACACAAGCTATCAATGTCGGCAATTGGGAATATTTGTATTTTATTGTAAACAGTAAGTAGGTAATGTAACGAATCACGCTCCCACTGATCGAGTAAATTACTGATTGTGTGTGCCCGATTCGCTACGACTGTCACACTGTGTCTGTGACAGTCGTGGCGATATATATATATAAATGGAAGCTGTTTATTCTCCTTTTCTACCAACTTCAAAAAGGAGGAGGTACTCAATTCGACTGTATGTTTTTTATATATGTGTTACCGCATAACTTTGGCCAACGTGAACTGATTTCGATGATTCTTTTTGTATTTGAAAGCTGGTGCTTCTCCTGTGATCCCATATAAATTTGATCAAGGTCTCACCAATCGTTTTTGAGTAATTCTTAATAATTTATATTGAAGTTGCAAACAAGGAACAAGCCGTGGTAGCTCAGATGGTTAGCACTTGCTGTAAGCTTCACAGTACTCGAGCAACCCGGGTGCGATCCCCGCCGGCACAAATGAAATTGTTAATTGCAATTTTAAGTGCTGATTTACCACGTGCTCGGCGGTGAAGGAAAACATCGTGAGGAAACCTGCATGTCTGAGAAATAAGAAAAAAAATATTTCGAAGTATTGTGAAGTTCGCCAACACGCATTGGGCCAGTGCGGCGGACATTTCCTAAAACCCTCTCAGAAGTGAGAGGAGGCCTGTGCTCAGCAGAGGGACGTAAATAGGCTGCAACTTTACTTTACTTTTTATATTGAAGTCGGTTGTACAAAAAGTCCCCCGTGACCACGGTTGCTGGAAAGCAACCGAAACGTCAGGAATATAAAATAACGTAATTAAACGCGATAAAATCCGTAAACGTAGTTTTATTCAATGTACAAAATATTTTATTTTAAATTATTTACTTGACTTGATATAGGCTTCAATAATTGCCGTAGAGTGCATGCTTGGCCAACGAGTTGGATTTTTTGGTCAGAATCGTCAGAATTTATCCACCCATTTCACCCGTAGCTGGCGTAAAGGGTTACTATGATAAATGCTAGAGACATCTCAGGGTATCCGATATTAGCCTGGTTGAGAAGACAGGTGCTCGAGTCGCAGTTTCGCACCAGTAAGCGAGTTGTAGCAAGACCTTGCTTTGTTACATTCCTTAGGAGAGGTAATGATGAAGAGATCGGAGACGAAAAAACTGGCCAAGTGCGTATCGGGGCACGCACAATGTAGTAGTAGGGTTCCGTAGTTGCCCGTCACAATACGTGGGCTTTTTTGATAATGAGCATAATAAGAGAGGTCGCGATTTGACCGCTACAACTAAAAATGGGGCCAAATGGGAAGATCGTAACTGAGGGAATTATTTTCAAATCAGACTTGTAGGGAGTGGTAGTCATAAAAGAATTAAAAAACTTTTCGATTTTGAAAATAATACAATTTACATCAAAACGTTTACATGCGAAGGTACAAAGATGATCATAGTCGACTATCTATCTATAATATTCCCGGCAGTGCAACCCTAAGATATACATATATGACCGTAACGAACCTTCACGTAAACCACCACTGCCTTAAATTATCCTGAGGTCGCCCGAGTAAACCAACAGTGAGAAGAATGAAACTGTATGAGGCTTTAAGACAGTATGAATACTTTGAATGAGGCCTACAATAACTACCAACTAAGAAATAAGGAAAGTAGTAAGTAAGTAACAAATATCCTCCCTGCCTATCCCGCAAATGAAAAAGTAAAGCTATAGTACTAATGCACATAATTCGTTTTCATCATATAAAATATTTATTTTTAACAGTTTACAAAGTTATAATGCAGCTAGTTTTAGGTCATTTTATATGGAGTTGTTACGAAATTTTTACTAATCCAAGTGTATTTTATAAGTTGGTCGACTATTACTCGATAACTTCTTAATTCTACTTAGCTGTGATAGTTTTCCTTTTAACTTCATTATATATGTTACTATTGTGTATACTTTTCACATTTCCATAAACAGCGGTTTAGTTGGTAGAGGGGGGGCACATGACTAATTAAAAATACCACTTTAAAGCAAAAGGACCCCTGAATTGAAAAGATATTGTCCCACAACCTCAGTGTTTTTAAAATACCTATGCAACGATACATGATGGAATAGACGGTTAAAAAAAATCATCCTCCATTTACGTGTATGAGAAGTACCTAAAATAAAAATGTTTGTAAGATTTTATTTCACAGTTTTTTAGGCGTGATTAATATCTATAATTATGCCAAATTACAGATTTGTAGCACCTAGGGTCTCTACGAAATTATAAGGGTTCCTTGTTATGTTACTACGGAACCCTAAAAAGGTGCAATACGTCTGCTATACTACGATTGCTTATACATTTGAAAATTTAATCCAGTAGTAGTGGACTTTTACGAGGTGTTTAGAGGTTGCAGAACCGGTCCATAACATAATACTGTGAATTTCTGTTCCGGTACTGAGATGTACCGGGATATCCCGGTATTGTCGATACTTTCGGTACAGGAACAATTTATAAAGTTAAATTGACTAGCTCGTCCATGCAGTTGGAGCTAAGTTTTGCAAGATCCGTTGCAGCAGTATTCAAAAACTCCGATCACACTCGTAGATAGAATGCACGCGCGTAGTCGATATATTTAATTGCTACCACAGTGATTGTACGCTTACTGCGTGTATATTTACATAGCTGGATCTAACTGTTCAGTGCGCAGTTTTTGTTTTTTAATAATAGTAATGTTTATTGATTAATCAAGATATGATACACACTTGTTATCTATTCATTAAGATTAAAGTTTCGGGTAGAATAAAAAAAAATAAGGCAATAGGTACCTACTTGAATGCGTAACGTGTAGTTTGATTCGCTTACTCTTTGATTCCAACAACAAACAAGTTTGACAACTAAGGCTGTGAAAAATTTTGCATACATCGAACGCGAAGCGGAGATGTAATCAATTTTGTTTTATATTTAATTGTACAGTAAGGAAAATTGCAACTAAAAGTGTAGGTACACTACAAGTTTAGAATAACTAGCATTTAAACTAGGCTTAGCCTGTGTCTTAAATGCTAGTTTCTTCCTTAAAAATATAAACATAAAAATATACACTTAAACGCTTTACAAATTACTACTTTTTAATAACATGGTAATAAGGTGCTATTAAAATGTTTTATGAGGTTAAATTTAAATTTTTGAACTAAGTTTATTTTTTTATTTTAAAAAGATCTTCAATATGAATCATAAGCTTGTGATTTAAGTCAAACTGTCAACTTTTTTGCAATTGAATTAAGCGGATGTATATTAATCATTTGGCTAATTTCATTATACAGAGAAGGACCAAGAAAACATTGGAACTTTTTATTAAGGTAAGTCCTAAAGGGAATATTAGGATACACTTTGTCCTTCCTTCGCGTTTGAGGTTGTTTAGAGTCGTAAGAGACTTTCTTTTGTTGGTATAAGATCATATCACCTCACGTAGAGTTGTGTTATCGTCAGCACATCACACATAGCACACAATTCAACAGTGTGAAATCGATAGAGTTTAAAATTCATAACCTTAAGTAACGCGCGTTTGGCTCTTTCAACTCTTATTATATGAGATTGTTTAGCACCTCCCCACGCTCTTACTTGCTTAGTGCAGTGCAAGCTAAGTATGTGAAAGTGGTTGTCAAAATGTAACTTTCCATAATGTTATGGCGCCGGCGGCGTAACCAAAGCCAAAAGCGAAAATGAGCAACGTACAAATTTTACTATTCAGTACTACAGAATTTCAATTACTGCTTTTGATTGCGTTCGTTACTTTCGAAATTTCCGGGAAATCCCCGGTGATTTCGGTACGTGCTTTTCCCGGTACTTTGTGCGGAAGGGGATGAAGGTTGACAAACGATTACACAGTTTACCTGACGATAAGTAGGCCAGATGTATCTACGAGTACACCATTTCTCGATTAAGAATATAAAATGCAGTTCAGTTCATTCACCCTTGACGAAGCCCATGAGCCGTGGACTATAAAGAGCCTGTGGTTTTAAAAAGAAAAACCCACTTAATCTTTATATATAAAAATTACGTGTCACGTTGTTTGTCCGCGATGGATTCCTAAACTACTGAACTGATTTCAATGAAATTCTGCACTGTGTGTGCATCTGGTATATAGTGTATTATCTATGGTGTGCATTTTGGTCCAACTTGAGAGATAGGATAGTTTTTATCCCGCTAAATGACCTTCAAAATTTTTTATTGCGAATTTAAGGATTTTTATAGGAAGAGTCGTTGGAAAGGGCAGAACAACGTCTGCCTGGCGAGCTAGTATAATATAAAATTGGTTTCACGACTGGTTTATAGGAAACTAAAAATACTTAATACAAGACTAAAATAAAAAACCTTTGTTATAATTTCCACCGTGTTGTGATTTATGAATATTTATCTATAGCAATATCTGTCATTTAAGTATAATGCATGTACTTATGTACTCACGTACATGATATCACAGAGATGTCTGCTTATAAAAAGATGAAATATTTAAATGATAAATTGTTCTTTTAGCACTTAAGGATTAAAGAGAGAATGGAAAATAACCGGTCAAGTGCGAGTCGGACTCACGCATGAAGGGTTCCGTACCATCGTAAAGCACGTTTCTAGTAGGGAGCCTTTAATTTTTAATTTATTTTTATTATTTGTTGTTATAGCGGCAAGAGAAATTGATATTCTGTTAAAATTTCAACTGTCTACCTATTACGGATTATGAGATGCAGCCCGCTGACAGACAGGCGGGTGAACAGCGGAAGCTTAGTAATAGAGTCCCGTTGGTTACCCTGTAGGTACGGAACCCTAACAAGGAATATGCTAACATCATAAATGCTGTTAACCTTTCTGAAGTCGGGTAAAATACTTAAGATAAAATTATGTTTTATTTCATTCATTTCTAACCTTGATACATAATAACCTACCTATAAAGTTGATTAAAATATACTATTTATACGTTATCTTTCTGTGTATCTTGCTCTGTAGTCAAAATCTTTTCGAATTTTATGGTAAATTTAGATACAACACACGGAAAATTTACAAAACATTTTATGTCATTTTGAAAATGACAAAGTATGGTCTCCGCCATTTAACTTGACTTAATATTATGTAGTCGATAGCGCATGTACAATGTACATACATACGTACACGCAGTATTAGCTTTATTTTTTTGTTCCAACATAGATACTATTTGTAGTATTTTATGAATCTATTTTACTATTATGCTTATTTTTTTTTGGGGCGACAGTGGTAACTAAAACAGGGAATTAAGCAGTATCTTCTAGGTAGCCGTACCGACCCTACCAACTATCGGCCAATTTCAATTACCTCCATACTCTGCACGATTATGTAGCGTATATTGAACACCCACCTCATGGCATACCTAGAGCAGAATGATTTCCTCAGTGACCGTCGTATTGGTTTCGTCAAAATCAATCAACCGGGGACGTTCTAGCGTATGCCACTCACGTATGGGACGAAGCCCTCGAGAACTGTGGTGAAGTACTTGCTGTTTCAACTCATGTTCAATTTTATATAAAAATGCGTCCTTCATATTATTTTATTATTATTTAGGCACCTCTTAGGACTCTATTTTAGAACCAGGTTCTTAACTATAAGAGGATGTAAACTGATGTGAAACTACAAAACTGCATAACTGACGCATTGGCGTCCCGGGATGTAAACGCCCTTAAAAAGACGTATTACTCTACCTAGAGGTAAGAAGGAGTTCCTGAAAAGAGTATTTCCAGAGCAAAGTCAGAGACATTGGCAGAATTGGGGGAAAACCATGCATTCTCATCTCTTGTAAAGGCTGTTCAAGGGAGTTTCTGTAAGCCATCACTGCACAGGGAGGACGACATGCTGTGTGGCTCCCTTTTTGCTTCGAACTCGATTCTCGATGGGCGAGGGAAACACACCGCCGTCCCACATAGTGAGTACTCCATGCGGGATGTGCAGTTTACACAGACCCATAGCCATCACCTCTTTGTTATCAAAAACAATAGAATCAATTATTTACCACCAGTACGGTTTCGCTCGGGGTTGTTCAGTTGGTGATCTTCTAGTTCACCTGACATATCGATAGGCGGAAGCAGTCGAGTCCAAGCCTTGGCGTTTAGTTTGGACATAGCGAAGGTCGAGTTGATCGGGTTTGGCACACAGCACGTCTTTCGAAGCTGCCCCCTATGGGCTTCCCGAGAAATTATGCAATTGAGTCACAGATCGCGGCATCATGATTGCATGATTTTAACAGTGGTAGAGCCACGCGGCAGCTTTTGCTGTCGCACGGATGGGCCGGCTCGAACCGGGGTGGTACCACGACCTCACAGAAAACCAGCGTGAAGTAGAGGTTCACCTCTGCGTTTCGCTTGGTGAGTGCAGGTGGCCGGAGGCCCTTTCTACTGGAAATGAGGCATTCCATCTTAGTCCTCACGGGTGACAACGCATCTACATTTTGAATTGTAATAGAGGATAGATGTAGATGTCTATGGGCCGCAGCAACCACTTACCATCAGGTGGACTGTGTGCTCGTTTGTCACCCTTATCCTATAAAAAAATCAAGGTTTGTAGTCAACGGTGCATGCTCGGACTCCAAGCCTATGAATGCTGGACTTCCACAAGGCTGTGTAGCCTGTGTACTATCGCCTACCTTGTGAAAATCAAAAAGTAAGCAAAATAACGAATATGTTTATAGTAAATGTAAGATTGCAGTCATGATTAGAATTATAAAGAATTCTAGTAAAAACATTATATTTTAAAATGTAAAACTACGGAACCATATTCTATGTGGCCATTTCAGTTTTTTTTTTATAAAATAACATTGACATTGCACGTAATTACCTAAGTCATGGGCATGGCTAGATATGTTTCAGTATCTAAACTCAACAGATTAAACAGTATGATAAATTTGATAATATCGATGGAATTTTTATACGTAAATATTGTTCATTTTTTACTTATATATTTAAACAATATTTGCGTAAAATTATCTTTTCAATTGTATGCAATTAATATTTTATTTATCATAGGTAATTCGCTATAAATAAATTCATATACATATTTAAAGATATTAAATCAAAATAAAACAAGTAACTAGTGTATTTCTTTACTCTATTTTTCTACAATGAATGAGTGGTTGTGTAGGTTTCGAAGGGGTGAAGCAGATGCGGGAAAACGGGGAAAGAAATCACGCTTAGAGTATTTATCAACATAGCTTGCTTATAAATACCCCTGCGGCCCCTTTTCCCTAAAGGGGGTCGCTTCCGATTCGGCAGAAAGGCCATACAGGCCAATGCCGGTCCCACAGGTGGTGTTTAGTGGGTAGGCACTTCTTCAAAGTGAGTCCCACATAACCACGCAGCCGGCTGTGTGGTATGCTATGAGCATTCACCACCTCCCACCCCGCTTCCGGAGGGTAGCTTTGCTTTGGGCGCAAAAAAGTATATAAACTCTAAGAAATCTCTGCACTGGGTACCACATCCCTTCTCGTCTTCTTGCGCTCGTCTGCTGGCTAATAACTAAGGGCGCTAATGCACTATGTGGTAATTTATTAATATTACCGCCTGGAATTTCATGTCAGCGGTTCAGAGATGCTAACTCTATATCAGGTTTTCAGACTTATTTGAACGGGAAAATCGACTTTGACCTCGTCGATGTTTTAACTGCACGAAAAATAAATTTTTCGACGTGATTTTTTTTTATTTTCCTTTTTTAAATGACAATTGATACAAAAAGATAGCATTACAAATAATATCAATAATATTTACATGGTTATTTTTACGTAAATACATAATCATTCCTGAGTCCTGACTATCGACGAAGGTGGAAATAAGGTGATCGCTTACTGTTTCTATAGGTTTTCATACTTAATTGTATAAAGTATTAATTTACATATATCAATAATTTTGAACATTAATTTACAATATGGGTCACTGTAGAAGCGTGCTCGTCGCGACCCCTGCCAGCTCTTTTCAGGGCTGCAATTCTACTTAGCTGCGCACCCATGTCAACGAGGGTTAGGGCGTCCCCCCAAGGCGACGCACACCAGCTCGTCCCCGTTGGTGTGGAATGCAGCGCGCAAAGCGGCGATGGGGACCGCCACCCGTCACGCACAGCCCGACACGGCGGAAGGTGGAGGACAGAGTGCAGAGTTGGCACGTGGAATGTTAGAGGAGGCATGAGAGATAAGACGAATGAGTTGATCGAAATAATGAAAGAAAGAGAATTAGATGTCGTGTGTATGTCGGAGACCAAACGGAAGGGCAGTGGTACTGAAGAGCTCCCTGGCGGGGCGTTAGCTCTATGGTCCGGAGTCCTGGAGAGCGAGAGCGCCCGCCAGGGAGTAGGGTGCTGCTGTCGTCTCGGTTGGTCGATGTTATGACTGAATATAAGGTTGTGAACTCAAGACTTCTCTGGGTTCGCTTTAAATTGGGACTGACGAAGTTATTCCTTTTGGCTGTTTATGCGCCAGTAGCTTCGTCGTTCAGGGCTGAGCTGGAGGAGTTTTGGGAGAATGTAAGAGAAGTTCTAGTTTTGGCTAGGGGAAACGAAAGAATTGTTGTATGTGGTGATTTGAATGGATGGGTTGGTACCGCTCGACCAGGGTACGAGTCGGTGCTTGGAAAGTTTGGCGATAAAAGGGTTAATGATGCTGGCAAGCTTATACTGGCGGTATGCAAGGAAAAGGGTCTTCTTGTGACAAACACTATGTTTAATCACAAGAAGATCCATATGTATATTAGAGAAAGTAAGAATGAGAGAAGTATGATCGATTTGTTCCTGGTGGATGACCGACTGCGAAAACAGGTGATGGATACGCGAGTGTTCAGGGGTGCTGACCTGGGAACGGATCACTATCTAGTGATTACTAGATTAAGGGGTCTGTTCGCGGGTTGGCGCTACCGGACGGCAGTAACAGAACCACAGTCGGTCTGTCGCATCCGAAGCTGGAAGCTTCAGGAAGCGGATACTAGGGACAAATATTATGCGAGGGTAGCCGAAAAGCTTGACAACATCGATGGCAGAAAAGAATGTGATGAAAGAACATGGCAGAACCTTAGGGATGGAATGGTAAGTGCAGCGGAAGAAGTGTGTGGAACGATTATAAGAGGCAGTAGTAAAAGAAGAGATGCATGGTGGAATGATGAAGTGAAAGAAGCTGTAAAGAAGAAGAAGAAAGCATGGTTAGACTACTTGGCCTCTAGTAATGATAAGGATATGAGAGAGAAGATGAAAGAAAGATATAAGCTGCAGAAAGTTCACACGAAAGCATTGATTGAGGAAGTGCGTGAAAGGTGTAGAATGGAAGCGGACGAAAGGTTGTCGCACAACTTTAAGGAGAACTCCAAACTATTCTGGAAAGAGGTTGGAAGGACCCGAAGTGGTGCGACGGCCTTAAGAATGAACAAAGTGCTTTCGAGAACTAATGACGTCCTCTCAGACAAATCGGACGTCATGCAGCGATGGAGCGAATTTTATAGAGAAATGTATGCGTGTGATGATCTTAGTGAGGGATCCGGGGATGACGCCGAGACTGGTACGCCAGACCCGGACCTCGATGACACTGAGGTCATCAGTATGAAAGAGATTGAACGTGCGATTCGAAGTTTGAAATGTGGTAAGGCTGCGGGACTAGACAGAGTTACTGCTGAAATGGTCAAGTATGGTGGGCCTCGCGTCTGGGACAGCTTTCATCTGCTGTGCAATTTGTGCTGGCGGACGGGGGATGTCCCGGATGATTGGCGATCCGCAGTCATTGTGCTTTTATATAAAGGTAAAGGTTCACATTTTGACTGCGGGTGCTATCGGGCGATCAGCTTGACTAGTTTAGCAAGTAAAGTTTACTCGAAGGTTTTGACACGTAGGATGCAAGAGAAATCGGAAAGATTTCTATGGGAGGTACAATGCGGATTTAGACCTGGAAGAGGATGCACGGATCAAATGTTTTCTCTCCGCATGATCACGGAAAAGCTTCTGGCTGCTAACCAGAGGATTTTCTGTGCTTTTGTGGATCTTGAGAAAGCATTTGATAAGGTTGTAAGGAAGAAAACGTGGGAACTGTTGCCGGGGTATGGTGTGGATGGTCGATTGCTAAGGGCTGTGCAGTCACTTTACTGTGACTGTAAAGCCTGTGTGCGGGTAGGGCATGACCTGTCACCCATGTTTAGCGTCCAAACGGGCGTAAAACAGGGTTGTGTCATGTCTTCCTGACTGTTCATACTGTATCTCGACAGCTGTTTACAGAAGCTGAAAGATAGCTGTTTGGGTGTGAAATTGGGTGACATTAAAGTAAATTGTCTGCTGTATGCTGATGATGCAGTGCTTATTGCACCATCAGAGGCAGAACTGCAGGCATTAGTCACGTGTATGAAAGAGGAATGTGAAATTAAAGGTCTCCGCTTGAATGCTAATAAAACTAAGGTTCTGGTATTTGAAAGAGACGAAGAGAGAACGAAGTGTGAAATATGGGTAAATCAGGAATGTCTAGAACAGGTAAATGAAATTGTATACTTGGGGAGTGCTTTTAGCCGGGATGGAAGATGTGATTTAGATGTGGACAGGCGTGTCGCTGCCGGGAACAAAGTCAATGGTGCCCTGACTGCGTTAGTCAAAAGGCAAGGCGTAGTGAAGAGTGCACGCCTTGCAATACATAACGCAGTGTGGGTACCGATTTTGTTATATGGCAGCGAAACCTGGGTATGCCAGAAGAAGCATAAAAGCAAGTTGAATGCAGTGGAGATGCGATCTCTTCGTAAAATGTGCGGCGTCACCATGGCTGACCGAAAGCGAAACGAAGAGATTCGCAATATGGCAGGTTTGAAAGATGACCTTATCACAAAAATTGATAAGGGCGTGCTTCGATGGTTTGGGCACGTTGAGAGAATGAGTGAAGACCGAATGGTGAAGAAAATATATAGCGCGAAAGTTAATATTAAAAGGTGTCGAGGTAGACCGAGACTAACTTTCGAAGACCATGTGAGCAAATTGCTCGAAGAGGGGAGGGTCAAGAGTACTCGGATATCTAGACCTGCATGTATGAAGAAGATAATGAATCTGAAAGAAGCGAAAGAGGTATGTAAGGATCGTGACACTTGACGATCTGTTCCCTCTGGCTACCCCGTCAGGGATTGTGCGTGACGATAAGTAAGTAAGTAAGTAATTTACAATATGAATTTGTAAATTAATGTTCACAAAAAAGCCCCGCTCGATTTCTTGCAAGTTCTCCCGAGGACAGTGGTTTTTTTTCGAACCAGGGGTAAAACTTAAATAACCTTCAATAAGTATTATTGAAATCCACATTGAATAATAATTCTAATCTGTTTTATTCTGGGACATATTTTAAAATAAATCGAAGTCTGCCAACATGCATTGAGGCAGTGTACAATGTGCAAAGTAGGGTCTTTTTTGTTTTCATTTACGACTATAGAAATTCTTTTTTAATTTAACTTAAAAAATGTATGAAAAGTAACAATAATCAAGTAGGTCTCATCAACATTAGAAAAGTAGAACGTTTTTATATTTGCTTAGTATCATTATTTACTTAATCGACTTATTTTGTAAGCGCAAATACTCCTGTAATCTGAAAACAAATATGAAAAAATATCATCAGTTTATAATGGATAATATAAACTGATAGATGTTTTTTCTTCAATAACATACCTTTTTATGGCATCAAAAGTGTAATAATCTATAAATAGTTTTTTATAAATACGCTAGGACCTTTTAAAATATTTGCCATGTAGTGGAGCCTGCGCATTTTTTTTCAATTTGACGTTTTTAACCATAAAAATTTCGAAGTACGTACTAGCCGAAATTTGTAGATATTAGATCCTTACCTATGAAATTACCATTTTTTAAGAAATATGTTAACGTAACTTTTTAGCTATATTTTTTATTTCTATTAATCAAAGTAATCACTCATGCAATCGATGCATCTTTGCCAACCAACGCATTGGCTGTTTATTAATGCCCTTCTGAAAGAAATCTGAAACCTGGTTCTTCTGAAAGAACCAGGATCCAACGAACTTGCTGAGCGTTTGCTATTATCAAACAGAATCCTTTTTTTGTCACATGTGATAATGCGGTTAACAATTTCCTCGTTTGTGTGACTGTTGAGCAGTCTAAGGCACGTCTCGACGCGTAATTCGCGCTGGCGATTATTGAGTTCGGGGGCACCCATTTGTCAAGCTTTTTGCCAATTTGACGCAAATGAACCAATATTGTTTTGATGCAACATTGAAAGCTGCAGCTAATTCAGCCGTAGATTGAGTATTGTCAGTTTCTACAATCGCCTTTAATTCGTCATTATCGACAAAAGTTTTCGAACGACCACGGGGTTCATTTTTCAGGTTGAAATTTTCTAGAACGGAAGCGGGCTAACTTTGCATTCGTTTGTAGTATTCGCTACATAAACGTCGTTGATGTTGCGTACCGCTTATATAGTCATATAGTCATATTCCATAATTACTCGCATTTTTAACGCATCTATGATAGTAAAACTATATTTATGTAATTTAATTGCTATCGATATATCATATAAAGGAGTCGCTCTGTCTGAAACTGACTCAGTAAAATTTCTTGGAATGTCATCAGTTAATTTCTGTTCTTGGAAGGATCATGTAAATGACATTTGCGGTAAGCTGTAAACTGAAGATTTAATATTTGTTTTGAAACATAAGAGCCCTTTTCAATCAGCGACAAGTTACTATGATCACATCACGTTGGGGTCACTAATTTGGGCGTGAAAGGAAAAAGGGAGATCTCCCGCTGGGCAAGGTGATCGGCCTGTGGGACGAGGAACTCTCCGTGTGGTAGTTCGAAACTATCCTACTAATATTATAAATGTGAAAGTTAGTGTGTGTGTATGGACGTTTGTTACTCTTTCACGCAAAAACTACTAAATGGATTTTAATGAAACTTTACAATAATATAGCTCATACATTAGAATAACACATAAGTTATAATTCATTAAAATATTGTGTAAATTGGCCAAAATATAACGAATAATGTTAAGTAAGCCTAAAAAAAAAAATTGTCATTTGCGAGCTATTCACCTGTGACCCGATGGATGGGACCTCCACTGGCAGATAACTGATGTTATAAGGAGTAACTTAGGCTATTTTTATTTATTTTTTAATTCCACGCGGGCGAAGTCACGAGGAACAGCTTCAGTAAATTTTTGCTTGTGGTGCGAAAACACACCATTTTTCAGATTTCAGCGATACTTAACAAAATCACTAATTGATAAATGCTTTTATAGTTTACTCATAGATATAGTATACATTAGATTGGCAATAGAGTGAAACTGCTTTAAACCGCCTCGGCTAGTGCTCAAATTCAGGGGTATGTAAAGAAAAATAAGTGTAAAATTTTATTTTGAAAGAATTAAGCGTCCCCCACACAGAAGCGGCTTGCGGTGGCGGCTGCGGTAGCGGTCAGTTGTATTCGCTTGCAATGTAAGTGAGTCTGCAAACCTATACGGCCATCCCGCCGCCTGCCGGCGGCTGGCCGCGGCCGCATGCCCCGCCCCCTCCGCCTGTTATCGAACGTGCGGCCTCTACCGATGGCCAGTGGCCGCAGCGCGGTCAGTTGCAAATTTTTAAAACAGGCCGCGTGTACCGCGTGCATAATGGCGCTAAGTACAGAGATTTTAATATAAACAGTGCAAAATTATCCATTACTTTATGATACTTCACACCTTTAATACAAAAGCATTAGGAATTAAAAAAAATTGTCGTGAAGCGACAATTAAAAAAAAATAGAACCTAACCTAAGAACAACAAAACAACAAAAGTAGAACAAGAAAATAATATATTTAAATTTTTTAAAAAGGTATTTACAATTTTATAAAAAAAATGAAATATGATGATGATGATGGATGACGTGTAATTACAATTAGATAAAAAAAAGTAAATATAGGAGAATATTGTATTGTAGTGGAGCCTAAAGGTCGAAGTGACACACGCTGCGCTTGGAGTAGAAGTAGGCACACGCTGAGCTTGTGGTTTCTTGGCGGTGATGGCACGCAGCGCCTGGTCTGGGCACACGCAGCGTCCGGAGCCGGCGCACGTAGCGCCTGGAGTAGGTGCGCTCAGCGCTTGGAGCAAGCAGTCGCAGCGCCCAAAGGTAGCGCGGGCAGTAGATGCACTCAGCGCCTGGAGCAAGCAGTCGTAGCGCCCAAAGGTAGCGCGGGCAGTAGGTGCACTCAGCGCCTGGAGCAAGCAGTCGTAGCGCCCGGAGTAGTGTGGCCCCGCGCTTGAAGTAGACTACGCCGACGACTTCAAATGTAGATGGAGGCTTGCAGGATCCCGGGGCAGTGCGGCCCCGGGATAAGGCCTTTAGTAGATGCTTCTCGTTTGAAAACTGAAGCGAGACTCCCTGTATTCTCCGATTGTTCGGCTTTTATACCTTTTTAGAGAGAACGAGAAATTATTTAAATTAAAAGGATTTTTTTTTGTAAATGACCTAGAGCAAAAGAGTATTTATGTGGAAATATCGAAATAAGAACATCAGACCAGTGACGAATTTGAATAAAAGTTACCATAACAACCATATAAATAATGGTTGTCAAAAATATAAATTTTTGGTTTTAGGTATATAATTGAAAAATAGTTACATTTAAGTAAGAAATGAGATATTATTCATATAGGAAAAACTATAGCGCGGCAGCGCGCACGAAACCTGAAATTGCAGAGTTACGGAGAACTCAATAAAAGATAGAAAAAGGTAAGACTCCATTGACAGCGATTTAAACGGTGCTGATAGCGTGAAAGTACGAAGTGAAAATGATTTGTTATTGTGTAAAAACGTTACAGGATCCTATGGAAATAAAGGTGATGCAAAATATAAATGCAGAAAATCAAAAACAGAATGGAAAAATAGTGTAAAATGATATGTAAGTAGCATAACTGATAGCGTGAAAAGTGATGTAAAATATGAATGCAGAAAATCAAAAACAGAATGGAAAAATAGTGTAAAATGATATGTAAGTAGCATAACACTACATTTTCCCCCCGACCCTGGAAAATTTTTGACTCAGCAAAAATTTTGACATGTACATTCTAAAATAAACCATAAAAACACAGCTTTGCAGAAACAGACATCAACAGGCAAAATCAGATATACTATCTCTTACATTCATCATCTGCATTCAGGTAAGGGTGGAGTTCACATTCAATGACTACCACTCTAAAAGTGTGTTTTCGAAAAGACATTCAGGCTTATTTAAGGAGTAATCAACCGCTCCTGCGTGGAAAAAAAATTAGTCTAAGAGACACCACTCTAAAAGTGTGTTTTCGAAAGGACATTCAGGCTTATTTAAGGAGTTGTCATCCGCTCCTGCGTGGAGAAAAAATTAAGGGAGTAGTCAGTCGTTCCCAATTGAAGATAAAGATAAAGAACTTAATCTTAAGCAAGCATTAGTCGCTATGACTTATGCAACATCACCAACGAGATGTGTCTGAAACAAACATTAAAAGTGAAGATTAATCCAACTAAAATTCGAGGTCTTAAAGCAAGATGTTTTGAAGAACACTGGATCACCAAACAAACAAACAAATTAAAAGAAATAAAAATACGAAGTGAAAATGATGGTGATATTTATACATATATACAAATTAACAGTTAATAAAAGTTAAGAAAATTTATGATTTTACATCTTTGATGTGCCACTTGCCTCTAACTCCATTAGGGTCTTCAAGCACATAGACTAGTGGTGACAGTTTAGCTATCACTTTGCACTTGATGAACTTAGGGGCAAGTTTAGCATTAAAGTATGCGCCGGCATCGCTTAAAACATGGTTTTTACGCCAAACAGTGTCTCCAACATTAAATTCTTTAAAAGACCGGCGAAGATCATAGCGAGTGCTATTTTTAGCGTGAGCTATGTGAAGTTTAGTTTGAACTTTGTGAAATATAGATGAGAGGAGACCAGCATTAGACGCGTAAATATCACGAGGCATAAATACCAATTCCTCGAGGTTCTGAGTTGGAGTATAGAAGGAACCACAAGGTATTGTTTCCCTACCAAAGACTAAAAAAATTGGAGTAAAACCAGTAGCTACATTTGTAGCGCTGTTCATTGCGTACTGAATCTTAGCAAGATGGTTGTCTCAGGATCTATGATCGTCTCCTACTAGAGATGCTAGAGCTGTAATAATTGTACTATTAAACTTCTCCGTAGGATTAACCTGAGGACAATATAAAGCTGTGTGAAAAATACAAGGAACATTATAAGAATTTAAAAATGAGTGGAATTCTCGCGACTGAAATTGAACAGCGTTGTCCATTATAATAGTTTGGGGAATGCCATAAACTAGAAAAACTGCATTTTCCAAAACATTAATAATATTAGCTGAAGTAGCACGTTTAAGGGGAAAAATCATAGTATATTTAGTAAAATTGCAGTTAATTACTAGAATATACTGATTTCGTCTTCGAGTCATAGGCAATGGACCCATAAGATCTAAGGATATAGTTTGAAAAGGTCTGGAGCAAAGTTTGGGCTTACCCATAAGACCATAGGGAGAATGATTAGGGTGTTTGTAGGTTAAGCAGGTTTCACAAGTCGAGATTAATTCGGCAATGTCCTTAAACATACCAGGCCAATAGTATTTTAAAGATATTTTCTTGAATGTCTTGAAGATACCAAGATGGAGTTCTGAAGGGGAACCATGGTTAGCTTCAATAAGTGCATGTCTATCTTGAGGTAGTGGAACTTCTTTCCAAATAAAGTCATCGTTTAGACGATCGGGAGAATGGATACAGCGGTAAAGTTTGTTATCCCTGATAGTGTAGTTGGGATATGCGTCTGGGTTGTTGGAGCATCCGAGAAAAATCTTGTTGTAGTGCTCAAGTCTACGATCAAGTGGTTCTTCAATCGTAATAGGATGTACGCCTTGAGGTAAAGTTTCTCGTGTATCAGGACGTTCTTGATTCTTATGTCTTGATAATAAATCTGGAACAACGTTATCCTTTTCTTTTTTATGTTTTAGGACAAAGTTAAAGCATGATAAGCGTAAAGTCCAGCGAGCAAGTCTTCCTGATGGATTTGATAAATTCTGAAACCATTTAAGTGCATCATGATCAGTATATATTGTAAATTCTTTACCATTGTCTAAGTAACATCGCCAATGTTCTAATGCAGTTATTACAGCCAATGTTTCTCTTTCAGTAGTTGAGTAGTTCTGTTGATTTTTGTTTAGTGCTTTACTCATGTAAGCGCTCACGACTTCTTTGTCATCTTGATGCCATAATTTGATGCATCACAATGTACAGAGAAGGGTAGTTCGAAGTTAGGGCAAGCAAGGACAGGAGCAGTTACCAAAGCTTCTTTAAGTTTCTGGAAAGCAGCTGCAGCTTGTGGATTCCATAAAAAATTAGGAGCGTTCTTCCCGGAACAGGTTAGTTGGTTGAGTGGAGAGGCAATAGTGCTAAAGTTTGGAATGAATCTTCTGAACCAGCTGCAGGTGCCTATGAATCTTCGTACTTCTTTTCTGCAAGTAGGTACAGGATATTCTAAAATAGCTTTTATTTTATCTGGATCCGCACGTAGACCATACTCGTCCACTAGAAAACCAAGGTATTTCAGTTCTTTCTTGAAGAATTGACTCTTCTCAAAGTTAATAGTTAGATTAGCATATGAAAGTTTTTCATGAACTTTCATGAGAAGCGATATGTGTTCATCAAAAGTCTCACTAATAATAACAATGTCATCCAGATAGCAAAATACCTTGTTCTCAAATTCAGGAGTAAACAGCATATCCATTAATCTTTGTAGAGTTGCAGGTGAGTTGGTGAGACCAAAAGGCATTACCTTGAATCTAAACATACCTCTTCCAGGTACATAAAATGCAGTTTTATCTTTATCAGCAGGATTCAAGGGAATTTCCCAAAATGCTTTCGCAATGTCGATGCTTGATAAGTATTTGGCATTCTTCAGGTTGTCCAAAATTTCGCTTATTAGTGGCAACTTATAAGCATCACGACGTGTTATTGAGTTAAGCTTCCTGCTGTCTACACAGAAACGCCATTCACCATTCTTCTTCGGAGTGATGAGAACCCTTCCATCCCAGCATCTTGTCAACTTCATTAATTAACGCCTTTTGTTTTTCAGGAGACAGTCTATAACATCTTTGTTTGATTGGAAGAGAATCACCAGTATCAATCTTGTGGGTGATTAAATGTGTGCTTCCCAGGATACCTTTTTCCTCAAAAGAAATTGTCTTGAAGCGTTGGATGATGTCGTTAGCGATGTTCTTTTAGTTAGGAGTTAAATGCTCATAAGGTAAAACTTTAATATCTTTAGTTTCGATAGCAGAGCATTTAGATTCTGTAAAGTTAAGAGAAGATAAAACACTAGGTAAAAGATTAAATTTTCTCCAAAAGTCAATACCTAGTATTAGCGAAGGAAATATTTCAGGGAAAACATAAGCTTTACTCAAATGAGTTTGATTATTGAAATGAACAGGTAAGTCAAAATAACCCAAGGAATTAACTTTTTGATTATTAGCAGTAGAGAGAGTAATAAGATCTGACTTGAAAAGTTTACAGCCCAGTTTAAGAATTTCTAAATGAGAATTATTACTCAGAATAGTTACTGAGCTGCCAGAATCTAGTAAACCAGATAAAGTTAAGTCATAAATTTTTACATTAACAAATGGACGATTAAGATCTTGTTCTTTGGAGTGGAGTGTAGAAGAGATTTTGTAACAAGAAAAGAAGTTTTGAATTGTTTTAATCCAACTTGTCCAATCGTCATTATCAAAGTTTAAGTTACTTTTCAAGTCAGCAGTTAGTTTTTTGAACTAGTATGTGGTTTGGGAGAACAAGTAGCGCAATCTGCAGTTTTAAAACCTTTAAGACCACATTTGAAACAAATCACGAATCGTGGTTGAGTACAAGTGTTCAAAGTATGACCTTGTTTGCGACAGCGAACACAAAAAGAGCTTTCTTGAGGGGCTTTAGTTTGAGAGAGACTATTAATTTGTCTAGAAGGGTATTTGTAGGATGAAGTGAATTTATTCATTAATGGAGGAGAAGGTAGTGAGTTATTGGAAGAATTTGGAGAGTCAACTGAACTTGAAGTGGAATGCTTGTAGTTGAATTCAGAAATAAGAGGATTTTGTTGTACATTTGGTTCTTTAAATTGTTTGTCTCTGTCTAGGAACTTTTCATAGTTTTGGCAAGTAGCCAGAAGAGAGTCGATAGAGTCAATGTCTTTTAGAGCAACGAAGACTGAATAACATGGGCGAATATTCCTCAAAATAATCTCCAATTGTTCTGTTTCAGAAAGTTTCTTCGAAAGACGAGAGAACATTCCATACATAATGGAAATATAGATGACGATAGTTTCATCACGGCCTTGAGTTCGATTCCTAATCGCTTCTAGAAGTTTATGATCATAGTCAAAACCACCAAAGTCTTTGATTAATAAAGAGGAAAGTTCGTTCCAAGTTATGTTTGGATTCTGATTATATTTAAATCTGAACCAATGAAGAGCATTGTCGGTGAAAATTTCGAACGCTTGAGAAATCAACAAGTCTTTGGACAAGCCACGAGCTAAGCAGTATTCTTCAAGTTTTTGAACAAAGGATCTTGGACAGCTTTTACCATTGAAGGTGTGTCTTTTCAGATCTTTGAAGACGTTAATTGGAGAAAAAGATTGAGGTGGTGGTGAAGGATACGGGGTATGGATCATAACAGAAGTTTGAGAAACAAGAGGAGTTTCCATGACAGTCGGGTCAACAGGAGGGTCAAGTGATGGAGAGTCATTTTCAGTTGAAGGTGGAGTCAAGGATTCGAATTGTTTAGCAATAGCGTCAAATTTCATCTTCAAAGTATCGAAATTAGCTTTAAAGTCTGGATATAAGTCAGTATCTATTCGCTCTAATCTGTAAAAAACATGGTTAATAAAAGTTTCTATTGGTCGTAAGTATTTGGTTTCACCTTGTAAAAATTTTTTAATTTTACAGTCCAGATAGGTCAAAGTAGAATCAATTTGAGACAAGTCATCCTCGATCGGAATTGGAGAAGTCAGAATATCTTCAGGGTGAGAATTCGCAACTAAACGCAAAACTTGTTTTTTTAGAAGCAAAACAGTATTAGCTGGTTCCTCACATCTAATTTTCACTTCGTATTCAAGTTCGGCCTTGTTAAGGAATTCGTACTTAATAACCCTTTTCATTGTTATAATTAAGTGTAAAGATAAGTTTAAGAAATAAAAATTTTATTAAAAATTGTACCTCTTTAAGTTATCTAGAATAAAAATATTAGAGTGATGAATGTAAGTGAAGTGTTATATGTAGGTCTAAATATAATCCAGATAAGTTGAAAAACTAGAAGAAGTTTTGTTTTAGAATTTGGAAGGTATGAAAAGGATGAATAAATGAATGATGAATAATGAGTTAAGAACGAAAGGGAAAGCAATTAAATCAAAAGGGAATGGACAAGGCGCAGTAAAAGTGAAGAATTAAGAGAGAAAGAGGACTTTTACGTTGGGTGCCAAACTGTCGTGAAGCGACAATTAAAAAAAAATAGAACCTAACCTAAGAACAACAAAACAACAAAAGTAGAAAAAGAAAATAATATATTTAAATTTTTTAAAAAGGTATTTACAATTTTATAAAAAAAATGAAATATGATGATGATGATGGATGACGTGTAATTACAATTAGATAAAAAAAAAGTAAATATAGGAGAATATTGTATTGTAGTGGACCCTAAAGGTCGAAGTGACACACGCTGCGCTTGGAGTAGAAGTAGGCACACGCTGAGCTTGTGGTTTCTTGGCGATGATGGCACGCAGCGCCTGGTCTAGGCACACGCAGCGTCCGGAGCTGGCGCACGTAGCGTCTGGAGTAGGTGCGCTCAGCGCTTGGAGCAAGCAGTCGCAGCGCCCAAAGGTAGCGCGGGCAGTAGATGCACTCAGCGCCTGGAGCAAGCAGTCGTAGCGCCCAAAGGTAGCGCGGGCAGTAGGTGCACTCAGCGCCTGGAGCAAGCAGTCGTAGCGCCCGGAGTAGTGTGGCCCCGCGCTTGAAGTAGACTACGCCGACGACTTCAAATGTAGATGGAGGCTTGCAGGATCCCGGGGCAGTGCGGCCCCGGGATAAGGCCTTTAGTAGATGCTTCTCGATTGAAAACTGAAGCGAGACTCCCTGTATTCTCCGATTGTTCGGCTTTTATACCTTTTTAGAGAGAACGAGAAATTATTTAAATTAAAAGGATTTTTTTTGTAAATGACCTAGAGCAAAAGAATATTTATGTGGAAATATCGAAATAAGAACATCAGACCAGTGACGAATTTGAATAAAAGTTACCATAACAACCAAATAAATAATGGTTGTCAAAAATATAAATTTTTGGTTTTAGGTATATAATTGAAAAACAGTTACATTTAAGTAAGAAATGAGATATTATTCATATAGGAAAAACTATAGCGCGGCAGCGCGCACGAAATCTAAAATTGCAGAGTTACGGAAAACTCAATAAAAGATAGAAAAATGTAAGACTCCATTGATAGCGATTTAAACGGTGCTGATAGCGTGAAAATACGAAGTGAAAATGATTTGTTATTGTGTAAAAACGTTACAGGATCCTATGGAAATAAAGGTGATGCAAAATATAAATGCAGAAAATCAAAAACAGAATGGAAAAATAGTGTAAAATGATATGTAAGTAGCATAACTGATAACGTGAAAAGTGATGCAAAATATGAATGCAGAAAATCAAAAACAGAATGGAAAAATAGTGTAAAATGATATGTAAGTAGCATAACACTAGAAAATATGGGATAATATATCCGAATATAATAAGAATAAAAAGACATCGTAACGGTTAGCCATGTTGACTGACGTCCAATCGTAGCACAGACACCACAGCGAATGGAGCTTCAGGCCGCCACTGCGACCGCAGTCACAGTATAAATATGAACAGTATGGAAACTAAGCCTAGTTGAGGATATAATTACCTACGCTCCATTGAAGCAATAGGGTTGTAACTTTTAATGTTTTGATATTGCTTTTTTTTATCAATTATTTATTATTATTATTAATTTAAATAACTAGCTTACAATTTAAATAGGTAACCTCAGCAAAAAACGATAGTTTAAATACGGAAAACAATTTAATATTAACACACAACAACTTGTAGAACTATAGATCTTTAACTTTGTCATTACGGCGTAACCTTTTGAAAGTTTCGGCGGGAACGCACTGGACGAAAACGTACCTTTATTCTTCACTAGTTGTTCCCTGCGACTTCTCTCGCGTGTTAGGGTTTTTATTTTTTAGCGCGGAACCCTAATTCATTTTCTAAAATAAAAGTAGCCTAAGTTACTCCTTATGACATCAACTATCTGCCAGTGAAAGTGCCGTCAAAATCGGTCCAGCCGTTTCGGAGATTAGCCGGACCAAACAGACGGACAGACAGACAAAAATTTTAAAAATTGTTATTTAGTTATAAATACCGTATTTACTTTCATATGCATTTAGTAAAAAGCTGTTATTTTAACATTACAAACAGACACTTTAATTTTATTTATTATATAATTTGTAATAATCTACAAATTATTTACAGAAAAATATTTTCGTCTGCTACGACAAGTTCTGAATTCTTTATTATTAAATTTAACTGTGTAAAAAATATCATTCTAATGAACATGATTTTTTTTTAATAAACTGTTGGGAAACAAGGACAGGGTACTATGAAACCGATTTTGTTTATTTTTTTGTAAATTAGATCAGCTACTTTGCAGTTTATGTGTTCTTTTTTAAAGCAACAACGAAAAATCGGTTTCAACACCCTCAAAAACCATGAAAATGACATCCATGACGAAAAAAATGATACCTATTGCAGCCGCCATCTTGGATTTACTTTTTGTTACCACTATTGCACTATCAGCTTTTTAATAGCCTCAAAACCGCCGCATTCTGGATGTTCAAATAAGTTCACGAATTCATTATGATCAATCACACGGACTTATAAATTCGATAACGATTATAACAATGACAATAAAAATCATTCTTACCTTTCAAAATCAGTAAGAAGCTTAAAATAAGATTAAGAAGAGAAGCCGAGTTCAAACAGCCGTATACTACGCAATACGTTCGTGGCATTTTTAAAGTCTTGAGGCGACACTCGCTACTGAGAACACCGCGGCGAACGCTTAGAAGTCTCGTCGGTGCGCATGTTTGTGTGAGTGTGCCGTTTCGAGCGTTTGTTCGAAGTTTCCTTACTGTTCCTACTATATATTTACTGTGCCGCAGTGGTGTGTTGTTGCAGCAGCTGGAGCCGCTGCTCGCGGTTAGCCGCTACCGCAAACCGCTTATGTGTGGGAGACGCTTTATTCGTGTCAAATCAAATATAAAAAGTGTTAATATGGTTTACTATAATTTTTGTACGAACAGTAATAGAACAAATAAAAATATATAATTTTTTAATTATCCCAAAGGCTCCACTAGGTTAGTAGTAACTTTACTATAACTTATTATTTACCTATAAGTAATTGGATAGTTATGTTTATAATTGAATAATTACGTTTATAAAATAAATACGTAGGTTCATTTTTTTAATTGTTATTATTTCAGACGGCAAGAGTAATTAAAAGCTGTCGAACAAAAAGATCTCCTTTCAAAACTATTTAAATAAAATAAAAACTATGTCAAAAACTTTTTGATTACAAAAAAGACAACAATATATAGTCTTCGTAGGGATCAGTTCGAAAAACCCTGTATTAGATTTTCTAAAAAAAGGCCTGCAAAATATTTATTTGAAAATGATTGTCCAAAACTCAACTTGCTGAAAAATACCGGTGTTGTACCGGTGCTTGTTTGAGTTCCAGCCAATGTGAGAATCTATCTGAAATGAATGTACTCGTATGAATTGCTCGAGTAAACATTTTACAAATATTTTTATCTGGAAAGAAACATAATATTATCATTACACGATATTTACAATATTGGTAATGAAATATGAAAATGTGTGCAAGATTGTATAATATTTGTTATGCCATATGAGTGCCTTCCGATAGATTATAAAAAAAAAACTACATTAGATTCATAATTTACCATTTAATTAAAATACAACAATTTGTTGAAGAACAAAAATTATAAAATAAATCATAAGTAGATAATAAAAGCTTTACCAGCTAGGTAGGCCTAGGTAAACGTTTTGTTTATTTAATTTTATCCTCCTGTGCCAACCCAACTGAAATAAGTAAAAATTTTGACAGCTCTTTAAAAGCTTTGCTTCTGTCACAGCGGTGACACTCTCTGTACGTGAGAGTTGAAGCGCCGGTGACATTAGGCCGGAGCATGTTACGCTAGGGTTGATACCAAACCGGAATGGAATATTATAGGCTTGTGCCAAAGAAGATACATAGTAGGTATATGTTATTTAATCTAAACTTATGTATTTAGATAGTGAAAGATACGATCAATTTTAAATCAACTTTTATTAAATATCTTTACAAATGCGGAAAATTAAAATTTCCGACAAAACAAAATATGCACGACAGTTAATGATAATCTTAAATAATAATTAACCAACACTTAGTATTTCAGTACGCAATAATCAGTATTACTTACTACCCTTTAAAAATTACTTAAATTAATTACTTATTATTTTTGATTCGCAAACGAGGATAAATGTAGATGTCTATGGGCCACAGCAACCACTTACCATCAGGTGGACTGTGTGCTCGTTTGTCACTTTATCCTATAAAAAAATTACTTACTCTTATATATTTTTGGCGTTTTCGATGACTTTTATAATTTTTATTATTATTTCTAACTATTGAAAAAATTTGTAGCCGTATGTATATTTTTTTAGAAAATCCATTAGGAAGTATAGATAGATTGATAGATAGATAACACTTTATTGTACGCCAAAAAATAAAATAAATATTAACAAAAATGAGAAAAATAAATGTGGTACAATGGGTAGTCTTATATCTAAGAGCGATCTCTTCCAGACAGCAGGCATATGTTCAGCAGTGGACTGTGAGTGGCTGTAATGATGATGATGAAGAAGAATGCTTAGACCACCACAACACGGAATAAGGTAAATCCTTCCATCTTAGGTGATGCCTATGTCCAGTAGTGGAACTTTACAGGATAGTAATTAAGAAGAAGAAGCAAAAAGATTATTGTTGATACTTTGAAAACTATTTATTATAATAAAGAATCCCTAAACGAACTGATAACATTATGCGTTGTAAAGTGATACAAATAACATTCAATATTGCACACAATTATTGAAATTTGATTATAAATTGTTTTTACTTTTAGCTCGATTGATTTATTGTTTGACAGCGGAGGCAATTTTAAACAGCGATTCGAGTTATGATTAATTGATAAGGTATAGGTAAGACATACCTACATTGATAAAAAAAAAAAATCTCCTACTGTTAATATTTATCGGCCAATGTATCAACGTACCAGATTGGTGATCAGCCTAGTAATAATTTCCTCCAAACCGAATTACGGTCACTATTTCAACTGAGACTAGCCATCTACGTAGGAAAAGTACACGAGCACGATCGCCATACCAATTCTCTTCCCCGTGTCTTTCCCCACCTCTCTTTACGCGTCCATAGTCGGCTCAGCATGTCCATTCGGAGAAGGAGAGGCCACAGCAGGCCAGCTAAGTGAGTTCCTCTTTAGTCACCGTGGGTAACGAAGCCATAGCTGCTAAACAGCCACGACAAGGCCACAACCCGAAGGGGATGTAAACTTTTGTCCTAACTTAATATTTCCATCAGGGCATCCTCTAACTTATACGTTGCTTATTGAGATAGTTCTCACATTTTCGTTTACGCAAGTAACATTTGAAAGCCGTGGTAGCTGAGATAGTTAGCGCTCGCTGTAAGCTTCACAGTACGCGGGCAACCCGCATTCGATCCCCCGACGGCAACAATGAAATTGTTAATTGCAATTTTAAGTGATGATTTACCTCGTGCTCAGTAGTGAAGGAAAACATCGTGAGGAAACCTGCATGTCTGAGAAAAAAGAAAATAAAATATTTCGCAGACATGTGAAGTTCGCTAACACGCATTGGGGCAGCGCTGCGTACATTTCCTTGCCCTAAAACCCCCTCAGAAATGAGAGACTAAGAGTCTAGTGGGTCATATATATATATATGACAATAGAGTTCAGCTTTAGACGTGTAATGGATTGTTATGATGACGATATATTAGCAATTTGCAGCACATTTTGGTAACAGTAAAAAGATACTACATTAATTATTAGTTTCTATATACAACGTCACAAACAGAATGCCTGCTAGAATTATAATTATAAGACACACGTGTTGAGACTAATGAGCACCTTTGTTCCAAACAAAAAATATAATGGCAGAGCGCAATGCACACGATAAGTTGTATTTATCCCTCTTATTAATCATATTGCATTACATATTTGCCTTTCTTTCTTAAACATACGTAAATAATGAAAAAACTATCACATATTCTTAATTATTTTAAGAGTACCTAATAAGTTTTTACGATACATAATGGAAAATATATTTAAACGAAATTTCATATTTATAAAAAATATAAACTGTGTTCAGTATATTCGTATCGTTGTTTTAAAGGGGACGTTAACTCAAATTAAACTATACCTTTATACCTATTAGATGCACATTGGACAAGCCCTTACGGAAGCGCCTCTATCATAGAGACATCATAATCATATTATTATATGTTAATTATCTTGAATCAATAACGTTATTGTTATATAATTATCTTGTACCCACACTCTTAACACTGCTTACAATTGAAATAATATAAAACACAATAATTTGAAATTAGATCGAATAAAGTGTACGAATTTTTTTTTAAATAAGGAAATGTGAATAATAGAGAACGTAATGCCCTTAAATAGATCCTTGAAATAAAGTGGATACTTTCGTACAATAGATTTGATTTTCCAGTTACCGGCGACCACATTAATACACCTTTTTATCAATAACGGTGTTAGAACCGGCCTCGAATACATTCAGCCAACGACGAGTGAAAGTCGCAGACGCAAACCACGTTTCAATAGACGACGACGTTTCGGTGGATATTTAATCTAATTCACCATTTTTACGTGTGATAAGCAAACAAACAAACAAACGGTGCGCGCCAACAACGTAGTGTCATATCACGGCTGACAAGCTCTGAAGCTGATCGGACGCCAGTGTAATAGTGCGCGGCGCACGATCGTCGCCTGCGCAGCGTTGCCGACTGTTGGTGTATTGGTTCAGTCGATACCATGTTGACGGCAAGTGTTCTTGTGGTGCTGGCGACGTTGTCTCTGGCCACCCCCGACCTAAAATCCATCACGCCTAGTTCAGTGACCGACAACGCCCTACCCGCCGAACAATATTTCATTGAGAAGATTTTCGACAAATATGGATATAAAGGGGTCATTACATTTGAGGTAAGTGAGAATTTAACTCCTCAGTCTTATTAATAGTCGGCCACATAGAAACATTAAATATCTTTATAAATTTTCTAAAAATGTATAATATGATCAACGAAGAAGCTCGGAAATAAGCTTACAATTTTTATAAAATTATAACAAAACATAAATGTAGCTATAATAAACTTAAAACATGTTCCAGCTTTCACATTTATGTGATATACGCTTTTCCCGCCACAACTCTGTTGTTGGTCAACGGAAAATTTCTAAACTATTTTCTATATTACTTTTCCCTGTTACATAAACGGAAGTTCATCGAACTTAACATCGAAAGGTGTATTTAATCAAAATCTTATCTTAATCGAAAAATATCATCGTATCTTTATTTAATTAAAGCTACCGATATGTTATTAAGGGCATATTGGTAAAACTTAATTCAAGACTGCGCGTACAGATTTGTTGATGAGATAGAGACATTAAAAAATATCAAATGATGTCTTAGTGTCCCTTTTTAAAATATCTGAATTGTTTTTAGATGCACTTATTAAAACATAACAACGTGTTAATTTTTTTAAAACCATGCAAAACGATTGTTCATATTACGTTACGATGTTATTATTGAATATTGTACGAGTATACAAGAATACCAGATGATTATTGTTGCCTGTCCGTAGATTGCGGAAAGGGAAGTCGTGAATTTCAATTCCAATCGCGGACACTGCGAATTCACAAGAACCCTCACGTCCGTCTTGATTATTTTGATTACATCTTGATTCTAAATATATTATTAACCATTAAAGTAAATAAGAGTCTAAAGATGACATTTTAAAGATTGTTTGTGAAGTTTGTTTATTTACATTGTCTGTCACAATGCGTAAGTGTTTTACTTTTTGATTGACTCGTAACAATTGTTGATTATTATCTTTGTTTATTTTCCATGATATAATAATTATTAATATCATTGCAACGTTACAATATGTTTCTGTTTCTGTAAATTTTATAATCCAATGTGGAGACAGGGTTGATAGAAACTTTTTTCAAAGTTTTTTTAATTCCACTTAAATTCCAGTAAACTTCTCTAAAATCTGAGTTCAATTTTAAATCAAAATAATTAAAGAATATATTTTAATGGATGACCATAACATTCTACAAAGTGGATAACTAACCAATTTGCCTGGTTATAAATTTTTTTAAAGTTATTGATTTATTAAAAAGGTTTTAGTCCTAGATCAAAATTATTGATTATGTTATGTTAAGCTTTCACAGGGTATAATAACAATTCAGTTCTGCTGTGTTTCATATATAGGCATCCTTTGACTTATATATTACTAGCGTAGGCATCCCACCTTAGTCCTCAGGGATGACAATGCATCTGCATTTTGATTCTTAATCAAGGATAGATTTTTTATATGGTAGAGCCATGGTGCAGCTATATCAGTAGTATAGTTATAGCACGAATGAGTCGGCTCGACCGGGAATGGACTTCGCTCTCACAGAATACCAACGTAAAATAGCAGCTTAACGCTGCTGTATTTCCTATGGTAAGTGTAGAGAACCGGAGACTCTTTTTACTGTACTCGAGGATAGATGTACATAGGTGTCTATGGGCCACAGCAAACACTTTTTTTTTTTATAGAATAGGGGGCAAACGAGCATGCGGCTCACCTGATGGTAAGTGACTACCGCCGCCCATGAACAACCGCAACACCAGGGTAATTGCAGATGCGTTGCCGACCTTTTAGAAAGGTGTAAGCTCTTTTCTTGAAGGTTCCTAAGTCGTATCGGTCCGGAAAATTCGCTGGTGGTAATTGATTCCACAAGGAAGTCGTGCGAGGGAGAAAACTTCTTCTAAATCGCACAGTGGTGGACCGCCAATCATCCAGATGGTATGGATGGTAACGCGAGTTTTGTCGCGATGTGCGATGGTGAAATTGAGCGGCTGGAATTAGTCCGAACAATTCCTCAGAGCACTCCCCGTGATAAATGCGATAAAATACGCAAAGAGATGCAACATCTCTACGCAGTGCCAGTGTATCGAGCCGATCAGAAAGAACTCGGTCGTCGACGATTCGAACCGCTCTGCGCTGGATGCGGTCAAGTGGAAGGAGCTGGCACTGGGGTGCCCCGGCCCAGAGATGAGAACAGTATTCCATGTGAGGCCGAACTTGCGCTTTGTAAAGTTGCAAGCGATGTGCCGGCATGAAATACTGTCTCGCTCTGCTGAGCACGCCAAGCTTTTTAGAGGCCAATTTGGCCTTCCCTTCCAAGTGACCACGAAACTGCACACTATTCGATATGTCGACGCCAAGGATTCCGATACTGGCTGAGGCAGTAAGGGGAGTGCCTTGAAACTGAGGAGATACGACAAAGGGGTTCTTTTTAGCGGTAAACGCGCAAACTTGTGTCTTCTGGGGATTGAACTGGACTAGATTTAGTCGGCAATCCGAGACTTTGTTAAGCAAAGACTCGACTTCAGACACAAGTTTGTCCCGGTACTCAGCGACGTTTTCCCGAGAAATATTGGCACGGCCGGTATATAAGGCATCACCAGTGCTGTCGTCCGCATAGCAATGAATGCTACCAGTTAGCAACATATCATTGATATGCAGGAGAAACAGCGTTGGTGATAGCACGCAGCCTTGTGGAACACCAGCGTTGATAGGCTTGAAATCAGAGCATTCACCGTCTACTACGACCTTGAAACTTACCATCAGATACGCGTAACGGTAACACACGAGCATCTAGCTCTTTTGTTACCTTTACCCTATAAAAATATACACACACATATGTATATATATATACATATATAAATATATACATATATAAATATATATATATATATATATATATATATATATATATATATATAGGTATATATATATATATGTGTGTGTGTGTGTGTATATACTTTATAAATTTTTCGTATTGTGAATGAATCATTAATTGTCAATTTAATTATGAAAATAACTTTTAAGTATCTTCAAAGCACTTGATTAACACCTGTACGAAAGTATGCGTTGTCTTTTATTTTGAAAATCGCTTTTGTCTCGATAAAAACTGGAAAAAATATGCCAAAATAATGGCTATTGTTCTCTACAATTTAGAACGTCAGACTAGCACACCAATGTCTTGAATTTTGCAAGTGATATGAAAACTGTTTGAATATGGTGTAATTTCGTTCGTTGTTTTTTAATTAAAATATCTTATAAGAACTTAGTTAACATTATTTAACGTTGTGAGCATAATAAATAGAGTAATTAATAACTACATACAGTATTAGTTTTGTGTACATTCAATGTTAATTACATTTCTACAATGTATACTCAAGTACATGATTAAAATATACCTTCAGCATTGGTAGTACCTACATCACTTAAGATAATTCAGGTGCATCGCGTCTAATCTATTTTCTTTTACTGTTAAGGTGGCTTTGATATTTTATTTGTAAAGCTAGGATTTTAATTGTAGCTACTTTTTTTTTGTAAAGTGAAACACTTTATATTCTATTAAATTTATTTTGATTCCATCCACGTGCCTTTTATAATCTTATGTAATACACGTAAGTCATAATATGTTTGAACACTATGATGCTCTCCGATGCAATTATCAATACAAAGAAGATTGCCTATTTTCATTAGTGTAGAGAATACAATAAAATATATTTATATAGAGATTTGATAACACAGTGAAATAGAATTTAAAAGTAAATATTTTCGTACAAAAAGTTACATCATTATAAAGATTTACAAACATTAACATATCCTTTATTACCGGCACTTTCAAATCACCTAAGTATAATAAAACTATTCTAAACTGCTGTAAGCAATAAAAACAATAACAAGAAAGTGGTAATGTGTTTGTAAATATTATAACGATTACGTTTAAGATTAAATTCAATAAGATCAACTTCTGATGGGCTATGAAAGACTTATCATGGATATCGCTCCATGATAAGTTATTCATGTCATGACAATGTTCACCAAGTGAGTTATTATAAATTAAAAATAATAATTTCATTTGTCAACTTACCTATGAAATACTCATATGTAAAATTACTATTGAGGTTATAAAACTAATTCATTAACACTTATAATTTATTTTAAATCGAGCTATTTCTTAAATTAAAATACGTAATAATGAACATTCTGCCTTAAAATTCAGCTGATTTGGATTTGGAACTGAAAACAATTTATAATAGCATATTAAGTAATACAAATAATAATGAACATATCAATATGTAAAATATCACATGCTAATCAGTAATTTTATAAAAGACAATGTGTCTTTTATAAAATTACTGATTTTTAAATAAAAATTGGTTATGTCACTTTCCTCTAATAATTAATTTTGTAATCAATGAACTGTGAAAGTTGACTAGAAGTTTAAAACTTGCTGTCACAGTTGTAGAGGAGAGAGAGTTATCGCCGTAACATTTCTTGTAATTGGCAAGGCTCAATGAATAATACTTCAAATACATATGTTGATAATAATAGTATTTTAAATAAATATATTGAATGTATTGCGTATTAAAAAATAAACTTTCTCATTCTTATTCTTGCACAATGGTGGCAACGTAAAACACCGTAATAATAAAACAATCTAAATAACCCAAAATGACAGTGAAGAATATTTCCTTTAAGCTTGAATATTTAAAAAGATTTTTAAATTTCTATAAATATTGTCTGCAGTGTGTAACACGCTCAACTCCAAGGAATTACTTTCTTGGAAAATATAAACTTTATTTTGACTGCGTCGTCGGTCTAGTCGTCGTAAGTGCGACTGCTGTTGGTCATGTGCTCCCGGTGATCAGTTATTGGGTTTTTCTGTGAAAAATTCTCATTTCAGCGAAGTTTACGTGGTAGATGCCATGCTGCAGGTTTTTAATGGTTGCAGCACGAATTGATCGGTTCGACCGGGGAAGGACCACGCTCTAACAGAATACTAGCGTAAAATTGCAGCTTAATGAATTTTGATTTGCAAATGAAGATGTATATGTCTATGGACCACAACAACCACTTGCCATCAGGTAGACTGTATGCTGGCTTGTCATCCTTATTCAAAAAAAATATACGGACTTTTTAATTTAATAAGTGTATTACCAAGTCACCTTAGCACTCAAAATATGATTACGACAACTAAAATCCAAATCTAATTAAACTATCCAATCCATCCAATCCATAATAAACAATAAATCTCTTTTTTTGTTAAGGGTTTATTAAGAGAAGCTGCGTAAATAGCAAAAATAAGTATTACAAATAACTAAGAATATTAAAAAGCCATTAACCAAGATTTTCTAATATTGTTACTGCCCATTTTTTTTACTTGTTGAAAGGTTCTCTCCTCTATACATAACTGTTTCTCTTATCACGCACTTTACAAATGTTTTATTTAAGTGGTGGAGATAATTGAGGCTATGTGAATCGCATGTTTGTTTTTTGTCCGATAATAAAGCACTACCTCTCCTCTTTTGAATTGGTTGTAGTGATACCGGAAGCCCGAGGTGTACAAACATGGCATCGTAGAAGACTGGCGTTATACAAGAGATTATTCGTTATCGCTTTTTTTTAAATCAAACGTATTAACGTGATAATAATATTGGTTTGCTATTCTATATATATATATAGGTAATCTTAAACGTAACACTGAGTTACAATACAAATAAAAAGATTGCATTACAAATTTAAAAATGGAACTAATCCGTATTAGTCTCAGCTCTACTTTCAACACATAAAATACACCGGCTGAAAAATCGTAATTGTTTTCCGCATTCCGATATAATATAATGACAATGTTGCAATATGAGTAAATGTAAACATTTTGTTTTCTTATCAACTCTCATCAGGTCGTCAGTCCATCTCTAGGTCGCCCAACACTGCGCTTGCCAGTACGAAGCGGCCGCTCAACAACCTTTCTTCCCCAACGGTTCTTCGTGCTACATGCTCAGTCCATTGTCACTTCAGTCTACTAATCCATTTAGCTATATTACTTATCGGACATTTTATCCCAGGTAAAAAAACGGTACACATACTCGACGTGTTCCCAACAACTACTGGTATAGGTGTGACATGGAGATTAGATATTATTTTTGTCTTGTCCATGTTCATCTGAAGATCTACATATATGGCAAAAATAAAACAAAAATCTAAAAGTGCATGCCTCATGAGCATTTCATTTAATTTTGATGAAAAAAATAAATTGTATTCCTGATTTTTAAAATATATTATTTACAGGTTTTCAATTTAGTGCTCTATTATTTTAACAGGTAGTGTCACCTACAGGGAAAAAAATAATAATGTTTAGCAAAATAAATCGATTACACAAAGTATAAAATCGATATATGCTGTATGGTATGGTACATTTATCCTTTGTCTATCAAGGGCTAAAAAATATGAAAACGCCTTTAAATTTTTAAAAACAATAAAACTTATAAGAGTTGAAAACCATTTTATCAACAAACACGTTTTTACACGTTTTACGTACATGGCTATTGATATGAAATAGGGAACCAGTTGTTGTGATTCTGAAGCTAATAAAAAAAAACCAGTCTTGATACGTCAATTTTTTCTGGAGTTATCATGACCACATACAAAATCATCATCCGGACATCCACGTAAATTTTTTTTCAAACCGTTTTTTTATCAAAGTAGTAATATAAAATGATTTTTTAGAAAATATAAAATGGATTAATTAGTGTTTTCTTGATATACGGCTAGGTACTCATATTATCGTATAAGTGCAATATGGTTATGATAGAGAGGTATTTTAACAACACAAAATTGCTTAACCTTGCCTTTCGGGAGTAAAGCACTACCTAATAACGCTTTGCGTTATGAGGTGTGCAATGCATATGTATACAAGAGCTTATAGGAGTAAAGAAGTAAGTGAAATAAAAGTCTTAACGAAAGAAAAAAAAATATAATTTTTTTTATTTAAATAAACATTATTAACAGTGGTAGAGCCACGCGGCAGCTTTTGCTGTCGCACGGATGGGCCGGCTCGAACCGGGGTGGTACCACGACCTCACAGAAAACCAGCGTGAAGTAGAGGTTTACCTCTGCGTTTCGCTTGGTGAGTGCAGGTGGCCGGAGGCCCTTTTTACTGGATATGAGGCATTCCATCTTAGTCCTCACGGGTGACAACGCATCTGCATTTTGATTTGTAATAGAGGATAGATGTAGATGTCTATGGGCCGCAGCAACCACTTACCATCAGGTGGACTGTGTGCTCGTTTGTCACCCTTATCCTATAAAAAAAAAAAAAACGACGTGAGTTCAAGGTGAAATAAAAAAATGACTAAGCAGCAAAGAAGTGCACTTTGACAAGTTCTTTAAACATCAATTTTTTTAAACTTATAATTGTTTTGATTGCGCATGTCTAACGCGCAGTGGTAAAGATGTTATAAAGAGTTAGAGGGCCGAACATTTGGAAGTATTATGGGACGGAATTTTTAAGGTCAGGTTTTTTGTCAGAAAGAGGTTTTTGTTCAAATATAGTAGTTTGGAAACCTCTTACAAGGCAGTGGTGAAGAGAGTATCGGGGATAAAGCGACATCTTTGCTGTTGGGTAGGTTTCGTAGTCTGTTCGTATAAACATTGTAGCCTTACTTTACAGAGCTATATATTCTGTCAGTCTGTTACCTCTGAAAGGACTGTAGGAGTGGCCAAATTTCGATTGAATCGAAGGCTTTCTCATAGTCCACATACGCCCTACATAATTAATATTAAATTGTTCAGTATTTTGTATAACCTACCGTAGGGTATGTATGCCTATAACTATAGTGCTAAAGCCTTTTCGAAAAACCTCTGTAAAAGAATAAAAATATTCGCTGAGTTTTTCATAGCCATTTTAATACCACAAAACGCATTCGCTTGACCTGTTCCGACTCTGGTATGAAAGATCATATCTTAGAGAAGGTCTTGATTATCTCTTCCCATAGAAAATAAACAAGTGTAGGTGTAGAAAGTTTGCATTCAGCGGGGGCGTTCGGAAATTATATAAATGCCCCTCTTTTCGATGGTATATGTTATATGCCCGTGGTAATAGTAAATATACTCAGCAATTCGGGATCATTCAATACGTTGAAATTCGCATAAAGAGAAGAAAATATTTTCTTTAACATAAGAGTAACATAGATCTATTATTATTAGTTAATTAACATAATATATAGGTATACAATCATCTAACAATTATTGTTGTTGGGTTCGAGACAATTAAAAACTGCCGAGTGAATTACCAAAATTGACACTTTAATTACAGAGTACTAATTACAACTTAAACCACACTAATAATAAACCTAGCAAGCTAACAGCATAGCAAAGTGGCGAAGCAATCAGCTTTGTAGCGGTTTCTAACGGTTGCCGTTGAGCAACCAGTTTCAAAATAGGTGGTTCAGATGCCTGGGTGATCAGTAATCGATTGCTGAAAACAGAATTTGAAAATTCGTAACCGTTCTCGAGATAATCGTGGGACAGACGGACAGACGGACAGACGGACAGACGGACAGACGGACAGACATCGTGAAATCAATAAGTGTCTTCACAAGCTTCGCCACTTAATAAAACACAATTGTACTACTACTGATCACTTTAGTTTGCAGTTGTATCCAGTACATATCAGTCACGATTGACTAGGTGTCGATAGTTCCAGAAAGTTCTTCCATGGAAATTTCTAGAAGGACTCTCCTAGTTCTGCTACTCGATACTAGAGGGCGCTAGTGATACTAATTGTGACGCGCAACAATATATACACTTTATTTATTTAACCTTTATTGCAACAGACCAACCAGGGGATATATAAGTTATATACCCTTATAAATATTGCAATAAATATGTAATACTTTCGTTTTTAAATTATTCTAAATATTAATGTTATAATATAATATAATTCTCCTCAGTTTTATAAAGGCGTCAAAGCATCACAGTAGCGCCCCTTTATATGGAATTTTTTATGTGAATTATTTGCATTATTCGGGCATTAAAGAGTATGTTAGGGCTGAATCTTAATGACAGGTTGAGAAATTGTGTGATAAGAGAAGAGTGTGGTTTTCAAGATGATGTTGTGACCAGGATTAAAAAAGGAATGCTTCGGTGGTTTGGCCATGTAGAAAGAATGATTGAAGAAAAAGTGACAAAGCAAATTTATGTTGCAGAAGTGAACGATCGAGTCGAGAAAGGACGCCCTAGGCGAAAGTTTATCGACCAAAGTGGCGATACCCTTAACCGACGAGCATGTATACGTAGGTGTACGGATGTGGAGGAGGCGAGAGGTGTGTGAGAGGATCGTGCCAAATGGAAATCTGTAGTCTCTGCCTACTACTCTGGGTGACAAGCGTGAGTGTTTATGTATTTGCATTATATCTTATCAATTTTTTAAATCTCCATCCACTTTAAAATCATGTCAAATCTTAAGAAGTTTTTGGTTAAGACAAAAAAGTCAAAGCAAATGTCTAAATATAATTTTATTTTTAAGAGGTTTCGATAGCATAATCAGTGCAATCTGTTTTGAATCTTTTTAATCTATGTATCCACTTAATAACGTTACAATCTTTTAAGGAAAGCGTATATTCATTTAATAATCAAAATGCGATAAGCTTAAACACCCATCATCGGTGGCGTATTATCCTTAAGGTAAACTAGGCAGCTGAGCCGTGGTAGCTCAGATGGTTAGCGCTCGCTGTAAGTTCCACAAGGCTGTGTCCTATCACCAACGCTGTTTCTTCTGCATATCAATGATATGTTGCTAACTCATTGTTAACTCTCTTAACTCAATTCATTGCTATGCGGATGACAGCACTGGTGACGCTCTATACACCGGCCGTGCCAATATTTCTCGGGAAAACGTCGCTGAGTACCGGAACAAACTTGTGTCTGAAGTCGAGTCTTTGCTGAACAAAGTCTCGAATTGGGGGCGGCTAAATCTAGTCCAGTTTAATCCTCAGAAGACACAAGTTTGCGCGTTTACCGCCTAAAAAGAACCCCTTTGTCGTATCTCCTCAGTTTCAAGGCACTCTCCTTCTTGCCTCAGCCAGTATCGGAATCCTCGAAGTCGACATATCGAGTGACGTGCAGTTTCGTGGTCACTTGGAAGAGAAAGCCAAATTGGCCTCTAAAAAGCTTGCGTGCTCAGCAGAGCGGGACAGTATTTCATGCCGGCACACCGCTTGCAGCTTTACAAGGCGCAGGTTCGGCCTCACATGGAATACTGTTCGCATCTCTGGGCATTGGCTCCCCAGTACCAGCTCCTTCCACTTGACCGCATCCAGCGCAGAGCGGGTCGAATCGTTGACGACCGAGTCGTTTCCGATCTGCTCGATTCATTGGCACTGCGAAGAGATGTTGCATCCCTTTGCATTTTCTTTCGCATCTACCATGGGGAGTGCTCTGAGGAATTGTTCGGATTAATCCCAGCCGCCAAATTTCACGAACGTACATTGCGGCAGAACTCCCGATACCATCCACACCATCTGGATGATTGGCGGTCCACCACTGTGCGATTTAGAAGATGTTTTCTTCCTCGCACAACTTCCTTGTGGAATTGATTACCATCAGCGATTTTTCCGGACCGATACGACTTAGGGACCTTCAAGAAAAGAGCCCACTCCTTTTTAAAAGGCCGGCAACGCATCTGCAATTCTCTCCCTGGTGTTGCAGTTGTTCATGGGTGGCGGTAGTCACTTACCATCAGGTGAGCCGCATGCTCGTTTGCCCCCTCTCCCATAAAAAAGTTTCACAGTACGCGAGAAACGCGGGTTCTATCCCCGCCGGCACCAATGAAATTGTTAATTGCAATTTTACCACGTGCTCAGCGGTGAAGGAAAACTTCGTGAGGAAACCTGCATGTCTGACAAATAAGAAAAAAAATATATTTCGAAGACATGTTAAGTTCGCCAACATGCATTGGGGCAACGCGGCGGACTTTTCCTTGCCCTAAAACCCTCTCAGAAATGAGAGGAGGCCTGTGCCCAGCAGTGGGACGTATATAGGCTGTAACTTTACTTTTTTATTTTAAACTAGGCACGTGCCTAGGGGCGCTAGGTTACAAAGGTGCGGGCGCAGCAGTTTTTAAATAAAAACCATCCGTGAGTGTCGTGGAACACTCGTTTGGAACGAAGTTCCTTTTGTAGTATATTATTATCGATAAACGTATTATATTATTGATCAACAAATACAAATCAATGAGTTACTAGCGTCTATTAAAATGAAGGTTCATTTAAAATAAAATAATATTTTTTTCATGGCAAGATAAGAAAAAGTGCGAAGGAGATGAATATTATTCCATCTCGCTTCCTTATAGCCGCCAAGGCCCTCTACGTCAGAAGGAGTCGTGACGGAAAAATCTTACACTTTTTCTTGTCTATCCTCCATCCGCCAAATTAGTACCTACTGTCCGATAAGGAACTTCGTTCCAAAATATTAAGTAAGTACCTACTTGCTTGTCTACTTGATTATTACTTCTACTTCGCCCTCACTCTCTTATCACATTTTTCATTCACGCCCACCTGTTACGAGTCCTAATTATTTTAAAACTTTTTTTTTGCAAAAAGGTTTAATTTCTCCTGTTGTAGTTATTGTACGCACTGGCCAGAACATTAGTAAATGCTTTAAAAAGCAAAGTTATGAAATGTTTTTTTTTTATTTCATTCGTTTTTATATAATTATGCGTAATATTGCGTTATTCCATAATGCAAAAAATATGCCAACTTTTGAATTTGAGTTTAAATTTAGGTTTTCATAAAAATTTTGCCTTGACTGCCTTGTCTATCGTGATAAGTATGCATTGTTACTGCAAATAAACTGAGAAAGCCAACAATAAACGCCACTCAAGTTACTAGGACTGTTACTTTAATTGAAACTGGGCACACCTACAAATATGTGGACCAAACATTACGAGTATCGAAATCTATGGTACACCGAGTTGCCAAGAGATATCGGTAGACCTGACAATATAAGAGACTCGCAGGACAAGGACGTAAACGGAAAACTGTGACCAGAGATGACCGGTTCATCGTCACTAGCGTGCTTAGAAACCGGAACTTAGCTTATTCTGATATAAGAACGAAGCTCCAAGAATTTCGAGAGGTTACACTAAGCACCTAAACTATGAGAAAAATACTAAAATCGCCCGTAATAAATTCACACTTACCTGCCAGATCAGCTTAAGACGCGGCTCAGAAGGGAAATCGGTCTGTATTTCTTCAAGAGACCATTGTCGCCTTTCTTGAAGAACAAAACCACCGCACTTCTGCTCCACGTCTCCGATATAGTCCACGGAGCAGGACGGAATTAGAGAGCTTCTGAAGGATTTTGAGTACCGGGTTCCACCCTCTTTCAGGAGCTCCGCTGTAAATACATCCTCGCCTGGGGCTTACCGTTTTTAAGGTGCTGGAGAACCATTCTATACTCGCTCATATTGACGTCCAGAATATCATCTGAATAGTGTCGGATAAGACTTGCTCTTGGATCGTTACTCACACTTGCATGTGGCTCCAACGATGATGTGTACAGCTTCCCGTAGAACCTCTCAATCTCACTCCAAAAGTCAAGTGTCCCGGAAACGACGCCGCCACACTCGGTCTTCAGCTTCTACAGACAGAAACAGACAGATCTCTAGCTAAGACTTTGGAGCTCTGATTCCGCTCGATTGCTTCCAATACGTGCTATATTGAAGTTGCGTAATTCTCGACGCATGCATTTCGAGATCTGTCTGTTCAGTTGCCTGTACAATGGTATCGGAGTGTATATAATCACAAGGTATTCTCTGCAACTCTAATTCATTCACAGACATTCACAGGCAACTCTAAAAGGAACTATTTTATTGCTTATCTATACATATATACAAATAAATAAAAATGAAGTGTCTGTTTGTAATGTCAGAATAACAGCTTTTTACTAAATACATATGAAAGTATATACGGTACTTATAACAAAAAAAAAAAACAATTTTTAACGGCTGGACCGATTTTTACGCGACTTTTACTGGCAGATAGCTGATATTATAAGGAGTAACTTAGACTACTTTTATTTTAGAATAAGAATTGGGTTACGCGCAAAAAAATTAAATCCCATGAAATCCAGTCGTAATGAATTCCACGCGGGCGAAGTTGCGGGGAACATCTAGTATTGATATATAATTTAATTTTGAAGATATTAAACTTTGAAAAAAATAAACCGCACCGCAAATCGTCTGACTACAACTGATATGTTTAACTCTTTCAGGGTTTCGAGCACTTGCTGGACAGCCTCGGCCTGGGCGGGCGAGTTTTCGCGTCTCCTCACGACTTAGCTATACACCGTGTCAATGGTACCTTTCGCCAGATGCACGATACGCAGCACAGACATAAGCGATCGCCTACATTAGGTTAGTAGTATAGTATTTATCAGTTTGTGAAACTTCTTAGCTCTCAACATCATTTTTCCTTACGGACCGCGGAAAGGCTTTCCCTCCGATTTCCTGTGTACTCTCTACTTTTTTTATTAAATCTTCCTTTACTTATTCTAGTTGTCAAGCGTGAAACTCTTAACTTCTGTCTGTTAGACTTACTTTAGCCTTAGTTTTGTTAAAAAAACATTTTAATAGGAAACACTAAAATATAGTAATTATCTTTAAGGAACATTATTTGTCTTCCTAACTTCTCTCTTTTTATCCTTCATTTATGGTTATTGACATATCGCTAAAAGACTATTGTCATTTAACACAATTAGAAAACGCTTTATTATTATTGTGCACGGTGCATACTATTCGTTAATCTTTCACCATTTTCCCCTTCATAATTAAAGTTATCTAAATATCTTGGCGGATTGGCCATCTACGAGTATATTAGCATAATACTAGTTTGATCAATAAGTTTTCGGAATGGGACACTTATCAATGAGTTATAGAACTGCGTTCTATTTATTTCGAATCTCAAGTTCGTTAGTAACCACGGTCAAAATAAAATTAAAGTAAAAACCTAACCTACCTAACTTTTACTTTTTCAAACTTTATATTTTACGGGAATTTGATTCGTATGCAAAATGGAGGAACTCGAAATTCGTGCGGTTATTAAATATTGCTGCCTGAAAAATGATTGTACATACAGTATGTTTGAAGAACTGCAGTCTGCTTTGCCAGACAATGCTCTGTCTTATTCTACAGTGGCATACTGGTGCGCTGAATTTAAACGCGGCAGACCCACTTGCAATGACGACACTCGCTCCGGGCGTCGAACAACGGCCGCTACCCAAGAAAATATTTAAAAAAATCTCTTGACCCTGCAGGCCATCACTGGAACTTACCGCCATGTTCGATCTCAAAACGCTCGATAAATATTCCAAGTTCCAAATCTCGAAGAGCTCAAAACTTTGTGAAGGAATAACTTTCGAGCGTTTTGGGATATATCTTTATATTATACAAAAATTACGTGTCACATTGTTTGTCCGCGACGAACTCCTAAACTACTGAACTGATTTCAATGATATTTTGCACACTCTGTGCAGTTCGGTCCAACTTGAGAGATAGGATAGTTTTTATCCTGATAAGTGACACTCAATATATTTTTTTTACGAATTTAAGGACTTTTTATATGAAGGGTTGTCGAAAAGGGCAGAACAATGTCGGCCTCGCCAGCTAGTAATATATACTTATATTTAGAACAACACTTTTTTAGAAATTAAATGTCATCGATTTCCCCTCAATGCATCAACCGATTTTGAAGCAGTTTGCAGCAATCGACGTCGTTTTTTGTGTTAAAGAGCTGACTAAATCTTGTAATTCATCGTTATATCTGTTTAAAAGTTATTCAAAAAAAAATTTAACAAAAATTTTATTTTTGTGATTTCTCAAAATCTTCTGGTCCGAATCAATTCAATATATTTTTTAATTTATTTCAACTCATACTTTAAAATTCAAAAACGTGGCCGTGCATTGGATTCCTCGAATATTAACAGACACCTAAGAGAAAGCAAGAGTTGACATTTCAAAGCCAAATTTAGCAATAATTGAAGAAGAACCAGAATATTTTTGCGCTCATACGTACGTTACCGTAAATGAAGCAAAGTGACCGTCTTCCCCGCCAGCCAAGAGATTGTAGGTGCCTCGGTTCGCTTGAAAAATAATGGCCTCTGTCTTTTGGGATCAGGAAGGTATAATAATGATCGATATTAAGTAAAGGAGAGACAATAACCGGAGATTGTTGTACATCATTAATCAAAAAACTACGCGAAGAAATAAAAATGAAACGTAGAGGAAAATTGCCCATCGATTTGATGTCGTAGGCGCTACTATCCGAACTGCTGGGTTTCACTTGATCTAGCACACACCATATTTTCCTGACCTAGCTCTGAGTGGTTTTCACCTTTTTACTCACCTGAAAAAGCATTTGCGTGGTATAAAATTAGACGGCGACAATGAGGTGATGTGTATTGGCCTTTTTTCGACTCCCAGGATAAAGCCTTTTCTTTTCAAAGGGAATTAAGCAACTTGCAAAACGCTGTTCAAGGTGTATAGCTTAAATGGCAATTACGTTGAAAAATAAATACAATATACATATGTTTCGTTGCTTTTCAAAAAACTTATTGATCAACCTAGTAACAATAAGTTTGTTTCCTTGGTATACATTGTGTACAATAAAAAGTAGTATATTTTATTGTTTTGTAAAATTCAGTCTTGGGACACCTGGCAACTTCAAACAAAGAAACCTACAAATATGTTGTCACTTCTCACCAACTTTCATGCAGATCGGAGCATCAAGGTCGTAGTAGACGGTGCATGCTCCGATTACAAGCCCATTAACGCTGGTGTTCCACAAGGCTGTGTGCTATCACCAACGCTGTTTCTTCTGCATATCAATGATATGTTGCAAACCAGTAACATTCATTGCTATGCGGACGACAGCACTGGTGATGCTTTATACACCGGCCGTGCCAATATTTCTCGGGAAAACGTCGCCGAGTACCGGAACAAACTTGTGTCTGAAGTCGAGACTTTGTTGAACAAAGTCTCAGACTGGGGGCGACTAAATCTAGTCCAGTTTAATCCCCAGAAGACACAAGTTTGCGCGTTTACCGCTAAAAAGAACCCCTTTGTCGTATCTCCTCAGTTTCAAGGCACTCCCCTTGTTGCCTCAGCCAGTATCGGAATCCTCGGTGTCGACATATCGAGTGACGTGCAGTTTCGTGGTCACTTGGAAGAGAAGGCAAATTGGCCTATAAAAAGCTTGGCGTGCTCAGCAGAGCGGGACAGTATTTCATGCAGGCACACCGCTTGCAACTTTTTACAAGGCGCAGGTTCGGCCTCACATGGAATACTGTTCCCATCTCTGGGCAGGGGCCCCCCAGTGCCAGCTCCTTCCACTTGACCGCATCCAGCGCAGAGCGGTTCGAATCGTCGGCGACCGAGTTCTTTCCGATCGGCTTGACTCACTGGCACTGCGTAGAGAGGTTGCATCTCTTTGCATGTTTTATCGCATCTATCACGGGGAGTGCTCTGAGGAATTGTTCGGACTCATTCCAGCCGCTCAATTTCACCATCGCACATCGCGACAGAACTTGCGATACCATCCATACCATCTAGATGATTGGCGGTCCACCACTGTGCGATTCAGAAGAAGTTTTCTCCCTCGCACAACTTCCTTGTGGAATCGATTACCACCAGCGATTTTTTCGGACCGATACGACTTAGGGACCTTCAAGAAAAGAGCCTACTCCTTTTTAAAAGGCCGGCAACGCATCTGCGATTCCCCTGGTGTTGCAGTTGTTCATGGGCGGCGGTAGTCACTTACCATCAGGTGAGCCGCATGCTCGTTTGCCCACTCTCCTATTAAAAAAAAAACTTCTTAGCCCCGAGATAGAGCCTGTACTCATACTAGCTCTTTATACGCTACCGACCGAAAGAACACGATTTAATTTGTGCCGAAAGGCAGAAAATAAGTAAAGACGGTCTTTGGGTACCTACCCAGACCGATGTATAGGCAAAAAAGGAGTCCTACCACCTAGTAGATTAAACAGTGTAGATTTACAGAAGATTTTAATATTATCTTTAATATTAATTTAAAAAGATTGTAATATTAAGTCTCGTCGCTACTTTAGCGCTGTTCTCCGTGGCTGAATACATCTGGCTCATACGCAATGTTTCTCACCGTTTTCTTCAACTAATACAACACCAACAAAAAAATTCACGAAACATTTTCATCCTTGGAAACACGTATAAATTGATTAAGTGAAATGCGGAAATTTATGACTAATTTTGATTCAATGGGTTGCCGACAAAAATAGACACATCATTGAAACAATCCTTGAGCGGAAATGATCACTGCGCTATTCGTTGGCCTTTACGGTATTTAGTTACACTAAAGTATAATAGTGTGTGAACTGTTGTAGCTCAGTAGGAAAACATTGAATTGTACGAGTACGGGTTCATTACAACGTATCCCGTCAAAAATTTAATAAAAGTTATTTTAGTTTTGAATACAACAATAGATCTGGTCCGACGATTGTGGGCTCCTAGATTATAAGGCTATAAACAAAGTAAATTTCTTCTAAATGCACATGAAACACTAATAGTTTAAATTAATTTAGATTTTAAAGCTAATTTTCATTTTAAAATAAGAATATAGATATTTAAATGATCATAGAATTATAAATATTATTTCACGAGATGCTACGCCCTTTAGGGTAATTTAATTTTTGTCACATTCTCGTGTTAGGACTCTAGAGTTGTGGCAACATTTGTCATGATGGGAGTAAATAGTGTCCGACCCTTATGAATGTACCGATTTAGTTCTTTCAGTACAGTCAGATGTAATTTAAATAAAAATATTAAGGTTCTGATCACGGAACTACCTTAAATTATATTATTTTATATATTTTATAATTTATAAGTAATCTATATTATACGTTCCATCTTCCATGCCTGGGCACAGCGTAGGCCTTCTCTTCCGTGCCGATGTAGTGCTTGTTGGCAGAGTCCTCGTTCTTGAAATATTTTATTCCTCCGACATGCATAATGGAACTTAATATTGCTATTGACAATTTCATCAATGCTGGCGGTGATCAAGTACTATGAAACTTATATACTATGAAATTGACGACAAGCGCATATTGTTTTCGTATCTTCGACACTGCCTCTATCCCCCTCTCTCTCTCTCTGTCCGATCACATTGCTTAGAATTAAAGAAGACGAGGATTAATACCCATAATATCTGTGTTAATAGAACAGTTTCTTAGTTTACCTAGAACACAATTTGTTTTTCTATTTAAAAATAATAATATTTAGATACTATATAGTTCAATATACTAAAAAATTAAACTAATAAAATAAACATTAACACACCCATCACTAAAAATAAATAAATTTGTAACTGATTTATTTTGGCAAAGTACTAAATCATAAACTTTATTATTAAAATCATCTGGAGAACATTGTAATTTGTAGGTAATTGCTGAACGGAGTGAATTAAAATTTAGCAGATAAGTAGATTATATCATGGGATAGGAGGGAAGTTTTCGCCAATGCTGGTGGTCCTATTTAGCTTATTGCTTTTTCTACGCAAGCAAAGCTGCAAGCAAAAACTAGTCATTACTATAAATTAAACTCGTACAAACAATTCAAATATGCCAAATGTAAACATAAAATATTATTTTGTCTGCTGGTTGTCGACAAAACAAACGCAATAAAGCAATGTTGCGTTTTACTGTGTTTCACTACTCTACCACTCCTCGTTTAAGTAAAGGCCTGTTTTCACTTTGATTAGTGATTAGTGCAGGTGATTAGTGCAGGTGCTTATTGTTTAGGATTAAACACGTGTGGACAGCGATTGATTAGTGCAAGTGATTAATAACCTGTGTAGTAAAGTGATTAGAAGCGTGTTATATTTTTTTCCGAGTGGACTGCGAGGGTCACGCCCCGCGCGCCCTTCCTTTTCCCTCACTCGCAGTATGCCTGCCACTAAACACGTTTGGATAGCAGTGCTAAACTGCTAAGTGTTTAGCGTTTAGCGTTGGACGCTCGCTTCTGTTAAAAAAATGTCCATACTTCCTGGTCGACTGCTAACAACTGAATTTACTAAACACAGCCACTAAACAGAATTGGACAGAAACCGAAACAGAAACAGAAACTTTTTTATTCAATATAGATTATAAATAATAATTATTGAAAGTCACTCTTTTGTATAATTACCACTGGTTCGAAAAAAGAAACCTCTGTCCTGGGAAGAACCAGCAAGAAACCCAGCGGGACTTCTTTTTTTAAATAACAGCTTACAGTCATGTCTGTCCTTGTCACTTAAGTCCGCCCTTTGTATTCTTTTGTTTAAAGGAATGCAATAAAGAATAAATAAATAAAAAAATTAACAACACAACAAATTAGAAATAGCTTGGTAGCGATCACCTCATTTCCAGGGGTTATTATCATCCATAAATTCCTTAATATTATAATAACCCTTTTTATACAAACTTAGTTTAATAAAGTTTTTGAACTTTCAGCAGCTCAAATTTTGTATATTTTCTGGAACTTTGTTGTAAAAGCGTATACATCGCCCCAAGAATGAATTCAACTCGATGGAGTCGAGTAACTGGTACTACTACCTTGTTCCTAGTATTTACAGAATGCATATCACTTATTTTTGTAAAACTCTGTTTATTTTTGTGTACGTACATTACATTTTCATAAATGTATTGAGAGGCCAAAGTTCATATATTAATTTCCTTAAATTTTCGTCGCAGCGACTCTTTAGGCTTTAAATCATAAATTGCTCTTATGGCCCTCTTCTGTAAAACAAATATAATTTTAGTGTCATCTGCGTGTCCCCATAGCAAAATACCATACGACATTATGGTATGGAAATAGCTAAAGTAAACTAGTCTAGCTGTTTCAACACTGGTTAGACTTCTAATCTTTTTTACAGCATATGCTGCAGAACTAAGTCTGCTTGCTAGTTTTGATATATGGGGCTCCATTGAAGCTTCGCGTCTAGTGTGATTCCAAAAAAAATGGTGGTATCTACAAGACTCAGTTTATCCCCATTTAAAATTACATTAGTATTTAATTGTTTGACATTTGGAGTCATGAATTTCATACATTTCGTTTGAGTGCCATTTAAATGCAAATTATTAACATTGAACCAATTTACTAATTTAGATATAGCATTATTTACTTCGTCATATTTTAGTAATTGTCGACTTAATTTGAAAATTAAAGAAGTGTCATCTGCAAATAATACTATATCATGGTTATCCCCTACTATGGAAGGTAAGTCATTAATGTATACAAGAAACAGAAAGGGGCCGAGAATTGAGCCTTGAGGCACGCCCATTTGTACCATCGACCCGGAAGAGCTCATATTGTTAATGACAACTTTTTGCGTTCTCTTACTTAAATATGAAATAATTAATTTAAGAGCATCACTTCTTACACCGTAGTGTTGAAGTTTCCTGATTAATGTTTCATGGTGAACACAATCGAAGGCCTTAGATAGGTCACAAAATATACCCAAAGCATCCTGTGAATTCTCCCATGCATTAAAGATATATTTAATCAGCTCAACACCGGCATCAGTTGTCGAGCGACCCCTTGTGAAACCAAATTGACACTGCTTACACTACACACTAAAAGTTAAAATGTTTTTATTAGAAATATTTTATTTTGTTATAACCAACCTTAAGAAATCGCCTTCCGATCGTGATGGCGGTCGCTGACCTGATTTTTTTCTTATATTTTGGACGTGATAATATAAAATATTTGCTGTACAAAAAAATAAATATTTAGGTTTATAAAATTATACATTACATTAATAATAAAAACAATTTATACCATACATATTTTATTGTGTATTGTGTACAAAGACATCATGTTTTAAATATGTAATCTATCTTCTATTACTTATTTCCTATAATAGTACTGTTCTCAGGTTAAGTCTGATATTGTTTTTTTTTTATTTTAATAGCGTTAAACTTCTTAATCGATATAGAGGCCAAAACACATTTTTCTTGTCTGTATTCAATTGAACACAATAAATAGGCTCTGAAACTACAGAATGGAACTTGATGAAACTTGGCATGGGCTTATAACTAATTACTTGTATTTAGTTTGAGTACCAAGAAAATTTAAAATTCTTCAATAATTACAGTAAATACATCACAGAAGCTACGGAAATATTAAAAAAAACATGCGTGAGTGTCGTGGAACACTTGGTTGGAACGAAGTTCCTTTCGTAGTATATTATTATTGATAAACGTAGGTATTAGATTATTAATTAACAAATACAAATAAATGAATTGCTAGCGTCTATTAAAATGAAGCGTCACAAGTGCGAGGGAGATGGATATTATTCCATCTCGCTCGCACTGTTGACGTATAGAAAGGGTGTCGTGACGGAAAAATCTTATACTTTTTCCGCATAGCCCCCATCATTCAAATTAGTACCGTGCCATAAGGAACTTCATTCTAATAATAAAACAAGCTCTTTCGAACTTATTTCTGCCCCTTTTTTATTTCACTCCTAAGGTCTGGAGTGATAATGCCTCTGGTTTTCTTTGTTTCAATTTGGTTGCAGGTATCTATTGACTGCAATATCTTCACTTATTATCAGCTGGATTGTTTCAAAGTCAAAGTCAAATACTTTTATACAAAAAAAATTGACTTTTACAAAGCCCTTTTCGTAAATCAAATACTACGCCAAATGTTTGCTTATGTACACTATATTATAAAAAGCTATATTAAATAATGAAAAGAATTCAGTTATACGTGGGGCATACTGAAAATTTTGTGTTACTCATAAATTTATATGTAAACTAATACATTTACTGCTTTTCAAAATAGAAGAAAGTTTTGAAAACACCAACGAAAAAACCATTGGTTTAAGCCCTTAAACCAATGGTTTTTTCTTTGGTGTTTTCAAAAATGGTTTGAACGAATAAAAAAGTGTTAAAATGTAATGGAGAATACTTTGAAAAGCAGTAAATGTATCTCATCAAATCTTTGATTTTAGTGCAGTCTGGATTGTGTGCTCCTGCACACAGTCCAGATTTTGATCACTTTGGATCACAAGCTCCACCTTTTTAGAAGCCAAAAACGACTTCTTGTTCGCAGTGTGCACCAAAACATTGTCATAGTGCAATATGATGCGACTTTTTGGTCGTTTTTCCCTAACTTTTTCAAAGACACTGGACAAACAAATGGTATGGTACCTCACTCAGTACCCGGCATAACCTGGATTTTGCTCATTTATTGGGATCCCTATGAGGGAAAAAAAGCAATATTTTTTTGCCCAAACTTCTTGCTGTCTTAATTTTGTTGGTTTGTTGTTGCCTTCGAATATCTATCTATACGGAAGGCTGTTGCTTTCTTGCCGGAATGTAACAACAATATATCCATGAAAAACCCAGCGGTAACAAAGTTTTCTAACTTTTAAATAGTAATTTTGTTTTTTAATTTGTTTTTAATCTACTCGAACCTCCTCATAGGTGACGCGCCGGTTTTCTTCAGTTAGCCGCGTGATAGTAGCCATATTTTCCTCCATGATCGCAGTTGAAGATCAACATTCACGAATTTCATGATGGAGAGAAATAGGGCAACGTTGAAAGTCTACGTAGCAACACCTTACGGTGCTCAAATGAGATACTTCCCTCCCAAAACCATTTTGAAAACGCAGTGCAGTCTTGCGGAGCGAGTCATAAAAAATCATCGCCCTAAAAATTTTCCGCATTAATTCTATTTTTACTACGAACTTCGACTTGTGATAAAAATCAGTTGACACGCGACATTATGCAATAAATTATTTTATACAATACTAGCGATCCACGCCGGCTTCGCTCGGCTGATTTCGGGATAATTCTTTATTTCTGTCCAATTGTCGAACGCTACTTGAACACACGATACGCTAATTGAACTATACCCTTCTATAAGTTTTACTGCAATCTGATGAACGGTATGGCAGCACATAAAATTCGAACAAACATATTTTTTATATATTATAAGATAATCTTTATATATAAAAAGTACGTGTCACGTTGTTTGTCCGCGATGGACTCCTAAACTACTGAACTGATTTCAATGAAATTTTTGGTCAATGTGCAGTTTGGTCCAACTTAAAAGATAGGATAGCTTATATAAATAGTATTCAATAAATAGAACCGATTTCAAAAAAAAATTGCAGACTGTGTGCAGTTTGGTCCAATTTGAGAGATAGGATAATTTTTATCCCGATAAGTGACCCTCAATTTTTTTATTGCTAATATCAGGAGTTTTTTTGGGAAAGCAAATGGTCGTTCGGAATGGGCAGAACAACGTCAGCCTGGTCAGCTAGTAATATATATAAAGACATGAGTGTCTGTTTTAATAAATATAACATTCAAAATTCGAACATTCATGAGCTGCTATGAACGCAGAACTTTCAGTGCGCCCTATCTATAAATAGATAAAAAATAATATATTGTTACCATTGTATTGTGAGCAAAACGCCAAACGGAAGGACCGCGCTGTCGCAAACTGCTATTATCCTATTATGATCCCGTGGGTGACTCTGGAGCTTGATTAATCATACGTCGACCCTTTACGTATAGTCCGAGCATTCCAACTAAACAAACTTTAAATTGTTTTAAAAATGTGTGTATATTTAAAAAAAGTTGAATGTCGTTTGTATGGTAAAGATGTCTACGTGAATTTAAGAGGCTACATACATATTACTATCAAGCTAAAACTGATTTACGTTCAATAGCCAAATATATAGACAGAACTTCAAACTGGTGTAAACATAATGTTATTGTATTATTGACCTCTCGTAATTAAATTATATACCCTCTCGTAATTATATACACTGATAATAAATTAAAACAACAGGATTTACAAAAATGCTCTCTTACACATTCATTTCTTGAATGATTTGCCAACTATGATACAAAAACAACAATTTGTACTAAGAGATATTGGTTTTAGAGGCAACAGGCACATTGGCTGCCTATCCACTTGTTCTATAGTTGTAAAAGTATTTATATACAGTGTTAGTTAGTATACATTGTTTAGATATGAATTAAATTTTACAGAAGACCCCATATTGAAAAAGTCATGCCTATCGCCCAGGGAGATACTGGAGGTGTATGGGATGGAAAACGAGCCGGGAGTCATAACTATCAACCCAAAAACATTTCTAGAAATGTGTCCTGCTCTTGTTTACCAACTGGACCAACGCTCCTGCTACAAAACTGAAGTTCCGGCACCTAAGTTAGAAAGATATTTAAGTAAGTATACAAAAAGACCATATAGGATATAAGCACACTACCTACATTGTTTAAAACTTTTTATTATTAGATACTATCCAAATTTATTGTTAGCATTTATATACATATTCTTATGTGCATATTTATATGTTGGAAAAACATTAAAGAGGTTAATTTTGAAATTAATAATAGTGTGAGCGTGAGAACGGATATTTAACTTGTTCTCTTGCTTACGCAATAAATCAATAACACCAATAAAAACCAATCGTATAGTAGCGGCGTGTAAGAATATCTATTACTCCATATCGTCCCATGCCTATCGTAAGAAGTGACAAAGGGAAACAAACCAGGCATAGGTTTGTAGGCAGCAGCGTCTTCCTGATTATAACTAAAAATAATAATAATCTACGATTACCATATAAACGTGGTAGAGCCATGCTGCAGCTATATTATTAGTAGTATAGTTGTAGCACGAATGGGTCGGCTCGACCGGGGAAGGACCACGCTCTCACAGAATACCAGCGTAAAATAGCAGCTTAACACTGCTGTGTTTCGTATGGTGAGTGTAGAGAACCGGAGACCCTTTTTACTGGAAAAGAGGCATTCCATCTTAGTCCTCACGGGTAACGACGCATCTGCATTTTGATTCGCAAACGAGGATAAATGTAGATGTCTATGGGCCACAGCAACCACTTGCCATCAGGTGGACTGTGTGCTCGTTTGTCACCCTATACTATAAAAAAACCAACCCGCCTGCCAAGCTTGACGCACTGGCACTGCGAAAATATGTTGCATCTTTTTGCGTATTTAATCGCATGTACCATGGCGAGTGCTCTAAGCAATTGTCGGACTAATTCCAGCCGCTCAATTTCACCATTGCACATCACGACAATACTCGCGATACCATCCATATCATTTGGATGACTGGCGGTCCACCTGTGCTGTGCGATTTAGAAGAAGTTTTCTTCCCCGCACAACTTTCTTGTGGAATCGACACCCATCAGAGATTTTTCGGACCGATACGACTTAGGGACCTTCAAGAAAATAGCCTACTATTTTTTAAAAGGCCAGCAACAAAGGTTGCAGTTGCTCATGGGCGGCGGTAGTCACTTACCATCAGGTGAGCCGCATGTTCGTTTGCCCCCCTCAGCTATATAAATTAAAAAAACTGCGTAGCTGCTATGGCAACTAGCCGCCTTGTGGTTTATAGGGATGCCTATGTTCAGCAGTAGATTCTGTGAGGCTTTAATGATGATGTTGATGACCAATAAAACCGCGTACCGCACTATACACTCAGTATAGAGTAGTTACAGTTCGACCATACTGTTATACGTCACTAATAACTTATAGAGAGGTCAATGGGGGCATTGTCATACAAAACTTTGATCTAATATCTAAGTAATGTACTTAGATATTAGATCAAAGTTTAGAACTACCTTTAAATAGCAAAACACGTATTCAAATAATTAGAACTAACTTCAGCGCATTACGTAAATTTTCTTAGAAAATTGTTTTCTTTTAGCCAATAGCGTGATATAATAATAATAATATTTTTTAATAAAAATATATTTTAATTAATAATAATAGTGTGATATAGTGGTCTTATATCACACTAGACTAAGCGACTTGATACCTATAGGTAACAAGTCATGGATTACGATTTTCATTGCTTCGTCCCGTCTATCGCTAGTTAATATTTAAATGTCTTTGCTAATCACACATCAGTATATCGTGATCGACGTAAATACACGATAACACAAAAACAGAAGATATGCAAATCAACAGCAACATTGCTTATCTCAATGCATCACAGGGCAGCCTCTCACCAGCCCAATTGAAAAATTACCGCTACGGACAAAATCACTACTCAAAAGATAACCGATTAAATGATTGATCGAATGACTTAGCGCGTTTTTTCACTGGCCGACACCTACCGAAAACGATATGTCATAACCAACGTTCATGCACACATTATTACATTTTTATTGCAAAGCTCGACACACACGGTTCAACGATTGCCGGTTCAGTTGAACTGATCAGTTAACTGATCGTGTGTGTCGAGCTCTATTTCTTTTTATTTAAAAGGGGGATGTAAGCCAAGACTTTTTTCCCACTCACTGGCTTCAAATTTCAACTTAAGATTTCACACTCAAGGTCAGTTTTTAGATGTACGTCTGCTCAACTGCTCAGTTTAACTGACTGTGTGTGTCGGCCATAAGTAGGCTTAATCTAGGGACTGATGTGTATACACCCCCTTAATGGTGACACCATAAAATTAAGACAAGGCAAAATTACAATAGCCAATAAGGAAATATGTCGTCAAAAATAAAACACAAACAAATTGAAAATTACACTTGTATGAATAAAATAATTCAATTTTTTAACTTTTATATTCATTCAGGTTATAATTTATTCATTGGATAACTGTTATCTGACGAATGAAAAATCAGGAAGCATACAGGTAGTCGATGGATGTAAGTTGCTCAGGACCGCGCTTTGCAGGATTCGTTTCCTATGTTCAGCAGTGGACTTGTGAAAGGTTGCAATGATGATGGTGATGATTTATTCACTATGACAAACAACAATTTACATTTCTTATATCTGTTTATCTATGTTGTAAAAGAAAAATTGTTAAACAGTTTTGGCTGTATCCAATACAGACACGTTAAAGGAGTTCATTACTACAGCTAGAAGATCCGATAAAATTTTGCACTTTTGTGACAATTTTCCATGTTCACATATGGTGTCTGAGAAATGAGAAAAAAAATATTTCGAAGACATGTGAAGTGCGCCAACACGCATTGGGGTAGCGCGATCATCATTTCCTTGCCCTAAAAGCCTCTCAGAAATGAAAGGAGGCCTGTACCCAGCAGTGGGACATATATAGGCTGTAACTTTAACTTTTACTTTTATATCAGTTAAGATACGAGTATACGTTATCAGTATCGACAAATAAAAATACGCTCTAAGCCTAAACGTTTCATTTTCTGACGTCTTGTATATTGAATCACTTATAAACAGTTCTAATAAAATTGTACCCACACAATTACATACGACAACATAAAAAAATCATACTGTGTTATTTGTTTCAGCCTGGCTGTTTGCAAGTTTAAGTATTCTCGTCATAAGCGCTACTGGTCTGTTTGGAGTAGCGATAGTTCCTTTATTAAAGTCCGTTATATTCAATCACGTATTACACTTCCTGGTGGCTGTTGCGGTTGGTACGCTATGTGGTGATGCTCTATTACACTTATTACCTCATGCTTTGAAATCCCACGGACCATCATCTGCTCCACAGGAAGAAACAGAAGTAGTGCTTAAATGTAGCGTTACTTTTTTAACTATCTTACTGTTTTATACGGTAGAAGCTGTCATGCAAGCAATCAATGGTGGACACGCACACACTCATGATCACGCACAGGGAAAGGTGGTAGAAGAAGTAAAAGTGGAACCTGGAAAACAAACAGAGCAAATTGAGCTCGGCGCTATGATGCCTGGATCGCCTCCTCCGCCTGTTGAAAGACCGATGACATCAACTGCCCTTATGGTAATTGTTGGTGATGCCTTACACAATTTAACTGACGGCCTCGCGATAGGAGCGGCTTTCAGTGGAGATCCAGTGACAGGTTTTGCTACAGCTCTTGCCGTTTTTTGCCACGAACTGCCACATGAGTTAGGTGATTTCGCCGTTTTACTACGCTCTGGTATGAGCATTAGACGTGCTCTATATTACAATCTACTGTCTTCTGTGTTGAGCTTCATGGGCATGGCTGGAGGTATATGGCTCGCGGAAGATCATGAATCAGCTTCACAATGGATATATGCTGCAACGGCTGGTACATTTTTCTATATAGCACTCGCTGATTTGGTTCCCGAAATTAATGAAAATAACCACGGGAAAAGTGTTAACGTATTTCTTGCAGTTCTTGGTATATTCACTGGTGGTGTGATTATGCTTATGATAGCTTTACACGAAGACTCTATACAGTATCTATTTAGAAGTGCGGAACAATGAACAAGCTATAGATGTAAAGTACATTTTGTATTGTGATATTTCTGTTTTAGGTACCTTACTCATGGTTGTTATATCTGTATGTTAAGTAGTTAAAATATAGTTAATTTTTGTACATTACATTATGCCAACACTCAAAAGTGATTGTAATAAAATTTATTAAACATAAAGACGCGGGAACGTTTGTAAAAAAAAGTAACGGCGAAACACTGGCAATTCAGTTAACTTAGATTTGTTATAGATTTTTTTATTATTTAGTTATACTTCATATATTTATATTTAATTCCATAGATTAACTTAGTATACAAAAGATTAATAAAAGTTAATAATATATTATAATAATATTATTACATTGCATAACATGTACAAAGTATTGAATGTGCATTTCAATGTTACTATATTGCAGCTATAGGTTTTAGCACAAATAGGTCGGCTCGACCAGAACCGACCAGACGGACTCTTACAGAATACCAGCGTCAAATAGCGGATTCATGCTGCTGTATTTTTTATGGTAAGTGTAGACAATAGGAGACCCTTTTAAATGGAAACGTAGCATTCCGTCTTAGTCCTCAGGGATGACAACGCAGCTGCATTTTGATTCCTAAACAAATAGATGTAGATATCTATGGGCCACAGATTCCACATATCATCAGGTGTACTATATGCTCGTTTGTCACCCTTATTCTATAAGACACAAAACCTTCCTTAAATCCGCTGCTGTATAAAGGCCAATTCAAGAAATGATGACATGAACATTTCTGCGAGATTTGGGTTCAGCATTTTAGATGGATTATTTAATTCATTCATTCATTAGTCATCAGAGGCTTCTCTTTTAGTCAATCGGGTATACCACCCATAGGTGAGATTGATAATTGGAAAAAAGGTTAGCATAAAGTCTTTATGAAATGGATTACGAAGATACACTTAATTTAGGTTTATATTCTTACTGTGATGAAGGTCATGACAAAAGAAACTACATACCCATTTTATTCTTTAACATTAACATTGATATTTTCAAAGTAATTATCAGCATATCACCAATATGCACGTAAGATATATCCACACGTCTAAAACACTTGTAAAAATTTGACTACTCTCTTGCCTTTGGTTTTTCTAAACGACCAAAAATTATTTTTTAGTCATTAATTATGAACTAAAAAATAGAATGTATTGGCTATATATATATATATATATATATATATATATATATATATATATATATATGATATTTTATCACCAGTCGGTACATCGTAAACGTTTTTATTTCTTGCCGGCGTCGTATTTCTTCATTATAAATTGGCGCCAACCCACCAGACGGTCTCTCTGCTCGCTGTTAATTTTGGGTGGCACCCATCTTGAGAAATGCTTACAGAGTGAAAGTTTTAATCGTGATCGAGCAAACTCAAGTAGTAGCAACAAAACGATTGGTAAATCTAATTGTTCATGCCCTAAGCGCATTAAAAAATTACATATAACATGATTATACGAATTTTTTTTAATTAATTTAAATACACACAAATTTTCACTAATAACCCCATTATACTTCCAATTTTCCAATAATCTTATATCAAACTTCAATTTAAAAAAGTTTGGAAAATCCAAAAGTGCACCACTCATAATGCTCATATGATCATCATATCATCATCCAGGTCACTCCATAAAGTCTAAGACGTATTTAAGTATAAATATATACATCCTACTTACCTTTAGAACGTACTACTAATATTTATTCTGTGCTTTTAAAATATTGTAATAAAAATCTGTGATTATTATAATAATCAAGCATGTATGAAATTTAGTTTTTCGAATATTTTGTATTTGTACAGCGATCTTTTTGAGCCGCTGCAAATAACCGTTACAGTATCCACTCACGATAGCGTTTGACTCTGAAGCACAGAACACTATTACTCCTCGCCGAAGTGCAGGCAGTCTATTTAGTAAAATAAATTAATACAAGGCTGCTAAAACACCGAAAGGACATTGTTCTGCGTCCATACAATGTTTGCCTAAGAATTAACAGTGAACAAAAAATACCTTTTTAAGTCCGAAATTACACACAATTGTATGTAAGAGCAATAACTCCTGACGGACACTTCTGAAAACATATATATTAGCAGTTATCATAGAGATTTTGAGGTTGTTTTATTTTTATGAAACATTACTATGTTATTGCTAATGTAAGCAATTCAGTCTTAGCCTAGCACTTATACGGTAAATAAAACTCAGGTTGTGATTAAGTATTAATTTATTCATACCAAATAAATACAACTTATATACTCACATTTGGTTAAAGTTCGTGATTCTAGCCAGGATGTCGCTAAAGAAGAGTATCGATATCCGTTGTTCAAGCCGAGTCGTAATTTATAAAAACTTATCGCATAACAAACCAACTGCATAGTGCACTTAGGTTCCGAAAACATTTGCAGAAATGTATTTTTTCAAACGAAACGAAAACGATCGCACGTCTGACGTGATCTATTTTAACATGTTGTCATCTGTCAACGTCATTGACGTATTTTTGCGTGGTTGCTGATTTGGCCATAGATATAAGAAAAATAGGGGATATGGCATGTGGTCACGTGACCTGAAGTCAAGTGTTTCTCAAATATGGCGACGACTCCACCCTATGCTCCACCCACAAGAAATAGCGTTGTTTTTGTCGATATTTTCAGTATCGATGCTATATAAATTATGACGTACCATCCATCTCATAGGTATATATTAAATAAACAAATATTAGATCACTACACTATTGAATTGGGTTAATCCTGTAATAATAGTTGTATTGAGATGATAAATAAATAAATCTTACGTTCAACTCAGAATAGGAAAGTTTTGAAACTGTAATTGCTTTAAGATATGGTGAAGCCACAGTCAAAATTGAGCGAAGAGACCAAGTAAAGAGCACTTGATTGGAGCTTTAACTCCTTTCTTTTCAGAAGACGTATACGACGTGCACCAGAATATTATACTGAGTTCGTGCAACGAGCTAACGTTTTTTCGTAACGACGATAATCTGCACATAAGCACTCCATCCGTGCGTCCCTAGGTCGACGCATGCATTTTTTTCTCCTCTGCAGAGATTAACGAAACCACCACTATAGGCAATGTATTAGGCTTCGTTAGGTTTTTTTTTCCAGCCCATGCTGTCCCACTACTAGGCAGAAGTCTCCCCTAAGTTTTTTCCAGTAGTTTTGTCGTGCACCATATCGAACCAGCCTCAACGGTATGCGTCCAGGTTGCGTGAATTATATCATATATATATATAGACTTTATAGCGGCTGGGAAGTTAGTTGCGAGCGCAAGTCCTGTACCTTCACGCTTCGCTTTACGTACTGTGATCTGAGACACCATCAAGTTTTCTTTCAACTATATCTGCACGGACTAGCACTCGCTCTTAACTTCCAAGCCGCCATAAAGATTCCACAACACCTTTCTTTCGTGGTAATGGTCGGTTACCAGATCAAGTCACCATGAACGTGCAGTGGACTGACCTTTAATCTAATCTATCTATAATATAAAATAAATAAATCAAGATAAAAATCTTGATTTATTTAAAATTTGTAGAGCATGTGTTCTTTCATACATAGTTACTAGCCGTCATCTCTCTTTTTTTGATAATAAAGATTATTTATTTATTTATCTCAGTAATCTAATCGAGTTGAGCAGCCCCTTTCTAACCATACCACCGTTCACACAATCCATTAATCATTTAACTATCCTAACGTATTCCTCAATCTTCAGCATCCCATGTTCATACCATACGACAACCAATTTCCATGCAACATTTCGATCAATAGGGGCGGCTGCGCCACTTCGGACTTCCACTTCCATACTCATTTCTCATTATATCCCATTTGTGTAACACCACAAAATATCAATTTTATAGTGTTTACAACCTGCAAGTTGTAATGACTTCCACCAGTAGCGTAATCCAACACTAAGGATACTGGAGGTAAACGAGAGAGTAAGGATTAAAAATAAATAAAATAACAATAATGTATATTGATTAAAATCATTTATTCGTGACGAAATAATATTATTTAGTCAGAAAATTTATTTTAGACATGAACCAAATCACCCTCAAGCCGAACTACATCCAGCGTTCTATTTATACATTCTTTTTCAAAATGCAAGTAGCATATTCTTCTTACTACTGCAGGTTTTATGTTTTCTTGGCCTATATTTTCAATCCACAATTTTTGAAGGCCTTCATTTTTTGGCAACCTAAAATAAATATTATGCATCGTTAAGTACCAGTCAAAAATAATCTTAACATCATCAAATATTTGATGAAAAAAACTATCATAGAAAATTTACGATTTACACTATTTTCAAGTTATTTTCTTATACGAAAGGCTCCCAATCGATAGTTTGATTAAATATACAGTTTACGTATCTAAAACGTTATTTGATCATGACTACATTAATATTATTGTTAAACAGGCTCAGAAGGGCTAGAACCCAGAGCCGTAAAGCCACTTTAATAAAAAAAAATATTGTTAAAATTATATCGATAATTTCAAAACATGACAACACGTAAGGACAACACTATGTAAAAATGTAAACAATCAAAATGTTTACTTGTTTACATTTACATGATAATAGTCATTGGAAATTCTAGATAATAGCGGGAAACACGATTTAGAACCCATAACATGAACACGAAACGCAATTCACACGAAAAAATATACAATTAAGGAAAAAAGTTACAACTAACCTGAAAAATGACAATCCTTCTTAATTTTTACGAGAATTTCAATTACATCCATTGATGCAACACTTTGTCATGTTGTTTTTGCTCAACTACCCTTTACTAATGAACAAAAAAGCTCCAAAATAGTCAAAATTCACTATAACACTGCGAAATAACTCCGAACAAGGCTTAGATGACAGACGAACTACCACAAATGAACGTCATCCTAAAATGGCGTCATGCTTCAAGGTGGAGCTTGGTGACATTTATGAAAACTGGCAACAGAAAATTGAAGTCTAAGATATGTACTTATCTCTTTTTACATTTGAAAATCATAACGTGTGAGAATGAGACAGATATATTTTTGTTGGCAAGGTTCATGTTTGCATGATATTTGTATAACCAAAAAATATATATGCAATTTACAGCTTATCCTCTACTCTTCTTATATCAATGGATTTGGCCAATGAGAGTACAATAGTAATGTTACTTTAAATGAAAACAGATGATTTTACTGTACCCCAGTTCCTTGTGGCATATATTAATTTGAGATATATTTTAAAATATAAAGGTTTTCATAATATATTTGAGTTTATGACAACTTTTGAACTATGTGAGGTATTGTTCGGTTGGCCAAAACACAGGAACCCATAAACGCAACGTATTAAAAAATAGGTACAAAGTTCAAAATCTAAAAAGTCCTTTTTATTTTGATTTTACAATTCAGAAATGTCCGTTACTATCTAACGAATGTTATCTAATGCATAATTAAGGATAAGAATTTTGGTAATTGTCAAATATATGTTGGTTTTTAGGCGAGTTTTAACAATGTCCTTTCGACATTTCGAAGCCGAAAAAAATTTATTACAACTAAACAAAACAAAATTAAACTTCCATTTACATTCCATGGCTTTCCACATGATAGATGAAGAAATTAAAAAATAGATTGAGTTAAACAACTGATATTTTCAAAATTTATCATGTTTACGCCGCCTTGCGGACTTGATAAATCCACACCATAAGCCACTAAAATCACTTTTTTATGTAAAAATAGCAATTAATCGATTTAAAAAAATGTTAATAAGTTCAACAATCATTTCATTTTTTTGTCACCTTTCTGACTGTGCTTTTTATATCATTTATATGTATAATATGATTGCTAGATACGATTTCAACAAACGTTGCGACAAAACGTTGGAATCTTAATTTTTAGGCCCTAGTAGTGTTTTTATATAGTTTGTGGGCCCTAGCAGAACATTACATGCGCGCTTCGCGTGCAAAATTAAAAACTTTTTGAAGCTTATAACCTTTCTTATACTAAAGCCCAGCGCCCACCTACGTAACGCATTGATCTATATGTTACACTAGATAAGTAATTGCCGCGCCAAAGCGTTGCCACTTCACATATGGCCACAGCCTTATACTCAGCGAACGTCGGTTCAGTGTCCAATGCGACGCCGACCGAGTTGAGCCGAACGATTCACGACAAAAAATTGGTAAATGCGTAGTGAAAGAATGCGATTCAAGGTCACAAAAACATAATAAATCAAGCGGAATCACTTTTCACACGTAAGTTTTTATTTATATATTCATACTAACGTTTAAAACACTAAAAAATTAAATAAAATATCGAATATTGCAATTTAGGTTCAATGTTGCCACTTTTCTGTTTTTGTGATTTTTCCACATCAATCGGAGACTATATAATTTATGGAATAAGTTAATTTTGTTTTTTAAATAAACAAGTAAAATTGTTTGTTTAAAAATAAAAACTATGTTTCAACCTTTATACAAAATAATTAATTATTCTTATTTTAGTTTATTCATGAATGGTCTATTAATTATATTTTATTATTTTATTTTATATTAGTAAATTTGCATTGCAAACTTTCCGAAACTAAGTCTTTGTCTACTAAATTTGGTCTTATGATATTAGCTACAAAAATATTAAAAGAGGTTTAAGGAAATAAATTATTAAAAGAATTTGCAATAGACCCGGGGGATCATTTATCTTCAATACAAGTTGATCATTCCTTTTTATTGATTAATGCCATTATTTATAAGTACTTAAAAATAAAATTGTACCACGAAAGTAAATTATACACTCAAACACACAAAAATGAATCCAAAAGGCAATTATATAACAAACTGATGCTTCATAGCGGAGTTTGAGAGTATGGACTATTATGAATATTTAAGCGGATTAGTATTACAGACTAAACCATTTATATTATCTTACAAATAATCTTCCGCAAAGTCACGCCTGAATCCATTAACTATCCTCAGTATTGTTGCAAAAAAAAAAAAATTTTTTGAAAGTTGTTAAGTAGTATGGAAATTTTATAAACAAGAAAATCAACGAAATTTATTGATAACCAAAGTTTTTGTAGTTAATGTCATGAGACTAAATTTAAGAGAAAAAAACTTGCTGATGATTTCACAACTTATGCATATTCAACACAGATCTCGCTTCAGAAACCTTAAATTGTTTTTTTTTATTTGCTTTATTTTTTGTTTGATTTATTAGTACAATAAAAGTAATATATGAAAACATCTTTTATTTCATTAGTTATGCTTACTTCTGTTCATCTAATAAGAAAATATACAAATTAAAAAAAAAACAATTTACTGCAACTTTAAAAAAAACTCCTTTATATTGCTCATTTTGGGTAAAATTTCATAAAGTATGCAACACCAACCCGCCACTGCATGTTTGTGTGTCTATCTTTATCTAATCTTAGGGACGATATTGTTTTCCGCGACTTGTGTGAGTGAGACAGATATATGTTTACTTTAAAATTTTAATGATTTCAAAGCTACGTCGTCGCGTTTGGATAGTGGTTACACTTTTTACGACGCGCGGCAATGTGGTTTGCTTCTCTATTTTTGTATAACTCAATGACGTAACGTAACACGTGATCTGACGCGTGATTTGACGCGTAACTTGTCACTCGCCTCAACATTCAAAGGGAATGTATGTAGTAACGTATTTGCGTGGCGTGACGCCGCATGATCTGACGTGCCATTCAGCTTGCTACTAGTGACGCATTGAAGTGGCATGTAACACGAAACTTGTAGTTTTAATATTAAATTCATTGATTTAGTTCATGAAAAACCATGTTTATATGATTATCCTAGACACGATTACAATAACAGGAACTCGTAAGATGCTTCTTGCAACTTGTAGGGCAAATCTATGCGAAATGTAATTCTAATTCCTTCATAAAATTGAAAGTACCACCACTTTTCAAATTTTTTTCCTTAGGGATGTACTCAAAATCTTCAGCTGGCACTTTGAATGTTTGAAATCTGTACCAAAGCAAGGGCATGTTTATCCTCTTCAGGCGAGATTTTGGCCCAAAATGAACTCTGCGACACGCTATTGTTGCACAGGTTGGTGCAAGCAGTGTCACTCGTGGTCACGTCAGAGCATCGTCAGAATCATGCTACAAGCCATGTCGAAATCATGTAGCTTAGGTGGGCGCCGTGGCTTAGTCATAGCGCAAAAATCATGTCATATTTCTGAAAGCAAATTCCTACTTTGATAAGTGTTCCATTTTAATATTTACCCGTAAATGACTGGCCTTTAAGATGTTTAACTTTCCAGTATCAAACAAATAAATAGAAAGTGTATGTAACTTCTTTTGGCATGTTCCTAGTATTTTAAAGTAATCTGTGAAAGTAATTGTTAATTGGTTATATTTAAAAATAATATTTTTTTTACAATTATTTTGGTTTTTGTTATTAAAAATGATCCCACTAATAGTAAATTAATTAAAAGATTATAGGTCCACAGATGTTTTATACGTCCAGATATCGTGTACGTGCGCCTAAAACGCTTCCATTTCAAAGGCACCAATATTTGTGTATTCGTTCGATCGTTCCGCCATTGCGCCAGCGACGTTCATTACGAACAATCGTCATGCACCGGTGTTTTTAATTTCGCAAAATGACTTTTTGTGCTGTGAAATCATATAAAAATGACTCTCGGAAAAAGATAAGGATAAGAACATCACTTTTCATAAATAACTATACAATTTTATAGTGTATTTCTTTGTAAAAGAAAAGCTAAATATCAATACAAGTAATAATACTGCGCAATAATATGCGAGTGTTGCCTAGTCTATGAAATGTTTTTACCATTTTTTAATGTCATGATCAACTGGAAAGGTTATCTGTATAGAGGTTTTAAACGGTCTAATTTTACAGATTTTACCCAACCTAAAGAGTTAAACTGTTTTAAGGCTTAGGGTTGAACTACATCTGGCAGCACAGAATCGCACTTTCCTGTGCTTCTATCCTTTTTGGTCACTCAGAACCGTTATTTACTAGAGCGAGAAAGAGAGCGCGAGTGTATAGTTCCACCCTCAAAAAGCCGATTGTAAACCGGTTTCAAAAGTGTATCTATCATTCTTGACAATCTATACTAATATAATATTATAAATGTGAAAATGTGATTTTTGTTTATTTGTTTTTGTCCTTCCTTCACGCAGCAACGTAACGGACCAATTTAAAAAAAAATTAAACAGTTGCTATCTCTTGGTCGAAGTTTACGCTTAACCAAATTTACTTTTTTCGTCATTTCACTTAGGATTGAAAAATAATTAATGTCTTCGTAAAAAGCGGCAATATTTTGTGTTCCACAGTACAAAAGTGTAGTACTCTGTATATATTTAATAATAATAGATTATAAATATATGTTACGTACATAAATATCTACTGTGTTTTTTTATTTATTTTAAACTGTTACATTAATTATAGGTTTTATTACATATCTTCAATATTTTAGTGCGATGTTCGTACCTACATAAAACACACATAACCAACCATATCCCCATACACACACACACACACACACACACACACACACACACACACACACACAAATGCACACGCCTCGCACTCACATTTTATACTCGTAGAATCAATAGGTACGACAATATGAATGAAATATAAAATCTCCCAAATTTTTTGGGTAATCGATTCGCACTGTTATTACCGAAGTCACGCACATTAACGCAGCCATGGTACGTAAGATATGCGCGTCACGTGGTACTCACGCACACATGAATCAAAGACTGGCATCACTATGAACGGTGCGGTGTGTTCGCAACACGGTATCTGGACCTATAAAACATCTTTGAATAAACCTATATATGAACTGGAATTTCAAGATGTCAAGTAATGAACGATTTACAAAACAATGGGGTTGTTATAAACTAATTTGCTTAATTCCGCGTAAAGAAAGAAAATGATGTGTCCTGCCCAGTTTTAAGGGGACCTCCCACCCTCCCTCAATCGCGCGCACTATACCCGTTGCCGTGAAATCCAGCACCACCACACTAGGCACGACACACCACTCTCGAAAATACGACACGTGTTTCGCCTCTACACGAGGCATCCGAAGCTTCCAGGATGCCTCGTGTAGAGGCGAAACACGTGTCGTACAACAACTCCATTATAATGGATTTCCGCAAAGTAACGCCTGATTCTATTAATTATGATTTACAAAACTACAATATAGGTATATTTTTTTTTACGTGGTAGAGCCATGCCATGCTATATAAGTAGTATAGTTGTAGCACGAATGGGTCGGCACGACCGAGGAAGGACTACGCTCTCACAGAATACCAGCGTCAAATAGCAGCTTAACACTGCTGTGTTTCGTATGGTGAGTGTAGAGAACTGGAGACCCTTTTTACTGGAAACGAGGCATTCTATCTTAGTCCTCACGGGTGGCAACGCATCTGCATTTTGATACGCAAAAGAGGATAAATGTAGATGTCTATGGGCCACAGCAGCCACTTACCATCAGGTGGACTGTGTGCTCGTTTGTCACCCTATACTATAAAAAAAATATTAATAGTTTGTCATTTAAGTTTAAATATTATTTTATCCTGCATAATATAAATCGACAAATAATGACAAATCAGATATTTGTCACCTAGTCAAGTTTTGTTATAAAACTAAAATTACTTTTTCTCCATTTTTGAATGACCATTTTTTTACAATAATTCAATGACTTGAATTTTAAAATTATACTAAATAGTGTAAACAAAAAAAAATATTTAATAAATAAGTGAGAAATATGTGAGTAACGAGTCCAAAAGTTACAATAATTATAATTACCCGAACGAGTAAGAAAAGTTTGCTGAAAAGAGAAGAGTTTTAGATGTCGTCACAGTACTGTCCTTTCTTTAAACGCACTTTTGTGTCACTATCAAAACTAAAACCAAGTTAACGACACCCCATAATATGTTAAAATCAATCAAGCCCTTTAGGCCACACAGCATGCAAAGGAAATACACTTATTATACCTATACATACATAGGTACGACTTTCCATTGACTCCCGTCGAGTTGGGGGTTGACACGTATTTTTACAGAAAAGTTACACTATTATAAGCACACACACAAAGTTACAACATGTGGAAGTGCGTAATTTTTGAGAAAAAAGTTATTGAAAATCAATTATTCTTGCATTGTTTATGTCTAATCCTACAATAAAACTGACACCATTTTGCATACCTTAAGCGAAAGCGCAAGGTATTGCATACCTTAAGCGAAAGCGCAAGGTATTGCATACCTTAAGCGAAAGCGCAAGGTAATGTTCTACTATCGCCTAAAAATTAAAATTCCAACATTTTATCGAATAAAATCGTATCTAGCAATCATATTATACATATAAATGATATAAAAAGCACATTGTTATAAAGATAAATGATTGTTGAACTTATTAATAATTTTTTTAAATCGATTAATTGCTATTTTTAAATAAAAAAAGGGTTTTAGTGGCTTATGGTGTGGATTTATCATGTCTCTGTGGCTTGTAAACACTATAACTTTTGAAAATATCAATTGTTTAACTCAATCTATTTTTTAATCTCTTCATCTATCATGTGGGAAGCCACTGAATGTAAATGGCAGTGTAATTTTGTTTTGTTTAGCTATAATTAATTTTTTTCGGCTCCAAAATGGCGAAATTTTCGTTGATTTGGTTGCCTCGTACATAAATTGTTTCTGTAAATGGGGATCTACAGCCACAGAGTAGTTTAGTTCACAGAGTACCTTTGTATTAAGTTTAGTTCGGCTTCAGTCGCCATAGATAATATACTATATAGGGTATCAGTCGCCGTCGTAAGTGGACATTGTTTCGGTTGTTTTTAGCGGCTCAAAAAGATCGCTGTACAAATACACAATATTCGAGTAACCAAATTTCTTAAATACTTGATTATAATAATAATAAGATATTTTTTTATTACAATATTTAAAAGCACAGAATAAATAATAGTAGTACGTACTAAAAGTAAGTAGTATAATTTTTTTTTGTCATGGGTGACATTTTCATGCTTTTCGAGGGTGTCGAAACCGATAGGGTTGTCGAAATGTAAATCCAAGATGGCGGCCGCAATAGGTATCAATTTTTTCATCATGGGTGTCATTTTCATGGTTTTCGAGGGTGCTGAAGCCGATAGTGCTGTCGAAATGTAAATCCAAGGTGGAGGCTGCAATAGGTATAAAATTTTTCATCATAGGTGTCATTTTCATGGTTTTCGAGGGTGTTGAAGCTGATAGTGCTGTCGAAATGTAAATCCAAGATGGCGGCTGAATTAAGTACCAATTTATTCATCATGGGTGTCATTTTCATGGTTTTCGAGGGTGTTGAAGCCGATAGTGCTGTCAAAATGTAAATCCAAGATGGCGGCTGCAAAATATATAAATTTTTTCATCTTGGGTGTCATTTTCATGGTTTTCGAGGGTGTTGAAACCGATAGTGTTTTCGAAATGTAAATCCAAGATGGCGGCTGCAATAGATATCAATTTTTTCATCATGGGTGTCATTCTCATGGTTTTCGCGGGTGTTGAAGCCGATAGTGCTGTCGAAATGTAAATCCAAGGTGGCGGCTGCAATGGATATCAATTTTTTTTATCACGGGTGTCATTTTCATGGTTTCCGAGGGAGTTGAAGCCGATAGTCCTGTCGAAATGTAAAACCAAGATGGCGGCTGCAATAGATATCAATTTTTTCATCATGGGTGTCATTTTCATGGTTTTCGAGGGTGTTGAAGCCGATAGTGCTGTCGAAATGTAAATCCAAGATGGCGGCTGCAATAGATATCAATTTTTTCATCTTGGGTGTCATTTTCATGGTTTTCGAGGGTGTTGAAGCGGATAGTGCTGTCGAAATGTAAATCCAAGATGGCGGCTGCAAAAGGTATCAATTTTTTCATCATGGGTGTCATTTTCATGGTTTTCGAGAGAGTTGAAGCCGATAGGGTTGTCGAAATGTAAATCCAAGGTGGTGGCTGCAATGGGTATCAATTTTTTCATCATGGGTTTCGAGGGTGTTGAAGCCGATAGTGCTGTCGAAATGTAAATCCAAGATGGCGGCTTATGTAGGTACCAATTTTTTCATCATGGGTGTCATTTTCATGATTTTCGAGGGTGTTGAAGCCGATAGTGCTATCGAAATGTAAATCCAAGATGGCGGCTGCAATAGATATAAATTTTTTCATCATTGGTGTCATTTTCATGGTTTTCGGGGGTGCTGAAGCGGATAGTGCTGTCGAAATGTAAATCCAAGGTGGCGGCTGCAATAGATATCAAGTTTTTCATCTTGGGTGTCATTTTCATGGTTTTCGAGGGTGTTGAAGCCGATAGTGCTGTCGAAATGTAAATCCAAGATGGCGGCTGAAGTTGGTACCAATTTTTTCATCTCGTTTGTCATTTTCATAGTTTTCAAGAGTGTTGAAGCCGATAGTGCTGTCGAAATGTAAATCCAAGATGGCGGCTGCAATAGGTATCAATTTTTTCATCATGGGTGTCATTTTCATGGTTTTCGAGGGTGTTAAAGCCGATAGTGCTGTCGAAATGTATTTAAACTACTTTAATAATTCCGTATAATCATGTTATACGTAATTCTTTTAATGCGCTTAAGGTATGCCCAATTGGATTTACCAATATATTTTATTGTTATTGTCAGTAGGGATGTCGATTCTTTCCGAAAAAGATCGATTTTTTAAATAGATTCGAATTGTAAGCTGAAGTATCGATTCCCAAAAAATCGATTTCTAAAATATCTATATTTTTTTCATGTTTGCATTTATAATGTAAACTTTTTTTTTCTGTAAAATTACGTATCAACCCCCAACTCGACAGGAATCAATGGAAAGCTAAGCCCATACATACGTACATATTCTCGAAAAACATCTCGAAAATGTATGTATGATAATATAATAATTTATTTAAAATCGCGTGTTTGTTTTATTAAGTTTTTTTAATGATTTATATGTATACAATTTTCACAATTATGCAATCTAAGGATTTTAATTCATACATTTAAAGTTCAAAGTCGAATGGCATTATAGTATTGAACTTAAAGGGCATTGTAGACCTATTGTATAAATCTCATCCTTTACTATTACTGTTTCGACCTATCAAAAGTCCACTGATCGACATAGACCTCCCCCATAGATTGTCTCATAGGAGAGATATTTGCCATAGTTGCCACGCTTGGAAGGCAGCTTGACCTTGTAGTGGCGGTGTAAGAATATCCACTGCGCAATATGTGTCGTAAAAGCAACAGAGAAAAACATACCAGGAGAGATGGGCAGCAGCATTTTCCTAATAACAACAATTTTTTTTAAAGGAGAGGAGGCACACGAGCATACGGCTCACCTGATGGTAAGTAATAGACTAGAGATACCATACACTACAGATAAATCTAAATTCCTTTATCTCTAGTGTATGGTAGGTACGAGTGGCTTTTGTAACAAGCAAGCAGTTTTCTTCGAGCCTGTGTGTTCAAACTGCTAATGTCGTCGGTTACACATCAATGTCCCAAAGAGATTTCGGGGAAAGCAAAAATATTGGTGTAAGTAGACAAGATACAAAAATTACTTTTAAAATAACTTAGAATCAGATGTCACTGATCCAGATCTTATGCCTTTTCGATGAAAATAAAATAACTTACACCTTTGGAAATGTATGAAATTTTATTTTTCCCGTCTGCCCCAGAAGAAGGGTAGTTTTTTGAGTGTATGTATGTCTACTTCTTTGGCACGCTCTGTATCCTAAAGGGCTTGATGGGTTTTGGCATAATATCATGTATAGTAAGATTCTTCTTAGTTGTGGTAGTGCCATAGGGTTATGCTTACTTAAAAAAAATATCATACTCGACGGAGCCTTTTGATTTTTAACATGTCCATTTTTTGTCAGTTGTGCACGACTAGAGAAGTGACTATGTTATCTAGAATACGTTAATATATAATAAGTAAAGTAAAGCAATACCTTTATTTAAATCTGGTAGTACATTGGACCTCGCTAATTTTAGACCTATTTCTGTACTACCAACTCTCAGTAAAATTTTTGAAAATTTTTATTTTGGATCAATTGTAATTTTTTTAATACTAATAAATTACTATATAAAAACCAATTTGGTTTTACAAGGGGTCGCTCGACGTCTGACGCCGGTATTGAGCTTATGAAATAAATTTTTAATGCCTGGGAGAATTCACAAGATGCCTTAGGTATTTTCTGTGATCTTTCCAAGGCTTTCGATTGTGTTCATCATGAGACATTAATCAGGAAACTACAACATTACGGTGTAAAAAATTTAAAGCTTAGACTTATTACTTCATATTTAAGTAACAAAACTCAAAAAGTCGTGATCAATGGTAAAGGTTCCTCCGGATCAGTAGTATCAATGGGCGTTCCTCAGAGCTCGATTCTTGGCCCATTCGTGATTTTAATCTATATTAATGACTTACCTTATCTTGTAAGAGACAATCACGATATAGTATTATTTGCTGACGATTCCTCTTTAATTTTCAAACTCAAACGGCAGTTAATTAATTATGACGATGTAAATAATGCTCTATCGATATTGGTACATTAGTTCAACGCCAACAATATGCTCTTAAACGGCAATAAGACAAAGTGTATTAAATTTACAATACCTAATGTAAAACAGTCGAATACCAATGTGCTGTTAAATGGGGAGGAGTTGAGTCTTGTGGATACCACTGTTTTTCTTGGTATTACTATTGACGCGAAACTTCAATGGGGCCCCGATATATCTAAATTAGTAAGCAGACTTAGTTCTGCAGCATATGCTGTAAGAAAGATTAGAAGTCTCACAGATATTGAGACAGCTAGATTAGTGTATTTTAGTTACTTTCATAGCGTAATGTCTTATGGAATTTTGCTATGGGGTAATGCGACTGATATTGAAGCTATATTTGTTTTGCAAAAGAGAGCCGTACGGGCGATTTATAACCTAAATTGTAAAGAGTCCCTCAGAGAAAAATTTAAAGAAATAAACATATTAACTTTGGCATCGCAATATATTTGTAATGCCAGTTACTACACTCCACAGAATCAGTAATTCATTTATGGGGCAACGTATACGCTTTTACAACAAAATCCCAGAACATATCGGGAATCAAGGAAGTGACACAACATTACTATTTAAAAATGTATTTATTGCTTTTCGAAGTATTCTCCGCGAAATTTGACACATTTTTCCATACGATGGAACCAATCATTGAAGCAACCATTCCATTCAGAAGTTGAGGTCTCCAAAATGGCCGTTTTGTAGGCGTCCACAGCTTCTTCAGGTGATGAAAATCTCTATCCACGCAATTTATTCTTTATTTTAGGGAAAGTAGGTATAGAAATCATTAGGGCTTAGGTCGGGGCTGTACGGCGGATGGTCTATAAATTCTATGTTTTCTTGCTCTAAAAACTCTTTTGTTCTGTGTGCGGTGTGAGAACTCGCATTGTCGTGATGGAGGATGATACGGCGGTTGCAGTTCTCTTTACGGAGTTCAGAAACGACCTGTGGCAAACAAATGCTAGCATACCATTCTGCATTAACCGTTCTTTGTCCCTCAAGAGGAATAGTCGTAACATGGCCGGTTTTGGAGACAAACGTGGCCACCATTTTTTTTGCAACACTCCGTGAACGAACAATTTTTGATGGCTTTAACTCATTTTCGAACACCCAAACTCGTGACTGGTTTTTTGTTTCGGGTTCGTACGCATATATCCAGGATTCGTCACCTGATACGATGTTGTATACAGCATTTGAGGATCCTGCGTGGAATCTTTCGAGAGTTCTGACGCACCAAGTAACGCGAGCCGCTTTTTGCTCTTCACAGAGCGAACGCGGTATCCATCGGGAAAACAACTTCTTTACACCTAATTGTTCATGCAAGATTATTTGTATTTGACTCATGCCAATGTCTAAAGTTGCCTGAATTTCGCGGTATGTCACATGTCGATCTTCCTCAATCAGTTTACGCACAGCATCAACGTTTTCTTGGGTGACTGCAGTTTTTGGACGACCTTGACGGAGATAATCACTGAGCTTGACACGTACACATTGAAATTCAGCAAACCAGCGATAAAGGGCAGGGATAAGGGGCTTCATCACCAAATGCAGAAATCATACGGTCAACACATTGTTTTTATGTTAAACCACTTCGAAAGTCATAATAAATCATCGCTCTTGAATTTTCTCGAGTCAATTCCATTTCCTCAACGACTAAACAAGTTTGACAAAACCTTGTGACAAGACCGAGAATCTTTTTTTAAATAAATAAATGGTATTCGATTTTTAAAACCAAGGAGTATTCAATTAAAAAGATTTGAATATGACAGGAACAGTGGAAATATTCCATTCCCGATACTTTTAGTGCAGCCTATGTATTCAAAGTTTGTCAATAAACAAGTTTAAAAGTATTACTAAGAAAAACTGTACAAAAAGGGTTATTATAATATCAAGGAATACATGAATGAAAATAACCGCTGGGAATAAGGTGATCGCCACCATGCTGGTTCTATGAAAAATCATTTAAAAATTGTATAAACGAAGTTATTGTTAAGTAAAATATGTCTGAAAAAAAAAGTCCCGCTGGGTTTCTTGCTGGTTCTTCCCAGGACTGGAGTGTTTTCCGAACCAGTGGTAAATAAAAAATTACTTTCAATAAGTATTATGTAATAATATTAAATAAAAAAATATTCTATTCTATTCTATTCTATTACCGATTAAATAATGTTGAAATTAATAAAATTCGTTTAATTCGAAATCAACTATTTAATATATTTTTTTACAAAAACAATTAAATAATCATCATCATCATTACAAATCTTCACAAGTCCACTGCTGAGCATAGGCCTCCCGCAAGGAATACTAAAAATCACGATCCTGAGTCACCCGCATCCATCGACTTCCTGCATATCTTACCAGTTCGTCACTTCATCTAGTGGGAGGGACGACTACACTTCGCCTGCCGGTACGAGGCTGCCACTCGAGAACCTTTCTGCCCCATCGGTTGTCGGTTCTTCGAGCTATATGGCCGGCCCATTGCCACTTAAGCATACTAATAATTTGGGTTATATCGGTTAATCTAGTTCTACTGCGGATATCCTCGTTTTTAAGTCTATCATGCAGAGAAACCTAGTTTTGAGGTACATATATCTGACGAGAAGATGTGTCGTAATCTCCCGAACGCTGCCCATCCGAGTTGAATCCGTTAATTGACCTCTCGGTCAAAGTTGGACTTACCTAGTGGGACTATTTGTCCCAGGTAAACATATTCGTCAACAACTTCGAGCTTAGTGCGCCCAACTTAGTGGTAGTTCCAGCATAGGTGTGACATGGACGTTGAACATGATTTTTGTTTTGTCCATGTTCATCTTAAGACCTATCCGTTGGAAGACACTATTGGAGTCATTGATCATAGTGCTTAGGTCTTCCAGCAATTCTGCCATAAGGTCTTTATCGTCGGCAAATCGAAGATGAATGATGTAATCACCATTGACGTTAATACCGTATCATTTCCAGTCTAGTAGCTTGAAAACGTCTTCAAATGTAGCGGTGAAGAGTTTCGGGTATATTACGTCACCCTATCTTAAACCTCTCTGCAGTTGGATAGGTTTAGCCCTATTGCACAAGCATCGTATCGATATACCGATAGTCCACTTGGCACCGCTGAAGTGACTGCAGCACCGCCCAAATATCGACAATGTATCGACAATCAAATGTTTTCTCATAGTCCACATACGCAAGACAAAGTGGCAGATTTACTCTTCGGTCTTCTGTTCAATTTTCCGAAAGGTATGTATGTGATCGATGGTGCTCAAGCCTTTTCGAAAACCGGCTCGTTCGTGAGGTTAGATGTCGTCGAGTCTGCGTGCGAGACGATTTAAAATGACTCTCACAGCACGTAAACGCGGCCCAGAAGAGAAAGCGGTCTGTGACTCTTCAAGAGAGCATTGTCGCCTTTCTTAAAGAACAAGACCACCGCACTTCTGCTCCACGCCTCCGGAGTAGTGCCAAAGCTTCGACAGTTGGTTCTTTCTGGAAAACAGATCTCTGGCAAACACTTTGGAGCCCTGGTTCTTCAATACGAGCAGTATTAAAATTACGTAAGCCGCATGCATTTAGAGATCTGTCTGTTCAGTTGCCTGTATGCTATCAAATCTACTGAAGACTGCAGCTTCATTTCGCGTCTAACAGTCATGATCTCATCATCTCATCTCATAAAAGTGCGATCGGAGAGTTTTTGTGTTCTTCTGCGGCGGGTCTTACAAAACTTAGCTCCGACCGCATGTACAGTTTCCACGAGCTTGCCATTCATATCGTCCACTGCATTGCAATCTTCTATGAACTTAAAACGGTTTTGTAACTCGAGCTGAAAGGTTTTGGGACTTGGGATTAGAGCACGAATGGGACAGAGCGTTGACTTCATTAGACGACACCTCTCCAACTTAACGTTTAAGTTCAGTGTGCCTCTAAACATTCGGTGATCGCTACCAGTTTTCACCATCGCGATCACTGAGAACATCACTGAACATTTGCCGTCTAGTCGTCATAATGAAGTCAATCTCATTTTTTATCGAACCTTCGGGGCTCCACCAGTTCACTTCCGATGGGGCCGATTCTGGAAGAAAGAGTTCCTCATAAATAGTCCCTCTTTCTCCATGAAGTCGGCCAGCTGCTAGCCCCTTGGGTTCCGTTGCTCTAATCCGAATTTCCCTACCTTCAGCTCACCGTTCTCTCTAATGCCTATAGTCTTTGCGTTATAGCATGGTGCGGGTGACAGCTTATACTTTTGGCGTGTCTAGAGAATCAGCATTGTTAAATCGATTTAAAAAAGGCGATTAACGTTACACAAAGCAGAGCAAAAACTATCGATGAGCTATCGATATAAAAATTAAAACCGAATCATATACTTCTTTATAAACTACAATTCATGTAAAATCAAGTAAAATTTTAATACAAATTATGACATAATAGCTGTTCCCGGACCTCGCCCGTTTGGTATTTATTACGATTGGATTTCATGGGTTTTAATTTTTTTTGCGCAGAATCCTAATTATTTTTTCTAAAATTAAATTAGCCTGTCTTACTCGTTATAATATCAGCTATCTGTCAGTGCCAGCTATAAGCTGGAGCAAACAGACAATAAGACAATCATTGTAAAAAATATGTTTGTCTTTTTGTTATAACTACTGTATATACTTTCATATGTATTTAGTAAAGGCTGTTATTTTGATATTACAAACAGACACTTCAATATATAGATTATACTATGTATTAATTTGAAAATAAAAATCATCTTCTATTTCATGTTGATTGGAATAAAAATATTGACATCTACAAAAATATTGACATCTACACAAATAAAATGGCTGCCAGCATTTGTAATTTTCAGTAGAATTTGTTGAACGATTAGTTCCAATTCCAATATATATTTACGTGATTTTTATATATTCGATTTATTTCAAAACCGATTTTTAGTCTGTGGTTGTTCGTTATGGCATGGCATAGTATAAACTCCATAGATTGGGCTTATGAGTAAGAGAGAGCTATCGCACCATACGCAACCATACGGCACTTCCATAGATATAGTATAGACTCCATGGAGTTCACAAACTCTTCCGCTTTATTATATTTATATAATATAATAAAGCGGAAGAGTTTGTTTGTTTTTTTGTTTGTTTAAACGCGCTAATCTCTGGAACTACCAGTTCGATTTGAAAAAATCTTTTTGTATATTATAGTCAGATTCATGTGGTATAGTATAGCCTATCTAGCATTGAGCTATATCACTCAGCTAGCCTTAAATATGGATATTTGTTAAGCAAGTCAGAAGAAAAAGCGCTCCTGAAATGATTTATCCGTGTACGCTGGTGTTATGGTTAGGGATACGTAAATACAATGTTCTAGAAAAATATAGATCTTTACTCCATCTAAAAAAAGTCCGCGATACTATATGTCTATTTCTTATACATAAGTTATAATCAGGTCTTTTGTGACAAAAAAAAAATTGAAAATTAAAAAGTGATTGACCTAATAATAACGCTTATAGTGTTATTATTAGGCATGGCCTATTTATCCTTACAGTTACTTCATCATTAAGACAATATTATGAAGATAAACTTTGTTCTTTATACCATGTTATTTGGACGCATAGTTTAAGAGATAATGTAAAATTAAAATAATTCAATACTTGGCTGGGCGCGCGAACGACGCATAAACCCTAGGCGCCCGGTGAGAACTGCGAGAAGCCAGTATTGAAAGCTTTTATGAGCGAGGTTAGTTCAATCATTATAGCTAAAATAAATTAAAAATTAATTGAGTACTTTTATGACAATGATTAGTTACATCTTTATTTCTGAACTCTTTTATTTTATTGCTATGCTATGGTATTTTGAAAATTTTATTGATTAATAAGTATAAGAGTTTGATATCAAATTTATCACGAATCATTTCATGCCTACACACTTTTCATGTATCGTGTACGGTTTTAATTAAAACTGGAAAAAACCGCGCTTCAGGACACTTTCTAGGACGTGAGGGGGGGGGGGGGGGATGCTCCGATCTAGATTATACATAATATGCCGACAGATAAAAATATTCCATTAATTATGCCAATTTTTTTCATACATTGCTATCAAATAAAATATTTAATTACAATTATAAAATGCTTGAACTAGGTGTCATGTCATGTCACGCACCTCGGACACGTGATGACGCGGGTGAAACCGCAGGGCACAGCTAGTATTATAATATTATGCCAGCGCAACTTGTCTATCTCTTCTTCCAGCTTCAGGATCTTATCGTCAGTCCTCAGGGTGCGTGCCGTTATAAATTGCCAGGTCGAGTCGTCGTAGGTGGCAACCGAACCTCCACCGGAGATTCTTAGCACCCCCTGCCCCACCGTTATCATGGTCGCCACCGTAGCCAGGAATATCAGGGCTGCCTGGGACGGGGGGCCGTTCATTAGTGTTCTTGCTCATGGGGGGTATATTGCCATAGTTACCACGGTTGACGAGCGGATTTGCAACCGCAGTTTTCTTATTGCTTTTTGATTTTATCAAAAAGATGCTGCTGCCCATCTTCTGCCTCAGTTACCCTCTGTTGCCTCTTACGACATCCACGGGAAGATATGGGGTAGTGTAGAAGTAATTAAATGCAAATATAAAATACAAACACAATACAATCAAAACATATAAAATAGTAGAGATTGTCTAATTCAAAAAAAAGAACCCCTCCAATCCTCCAATATATTTTTTGTAGGTTTTATCACTTTTATCATGTGAAATACAGTAAAAATATTAAGATCTACTAAAACACCATAATAAGGTATGCTAGATCTTATTTCCCCATCAAAACATTTTATAAAATATAGTACATACTTAGTTAACTATCTACCTATTTATATTAACAATATGTTAAAAAAGAAATTCTGGGAAACTGTCCATGGCAATAAATAATTTTCTCAAAGATTATAACTCGAAAATACTTTCCAACCTGATTCTTGGGGAGTTTTTTTTAATTTTATCGGTAGAGTCACCAGGAATTTCATATCTATTCTCAGGAACATGTTATATGAACATTTTTTAATTATTTTAGAAGTATCGTGGTAAAAATTCAGTTAATTTTTAAAGTTATTCAATTTTGTGCACTTAACTTTTTTTTCAATCTTTTTACCGCTTCCTTAACAATAAGTTTTCGATAGTCCTTGTAAGTAAAATGTACATCACTAGCTAACGCACACAATGACAAATCAAAATTAGTCACGCGTTTTCGGCACGGAATATAAAAAACAAGAGGAGGTAGCAAAATGCATCATTTGCAGCGGAATCACTGTCGCCAAACTCAAACATACGCAAGAAATAAATATGTACCGACAATTGTGTCCCATTTCTATAACTTTCGCGTGATTGGCTATTAAAAACTAAAAGAGAATGGCATTATATTACTCACCATTCACTTGAGTACGAACCATAAGTCCTTAAAAATAAAGATCATATTACTTTTCATCAACGAAGTTTCTAGAATTAATGAGGAAATTTTGCTTCTTATGCTAGACATCGCTATAATACATTCACACTATTATAGACACAATGCTAATAGATATAACGTTGACATTGCCCTACCTAACCTGTACTGTTATATGAATGATAGTAGTGAGATAGTTACTCTCCCTGAATGTGATCTGGCTTATATCGATATTCATTATATGATTATTATCATGTATATGAATGGAATTGACTGAAGAAACTGAATTTAAAAAAATGATTAAATGAGTAAAATAGCAAAATTTATTGGAAATTGCCTTGATGTACTACGTAACTACGTATATCCCCGTAATTCATATAGCCGGCATATAATTAATTGTCTTTAATGGAATTTTATTGACAGTAAGCTAAATTATCATTTATGAAATGGAAACATGGAAAATAATAAAAAACAATAATTTTGCAATCGTTTATCATTGAAATAACACATATTTGTTAAAAACTATCGTTTTCACACTTTAATATTAAATTTTAGATTTTAATATTAAATTTTAGATTTTAATATTAAATTTTATTATTTGATAATGAATTTGGATACTAATGTAGATCATGATATTAAGATCACTTTTATTTTAGCTGCTTTCCAAAAGTCATGAGTACTAACTAAATTACTTACTTACTTCTCTGGCTTAACAACCCTAACAAATGTTCATTCATAGAGTAAACCCTATAATTTCGTATATTTCCATAGACATCCAGTATTTGCAAATTTTCATTAATATGGTAGTGAATGAACAGGACTGCCATAAAATTTTATCGAAAACTTTAATATTGGCGTAGTCACAATACTATCGCAGCTATTTTTATTCAAAATGTATTTACAGATGAACCTTAGTATAACGAAATAAGGTTTAAAATTACTTGTAATAAAGGTAATTTTTTTAATGTTTAAGGTAATTAAAATTTCTATCCAAAGAAGGAAAAAATTACACGTGCCTTTGGTAAGAAACACCTTCATTCAAAATATTTTTCTTTTTACTTTCGTTTTTACACTCCAAAATTGCACAACACGGCATATTTTCGCATATATCACTTAAGGCGGTTACTGACATGCCTGCCGCAGGGGCAATCTAGGGAGCACAGCGATTGGAGCAATATCGGAGCTGTCTCTACACACACGCCTGGTGCCGTTCAGTATGAGAGTGTACGTTATATACTTATTATACTCTTTGGTGTACGTCTCGTTAGACGCACGCGTTGAGAATGGTGCCAGTTTTATCGAAATATCAATAAATCGGTATATATAGCCTTGGCTTTTTTTATATAGAATAAGGGTTTACTATTGGTCACAGCAACCACTTACCATCAGGTGGACTGTGTGCTCGTTTGTCACCCTATCCTATAAAAAAAAGGTGACAAATGAGCACAGTCCACCTGATGGTAAGTGTACACTGTGGCCCATAGACACTCACATTTATCAATTAAACAACCAAATAATAAATAATTACAACCATAATATAGTGCTTATAAGCTACAGCATAGCTCTGCAACGCTCTTTTTAGGCTATCAAAGACAATTAAATATGACTAACTTCACTCGTCATTATTTAATATAACCTATAAAATTTATTCTGTGATATAACTTAACTTACTAGTGCTTAGTAACTATAATTTAACTAATGTTACAAATAGGCAGGATAGTTTTCTAATGATGAGTTTTAATAAATTTAATTACTAAAATTTGTATTTTTGTTTAATTATTTAGTTAATGACATTTTATTTATATTCCTGCAATTTTAATACTATTGGAATATTTTCTTTCCCATACTAGCCCTTATGATAAGTTAGGTAACAAATCCCAGTAATGTTACTTGTAAGTTACTACGTTCAAATAACATTATTTCTGCGGTTCTGACTTGTACTCATACGTGTGCTCCACGCGAATGTCGCAACGAACTGATTGAAATTGCCTCAATTGCGCTACACACGCGACAGCGGCAGGGCCGATCTAGGGAGCAAGGAAGGTCTTGCGCTCCTGCCGCCCTGCCGCAGGGCCGACTTAAAAAATTGCCCCTGCTTGCCTACACACATCACAATTAAGGGTCACCCCCACTCCTACACCCGAGATTGCCCCTGCGGCAGGTATGTCAGTAGCCGCCTTTAAGTGATTTTATGTGGTAAAGAGTTTCAACAGTCAGTAGGGTCAGGCCTTTTAGATTTTACAAAATTACTCGAAACCAAATTGTGTACTCATACATTGTACCCTATACCCGCATGACTCGGATCCATAGATTATCTATGCTCGGATCCCATCTCAAAACTACAATCATCTTCAAAATTCAAAATCACAAATCATCTTCGCCTACATGTATAATTATATTATTATTATTATCAATAACAGAATCAATCCTGATATCTCGGTCAAAATGTTCCACAATCAGGTTTTTAGTCTTCTCAACAACCTTTGCCCAGTCATCTCTTCTGACTTCCCCGCAGGCTTCTTTTAATAGGGTCATCATCTTTTTCGTGCTGAATAGCGGGGAAGTATTGTGGCGGGCGGCGTAACCTTTTATTTGAGCCCAGATTAGCTCAATCGCGTTGTATTGGCAATATGGCAATACGGTGGAATTCTTAGAACGCGATGACCGTACTCCAGAGCTAGTTCATCGATTTCGTATCGCACATTTGCCGCTTTATTTTCTTTAACTAATTTAATTAGCTCTGGTTTTAGCATCTGCATATTTGCGTCAATGCCTTTTGCTTGTAACCAAGCCACCATTTCTTCTTTTTTATTAGCTTGGGTAGGTGGTTTCTGTATTTGAACCGAGTGATAGGAGGCATTATCCATGAATATTACAGAAAGCTCTGGTAGGCTGGGCATAAGCACGTTCTGGAACCACTCTTTAAATGCAGTGGCATTCATTTCCTCATGGCAGTCATTTGTGGTTTTTGATTGAAATGCCAGTAACGCGTTCCCCACAAAGCCGTATTTTGCAGAACCTGCGTGGCATATTATCAGACGGGCCCCCTTACCCATTGGTACTTTCGATAACGACGCTTGTGTATCATCCGTCCAAGAACGGGAAACCGTGTGATTGGCGTTTAGCCATGTTTCGTCAATGGACACGACATTATCCCAGTTATCAATATTTTTTGCTTCTCTCAAAAACTTATCCGTTTTAAAATTATGTCGTATCGTTCTAATAAAATTTTTCTTTTGTCTGTTTTTTTATACGAAAAACCAATATCTTTTAAGATTTTGGTTAAAGCAGTTTTACCCCCGCTAAACAGTCCAGCTTCTCTTAACGATTCTAAAAGCTTCTTCCTGTGGAGATATTCATTTCTGGAATAGTAACCATATATATGATTTCTGATTGCATCGGCGTCAAAGGTGTCAATATCTGTCACGGGTTTAGTTCTACGTTTCTTCTTCGGAGTACGTAAAATATTATCTTCCGTGCCAGTAGAGCCGAACTTTTCTTTATTAATATTTGTTATCGCTCGTTTGCTAACTCCAAGCGCCTGAGAGACGCGTTCTTGTACTTGTTCGACAGGTAACAGGGGTCCGCCATTTTGCCGCTCCCGCTCATAGTAATCTTGCAGCTTGATGATTAACTCACGGGCTCCACTTTTCAATGTTTGTCCACGTTTAGGTATTATCATGCACCAAAAGTAAAAAGAACGCAATACAAAACACAATCGAAGTCCGATTTAGTGCCGATGTCAGTTTGAAAAGTAGAAACAGTACATTAAACGAAAGCCGGGTAATCAAATAAAAACAGATCGAAAACACTTGAAGAACGTGGTCTATGCGCACGAAACGACATCAGACGACTGTTTTAGCATTACAAAATGGCGGCCCATAACGCTATTTGGGGTTACCCTTTTCAACCTAAATATAAAAATTCTACTTTCTTTCGCGCGTTCGGTTTGGTCGTAGTTTTATCTTTATATTTAATAAAAGTTATATTATAGTCCATTATTTTCAAATTCTTAAAAAGAAAAACAAAACGTATTATTTTATAAAGTATAACTGTATAAGAACAGATTACGATACTGTTATTGCCTGTTATTGTTAGCATAGCACTACAAATATAAAGCGCTGACATAACCTTGTAATAGCGCAGTATAGATTTAGAAAAATATTGTTAACCAAGTTATTTGACACTCAGTTTGGCACAAAATTATAACATTCATTGATTATTGATATAATAATGTTGTTTTAATGCTCATGAATTGTTAAAACGGTAAACAACCAGCAAAAATATTTTTATCGTAACTGCAACGCCATTACAAAGTTACGTCGTCAGTTCAATCGCGACGTGTCAGGAACGCATTCTCTGAACGGCTGAACTATAGACGGTGATTATCGTCTGACTGTGTATGACATAAAGAGTTTTGACGGGGACTTGACTGGTGGGGGATTGCCGCTTGTGTATAATTATTGTTTATAGAATGATTTTAAGTGGTTTTTGATACGTAAAAAAGGTGCGATTTTTGTATTAAATGTCTTTTTTTTTATAGGGTAAGGGTGACAAGCGAGCACCCAGTCCACCTGATGGTAAGCGGCTGCTGCGGCCCATAGACATCTACATCTATCCTCGTTTGCGAATCAAAATGCAGATGCGTTGTCACCCGTGAGGACTAAGATGGAATGCCTCATTTCCAGTAAAAAGGGCCTCCGGCCACCTGCACTCACCAGGCGAAACGCAGAGGTAAACCTCTACTTCACGCTGGTTTTCTGTGAGGTCGTGGTACCACCCCGGTTCGAGCCGGCCCATCCGTGCGACAGCAAAAGCTGCCGCGTGGCTCTACCACTTACTGTGTACTGTGTACTGTGTATGTCTGCGCATGTGATCTATTAGTGGAGAAACAAGTGCTCCCATGGTGATTTGAATCTCAAGATAAGGTGTCTACCTGCTTAGGCGCCTTGAGATACTATCATCAACTGTCTACTAAACTATAATTTGAACTAAAAACTACGCAATGTGTCGATAGCTGACGAATTACGTTACGCTTGGGCGGAGCACCGCCGTGTCCTCGTAGCGGCGATAGCCGGCGGCGACCTCTCGCGTCCGGCCCTGGTCGAAGCCATGGTCTGGAGCGAGACGGAATGGGATGCCGTCACCACTTTCTGCGAAGCAGTGATGCTAGCGAAGGAGGTGGCGGAGCGGGAGAAGGAGAGAGCAGCAGCTTTCCTTCCCGGCCGCCGCGGGAGACGCCCCGGGCGTCGGGGGCTACGTCGTGGCCCCCGGCCACCGTAGGCGCGGGACTGTGGACGGCGAACAATGGGTAGCTCGCCGTCCGTCCGTCTAACGACGACAGGCCGTGTCGACGGCGCGTTTTGTTCCACGCGCGCCTCAAAGAGCTGTCAGCAGCGTGAAGGGGCCCGCAAGGGCCGACGCCTGCCGGGGCTGCGGGCTGTTCGAAAGAGATACCGCGGCTGCGGAATGTAAGGGCACTGAAGGAACACGGATGGTTTTTAGTCAGTAAAAGTCTGACACTCCCTTCCGCTCCACCCAGAGCGAAAGGCGTCATTAGATGATTTTCCATCCGCAAAAAAAAAAGGGTAACAAGCCTTGACGAATGAACAAATAATCGGTGTTTTCCGAACAAGTGTTTTTGTAATGCCAGCGATTATGTCGTAAGTTTATTTAATATTTCTTAGATTATTATACATCATGGGGGTCATTGTAGAAGCGTGCTCATCGCGATCCCTGCCAGCCCTTTTCAGGACTGCAATTCTACACAGCTGTGCACCCATGCCAACGAGGGTTAGGGCGTCCCCCTTAGGCGACGCACACCAGCTCGTCCCCGTTGGTGTGGAATGCAGCGCGCAAAACGGCGATGGGACCCCCACCCGTCACGCACAGTCCCACACGGCGGAGGGTGGAGGACAGAGTGCAGAGTTGGCAGTTGGAGTTGATTGAAATAATGAAAGAAAGAGAATTAGATGTCGTGTGTATGTCGGAGACCAAACGGAAGGTTAAAGGGGAAGTGGTATTGAAGAGCTCCCAGGCGGGGCGTTAGCTCTATGGTCCGGAGTCCCGGAGAGCGACAGCGCCTGCCAGGGAGTGGGGGTGCTGCTGTCGTCTCGGTTGGTCGATGTTATGACTGAATATAAGGTTGTGAACTCAAGACTTCTCTGGGTTCGCTTTAAATTGGGACTGGCGAAGTTACTCCTTTTGGCTGTTTATGCGCCGGTAGCTTCGTCGTCCAGGGCTGAGCTGGAGGAGTTTTGGGAGAATGTAAGAGAAGTTCTAAATTTGGCTAGGGGAAACGAAAGAATTGTTGTATGTGGTGATTTGAATGGATGGGTTGGTTCGCGCTCGGCCAGGGTACGAGTCGGTGCTTGGAAAGCTTGACGATAAAAGGGTTAATGATGCTGGCAAGCTTATACTGGCGGTATGCAAGGAAAAGGGTCTTCTTGTGACAAACACTATGTTTAATCACAAGAAAATTCATATGTATACCAGAGAAAGAAAGAATGAGAGAAGTATGATCGATTTGTTCCTGGTGGATGACCGACTGCGAAAACAGGTGATGGATACGCGAGTGTTCAGGGGTGCTAACCTGGAAACGGATCACTATCTAGTGATTACTAGATTTAGGGGTCTGTTCGCGGGTTGGCGCTACCGGACGGCAGTAACAGAACCACAGTCGGTCTGTCGCATCCGAAGCTGGAAGCTTCAGGAAGCGGATACTAGGGACAAATATCATGCGAGGGTAGCCGAAAAGCTTGACACCATCGATGGCAGAAAAGAATGTGTGGGAAGAACATGGCAGAACCTTAGGGATGGAATGGTAAGTGCAGCGGAAGAAGTGTGTGGAACAATAAAAAGAGGCAGTAGTAAAAGAAGAGATGCATGATGGAATGATGAAGTGAAAGAAGCTGTAAAGAAGAAGAAGAAAGCATGGTTAGACTACTTGGCCTCTAGTAATGATAAGGATATGAGAGAGAAGATGAAAGAAAGATATAAGCTGCAGAAAGTTCACACGAAATCATTGATTGAGGAAGTGCGTGAAAGGTGTAGAATAGAAGCGGACGAAAGGTTGTCGCACAACTTTAAGGAGAACTCCAAACTCTTCTGGAAAGAAGTTGGAAGGACCCGAAGTAGTGCGACGGTCTTAAGAATGAACAAAGTGCTTTCGAGAACTAATGACGTCCTCACAGAAAACTCGGACGTCATGCAGCGATGGAGCGAATTTTATAGAGAAATGTATGCGTGTGATGATCTCAGTGAGGGATCCGGGGATGACACCGTGACTCGTACGCCAGACTCGGACCTCGATGACACTGAGGTCATCAGTATGAAAGAGATTGAACGTGCGATTCGAAGTTTGAAATGTGGTAAGGCTGCGGGACTAGACAGAGTTACTGCTGAAATAGTCAAGTATGGTGGGCCTCGCGTCTGGGACAGCTTTCATCTGCTGTGCAATTTGTGCTGGCGGACGGATGTCTCGGATGATTGGCGATCCGCAGTCATTGTGCCTTTATATAAAGGTAAAGGATCAGATTTTGACTGCGGGTGCTATCGGGCGATCAGCTTTACCAGTTTAGCAAGTAAAGTTTACTCGAAGGTTTTGACACGTAGGATGCAAGAGAAATCGGAAAGATTTCTATGGGAGGCACAATGCGGATTTAGACCAGGAAGAGGATACACGGATCAAGTGTTTTCTCTCCGCATGATCACGGAAAAACTTCTGGCTGCTAACCAGAAGATTTTCTGTGCTTCTGTGGATCTTGAGAAAGCATTTGATAAGGTTGTAAGGAAGAAAACGTGGGAACTGTTGCCAGGGTATGGTGTGGATGGTCCATTGCTAAGGGCTGTGTAGTCACTTTACTGTGACTGTAAAGCCTGTGTGCGGGTAAGACATGACCTGTCACCCATGTTTAGCGTCCCAACGGGCGTAAAACAGGGTTGTGTCATGTCTTCCTGGCTGTTCATACTGTATCTCGACAGCTGTTTACAGAAGCTGAAAGCTGTTTGGGTGTGAAATTGGGTGACATTAAAGTAAATTGTCTGCTGTATGCTGATGATGCAGTGCTTATTGCACCATCAGAGGGAGAACTGCAGGCATTAGTCACGTGTATGAAAGAGGAATGTGAAATTAAAGGTATCCGTTTGAATGCTAATAAAACTAAGGCTCTGGTATTTGAAAGGGACGAAGAGAGAACGAAGTGTGAAATATGGGTAAATCAGAAATGTCTAGAACAGGTAAATGAAATTGTATACTTGGGGAGTGCTTTTAGCCGGGATGGAAGATGTGATTTAGATGTGGACAGGCGTGTCGTTGCCGGGAACAAAGTCAATGGTGCCCTGACTGCGTTAGTCAAAAGGCAAGGCGTAGTGAAGAGTGCACGCCTTGCAATACATAACGCAGTGTTGGTACCGACTTTGTTATATGGCAGCGAAACCTGGGTATGCCAGAAGAAGCATAAAAGCAAGTTGAATGCAGTGGAGATGCGATCTCTTCGTAAAATGTGCGGCGTCACCATGGCCGACCGAAAGCGAAACGAAGAGATTCGCAATATGGCAGGTTTGAAAGATGACCTTATCACAAAAATTGATAAGGGCGTGCTTCGATGGTTTGGGCACGTTGAGCGAATGAGTGAAGACCGAATGGTGAAGAAAATGTATAGCGCGAAAGTTAATATTAAAAGGTGTCGAGGTAGACCGAGACTAACTTTCGAAGACCATGTGAGCAAATTGCTTGAAGTGGGGAGGGTCAAGAGTACTCGGACACCTAGACGTGCATGTATGAAGAAGTTAATGAATCTGAAAGAAGCGAAAGAGGTATGTAAGGATCGTGACACTTGGCGATCTGTTCTCTCTGGCTACCCCGTCAGGGATTGTGCGTGAAGATAAGTATAAGTAGTAAGTATTATACATCATAATAAGCTAGATGATTTGTGCTTTATAATTACGTATACATATCACAGTTATAAGTGTAAAATCGAGTCATATTTTAAATTCAAAGTATAACTGTTTAAAAAAATGGTCATTGTGAAATCGACGGCCCAATTTTAATTTTGTTTACTTTGTTTTTCAGTAAAATTATATTTAAGCAACGAGTGATACTTCATAATAAACAATAATGCACTTGAAAACAGAATTAAACTGTATTCACTGAAGATTCCTTAAAAATGTTATTGTGTTCCTCAAGTCTTGTTGTGGATAGTTTGGTATCCATGGACGCAACCACAATGGTTCTAATTCTAAATAAAGGTCGGTACAAATAGCAAAATATGTTTGCAATATGTTTTGCTTTGTTATTTTTTGCAGTCTGGGTCTTGGTTGGTTTGGGTTATGAGTTTTTTTTTGCTTGGTGTTTCGTTATGCTCTTATCTCATAGTTTTTGTTCTTGTGTTATAATAATGTTGTTTTTGTTTACATTTCCTCTCTTTTTTATTTAACTTCACTTTACTTATATGGAGGATGTGTGGATGTCTACGATTTCAACTCACTTGATTTTCCTTGTTATGTATTGACAATAGTTTAATTTTCATATTTAATAAAATCATTCATTTTTCGGTATAATATGGTTTTAGCTTGGCACAATTTGTTTAAAAATGGATGATAATAATATGGTTTTATGAAAAAAAAAAATATTTATTATGTCAATAAACTTGATTTTATTATTGGTGTTTAATTTAAAACCTCAACTAAAAAGAAAGTCATAACTACCTTTTTTTTAAGTTGCTTAAATTGCAAAGTGACATGAGACCTTAGATAGATAGCCATCTTGCTTATATTTCGCCTTCGCGAGCGAGTCGAAAGCGCTCGAGACCTCGCGGTAAAATTACGAGGAGTAGGTGTTTTGTTTCGATTTATTTAACTACTAAGTCTTAATAAAACATAAACACCTATGCATCACAAGAAAGATAAATATGTCTACTTTTTTGTGACATTGAATTATTTGTAAAAAATACAACATTTCTTCGTTGTGGTGTAAATTAATAAAATTTATACATTTATTTTTCTACGAATTCAATGATCACACCTATTTTTAATATCTTAAATTATTATTTTAGATCTTAAAACATACATAGGTTTAATTTGTATTCTTCTATCAATTTTTCGTAGTTTTTTCTTAATTCTAGCTATTATAGTTAAGAGGATTGTGAAGTTGTAAATTTTCATACAAAAAGCGATAACGTTTCCCAAGTAAATATAGTCAATTTTAATGATTTTTGGAAATGTTGTAGATATGACAAAAAACTAGGCCCGCACGTTATTTTAAAGAAATATTGTATACAAGATAAATTATTAGCATCTAAATATCTACATTTTTGACTTAAAAACTTCCTCGTACGTTTTTATTTATTTTTTAATTAAACTAAACTGATTATTAAAAAAGTAAAACGTACAGGCCTAGATTAAAGTGCATTGAATCTAATAAGACCAAAATTGTTTTATTTTGTAAAGGTTTAGGGGAGTAAAAACATTATCGTCGGAAACAATATTTCAAAAAGAAAATGTAGGCAATTGCCTTCAAGACTTACAACTCTCTCCATCGCACGATACGAGTCGGGGGGCAGGGGCATATTGTAGTGATGTTAGAGGTGTTATCGATATTATTATCGCCTAGAGAGGAGAAAATAATATCGATAACCTACAAATATAATAACTCATGAAAAAGTTAATATCTGTGATTATTCAGTGTTTATCGATTATTTAGTAATTAATTTAGAGTATTTATTGAATAAGGACATTACATTAAAAAGATTTCGAGTTTACAATAAAGTAGTAAAAAGTAACGAGGTCCGCCTGCTTCTTGATCCAATCCGGCTCGAAGGACCAATTGAAAAGGAAAAACGAGGCTTCTCAATCCGGCTGCGAAGGAGCAATTGGAAAGGAACCAAGGAAGGTCTTTGTCACGGCGCGTTCAGCAGCGGATACCGTAACATCCTATGACACCTACGTTGGGTTCGGTAACAACGTATGTGAACACCGCAACGGAGTAACACACAAGGGCGTCGACCTCTTCCTTCTTTTCTTCAAATAGGTTCAGGCGGAGATTACGGGTCTTCCGAAGTCGTCCCGGTCCCAACGCCTTAATTCTTCAATATGTGCCGCGCTAGCGACACCAGATGAACTGTACTTATTTTAAAGGTGAAGGATTCCTTGGAATAAAACAGTAATTATCTTCAAACTGCTCCAAGAGAGAGTAATTACTTTCCCTATCACTTCCCTATATGCTTTTCTTTCTTTATTTATTTATTAATTTATTTAGAAAACCAACAGCGTATATAGTAAATATTAACATTAATGTATAATGTGGGGGTCATTGTAGAAGCGTGCTCGTCGCGACACCTGCCAGCCCTTTTCAGGGCTGCAATTCCACACAGCTGCGCACCCATGCCAACGAGGGTTAGGGCGTCCCCCCAAGGCGACGCACACCAGCTAGTCCCCGTTGGTGTGGAATGTAGAGGTCACCAATATGAAAGAGATTGAACGTGCGATTCGAAGTTTGAAATGTGGTAAGGCTGCGGGACTAGACAGAGTTACTGCTGAAATGGTCAAGTATGGTAGGCCTCGCGTCTGGGACAGCTTTTATCTGCTGTGCAATTTGTGCTGGCGGACGGGGGATGTCCCGGATGATTGACGATCCGCAGTCATTGGGCCTTTATATAAAGGTAAAAGTTCACATTTTGACTGCGGGTGCTATCGGGCGATCAGCTTGACCAGTTTAGCAAGTAAAGTTTATTCGAAGGTTTTGACACGTAGGATGCAAGAGAAATCGGAAAGATTTCTATGGGAGGCACAATGCGGATTAAGACCTGGAAGAGGATGCACGGATCAAATGTTTTCTCTACGCATGATCACGGAAAAGCTTCTGGCTGCTAACCAGAAGATTTTCTGTGCTTTTGTGGATCTTGAGAAAGCATTTGATAAGGTTGTAAGGAAGAAAATGTGGGAACTGTTGCCGGGGTACGGTGTGGATGGTCGATTGCTAAGGGCTGTGCAGTCACTTTACTGTGACTGTAAAGCCTGTGTGCGGGTAGGGCATGACCTGTCACCCATGTTTAGCGTCCCAACGGGCGTAAAACAGGGTTGTGTCATGTCTTCCTGGCTGTTCATACTGTATCTCGACAGCTGTTTACAGAAGCTGAAAGCTGTTTGGGTGTGAAATTGGGTGACATTAAAGTAAATTGTCTGCTGTATGCTGATGATGCAGTGCTTATTGCACCATCAGAGGGAGAACTGCAGGCATTAGTCACGTGTATGAAAGAGGAATGTGAAATTAAAGGTCTCCGTTTGAATGCTAATAAAACTAAGGTTCTGGTATTTGAAAGGGACGAAGAGAGAACGAAGTGTGAAATATGGGTAAATCAGGAATGTCTAGAACAGGTAAATGAAATTGTATACTTGGGGAGTGCTTTTAGCCGGGATGGAAGATGTGATTTAGATGTGGACAGGCGTGTCGCTGCCGGGAACAAAGTCAATGGTGCCCTGACTGCGTTAGTCAAAAGGCAAGGCGTAGTGAAGAGTGCACGCCTTGCAATACATAACGCAGTGTTGGTACCGACTTTGTTATATGGCAGCGAAACCTGGGTATGCCAGAAGAAGCATAAAAGCAAGTTGAATGCAGTGGAGATGCGATCTCTTCGTAAAATGTGCGGCGTCACCATGGCCGACCGAAAGCGAAACGAAGAGATTCGCAATATGGCAGGTTTGAAAGATGACCTTATCACAAAAATTGATAAGGGCGTGCTTCGATGGTTTGGGCACGTTGAGCGAATGAGTGAAGACCGAATGGTGAAGAAAATGTATAGCGCGAAAGTTAATATTAAAAGGTGTCGAGGTAGACCGAGACTAACTTTCGAAGACCATGTGAGCAAACTGCTCGAAGAGGGGAGGGTCAAGAGTACTCGGATACCTAGACGTGCATGTATGAAGAAGATAATGAATCTGAAAGAAGCGAAAGAGGTATGTAAGGATCGTGACACTTGGCGATCTGTTCTCTCTGGCTACCCCGTCAGGGATTGTGCGTGAAGATAAGTCAAGTTAAGTTTATTATTAATGTAACAAACTAAAAGTATGGCCAATAACAGGTTTCCCATATATTGTATGATGGTAGGTGTATTGTTGTTAGAAGAAAAGGAAAGAAGAACAATGTAATAGATAAATTATAAGCAAAATTATAAGCAATTCAATGTAATGAAGGTGGTCATAAGTTTACAGATCAGGAGAGATAGGTAGAATGATATATTACATTACCTTTATATATATATATATATATATATATATATATATATATATATATATATATATATATATATATATATTGTCGTGAAGCGACAATTAAAAAAAAAAGAACCTAACCTAAGAACAACAAAACAACAAAAGTAGAACAAGAAAATAATATATTTAAAATTTTAAAAATATATTTACAATTTTATATAAAAAAAATGAAGTATGATGATGGTGATGGGTGACGTGAAATTACAATTATATAGAAAATAAAGATAGAAAAATATTGAAGCGGAGCTTGAAGGTCAAAGTGGCACACGCTGCGCTTAGAGTAGGAGTAGGCACACGCTGAGCTTGGAGTTTCTTGGCGGTGGTGGCACGCAGCGCCTGGTCTAGGCACACGCAGCGTCTGGAGTTGGCACACGTAGCGCTTGGAGTAGGCGCTCTCAGCGCCTGGAGTAAACAGTCGCAGCGCCTAAAGATAGCACGGGCACTAGTAGGTGGAGGTGCAGGCGACGACTCCAGATGAAGGAAGGCTTGCAGGATCCCGGAGTAGTGCGGCCCCGCACTTGGAGTAGGTTAGGCGACGACTTCGGGTGAAGACAGAGGCTTGCAGGATCCCGGAGCAGTGCGGCCCCGTGCTTGGAGTAGGCTACGCCGACGACTTCAGGTGAAGACAGAGGCTTGCAGGATCCCGGAGCAGTGTGGCCCCGCGCTTGGAGTAGACTAGGCGACGACTTCAGGTGAAGACCGAGGCTTGCAGGATCCCGGGGCAGTGCGGCCCCGGGATAAGGCCTTTAGGAGATGCTTCAAGTTTGGAAGCTGAAGCGAGACTGTCTGTATTCACCGATGGTTCGGCTTTTATACCTTTTTAGAGAGAACGGGAAATTATTTAAATTAAAAGGAAATTTTTGTAAATGACCCAGAGCAAAAGAGTATTTATGTGGAAATATTGAAATAAAAACATCAGACCGGTAACGAATTTGAATAAAAATTGCCATAACAACCAAATAAATAACGATGTCAAAAACTAACAATTTTTGGTTTCAGGCTTACAATTAAAAAACAACAAGATTTGAGTAAGAAATGAGATATTATTGATATAGGAAAAAAAATAGCGCAACAGCGCGCACGAAACCCGAAATTGCAGAGTTACGGAGAACTAAATAAAAGATCGAAAAAGGTAAGACTCCATCGACACCGATTTAAAAAGTGCTGATAGCGTGAAAATACGAAGTGAAAATGATTTGTTATTGTGTAAAAACGTTACAGGATCCTATGGAAATAAAGGTGATGCAAAATATGAATGCAGATATTCAAAAACAGAATGGAAAAATAAATTGAAAATAGTGTAAAATGATATGTAAGTACCATAACACTACAATATATATATATATATATATATATATATATATATATATATATATATATTTTTACAGCCCTTCACAAGTCCACTGCTGAACATAGGCCTCCCCCAAAGAATGCCACAAAGCACGGTCCTGAGCCACCTGCATCCATCGACTTCCTGCATATCTTACCAGGTCGTCACTCCATCTAGTGGGGGGACGCCCTACACTTCGCTTGCCGGTACGAGGCTGCCACTCGAGAACTTTTCTTCCCCATCGGTTGTCGGTTCTTCGAGCTATATGGCCGGCCCATTGCCACTTCAGCTTACTAATCCGTTGGGCTATGTCGGTCACTCTGGTTCTACTGCGGATATCCTCATTTCTGAGTTTATCACGCAGAGAAACTCCAAGCATAGCCCTCTCCATAGCTCGCTGAGCGACCTTGAGCTTCCTCATACGGCCAGCAGTGAAGGACCACGTCTCAGTTCCGTAAGTCATCACTGGCAACACGCACTGGTTGTACAATTTCGTTTTAAGGTTTTGAGGTATGTCTGACGAGAAGATGTGTCGTAGCTTCCCGAACGCTGCCCAGCCGAGTTGAATCCGTCGATTGACCTCTCGGTCGAAGTTGGACTTACCTAGTCGGACTATTTGTCCCAGGTAAACATACTCGTCAACAACTTCGAGCTTAGTGTTCCCAACAACTACCGGCATAGGTGTGACATGGACATTAAACATGATCTTTGAAACACTATTGAGGTCATTGAGCATAGTGCTTAGGTCCTCCAGCGATTCTGCCATAAGGACTATATCGTCGGCAAATCGAAGGTGAGTGATGTACTCGCCATTGATGTTGATACCGTATCCTTTCCAGTCCAGAAGCTTGAAAACGTCTTCCAATGCAGCGGTGAAGAGTTTCGGGGATATGACGTCACCCTGTCTTACACCTCTCTGCAATTGGATAGGTTTCGTACTCTGGTTCTGTACTCGGATAGCCATCGTAGCCCTACTGTACAAGCACTTCAACATTTCGATATACCGACAGTCAACTTGGCACCGCTGAAGGGACTGCAGCACCGCCCAAATTTCGACGGAATCAAAGGCTTTCTCATAGTCCACATACGCCAGACATAGTGGCAAATTGTACTCCTCGGACTTCTGTACAATTTGCCGTAGGGTATGTATGTGGTCTATGGTGCTAAAGCCTTTTCGGAAACCGGCTTGTTCGGGAGGCTGGAAGTCGTCAAGTCTGCGCGCGAGACGATTCGTAATGACTCTCGAAAACAGCACGTAGACGCGGCTCAGAAGGGAAATCGGTCTGTAGTTCTTCAAGAGAGCGTTGTCGCCTTTCTTGAAGAACAAGACCACCGCACTTCTGCTCCACGCCTCCGGTGTAATGCCACCATGGAGGACGGAATTAAAGAACTTCTGAAGGACTTCAAGTACCGGTTTTCCACCCGCTTTCAGAAGCTCCGCTGTAATTCCATCCTCGCCTGGGGCCTTGCCGTTTTTAAGGTGCTGGAGAGCCATTCTAATCTCGCTCAGACTGACGTCCGGGATATCATCGGAATAATGTCGGATAAGACTCGCTCTTGGATCGTTACTTACACTTGCGTGTGGCTCCAACGATGACGTGTACAGCTGCCCATAGAACCTCTCAATCTCACTCAAAATCTCAGGTGCCCCGGAAACGATGCTGCCACATTCGGTCTTCAGCTTTGACAGTTGGCTCTTTCTGGCAGACAGATCTCTGGCAAAGACTTTGGAGCCTTGGTTCCGCTTGATCGCTTCTTCAATACGAGCAGTATTGAAGTTGCGTAAGTCCCGCCGCATGCATTTGGAGATCTGTCTGTTCAGTTGCCTGTATGCTGCCAAATCTGTTGAAGAATGTAGCTTCATCTCCCGTCTAACAGCCATGAGATTAAGAGTGTGATCGGAGAGTTTTTGTGTTCTTCTGCGGCGGGTCTTGCAGAACTTAGCTCCGACCGCATGGACAGTTTCCACGAGCTTGTCATTCAAATCGTCCACTTCATTGCAGTCTTCTAGGCACTGAAAACGGTTTTGTAACTCGAGCTGAAAGGTTTCGGGACTTTGGATTAGAGCACGAGGGGGACGGAGCGTTGACTTCATTAGACGAGACCTCTCCAACTTAACGTTTAGGTTCAGTGTGCCTCTAACCATTCGGTGATCGCTGCCGGTTTTCACCCTCGCGATCACTGAGACATCACTGAACAGTTGTCGTTTGGTCGTCATAATGAAGTCAATCTCATTTTTTGTCGAACCGTCAGGGCTCGACCAGGTCCACTTCCTGTGGGGCCGCTTCTGGAAGAAAGAGTTCATCATAAAGAGTCCCTCTTTCTCCATGAAGTCGGCCAGCTGCTGGCCCCTTGGGTTCCGTTGCCCTATTCCAAATTTCCCTACTTTCAGCTCACCGTTCTCTCTTGTGCCTAGTTTTGCATTGAAGTCTCCCATTAACACCGTATATTGGGTTTTGGAGGAATGCATGGCTCTAGAGATATCCTCATACATTTCCTCCACCTCCTCATCGGGGTGTGCCGAGGTTGGTGCGTAAACCTGTATGACCTTCAGCGAATACCGTTTGGTGATTCTGAGTACAAGGTACGTAAACTTCGTCGACACACCCTCAATCTTTACAACGTTGTTAACGAGAGACTTGTAGACGATAAATCCGACACCTCCTTGGGACAGATGGTCGCCCTCCCGGTAATAGAGCAAGTTGCCGGATTCGAGGATTACCGTGTCCTCCCCCTCTCTTCGGACTTCGGATAATCCTATAATATGCCAGCGTAACTTGTCTATCTCTTCTTCCGCTTCCACAATCTTCTCGTCAGTCCTCAGGGTCCGTGCGTTGTATGTTGCCAGGTCAAGTCGTTGTAGGTGGCAACCGAACCTCCACCGGAGATTCTTAGCACCCCCTGCCCCGCCGTTACCATGGTCGCCACCGTAGCCAGGAATAGCGGGGCCGCCGGGGACTGGGGGCCGTCTCTTCGTAACTTTCATTATGGGGGGTATATTGCCATAGTTGCCACGCTTGGCGAGCGGGTTGGCAACCGCAGTTTTTTATTGTATTTTGCCGTTACCAGGAAGATGCTGCTGCCCATCTCCTGCCTGTGTCCCTTTGTCGCCTTTTACGACACCCACGGGAAGATATGGGGTAGTGGATATTCTTAACCGCCACTAAACGGCACGGCACGGCACCACTATATATATATATATATATATATATATATATATATATATATATATATATCTTTATATATAAAAAGTACGTGTCACGTTGTTTGTCCGCGATGGACTCCTAAACTACTGAACTGATTTCAATGAAAGTTTTGGTCAATGTGCAGTTTGGTCCAACTTAAAAGATAGGATAGCTTACATCTCAATTTATAGTCGCAATACAATATTATTTTATTGAAAATTATTTGTCTATTATTTGACAGTCACAATTATCTGTTAGCTCCAAACGATTCTGTCAGATGACGATATCTGTTGACTGGATTGAGAAATATTTAATAGATGGCGCTATGTTAAAAATACAAACGTTTAATATAAGCTACAATTTAGTAGTATAACGACCACGTGCTGCTGTAAGTATTCAACAGATAGAACCGATTTCAAAAAAAAATTGCAGACTGTGTGCAGTTTGGTCCAACTTGAGAGATAGGATAGTTTTTATCCCGATAAGTGACCCTCAATTTTTTTATTGCTAATTTCAGGAGTTTTTTGAGAAAGCAAATGGTCGTTCGAAAAGGGCAGAACAACGTCTGCCTGGTCAGCTAGTATATATATATATATATATATATATACTTATGTACATATACATATTAAATGTATAAATATATAAACATAATACAAATAATTAATTATAATATATATTAAATAAAATAACTTAAGCACTTATATTTATATTAGTAGCCTCAAAAAATACATATAGAAAAAATAGACGAGGGAATATATGATTGTATGTGATTTTAAGTTCAACTGCTCTATTTCTTAATAGTTTTCTTGATGTAATCGTTAAACGTAAGTTTAGATTTCGCAAAGAGGTCAATGTGTCCAAATTGTTCATTATATATAATGTACAATTCATTATATATCATGTCATTATATATAATGAATATATAATGAATATATATATATATATATATATATATATATATATATATATATATATATATATATATATATATATATATTTATATATATATATATATATATATATATATATATATATATATATATATATATATATATATATATTGTAGTGTTATGGTACTTACATATCATTTTACACTATTTTAAATTTATTTTTCCATTCTGTTTTTGATTTTCTGCATTCATATTTTGCATCACCTTTATTTCCATAGGATCCTGTAACGTTTTTACACAATAACAAATCATTTTCACTTCGTATTTTCACGCTATCAGCACTTTTTAAATCGGTGTCGATGGAGTCTTACCTTTTTCGATCTTTTATTTAGTTCTCCGTAACTCTGCAATTTCGGGTTTCGTGCGCGCTGTTGCGCTATTTTTTTTCCTATATCAATAATATCTCATTTCTTACTTAAATCTTGCCGTTTGTTAATTATAAGCCTGAAATCAAAAATTGTTAGTTTTTGACATCGTTATTTATTTGGTTGTCATGGCAATTTTTATTCAAATTCGTTACCGGTCTGATGTTTTTATTCCAATATTTCCACATAAATACTCTTTTGCTCTGGGTCATTTACAAAAATTTCCTTTTAATTTAAATAATTTCCCGTTCTCTCTAAAAAGGTATAAAAGCCGAACCATCGGTGAATACAGACAGTCTCGGTTCAGCTTTCAAACTTGAAGCATCTCCTAAAGGCCTTATTCCGGGGCCGCACTGCCCCGGGATCCTGCAAGCCTCGGTCTTCACCTGAAGTCGTCGCCTAGTCTACTCCAAGCGCCACACTGCTCCGGGATCCTGCAAGCCTCTATCTACACCTGAAGTCATCGGCGCATCCTGCAGGCCAGGCGCATCCTGCAGGCCAGGCGCATTCTGCAGGCCAGGCGCTGCTGATATTGAGAAGATCCTCAGCTCTGTGGGTATTGAGGCAGACTCCGAGAAACTGAAGAAGATCATCTCGGAACTCAATGGCAAGAGTGTTGAAGAACTGATCGCGCAGGGTCGTGAGAAGTTGTCGACCATGCCCGTCGGTGGAGCAGCGCCCGTGGCCGCGAGTGTAGAGTGGAAGGAGAACCATCTTATAAGGTGCGAAAGTTGAAAAAGTGTCCCACTATATACTGAAAATAGAGGTTCCAAAACCTACCACAACAGCGCTGGCGTCTGAAAAACTACGATATGAACATAGCTGTTGTAGACGGAGTGAAGTCAGCTGAATTAAAATATTTGAAAAATTTTATGACTAGAGTAGTTAGTAAAATGCCAGTATACAAAACCTCAACTATTTACGTAGTACAAAACCAAGCGGATTGGTCGGTTCTTGTTTATTTCTCCATCTTCTTCTAATTAATTTTGGCGCCTTTTTTTAAATTTATCCTATGCTACTGCAGCGCCACCCTTATTGGACGCGTTTTTAGGGACACTTTTCATATAAGGAGATGGTCCTCCTTCTACTCTACACTCCATACTTTTTCCGCATATGAGATGGTTCTCCTTACCTCTATACTCCATGATACGGACATCGAATTCATATTATTTTTTTTGGAGTTTACGGCTTGGTATCTAGACTTTTAGGCCAGAGAATTCATATTACCTACTGTTTGTTCCACAGAGTAGTATATGATTATGATGCTTTGTTTGCTGAAAGGTCTACGGTACCTAGCTTGCTATATATTTATTTAGCTATGCTTTGTTCAAAATCAGCTGTCAAACTGTCAATACAAAAAAATTATCCATTTTCCGTGACTGAATAAATACGAGTTAAACTCTTTAGTCCACACAATTGCTTCAATATTGTTTTTAAATCTAGAAATAACATCTAAATATATATGAAAATGTTGAAAGGAGTGGTGAGTGTTATTTTGAAAATGTTACGTTGAAATATTTGCCCTTCATTATTTTTGTTTATTTTTTAACTATAGTGGCACATTATCTGCTTTATTGCCCAACAATTATATTCTTATAGTGTAGCCTGAATTCATTACGAAATTGCCATAAATAAAATGAAGAAGTGTACCTACACATACAAGTAAAGAAGTTATTGGTTTAAAAGTACTTAATTTTTTTACAACCTCATCAATATTACACTCACAAGTCCACTCACCCAAGGGATGTCATGAAACGCAGTCTTGAGCAACTTACATCCATCAGATTCCTGAAACTTACAAAATTGTGGTTAGATCGAGGGCCGATTCACACTTAGTTTACCAGTACAAAATTGCCACAAAAGTCTTTCTTCTAATTCGGTTGTCATATAGCTCAAAGAACCTCTTTGAGCTATCCAACCATGTAAAAAGCATTTTAAAAACATATCAAATAATTTTTATTTTTATTCCTCCGATATATATTTAAAATAAATATAATAACCACTTAAAAGCCGTGTAATTTATAATGACATAATCAATAACCATAAATAAATTAAAATACAATATTGAGAGAATTGATTTTTTTAATTTTAAAAAGTATTGGACTAATAATTATTTTTTAACCATATGATTACTGTATTATTAGCAACAACATTAAAAAAAATCTTTGATTATTATACATGATACACAAAACATATTCAAACCTCTTTTTTATAAGTCATGATGATGATGATGTTTATAATCTACAATTGTCATAACCAAAAAACCAGAAAAGTCATAGTGACATTTTAATAAACATGTAAAATTATATTTTGAGTAAATTTTCTATAAGCTGTTTTATATGTTGCCAAAACTAAAGTGGATATTTATATAGAAATCATTTTAAATAATATGGGTATGGGATGCTATTGGTCCATTTTTAAAACAAGTGTGAGTTTGTTGTAATCAATAGTTTCTTAGTAATGATTACAACATGGTACATCTAATATTTAAACTATGTCATAACCAAAATTAATCTGCTTATATCAATAAATTTAAATATGTATTATTATTACTGTAACATCATTGTTTTTTGTGCACTAAGCAATAAATGAGCTTATAGATCTATCTGATAGTAAGTGTCCATTGTATCTCATAGATCCCTGAGTATATAGGCTATCTTAGTCATTTAATTAGATCATATTAGTGAATGTGCTTGACAGAAGTAGGGAAGATGGTATGAAATATTATAAGAGCAAGCTTTTGCTCTATAATATTTCATACCATTATACCATCATTCATAGTATACAACAACTCCCTTCATTATTAACTTTTTCAACATATCTCACTTCATTTATTTATGTTCATGACATTTTTTTAATATTCTTTTTCAGATTATTTTTGGAACTGGTGTCTATGCTGGTGTTTACATAGCACAAAATTATCAGGTAAACAAAGAAAAGGATAAACAAAGTAGGTTTTAGGTATATGTTTAGAAAATATGTTTAATGCTGCTGTGTTTCATATGGTGAGTGTAGAGAAACGGAGACCCTTTTTACTGGAGAAGAGACATTCCACTTAGTCCTCATGTGTGATAATGCATCTTCATTTTGATTTGTAGTCGAGGATAGATGTAGATGTTTATGGGCCACAGCAACTTCTTACCATTAGGTAAACTTTGTGCTTGTTTGTTCCCTTATCCTATAAAAAAAATATATCTGATGTTATTTTTCAAATCGGATGACCTACTTAAATCTATTTACTGATCTATATTACTAGCTTTTCTTTCATTTATTAATTAATATAAAATTCTTTCTAAACCTGCAGTTTTTTAACAGTAAGATAAATAGTTTGGGAAATAATTTCTAATAGTAGTTAACAGAGGCATCTCTAATATTAATAATAATTTTCGAACTGGAATATAGAATTAACAAATTGGATAAATTTTATTGGAATTTTATCATGTGCTTGCCAAGATTAATAAGTGAATAAAGTTTCACAAACTATCTTCATTGTTACTTAACACTTTTTTTTAACTTTTTTTTGTAATTACTATCTAAAAACTTAATGCTAAACATACATGTTGAGTATAAGCTGTTTAAACTGAAGCACTAGTACAAAGGAGGCCATGCCTGTAAATTTGTGGACCACTGGCCTTTAAATTTTATGACTGTTTTCAAAATAATTAACATTGTTCCTGGTTCAATGTGTTTCAAAAAGTGCTTATTGTATGGCCTCTTTTGTTGAAATTTTGTTAACAATAATATAATTGAACCTAAATAACAAATCTGTTAGATCCTTAGCATAGACCTTGTGTCTTAAAATATTTTCTTAATACAGGGTGCTGTTTCATTAATTTGTAAGAAAACAATTAGGGAATGCGACAAGGCTTTTGGAAAGAAAAATGGTTTGTTATTTTTATTTATTTTGTTAGTATTTTGTAGACTTCTTATAGTATCAAACATTAAACCAGGAACTTAATTGCTAGACAAATTCTTAATTCTCATATAGTTTTAATAGCTGCAACTCACTTTTAGGTTTAAACATAATAATTGCATTTTAAATATTTAGCGAACCTCTAATTAATATAACAAGCGCATAATATTTATATAATAAGTTAATAAGGCATATCATATGTATTTATAATATTATATGAACATGCTTCATAATATACAGTTATAGTAAACAATATTATGGTTGTTTAACCGATTCATTGTGGATGTGTCATCAATTTTTTTGTGTGGCTAATGACACGCGTGTCTTGTTTTTTCAAAAATCGTTATAACTCGCCCTTACGTTTTCGGAAAATTTATCAAGAACAAAATATTTATTTTGCAAGTAGTTCATGCCGACAGCCTTCGTTTCTGGATATTATGTGAATTTGAAATTTTTGGGGGTTGACAAGCTTTTTTACTCTGTCAGTTTTTAAATCATGTTGTGAAAAAATACTCCAAATAATAGCACTCAACGCGATCGCCCACAAACTCAAGTTGTCTACAAGTTTCTGGAATGTCTCCTGTTAAAAAAAACATTATGCGTGTGCCTTATGGTTTTATTTTGCTCAAAATAGTTAAACTGCTGTCTTATTATTAATGAGCCGATGATACCATGTGCTCTTGTGGTATAGTATAAGGTTTATTTTTGCTTAAAACAGTTCGAATGCATACATGCATAATAAAGTTCACTTGGGAGTATATTGTTCGTCCACCGCCGGAGACATTCTGACATAAATTTTTGTCGTCATCAATCTTTGTCTCAGGAATATACTTACGGTTTCGATTGAATTCTAAAAAAAATGAAAACATTGCTATGTTACGTACAATTATATTATTAATTTAACACTGGTACATTTCCCACAGATCATGAAACACAACTAAACCATATTGAGAAGTCTCCGCAGTAACTTTGGTATCCTAGAATAGATATATTTTCTCCAAATAATAATTTTGATGCTTCATTGATAATTACAAATTTAAATATCAATCTAAATTTGTAAATATCAATGAACCATAAACATTATTTATTCCAAGTAAAGGTTCTTGATTCTTTGATACTTTCAAATGTTATTATTCAGTAAAAATTTAATTTAATAAAAACCAAGATAAGGCACGCCTTCTAGCTGTTTCGACTAAGGAATCTAGTCACTTGTTACACGCTTTACCATCAAGTAATCTTGGCACATTACTTGATGGGGAAAGCTTGCGTATTGCCGTAGGAATCCGACTAGGAGCGGCGCTTTGTCAACCCCATGAGTGCCCCTGTGGTAGCAGGGTCGACAAGTTTGGGCTCCAGGACTTTCATGTAAGAAAAGCGCTGGTAGGTTTTCACGACACAGTTCTTTGAACGATGTCATCCGAAGGGCTCTTGTCTCTATAAATGTTCCCTCGGTTTTAGAGCCTTGTGGAATATTGACGATGGCAGGAGACTCGACAGTATGACATTGGTCCCTTGGGAGAGAGGTAAAGCCCTAGTGTGGGATGCTACTTGCGTAGACACTCTGGCGGCCTCTCATCTCAGGGGTACCTCGTTTAGAGCAGGGGCGGCATCAGAGGCAGCTGAACTGAGTAAGTGGCGCAAGTATGAGTCTCTGAGAGATGACTACATATTTGTGCCATTTGCTGTAGAGACTATCGGTCCGTGGGGTCCATGTGCGATGAAGTTCTTAAAGGAACTCCATCTGCGGCTGGTCGTTGCTGCTGGTGATAAGAGGGCTGGTTCTTTTCTCGCTCAAAGGCTAAGTATAGCCATTCAGTGGGGAAACGCAGCAAGCATTCTTGGCACGCTACCGCGGGGAGTAGGACTATATGATAACTAAGTTTCTAGTTTTAGTTTTTTTTTTATTATTATAGTTATTAATATTGTATATAATAAAAATTTATATTTCATTATTAAAAAAAATAAAAAAACAAGGTATTTCAGTGTGATTTAGCTGTACCTACTTATTTAAATGAAAAAAAAGTAATTAAAACAAGTACAAAAGGTTTATAACATCTGCATAAAAGCTGATTTCAAGGAAAACATGTAGTTAGCCACTTAAAACAATTATCCTAAAGTTTTTAATCTAAGTAATATAAAAGTCTAAATAAGTAAAAGTAGCATAAAAGGACATTTTCTTTTACACATGGCTGTGGGCACAATAGGCTTGTCATCAACTTCTATGGCACTTGACACGTCAAGCGTGTCACAAAATATTTGTTCACCGTCACATTTTCGAAAATTGGTGTCACAACGAATCGGTTAATGCAACATTTCTAAAAGCTTGCATACCATAAACATTAAATACTTTTTCTATTTACAGATTGATAAAGTTGAAGACCCCAAAGCACTTTTGGAAAAGGCACAAACATTTGTCAAAACTAAGCTCGCAGAGTTCAGTGATGGAAAGAAGGGAGGTGATTAATGGTGCAAAGAATGCGGAAATGAAATAGACTTTAGAATAAATTAAAACATTTTATTATTGTAAATACCACATACCCTAGCAAACAATTATTTAAATAAACAGTGTACATTTTAAATATTACCATATATTTTTTTATAACATTGAGATACCACCTCCGATATGTTCAACCCTTGTTAGTGGCTCCTCAAAAGCTAACCAATCACTGGAATGTGTAGGTAATAATCCCATACTTTGACATTTATAAAGGGCCAATAATATATTCACAATATTTCCAATAAAATAAACGAATTTTTGACCAGCAGCTTGTGTGCCTTCAACCATTTTGAAGGTACTTTGTGTGGCAAACAAAGCTTTTATTGGCCGTACAATCAACATTCCTACCATCATTATTGGGAAAATTGATATTGAATTTCCTGCCATGTACATAATAAAAAGGTTCATAGGCACTTGTTTCAATGGTCCCAGAGCAACGTCCCATAATTTCTTAATTAGAAGTAGGTTAGAATCTGTATCTTTTGATGATTCTGAATAGTTAGCATTTGCAGCCTGGCTGTAGCCCGGAGGCGATGGTAAGTCGCTCGCTGAAGTACGAGATCTGAAAATATTAATATTACATAAAAACTACTTCATTACCGTTAACAATATCGTTTTATGTAGATGAAATTACTTACTTTTGATTGAAGTCTAAAGCCCACTTAAACTTTTTGTTTGTTTTCGTTAAAGACATATTTATAATAATATACAAATTAATGTATTCAATATCAATCAATCAATAACAAAATCGCACTGCAGCCTAATTTACTAGTCAAATCAAAAACCAAATTGTCAAACCATAGCTATAGATTAGTAACTGTCCTATGAGAAAGATTGACAAATTGACCAGTGTTGCCAACAACTCGGAACCTGATATCGCTATTTTTCACACATTTAGTAGCCTAATATAGCCGAATTTGAGCTGAGGTAGCCTAAAGTAGCTCAAACATCAAAACTTTGCTATGAATAAATAAAATGGTAATTTTTAACAATTTATTTATTCATAAGATGTATATAGAGTATCAAATTTAAAAAAAACCAGCAATGATCATCTGCTGCCAGCAGTAACAAAGCATCAGCAAGACTTTCACCTACAGCCTCTGCTATGCTGGTGCTGGCGCAAGCTTCGCTGCTAATGGAAATGTCTCCCAGGTTACTTAATATGTGCAACAGGGTAAGTTAGAAGCCCTACTACCTAACGCTTTGTCCGTGTATTCGGATTTACACGTCTCTCTTGCGCACGTCTGCAGATGAGAGAGAGTGAGCTTTAGTTTTGGGGTATTCCCCCAAATTAACAGTGTTGCCAGTTTATTGCATACCTTAAGCGGAAGCGCAAGGTGTGTTCTACTATCGCCTAAAAATTAAGATTCCAACATTTTATCGAATAAAATCGTATCTAGCAATCATATTATACATATAAATGATATAAAAAGCACATTGTTAGAAAGATAAATGATTGTTGAACTTATTAATATTTTTTTTAAATCGATTAATTGCTATTTTTAAATAAAAAAAGGGTTTTAGTGGCTTATGGTGTGGATTTATCATGTCCCTGTGGCTTGTAAACACAATAACTTTTGAAAATATTAATTGTTTAACTCAATCTATTTTTTAATCTCTTCATCTATCATGTGGGAAGCTACTGAATGTAAATGGCAGTGTAGTTTTGTTTTGTTTAGCTATAATTAATTTTTTTCGGCTCCAAAATGGCGAAATTTTCGTTGATTTGTTAGCCTCGTATACAAAAATATTTCTCTAAATGGTTGTTGTTGTTGTTTTTATTATTCGCTCGAGAGAGCAGGCAAAGGAACTATGCCATACAGCCTTGTCTTCATGTATAATTTTCCTTCATATTTCACTGCTTCACAATATGTTGATGCGTCACATTGTGCAGCCTTGGGAGATTTTGACGGTAACTTGAGCCAGCAGGCAGCTGACAGTTGGCGATGGTATCTAAAGGCGCCTATGCAAACAAACAGCTTATCTTGAGATTCCATCACCATCAGAGCACTTGTTTCACAGTTTCCATTAATAGTTCACATGCGCAGACACTTAATACACAAAATCGCACTACTTTTACATATCAAAGTCCACTTCAAACCATTATTTAAACAATAATACAGGAGCAGCAAGCCGCCGCCGGTCGAGTTCCCGCCAAAACTCTTTCTCTAAATGGGAAGCTACAGCCACAGAGTAGTAATGAGTAGTTTAGTTTGGCTCACAGAGTACATTATATATAGGGAATAATGTAAAATAAATAAATTATACTAAAAATTTAATTACAAATTTGTTTTGTAACAAAATAGTAAGTTAGAAAGGTTCGATTGTATTTTAAACTATTCATTAATTTGTTTGATTCTTAATTGGCCAAGCATGGCTAAATTTAAAAAAGCGACATCTACTGCAACATGGACAAACTGTCATGACATAATAATACCTCTAAGAAAAATTATAGTATGGACTGTATGCCACTGGTTTGGTAGTGTTTCTATATAGTTTGTGCTGGTTTTTTGTTTTTTTTTTTCTGTGGTTTGGCTTCAGTCGCCTTCGTGAGTGGACATTGTTTCGGTTGTTTGCAGCGGCTCAAAAAGATCGCTGTACAAATACACAATATTCTAATAACCAAATTTCTTAAATATTTAATTATAATAATAATAAGACATTTTTTTATTACAATATTTAAAAGCACAGAATAAATAATAGTAGTACGTACTAAAAGCAAGTAGTATAATTTTTTTTGTCATGGGTGACATTTTCATGGTTTTCGAGTGTTGAAGCCGATAGTGCTGTCGAAATGTAAATCCAAGATGGCGGCCGAAGTAGGTACCAATTTTTTCATCATGGGTGTCATTTTCATGGTTTTCGAGGGTGTTGAAGCTGATAGTGCTGTCGAAATGTAAATACAAGATGGCGGCTGAATTAGGTACCAATTTTTTCATCATGGGTGTCATTTTCATGGTTTCCGAGGGTGTTGAAGCCGATAGTGTTGTCGAAATGTAAATCCAAGATGGCGGCTGCAAAATATATCAATTTTTTCATCTTGGGTGTCATTTTCATGGTTTTCGAGGGTGTTGAAGCCGATAGTGCTGTCGAAATGTAAATCCAAGATGGCGGCTGCAACAGGTATCAATTTTTTCATCATGGGTGTCATTTTCATGGTTTTCGAGGGTGTTGAAGCCGATAATGCTGTCGAAATGTAAATCCAAGTTGGCGGCTGCAATAGATATAAATTTTTTCATCTTGGGTGTCATTTTCATGGTTTTCGATAGAGTTGAAGCCGATAGTGCTGTCTAAATGTAAATCCAAGATGGCGGCTGCAATAGATATCAATTTTTTCATCATGGGTGTCATTTTCATGGTTTTCGAGAGAATTGAAGCCGATAGGGTTGTCGAAATGTAAATCTAAGGTGGCGGCTGCAATGGGTATTAATTTTTTTATTATGGGTGTCATTTTCATGAGTTTCGAGGATGTTGAAGCCGATAGTGCTGTCGAAATGTAAATCCAAGATGGCAGCTGAAGTAGGTACCAATTTTTTCATCTTGGGTGTCATTTTCATGGTTTTCGAGAGTGTTGAAGCCGATAGTGCTGTCGAAATGTAAATCCAAGATGGCGGCTGAAGTAGGTACCAATTTTTTCATCTTGGGTGTCATTTTCATGGTTTTCGAGAGAGTTGAAGCCGATAGTGCTGTCGAAATGTAAATCCAAGATGGCGGCTGCAATAGGTATCAATTTTTTCATCATGGGTGTCAATTTCATAGTTTTCGAGAGAGTTGACTCCGATAGGGTTGTCGAAATGTAAATCCAAGATGGCGGCTGAAGTGGGTGCCAATTTTTTCATCTTGGGTGTCATTTTCATGGTTTTCGAGAGTGTTGAAGCCGATAGTGCTGTCGAAATGTAAATCCAAGATGGCGGCTGAAGTAGGTACCAATTTTTTCATCTTGGGTGTCATTTTCATGGTTTTCGAGAGAGTTGAAGCCGATAGTGCTGTCGAAATGTAAATCCAAGATGGCGGCTGCAATAGGTATCAATTTTTTCATCATGGGTGTCAATTTCATAGTTTTCGAGAGAGTTGACTCCGATAGGGTTGTCGAAATGTAAATCTAAGGTGGCGGCTGCAATGGGTATTAATTTTTTCATTATGGGTGTCATTTTCATGAGTTTCGAGGATGTTGAAGCCGATAGTGCTGTCGAAATGTAAATCCAAGATGGCAGCTGAAGTAGGTGCCAATTTTTTCATCTTGGGTGTCATTTTCATGGTTTTCGAGAGAGTTGAAGCCGATAGTGCTGTCGAAATGTAAATCCAAGATGACGGCTGCAATAGGTATCAATTTTTTCATCATGGGTGTCATTTTCATTGTTTTCGAGAGAGTTGAAGCCGATAGTGCTGTCGAAATGTAAATCCAAGATGGCGGCTGCAATAGGTATCAATTTTTTCATCACGGGTGTCATTTTCATGGTTTTCGAGGATGTTGAAGCCGATAGTGCTGTCGAAATGTATTTAAACTACTTTAAAAATTCCGTATAATCATGTTATACGTAGTTTTTTTAATGCGCTTAAGGTATGCCCAATTGGATTTACCAATATATTTTTTTTTGATTTGTACATTTTGCGTAGGAGGTATTTTAACGCTTATATTAACTTCTGTTGTGATTCAGTCTAATTGACGGTCGATCATATGTCGAGCATATGTACAAATGTTATCAAAGCGTGCAAAAACCAAATTAGTAAGGTACTAGCCTATTTGGTTAATTTATCAATGGAATCTGGCACCTTTCCAAAAAAAATAAAAGCGTCTATTGTAAAACCCTTATATAAAAAAGAAGAAAAAACACTAATGGAAAATTACCGTCCAGTGACATTGGTACCTATTTTATCAAAAATTTTGAAAAAATCATGCACGAAAAGCTCATGATTTTCCTAAATAAATATAACAGAATAAATACAACTCAGTATGGATTTCAAAAATCAAAATCCACGATACTGGCTGCTTTTAATTTAATAAAAAATATTTTACAAAATATTTATGACGGACTATTTACTACCGCTATCTTTTTTGACATGTCAAAAGCTTTTGACTTTGTATCACACGATCAGCGTTTGTTCAAATTAGATCATAACGGAATTAGAGGCTTAGCATATCACTGGATTGTCATACATACAAAACAGGCATCAATGTGTTGACTTGACAATAAGCATGAAGTCGAATTTATAGATCCAAATTAAAAAAAAATTGTTTGGCGTTCCACAAGGTAGTGTATTAGGTCCACTTTTATTTTTGATATATTTAAACGACTTATCTGAGATTACTAAATAAAGAAGTACTCTATTCGCAGATGACGTCGCAGTAATAGTCACAACAAATAAAAATATGTCACTGACGAAACATATTTTTGACATTAATAAAACAATATTTGCAGTAACCACAGTAACAGTAAAACTCAAGATATAAATTTCAGTAATATAAATAATAATTTAATTAATATTAATTATAATGGACAAGCTCTTTGTAGTGCAACTAACGTGACATTTCTAAGTACAATTATTGACAAAGAATTAAAGTGGAAAGAACAAGTTTGTAAAGTATGTAATAAAATATATAGGTTCACATATGCGCTTTATAGACTTACAAAAGTGGCAACAAAACAAATTGCAATTATGACATATTTTGCATATATTGAGTCGATTATCCGCTACGGGATTATAATTTGGGGCAACAGTGCAGAAATTAATAAAATTTTTATTGCACAAAAAAAACGTGTTCGTGCCATTCATGGTGTTGGCTAGAGATGGGTAACTCAGGAGAGATAGATACAAAAGATATGAATCAATCAGTTTCCACCAATCACTCTTTATATCCATCCGCATCCGAATGTATCACTGTATCAGTGTATCTTTACAAATCATTCACTCAAGGCGTCTTTTAACTTTTTCGATCTAACATCTGTGTCGCACATTGCGCGCGGTGCTTTCTATTATACCTCAGCCGGCATGGCCGGCCATTCCAGCAAGATTCATAGTATATTTCATAGCGGAAAGTCCATAGTACAGACGTTTCTTTCGCACCTTACTATTTAGAATGTTCTGTCGCGCTTTCGCAAGACGGAGAGAGTGAGTTGTTTGACCATTATAAACGTATACGTCGGCACAAAAAGGTAAATTGATAACTCTATGATGACTTGTGCATAAGGCTTAAAGTCTCTCTACTACTATTCATAAGTTGCAACTCTGACATTTGAATAAGTATAAGTATGTTTAAAAAAAGATATGTATATATGTAAATGATGCTGTAAATAATAATAAAAAAAATCACGGTACATAGCCACTGATTTCTAAATACGCCAACCTAAGAATCTAATTTTTACTTAATAAATTCAACTACGTATAGGTACCTAATATTATACACTATAACCGAAATAACTGCATGTAAATAGGTTGTCAGTCCTAAGCCTGGAAAGTATAAAAGGAAATCGGTAAACTATATAATATATATTTTCTACAAATAAAAACAAACAATACCTATCCTACCTATGTTATTTTCGTTAATCATTAATTTAATTATCATTTTAAACTAAAAATTTAAGTTAATTTTTCGAATAAGTGCCTATTAATATTTATCAACCATAACAATAATAGCGCTCGCTGTAAGTTACACAGTACACGAACAACCTGGGTTCGATCCCCGCCGGCCCCAATGAAATTTTTAATTGCAATTTTAAGTGCTGATTTACCACGTGCTCGGCGGTGAAGGAAAACGTAAGGAAACCTGCATATCTGAGAAATAAGAAAATTTTAATTTTTTAATCATAACAAATAGATACCTAGAAAGAAACAGCAGCCAAATATATAAGAAAGATACACAATGTTACGACGAAGCAAAATGCAAACAGCTCTATAGGTATTTATCTATCACTCTTACGTATAGGATTGAGTTGAGCGAAACGAGCCACGCTGAGTGAGCAGCGCAATGTAATAAGATACGTGTCGTGCGCACGAGCTTGAGCTATTGATGCACAAAGACATAAAGATATAAAAGAGTGATCCATATCCCAGTGATGAAAAGATACATATCAATCTTTTCTTTAAAGTGATACACATTGCCCATGCCTGACATCTGGGCCAACACTGTTGGCCCAGATGTCTCATGCCGACCACTATTTAATACACTTGGGGATCTTACCCGTGCCTTGTTTGTATATATTAAAAGTTGCTAAGTTTGTAAAACAACATGGGAATAGTTTCTATAAACTTAATAAAGAAGTGGTATCCATGAACACAAGATACCCAGATCGAATAGTAATTAGCGAAATACCGAAAGTAAACGCTTTAGCAAAAATTGTTACTGGATGGATAAAATAATATGTAATAAAATACCAAACATAATTAAAGATCTTCCTATGCAAACATTAAAAAAAAATATACTAGTGGCTGCATTGAGTTATATGTACTACGTACTAGAGAAGCCTTTCTAAACAAATAATGTGCACTACTCTATGTCTTCGCGCATGCGCGGTAGATAGTACAGTCGTGCATGCGCAGTTGATTTAAGCGCGTTTCAGTATATAAAAAGTACTCTGTGGTTGCGCCTGCGCGGTCAGTTTATACCTATAAAGAAATATATTTTTTCAAGAATTTTTCTTTTGTAATATTACGATATTATTACCTATTTATTCACTTGAACAACAAATAATTTTACTTACTTGACTACTGAATCGTTATTTACGTCCAGGTTTAAACTTTAATTTGAAATCTTGTATTATTAGCGCCGCTACACACTGCATGAGTATTGAAACTACAGACTATCTAGTAGATTGAAACCACACTAAATGACACATTGCACAGATTGCAGTACAGTTCAGTTGAACATAGTGTATGTTCGGAATGCCCAATCTAGTACGTAGTACATAATACATATAATATATCGATGAGTGGCTGCTTCAAAATACATTTTACTCGGTAAATGAGTTTTTAAATTACTCATGACAACTTTTTATTGGACTATAGCTCACAACTGACATTTTTTATGTTATTAACTGACATGGTATATAATATTGTATAATTTAGTTTTGCTTTATTTGTTAATTATATATTTTTTTTAATTATATAATTTTACTTTTAATATATTACGGATAATTGATGGCTGGTTTCTTGTCGCTAATTTAACAATTTAATGATGATTGATTTTGATGTGTTAATTTTGTGTAATTTTATAAATTCTACGAATAAATAAATTTGCATATCTCCATTATGGACTTAGTATGTATACATAGTATGTAACAATATCTAATGTAACATACATACAAAAAGCAAATAGAGAAACAAATAATAAATAAATAAATAAATAGATCATTTATCTCTCAAGTAGCCTATTTGGCGACCAGTCGCCTTTCAGAATTTTTAGTGGCTGATTTCCATCCCGAGTAGCCTAATTGGCGAAAAATCGCCTACGCTGGCAACACTAAAATTGACAAACAAACTGTCTCCATATCGTAGATAGAGCATTGATATAAGAAGAGTACTTTTCTTATATCAATGAGATAGAGAGATAGACGACAAAGTCTATGCTCCATACATAGACTTTGTATCTTGTCAATCCTATATCTACGGCTCCATATGGAATTTTTTTTTTGGAGTTTATGGCCTGGTATCTAGACCTTTAGGCCAGACTCTCTCCATATGGAAATTATAATAAATTATAATTTCCATATAATTAAATATATTTGCTTTTAATTAATTACTAAGAGTTTAAAAAAAATGCTAAATAAAACATTATTATTCTAAATCTGACTCTCCTAGCATGACAATATTTTTTTCGTAAATGGATTTAATTATTTTAGTTAACATATCGCTAGTAGGCCTGAAATCAACACAGTTTTCGCTATTTCTTTTAATTGATTGCTGGTCGGAAAATATTTCCTTTTAGTGTTTTGGTTAAAAGCTTATTTCTTATTCGATTTTTTAACATTGACTTTGCTGAAAATGCGCTGGCACTTGGCATTTGAGCACATTACGGTATGCAATGGTATTACGGTGACATATGACACGGTAATGCCATATTACCTTGACGGTAGATTAAGATCAAATTACGGTGCATCTACGGTAATTACCGTGTACATGGAGACTCTGGCTATAGATAATAGGCATGAGATGATGAGACTAGTGATGAGTCAACTCGAGTTACTAACTCGAATTGCGCTTAACTCGAACTGAATCTCTCTAACCCGAGTTTGGGCTCCAATACATGAACGAATCAAGTCAGCAAAAGAGTAAGAGCGCGATTCGTTACAAGTGTGCGCGCTTTGTGTTTCAAAGAGTATATAGCTACAACTAAAACAATTTATTTAGAATTTTATAATAGCTATGTTATGTAATATAATTTCCTTTATTATTTTTGATTAAATATGATCAATATAGTTATGTACGTCACAAACCAATTATTATTTTAAACCTATTGTATTACCCAAAAATGGTACTAAGTTGTAAGATACATTATATTTTAAATTAACGCCAAACACTAACCTTACCTGTGCCATGTAGTGGCGGTAAAGAATATCCACTACCCCATATCTTCCCGTGGGTGTCGTAAAAGGCGACAATGGGAAACAGACAGGAAATGGGCAGCAGCATCTTCCTGATAACAGCAAAAGTACAATAAAAAAAATTGCGGTTGCCAACCCGCACGCCAAGCGTGGCAACTATGGCAAATACCACCCAATGGTAAGAGCAAAAAAGAGACGGCCCCCAGTCCCCGGCAGCCCCACTATTCCTGGCTACGGTGGCGACCATGGTAACGGCGGGGCAGCGGATGCTAAGAATCTCCGGTTAAGGTTTGGTTGCCACCTAAAACGACTCGAACTGGCAACATACAACGCACGCACCCTGAGGACTGACTAGAAGATCGTGGAACTGGAAGAAGAGATAGATAAGTTATGCTGGCATATTATAGGATTATCCGAGGTCCGAAGAGGGGGGGAGGACACGGTAATCCTCGAATCTGGCAACTTATTCTATGACCGGGAGGGCAATCATCTGTCCCAAAGAGGTGTCGGATTTATCGTCCACAAGTCCCTCGTTAACAACGTTGTAAAGATTGAGGGTGTGTCGACGAAGTTTACGTACCTTATACTCAGAATCACCAAACGGTATTCGCTGAAGGTCATACAGATTTAGGCACCAACCTTGGCACAACCTGATCAGGAGGTGGAGGAAATGTGTGAGGATATCTCTAGAGCCATGCATTCCTCCAAAACCCACTATACGGTGTTAATGGGAGACTTCAATGAAAAATCAAAACTAGGTACAAGAGATAACAGTGGGCTGAAAGTAGGAAAATTTGGAATAGGGCAACGGAACCCAAGGGGCCAGCAGCTGGCCAACTTCATGAAGAAAGAGGGACTCTTTATGATGAACTCTTTCTTCCAGAAGCGGCCTCACAGGAAGTGGACCTGGTCGAGCCCCGACGGTTCGACAAAAAATGAGATCGATTTCATTATGACGATCAGACGACAACTTTTTTCAGTGATGTCTCCGTGATTGCTAGGGTGAAAACTGGTAGCGATCACCGAATGGTTAGAGGCACACTGAACCTAAACGTTAAGTTGGAGAGGTCTCGTCTAATGAAGTTAACGTTCCGTCCCTCTCGTGCTCTGTTCCAAAGTCCCGAAACATTTCAGCTCGAGTTACTAAACCGATTTCAGTGCCTAGAAGACTGTAATGAAGTGGACGATTTGAATGACAAGCTGGAGGAAACTGTCCATGCGGTTGGAGCTAAGTTCTGCAAGACCCGCCGCAGAAGAACACAAAAACTCTCCGATCACACTCTTAATCTCAAGGCTGTTAGACGGGAGATGAAGCTAAACTCTTCAACAGATTTGACTGACTGACTGACAGGCAACTGAACAGACAGATCTCCAAATGCATGCGGCGGGACTTACGCAACTTCAATACAACTTGTATTGAAGAAGCGATCGAGCGGAACCAAGGCTCCAAAGTATTTGCCAGAGATTTGTCTGCCAGAAAAAGCCAACTGTCAAGGCTGGAGACCGAGTGTGGCTGGTTAAGAAAGGTAACAACGCTCTCTTGAAGAACTACAGACCGATTTCCCTTCTGAGCCGCGTCTACGTGCTGTTTTCGAGAGTCATTACGAATCGTCTCGCGCGCTGACTTGACGACTTCCAACCTCCCGAACCAGCCGGTTTACGAAAGGGCTTTAGTACCATAGACCACATACATACTCTTCGGCAAATTGTACAGAAGTCCGAGGAGTACAATTTGCCACTATGTCTGGCGTATGTGGACTATGAGAAAGCCTTTTATTCCGTCGAAATTTGGGCGGTGCTACAGTCCCTTCAGCGGTGTCAAGTTAACTGTCAGTATATCGAAGTGCTGAAGTGTTTATACAGTAGAGCTACGATGGCTATCCAAGTACAGAACCAAAGTACGAAACCTATCCAATTGCAGAGAGGTGTAAGACAGGGTGACGTTATATCACCGAAACTCTTCACCGCTGCATTGGAAGACGTTTTCAAGCTACTGGACTGGAAAGGATGCGGTATTAACATCAATGGCGAGTACACCACTCACCTTCGATTTGCCGGCGATATAGTGCTTATGGCAGAATCGCTGGAGGACCTAAGTATTGTGCTCAATGACCTCAATAGTGTCCCCCAACGGATAGGTCTTAAGATGAACATGGACAAAACAAAGATCATGTTTAACGTCCATGTCACACCTATGCCGGTAGTTGTTGGGAACACTAAGCTCGAAGTTGTTGACGAGTATGTTTACATGGGACAAAAAATCCGACTAGGTAAGTCCAACTTCGACCGAGAGGTCAATCGACGGATTCAACTCGGCTGGGCAGCGTTCGGGAAACTACGACACATCTTGTCGTTAGGCATACCTCAAAACCTGAAAATTAAATTGTACAACCAGTGCGTGTTGCCAGTGATGACTTAGGGATCTGAGACGTGATCCTTCACTGCTGGCCGTATGAGGAAGATCAAGATCGCTCAGCGAGCTATGGAGAGGGCTATGCTCGGGGAGTCTCTGCGTGATAAACTTAGAAATGAGGATATCCGCAGTAGAACTAGAGTAACCGACATAGCCCAACGGATTGGTAAGCTGAAGTGGCAATGGGCCGGCCATATAGCTCGAAGAACCGACAACCGATGGGGAAGAAAGGTTCTCGAGTGGCAGTCTCGTACCGGTAGGCGAAGTGTAGGGCGATCCCCCACTAGATGGAGTGACGACCTGGTCAGACATGCAGGAAGTTGATGGATGCAGGTGGCTCAGGACCGTGCTTTGTGGCATTCCTTGGGGGAGGCCTATGTTCAGCAGTGGACTTGTGAAGGGCTGTAATGATGATGACTAACCTTACAATAAATATTAAGAATTTGAAAAAATTTGAATTTATTTAAGAATATTTTGACTATGATAAATAAATTATTAATAGCTTATGTTCCTTCATCTTAAAGCTAGAGTAATATTGTTAGGTGAAGACTGCTATACATACTAAATGTACCTTTATATTTCAATCCTACATAATAAGTTTGGTAATTATAGTTATCCCAACCCACCATAGAGCTAGACAGAAAAACAAATTTGTAACAAATCATTTACTCTGTTTCATACTGCTAACTCGAGTTAACTCGAGTCATGATTTTTGCGAGTTGGCACATCTCTACATGAGACCGATATATCAAAACATAACTAATAACGTTATGTTATCAAATATCATATCGATAAACTTAAGTACATAACCGTTATCACATACCCAACCAAAACCCACCAACTTATCTGTTCAGTTGACAGCGTCGCTATTTTTGTTTTTGGAGTTTATGGCCTGGTATCTAGACCTTTAGGCCAAACAGCGTCGCTAGTGGAGTGCTTACTGTTGCCATTTAAGAAATTCACCGAGGAAATAGGTAACGACATATTCATTACACATAATATAAAATAAAACAAATTACGTGTTAATATATTAAAATAATAATATTGGTAAATCCAATTGGGCATACCTTAAGCGCATTAAAAAATTACGTATAACATGATTATACGGAATTTTTAAAGTAGTTTAAATACATTTCGACAGCACTATCGGCTTCAACACCCTCAAAAACCATTTAAATGACACCCAAGATGAAAAAATTGGTACCTACTTCAGCCGCCATCTTGGATTTACATTTCGACAGCACTATCGGATTCAACACCCTCGAAAACTATGAAAATGACATCCAAGATGAAAAACTTGATATCTATTGCAGCCGCCACCTTGGATTTACATTTCGACAGCACTATCGGCATCAGCACCCCCGAAAACCATGAAAATGACACCCATGATGAAAAAATGTATATCTATTGCAGCCGCCATCTTGGATTTACATTTCGATAGCACTATCGGCTTCAACACCCTCGAAAACCATGAAAATGACACCCATGATGAAAAAATTGGTACCTACTTCAGCCGCCATCTTGGATTATATTTTGACAACACTATCGGCATCAACACCCTCGAAACCCATGAAAATGACACCCATGATGAAAAAATTGATACCCATTGCAGCCGCCACCTTGGATTTACATTTCGACAACCGTATCGGCTTTAACTCTCTCGAAAACCATGAAAATGACACCCATGATGAAAAAATTTATACCTATTGCGGCCGCCATCTTGGATTTACATTTCGACAACCCTATCGGTTTCAACACCCTCGAAAACCATGAAAATGTTACCCATGACAAAAAAATTATACTACTTACTTTTAGTACGTACTACTATTATTTATTCTGTGCTTTTAAATATTGTAAGAAAAAAATCTCTTATTATTATTATAATGAAGTATTTAAGAAATTTGGTTATTTGAATATTGTGTATTTGTATAGCGATCTTTTTGAGCCGCTGCAAACAACCGAAACAATGTCCACTCACGACGGCGACTGAAGCCGAACTAAACTACTCTGTGGCTGTAGCTCCCCATTTACAGAAATAATTTATATACGAGGCTACCAAATCAACGAAAATTTCGCCATTTAGGAGCCGAAAAAAATTAATTATAGTTAAACAAAACAAAATTACACTGCCATTTACATTCAGTGGCTTCCCACATGATAGATGAAGAGATTAAAAAATAGATTGAGTTAAACAATTGATATTTTTAAAAGATATCGTGTTTACAAGCCACAGGGACATAATAAATCCACACCATAAGCCACTAAAACCCTTTTCTTATTTAAAAATAGCAATTAATCGATTTAAAAAAATTATTAGTAAGTTCAAAAATCAGTTATCTTTCTAATAATGTGCTTTTTATATAATTTATATGTATAATATGATTGCTAGATACGCTTTTATTCGATAAAATGATGGAATCTTAATTTTTAGGCGATAGTAGAAGCTACCTTGCTTTTTCGCTTAAGGTATGCAATAGTGAGAATTAGTGTTATTATATATATTATTTATATTTTGTAAAAATAATTTTGGTCGTGATCTCGGAGTTCAAGCGGCCGAATTCCAGGAATTTCTGTTTTGAAAAAAAAATGTACCCGCGTTAGCTATTCATATTCGCGTTAGCGTTTCAATAATTCATCTTCTAAGTCACTGGAATCACTTTCACTATCGCTCTGACATTATAATAAAGGGTTCATTTAAATATATAATTCTATATTAATTTTCAATTTTTTTTTACATGATTACGAATGTTTTTCCACTGCACTGGTGTAATTTTATGAAATGAATCTTCAATTAATTGGGGCATTAGAAAATTATCAAGACAAACTACAAAGCTAGGTACTTTAGATGAATTGCAGTAAATTGAGATATTTTTTTTTTGCTATGTTTCACAAGTACATTATTTGGTGATTTTAATTTTCCATATCTGACAATACTAACCTGTCACGGCAGCAACGCGTTCATACAGTTTTTCAAATGGTATAGTTGGAAGTTGTACACGTTTCTCTTCTTTCGTAAAAGATAAAACTTTTAGGATTATCTATCGCGCATCACTTTTAAGTCCTTTAGGCATTTTTTTGCACTTTTTAAAATATTCACCCGATAGCTTAGAATTATGGAGTGTAGAGAGAGAAGGAGTACCATCTCTATATAAGAAAAGTGTCCCTAAAAACCTTAGAGTATTAAACTAACAGGAGACGACATTGGAGAGCGTTCCCCGCTGTCAAAAGTACGAGAGCGCGGATCATTCCCGTTATATAAAACTAGTAGCGCCGCGTACGGCGTCACTTACCAAGTAGTCGTAAGCGTGAGTTGACGTCCAAAAAAATGCCGAGTTGCAGTGTGTTTTCTTGTAAAAAAAGATCACAGACCTCAAATTTACAAAAAGACGGCGTTACCTTTCATCTTTAAGTATTTATTTTGATTTCAATAATTAATATAAGCATTAAATCACGAAAATTCTGATTAATATAGCTGAGCAGGTAGTGTTGCCAACTTAAAGTATTAATACTATAGTAAGGACTTTTGCACTACTAGGACATAATTAAATTTTGCTTAATTGTAGACAAATGTCGTTTCTCTTTGTTCTAATTACACAAGACAAAATCGTGTTATTGAATAGTCTTAAATTCATCAATATTATTGTGATCTATTTGCAAAACTATATTGTTTCAAACAACATTAATAATCTTTAATTGTTTTTAACGAAATGAAAACATCAATTTAAATTGTTTTATTGTATACATTATACATTTAAAACATTTTAAATAGATATTTTCATTTCATTATATTACGTTATGAAACGAAAAGAAGTGGAATTTCGAGTATATAAAATGGTATCATCAAGACTATAATAGTGATGTTCACTGTAATCTTTAGTGTCGATGTTTTTATTTGACTATAAGTAATACTTTGTTATATAATACCTTGGTATTATATAACAAAGTATAACACCTTGGTGTTATTTAAAATTCTTTTTTGTACAATGTTTAAAAAAGATCTTTGGTTTTACAGTTTTCCAAAAGATCCTTACAGGCGCCAAGTTTGGATGAAAGCATGTGGCAATCATATAACCTGGGTACCTAAACGAACAAGCACTATTTGTTCCGAGCATTTTGACCAAACGGTTTTCGTAATCTATTCGTAAGTTTATTATTTTGCTACAGGTTTATTTTACATTATGAAGGATAAAATTTAAAACATGTAACAAATCGAAATGGAAGGTTTAGTGAACGATATTTATTCATTTTAAAATGTTATTTACAAGTTTATCGTCTTAAATGATGTCAACCAAATTGTTGTTTTCAGATGACACACGAATTATTAGCGCTTAAATAAATTAATTAAAGTTAAGCGTAAACTTCGACCAAGAGATAGCAAATGTTTAATTTTTAGGGTTCCGTACCTCAAAAGGAAAAAACGGAACCCTTATAGGATCACTTTGTTGTCCGTCTGTCTGTCTGTCTGTCTGTCAAGACCCTTTTTCTGAGGGACGCGTGGAGGTATCAAGCTGAAATTCAAATGAAATACTCAAGTCTACTGTCCCTTAGAGCTGTGAAAAAATCAAACTTGTAAGCCAACGCAATCAAAAGATACAGCCGTTTATGCCGCAAATTTTTGACATTCGCAAGGGAATCAGGGAATCAAAACCTACAGGGTACTTCCCGTGAACTCAGAATCTTAAAATTTGGTACGAAGCAATGTATTGTAGCACAGATAAAGGAAAAATTGCGAAAAGCATAAATTTTTAGTTAGATCATATATTAAAAATATTTTTAATAATTTTAAACTACGGATTGTGTGCGGAACCCTCGGAGCGCGAGTCCGACTCGCACTTGGCCGGATTTTTTTAATTGCTCCATTCCGTTGCTGCGTAAAGGAAGGACAAAAACAAATAAACAAAAAATCACACTTTCACATTTATAATATATTATTAATATGGATTGTCAAGAATGATGTATAAACTTTTGAATCCGGTTTACAATTAGCTTTTTGAGGGTAGAACTATACACTCCCGCTCTTTTTCTCGCTCTAGTAAATAACGTTTCTGAGTGAACAAAAAGGATAGAAGCACTGGAAAGTGCGATTCCGTGCTGCCAGATGTAGTTCAACCCAAAGCCTTAAAACGGTTTAACTCTATAGATTGGGTAAAATCTGTAAAATTAGACCGTTTAAAACCCCTGTACAGATAACCTTTCCGGTTGGTCATAAAAACATTTCATAGACTAGGCATATAATATATGTTGAGGACAGCTAGAGACCCGCCGCCCCGTCGCCCCTTCGTACCCCGCTACCCCCGCGCACCCCGCACACCGGCGCCGATCCACTGATGTCGGCGACCAATCAGCGCGCGTGTGGCTTCATTTGTCGTCGCACGGCACTACTCACAGACTGAGGCACCTTCTTGCGAGATATAAGAAGGGCGTCTCGGTCTGTGAGCTGTTCATTTCACTTCAGAAGCGGCACTCGAGAAGACTCCAAAGAAGACTCAAGACAACAGATCAAGACTCCACAACTGAAGACCTCTCTCTGTACATATTAGATAGTTATAGTGCCGAATATTGTAAATAGCGTAATACAGTATAGTAAAAAGTACCATCTTTTCTTCAAGCAGTCCCCTAGTATAGCTAACCTCAGATCAGTCAATAAGTAATCAGTCAGAAATAAATATACAGTCCATTCAACCATTATATTCTTGGTCCATCGCCGCCGGATTCAAGCCAGAAGAAAGAAGCAAGAAGTAAGAAGAAACAAGAAAGAAGCCAATTACAGAAGAAAGAACATAATTATAGAAGAAAGAACATAATTATAGAAGAGAGAAGATCATTATAGAAGATCTTCAAGGAAGAAAGAAGTTCGTCGACGAAGAGAGAAGATCGTCGGTACTAATTTCTTCCCTGTTTCTTGTTACGACTACGTCACATACGTCTATTGTCTGTTTCCAGACAATTTCTTGTTTCTTTAACCGCGTTTACGCGGCCAGGTGGTTGCTCCCTAACGGTGTCAAACTGTGACCATCTGGTGTGTGGCGGGAACGACATCCAATACGTGCGTCTTTTTGAAGACGATATGTACGTCTTTTTGAAGACGACCGGAGGTCGCAACGTGGGACAATGAGGAAGACACGAAGCCAGAAGGCACGGAACGAGGACGACACGCCGGTAGGAATGCGTATATTCGAAGAAGCACCCGCGTCCCCGTCCGATTATCTCGCGATGGCACAAGCGCCCTCCGCCGCGCCCGCGCCCCAGGCCCCGCTCGCGCCCGCATCTACGCCCGCGCCCGCGCCCCCGCCGCCGCGCCCCGCTATGTCCGTGTCTACGACCGATCGCTTGGGAGAGGTTAGCACATCCGCGCCGCGCACAGAGACACTCGCCGCGATTATTGAAGATCTTCCGTCTACAGAAACTAGTTCGATAGTACGTACCGTCGCGCCTGTAACAGACGTCGTACATAGGCCCGCACCTCGAGCTCCGTCGGTCCGCTCCGTTCGTTCAGCCCGGTCGACAGCTAGCGCGATAGCTAGGTTAAAACAAATTGAATATAACGCCGTGGAGGAACTAGCTGCAATTAGGAGGAAGCAATTGCAACTGGAAGAAGATCTTATTAAGAAGAAGTACGCTAGGGACGTCGCGCAACTGCAAGAAGAAACAGATAGGGAAAGTATCAACGAAGACGAGTTAGTTGAAAATAGAGTACGCGTTGATAGGTGGTTAGAGAACGTAGAGACTGTGCGGGGGGAGTCGCCTTGCCGCCCGTCTCAGCCCGCGCCCCGCATCGAGTTAGAGCAGACCCTACCGAACAGGGTAACCGGTTACGACCACAGTGAAGATGCCCAGGGGAGGACGGTAGCGAATGAGGTTCAACCACGTCGCGTAGAAACGATACAGAGGGATAGTGGAGTCGCCGTAGAAATGAACCAGGTGGATCGTCGTGTACGGGTTACGTCGCCGACGCGCGTCCAACGCCGCACTCTATCGCCTACACATAGATCGCCACATCGCCACGCGGATCGTAGATCACCGTCGCCGTATAGGGATGTAGGTGTACATAGATCGCCATCGCCACATCGCCACGCGGATCGTAGATTATCGTCGCCGTGTCATAGGGATGTAGGTGTACATAGGACGCCAGCGCCACAGCGTAGGCTAGAGGGAGATAGGGATAGAGATAGGTCGCTTACTCCGCGAGGGAAAGAGAGGGGTATAGAGCGACTAGCGGAAGCTCTAGAGAATATGATTAGAGTCAGGCCCGCTGCCGCGAAGCAGACGCAGGACTTGCCTATTTTTAACGGTTCGGCCGCGGAATGGTTAGCCTTCAAAGCCGCGATGAAGGAATCCACGCGTTTATATGGATTCACAAATACGGAAAATATGGCAAGGTTAAGAAACTGTCTACGCGGTGAAGCTAGGGAGGTAGTATCGGCACTGCTGTTTACCGCGAAGGATCCAGCAGATATTATGCGAACATTAGAGCAGTGTTTCGGCCGCCCGGAAGTAATTATCTATCGAGCGTTAGAAGAACTGAAACGCCTTCCGCGCCCGGGTCAAACCGCTCAGGAATTGAATTCGTTCGCGATTAAATTACAAAATATAGTATGTATTTTACAGAACGTCGACGGCAAAGGGTATTTACAAAATCCAATGCTGACTAGGGAAGTAACTAGTAAACTAAGCCCTCACTTACGGTCGCGTTGGTGCGATTATACGGAGCACTACGGAAGTGCAGACGAACCGGACATCGTTACACTGTCTAGGTTCATGATGAGAGAGGCTGACCGTGCGTTGAGTCATGCCTATACGTCCGTAGCGCCGACTAAGGAATCGCCCGTAGGACGAGAGGCGCCGCCGTCGAAACGAGTTGTATTAACACGCCGCGTAGAGAATAGGGCCCGCGACGTAAAAACGTTCACCGCCCAGGAGGGGGTGAACACGTGATCGCTAAGTGTAGAAAGTTAGCGCAAATGGGTGTGGACGACCGGTGGAATTGGGTAAAGGAAGAGGGGGTGTGTTTTCTCTGTTTGAATAGTAAACACCGACGATTTAAATGTAGAGCGAAGAAATGCGGCGTCGACGGCTGCAACGCCCCCCACCATGCCCTCCTTCACACCCGCAAGACCCGCGCACCTGAGACATCGGCAAAACCGGATGAGACCGTGCTCGTCGCGTCTAACGTTGGTAGTAATGCGTCCGTATTATTGAAAGTGTGTCCCATTACGTTACATGGACCACGCGGTAGGGAAATAGATACGTATGCGTTGCTTGACGAAGGCTCGACTATTTCGTTGATCGACGACGACTTAGCGCGCGAGTTAGGAGCGGAAGGACCGGTAAAGCCGCTGAATATTAGAGGAGTAAACAATAGTCAGCGCGAGGCCGATAGCAGGCTAGTTAACATAGGCATACGTGGCAAGACGCGCAGCGAAATGTATAGAATAAATGCGCGTACAGTAACAAATTTACAGATAGGTTCGCAGTCGGTAAATAAAGAGTGTTTACGGTTGAAACACTTACGCGACCTACCGAGCTCGGTTTGCTACGAGGACGCCAAACCGAGATTATTATTAGGCGCCGACAACTGGCATTTAATAATCACCCGTAATTTAAGGATAGGACGTCGAAGGCAGCCTATAGCTGCACGTACGTTATTAGGATGGGTGATACAGGGAACCGTGCCGCGATTCACGTGTAGGGAGGACGGTGAAACCGTATTACACGTCGTAAGCAGTAGCGGACGGTTAGATAGGGACATTCGAACGTTCGCCAGTCAGGACGAGGAGTTAACGGAACTCCTTAAACGGCAGTACGAGATCGATTCCATCGGTATCTCGCTAAAGAGTAGGCCGCGACGGGAAGAGGAGCGCGCTGTCGAGATATTCCAGCGCACCGTCAAGAAGGTCGGCGAGCAGTCCCAGCTACGAGATGGCTGCTCGAAGACTGCGGACGATCGAGAAGAAGATGGACAAATCGCCGGAGTTTCGAGACGCCTATACAGCACAAATAGACAACCTCCTGGCAAAAGGATACGCAAGGGAAGCCGAGGGGACAGAAAGAGAGGACCCCAGGAGCTGGTACCTGCCCCACTTCGCAGTACGGAATCCGAACAAGCCTGGGAAGACAAGAGTGGTTTTCGACGCGGCAGCGCGTGCGTCCGGTAAATGTTTGAACGATTATTTACTTGACGGCCCCGACTTGTTACGGAACCTACCGGGCATACTGTTTAGATTTAGGGAGAACGAAATAGCTGTGTCCGCGGATATTAGGGAAATGTTTTTACGCGTGAAGATAGACCGTCGCGACCAACCCGCGCAATTGTTTCTGTGGCGAGGTAACGAGCGATCCAGCCCACCGCGGGAATACGTTATGACTTCAATGATTTTCGGTGCGAGGAGCTCGCCGTTTCTCGCACATAGTGTTAGGGATCATAACGCGCGCGCACACGCAGAGACACATCCGCTGGCACTTAACGCTATCGTACGTAGTCACTACATGGATGACTACCTAGACAGTTATGCTACGGTAGAGGAAGCGGTAAACGCTGCGAGGCAGGTTATGGAAGTACACCAGCAGGCCGGCTTCACCTTAGCAGGCTGGAATTCGAACCACGCAGCCCTACTAGAAGACAAGCCGGAGGAATTACTAGCAAGCAAGCCTAAGGAGGTAGGCTTGAGACAAGACAGCCCAGGCAGAACCCTAGGGCTATTATGGATGGCCGATGAAGATGCCTTAACGTTCAACACATCCATAAACAGGGTACCGAACGAAGTGAAGACGCTGCAGAGGCCACCGACCAAGAAAAAGGCGTTGAGCGCAGTCATGTCGGTCTTCGACCCGCTTGGACTGCTGAGCTACCTCACCATCACCGCCAAGATCCTGCTGCAAGACCTGTGGCGGATGAAGAAGGTCGGATGGGACGACGAACTACCCGAGGAGGCAGCTGAGGAATTTCAGAGGTGGCTGCGAGTCGTCGAGGAAGTATCACGACTGCGGCTGCCTAGGTGCTATGCTCCTACGGGGGGAGTGGTAGAGCGTCAGCTTCACGTGTTTAATGACGCAAGCGAACGTGCGTACGCATCCGCGGCGTATTGGCGAATACGATACCGCGACGGAACGGTAAAGGTACGGTTAGTGGCGGCCAAGGCGAAAGTCGCCCCGATAAAGGCGCAAAGCATACCGCGGTTAGAGTTGCAGGCGAATCTGATAGGCGCGCGACTCGCGAAATTCGTGCAAGGCGAGCACAGAGTGGTAGCCGATAGGGTAGTGTATTGGACAGACTCCACTACGGCGCTCCACTGGATACAGAACGATACGGCGCGTTACATCCCATACGTGGCTCATAGATTAGGGGAGATATCGGAGAAGACGTCACCCGAGCAATGGAGGTGGATACCAACCGCAGACAACATCGCGGATCAGGCAACGCGCATAAATTATACGTACAAGGAAGAGAGCGACAAGTGGTTTACGGGACCGCCATTCCTGTACGAGGATGAAGATCGATGGCCTCGACGTCGGGAAGAGAAGGCAGGGGATGAAGATGACGAGTTGGAGGAAGTCGTGGCGCACCAGAGCGACACAAGGGACGCTCCACACCTGCCAGACATCGAGAGGTTCTCTTCTTACGAGAGATTGGTCAGGGCCACCGCTCAGATATTACAGTTCGTCGATGCCATGAGAGGAAAGGCGCACGGACTAACATTGGACCACATCCAGAAAGCAGAGTGGATGTGGATAGAGCGCAGTCAACAAGAGAGCTTTGCTGAAGACATCAGTCGACTGCAGCGAGGAAAGAACTTGGCAACCGGCAGCGCGTTAAGGAAGCTCGACCCCATATTCGAAGATGGCATACTGCGAGCTAGAGGACGGATCGACGCAGCCGATGTGGACAGCCAAATGAAGAGGCCCATCCTACTGAACGGACGCCACCAATTTGTAAAGCTGCTTGTGGAGAAGGCGCATAAGGAAGCAAGCCACGCCAACAGGGAACGGGTAGTGAACGACCTACGCATGAGATATCACATACTTCGACTACGACCGACCGTAAGAGAAGCGGAGCGGAGATGTCTGCGATGCAGGGTACGCAAGGCGACACCACGGCCAGCGGTTATCGGAGATCTACCACCTGAACGGTTAGGGGCATTCGCGCGACCATTCACCTACACCGGAATCGACTATTTCGGGCCTATAACGGTAACAATAGGACGTAGGCATGAAAAGCGGTGGATAGCGTTATTCACTAGTTTGTACATCTAGAGATAGTTTATTCCCTAACGACGGACTCGGCGATATCGGCATTGCGGCGCATGGCGGCTAGGCGTGGGTGGCCACGGGTCATCTACTCTGACAACGGAACAAATTTCCATGGGGCGGACACCGAACTACGACGTGCAATGGAGGAGTGGGCACCCCTGCTGAAGGACTACGCGTTGACTCGGCGGACAGACTGGAAGTTCATCGCGCCGGGCGCGCCGAACCAGGGAGGCGCATGGGAGCGTCTCGTGCGCTCAGTGAAGACCGCGCTCGAAGCCACTCTACACCAGAAGAGCCCGCGGGAGGAGACGTTGGTGACGCTCCTCACAGAAGCCGAGAACACGGTGAACTCTCGACCGTTGACACACGTACCGGTCGACATCGACGAGGAAGAGGCGCTGACACCCAACCACTTCCTGCTGCTGGGACCATCGAGCCTTCCAGTAACCGCGCCGTGCACGCCTAGTGATCGTCGGGCGTGGAGAGCGGCGCAAGGACTTGCCGACGAGTACTGGAAGCGCTGGATGAAGGAGTACCTGCCGACGCTGGTTGCGCGCGGGGACTCACGGGATGTGCAGCAGCGACAGCTACAAGAGGGGGACCTCGTCGTGGTGGCAGACGGTAGCCTGCCAAGGAACGTGTGGCCGCGTGGAATTGTAACGCGGACCTTTCCCGGACCAGACGGCGTGGTGCGCAACGTGGAGGTGCGGACCAGGGGCGGATTGCTGCGGCGGCCGGTCAGGAAGATCGCCGTCCTCTCGAAAGAAGATGAGGCTCGCAAGCTACGCCGGGGGGAGGATGTTGAGGACAGCTAGAGACCCGCCGCCCCGTCGCCCCTTCGTACCCCGCTACCCCCCGCGCACCCCGCACACCGGCGCCGATCCACTGATGTCGGCGACCAATCAGCGCGCGTGTGGCTTCATTTGTCGTCGCACGGCACTACTCACAGACTGAGGCACCTTCTTGCGAGATATAAGAAGGGCGTCTCGGTCTGTGAGCTGTTCATTTCACTTCAGAAGCGGCACTCGAGAAGACTCCAAAGAAGACTCAAGACAACAGATCAAGACTCCACAACTGAAGACCTCTCTCTGTACATATTAGATAGTTATAGTGCCGAATATTGTAAATAGCGTAATACAGTATAGTAAAAAGTACCATCTTTTCTTCAAGCAGTCCCCTAGTATAGCTAACCTCAGATCAGTCAATAAGTAATCAGTCAGAAATAAATATACAGTCCATTCAACCATTATAATATATTTTTAAGCATACAGGAACATTATTTCGACAATGATTACGTTCCACATAACATTAAACTGGCAAACTTGGTGATGGAAAAATATGCAAGCACCAGAATTAGCTACCTCGCAAAAAAAGAGTGTCCCAAAAAGTGTATTCGTCACATATACCAAACTTATTCACTTTAAAAACCAGTTAAAATATAATATAATACTTTTTCAATTTGTTTTAATTTTGGTAATTTTGTATTGTTATATTGTACCTTATGTATTTTTTTTATTTACTTTGAATGTAATATTACTCATTAAACATTTGTTCATTTTTATTTTATTTAATTTGCTAATGTAACTTGCATAAAATTTCATCGACATATCCATATCGACAAGGCCCTCGCACTAGCTGTTTTATGGCTTATGCACTGCAACGATGAAACATTTATAAGAGATTTTCAAGGTTGTGTGCATTTTGCTTAATCGTGTGCTCATATTATGCTGTGTGCGTGCGTAACGACGTTGCCCAATGTTTACGATTTGCTTAGTGTGCGTTACCTCGCCTCCCGCTAGAAGTGACAGACTTTTTTGTTTGGAACTTTATGCGCATGGCGTCTCCTGTTAGTTGAATTCTCTAAGCTAAAAACGCATCTAATAAAGGTGGCGCTGCAGTAGCATAGGATAAATTAAAAAAAAAGCGCCAAAAGTAATTAGAATAAGATGGAGAAATAAACAAGGACCGACCAATCCGCTTGGTATTGTACTACGTAAATAGTTGAGATTTTGTATACTGGCATTTTACTAACTACTCTAATCATGAAATTTTTTAAATAATTGAATTCAGCTGACTTCACTCCGTTCACAACAGCTATCTTCATATCGTAGTTTTTCAGACGCCAGCGCTATTGTGGTAGGTTTTGGAACCTTTATTTTCAGTAAATAATAGGACACTTTTTCAACTATCGCCCTTTATAAGATGGTTCTCCTTGTACTCTACACTCCATACTCAGAATAAATAATAGCTGACAGCGAAATGTCATCTACAAAATGGCGGCTTTAGTTCCAGTTTTGTCCACCTGAACAGATGAGTTGGTGGCGCTATATGTATCAGTATCTACATAGAACATATGGTTACGCTTGACATAATGGGCATTGAGCAATAACCGCACTCTATACCTTGCTTCTTTGTACTCTAAGTTCAGAACACTCATCTTCTTCTTCTTAATAACTGGCTTTACGGATCTGGGATCTAGTCCTTCTGAGCGTGAAGTTACAATATATTATAATAATTATCCTTCATAGTATACTGCTTCACAATATGTTGATGCATCACAGTGTGCAGCCAATGGGAGATTTTGACGGTAACTTGAGCCAGCAGACGGCTGACGGTTGGCGATGGTATCTCAAGGCGCCTAAGAAGACAGACACCTTATTTTGAGAATCACATCACCATCAGAGCACTTGTTTTACAGTTTTCACTAATAGTTCACATGCGCAGACACTTAATACACAAAATCGCACCACTTTTACATATCAAAGTCCACTTCAAACCATTATTTAAACAATAATACAGGAGCAGCGAACCACCGCTGGTCAATTTCCCGCCAAAACTCCAACACTCATCTATTGTTTTAACTTCTCGAGCGCCCAGCTACATTTATACGGTGAACTGTTTTACCTCCGATAAGCGCCCCTCGACCGTTATACGGTGGTCACGTAGTTGTCCCAAATAATATTTTAATGAAACGTTAAAACAATGTTTGTCTCTTTTGAATTGTTAAATTAAATAGACTTTGCTCAGGTTTTATTAATTATTTATTAAACAAACTAGCATGAGTTACAAATGAGTACATGGTCACTTGATGTCACAGAGTAGAGAATGACAGCTATATATTAAAGTGCACAACTGCACCAAAAAGGCGCGAAATTCAAAAGTAGAATATTAGATTCAACATAATAATGTATACTATATTGAAGCTAATGAAACGTTTAAGGCGACACCGCGAGAAAATGCACCTCCTTTCATCGAATAGTATAGGACTTTGACACGAATAACTTAACTGAAATTTTGATATAGGTAAATTCATGTCTTTATCTTGAATTTGCTTGTTCAAAAACACGATTATATAATTTTGACTCGATCATAATTATTTGCGAAAATACATCTAAAGAATCACTATAGTTGAAATTACAACGAAATTACTTAATCTATACCGGGTGTTTTTGAAACGCTCCCGAAAACAAAGACAGGCGATAGTACTAACGATACCTTTGATCATGGTCAGGAAGAAAATTGATCACGAGGAAAAAAATCATCTTTTCAAAACGTTTTATTAGTTTTATTCACGCACCATCATGTTAGTACAACAAAATGAAACGGTAATTCTATAAAAAAAAAAAACAAATACTTAAACATAAAACCAGCAGTAGAACTTAAATCAGCTTACAATGGGGTTATTGACCCTATTGTCGCGCGGAATCTACGCAGAATCCACGCAGCCCGCAGCTCAAGTCTGTAAAATTTTCTCTATTATTATAGTTGTCTTTAGTGAAATATCAGATTTATGGGGGATTTCCGTTAAAGTTATTTTATCTATAATAGATATAATAGCACCTTATCTAGCCACTATATTTAATACACGCGTCGAATCTGGTGTGTTTCCTGATTTAATGAAACTTAGTAAAGTCATACCTTTATTTAAATCTGGTAGTACATTAGACCCCGCCAATTTTAGACCAATTTCTGTACTACCAACATTTAGTAAAATTTTTGAAAAAATAATTTTAGATCAAATGTTAAGTTTCTTTAATATTATTAAATTGCTACATAGAAATCAATTCGGTTTTACAAGGGGTCGCTCAACAACTGACACTGGAGTTGAGCTTATTAAACATATTTTTTGTGCATGGGAGAATTCAGAGGATGCTTTTGGTATATTTTGTGACCTTTCCAAGGCCTTCGACTGCGTTCACCATGAGACATTAATCAGGAAGCTACAGTACTATGGTGTCAAGAACACAGCGCTTAAACTTATAATTTCATATTTAAGTAATAGAATGTAGAAAGTTATTATCAATGGTAAAAGTTCTTCCGGCTCACCTGTACTAATGGGTGTCCCTCAGGGCTCAATTCTCGGCCCATTCCTGTTTCTAGTGTATATTAATGACTTACCTTCTATTGTAGAGGATAATCATGATATAGTATTATTTGCTGATGATACTTCTTTGATTTTTAAACTTAAACGTCAATCATTTAAATGTGACGAAGTGAATAATGCTATATCAAAATTAGTGCATTGGTTTAACGTTAATAATTTACATTTAAACGGAAATAAAACTAAATGTATTAAATTTACAACAACGAATGTTAGAAATCTGAGGTGAGTACCAATGTGTTTTTAAATGGGGAAGAACTGAGCCCTGTTGAAGCCACTGTTTTTCTTGGCATCACTCTCGACGCAAAGCTTCAGTGGGGCCCCCATATATCCAAACTAGCAAGCAGACTAAGTTCTGCAGTCTATGCTGTAAAAAAGATTAGAGGTCTCACTAGTGTCGAGACAGCTAGATTAGTTTATTTCAGTTATTTCCATAGCATAATGTCTTATGGGATTTTGCTATGGGGAAATGCGGCTGATTCAGAAACTATTTCTGTTTTACAGAAGAGGGCCATTAGAGCTATTTACAACCTAAAACTGAGAGAGTCTCTTAGAGATAAATTTAAAGAAATAAATATATTAACTTTGGCCTCTCAGTATATTTACGAAAATTTAATGTATGTTCACAAAAACAAAGGTAGTTTTAGTAAAAAAAGTGATGTGCATTCTGTAAACACTAGGAACAAACACAAGCTAGTGATACCAGTTTCTCGACTCCACAGAGTCAGTAATTCATTCTTGGGGCAATGTATACGCTATTACAACAAGGTCCCGGAAAGTGTACAGGCTCTCTCCATTAGCAAGTTTAAAAGGGTTATTATAGTATAAATGAATGCATGGTTGATAATAACCCCTGGGAATGAGGTGATCGCTTCCAAGCTGTTTCTAAAATAAATTTTGTACTTATATAGTTAGTACAACCATTATTGTAAAATTTGCTTTAAAAAAAGTTATATATTAAAAATGAAGCATTGAAAATTGTGAGTTTAAAAGATACCCATTCACTATAGGTAAATAAATAGATAGCTCGCCTTTTGTACAAATATTTGGTGCAATAAAGAATAAATAAATAAATAGGATGTTTCGCAGATGTGTTTTTGATTATTGTTAATTTTTACGTGTCACGTATTGAAAAGTAACATACCTACCTACTAATTTTTGAACTGAGCACCTTGTAACTTAGCCTGCTTATTACTTATGCTGGCAGACATTATCCTCACCCCAATGATTTATGAGGATGAAAATCAATTTTATTTCTACATACATAATTATATTTATTTATACATAACGGTAACTTTAATAAAGATAATACAAAAATCAACAAGAAGTATAAGGGTTCAATCTTTCAATTTCAATTGTAAAAAAACGTTACTCCCACACTAGGATTTTCTCCTGTATCGTGGAGGCAGTTTACAAACATAAATTGCACGAGGACAAACATCCAGACCCGGAACAATTATTTGTAGGTCATACAAATACTTGTTCCGTGCGGGATTCGAACCCGCAGCCCCCAGCGCAACAACTGATTGCTAAGCCACTGCGCCACGGAGCCGTCGCCGGGTTATAGCTAAAGGGACCATACATCCCGTTTTGAACGGGACTGTCCCTTTTCTCGGTCACTTGTCCCATTGTCCCCAAACAAAGCTCCGGGACACAAAATTGTCCCGTAACTCGTTGGATGGAAGTATTCAAAGTCAACAATCTTCAACAATTTTTTTTAATCGAATATATTTTATGTCTGCCAAATGCTCCAGTAGAAAGAGTATTTTTTTTATTTTGAATAAATTGTGGACGTCTGAAAGAAACACTTACGGTTCCAATTCGAAAGGCGATGTTGACAAAGGTAACAATAAAAAAACTTGAGCAGTATTTTATTCTTATTTAAAATCATCACCAACTTTATTGAAGCAAATTTAAAATTAATCCACTGACAAATGTAATTAATAATTAAAAAAAATATATGTTGCATTTAATAATTACCATCTACACCGAATATAACTTTATAGTGAACACTAATTGTATAAAGTTATAGTTTTTAGAGTATAAATAAACCCATGTCCTGTTTTGAGTTAAAAAATAAATGGTCAGTTTAGTTTTTTTTAGTTAAATTTAGTTTTATTTTTTTTTAGTTATAGTTTAGTATAGTTTTAGTATAGTAAAAAGTAGGTATATTAATACCTACTTAGATACTTTTTACCGAATTAGGGTGGCAGCCTCTAATTCCAGTCTTTTCGCCTTTTATTCCATAAATAAGATTTCTAGTAGTCGTAACTACAAATATTGTCATCTAAAAAATTCTTTGTACCTAGAGGAAAGTATATTTATTCAAATATTACCTCCCAGTTTTAAACCTAACAGTGTTAAAATCAAAACAGGTACACAACGAAAAACGATCATTTTCCTAATTTATTGACAAGTTATGATCCCGGTACAATTATGCTTACTTTACATTATCTCATATATAGGCTTTTTGTTTTGTATGAATATGACTATAGACATAGTAATGCAGTTATTTTTGTTTGAATTTACAAGTTATTTATTTTCTTTTAGTGGAAATTAATGGGGCTGTAATTAGATATAAGAAATGAATGGAGTGCATAATGTCAGTCGCCCGGCTGTTATTTGGTTTGACGTACCTAATAAGAAGTACCTAATTTCAGCCACGTAATATAAATCAGGGTTGCCATAAACTGGAATAAATACCATTAATTAGATCATAACTATAAAATAAGCTAAGGGAGTTATGATCAATTCGTCTGTTTTAAAATTGGTTTTACATTTTAAAATTTAGCAAAAGATGTACTAGCTTTTCTCTCTGACATTCGTCGTACAGAACACCTTATGTACTTACTCAATTATTTTTTGAAAAAGAAGAAAAAACAACCATAAAATAATATACTATATTTTAGCAAAAAACTATAACTTAGTAATACTAATTATAACTTAGAAACATAAATGAAAAACTCGTAACTGACTTTTTGGCCCAACCCGGGATTCGAACCCGGGACCTCATGATCAGCAGTCGCACTACTACAACCACTAGACCAACGAGGCAGTACTATACCAAATAAGATTATTATAATATTTTTATTTAATATTTTTTATTTACATTTACTTCAAAGAAAATACACGCAAAAAGCTTCATCGCGCAGTAAAAACTAAAAACACAACAAATATATGTATAACTAATACGAAAAATTATACCCAAAACAAACAAATAATACTACCTATAAATAAACCTAATAAGTAATAATATTATCGACTGACATGACGTGAGCGTGTGCGCTGGCAGACGACACGAGCTTCACGTCGAAGAGCTCAGGGCTTACTGACTTGAGCAAGCCCGTGGGCAGTGAATACGCCCAGATTTTAAAATACTCTAAAATCGACTTTTGGCTTGGCTTTTTGGACTGGAATCGACCTGCAAACTTAACTGACCTGGCATTATTTGGACTGGAAGTGATCTGCAAACTGAACTGACCTAGCATTATCTTGGACTACGATTGTGTGTTTTATGATTTAGAGTTCTGGCGCATTTTGGACTGTTTGGCGTTTAACATGCCGCAACCGTACACACCACAGGAATACGCTAATATGCATTTAATCTATGGAGAATGCCGATGTAATGCTAACGCTGCTAGCAGACTGTATCGAGAAAGATACCCAAATGTTCAAAAATATCCTAATTATCGAGTGTTTATTAATGTGCATCAAGCGTTTTCGAAGGGTCGTATGCCATCCAATAGGAGAAGCGCTGGAAGACCTAGATTGGATCGTGATGAAGAAGTTCTCAATGAGATAGAAAATGACTCGACTACTTCGGTACGTGCCATAGAAGAAGCTACAGGAATCCCGAAAAGTTCTGCACATCGAATATTAAAACGTCACAAGCTTCACCCATATCACTACAGGCGTGTGCAGCAAATGTTCGAAATGTTTGCCACCAGCATTAATACATGCACGACATCGCCTTAAAAATGATCGTTTTATTTGTCTTGCATATCTTCTGCTATTAATGTAATCAGCAGCCTGAGTGATATTTCGACGAAGCTCGTCCAATGTCACAATGGGTTTTGAGTAGACCCTGTTTTTAAGACAACCCCAATAGAAGAAGTCCAGGGGGTTCAAGTCGGGTGAACGAGGTGGCCATAAGATAGGACCAAGTCGCCCGATCCAACGCCCTGGATACTCTTGATTTAAATATTCTCGCACAGGACGGGCATAATGTGCTGGGCAACCATCATTTTGGAACCACATCTTTTGAAGATCACTTAAGGGCACGTCGTTTAACAATTCTTGCAAGTCATTTTGTAAAAAGTTTAAATAACTATTGCCATCTAAGTTTCCTTGTAACTCAAAGGGCCCAATTACTTTTCCATTTAATATGCCGGTCCATAGGTTAACCTTGAATTGATATTGGGATTTGTCTTGTCTCATCAAGTGTGGATTTTCATTACTCCAACTATGTAGGTTGTGTATGTAACACATGGCATGTATACCGCGTACTGGTCTGGTGTAGACGAGACCGAGCGGGCATGCCAGGGAGTCGGTATCATCCTTTTAGAAAGAATGGGTCATTGTGTGAAAGAGTATGAATGTGTAAGCCCGAGACTGCTATGGATACGAATGAAAGTGGGCTTAAAGAAGTTGTTTGTTTTAGGGGTCTACGCCCCAGACATGTCTAAACCCACTTATATCCGAGAGCAGTTTTGGGAGTTGGTAAGTATGGTGCTAATGAAATGCAAGGTTAATGAAATTATTGTGATATTAGGCGATTTTAATGGAAGGGTTGGGGCGAGGAGGCTTGGTTATGAAAGGATATTGAGAACGTTTGGAGATGAAAGTATAAATGAGAATGGTGAAAGCCTTCTCGCCGTATGCGTGGAAAATAATCTTTTTGTGACGAACACTTTCTTTCGTCATAAGAAGATTCACACGTATACATGGGAAAGAGGTGATGATAGAAGTATGATAGATTTCATAATTGTTGATGAAAGAATGAGGAGCGCGGTGGTAGATACAAGGGTTTACCGGGGCTCTAACGTAGGGACGGATCATTACTTGGTCTAATGCTGAATTAATGGTCTTTTCAGACATTGGAGGCATCGGACATCTGTGTCTACCACTGCGTTACAGCGTATAAGAACAGAGAGGTTACAAGATGAAGGTGTGAGAGAGAAGTTCAAATATAGATTGAGAGAAAATATAAGTGGTATGGCTGAATTGTGTATGAATGATTTAGACTTGGAGACTATGTGGTATAATGTCAAGAAAGGTTTAGTGGATGCAGCTACCGAAGTATGTGGTGTCAGTAAGAGAACGAATGAAAGGAAAATTAACACGTTATGGTGGGAGGATGAGGTACGGATGGAAGTTGAAGCAAAGAAGAAAGCATGGCTAGATTTACTAGCAACCAAGGCTAGTAACTCTAGCAGTATGAATGATAATATTGAAAGGAAAAAGGCAGTCTTTAGACACCTAAATAAGAGAGTAAAAGAAGTAGTTGAAAGGAAAAAGCAAGAAAGAACGGATGAGAATGATAGAAGAATATCGGATAACTTCCAGGCAAACATTAAAATGTTCTGGAAACTCGTAAGAACTACCAAGGGACATTCAAAACAGCCTAGAATGAATGCTATACGAGACCAGAATGGCTGTATTCTGAATGACGAAGTTTTGAGTTTAAGGAGATGGAAGGAATACTTTGAAAGCGTGTTTATGAGTGATGAGACGTTTGGATGAAATGAAATAGAAATTCCGGAAGAAGAGGAAAAAGATAGAGATATTAGTATAGATGAAATAATGAAAGCAATGAAAAGTATGAAAGCAGGTAAGGCAGCCGGTTATGGTAGAGTATCTCTCGAAATGCTAAGGGCTGGAGAAGGAGTAGTGGCAGACCTGCTGTACACCTTGTTTAACTTATGTTGGGAACTTAAGCGAGTACCGGGACACTGGTGCAAAGCCGTGATAGTCCCAATATATAAAGGAAAAGGATCACAGCAGGACTGTAAAAACTACCGTGGTATCAGCCTTCTTAGCATTGTTGGAAAACTGTATGCTAAAGTAATAATTGAAAGAGTTATGAAAGAAACTGATGGAAAAATTTGGGATGTGCAAGCGGGATTTAGAAAGGGAATGGGATGTACGGATCAGGTCTTTTCCATGCGCATGATCGCGGAGAAGTTTTTGGCCAAAAACCAAAGAGGTTTTTGTGCGTTCATAGACTTGGAGAAGGCTTATGACAGAGTGGACAGGGATGTATTATGGCAAACACTGAACTCATTTGGGTTGAGCGCTGGCTTGATACAGGCATTGAAGTCTCTATATAGGGACTCTAGTGCTTGTGTCAGGATCAACGGGGCCTACTCGGACTGGTTTGGCATCCATAAAGGTGTCAGACAGGGCTGTGTGGCTTCCCCGTGGCTGTTCAACCTATTTATGGACAGTTGTTTGGAAAATTTGAAAGCAGAAGAATGCGGGTTAAGAATGGGTGAGTTAACCGTCAAATGCCTTTTGTACGCCGATGATCAAGTCATACTTGCGTCGTCGGCAGCCGAGTTGCAAATGATGGTTACATTAATGAACAGGACATTAAAAGAAAAGGGAATGAAAGTGAACGCAAGTAAGACGAAAGTTATGGTTTTTGAAAGAGAAGAAAGTAAAACGATATGTGAAATAAGAATAGAAGGGGAGTTGGTAGAGCAAGTAGATGAGTTTGTGTATTTGGGATGTGTGTTTAGCAGGGATGGTAGATATGATAAGGATATAGAACGACGAGTGAATGCAGGAAATAGATTGAATGGGGCTCTACACTCTATTGTGAAATTTCAGAATGTGTCCAAAAAGGCACGTTTGGCAATTCACAATGCTGTGTTAGTGCCTACTTTAATGTATGGTGGTGAAAGTTGGGTGTGGCAGAAGAAGCACGAGAGTACAATAAATGCTGTAGAAATGCGGTCATTACGTAGTATGCTAGGGCTGAATCTGAATGACGGGGTGAGAAATAGTGTGATAAGAGAAATGTGTGGTTTGCAAGATGATGTTGTGACTAAGATTAAGAAAGGAATGCTTCGGTGGTTTGGTCATGTAGAAAGAATGAATGAGGAAAGAGTGACAAAGCAAATTTATGTTGCAGAGGTGAATGGCAGAGTCGGGAAGGGTCGCCCTAGGCGAAAGTTTATCGACCAAATTGGCGATATATTGAAAATGGGCCAAATTAAGAGTACCTTTAACCGACGAGCGTGTATGCGTAGGTATATGGATGTGAAGGAAGCGAGAGAGGTGTGTCAGGATCATGCCAAATGGAATTCCATAGTCTCTGCCTACCCCTCTGGGTGACAGGCGTGAGTGTTTATGATTATGTTAAAGACGCCAGTCCTTTCAAATCGGGATTCATCCGTCCAGAGTATCTTGTTAAAAAAATCCGGGTCTTCCGCAGATCTTTCCAGCATTATTTGGCAGAAAGCAACACGCCTTGGATAGTCTGCGTCGTTAAGTTGTTGAACACGCTGAATATGAGACGCGTGATATCCCTCTGGAAAAAATTATTAGTATTTTTATTGTAGGTTGTCATTGTACACAATACTAGAGGTACGTACCGATAGAGCACGTGAACGTGAAACTAAAAGTTGGGGTTCGCTAGAGTGGCGTCCTAGCGCCTATTTTTGAATTACGAGCGCTTGTTTAAGGGTCTCTACATCTCTCTCTCTTTTACACGCACACACAACACATTAGACATCGACAATTCACAGTAAATTAAATGAGTGTGATTTGAAATGGCAGTGCAGCAATGTGTTGGGATTTTGAATAAAAAGGTCTACAAAATAATAAAATGCACTCACCTGATTTCAGTATTCTTAAAACTGAAGGCCTTGGGATTCCAGTCCTTCTCGTAATCGCTCGTGAACTAGTAGAAGGGTTTCTTTCTACTTTTTCAATGATTACATCTCTTCTTTCTGGATCCACTCTGTGTAGTCCCTCGCGACGTTGATTACGCCCAGGAACGCGTCCAGCCATCAGGGTTTCGTGGGTGTTATTAAAAACCCTGTAGCCCGGGTAATGCTCTAACACTTCTCCTCACCGCTCCAGTTGCTCTCGATAAAGCCGTGCCGCTAATGCGCCGTTTTCTTGGGCAACACCGTAGAAATAGTGCAGCTCTGCGTATTGACTGAGAGAATACCTCATTGCTGAAAGTAATCCAAATCACTAAGCAACTCAAGGTCCATAAAACAAGCACAGGTCAATCGTAAGGCAAATCAAGAATCCGGGAAACAAAGCGAAGAAATAAGAGATCCAAATAAACGTAAACGTGAGTAGTGGTTGCACGCGGGAAAGCAGTGAACGACTGACGGGACTGAGCGAGGCAGCGAGGTGAAAAAGGGACGCGGTCGGTGTGGCGCGGGGTGCGGGGTGCGGCCTGGTAACAAAATGGAGCGCAAAGCAGGAATGTTTACCTGAGCCTTTGTTTAAAATTCCTTTGTGTGTTTGTGACTGAATGTGCTATCATTTAGTTTCAGTGAAATTAAAAAAAAAAGTAGTTTGTAGTAAAATGATACCTTAATAAATGTCACGTTTTAACAATAAGTAGTTTCCTTTGCTAACCTGAAGCATTTACTATCTTAGTTTAGCCCTAGAAATGATAAAAAGATTTTTTAAATCAAATTAACTATTCAGGTAGTTTCCTGCCTGAGTAACTTCAAAAGTCTGTAACAGAAAAACTGGCCTATTAAGTGTAATTTTTTATGTTATTATGAAAGATTAAGGTACTGCCAAGTTTTTAAAATTAATTAGAAAGTATGAAATTATTTAAGCCCTTTTTTTTCATTGAAAATTCAAGCCCCACTCTCCTGACAGAAAATTATTAAGTTTCGATTAAAATTATTGTATCTTCGGTGAATGTTAGGAAGCTAATTATTTTATGCAAAATAACTCATAAGGATCATGCTACAAAAAAAAACTTGGAAAAAATCTCACAATTACATTTTTTTAATGTTAGGCTGTTTAGACTTAACATTTTCAAAAAAAAAAGATTAAAAAATCATAACTCGAAAACTACAAAAAATCGCGGAACATACATAGGGTATTTTCGGATACCCCTAGGTGTGAGGAATCAAAAAAAAAATTTATAACCTCACTGTTTGGACCAACCTGTATATATTGAATAATAAATAAATTGAATTTTAAACTAAATATATACCCTATGTTGCTCCATACATGTAAACAAACCTTAATAGAGTGGCTAAAAGCTCTTCCATACGACGAAACTGAGCTTATCTTAATCAGTACTAGCTAAGTAAAACGCGCGCGCATACACACACACGCAAACACACACACACACACACACACACTTTTTAGTTGTCCACTTTTTCTTTTTCACTTTTGAATTTTATTTTTCTGTTATCTTGTATGGATTGGTCTCAATACTGTAAGGTAGCTTTAAGGGAAGCAGCGAGGTAGTTCCAACACAAGTATTTTTTTATAACTTACTGGAGCTACCTCAATTTCTGTAATGCATCACAATGTATTGAGAAACAATAAAACAATTATTATTATTAATTATTATTTACTTTCCATATAACTTTCGCTTTCGTATCGTGGGACTTCTTTAGCCTTCCAATTCCTAGTAGTTTTCATGAAAACTTCGTCACCTTTCTTTGTTTCTGGTGGTTTTTCGCCGACTTTCTTACATTTATTTCCTTTAATCCTGTCACTAGCACATTCGTATAAAACGTTTAGCCTTTTTCTACGATCCTAAACTAGTGTCTGTAAAGGATTTTTATCTCTATCTATGTCAAATGCATTTCCTGATTCCGTATGCCAGAATACCATTTCAAAAGGTGTAGAATTTGTCGCACTATGAATCGTATTATTGTATGCCATAGTGGCGTACGTCATTACTGATGCTGCGTCTTGGACGCATTTTTCGTACTTTACTAACCTATAAATTGCAAGTATCGTCGAATGAAAAACGTTATAATGTAACGTGTAACCTGTGTAACGTAATAAATGCTATAATCCATTGCAATTTTGTATAAACTTAACTGTTCTTTAACAAGCTTGTTAACTTCACTCGGATCACTACTTATTTTTTGGGCAATCCATAGATATTAAAATAGTTAATTAAAGCCTTAACTATTTCTGATGTACTTCTATTGGGTACATTAAAAGCTTGTGCTAAATTACTAAAAGCATCTACTATAGTTAAATAATAATTGTTTTCTATATACAAAAGGTCCATGAAAACCTCTTTAAATGGCATACTCTGTGTTTGAGTAAGTTGTAATTATAGCTTAATTGGTTTTCTGTCATATTTCATTTTTCTGCACATTTCGCATGCATTAATAATGGTGGAAATTGTATCTTTCATATTAAACCACCAATAACGCTTTCTAAGCTTTGTAAGTGTTTCACGAATAATTCGATGAACAGTTTTTCCCTCATGATACTTTATAATAATATTTTGTTGCTCTTCTTCATCTGTTACATTAACTACTTTCTCTGTACATTCTTTTAAATTTTGTGAACCTTTTTTATATAATGCTGTTACTACATTACTAAATATTTTTCTAAACACTTTCGTTTCAAAATAAATGAAATATTTCTGCTTAAAATCAACATACTCTTTCAAAAACTACACAACACAAACAATTTTTTGACTACTATTGGAAATGTCTTTCACAAAAATATCATTTTTATACCAAAGTGTCAAAAAAGTGTAAAAATTTTAGCGCTTAGACTTATTACTTCATATTTAAGTAACAGAATTCAAAAAGTAGTGATTAATGGTAAAGGTTCCTCCGGATCGGTAGTATCAATGGGCGTTCCTCAGGTCTCGATTCTTGCCCCATTCCTGTTTTTAATTTATTTTAATGACTTACCGTATCTTGTAGGGGACAATCACGATATAGTATTATTTACTGACGATACCTCTTTAATTTTCAAACTCAAACGACAGTTAATTAATTATGACGATGTAAATAATGCTCTATCGAAATTGGTACATTGGTTTAACGCCAACAATATGCTCTTAAACGGCAATAAGATAAAGTGTATTAAATTTACAATACCTAATGTATTGGGTGTTTTCCTCCTGCTCCCTTAACATTTTCTCATAAGAGTCATTCATGAATTATATTGATGTTTTTATCTCCGCTATTTATTTTTAACATGTACCAGTATGGAGTTCAATACAGACACCAGCATGCTATTGAATTTAATTACCAAGCTGTTAAAGTTGATTTCCATTGCCATTATGTCGCGTACATCGTGCCACGTGACATTTGGTTCCAACTCAATTTTAGGGAATAAGGTGTTGTAGGACAATGTTGTTGCTGATGCCTTATTTCGAGTTGAGGAACTGCAAACGCCAGTCAGTCTCAAAACATTGGCCGAAGCTCAAGCGACAGATCTGGAACTGGCAGAACTTCTCAAAGGTAGATCATCCCTCGCTTAGAGAAACATACTATTCCTGGGAATCGTACGTGCATGTACTGCAATGTCAGTACACTGACTCCCAAACCATTTGTTTCAAGTTGTTCCGCAATCAAGTTTTTGAAAGTCTGCATTCATTAAGTCATCGAGGTGCGAACACCACAGGTAATATAGTTGCAGAGCGTTTCGTATGACTGAGCATCAAAGAACGACAGCTTACCATTCGGCATGCAACGGTTAAGTGAAAAGTTCCGCTAACGATCATTGGACGGAATCTCTGCCTTTAGTTCACCTTGGCATTCGTAATGAATTTAAGGAAAATTTGCAATATTCGTCTGCCGAACCGGTGTATGGAGAACCTCTTTTTAATATTTCTATGGGAGAACCACTTAGAATATCTCGTGAATTTTTTGACTCCACAATAAATGTTACATAGGATGTAACCGATTTCACAGCGTAGTTGATTCACGTCACATAAAAGAAAAGACTTTTGTGTACAAAGATCTTGCAACTAACGAATACGTTTTCTTAAAAGAAGACGCCTTGCGTACTAGTTTGCAACCGCATACACAAGTGCACATAAAAGTGCTCTCCAGAGGTGATAAGGTTTTTAAACTCCTTGTTAAAAGCTTATACAACAAGATCGGAGGTAGCCTAGAAAGATAACATCTGAGTTATGGGGTCACCTAAAAAATAATCTATAAATTATAAAAATAAAATTCTAAAAGTGAAATAAGTTCCTTTTATTGCGCTCAGTGAGTTATTTGCATACCACTAAGACAAAAATACCCATTTTTTAAATGTTTGTCTGTCGGTCCGGGCTAATCTTCAAAACGGCTGGCATTATATAGAACATAATATTGAGAGCAATGTCAGTAGCGATCTACGAGGATGACACTGAAAGTTGTTAGAAAATTGAAAACTGAACAAACTAGCAAGTTATTAGTTTTATTATATCTTTTTCAAAATAGTGTCCATTTACATCAATACATCGCTGCATCTGATGGAACCACCGAGAAAAGCACTTTGCCCACTCATCCCTAGGGATCTCTTCGACGGCATTTGAAACGCAGCCACTGCTTCCTCGGCGTCCATAAAACGGTGTACTCGAAGTGTTTCTTTTATTTTCGGAGATAAATAAAAATCGCAAGGTGCGAAGGTCGGGGCAGGTGACCCAGTAACTCCAAGTCTGACGTCGCCAAGTAGTCGATGGTTTGCTTCGCGGTGTACGACGAGGCGTTGTCGTGGTGAAGGAGGATCCTATTGTGAGGTCGTTTCTCCCGAACTTTTTCCAAGACAAGTGGCAACCAAGTTAGTGTACCACTCTGCAGTAACTGTTTTTGGATCCTCTAAAACAATTTTTGCGTAATGACCTGTCCTTCCAAAGAACGAGGCCACCATCTTTTTTCCCACGCTTCGACCTCTCTTCATTTTAGTTGGCAACTCCTCAGAAGGAAACACCCAGACAGCAGACTGTCTCTTAGTTTCAGAATCATAACAATAAATCCTTCTTTGCTTTCGTCACCCGTAAGTATGTCGAAAACAGCATTTGAGTCACCTCCGTTAAATATTTGAACCATTTCACGACACCAATCAACACGACGGAGTTTTTGGGCCTCTGTCAAATTAAGAGATATCTACCGGGCACAAAGCTTCCTGACCGCTAAATATTCATGGAGGATTTTGTGCACTTGACTCATACCGATGCCTAAGCTTGTCCGAATCAGCTGATAAGTCACTCTTTTGTCAGTCCACCGGGCATCATACGCCACACAACATTGATGTTGCCGCAGAAGGCCGTCCTCCACGCAGATCATCGGTGAGACTAGTGCAACCACGTTTAAACTCATTAAACCAGTTTTAAACAGTGGCACGAGATGGGGCTTCATCGTGAAAGGCCAATCGAAGTCTATCATAACTTTCATTCTACGAAAATTTTCTCGCCTTAAATTCGTAACACAGACAATTTTTAATTTGCCGCCAAATCGTAAACAAATGACAAATTAATAAAATACATACACAATAATATTGACAAAGAGTTCCATTTTCAAAATTTGAACTTATTTTTTATTATATCGTTTACAAGTGGCCTGTTCTAAAAACTTTCAGTGTCGCCCTCGTAGGCTTTATTTTAACAAAAAAAAACTACAATAATTTAAGATAATGAAAAATTGATAAAATAAATGGTCGCCGTTGAATATCTTAAAAAATCTAAATGATTAGATTCCGACGACCGAAATGTCACAGTCACACAAATGGCCAGTCACACACAAATGGCCAGTCACACACAAACACTACACAAACACAGTTAGGACAACAACGGGTGGGACGCACACCCCTACACACCGCGTACATACCGTGCACCCGCGTCCCTGGGCGGATCTCACCGCCCAGAATATCGAACGATACGAGTTAGCCGTCAGAGTCACGGCCCACCACCCTTATTCGGACGGCGGTTAGACAACTCACCCATGTCATGTTGTGGTTTTCGGCGACATCAAGGAGTATTTGATATTGATGTAATGATGATGTGATCACTGAACACAATAAATCCTACTCCCAGATTATCGATTTTCGTGCAACGTCGCTTTTGCAACGTAGCACTAAAATAAATAATCCCCCCCCCCCCATTATACCGCGCGGCCTATTAGGCCAGTAAGAGGGTAGATTATATATTAAAATATTAATAAGTTCAACAATCATTTATCTTTCTGACAATGTGCTTTTTATATCACTTATATGTACAATATGATTGCTAGATACGATTTTATGCGACAAAACGTTGGAATCTTAATTTTTAGGCTCTAGTAAAACATACCGACACGCTTAGCGCTTACGGCATGCAAAAATCACCAAAAATACCAGAGACATCTAAATGAATGTCATTTAGATGTCTTTGGTATTTTTGGTGATTTATATATTTGATAGATAGCCGGGGCGGATTGCTATTTTAAAAAGTAAATGTTTAATATAAGCGAATTATATTATATAATATTAAACTAAAGTTTTTAATATAATATAATATAATTCATGATTAGTTGATAAATGTTAAAATAATAGTTTAGTAATAAACTTAATAAATTAATAATGTTTATTGCCTAAAGTAGTAACAAATGTAAAATGACTCGAATTATTCTAATTATTACATATAACTTCGGTTTCATTTGTCACTTGTATAATATTGCTGTTTATCTCCTTGCACTTTTCTTCCATATCTATATGTTCTTTACAAAACATAGCTATCCTCTGGCATGCCTCGCGCAGGGCGACTTCAGGTACAGTTAGTACGATCCGCATAAAGTTTGGATACTCAAAGCACTGAAAAGACACAAAAAAAACTAGTATTTAACGATATAATGATAAAGAAATAATATAATAAAATGATAAAAAATATTGTATACTTAATATAACAAAGCACATTACAGAATATTCATAATAACAGTAATAAGCATATTGCATGACCTTTTTCTTCGTTTCAACTCATTTATTATTCGTATTATGAGTTGGATCTTCGTCGCATAAGTCTGAGATTATAATAAATTCGCTGTCGACATTTAATTCATATGGTTTAATATAAAAAAAAGGAAACAGTAAACCGAAAACGCAAGAAGAAACTTTGAAGGGTATGTGTTTAATTTAAATTATAAATCTTTACCGATGAAAGAGTTTAGATCTGAACGGATGCCAAGTTCTACATAAGTGCAAAGAACGTTGTATATTGCCATATAATAGAATAGAATAGAATTAATTTTCATTTAAATCCTATAGCTCACAATACATCGGTGCTGCACCAGCAAAAAGGACTTTTTATAAATCATTAATTTTAGAAACTCATAAATCACATACTCTTTTGTAGTAAGTATAATAAATAACCCTTAAAACTATTTTTGTTAATTTATAACTTTAAACTTTTTGATTGATAGGTCCTGTATATTTTCTACGACTTTGTTGTAAAAGCATATACCTACCTACATTGTCCCATGAAGGAGTTACTGACTCTTTGAAGTCGAGTAACTAGTATTACTCTTCCATACTTAGCTTTTGCTTGTTCCAAGTATTTACAGATTGTACAACACTATTTCTAATAAAACTATTTTTGTTCTATATATCTATACATAGTAAAACAAAGTTTCTTACTGCCGTCTGTACTCTTAGATCTTATAAAATACGCAACGGATTTTGACACGGTTATAATTAATAGGTAGAATGACTCAAGGGAAAGATTTATATCTATAATATATGCATATTATATATTATGTAATTCTCATGTCTGTGTTTATGTGACTGAACTCTTCCTAAACGGCTGGACTAATTTTGATGAAATTTTTTGTGTGTGATTAAGTTGATTAGAGAATGGTTTAGAATCACAATTGGACCCGGTAGGTGGCGTTGTCGTCGAGATCCATTACGTTTTCGTTAAAATAGAGACCAAAGTTAATATAGCCTACATACGAGTACATGTTTATTTATTTAACTTTTTATCTAAGAGATTTCGTCGGTCGCAAACAGTTTGCCTCATCTTTTGTAATACGAATACAATCTAGGCGTCTTCAAGGCAAGAATGAATAGGGTTGTGTTATGTTAGGACAATGTTATTTATAATGTAGGACTTCATCGCCACTTACCACTAGGTTGGATTGTGGTCAAGCACTGGCTTATAATAAGTTAAAAAAAATAGATCCTATAATTTATCCATAGCAGTTATGGACTTTGGCACCCGTTCAGATCACAACTCTTTTTTCGGCAAAGATCCCTTTTTCACAATTATGATTAGGTGAAGTTTTAGTTTTAGTATCTTTTTCATACCCGTTGTAATTATGATGAAAATTTCATAGTAGAATTGTAGAATTGTAGAAATGTAGAAAAAGGTTGTAGCAGGACGGAATCAATAGTAGCTCGAGGATAAGATTTTGGTTTTTTACAAGATTCTACAGAGAACGAAGTGAATTTATTGAATTGAGTTTATTGAAGTGTTAGTTTAGTTTATTAGAAGTAAACTTTATTTTAAGCTATACTATTAAGATTGCTTGAATATTTATTTTAGTTAAACTCACCCTCCCAGGTAAGCAGAAGACGGACTGCTCGGATACCATACGCTCTACGAATTGCAAATCATTCTTGAATTCTGAGAAAAGTGATATCTTTATTTCTATCATCATATACATTGCTCCTTGCGGCATGATCGGGCGAAGACCAGGCGCTCGAAGTAGTTCAGCATATGCCAGTTTTGCTTGGTTCTAAAAATGTTAACATTTCTTTAAAGTCATTCTTATTGTAGTTTGTACATAATTGTTGATTATAATGATTAATTAAACTAGGTGTCCTCTAACAAACCTATCATATTACCAACTTCTGGCCGTATGATTAAGCTTAGTCGCTCGGAACTTCATTGTGTGAAATTTTGAAATTATGCGTCATAATGAACACTGTCTGTTCATTTAATTAATTTTCTATAACTTAAACTAAGGTAATATTCTGAAAACTTTATTTCACTTTAGTTAATAAAAGCCCGCAACTAAACTGTACTGTATCGTCGGGTACTGGGTCGTTTGTAAAGCATCTGATAGTGACCCAGATTCTGAGCGTTGAACGCTCAGAATCTGGGTCTATACTTTAGTACTAAAGTACAGACCCAGATTCTGGGCGCCTGAGTGGACATAAGCTGATAAAAACTGTACACTTTTAAAAGTGAATGCAATGCGCTGCATCATGATAAAATCTCAGCTTCTGTCACGATTTACTGTAGTTATAATTTTCCGACTATTACGGGAAACTAACATTTAAATTGCGTATTTCTGTTAGGAAATTTAACTCCCGGCATTTTTGTAAGCCTTATTATAAATCCTATCACTCAGAATATAACAAGGCAGTATGTTCAAGTATATGGGAAAATTGTGCACTTTAACTATGATCAAACTTCAATATTTTTACTTTTGCTAATTGCTAAGACACAGTGTATCAAAGAAATAAAGCACGGTAACTTCAGATTCTAATGTGTGTATTTGTTTTAAAACATTCAAATTGAAACCTTCCTCCTTTTTGTAGTCTGCTAAGAAATCAAGTCTTGTAGAGGAAACTGTACAACTAAAAATATCAGGCAAAATATTATAATTTTACCTCACTCTTACGGGTACAATTTTTATTAATAAGCCTGAATTTTTTTATTCAAATGAATATAGGATTACAAGTATGCTTAAGGCCCGTTTATTATTAAACAAGTATAAAAAGGCCAGCGTGGGCTTAGCCCACTCCACACATGTTATCTTTAAAATCAGTACAAATACTAAAAGTAAATAAGATATTATATGCGTTTCGGCCTAGTCTCGTCTTAGCGAGCGATCCAGGCAGCCAGCTTCACTTGTCAATTATGTTTAGATAAACTGATGTGCCACGGATTTGACTTCTACGTAGACCTCAATTTTATCTCTTTTGGTAGCTCGTTATATTTTGCAAACTCTTTCTAGAACTTCATAAAAAAAGTAAAGTTATAGATACGGCACATAGGCTACTTATTTCTTATATCTCGTATTGACCTTACAAGATATAACCGCTTTTAGCGTTTTACAGTACCTACGAGTACAACTTTCAATATATGATTTTTATATTTTATATATTTTAATTCTAATGAGAGGTCTATATCAAGAGATGTTCAAAGGTTAATAAACCAGTTGCACAGAACCTAACACGTTTGCTTTTTTTATAGGATCGAGTGACAAACGAGCACACAGTCAACCTGATGGTAATATAAGTGGTTGCTGTGACCCATAAACATCTACATCTATCCTCGTTTGCGAATCAAAATGCAGATGCGTTGTCACTTGTAAGTACTAAGGTGGAATGCCTCTTATCCAGTAAAAAGGGTCTCCGGTTCTCTACACTCACCATACGAAACACAGCAGTGTTAAGCTGCCATTCTACGCCGGTATTCTGTGAGAGCGTGGTCCTTTCCCGGTCGATCGGACCCATTCGTGCTACAACTATACCACTAATCTAGCTGCAGCATGGCTCTACCACGTAAAAATCTTTTTTCGTTACTACGTAAAAGAGCCAGTAAACTTACAAGTCATAAGGTATTTCTTCTTAGTTTTCAGGAGAGACTGTGCCACTTGAAGTTGACGTTGTCTGAACCTAATATTCTTGAAGGACTGCAGTAGCCACATATCGTAATCGCCATCGTGTGAACTATTAATTTGCTCATTTGTCTTGTATCATTATAAAATAAAGTGAATTAACACTGGTTCTTAATTTTTAATACCACCAACTACTCAATTCTATTCGCATAAGGGTATTGAGGCTTAAGGAAATCCATCATCTTATCTCGCTCAGTGGGTGTCGTCGATTAAAAGGCCTCCGAATGCTTTTGAAATGACCATGTCTTATCATAACTGATATTAAATACCACAAGTGGTAAAATTAATAATTTTATACAACCGACTTCACAATAAATTATTAAGAATAACTTAAAAACTACTAGTCAGACCTTGATAAAATTTATACGGGACCACATGGAAAGCACCAGCTTTCAAGTAAAAAAAGAATCATCGACATCGGTTCAACTAAAAAAAGTTATGAGGTAACACACATTAAAAAAGGTACAGTCGATTTGAATACCTTCTCGAAGTCGGTTAAAAATTGACGCGACATTTTTACAAATTTAATTGTTATATAAAAACATAGACTCTATCAAACTATAACATTATCTGACATGGATAATGTTATAGTTTTTTTTTCGTCTTTTTCGTCTACGGCGACTGAGAAGGTGGTGGTTTGGTTGTTGAACAGGCATATAACATAGGTAAAAATTTTCCAATGTATATAGACCCTATCTATAAATAGGGTCTATATAAATTGGAAAAAACAATCGTACTATAGAAATAGCTAATTGTTATTTTACATATCGGTATAGTTGACCCTTGTCAGTTAAGGAACATTCCACTCACCTCGATAAATAGCAGCACATCGTCGAAGAAACTCTGCGGCGTGTATTTTAATATTGCAGGTAGTGCCCGCTGTATTAATGTACTTGGGCCGAGAATTCTTGTTGACAAATTTGCTAAGCCTTGCCGTACTTCCCTCCCTAATATATTATGACGATCATGAATTATCACCCATCCCATTCGCCATCCAGGAACTAAAAACCTCTTTGTGACGCCTCCGCAAGTTAAGACGGGAACGTCTTTGGATAAAGACGAAATAGCTGTGAATTCGTTGCCGGAAAAAACGAAATGTTCATATATTTCATCCGCTATAATTGGCACTTGATTTCGTGAAGCTATATCTAATATTTCACTTAGGTGTTCCTTATTATACACAGAACCACATGGATTTGATGGATTTATAACAACGATAGCTGCAGTGTCATCATTTATCTGATTCTCTAAGTCATCCAGGTCTACTTTCCACTGCTTATCCGGCTGCAAAAAGTACAACAGATACATATTAACTCATTTCTTTGGTATCTATCTCCGCTTTTGATCAAGGTAGCATAAAATCAAAATGCGACAAGCAATATGCAAATATAGTCCACAATAAACTGGAAACTTGTTCTGTTTCTAGAAACTTGTAGTGTAGACAAGTTGTTCTCATAACTTTGCGTGTTATTTTTTAAATATATAAAAGCATAAAATTCTCAAAGAGCAAGATATTAAAAGAGCATTTCAATTTCCATATTTTGTATGAATCATGAGAAGCATTTGACAAACATGTACTAGGGACTTTTGTAATTACGACTATTCTTTGTGCTAACACAAACAAACTGACAAATAAACATGTGGTTGTTTTTGTTTTCGTCTACACATTCATGGTTGTTTATATATTATGCTAATTGATTTATTCTATTGCGAAGCAGTAAGACATTTTCAACATAATAGGTAAATAAGATATCTAACACTATTTCATTGCCAAGTCGTATCGAAATTAGCTACGCAAAACTATTTCCTAGACTTTTATACTTAAAACATAAAGCGTCGTTTTTTAAATGTCTTATATTTGATTAAACCTCATCTGATTATTAAAAAAGTAAATTTACAGCTTATTTATGTCCCCATGCTGAGCACATGCCTCTTATTTCTGAGAAGGTTTTTTTTTTTATAGAATAAGGGTGACAATCGAGCACATATTCCACCTGATGGTAAGTGGTTGCTGTGGCCCATAGACATCTACATCTATCTTCGTTTGCGAATTAAAATGCAGATGCGTTGTCAGCCGTGAGGACTACGATAGAATCCCTCTTTTCCAGTAAAATTGGTCTCCGGTTCTCTACACTCACCATACGAAACACAGCAGTGTTAAGCTGCTATTTTACGCTGGTATTCTGTGAGAGCGTGGTCCTTCCCCGGTCGAGCCGACCCATTCGTGCTACAACTATACTATTAATATAGCTGCGGCATGGCTCTACCACGTAAAAGGTGATGGAGCAATTAGTTCGCCGCCTAGCTCCAGTGCATATTGAGGGACTTCACAATGCAAGGATTAAAATTGCCATTAAAAATTTCAAGGGATCGCACCCAGATTTCTTGCGTACCGTGAAATTCAAGGCGAGTTAAATACTCACCGTGCCCCTCAGCTTCTACGACTGTTATAACTTTAGCTACAAAAAGACAGATATATTAACCATTATCAGCAACCCGTAAAAGAACTAGGCTTTTCCAATTGTAGTTAGAATTTAACATTATCGCCACGCTTGGTAAAGAGATCAGCAGTCTCAATACGCCACGTTTCGCACCTATAGAACTGTGTTGTCCGTCGCCAGCGTGTTTTTTACGTTTGGCTTAAACGGGATGGTATAACGGGAGAGACTAAGGAAAGCAGTGAGATCCTTCTGGCGTCTCCCGTAGTCGCCTCTTACGACACCCATGAAATAATACGGTATGGCTTCGCTTAGGCCGTCATAAGACGCCTGTATTAACAATATACTATAATTATGTGATGAAATGAAAGTTCTTACCAGAAGTCTGTAATATTTTATTTGTATGCCTAACCCCTCGGCTAAGGTTTTGTAAATCATAAATCCTGGTCTTGGTACAAGTATGTTTTGGCCGCATTCAGCAAGTACGGTAATAACGAGTTCAATAGCGTGTGAACATCCGCTGCTCAGAATGACATCTTCTGCGCTGATATCGCCTTGGTGAGCGCTATATTCCGCAACAGCTTCTCTTGCTTCCTGATGTCCTTTTGATGGGGCGTAGCCCCGACTGGTGTGTAGCTCAACACTATCTCGTATTGCCTGAATCACTTGTTCCGGGGGATTGAGGTTGCCAAAAGTTGTTGGGTCGCCTATTTAAAACGGACAAGTATTTATAGTTGCGCGTTAGCGTTAGATATTATGCAAAATCCGAGCCACATGTAAAGTGGCTTTAAAATGTATTCTTTCATTTATTACATACATTACATTACAACTAAAAATTACTGCGGCCTACTACTAACTACAAATTATAAAAGTTCACTGCTGAACATAGTCCGCCCCATAGATTGTCGCTTGGCAGGCGGGTTGGCAAACACAGTTTTCTGTTTGTATCTCCTGTTTCAGTTTACCTCTGTCGCAATTACGACACTACGATGCTATACTTACTTTACTTACTTTAGCATTAAAATTATTTAATATTTAAATAAAGTAATTACTTTTTCGCAGGAAAAACCAGTAAAGTAAAGAAAAGGCCCAAAATCATTTAAAAATAAATAAAAAGAAATGAAAAGGTACAGTTGAATTGAGTATCTCTTCATTTTGAAAGTCGGTAGAAAATAAATAGGTGTCTTACTATGAGTATTTTAAGAATTAAAAAAAAAACTTTAAAAATAATGGGATATAAGAATTTTCTTAACTTAAGCTTTATTCACAAAGTTATAGTCTACTTTAATATCCTTATAACTTGAAACACCATTATAATATAGACTCTGTTTCATGTTTTTTTTTTCATTGTACTTACTATCCATGGCCGACTATCATTAATTACTTTCGTTAAAAAAAAATTAACCCAGAACAAATTTAAGCAATATCTCTTTATTTAACATGAATAAACAACTTTTTAAAAACCTTTTAAAAGGTGCACTACTTGTTCATTTTACTTTGAAACAATTTTAAGAAGCTGAACATTGTGTGTATTTGTGTCTGTGTGTGGGTGTGTGTGATTGAGTGGGAGGAGGGGGGACAGGTGCATATGTTGATCTTCCAATTATCCGTCCATTATCAAAGCAAAAAAGAAAATCAGTACATCATTCCAGAAGAATAAAACATTTATTTCAAAAAAACTATATTTTGCGTCAAATATGAAATTGCCGCTATGCAGTACTGGCTATTTCAAATCAAAATAATTTTTGTTTGGCTAAGAGTTCTAATTTCAAATTAATTTTATTTTAAAAACATGTTTTTTTTTTTTCAAATTTATTAATCTTTTTCGTCATCACGTTAAAAAGTTACTTTAAAAATTCGAATAATTATAGAATATGAGTACCGTCGTAGAAGCAACGCGGCACAAGCAGCTCGTAACATCAACGACGTTTACGAAGCGAATACTAAAAACGAACGCACCACCTGTTATTGGTTTGCCCACTTCCGTTCGGGAAATTTCGACTTGAAAAATAAATCCCGTGATCGTCCGAAAACTTTGTTTGACAATGATGAATTAAAAGCGATTGTGGAAGCTGATGATACTCAATCTACGGCTGCTTTAGCAGTAGCTTCCGACGTTATCATCAAAACAATATTGGCCCATTTGCGTCAAATTGGCAATGTAAAAACCCTTGACAAATGGGTGCCCCACGAACTCAATGATCGCCAGCGCGAAGTACGCATCGAGACGTGCCTTGCCCTGCTCAACAGGCACACAAACGAAGAAATTTTGAACCGTATTGTTACCTGCGACGAAAAATAGATTCTGTTTGACAATCGAAAACGCTCAGGAAGTTGGTTGGATCCTAGTTCAGCGCCTAAACAATGCCCTAAACAAAAACTTACTCCTAGAAAAGTGATGGTCACTGTTTGGTGGTCTAGCGCCAATATGATTCAATAGAGCTTTTTACCAAATAGGATGTAGATGTGTACTGTGAAGAACTAAACACAATGATGAAGAAGCTCGCACGTCAACAGCACAAAGCTGGTTGCTTTGGTCAATCACTCGTCCCCAATACACAACAACGCCCGACCTCATACTGCACAACAGACGGTCTCCAAGTTACAAGAGCTGGGGTTGGAAGCTCTCCTTCATCCAGCGTACTCACCACCTTGCGCCTACCGACTTCTACTTTTTCCAGAATTTGGATAACTTTTTGGCGGGATAAAAATTCAATATCCGAAAGGCAGTACAAAATGCCTTTGAAGAATTTGTTGCCTCCCGTCCAGCTGATTTCTTCAAGAAGGGCATCAATAAAATGCCACTGCGTTGGAAAAGATGCTTTGATTAATAGAAATAAAAAAGAGGTGAGCAATTCGATTGTTTGTTTATATTCCTTAGTTCACTCAAAAGGGTATTTCTTTTATGAAAAACTAAAAGCCGCCTTCAAAAAGCTAAAAAATATAAATATAATTCACATTTTTAAGTCGGCGTTTTATTTCTTCTACTTATACAATATATCGTAGAACCGATAACGATAGAAAATACAAGTGGACATCTCTCAGCTTATTATCAGTGCCAATGAGTCGAACCGATCGAAAAGAACTCGGTCATTGACGATTCGAGCGGCTCTGCGCTGGATGCGGTCAAGTGGAAGGTGTAGTTATATTTTAATTAACAATAGTATTCCATTTGAGGCCAACTCAACAGTATTCCTTGTGAGGCCGAACCTGCACCTTGTAAAGATGCAAGCGGTATGCCAGCATGAAATACTGTCCCACTGTTTGTTGTGTGTGTTGTCCGCGAATTTGACTTTCTAGCTAAGGCAACAAAGGGAGTGCCCTGAAACTGAGGAGATACGACAAAGGAGTTCTTTTTAGCGGTAAACGCGCAAAAACCTTGTGTCTTCTGGGGATTGAACTGGACTAGATTTAGTCACCTCTAATCAGAGACTTTGTTCAACAAAGACTCTAATTCAAACAATCTGCAAGAAACTGGTAATCCAATTGCACAATTTCTTGGCAAGTCCATAGAAAGGAAGCTTAGAAAAAAGCGCTTTGTGCCAAACCCAATTGAAGGCCTTCGCTATGTCTAAACTAACGTCCAAGGTCTCCTCCTGGACTCTAGTTCCTCCATCCATCTAGGTCAAGTAGTCACCGGCTGATCGACCCCGACGAAAACTATAATGGCTGTCACTAATCAAGTTAGGGTATTGTTCCGATATTTGACTTGAGTTCAAACATTGCGTTTTTCATTTCTCTTGTGGTTATCATAGAGAATTTTCTTTTCGTCACACGTCACTCATCAAAACAATGAAAGCTTTAAAGCGTGCTCCTTTATGCGCGTCAGTTGATTCATTATTTTACGAGTTTTTTTTTAATGTGAATGAGTCAATATTGTTGGTAAACTAACGTCAAACCAGGACGCTAATTCTTTGGTGTTTTATAAGGATAGGCTTACACCGTTACTTTTAGTTCATCGTTATTGACTTTAGTGTCTGGACTTCCTGGTTGTTCATTCTTTGAGTAGAAGTTTCCACTACGAAAGTGAATAAACCAAAAATATGCGGTACATTCATTAGTCGTATCCTTTCCAAACACGGTGATATTGCGAGCTGTTTAACTTTATTAAAACTACGTTTGCAACTTGTTTCGAAAATCATTCTAATTTTTGAGATCTCTGTGAAAACTCAAATACTGTCTTTAAATTTTTCAATATAAAATGTTATAGCTTTTTTGTAAAAAAAAAGTTTTAATCACTAATGTTGTGATATATAAATAAATATAAATAAATAAATTCTTTATTTCAGATAATTAAAATCCATATGTGGGTTAGTAATACAATTATAATAATAAAAAAATAATAACAAGGGTTAGTAATACAATGGTTTGCTTAAAATCTAGGGAAATAAAATAATACTCTGTGCCGAGACAGACCATCATGGGGGTGGATATAGGGCCCAGTGATCAGTCTCTGCACAAGACATTTCCACAGCGGCGATATATATCTGTTCGCTATGGTCCTCAGAATGCTGTTGTGACTGGCTCGTACCCGCTTGGTATGCCGCAAACATCCCTGATACACTACAAAAACGAGGCAGTCCCAACAGCATCCTGAATATATTATTATATTGGATGCGCAAGACTACAAGCGATCTTTTGGTGTATTTGACCCACAGGCTCCCCGTGTTTACGCTCTGGCAGTATGCTTTAAAAAGCGTAATCTTAACTTATTTTGTACAACGGGAAAACCTGCGAGCCAACATATTACCTCTAACCGCTAGAGCCCTGCGCTCCCTTTCAATGCCAGCATCATCCTTGAGGTCACCAGTAATAATATGCCCCAGATATTTAAATTTAGTGACTCGTTTCACGTTCATGCCATTAAGGGTAACATTATTTGCAATATTGTGAAATTTACCAGCGGCCTCAAAAACCATGTACCAACTCTGTTTTTTTGACATTGTATGTGAGCTCATGCTCAGTAGCATACATCTCACATACATTTAATGTTACCACTCCTTAAAACGGGCATCTTCATACTTTAATCCCTATAATATTGTTTGAATATGGACCTAAATCGGTCAAGTCGTTCAGAAGTTACGCGATCACTAACTTACCCCACAATAAGTAAAATAAAATTTAATTGTAATAGGGGAAACTTTCATAACATGCGGCGCGGATAGTCGTGGGGTGAAAATTTCGCAAGTTGCAAACTTAAGCAAATTGAAGCAAAAACATATATTTTAATTTTTGTTTTTTTTTGTAATGTTATTGTCGTACATGTGTTCCCTTTTCGGATCGGACAGGGTATTTTTTTTTTCATGTGATCGCATTGTTGTGTCACAGTCTCAAATATTATACTCTAACTGTGTTCTGTAAATAAGGGTAAGAGAGAAAGAAAGGCGACGCGGCATTTCCTCTTAATTCTCAAGTAACAACATATTACATTATTACTGTATTATCTTATCTTCTTTTTTCGATGTGTATTGCGAGTGTCCACCATTTATCATCAAGTAGTCGGTTAAAATTTAAAATTTACAGCCTATATACTTCCCACTGCTGTCACAGGACTATCTCATTTCCTAGAGAGTTTTAGGGCAAGGAAATATCCGCCGACGCGCTACCGCGCGCGGACGTGCATGTTGGCGAACTTCACATGTCTTCGAAATATTTTTCTTATTTCTCAGACGACGTGGTAAATCAGCACTTAAAATTGCAATTAACAATTTTGTTGGTGCTGGCGGGGATCCAACCCGGGTTGCTCACTTACTCTGAAATTTACAGCAAATGCTTAGCCCCTACCACGGCTCTATCAATCGATCACGGACAATCGATCGATCATGAGCTGGGGACGTGCTGAAAAGAACCAACTTATTTAAGTCAGCTGGGTTAACTGGATTCCTCCGAGGTGTGCTGACCTAAAACCTTCCTTTGCCACTCAATAAAATTGCAAAGAATATAAGCTTCTCAATTGTCTTAATATTATAATATTAGGTATATTTTTATATCTGTAATATTTTATATTATGTGTTTGTCAACAAATGTAATGGAAGTAGAAAGCATATTTTGCAACAGTCTAATGCATGCAGAATAAATTTAGACAGCAAAACAAGCTTTTCAAAGGTAATATGTTGTTGTTTACAAATAAATATTACTACCTCATTCAATATTCTCATAAATGAATAATTTGTAACAATAGTGTATGTCGGCATATGCGGCATAGCATGTATAAAATATAAAATACTCATTCTCAAAATTTTCTATAAAATATTCATATTAATAGATATTCATTTACGAAAGTAAAATATTGTGAAATCAAATCCTGTTAACCTTGACTTAATTGAACACTATATATTTTTAGTAAAAATCCTGTTCAGTCAATATCTGAATATATAATAAAAGAAGTCATTCGAGCAATCTATGAATAACAAACATGTAAGATCAGCAGATTAACGAAAGGTAATGCGTAGATATAAACATTTTTTTTTAAATATATTTGTAATGCAAAAGGCTAGGGCTCCAAACTAGTGTTTTGAACAAAGCTCTGTTAAGTATTACAACACAACACTCACAACAACACAACAACTCAGAACAACACTGTTATGTTGAAAAATGCAATTGCAAATTTTTAATGTTAAAAGTAGTTTATTTCAGTTTGCCAGTTGTTTGTGACGCTTTATTAATTTAATGTTTCACACAAATTTTCATTTCGTCAGAGTTTTGTAAAACTAAATAATTTGTTTTAATTATTCTGTTTTTTTTTTCTCATTTCATAGCAAAATACATTTAAAACTTTAGAAACTCACCAATAGAAAGAGCAATGAACGGCTTGTTAGGATTGGGTTCCACCTGCAGATTATCCACGATGTTCCTAATCAGGTTATGGGTATTGCGAGCCAAAGCTGAAGCGCGCACATTCCATTCCTGACTTCTTCGTGCACGTCGCGACATGGACACGAAACTTGTAAAATACTGAATGCTGTGTCAATACTTAAACTTGAATTGAGAATAACGTTCGCCTTTCGATACGCCTCAGTTTTGTACGGAAACTAGCGTTTGACGAGCACGGGCGTGGAACTGGTTTCACAATGTATATGAGATGACGACAGTAGAGCAAGTTATTTAAATATGCTACCCTTGCAAATAACACCACATACGCCGTATTAATTAGTACGAAAAACGTCGCAAAATTTAGAAAAAGGCCGATGAAATGCCTTCTAATGCCGTATTAAATTTTCATCCTATTTGCATAGATAGTTAAATTTCCTTCATTTCAACTTATTTAAATTGAATAATAATAAAAAAAAAAAAAACTAAAACTAGAAACTTAAATATCATGTTGTCCTACTCCAACTTTATTTTAAACTAAATTAAAAACTTTAAGTGATTAGATTAACGTCGTTCATTGTAATATTGTTCCGAAAGAAAAATATTGTTCCAAGAATATATTTTGGTTGAAAATTAGAGTTTTTATTACAGAAAAGTGATGATGGTGAATAATAAATATATACACAATGTCCGCTGATATTTCTGGGAGCACGGCAGTGTCCCCTCCAAGTCGAGCAAAAAAGCGGCACGGCCGTGCCATCCTTTACTCGATGCAGTTCAGGCCATTTTCGACCCCCTATAAATTCGTTATGGATAAAACTAGAAGCCTGAATTTTCAGTAACGAAACAGGCTTTGTATAAACACGGTATATTTCAAATTTCATTCAATTTGAACCAGTAGTTTAAGTTAAGAATTTTAACTAGTCAAAGTTTCTTAATGTTGCCACTCACTGACTGACCGATCATCAAAACTCTAAGGCGTTTTTAGCAGACATAGGAGCTTCAAATTTGGAATAAAATTAGCGTTTAGTGTATAAATAAAGGAAAAACTAAAATATTTTGTAATATTGGTCCAGTTTTCTAGATACATCAACTGCATAATTAACTATTCAATCCCATATAAATATATAGGATTACAAAGTTACATTTGCAGTGAATAAATCAGTACCTGTATAATATAATGGAATAATAGGCGTAGCTAGGTACCTAGACATAACAAAAAGAAATGAGATGCCGTCAAAAACATAACTTCAATCTATTTATTGAAAACATAAGAGATTTTTAATATTGATATGGTCACTATAAGATGTTGATAAGTTAGCTAATTACGTAATAACTTAAGACAGAAGGACCCTTAAGTAGTGAATAAATTAAAAAAACTGAATAAATTAAGCGACTTGGTATTACATGGATCTCACAACTTTTTACGGTAGAAGAACTGAGTTGCGAGACTTGGTTTTTTTTTTACAAGTTATGTTTTTGACGGCATTGTTTTTAGAGAAAGCGAGACGGTTAGTGACGCTGAACATTAAAAAGCTGTTGTTTTTGGTTCTCAGCTAAATTACTGTCACCAAAAGCTGCGAAGGGTTCTTGGTATGCCTGAGTTTTCTATAGTAAGGTAAAGATTAGTTTCTTTTCCTTATTAAAAAAAAGCCGGATTATAATCACACCTGTAAATACATAGAAACCAAGCAAATTTTCACTCGATAAATCACCACCATGCTCATACATTTTTGATATATTTATGAATCGTTCATTATTTCCTGTTCCCGTGAGAATCCATACTTGAGAAGAGCTATTTTTTAAATGTAGCATATTACCAAGCATGATTACTATGATATCCGTATCAGAGCGTACAAAACCAAAAAAAGAAAAAGACTGGATTAGAGCGAGCGCTATTATAGTACGCGCTTATGGCAGGCCTTTGCCACTCTTGCTACCTGCGTGAAATAATTACCTACAATCGCGAGCTGCCCCAGGGGTAGATCGCAGTCGGGGCTAGCGCGCTCTATACGATTGAATGTTAAAGTTTTTTTAACGCTTTTACGTAAATATTCTTTTGTAAATACTTGTTGAAATACTTGTCGATATAGTTTTTGTTTAGTGTTTAGTATATTTAATTGTAGGATAAAATAGTTGAAAAAGTTTTGATGTAGTTTAAGAATAGTATATATGTATATTACCTATCTATTTGATAAATTATAATGGCAAAACGTCGTTCCTACTATAATTGTTGCGGGGATGGATGCTTAATAAGCAATTCAAAGGATTCAGAAATATCATTTTTTGAGTTACCGCATGATAATGAAAGGTAAATTTATTTCAATTTTTTTTTGTTAGTTTTTGTTACTTTATTACAAAACTTAGTTGAAATTTACTTCACTACCCAAGTACCTACTTACATACCTATACTCGTCCTTGTAATTAAAATATTTTAAGTTATAATAGCACAAAATACTGAAATTAAAACTTTGTTTACAAGATTTTCAACTAAGTAGATTACGATCATATTTCTATTAGGAATCTTATTTCGGGTTTATTTCCTGTTTATTCTGTCTACCTATACGAACCAAGCATCGCGATTCCCGACGAATGGCCGTGCAAATTGCATGCGTTGGACATCACAGAACTCACATAGTAGATAATATGGTCAATTATAGTCAGCATAGGTACTTTACCTAAGTAACTTACCATTTCACAATGTATTTTTTTACTCTTTTTTAACAGCCCTTAGCAACCACGGAAAGTCCGTTGTGACGTAGTAAGGAGAAAAGATGCAAAGTAATACAGACACTCGCGCGTAGCGATAAAGTTTAATTTAGCTTGCGTGCGCGATTTATCTGATTAATAATAACTATGTCGGGTATTAAACCGTCGGCAAGCACCAAGCAGTCAACATCAAAAGAGTGCCCCAGAAGTTTGTTGCCTGCCTGGGTGATACAACCACAATGTGTGTCTGCCGTGAAAATTATACATGTCAAATAATATTATCAACAATATATACGAGTATATAAATTGCAGCTTTATTGAAATAAAGTAAATTAATTATTAATAAAATTTTTTTTTTTATAGAATAGGGGGCAAACGAGCATGCGGCTCACCTGATGGTAAGTGACTACCGCCGCCCATGAACAACCGCAACACCAGGGGAATTGCAGATGCGTGGCCGACCTTTTAGAAAGGTGTAAGCTCTTTTCTTGAAGGTTCCTAAGTCGTATCGGTCCGGAAAATTCGCTGGTGGTAATTGATTCCACAAGGAAGTCATGCGAGTGAGAAAACTTCTTCTAAATCGCACAGTGGTAGACCGCCAATCATCCAGATGTTATGGATGGTAACGCGAGGTTTGTCGCGATGTGCGATGGTGAAATTGAGCGGCTGGAATTAGTCCGAACAATTCCTCAGAGCACTCCCCGTGATAGATGCGATAAAATACGCAAAGAGATGCAACATCTCTACGCAGTGCCAGTGTATCGAGCCGATCAGAAAGAACTCGGTCGTCGACGATTCGAACCGCTCTGCACTGGATGCGGTCAAGTGGAAGGAGCTGGCACTGGGGTGCCCCGGCCCAGAGATGAGAACAGTATTCCATGTGGGGCCGAACTTGCGCTTTGTAAAGTTGCAAGCGATGTGCCGGCATGAAATACTGTCTCGCTCTGCTGAGCACGCCAAGCTTAGTCAAGAGGCCAGTTTGGCCTTCCCTTCCAAGTGACCACGAAACTGCACACTATTCAATATTTCGACGCCAAAGATTCCGATACTGGCTGAGGCAGCAAGGGGAGAGCCTTGAAAGTGAGGAGATACGACAAAGGGGTTCGTTTTAGCGGTAAACGCGCAAACTTATGTCTTCTGGGGATTGAACTGGACTAGATTTAGTCGGCCCCAATCCGAGACTTTGTTAAGCAAAGACTCGACTTCAGACACAAGACCGGTACTCGGCGACGTTTTCCCGAGAAATATTGGCACTGTCGTCTGCATAGCAATGAATGCTACCAGTTAGCAACATATCATTGATATGCAGGAGAAACGGTGTTGGTGATAGCACGCAGCCTTGTGGAACACCAGCGTTGATAGGCTTGAAATCAGAGCATGCACCGTCTACTACGACCTTGATGCTCCGATCAGCAAGGAAACTGGTGATCCATTTGCACAATTTCTCGGGAAGCCCATAGGAAGGAAGCTTCGAAAGAAGCGCTTTGTGCCAGACCCGATCAAAGGCCTTCGCTACGTCCAAACTAACGGCTAATGCCTCCCCCTTGGACTCTACTGCCTCCGCCCATCTATGAGTTAAGTAGACTAGAAGATCACTAGCTGATCGACCCCGACGAAAACCGTACTGGCGGTCACTAATCAGCTGGTGATCCTCATGGTACCTCATGAGCTGGCAGTTTATAATGGCTTCCATTATTTTGGAGAACAAGGAGGTGATGGCGATAGGCCTGTAGTTGGACGGGTCTGAGCGGTCGCCTTTTTTAGGGATCGGGTGCACCAAAGCTGTCTTCCATGAGTTCGGGACTACGCCTTGGGAGTAGGAGTACCGGAAAAGACGCGTTAAAACCGGTGCCAACTCCGGAGCACACGTCTTCAGCACAATGGGAGGGACTCCATCGGGCCCACTCGACTTGCTGACGTCCAGAGAGAAGAGTGCTTTGCGGACCGAGCGCTGTGTAAATCGCACATCCGGCATGGAGCACTCACATCGCGGGATGGTCGGCGGTGTGTTCCCCCCGTCATCTAGAGTCGAGTTGGATGCAAAAAGAGAGCTCAACAGATCGGCTTTCTCCTTTGCGGCATGGGCTAGTGAGTCGTTCTCTCTATGCAGAGAGGGAAGAGATGGCTGACAGAATTTCCCTTGGACAGCCTTGGCGAGAGACCAGAATGCACGGGTTCCCGAAGGAAGGCGAACTAGCTTCTCGCCAATTCTGCCGATGTGCTCAGACCTTGCCTTGGCAATGACGCTTTTGAAGGACCTGGAGGCGGAATTATACTTCTTTTTAAGTGCGCTGGTGTTTACATCCCGAGAAGTTGATGCGTCAGCCCAGGCCCGGTAGCACTCCTGTTTACAGCGTGATGCTATTTTACAGGAGCGACCAAATCATGGCTGGGATGTGCCTCCGATGGGCACCACAGAGGATGGAATAAAAAGTTCCATACCCTGAAGTACCACATCAGCAACAGAATCGGCAACAACGCTGGGATCTTCCGGCGAGAAAACCCGCCCCCAAGGGTAGGATGCAGAAAAAGACCGCATCCCGTCCCAATCAGCATACCTATAGTGCCAAACACGGCGGCAAGCTGTAGATCGCAACTGCGATTGGAGCGTGAGTGGCACCGTACTCCGGATCAGATAATGGTCCGAAGAGCCCAGAGGGGCATCGACGGAGACCTGATATCCGTCTGGATGAGAGGTCAGCAGAAGATCCAACAGGGAAGGTATATGGTGTTCCACATTTGGAATCCGCGTAGGCGAAGTAACCAGTTGTGTTAGACCATATGCCAAAGGAAAGTCATAGACAGATCTACCCGCATGATCGGTTAAACGAGAACCAAGCCATTCAGCGTGGTGGGCGTTGAAATCACTGAGTATCACGATCTCTGCGGATGGGACCTGTTGTAGCACGGAGTCTGCAGCCATTTGGGCGTGGTCGATGAGTCGGTCTGTGTCGGCATTAACGAGTGTTCTAATTTGTACGCCGGGTAGGAGAGATACGAATTATCAGCCGGAGAGGACACCTGTGTCTTGGTTAGAAAGAGCAAGGCCGGCTTAGCTATCTCCAGATGGTAGTGGACGGCGTTAAGGTTTGAATGAAGTCCCCTGATATTGCAGAAATCCACGGTAAGCGTGGCAGGGGTTGCCTTTGTCTTCTTGCTCCGCTTGCCCCGAGCAGGTTTCGTCTTGAGCGGAATCCCCCCCCCCCCCCCCCAGAATACGCGGGGCAGCCTGAGCACCCACGCCCAGGAGTGGAGTAGTTTGTCCTGGATGCACAGCGAGGGATTCTCCAGGGGTGCTGGTACCCTCCTGGGGTAGTCTTTTATTTAATTCCACTACCATGTTGATGGGGGGGGGGGGGGGGGGAATTGGGCCTCCGGCCACCTGCACTCACCAAGCGCAACGCAGAGGTAAACCTCTACTTCACGCTTGTATAAAATTGTACTTTTCAACCTGTCTGCCATGACCTTCAAACCGTCTTAGGTGTCTGCCAATGTTATTTTTCGGTAACTTTTATTAATTATTTCAAGATGTCAAAGCAGCAGACTTATTGCTATCACGTTTTTTTGGGTCATTTTTTTACACCTTTAACACCTGAGTGTCTCTATATCGACCGCCGGTCAAACTAAAGAGTTCCCGTTTCATGTACCTCAGGTATAGGGGATTAACTGAAAAAAAAGTGAAGCTTATTGAAATACCGTAAGTCTGTCGCTCACTGGCTCTTAAGCTATTACGTGTAACTTTCGTACTGACAACTTTGGCTTGTGCTACCTGGACTTATCACATTTGTGTTGACTACTTTGGCTGCATTTCCCTGGACTTTATTATTTATTTTTCTGCCAAAATGCCGTAAGTGTATACTGCGCAAGAATATGCGAACATGCATATTATCATCGGTGAATACCATTGTAACACCTCTGCCGCAGCTAGATTGTATCGGGACAAATAAAAACATGCGGCACGTCACCGATCACCGCGTGTGTTCATCAATGTGCACGAATAGTATTCGCAAGGACGAATGCCAAGTGTTCGTATGACAGGTGGGCGACCACGACGAAACCAAGATGACGTAGTTTTACATGAAATTGAAAATGATCCCAGTGCTTCAGTACTTGCAATTGAAAAAGAGACACTGGAATACCGAAAAGTATTGTTCATCGAATTTTAAAGCGATACGAATATCACCCGTAACATGTGCAACGAGTACAAAGTTTGCTACCTCGTGTTGGCGAGAAATCGTGAAGATCCGCAGCATTTTAACAAAACTTAATGGACAGATGAAACGACCTTTAAAAAAGATGGTTATTTAAACTTACCCAACCAACACGGTTGGCACATAGAAAATCCACAATTAATGCGGCGAGATCCCAATACCAAATTAAAATGAATATGAGGACCGGAAAGTTAAACGGACAAATAAGCGGATTATTTGAGCTGCCTGAAAAGTTAAATGGCGACGACTACCTTTATTTTTTTACAAAATCATTTGCCGAATTTATTATAATACGTATCACTCAACATCTACCGGGATATGTGGTTTCAACAAGATGGTTGCCCAGCGCAATATGCTCGTCCAGTAAGGGATCATCTAAATCTCTCATAAATCATAAAAAATCTAGATTGGACACCTTGGCACAATTTTATGGCCTCCTCGTTCTCCGGACCTAAATTCCACTTGACTTCTTTTACTGGGGCTGCATAAAAGACTACGCCCTAAAATAGCTGAAGCGGCAGAGGAAATAAACTCAAGGAGATACGCATGATCAGTGAAAAGATCTTTTCTGAGGCGATGCAGAGCTTGTATTCGTGTCGAAGGCAAACAATTTGAACATTTAATTTAGTTTTAAGAACAATTAAATGTATTACAATATTTCCTAGTGTTTCATTATTTTGTCATAATACGACAATAGGACATTATTAATGATTATCATACTTTGTTATTTTGTTGTTCCAGTTTTTTATGTTCTAAATTGTTGATAATCGTGATACATAATATTTTTTATGGAAAGATAAGTAGCAAGTGGTGTACAGTAACTTTGTTAAAACATCAAGTTTTAACAAAGTTAACCATGTGCTCTACAGAAAAGGAAAACATCGTAAGGAAACCTGCATGCTTAAGACATTAAAAATATTTCAAGTACCTACATATAATTTACACCAATTTACACCGAAGACACAATGTTTACTCCTATACTGGGCAGCGTTTTAAACGTTTGCAATCTGTAACTTACTTATATAATTATTACTAGAAATCCTTCACGGCTTCGCACGGTTGATATCTGGATCTCAACAACAACGCCACCTACCGGGTCCAGTTGTGAATATAAACCATAGAGAATGGGTGAATCATCTTAATCACAAACGCATAATTTCATCAAAATCGGTCCAGCCGTTTAAGAGGACTTCAGTCACATAAACACGGACATATAAATATATAATATTTAATAACCATGTATTATACATATACACCTTTTTCTAGAATTATTCTGTCTATTGGTGAAAAACCACATCAAAATCCGTTGCGTAGTTTAAAAACTCTAAGAGTACAAACGGCGGGAGCAACTTTGTTTTATTATACTATGTAGATCTCTACACAGTATAAAACAAAGTTAGTATAGTTTATACTAAGGATAAGCAGATTTTTATATTTATCATCCAGTCTATATAAAAAGTAGATAAATAGACACAGACCTCGCTAAAACTAAACTACTTTTATGTAATCGACAATGCAAAAAGCCACTTTTATAGCAATTAAATACTATGCTTTTACAGTATTCACATCAGATGAGATGTGAAATTGTCTTTCGACGTCGTTACATTTATTTATTTATTTATAAGGGTCACCGACAGATGATACACACATACTAAAAACAAGAACCAAGCATTGTGAGAAACATGCAATGTGCTCACCCAGTTATAGGTGACCACAGCTAACACAGAGTAATGTTGCGAAAAGTTAATTATCGTAAAATTTAATATTACAGTAGCAAAATTGCGTATTTATGATAAATTAATAATTTAAAATTAAAAATTTTGTACAGCCGACTTCAATATAGGTTATTTAAGAATAACTCAATAACCATTGGTCTGACCTTGATCAAATTCATATGGGACCACACGAGAACTATCAGCTTTCATATAAAAAAAGAATCATCGAAATCGGTTCGCCCAGTACAAAGTTATGAGGTAACACACATAAAAAAAAAAAAAAAAACACACCCGAATTGAGTACCGTCTCCTTTTTGGAAGTCGGCAGCAAAGGGTTTACATTTATCATCTAAAACTTAGATTCTAAATAAAGTAACATTTTTCTTCTGAAATTATTTAAATTGTCATTGAAAATATCTAAATCAGATGGCCTAGATATATCATTATACAGTCTAAACATTCTGCATAATGCTGAATTAAGACCGAGGTTAGTCCTGTGAGGTGGGACCATAAACAGCTTGTAGACATTAAATCGTGGTAATCTGCTTGGAGCATTAATGTTAACCATTTCCAGTAATTGAGGACAGTCGATGCCATTATTACACAGTTTGTAGAGGAAGCTCAAATCCAAAAGTTTGCGCCTGTTATATAAGGAAGATATACGGAAATGCTTTAGCCGTTCATCATATGAAGTTAAGGAGCGGTGTCGGTTAAATTTCAATGCTAGCATACTAAGGAACCTCCGCTGTACCCGTTCAATTCCACTCTTATTGAATATTATGAATATGTGTATTATGCTACAAATAAAATGTCATTGTTTATAGAATGATTAATAGCAGGTAAAAGTAAATTAAATTAGCAACTTATTCACATCTCATTGCTGGGCACAGGCCTCCTCTTGTTTCTAAAAAATTACTGAGCGATTAGTTCTTAGCAGTGCACCATTGCGTATTAGCAAAATATTTTATTACTTCTACATGCAGGTTTTCTCACGATGTTTTCCTTGACCGAGCACGTAGTAAGTCAGCTTTTAACATTGAAGTTACAATTTTATTAGTTCCGAATGGGATCAATCCTATTACATCCCGGGATCGAATTGAACACGTCAAATAACAGCCCTGCAAAAATACTGCTTCAGCTATCGATATATATGTACTACGCACTAGATTTCGCATTCCGAACATTGACTATGTTCAACTGAAGTGTACTGCAATCTGTACACTAAACTAAATATTGTGTAAATTGAAGATTTGTGAATTCCATAAGATAATTATTATTACATTTTATTTAGAAATATGTTTGTTTAGATTAATTCAATGTTTGTTTGGAATAGCTTCTCTAGTACGTAGTACATATAACTCAATGACTGCAGCATATTTTTGCAGCGGTATTGTCGTCGTTATTGGTGGCCTGTTCGTTACTGAAATTCAATAAACTATAAAATATAAAATAAATTTTATGTTAATTTCTGGTATATTTGACGTTTCTGTATTGTTTTGTAGCTGCAAATGTTTCTTTCTTTTGAATGTTAGTAGGACGTCTCATCTGCATAGGAATCTATCTGATTAGGAACGACTATCTTACCTATTTCATACATGTTTTTGAAATATTTTTCTTACATATGTTTTTATCACATTGCAGCAGTGCACCTAAAGTTGAGAAGTTGTTTACTTCTTTAGTCTAATGGTCGTAAAGGCGACTCATTATCTTGAGCAGGGTTTAAATACCGGGTTGGGTCAAAATTCAGTCATTGAGTTTTTCTGAGTCAAGAGGTTGGCGATGTTACTCCCGGGTGCCTCAGTAAAGCGTAACATAAAGCCATGTCTTGCGGAGATGGCTAGTGACCGAACTGAAATTCGGTCTGGAGGGCATTGTTATAAAGTTGTGTTCTTGTTTGAATTTTGTGTTACCAATTGACAAACATGCCTTGGTCTTTGACCAAATCAACTCAATACTCATCATCATATACTTATATCTTTTTATATATCATATATTATATCATATTATACTTTGCATCGGTGAGCTCATTCTCTGTTAAATTTGTATTCAGCGTTTTCGGATAATATTTCCACCATCAGTCGGCCACCAGTCTCGCCTGTTAATCAACGAGGTGCTGATTTGAACATTTGAGTAAAATGTTGCCATACGCTCCCTTAATTGGTACGTGCACTGCTGCACTTTAAGTCATGACTAAATTATACTTTATTTTTTTGTACTAAACTCACAATATTAATTATTGGAATTGTGACTGCAATGAATAGGATAGTTATTAAAGATTACATTTTAAAAAAATACTGAAAACTTTAAAAATTTGTAATCAGTAAACAGTACCTAAATATATAATCTAGGTTGTCGCTTTTCAACATTTTTAAATGTATACCTATTATCACTTAAATAAGTAACATGTTTTTTTTTATTTTTGCCAGAACTGGGACGACCTAGGTTATCGCCCCGTACCAGCTTGACGTTGAGTTTCACAATCAAAACAGGATGAGTGAAAATATTTTGGTAAACTATCAATTAAACAACACAATTTAGATCAAGTCCTACCAATTTAGAACCTTAGTTACTATATAATAGGTATATTTGGCATATTATGTTGCCTATACGACAGTTCGGTGAAGACTAATCGATATTTTGTTACCAACAGCCACTCAGAATCTGCTTTACAGTGCGTATAAGCAACAAAACAAAATACATACAAGAGGAAGAAGCTTATTTTTATACAAATTTCATATCAGTAATAGTTATCTAAGTAACAAAACAATAAAAGAAAAATGGCAGGTAAAATATTACCAAACGACAAAGTATATCCTTTTTAGGCAGGAAAAATACTACTACATTACTTCTTTAAGTCCATTGCATTTAGGAAAAAAATACTAAATGAAAATGAGTACATAATTAAGGTGTGTTAAAAAAAGTCCTACATGACGCAAAAAAAAAATTATTCGGTAAAATTTCTTAAGTAATGCTTATACCCTAGATATCGTACGGAAGGAAATACTTTATGTTTAACCGCATTAATTTGAGTCAAGGCAAAAGTCGAATCATTGAATGCAAGTGGTGTAAAATTCTCAAGTAGATGGATGAATCAGTGGGAATGTGCTGCAATTCAGGAAAGGTCCAGTTCAAACCTGTGCAAAAGCAAAAGCAAAAGCTTCCAGATCTTCTTTACTATTTGATAAAAAAACATCCACCCTGAGCATGATCACTTCGTGTCTGGCATACGGCATTATAATAGTTGTTTTCAAATGAACTCATTTGGAGCTAAAAAGATAATACACGATAGTTTTATGCCTACATTCAAAGTGCAGGGCCAGGTGTATCTTATGGTTGGAAGTTTGCATCCGCCGCCCCAGAATGAACCACAGTTCTTACAGATTAATTTTGTTAGTGAGATAGATAGAGAAGTTCAATTGAGATCCAATAACTTTCGTTATATAAAACCTGGCTTAGTAAAGCAATTACAAGAAATGCTACATACTCCTAATGTATACGTAAGAGAGTTAAAGCTAGCCCTGGACAAAGTATCTGCTACGCCAAATACATTTAAAATTGTTACAAATGCTAAAATAAAGCCTACAAGTGACCACAGTGGACGGTATAATCAACCTACGTCAAATGAAGTTGCTTTAGTTATTGTAGGACAGAAATTTTCTAAGCGGGATATTGTAATTGAGAGCCATGATAACATCTTGCATCGAATAAGTGAAATCCATCGCTCATACGATGCATTACAGTACCCACTTTTGTTTGCTACGGCGAGGATGGATACTCCTTTTCTATACTCCAGTGCGATCCTAAGACCAAACAACCGCTTAAAAAAATTATATCTGCTGCAAGTTTTTATTCTTACCGTATAATGATTAGGAAAGGAGAAGATAATTATCTGGTATATTTTCTTTCGCTGTTTAGCCAGTTTTTAGTTGATATGTTTGCGAAAATCGAGACGGAAAGGTTGAGTTATATTAGGAAGGCGTAGCTTAGAGCAGACAGTTATATACACTTCCAAGATGCAATAGGGAGACAAGACATTGATGCTGATCAGCTGGGTCAAATGGTGGTGCTGCCTTCTTCGTTTACTATGGGGCTACGCAATGCCGGATTAACCACGTAGCAAGAGTAGCAATTGCTACGGGCTCCGCGCAAAAGGGGGCCCGCGTATACAAACCCGCCCAACTCCGCATGAGCGTAATTTTTTGAGTGAAACTTATTAAGACGTGGTATTCTGGTAATTTACTTAATGTCACAAAAACGTGAAACGTTACACCTTTCGACTAAGACAATCCACATCAGACGTTCGGTAATCGATTATTTCAGACAAGTTCTACAAACAGTCGCTTATATAGAATTTGAATCAGCCCGATAATCGGCTCTATAAAAATTCTGACGTGTGCAAGCATTTGGTAATTTCGATATCTTTTATACGTTATTTTTAGAATTTCATTATGGAGTAAGGTAAAGGTAATAAGCGTAGACGCACCCGTGTGATAGCAGACAAGTGAAACCCCGTTTTCAACATTAAATAAAAATTGTTGCTTATGGAGCTACAGTTCCAGAAGTCAAGACTCTTTTTTAAGAAATTTCGAAGTCTTTCAAAATCAAAATCGGAAAAATATCCTTTATTTTTCGGATTTTTGAGACCCCTTTAGTTATTAAGTTAGTAACAAAAAGCTGACCATTATTTTTGTTTATGTTTTTTGTTAATAACAAACTGAATTCCAAAAATTTTGATCTCCAGAAAAAAAACGTCTTTCTCAAAATTTTGATTCAGCGTCGAATGAGCTCGCTCGCAATCGCTCATATTTTTGTCACAATTCTAACGATTTTTTGCAGGAAACTCGATTCTCGCTAAAAAGTCTTCGTTACCATGTAACATAGCAATTATTACCATTTTATATTGTGATTAGAACTATACTTTTCTCTCCGTTCAGTAATCGAAAACAAATCTGAATTGATTATAAAGTAGCTGCAATTATGTGGTTTTATTTTTACTTCGTGTCCCTAATTTTTTTTGCAACTCGATCGTATATTATGCCAATAAAGTTCTTTTTTATTCGATTTTTGACAAAGGAACAAACTTATTCTACTAATTTCACTATCATAAAACTTATCAAGTTATTAATTCGTGTTTATTCCGAGGTACCGTCACGCTTTGAGTTTTCAGGTGATAATTATTAAAACTAATTTTTTTTTACTAAGTAATAAACTAATTTCACTATCATCAAACTTGTATACTTATCAAGTTATTAATTCGTGTTTATTCCAAGGTACCGTCACGCTTTCAGCTTTCAGGTGATAATTATTAAAATTAATTGTGAATTTTGAATTCGAGCAAAATGTCTGATATACATTGGTAGGCAAGCCTTTCAATACAATGAATTATTACTCAGAAAATATTGATATGAATATAAGGGAGACTATTGTGCCTCATCAGTGATAGGGGTAGGTATATTGTTTTTGCGAAATTTGTTAAAATTTTTGGTTTTAACATTCCATTATAAGCTCGCGTCACGGGAGAGATTTTTAGGTACCAAAATTAAGTGAAATGAGAAAAAGAATATCAAAAACACGTAATCTGTCCGAGTTTGTGGCTGAATCCATGGAAACTGAAGCAGAAAATACATAAGCTGCATCTCATTTTACATGTACCTATAAAAGTGAAACTGAAAGTTTGACCTCTGCAGGCACTTTATAGTAATACTGAAATCGAAGAAACAGAAAGTCCTCCTAATTGAAAATCCAGCAAATTCCCTCTACCCATAGCTGTTTTACTTGAGTGAATCGCGGAAGTCGATGGTATCACAGTTTAAAGCTTTCTTTATGGTACATTGTTACATACATACATAAACACTCACGTCTGTCACCCAGAGGGGTAGGCGGAGACTACGGACTTCCATTTGGCACGATCCTGACACACCTCTCTCGCTTCCTCCACATCCATATACCTACGCATACACGCTCGTCGGTTAAGGGTACTCCTAATCGGGCCCATTTTTAATGTATCGCCGATTTGGTCGATAAACTTTCGTCTAGGGCGTCCCTTCCCGACCCTGCCGTTCACTTCTGCAACATAAATTTGCTTTGTCACTCTTTCCTCTTTCATTCTTTCTACATGACCAAACCACCGAAGCATTCCTTTTTTAATCCTGGTCACAACGTCATCTTGCAAACCACACTTTTCTCTTATCACACTATTTCTCACCCTGTCGTCTAGATTCAGCCCTAGCATACTCCTTAAGGACCGCATTTCTACAGCATTTATTCTACTCTCATGCTTCTTCTGCCAGACCCAACTTTCACTACCATACATTAGAGTAGGGACTAACACAGCACTATGAATTGCCATACGTGCCTTATTTGACACATTCTGACTCCTCATAATAGCGTGTAGAGCCCCATTCACTCTATTTCCTGCATTCACTCGTCGTTCTATATCCTTATCATATCTACCATCCCTGCTAAATAAACATCTCAAATATACAAACTCATCCACTTGCTCAATCAACTCCCCTTCTATTCTTATTTCGCATAACGTTTTACTCTCTTCTCTTTCAAAAACCATCACTTTCGTCTTATTTGCGTTCACTTTCATACCACTTTCTTTCAATGACAAGTTCATTAGAGTAACCATCATTTGCAATTCGACCGCCGACGATGCAAATATGACTTGATCATCGGCGTACAAAAGGCATTTGACGGTTAACTCACCCATTCTCAACCCACATTCTTCAACTTTCAAAGTTTGCAAACAACTGTCCATATATAGGTTAAACAGCCACGGGGAAGCTACACATCCCTGTCTGACACCTTTATGTATGCCAAACCAGTCCGAGTAGACCCCGTTGATCCTAATACAAGCACTAGAGTCCCTATAAAGGGACCTCAATGCCTGTATCAAACCAGCGCTCAACCCAAATGAGTTCAGTGTTTGCCATAACACATTCCTGTCCACTCTGTCATAAGCCTTTTCCAAGTCCATGAACGCACAAAACATTTTCTGCTTTTTGGCCAAAAACTTCTCCGCAATCATGCGCATGGAAAAGACTTGGTCCGTACACCCCATCCCCTTTCTAAATCCAGCTTGCACATCCCAAATTTTTCCATCAGTTTCTTCCATAACTCTTTCAATTAACACCTTAGCATACAGTTTACCCACAATGCTAAGCAAGCTGATACCACGGTAGTTTTTACAGTCCTGCTGTGAGCCCCTTCCCTTATATATTGGGACTATAACGGCTTTACACCAGTCTTCCGGTACTCGCTTCAGTTCCCAACATAAATTAAACAAGGTGCACAGCAGGCCTGTAACCACACCCTCTCCAGCCCTTAGCATCTCGAGTGATATTCTATCATATCCGGCTGCCTTACCTGCTTTCATGCTTTTCATTGCTTTCATTATTTCATCTACACTTATCTCCCTACCTCTCTTCACTTCTTCCGGAATTTCTATTACACTTACTTCAGACGACTCTTCACTCTTAAACACGCTTTCAAAGTATTCCTTCCATCTCTTTAGATTCGAAACTTCATCATTCAGCATGCAGCCATTCTCGTCTCGTATAGGATTCATTCTAGGCTGTTTTGAATTTCCCCTGGCAGTTCTTACGAGTTTCCAGAACATTTTAATTTTTGCCTGGAAATTATCAGATATCCTTCTATCATTCTTATCCATCCTTTCTTGCTTTTTCCTTTCAACAACTTCTTTTACTCTTTTATTTATACGTTTAAAATCTGCCTTTTTTCTTTCAATCTCATCATTCATACCGCTAGAATTACCAGCTTTGGTTGCTAGTAAATCTAGCCATGCTCTCTTCTTTGCTTCAACTTCCATCCGTACCTCATCATCCCACCACAACGTATTACTTTTCCTTTCATTCTTTCTCTTACTTACACCACATACCTCGGTGGCTGCATCCACCAAGACTTTCTTAACATTATTCCATACAGTCTTCAAGTCTAAATCACTCATACATAATTCATTCACATCACTTATATTTTCCCTCAGTCTACATTTATACTTCTCTTTCACAGCTTCATCTTGTAGCCTCTCTATTCTTATACGCTCTAACGCAGTGGTAGACACAGATGTCTGATGCCGCCAACGCCTGAATAGACAATTAATTCGGCATACGACCAAGTAATGATCAGTTCCTACGTTGGACCCCCGGTAAACCCTTGTATCTAACACTGCGCTCCTCATTCTTTCATCCACAATTATGAAATCTATCATGCTTCTATCATCCCCTCTTTCCCAGGTATACATGTGAATCCTCTTATGACGAAAGAAAGTGTTCGTCACAAAAAGATTCTTTTCCACACATACGGTGAGGAGGTCTTCACCATTCTCATTTATACTTTCATCACCAAACGTTCCTAATATCCTTTCATAACCAGACCTCCTCACCCCAACCCTTCCATTAAAATCTCCTAACATAATAATATTTTAATTTTCCTTGCATTTCATTAGCACCAACCTTACCATGTCCCAATACTGCTCTCGGATATAAGTGGGCTTAGACATATCTGGGGCGTACACCCCTATCACAAACAACTTCTTTAAGCCCACTTTCATTCGTATCCACAGCAGCCTTGGGCTTACACATTCATACTCTTTCACACATTGACCCATTCTTTCTGAAAGGATGACACCGACTCCCTGGCATGCCCGCTTGGTCTCGTCTACTCCAGACCAGTAAGCGGTATACATGCCTCTTCCCTTTCGTTTTGTCTCGTTTACACATAACACATCTATTCCTCTATCATTCATAATTTCGCATACTTCATCCATCTTACCATTCATTGCTCCACATACATTCAGCGTAGCCAGACGGGCCTCCGCAATCCACTTTTCGCCCCTCCGGGAGACTGGACGTAACGGGTGGCGAACCTCGTCGCCGGTTTTCCTCCCGGAGATTCTTCGCACCCCTGCCCCATTAAAGGGGCGCTGGGAACTCGGGGCCATTTCTTTAACTTGTTGGCTCATGGTGCGACATAAAGGCTGGTAGATTTTACGCCGCTACCACACGGCGAGGAGCCGAGTCTGTCGTTTCGGCTTTGTCGCTCGTTTAGCACCACCCGGGGGACACGTGTAGGGTGGGTCTAGGATTAGGTGGTCGAAGCCTACGGACGCGAGCGACTCATCCCCCTAACATACATACCTACATTGTTATATTACATAATTTAACTGCTACTGTTTTTTCCGGCAAAAAAACAAAATGAAAGTAAAATAAAACATGCGTGAGTGTCGTGGAAGACTCGGTTAGAATGAAGTTCCTTTCGTAGCATATTATTATTGATAAACGTATTGTATTGTTGATTAACGAATACAAATAAATTAATTATTAATTGTCTTTTAAAATAAAGCGTCATTAAATATAAAATAATATTTCTTTCATGGCAAGATAAGAAAAGTGCGAGTGATATGTATATTATTCCATCTCGCTTCCCTATAGCCGTCAAGGCCGTCTAAACTACGTCAGACGTGACGGAAAAATCTTCCATTTTTTCTCGCCGAACCCCCATCCGCCAAATTCGTATCGTCCGATAAGTAACTTCGTTCCAATATACTTAGAACTGGCTACTTGTAAACGATATAATAAAAAATAAGTTCAAATTTTGAAAAAGGAATTCTTTGTCAATATTATTGTGTATGTATTTTATTAATTTGTTGTTTGTTTACGATTTGGCGGCAAATTGAAAATTGTCTACGTCACGTAAGCATGAATTTAACGTGACAAAATTTTCGTACAATGATTTTTTATGACTTTCGATGTCATTTAAGTCAACAAGAAAGTTATGATAGACTTCAATTTTCAATTCTCCATGAACATTTAGAGGTCAGGAAGCTTTGTGCCCGGTGGATACCTCATAATTTGACAGAGGCCCAAAAACTCCGTCGTGTTAACTGGAGTCGTGAAATGGTTCAAAGATTTAACGGAGGTGATTCAAATGCTGTGTTCGACATACTTACGTGTAACAAAAGCTGGATTTATTGTTTGATCCTGAAATTAAGAGACAGTCTGCTGTCTGGGTGTTTCCTTCTGAGGAGTTACCATTTAAAGTGAAGAGAAGTCGAAGCGTGGTAAAAAGATGGTGGCGTCGTTCTTCGGAAGGATAAGTCATTACGCAAAAATTATTTTAGAGGATCGAAAAACAGTTACTGCGGAGTGGAAAACTAACAATTGTTTGCCACTTGTCTTGGAAAAAGATTGGGAGAAACGATATAGCAGTAGGATCCTCCTCCATCACGACAACGCCTCGTCACACACCGCCCAGCAAACAATCGACTACTTGGTGACGTCAGACGTGGAATCACTGGGTCACCTGCCCTATAGCCCCGACCTCGCACCTTGTGATTTTTATTTATTTCTGAAAATAAAAGAAAAACTTCGAGGAAAACGTTTTATAGAAGCCGAGGAAGCTGTGGCTGCGATTCAAAATGCCGTCGAAGAGACCCTTATGAACGAGTGAACAAAGTGCTTTTCTCAATGGTTCCATCGGATGAAGCAATGTATTGTTGTAAATGGACACTATTTTGAAAAGATATAATAAAACTAATAACTTGCTAGTTTGTTCAGTTTTTGATTTTCTAAGAACTTTCAGTGTCACCCTCGTATACAGTAGTAGAGATTATGAAAAAACTTTAATAAGTGCAGTGCTTATGTAAATGATTTGGAAGACAGCCTAGACGACGAATCAGTGCAGTTTCAGTCAAAACGGTGGCTGGTGCGATGGACAGTACGAAACTTGAAAATATGTCTTAAAAAAATTTACAATTATTTGTGTAGTATCGTTAGTTTTAAGTTGCTATTTCTTATCAAAATTATTGTAAATAGCCGGGACAATCTCATCTCTGGCTTTTTGTATTATTAGAGTTAGAGCTATTCTTAATAATTTATATTGAAGTCGGTTCTACAAATGTTTTTATTTTAAATTATTACTTATGAACCCATAGCAGGTCAAGGGCCCCTCGATACATTTTGCTACGGGCCCCGTGCTTGCTTAATCCGGCACTGAGGCCACGCTATATGCATTAGCGGACACCAGACGCCTGATGTGCTCCACTACGGTCGTCCCGATCTCTTTATAACATTTACTTGCAATCCTCGATGGGATGAAATCACGTAGATGCTTTTGCCTGGGTAAAAAAGTTATAATAGACACGACATAATAGCCAGGTTTTTTCACCTCAAAGTTAAGAAAATAATGGCACTTCTAACCATAGGAAAAATATTAAAGGTACGTTGTTTGATACTCTACCGAATGGAAGAAACAGGGTCCGCCTCACATACACATATTGTTGCGGATAGTTAACCGCATTTCACCTGACATGGTGGATGAACTTATATGCACTGAGATACCAAATCGAGAAAAATATCCTATTTGATACAACATAATTAAAAACAATATGATACACGGTCCATGTGGGAACCTTAATAATAATTCTCCCTGCATGAAAGATAATAAGTGTAGCAAAAAAATATCCCAGACAATTTTTGAGAGATACACAGACAGGTGACGATGGTTACCCACAGTACAGAAGACGATCTCTGGCTGACGGTGGCTTTACAATTAAACAAAAAGTCATTGAGTATTAAGTAGACAAAAGTGGGTGGTCCACTATAATAAGGTTCTGTCACAGACATTTAAGGCACATATTAATGTAGAATTTTGCGATTTTGTCAAATCGATAAAGTACATTTGTAAGTACATTAATCAGGGCAGTGATCAGGCGGCTTTCGTGCTAGATAACAAAAAGGACGAAGTCAAATTATATGAGAGTGGACGTTATCTGAGTAGTTCAGATGCAATTTGGAGGATTTTATGGTTTTCCCTACATGAAAGGTTTCTCGCAGTCATACATTTGTCTGTCCACCTTGAAAATGACCAACGAGTCTATTTTAATTCCGACGAATTCGCCAAAAAGTTAATAGTCCACCAAAAATGACACTGTTAGCATTTTTTGATTCTTATCAAACTGATAATTTTGCTAAAACCTTTCTATATGCGGAAGTGTCTTCATAATATTTTATATGGCAAAAATATAAATTTGTGAGAGGGTAAAGAAGAAACCCCGTAGATGACTGACCAGGAATGATGAAAGAACACGCTCTAGGTAGAGTGTACACGTTTCACCCGAATAACACAGATTGTTACCATCTTCGCTTACTTCTGCACGAGGTTAGGGGTCCATCATTCTTCGATGACTTGAAGACTGTCAACAGTGTCCTCCAACTAACTCTTCAATTAGTTTTCATGAAACTTGGCTTGCTAGAGGACGACAGACATTGAATTCTGCCCTAGAGGAAGCAGCCTTATGGGAGTCGCTATTTAAAATGCGTGAACTTTTTTCTATAATGCTGGCATTCTGTCAGATTACAGACGCACTAATTTTTCTTGTAAAATACAGGGATAGCCTATGAGAAGACTATAAACGACAAGTAGAAGGACTTCCTGGCATTATAGATGAAGATCTAGCAGATGAAATCTACGATAAGTTTCTGTTTCTTCACAATAAGGGAAGCTGTATTAGCATTAGGATGATTATAGACGATGCGATGCGATGATTATAGACGCGAAGGTGGTCGTCGCCGCAGTCTATGCAAAGCCATTAGATGGACAGAGCCCTGTCTTCAAGAATACGGAGGCGTCGAGAACAGATATAAATGCCCAGTGAGGGATTCTCCAGGAGAAGAAGACGATAATCCTGGGGAATCCCTCACTCCCGGGGTAAATTTTTATTTAACACAGCTTACATGTTTTGGGGGTGGGACAGTCTACTTAATTATATTATAACATAGCTTATTTGCAAAATACGTAGTTATAATTTACTACCTGTGCCCCGCGGTTTCACCCGCGTATATCACGCGTCTGCGCCTCGCGATATGCGAACTTCGAGCACATAGTAATTTACTCATGTGCTTCGAGAGACATCACAACGAGCGGTTGCTGAATTAACAAAGATTTAAAAAATTAAAAATGTTACTTAAATTATATGGTTAACGTAATTGATGGTCATGCATGGTACAAGTACTGATATAGCTTTGAATACGAAGTGATTTATTTGGATATAAGGACTAATACCAAGGTAGGAATAATGTGGCCTAGTTTGTACCGGCGTTACTACGTGCATATTTTAACATGAAAAAGTAGCTATTGTGACATAACCGTAATAGTTAGACGTATGGTATTGCAGACTATTCTGTAGATATTGATGCCCTCTATAAAACTGTAGTACATCACTTTGCTCTATTGTCCATAATTCCCGCAGCGTACGCGATATAAGGAATTTTCGGCGTTACTATTGCATACTTTAACATGGAAAAATGGGTATTGTCAACGAGTGTCACGATCCGTGACACTGAAAGTTCTTACAAAATCAAAAACCGAACAAACTAGTAAGTTATTAGTTTTATTATACCTTTTCAAAATAGTGTCCATTTACATCAATACATCGCTGCATCCGATGGAACCACTGAGAAATGCACTATGCCCACACGTCCTTAGGGGTCCTTTCGACGGCATTTTGAAACGCAGCCACAGCTTCCTCGGCATCCATAAAACGTTTTCCTCGAAGTTTTATTTTTATTTTCGGAAACATATAAAAATCGCAAGGTCGGGGCTAAAGCGCAGGTGACCCAGTAATTCCACGTCCGATGTCGCCAAGTAGTCGATTGTTTGCTTGGCGGTGTGCGCCGAGGCGTTGTCATGGCGAAGGAGGATCCTGCTGCGAGGTCGTTCCTGCCGAACTTTTTACAAGACAAGTGGCAAACAATTGTTAGTGTACCACTCTGCAGTAACTGTTTTTCGATCCTCTAAAACAATTGTTGCGTAATGTAAGTAAAGAGTGACTTTTGTCAGTCTCTATCATACGCCGCACAACACCGATGTTATCTTCAGTCGTCGCCGTAGAAGGCCGTCTCTCACGTAGATCATCGGTGAGATTATCTACGTTTAAACTCGTACGCATGTGATTGGTTGTTTCAAATATTTTGCGAGTGCGAGTGGCAATTTCGATCGTTCGAGACGTAAAATTATGTAAAATTTACGCCGTCGATATCGAAAAAGTTTTCAGCTAAATTTTTACAATGAGATAGAAGAGTGAGAATAATTGCTGAAGAGTTAATTTTATTTCGTTTTGTGAGAACGATACGAGATATAATTTAGGCAGGACGTTTTTATTCGTTAGGAAGATGTTTGCAGCCACAAAGGCATTAATAACTAATAATAACAGATGATTCAAGTAAAGTAAAGTTGCAGCCTATTTACTTCCCACTGCTGGGCACAGGCCTCCACTCATTTCTGAGAGGGTTTTAGGGCAAGGAAATGTCCTCCGCGCTGCCGCAATGCGTGTTGGCGAACGTCACATGTCTTCGAAATATTTTTTTCTTATTTCTTAGACATGCAGGTTTCCTCACGATGTTTTCCTTCACCGCCAAGCACGTGGTAAATCAGCACTTAAAATTGCAATTAACAATCATTGGTGCCGGTGGGGATCGAACCCGGGTTGCTCGATTAATGTGAAGCTTACAGCGAGCGCTAACCATCTGAGCTACCACGGCTCCGGTGTTGAAGCAAGAGCTTGTGCATATTCTAGTCCGTTGTTACACCCCGATGACAGGTAATTTAAGGATAGATATCGCCTTTTTCAAGAAAATATTCAAGTTTTTGTGTAAATAGCGTTTGATAAATCCAAGTTCCTACCATCACTATTTAATCATTAAGTCAGTAGTAAGGAAGTATCATAAGTTCATAAGTTCACTTAACACTTAGTAACTAAATTCCATTTACTGCTCCATAAATATCACCATAAAATCATATTGGAACGAAAACATCTTCATGTTTTTTGCTTTCAACTTAATACTTTTAAATCTTTTAATAATTAATATTAAAATAAAGTGGCTAATTCACAATCTCATAATACTAACACAAACTCGAGAACTCGGACAGAGACTCGTAGCTCGAAGAACCGACAACCGATGGGGAATAAAGGTTCTCAAGTGGCAGTCTCGTATTGGTTGGTAGGCGAAGTGTAGGGCGACCCTCTACTAGACGGAGTAACGACCTGGTAAGACTTATAGGAAGTCGATGGATGCAGGTGGCTTAGGACCGTGGTTTGTGGCATTCCTTGGGCTTGTGCCTTGCCTATGTTCAGTAGTGGACGTCACAAAGCCTGTAATGATAACGGTAATGATGATGAGATTAAGGTGCATTAGGATTAAGGTGGAGGGTCACCCTAAAGCCGTGTACATTACAATGATATAAAATATTATATTGAAAGAAATTCCGCTCGCGACTAATACTGCTCGGGGCAAGCGGAGCAATAAAACCAAGTCGCGTCACGCTATCCGTGAATTTTTGCAACATCAGGGGACTTCATTTCAACCTAAACGCTGTCCATTACCATCTAGGGACGGCGAAGCCGGCCTTGCTCTTTTTAACCGAGACTCAGGTGTCCTCTCCGGTTGATACTTAATATCTCTCCTACCCGGGGTACAAATTAGAACTCTCCTTTGTGCCCCGGGCTGGAGTTTTTGCGTATACGTCAGAGAGGACATCTGTTTTCGACGCCTTGGCAGTCTTGAAGGTACGGACCTATCCATCCTATAGCTGCGCGTAGACAGCGATGACCATCCCCAAGTCTACGGGTGCCTCTATAGGTCCCATAGCGATAATGCCGACACATACCGACTCATCAACCACGTCCAAGTGGCTGCAGACTCCGTGCTACAATAGGTCCCATCCGCAGAGATCGTGATACTCGGTGAGTTTAATGCCCACCACGCTGGATGGCTTGTTTCTGTAGATCTGTCTATGACTTTGCCTTGGCATATGGTCTAACACAACTGGTTACTTCACCTACGCGGATCCCAGATGTGGAGGATCATGTACCTTCCCTGTTGGATCTTCTACTGACCTCTCATCCGGACGGATATCTGGTCTCGGTCGATGGCCCTCTGGGCTCTTCGGGCCATTGTCTGATCTGTAGTACGGTGCCACTCACGCTTCAATCGCAGTTGCGATCTGCAGCTTGCCGCCGTGTGTGGCACTATAGGTCGGCCGATTGGGACGGGATGCGGTCTTTTTTTGCATCCTACCCTTGGGGGCGGGTTTGCATCTCGCCGGAAGATCCCAGCGTTGTTGTCGATTCTGTTGCTGATGTGGTACTTCAGGGTATGGAACTTTTTATTCCATCCTCTGTGGTGCCCATCGGAGGCAGACCCCAGCCATAGTTTGGTCACTCCTGTAAAATAGTATCACGCTATAAGCAGGAGTGCTACCAGGCCTGGGTTGACGCATCATCGTCTCGTGGTGTAAACGCCAGCACTCTTGAAAAGAAGTATTATTCCGCCTCCAGGTCCTTTAAAACGTCATTGCCAAGGCAAGGTCTAAGCACATCGGCAGAATTGGCGAGAAGCTAATTCGCCTTCCTTCGGGAACCCGTGCATTTTGGTCTCTCGCCAAGCCTATCCAAGGGAACTTCTGTCAGCCATCTCTTCCATCTCTGCACAGAGAGGATGACTCACTGGCCCATGCCGCTAAAGAGAAAGCCGATCTGTTGAGCTCTCTCTTTGCGTCCAACTCAACTCTAGATGACGGGGGGAACACACCACCGACCATCCCGCGATGTGAGTACTCCATGCCGGATGTGCGATTTACACAGCGCTCGGTTCGCAAAGCACGCTTCTCCCTGGACGTCAGCAAGTCGAGTGGGCCCGATGGAGTCCCTCCCATTATGCTGAAGACGTGTGCTCCGAAGTTGGCACCGCTTTTAACGCGTCTTTTCCAGTACTCCTACTCCCAAGACGTAGTCCCGAATTCATGGAAGACAGCTTTGGTCCACCCGATCCCTAAAAAAGGCGACAGCTCAGACCCGTCCAACTACAGGCCTATCGCCATTACCTCCTTGTTCTCCAAAATAATGGAATCCATTATAAACTGCCAGCTCATGAGGTACCTTGAGGATCACCAGCTGACTAGTGACCGCCAGTACGGTTTTCGTCGGGGTCGATCAGCTGGTGATCTTCTGGTCTAACTGACTCATAGATGGATGGAGGCAGTAGAGTCCAAGGGGGAGGCATTGTCTGACACAAAGCGCACAATTTGTGGAAATGAATCACCAGTTTCCTTGCTGATCGGAGCATCAAGGTCGTAGTAGACGGTGCATGCTCTGATTTCAAGCCTATCAACGCTCCACTGTTCCGCTCAGCTGTTCCACAAGGCTGCGTGCTATTACCAACACTGTTTCTCCTGCATATCAATGATATGTTGCAAACTGGTAACATTCATTGCTATGCAGACGACAGCACTGGTGATGCCTTATATACCGGCCGTGCCAATATGTCTCGGGAAAACGTCGCCGAGTATCGGGATAAACTTGTGTCTGAAGTCGAGTCTTTGCTGAACAAATTCTCGGATTGGGGGCGACTAAATCTAGTCCAGTTCAATCCCTAGAAGACACAAGTTTCCGCTTTTACCGCTAAAAAGAACCCCTTTGTCGTATCTCCCCAGTTTCAAGGCACTCCCCTTGCTGCCTCAGCTAGCGTCGGAATCCTCGGCGTCGACATATCGAATAGTGTGCAGTTTTGTGGTCACTTAGAAGGGAAGGCCAAATTGGCCTCTAAAAAGCTTGGCGTGCTTAGCAGAGTGAGACAGTATTTCATGCCGGCACATCGCTTGCAACTTTACAAAGCGCAAGTTCGGCCTTACATGGAGTACTGTTCTCATCTCTGGGCTGGGCACCCCAGTGCCAGCTCCTTTCACTTGACCGAATCCAGCGCAGAGCAGTTTGAATCGTCGACGACCGAGTTCTTTCTGATGGGTTCGATACACTGGCACTGCGTAGGGATGTTGCATCCATTTGCATTTTCTATCGAATTTACCACGGCGAGTGCTCTGAGGAATTGTTCAGATTAATTCCAGCTGCCAAATTTCACAAACGCACATCGCGTCGAAGTTCACGATACTATCCTAACCATCAGGATGCTTGGCGGTTCACGACTGTACGTTTTACTAGGAGTTTTCTTCCTCGTACAACTTCTCTGTGGAATTGTTTACCACCGGCGATTTTTCCGGACCGATACGACTTAGGGACCTTCAAAAAAAGATTACACCTTTCTAAAAGGCCGGCAACGCATCTGCAATTCCCGTGGTGTTGCGGTTGTTCATGGGCGGCGGTAGTCACTTACCATCAGGTGAGCCGCATGCTCGTTTGCCCCCTCTTCTATAAAAAATTTAAAATATTCAAAAAGTATAAGTCAAAAGTAGTTTTGAATAACATTCTTGGGCAAAAACAATTTTGACCGATATGATATTGTCATTACCCAATATTTTTGTAGTTAACAGTGGTTTTGTCCAACGTCCTTGTTCAAAACTACTTTTGAATGCAAGAATCAGTTGACCTGATCAGAAACGGATGAAGCCAAAAAATGTTCGATACAAACGGTCAATTTAACTGATCAGTTGAACTGTTCAGTTTAAGCCTATTACATTGTCCGTCGGGCAATGCCCGATGCCCTTGAAGATTTGGTCCCGCAACTAACATTTGTAACTTCGGCGCCATCTATCGACAGACGATCTTACTACATAAAAAGGAACTGAAGATACGGCATGAATACATAATATGTAGGTATCGCAGTGTTATTATAGTTTTGCCTATTTTATTCGCTCTCTGGAAGACCTAATACATCTTGTTCCTCTGAGTCATTTAAGAGTTCATTACAATAATTCCTATATATTTTGAAATACCTTAATAATGCACCTTGCCACTTCTTACTATAAGACATTAGTAATGAAAATAGTAAGGATTGTCTAGTTTTCATCACTTAAGTACAGGTGCTTCAAGGTATGATGATGACCAGGTAAGTGCTTATCGGTTCTCAGTAACGGTAGTAGTTAGGATGACCTAACTTTTGATATTTATCTAATTGAGCACTGGGCTTACTAGATAATACGCTATGAAGGCCAGATGATGACCAGGTAAGTGCTTGACGGTTCTAAGTAAGAGAAATAGTTGGGTTGTTCTGGCTTTCTATGTTTATCAAAGCGAGCGCGGTCTTATGATGACCAGGTAAGAGCTTATCGGTTTTCTGTAACGGAAATAGGAGCATAGCTTTTTATGTTTATCTTATTGAGCAATATTCATGTCATTCTAAAATAAAGTTAAAGCACCTGAAACGTTGGGAATTGAAATAAGTAAAAATAAGTTTAAAGGACACAATAAAATAAAAAATTTGGTGTTATTAAATTTCTAGTATTCGTGTAATAAATCTTTGATTACCTACAACAATATTTAATTTAAAAAATCTAAAATTGTTTACTTCCATTTAAAAATTATTGGATTCTAAATATGTACCATGAACAATTAAGTGGGTTATTTATAGTAATTGGTGATGATGATGCTTGTAGGCATCTAAATCATTTTATATTGCTTCTTTGAGAAAAAAACGGTTTGAAAAATTTTTATGTGGACCGAAAAAGTTTACATATCGAGACCGGGTTGTTATTATTAATTTAACTATAATATAATATAATTCAGCATTAATTCGCCTAACACCTTTCGTAAATTAATTATCAGCAACCTAGTCAGCCAGTCACCTTGAGTGTGATTTTTCTCATATTATTTATTACTAGTGATGCAACGAATACTATTTTTACGGATACGAATACGAATATCAAACCTACTATTCAACGAATACGAATACGAATATGAATATCTCGCCATGGTAATAAAAAACTAATTTATTTGATGATTTTTTATTTTTCTAATAATTAAAATTTACAATAGGCAAATTTTTATTTAAAAAACATAAAATTTGTATTTTTCTGGTTTTAGGCGATTTCTTTTTTCAGTCTGGATGTTTCCAGCCGTTGAAAAAAGTCTTTCCGAGGCGACTGTACATAGTTTCAGTGAAAAATATTTTTGGTTGAGTTTTTTTAGCCTTGGGAAATGGACATATTCTCGCCAAAAGACGAATGGATCAGCAGTCGGCAATAAATTTGGGAACTTTAGATAAGGATCTATCTCGTTTTCAGTTCGCGAATGCCCTGTAAAAATATTTTGAAATTAAATTTTACTTTTACTATGAAGATGACAATGATTACCTATTAAAAGTTAATAACTTTCCTTTTTAATACTCACCAGAAAATATTGAAATTGGCTCTTCCATTTCGGCCAATTCAATTATTTCTTGACATACTTGCCAAATTTCTCTACTTGTCGATGGTTGAGGTTCTTCTGGACGTCTTGTTGATCTTACGGCCTCTCTGTCATCAACAGTAGCGTTAAGAACTGATCGAGCAGTTTCAGCGACCACTGATGTGCTGAAAATCTTTGTTTTGAATCGTGGGTCAAGGATCGTTGCTAATAGATAAGTTTCATCAATTTCTATAAACGCACATCTATTTGAAAGTTCGCTGAGAAGGGAGTTTGCCTGGTTTTTTTACATCAAGATGAGAAGAAGGATCATTGCTAATTTTATTGAGGCAAGATTTAAGACTTCGTATTATTGCGATTGCTTGAGATAATGTCGTTGATTCTTTGCTTAGCTCTTTAGTAGCCTCTTCAAAATTGGCCAATAAGAGCCCATTGCCTTGCTGTGATTTCATGACGACAATTTGGTAGAGATGGTAAATTATCTTGAATCTCTGATATGTTGAGTCCCATCTAGTTTCAACATCTTGGACCAAAACATGTTTCAGTATATTGTTAGCTTGTTGAGAATCTTTCAGTTGTTCGAGTGCGGAGGTTGAGTGATTAAAATGAGTAATAACTCCCCTGCAGGTAGTTAACATGTCGGCTATGCGTTCTTGACAAAACAAACTTTTTTTCAGCACTAATTGGATGCTGTGCATCATACAAGAAATATGTTTAAGACTTAGATCAAGCTTATCAATTGCTTTAACTATATTCCGTGCGTTGTCCGTTACAACTGCTGCAACTTTATCCAATAGCTGCCGTTCCAGAAACATCATATATATTATCTATATATATATATTAGTTTTTTTAATTAAAATTAAAACTAAATTTAACAATTATCATAATCTAATTCAACTAAATATATTATATTAATAAAACTAAATATATATATATATATATATATATATATATATATATATATATATATATATATATATATATATATATATATATAAAAATATCATGTAGTGTTTACCTTTAAATGATTTTACATACCCTGTGCAAGTAATATAAATACTTTAAGAATTGTATGTAACGTATGTAATGAACAATCACTGGTAGATCCAATAAATACATAAATAAATAAATAAATTAGCCCCAGAATTATATCGCCTGGATCCTATTTCTTATGAAAAGCCTAGTACGCGTAGTTTGTTAATAAAATTATTTTCAACTTTATAAGTTTGATTGCTATTCAAAATGATTCAAAATTTAAAGGCACTTTCATGTTTTTTAGCCCTTGATACATAAAGGACAAAAGTACCATACAGCCTATATCTTTTTTATATTATGGGTAATGGATTAATTTTGGGAAACATTTTTTTTCCTTGCAGGTGACACTACCTGTTAAAATAATAGAGCGCTGTACTTAAAACACGTTAATAACCGTAGATAGAGGATTGACTAGATAAAGCATTGGCGTATGCTTTTGAGATAGAAATAGGCGGGAGGTACTTTCATTGGGTTACCAGATATTGTTCCATTTCCCCCGTTATGGGTTTATTTATATTCACAGCACTTACATTCATACAAAAAACTTAAATGTTACCATAAAAAATGTTCTTTTATAATTCAGATGAATAATTCATTTCTCTTGAAATTACATTCTGTGACTAAAAACTACGGGCGGAAACGGCATAAAAACAGAATCATCATTCTGTATTCAACGGCGAAACGACGATGTTACTGGACATTCAATAAACTCTTTGGATTTCGACGGCACTTAGTGAAGACGCTACTAGCACAAAGTGTGATATTGCTAATAAATAACAATATGTTATGTATGTACTTAAATATTAATTAAGAATAAAAATATTAAATAATAAACAAAAATTTCTTCGTGTCGAGTTTTGATTTTACAAAAAAAAAATCAATAATGTTTTAACATACCATTCCATCACAAGTTCAGTTCTGAACACAGACCTCCGAAAGGAAAGGCTTTCCACTTAGGTTTTGTAGTACAAAACACGATAAAGAGGCTACTCCCGCGATTTCCTGCATGTTTTGCTAAGTTAGTGTCTTATGTGCAGCAAGTTGTGGCGTACAAGAGAATTTGTCTGTACACGGAATGATATTACCCCGCGTCGTAAGCAATAATACAAGATGGGGATGGGGCATCAGCACTTTCCCGATAAAAACTTAAAATAATAAATAACTGCAGTGGCCAATCAGCATAAAGCATATTTTCACGCAGGCGTGGCAACTATGGTAAAAGTCATCCTATGAGGATATCTAGGGAAGGCCTTTTTTAGGTGACTTACTTATGGTTAGGTGGCTTAATCATGTTACCTAATGGTTAAGGTGGTAAAATATTTTAGTTAATATACGTTGTAAAGCATCAACAAAGGGTTTGTTTTTGTAATATGTTGGTATATAAAATAAAAACGAATGTTTTATAATATTCTATTTTAATTTACCATGCAGTGTAAGATTATCTGCTACCTCATATCATTCCATAGGTGGCGTAAGAGGCGACATAGGGAAACATCAAAGAAGATAAACAGCAGCATCTTCCTGATAACAGCTAAATTAAAAAAAACAGTGGTTGACAACCCGCTTTCCAAGCGTTGAAACTATGTCAAATAACTATAATCATGTTTATGTTCAACAATAGACTTTTGATAGACTGTAAATATATATATATTCTGTTCAAATGAAAATATATAGAAATATAAAAAGGAAAAAGAACTAAATTTTGTGTACTTACACAACATTTAGAAATATAATAATAATAATAATTTATTTGATACAGACAACACAGATCCATTATAAAATTAAAATTATTTTTTATTACACTATACCTTAAATTTTAATTATAATTATTGGTTAATCAATGATATTATTACATTTTATTATTAAGATTTTAATAAATTTGACCACCTACTAAAAATTTCACTACATGCATAAATATTACAAATATTTTGATGAGATTATTCTGCGACCCAAAAACAAAACCTCTAAATCGCGCGATACGGTGACGGATCAACGCATCCAAACCAACGACACGGGCCTCTGCGAACATCTGGGACGCGCTACAGTATCGTGGCTGACGGAACAACACGCGGAACGAATCATTATACTGCACCTTCAATCTGCGATATTCCTCTTTAGTGTAACAATGTTACATTAAGTAAAACAAATGAAAACACAATTATATATTAAATATAATTCAATAACATTAAAATAAACATACGATTATTTATTAATTTTTCATCACATTAATAAACAAATGTAACAAAATTTTTGTCTTCTTTCTAGAGCATTCGTTGTAATTCTTGGTTTGAGTAGCTTTAGAATTTCTCAAAAATATGCATTTGTAAACTTGATTTATACTTTGCATGGCAGAAATTCTTGGGTGCTGGTTGTTAGAATCGGATTAGAAGGGTATATATATATATATATATATATATATATATATATATATATATTGAACCTTTCACGGTAAATGTTGCTCCAGTGAGAAGTTAGAACAAATATTGATCCACCTATTTTACGTATATACTCAGCTATGCGTCGCGCAAAATAATATACTTTGATCAATCCTTGATGCGCGTGTGACGTCGGTGGATCTGTGGTTACTAATTTTCAACATACTCGTCAGCGATTTGACCAATATTTGTTGGTCCATCAACGGTCGAAAAAATCATACTGAATACGATTTCTTACATCCAGAATATATTTAACTTATATGCGACATTTACCTCGACTAAGTGGATCCAGAGCCCAGAGCCAAGTCGGATCAACATACATTTTCGGATCAACAAAGTGCTCGCGTGAAGTCGCGTCTGATCAACATTTACCGTGAAGAGATATCTATATATATATTAAGGCATAATATATATTATGCCTTGTATATAATATATTTTAATGGTATAAATAATAAGGTACAACTCCTAAATTATACTTAGATAGGTATAATTTAGGAAATACTTATCATTTGTCAAAAAGATCTTTATTACATTATTTATGACAATTAAATAGAAATTATCATAATTATTACATTTATTTCTTAATTTATTTACACATTATTGCTTATAACACCTTTATAAAAGGGATGAAGGGTGGACTAAATGTCCCATTGGTAGGCATTCCCAGTCAGTTTTACAATTATTATCGCATAATAAATTATTCATTTGTATATTTAGGTCAGGACTTTAAATTATTTATTTATTTCTTTTATTTGAATCTTTATTTGCATAAAACATGGTAGTACAGATAAAGTTCCAACATTTGTAAATGAGGACTCATGTTTAATCAATCCATCTATAAGTCAATATTTTGCCATTGTCATGCAACCAAATTATTACAACTCTTAATAATACAGAATGTCAGCATTTGAAAATAAAATAAGCAATGCTAGTCAATTTTTAATATATACAGAACAATGTCAAAAATCATAACTACTAACAAGGTCAAACTTATATCACTTATGGAGAAACAACAAGATACAACAAGAAATTATAACATTTAAAAAAATATCTTAATTATATTATAAATTACATAAGTTAAGTATATTTAGTCCACCTAAAACAATGAGGCTCATAATGTTTTGAGCATATACTGCTAAGTTTTGTTGGTTACCTATAATTACTACCAGTAGCGATTATCTAACAGTTACAGATAGCTGATTCCTTAGAAAAGCTGTGAAATAATATATTTAAAAGAAATTAATATATTAAGTATATAGTACACTTTTATATCAAGGCATTTAACAAAAAAAATCAAGTATGGGTATCTGTGCATAAATTCAATACCTATAGCAATTAATACAATATCAATTGATTTAATTAAATAGCAAGTATATGTAAATGTAATGATAATATTACTCATACCAAACATTTAAAAAAATTATGTACATATTAAGCTTTAGATATTGTTAATTAATACATTTACAGCCTAACATAGTTATGTCCTCCACAGCTGAATATAGACCTCCCACAAAGTTTGTCTCCAAATAACAGCAGTTGCCAATTCTCCTGCTAAGCTAGGCAACTATCACAAAAACTATAACTTTTAACTTTTTATACTGAATAATGGTATAACGGTAAATATATTATCATCAAATTTTTTCTACATCATTAATTGAGAATATTATGTTATTGTGTTATTGTGTACCTTAAGATTAAGACTTATTTATTTATTTATTATTTTATCTATGTTTATAATTATTTTTATATTAGTATGACATATTTATTTATTTTTTTAATAAATATTGTAATGTAATTGTTGCTAATGTATAATAGAATTAATGGAATGCAATAAAGTTTTGTGCATCTGATTTCAGGCGATACATATTTTGTGAAATTAAATATAATTTGCCCAATGTTCATGTACTTGAATCCAAACATGTTTTCAGGTTGATACTTACATAATATTATTTGTGACGTCTATGTAATATGGAAAATGATTGAAGAGTTGTAGGGCAATAAGGAGTTTCCTTTAAAGCTGAACATAAAAGTGTATGTATATCTATAACATTATGTGATTCATATTTATGGACATAACTACTAATCACAATAACAATTATTATTCAACAATGCGAAAACATTATTGTACTCGCTGATATCCCTAAAGTTTCTATAATCCAACCAAATCAAAAAGTACACGTTTGTTATGACTTTAAGCTTTCGAATGACCGTTCTAATTAAGGAGCATTATCATGAAGAATTTACAATTTGGGAGTCCAAATATTTGACAAAATACATCAGAAAGTTCATTAAACTCATGAAATGTTACACTTTAAATTCAAAACAATATATATTAATCAGTACAAGTAGCAAATGTAAGCACAAAACAAATTTACCGATGAAAGGTTATATTATTAATTTTTCGTTAACTGATGCTGTTGCATCCTAAAATGCTACAACTTACCATCTTTTTAACCTTACCTAATAACTAAAACCCACAAACAACACTAAATTCAATTACCAGTTTGCTTATAATATCAATGTTATTGACAAGAGCTTGACATCGTTAATGTCAAATAAAAGAGGGAAAACAATCAAAAACGCATACCTAGAAAAAGACAAGAAATATAGATTTGCTTCTCCCTTACTCTTATGTCATGTGCATTCCTTTCACACGCTGATGACGTCACTGAATGTTTAGTCTATAAGATACAAAGTCTATGTTAATAACATATTGTTGCGCGCCACTACGTCAATGACACTAGTTACCACTAGCGCCCTCTAGTATAGTGTAGCAGAACTAGGAGAGTCAAAAACATTCCAGAAATTTCGATGGAAGAACTTTCTGGAACTATCGACACCTAGTCAATCGGGACCGATATGTACTGGAACATTCTAGATGTTTCTACAGTAGAATGTTCTGGAAACTATATGAGGCCCTATATAAGGCCGGTATAGACCAGGACCGAGTCAGTATTGAGTTGGCGATATAAGCGAATACTTCGAAGCGATACAACTGCGAACTAAAGTGATCAGTAGTACACTTGTGTTTTATTATTAGTGTGGTTTTAAGTTGTAATTAGTATTCTGTAATTAAAGTGTCAATTTTGGTAATTCAATCAGCAGGTTTTAACTGTCTCAAACCCCAAGCTCTTACAATATTTTAAAAGTCAGGAATACAATTTATTTTTTTCATCAACATTAAATGAAACGCTCATGAGGAGTGCACTTTCGATATTCCAAACAATTTTTGTCTTCTGATTGTGGTTGGTTATGCAGCTTTTTCCGGTCTGCCTTGTTGTTTATTGCCTGTAAATATATTACAGAGTTCTAATATTGTAATTAGGAGTCTGCTAATAAGCCACACATCACAATAAATCTAAAAGGGTATTTCAACTAGTTATTAATTTATTTATTTTTAGTACACGGTGACTTACAACCACATTTAAGTCATGCTCATGCGGAACTTAAGAGGATTGTGAAGTGCCGATACGCGACGCGAGTAGGTATTTTCAAAAATGCTATCTGTTTCATAACGCACGCTCTGCCTCCCGCCGGGCTCCGGGCGTGAACAACACAAATACAACATATTACACTTATTCTCACGCAAACTACGATACCAGCAGCAGGAGCGTTCATTCATTCATAGCCTATATTTGCGTACATTTACGACAAGTTACATAATGAATTTGTTTGTGTTACTTTGCAATTTTATTATATTGCATAGTCTATGTAGACGTGGGGACTTACTACATAATATATACCTTATAGAAGTGGGCTGTTATTTTTTATGTAAGTATCTACCTATATACGATATGCTCTGCCTCGTTGGTCTAGTGGTTGTAGTAGTGCGACTGCTGATCATGAGGACCCGGTGGCCGGGTCGGGCCAAATAATCAGTTATTGAGTTTTTCCATCAAAAAATTCTCAGTAGCTGCCCGGAGTCGGGAAGTTGGTGGTGTTTCACCACCGTGCCTCGGAAAGCACGTAAAGCCGTTGGTCCTGCGCCTGATCTCTCTCCGGTCGTGTCGGTTTACCGTCCCATCGGGCTATGAAAGTGAGGGAATAGAGAGTGCACCTGTGCTTGCGCATACAATTGGGCACTATAATCCTGTCCTGCGCCGATGGCTAGTCTTCGTTGAGACTGGCAGCCGTGGCCGAAATTCGGTCTGGAGGACATTATTATATACTATGTGAGTGATTATGAGATGAGTATTACATTCATTCAACTAAAATAATTTTATACATTTTAGATAGAAGAGAAAAATTAGAGACAAAACTAAAAACAAATGCAATTTGCTTCGTAAATCGAAAGGACGGGCAACTAACTTCTAAAACCAACAGCTCTGTGCTCAACAGGTAAGTAGGCGTACTTACTTATAATAAATTATACTTACTTTGAACGCGTACCTTGCCACCTTACATACTATTGTATGCATATTGGTTGACTGGTAGGAGATAGACCGAAATTTATTCCACAAAATATAAAAGTATGGGATAGCTGATGTTGATTTGACTTCAAAACGGAGGGGCTTCTAAATTCGGCTGTATGTATATTTGTTTTATTTTTATGTATGTTCACCAATTTCTCCGGACCGATTTTGAATACCTACCTATTCTTTCTTGTTCACAGTTGGTCTCATACAAATTTTATGGAAATCATTTCAACCATTACATATATTATGTTGTAATGAGTTGTATTGAAATCGGTTGTACAAAATTTTTAATTTTAACAGTTGTCCAGTAATAATATTAGTCCGTTAGAAGTAGTTGTTCGTATAACTGTTACTGTGGAATTCCGATGATTCCAAGGAAAATGCTAAAATTTTCGAGATATAAAGATTTGATTAGTAAAATTTGTATACGTGGTATAGCCATGCTGCAGCTATATTAGTAGTATAGTTGTAGCACGAGTGGGTCGGCTCGACCGGGGGACGACTACGCTCTCACAGAAATTTAAACGATGAACCGAATTATGTAGGTAAACTAGCTTTTCACCCACGACTTCGCCCGCGTTAGTTAGACATAAAATATAATTTAAACTCTTATGCTTCTATTTATTTTTCAGTGACTCCGAGATAGACAAATAATTACCAGAGAGTAATGTGCAAGGACGATGTACTTCAGTTGGCGAAGAAATCGTAATCTGACAAAGAGAATCAAAAAGAATACAATAATAATAAGTCATGTAAATATATATACATCACGGTCTTCGATTGTCGAGCTAAATATTGAACCAGAGTTAGTCAAGATTGAGTCAGATAAGTTGTATGGGCGAAGAATTGTAGAAATAAATCATTTAGCAAATAAAAAAAATTTTGTTTGCAATTTCATTAATTAAAATTAAATAAATACCTACAACGATCACTTTTGGGCAGAAAAAATGCAGCCAAGACTTTACTCATTTCATTTTTAATGTTTATACCAGAAATGATTGACCCTCGAGTTCCTAGAGAAATGGCAGTTCGGGAAAAAGTGTAATTAAGTAATATGTAATAATAAACAATAATAATTTCTTCAAGTTGTTACTTTTTATTTATTTGCCTACCTACTTTATTGTAAACTCGAAATATTTTTAATTTAATGTCCTTATTCAATAAAGACTAAATTAATAACTAAATAATTGATAAACACTGAATAATCACAGACATTAACTTTTTCATGAGAGGTATTATCTTTCTAGTTTATGGATATTATTTTCTCCTCTCTAGGTGATAATAACATCGATAACATCTCTAAAAGTTACAGCCTATATAATAATAATAATAATAATAATAAACTTTATTTCTCTCTACAAAATAACATTTTTAAAATATCATTACATTTAAATATTAAGGGTGCGTTTGCAAATCGGGCCAAATTATGCTGTTTTTCGGTACATTTTGTGACAAAACTAAACCAAATCAAATATAACTAATAACTACAACGTATAGAATGGTTCTTTATCTTCAAATGGTGGTAACTTTTTGTTGAAAATAATAGTTTTTTACATTGTAAAAAGGATCTTCCCTAGCCATGTTCTACAAAATTAACGATACCGGCTCATGTTTCGGTACATTTTTTGTTCTATTATCAACATATATTAAGATTTCTAAAAATACTGTAAGTAGGCAGACATATTCAATAAAAAATGCTGGTGATTACTTTTATCAAAATGTCACAAACGGTCGTAAAAAAAAATAAAAACTGATGCTTATTTTTTGACATATTTTGCTGATACGGATGAATCCTAATGGATTGCAATAAGGGTTATTTTATTTTTAGTGCCTGTTTTGATTTGTTGTACAAAAATTTCGATGAAACCACAGTCGGCGCCACATATATATTTATCTATGGTCGGCGCTCGGCCGCTATCGCGGGTGGTCGCTGTATCGCCTGCAGCAGCTGAAAAAGATCGCTGTACAAACACAAAATATTCGAATTTGATACATAGGTACATGACCTGACAAAGTAAAATAATACATAATATAAATATTTTTATAATCGCAAATTCTTATTATAACGTTTTGTTTCTCTAAAAGCAAGTGGGATTTATAATATATAAATCCTATTCGTCTCGGACTTTATGGAGTGATCTGAAAGTATACGGTGAATGATACTAGAACTCCTCGACGAGTTGAACTAGGTGTGCCGAGTTTGGGCTCATTATGTTAGTTATGATGAGACCTTACCTCCGGACTTGATGGAATGACCTGAAGGTATAAGGTCTCGTCATAACTAACAAAACGAGCCCAAACTTGGCATACCTAGTTCTACTCGTCCAGGAGTTCCACTAGCAGTTACCGAAGTACACCTTTAGGTCATTCCAACAAGTCCGGAGGTAAGGTCTCGTCATAACTAACATAATGAGCCCAAACTCGGCACACATGGTACTACTCGTCCCGGACTTCCAGTAGCAGTCACCCAAGTATAACTTCAAGTCACTTCACCAAGTTCGGAGCTGAAGTTATCATAACTAACAAAACCAGCCCAAAGCACACAGCCAACATCTCACTCCCTGTAGAGGGCTTCTAGTGCCTAGCTGTCTCTGGAGCAGCCATTTATATTTCGTATCTAAGTATATTTTTGTAGGTATAAGAAATATGAAAAAAAAAACATCTTTCAAATTATCAAAATGTTTAGACTTGATTGCGATTCCCGCAGCTAACCGTGCGTACACTTGTGTGTGTGACCCGTGTCAATGTAATAGTTCGATTCTATACCTATCAATTTTGTAAACGCGTCCTTAAATAACTTACAAATGCTAGTTGTAGAGACTGGTGACGATACTAGGATTCCCTGTGCTACAGCCACCAGGCCTCCACCACCGGACAATAAACCACGTGTAATGTATATTCTGATGAAGAATGTATTTAAAAGGAAATATATATTAAAAAAAGAGACAAGCAAAAAGGAGTTGAGTGTGTGTACGCGCGTCACGCACACGTGTTGTGTGTGTGTGTGTGTGTGTGTGTGTGTGTGTGTGTGTGTGTATGTCTGTGTGTGTGAGTGTATGTGTGTGGGTGTAAGAGTGTGTTCAAGTGGATCACATTGTTTTGATAAGTGACTCACTTTCATCATAGTCTTTAATCAGTAACCATGTTTTTAAAGTATATTTACAGTATACTCTTGTTAAAGAGTATATAGCTAGTACACGGTTTAACTTATTATATAGTAACGGTCCAATAAAACAAAAAAACCTCTTTGCAAATACTGTTCTAAATCTTTGGTGGACACAGACAATATCTTTTCTCCTTAAGCGTTGTGTCGAAGGATCGTACGAAGTTTTAGAATGTTGTTTTAAGACAATGTACAATATAAAAAGTTGACGAACTGTTAGTACATTCCATTCCTTGTATAAGTCCCTAGACGGATAAAGGAAATGGTGAAACTTTGGAACCTTTAGGATGGCTCTTTGGGCCACCTCCAGAGACCTTAAATAGGATTTAGCTGCACCTCCCAATACAGAAATACAATATGAGAATATTGATTGACAAAGAGCAAAATAGACGCTGCGTATAATTTTGAAGTCAGCTATTTGACGAAGTGTTCTAAAAACGTATATGAGCTTACGTGCACGAGCCGTAAGTTGCTCAATATGAGGCCTAAAAGATAAGTTCTGGTCAATGGTTATGCCCAGATATTTAATTTTGGTAACAGTTTCTAATCTGATACAGCTACATATATTTACTAGATCGCAGGTATGGGCTATGAGTGAAAGGTTTTTATCTAAAGGGAGAGAGACATTACGTATGTCAAATGTAACAAATTTGGTTTTGTCGATATTAATCGTTAGTAGATTCCCATTTAACCACTTAAGAACTCTATTTAATCCAGATTGTGTATAAGCAAAGGTATCTTTCCAATTATCGCCGCTAAAAACTAATGCTGTATCATCCGCAAAGGACAGAATACTCCCACTAGATATCTTCATTGAACACAAATCATTGATGTAAATCAAAAATAAGGTCGGGCCCAATATACTGCCTTGGGGTATGGGTGTTAAAATTGATATGGGTCGGTAATTGGAGACAATGCCTCTGTCACCATTTTTGTAAATTGGGCGAATAATAATTTTCTTAAAGGCACGAGGAAAGATGCCAGTAGAAAGACAGATGTTGCACAGGTATGTTATCGGGGGAACAAGTATATCTTTGTAAGTCACTTGATATGCCGTCCCATCCTGTAGTACAACTATTTTTTAATGACATAATAAGATTATGTACCTCATCGTAATCAGTATCTAGCATAACAAATGATTTGTTCGTAGTTATATCAGGTTTATTGTAATTACTTACTAGGATTTTGTTAGCTAATTTCGCACCGACGTTAATATAATATTTATTAACTTCATTAACAGATTCTATCCGAGAGGAGAGTTTTTCCAGCAAATCGTTTGCCTCTAGTCTTTGCTTATTCAAATGTGTTACACTTTTACTACTTCCCATACCTTTTTACTGTTATTGCCAGCTTTTTTAAGTTCATTGCTTAAATACTGTATTTTAAGTTTTTTTAGAATATCATTACAGTAATTGCGGTATCTACGATATGTTATTCTTAGTGTTTCATTATCACGTGTTAATTTAAGTTTCTAATGTAGCTTATCACGATTTTTCATGCATCAGATGCCAAGAGTTATCCATGGTTTTAATGTGGTTTTACGATGGGACAATCTAATATTTTTAGTGTTGTCTTCCAGTGCTTTTGATAAAGTTTCTACTAAGAAACTTGCTACTTCTTTAGGATTATTATTTACATACATTTGACCGAAATTAACGTCTAATAAAAACTGTTTAAATCCAACATGATCAATTTTTCTTCCTTTGTTGCTTGCTTTTTTTTTGTTTGTTAGCGGGTAGATTTGGAAGCCACGCCGTAGGTTGAGCAAGCGGGAGTTTTGTTAAGGCTAGGTACTTACCGTAGTTTATTAAAGCTAGGTACTTTGACTAGGTAGATAAGGTTATCACGTAATCGGATAATTATCGTTGTCGTATAATTGTAGTACATTATTGTCGAAGAGACGGTTGTTTGAGCGAGGCATTTTTTTGTTGATCGACTGTGGTGTGTACCTTTATTTGTATTATAACTGTATTTAATTTAATAAATAGTAATTTGTAGTTGATTTGATCGTACTAGTGTTTGTTATTTGTTAATTTGATTTGTGTTTTTTTTTTGTGCTAACTTGTATTTAATTTAATAAATAATAATTGTATTTGTGTAATTTCTATTTAACTTGATTTGATAGGAACTGTATTTGTTATTTGTTAATCTTTATATATAAAAATTACGTGTCACGTTGTTTGTCCGCGATGGACTCCTAAACTACTGAACTGATTTCAATGAAATTATGCACACTGTGTGCATTTTGGTCCACCTTGAGAGATAGGATAGTTTTTATCCCGATAAATGACCCTCAAAATATTTTATTACGAATTTAAGGATTTTTATAGGAAGGATTGTCGGAAAGGGCAGAACAACGTCTGCCTGGCGAGCTAGTTTGATTTATATTTGAACCGCGTATTTATTTGTATTTAGTAGTGATGCCATCGCACAAGCTACTGATTCGCTGCTTGAGGACGGAGCTGCGCTGGGTCACCAGCGCTCATGCTTTGATAGGTCGACCGGATAGAGTCTATAACTTGAGGAAGCGGCTCGAGCAGGTCGATACTTGAACGGCTGCAGTGGAAGAGGCTTACGCTGAGCTCGAGGATGCGAATGTGGAAAAGGGAGTCCTGGACTCCTGCCTCGCGGACTACGAGCAGTTCTTTTCGCTCACGGACGAGTTGATCGAGGTTGGGGCCAGGTATGAGGAGGAGGCGCGTGAAGCCCGGATGAGTGGCCTTCCCGAGTACTCTCGGAAGCAGCCTCAGCCGGAGCTGTTGGAGCGACTCCCAACTCTGGACCTGCCAAGGTTCTCCAGGGTCTTTTCCGAATGGCTGACCTTCGTTGGGCTATTTGACAGCCTAGTGGACGCCCGGAGGAACTTGACCCCGAGCCAGAAGATGGCGTACCTCCTGGCCTCATTGGAGGGGGCGGCCCTGGGCGTCGTCGGCCACTTGAGATTGTCGGACGACGCCTACCAGACTGCTCGGGACCTCCTAGCCGGAAGATACGCCAACGTTCGGCGAATTGCGGACGACTATGTTAAGCAGCTTCTAAGCCTCCCGCTACTTAGTGACCGGGCCAGACTACGTCCGGACCTGGTGAATCTAGTCTTGGTGGCCTGTAATGCGTTGAGGCGGCTGTATTACCAGTGGACGAATGGTCCTTCTTGTTGCTCCACATCGTGCTGTCCCGCCTGCCTCTCGACCTTAGGATACATTTTGAGGAGAGATATGGCGGGGACGGAGCCTCCTATATTCCGCCCTTCAATGATCTACTGCGGTTTTTAGAGGAGCAGTGCCGGCAGATTGAGAACGCGGCGGGCACCGTTGACGACTTACGGGTCGTGCCTAGTGAGAGACGGAATCCGCCGAGCAGGTCGTCATCAACCCCCCCGAGGCCGACCGGAGCTCCCGCGGGCGGGCGTCGCTCCCTGCCATCTTACAGTGGCCTAGCGGCCAGGGAGGCGCCCCCCTGCTCTTATTGTCGAGCATCTGATCACAGGGTGACGTCGTACCCGAAATTATTAAGTAAGCCGGTTCCGGCGAGGCGAACTATCACCAAGGAGCGGCGCTGGTGCTACTCGTGTTTGGAAGGGCACCCTATCCGCATTGCCAGGGCAATCACCATGCAGTTTTGTGCCTGGGTGCGAACGGCGTCTCCTCTCGGGGCTCTGCCAGGCCCTCGACCCCCACGGGCGGAGGCGCTCAGCCACGCCCTCTGACGGGCGACGCTCGGCGCCCGCCGGCCAGCCACCGGTCCCCTAGGTTTGAAAGGGGTCTCTCCTCCGACCAGTCGGGGGGTAGTTACCCCAGGGGCGGGGGTGTCGTCGCCCCCCTCAGCGTGTGGAGAGGAGCTTCACAGCTACTCAGCGGCCAGCTAGACCCTTCTCACCCCCGTTAGCTGAGTGGCTGCGACTGGTGTACCACCGTCCCCCCTTTGATGGAGGCAGCCCTAGCTAGCTGCCGCTTTAGCTCCCACCACGGCCGCCTCCGCTGACCCTTTGAGCCGTCAACAGTCCACTTGTCAAACTATTCTGTTCCCGACGGCCTCAGTGAAGGCGTACAACCCGAGTGGCGACTGTTAGCGGTTTGCGCTCTATTGGTCTCGGGTTCACGCGGTGTGGCCTCCACTTGGTGGTGGGAAGATTAGAGCTCCCCTGGAGCGTTGAATCACGCTGCCAAGGAGTATTAGATTTGGTTTTGGTCGAGCACTTAATTAAAGATGCTTTAAATAAAAACTTGGGCGTTGAATCAGAAACATTTTCTTAAACTGAGAACATGTCAAAGGGGAATTGAAAGAAGTATGTTGGGCGTGACGCTAAAAGACCGTAAAAGAGCAGAAGATATTAGATCTACTACAAAGGTCGAAGACATAGTAAAGAAAATTAGACAGTTGAAATGGCGATGGACAGGACACATGACAAGAGACAGCAAGATAAAATGGACTAAAATCATAACGGAATGGCAACCCCGTGATGGCAAAAGAAAAAGAGGCAGACAAGTAAAAAGATGGACAGATGATATCAAGATTATTGGAGGGACAATCTGGTCAAGAAAAGCTAACAACAGAGAAGAATGGAAAAAGCTGGAAGAGGCCTATGTGTCACAGGACACGCTGACTACTGAACTGGGAAATAGACTATTATTAAGTTAAAACAATCACTGTTAAAATAATTTATATTGTTTAGTATCAGCAATTAAGGCTTAATAAAAAAAAATTAAAATTAAAAATGTTTTTGGGTTTTCCGCGAAACGTTTCATATTTGTGGCGGTTGTGATTAAAAATGTGAATTTGATTTTGAATACGTGTACATATGTTTTTGTAAATATATTTGGTCATTATGTTTGCTTTGTTGAAAAGAAAATTGAAATTGAGTAACACTATTTGTGCCGAAGGAAATAAAAATCAATCCTCTCTTTGTTTTCACCTTTTGTTGGCATTGTCGAAGATATTTATTTGAAAAGAAAAATTTTTTTTTGGTTATCTCTTATGTTTGTCGTTTTGCTTAATTGTTTGTTTTGATCTATGCGCATTAAGAAATAAATTTATTACAGTTTGTTTTCAAGTTTTACATAGTAGATTGAGTATTGATGCTTTTGAAACTTGGTTGAAATATAAGCATAGGACTACATATCTAAAAGGCTAGCTAGTTGAGAGATTATCAGATTGAAATCAGCTGCCGCACAATTGAGTAAATGATTATATGGTAGATGGCTTGGTTATGCCTACTGTTTGAAAATTCATACTAAGGACTATCTGTACGTTTCGTTTGGCTCTCCACAGACGCCGCTCATGTGGAACTTGTGGGTGCTCTTTGCACTGAAGCTTAGGTGGCCACGCTGGGCCGCTTCATATCGCGTCGCTGTTTGCAGACCTGATTCGGTCGGATTGCGGAACGAATCATATGGGCACAGATAGGTGTTTGAAAGAGGTCGTCGGACTTCTGTCCAGTAACAGGACTTGTTTAGGTGCTGCGATGTCCAGGAAGGGCATCCAGTTGAGGCTCAACCCTACGGCTTGCCCACATTGGGGCGGTATTTTTAAGGCAGTGGTTAGGGTTGCAAGATCTGATGGGGTGCCTAAGGTGGCCTAGTTTGGTTGTAGATTCGGTCTTGCAACTTGCCGTCGCGACCCTGTCCCGCTGGCCGGTTTGCTCGCGGACATAAATCCTTCTGTCCGAGACGGGGGTTTGTTTAAGCCAAACAATTAACTTTGAAATTTGCATTCACACTCGTTTCCGCCCGCTGACTTGTAAAGGTCACCTTGAGCCCACTCCCTTGCGTCGTCGGGTAGAGGGCGCGAGCGCAGAACATGAGTGCAAGAGAGTTGCTCGAATGTAGTGCTGTCGATAGCACGTTGTGAAGTCGCCCGGGATAACCTCCATTTTTTTAGAGTCGGATTTGTGAGCAAATTGTGCAATGACGAGGAATTGTAGTCTAGAATTAGACGCCGGGTTGACAAATGGTTATGAAGTTAACATTGATTGCGATTAACGTCTGAATTTGTGTGTGGTGCGCGCCTAATTTACCGCGAATTTGGTTGTTCTAATTTGATAGCGTATATAAGTGCCTTTGACAATATTAATTTGCTCGTGCGGCATTTGATATAGTTCGGAGACATTTTCCATTGTCGGTTCAACGCTGAATTTTGTGACACTAGAGAAGGTCGTGTTAAGTTGTAGAAATAATTTGTTGCCACGCGAAGCGGAAGTGACCTTTGATCCAAACATTCGTATTCGTGCGGTGTGACGTTTTTGCTTATAAGTAACGGGATTTAGTTATAGACTCAACTGAACTGAATTAGAATAAGGTTAATAGACTTACGTCGTGAAGAAGAAAGAAAGTGACTGTGGGTGACGCCGCTGGAGATTACCATAATTTGGAGCGGTGCCGAAGTCCGGGCTGCTGCCGACTTCAACGGTCCAGTCAGGTCTATCACAACCCACACCACAAAAACACCACTACACGCAACACATACACACCTCCGGCCTGACCGAGCCCTGAGACAGTCGTCGCTTCAGATACAGGTAAGTACTCTCTATTCGACTAGCCTTCCCCTTAAAGTGTAGTAGGATAGAAAATTTCCACCAGGCTCGAACCCGCGGCCCCGTCCTTAGTTGTTCGTCGAGTCTACAGCTATGGGCCCCTGTGCGAACGACTTTGTAGGGACAGCTAGGGGCGTGTACAGTTAGGTAAAGTAGTTTCATATTTACAGACAATAGTGTGCGACTTCTGTTAACGTAATGAAAAGTTTTAACCTATGTATATATTAGATTCATAAATATGTAGTTGGATTCACTAAATAGAGCATTTTGAATTATTGATTTACACAAAATATCATGAACTTTAGTAATAGTATCGCTAATATTATTTCTTACGGTCTTGTATTTCAGAATTAGATACCCCTAGAAGAGATTGTGGTTCTCAACATTTCAGTTAAGTTTTTGAGTTGTAATTGTCACCCAGTTTATTGCCAGTAATTTTATTTCCACTCGTGAAAAACGCGAAAAAGTGGCACAGTTGTCATTTTACAGACCCATTTTACTGGACAAGAGGCATTCGATCTTAGTGCTCACGGCTGACAACGCATCTATATTTTAATTCGCAAACGAAGATATATGTAGATGTCTATGGGCCACAGCAACCACTTACCATCAGGTGGACTGTGTACTCGTTTGTCACCCTTACTCTATAAAAAAATATTATTCCTAATATATTATAATAATAATCTATTAAGGGTTCCAAAACCTCCTTTATGAGCCACAGTACTCTTATCCCAAATAATTTCGTTTTGCGGAGTACTTCTGCCTTATTACTTTGTTTGGGTATATTGCAGAGTGGGGTTTCGTTTTGTATCAAATTGAGAGGAAGTTTAAACGCGGAGTGTGCAGTTTTACCTTCTTTCAGCAGAGTGGCAGCAATTCCGGACGATGCAACCGCTAAGGCGATATCACGATTGCTTCTCACTTTTTTTCTTCTTATAACGTTCAAATTCTTATTATAACGTTTTGTTTCTCTAAAAGCAAGTGGGATTTATAATATATAAATCCTATTCGTCTCGGACTTTATGGAGTGATCTGAAAGTATACGGTGAATGATACTAGAACTCCTCGACGAGTTGAACTAGGTGTGCCGAGTTTGGGCTCTTTATGTTAGTTATGATGAGACCTTACCTCCGGACTTGATGGAATGACCTGAAGGTATAAGGTCTCGTCATAACTAACAAAACGAGCCCAAACTTGGCATACCTAGTTCTACTCGTCCAGGAGTTCCACTAGCAGTTACCGAAGTACACCTTTAGGTCATTCCAACAAGTCCGGAGGTAAGGTCTCGTCATAACTAACATAATGAGCCCAAACTCGGCACACATGGTACTACTCGTCCCGGACTTCCAGTAGCAGTCACCCAAGTATACCTTCAAGTCACTTCACCAAGTTCGGAGCTGAAGTTATCATAACTAACAAAACCAGCCCAAAGCACACAGCCAACATCTCACTCCCTGTAGAGGGCTTCTAGTGCCTAGCTGTCTCTGGAGCAGCCATTTATATTTCGTATCTAAGTATATTTTTGTAGGTATAAGAAATATGAAAAAAAAAACATCTTTCAAATTATCAAAATGTTTAGACTTGATTGCGATTCCCGCAGCTAACCGTGCGTACACTTGTGTGTGTGACCCGTGTCAATGTAATAGTTCGATTCTATACCTATCAATTTTGTAAACGCGTCCTTAAATAACTTACAAATGCTAGTTGTAGAGACTGGTGACGATACTAGGATTCCCTGTGCTACAGCCACCAGGCCTCCACCACCGGACAATAAACCACGTGTAATGTATATTCTGATGAAGAATGTATTTAAAAGGAAATATATATTAAAAAAAGAGACAAGCAAAAAGGAGTTGAGTGTGTGTACGCGCGTCACGCACACGTGTTGTGTGTGTGTGTGTGTGTGTGTGTGTATGTCTGTGTGTGTGAGTGTATGTGTGTGGGTGTAAGAGTGTGTTCAAGTGGATCACATTTTTTTGATAAGTGACTCACTTTCATCATAGTCTTTAATCAGTAACCATGTTTTTAAAGTATATTTACAGTATACTCTTGTTAAAGAGTATATAGCTATAAATAGTACACGGTTTAACTTATTATATAGTAACGGTCCAATAAAACAAAAAAACCTCTTTGCAAATACTGTTCTAAATCTTTGGTGGACACAGACAATATCTTTTCTCCTTAAGAGTTGTGTCGAAGGATCGTACGAAGTTTTAGAATGTTGTTTTAAGACAATGTACAATATAAAAAGTTGACGAACTGTTAGTACATTCCATTCCTTGTATAAGTCCCTAAACGGATAAAGGAAATGGTGAAACTTTGGAACCTTTAGGATGGCTCTTTGGGCCACCTCCAGAGACCTTAAATAGGATTTAGCTGCACCTCCCAATACAGAAATACAATATGAGAATATTGATTGACAAAGAGCAAAATAGACGCTGCGTATAATTTTGAAGTCAGCTATTTGACGAAGTGTTCTAAAAACGTATATGAGCTTACGTGCACGAGCCGTAAGTTGCTCAATATGAGGCCTAAAAGATAAGTTCTGGTCAATGGTTATGCCCAGATATTTAATTTTGGTAACAGTTTCTAATCTGATACAGCTACATATATTTACTAGATCGCAGGTATGGGCTATGAGTGAAAGGTTTTTATCTAAAGGGAGAGAGACATTACGTATGTCAAATGTAACAAATTTGGTTTTGTCGATATTAATCGTTAGTAGATTCCCATTTAACCACTTAAGAACTCTATTTAATCCAGATTGTGTATAAGCAAAGGTATCTTTCCAATTATCGCCGCTAAAAACTAATGCTGTATCATCCGCGAAGGACAGAATACTCCCACTAGATATCTTCATTGAACACAAATCATTGATGTAAATCAAAAATAAGGTCGGGCCCAATATACTGCCTTGGGGTATGGGTGTTAAAATTGATATGGGTCGGTAATTGGAGACAATGCCTCTGTCACCATTTTTGTAAATTGGGCGAATAATACTTTTCTTAAAGGCACGAGGAAAGATGCCAGTAGAAAGACAGATGTTGCACAGGTATGTTATCGGGGGAACAAGTATATCTTTGTAAGTCACTTGATATGCCGTCCCATCCTGTAGTACAACTATTTTTTAATGACATAATAAGATTATGTACCTCATCGTAATCAGTATCTAGCATAACAAATGATTTGTTCGTAGTTATATCAGGTTTATTGTAATTACTTACTAGGATTTTGTTAGCTAATTTCGCACCGACGTTAATATAATATTTATTAACTTCATTAACAGATTCTATCCGAGAGGAGAGTTTTTCCAGCAAATCGTTTGCCTCTAGTCTTTGCTTATTCAAATGTGTTACACTTTTACTACTTCCCATACCTTTTTACTGTTATTGCCAGCTTTTTTAAGTTCATTGCTTAAATACTGTATTTTAAGTTTTTTTAGAATATCATTACAGTAATTGCGGTATCTACGATATGTTATTCTTAGTGTTTCATTATCACGTGTTAATTTAAGTTTCTAATGTAGCTTATCACGATTTTTCATGCATCAGATGCCAAGAGTTATCCATGGTTTTAATGTGGTTTTACGATGGGACAATCTAATATTTTTAGTGTTGTCTTCCAGTGCTTTTGATAAAGTTTCTACTAAGAAACTTGCTACTTCTTTAGGATTATTATTTACATACATTTGACCGAAATTAACGTCTAATAAAAACTGTTTAAATCCAACATGATCAATTTTTCTTCCTTTGTTGCTTGCTTTTTTTTTTGTTTGTTAGCGGGTAGATTTGGAAGCCACGCCGTAGGTTGAGCAAGCGGGAGTTTTGTTAAGGCTAGGTACTTACCGTAGTTTGTTAAAGCTAGGTACTTTGACTAGGTAGATAAGGTTATCACGTAATCGGATAATTATCGTTGTCGTATAATTGTAGTACATTATTGTCGAAGAGACGGTTGTTTGAGCGAGGCATTTTTTTGTTGATCGACTGTGGTGTGTACCTTTATTTGTATTATAACTGTATTTAATTTAATAAATAGTAATTTGTAGTTGATTTGATCGTACTAGTGTTTGTTATTTGTTAATTTGATTTGTGTTTTTTTTTTGTGCTAACTTGTATTTAATTTAATAAATAATAATTGTATTTGTGTAATTTCTATTTAACTTGATTTGATAGGAACTGTATTTGTTATTTGTTAATCTTTATATATAAAAATTACGTGTCACGTTGTTTGTCCGCGATGGACTCCTAAACTACTGAACTGATTTCAATGAAATTATGCACACTGTGTGCATTTTGGTCCACCTTGAGAGATAGGATAGTTTTTATCCCGATAAATGACCCTCAAAATATTTTATTACGAATTTAAGGATTTTTATAGGAAGGATTGTCGGAAAGGGCAGAACAACGTCTGCCTGGCGAGCTAGTTTGATTTATATTTGAACCGCGTATTTATTTGTATTTAGTAGTGATGCCATCGCACAAGCTACTAATTCGTTGCTTGAGGACGGAGCTGCGCTGGGTCACCAGCGCTCATGCTTTAATAGGTCGACCGGATAGGGTCTATAACTTGAGGAAGCGGCTCGAGCAGGTCGATACTTGAACGGCTGCAGTGGAAGAGGCTTACGCTGAGCTCGAGGATTCGAATGTGGAAAAGGGAGTCCTGGACTCCTGCCTCACGGACTACGAGCAGTTCTTTTCGCTCACGGACGAGTTGATCGAGGTTGGGGCCAGGTATGAGGAGGAGGCGCGTGAAGCCCGGATGAGTGGCCTTCCCGAGTACTCTCGGAAGCAGCCTCAGCCGGAGCTGTTGGAGCGACTCCCAACTCTGGACCTGCCAAGGTTCTCCAGGGTCTTTTCCGAATGGCTGACCTTCGTTGGGCTATTTGACAGCCTAGTGGACGCCCAGAGGAACTTGACCCCGAGCCAGAAGATGGCGTACCTCCTGGCCTCATTGGAGGGGGCGGCCCTGGGCGTCGTCGGCCACTTGAGATTGTCGGACGACGCCTACCAGACTGCTCGGGACCTCCTAGCCGGAAGATACGCCAACGTTCGGCGAATTGCGGACGACTATGTTAAGCAGCTTCTAAGCCTCCCGCTACTTAGTGACCGGGCCAGACTACGTCCGGACCTGGTGAATCTAGTCTTGGTGGCCTGTAATGCGTTGAGGCGGCTGTATTACCAGTGGACGAATGGTCCTTCTTGTTGCTCCACATCGTGCTGTCCCGCCTGCCTCTCGACCTTAGGATACATTTTGAGGAGAGATATGGCGGGGACGGAGCCTCCTATATTCCGCCCTTCAATGATCTACTGCGGTTTTTAGAGGAGCAGTGCCGGCAGATTGAGAACGCGGCGGGCACCGTTGACGACTTACGGGTCGTGCCTAGTGAGAGACGGAATCCGCCGAGCAGGTCGTCATCAACCCCCCCGAGGCCGACCGGAGCTCCCGCGGGCGGGCGTCGCTCCCTGCCATCTTACAGTGGCCTAGCGGCCAGGGAGGCGCCCCCCTGCTCTTATTGTCGAGCATCTGATCACCGGGTGACGTCGTGCCCGAAATTATTAAGTAAGCCGGTTCCGGCGAGGCGAACTATCACCAAGGAGCGGCGCTGGTGCTACTCGTGTTTGGAAGGGCACCCTATCCGCATTGCCAGGGCAATCACCATGCAGTTTTGTGCCTGGGTGCGAACGGCGTCTCCTCTCGGGGCTCTGCCAGGCCCTCGACCCCCACGGGCGGAGGCGCTCAGCCACGCCCTCTGACGGGCGACGCTCGGCGCCCGCCGGCCAGCCACCGGTCCCCTAGGTTTAAAAGGGGTCCCTCCTCCGACCAGTCGGGGGGTAGTTACCCCAGGGGCGGGGGTGTCGTCGCCCCCCTCAGCGTGTGGAGAGGAGCTTCACAGCTACTCAGCGGCCAGCTACACCCTTCTCACCCCCGTTAGCTGAGTGGCTGCGACTGGTGTACCACCGTCCCCCCTTTGATGGAGGCAGCCCTAGCTAGCTGCCGCTTTAGCTCCCACCACGGCCGCCTCCGCTGAGCCTTTGAGCCGTCAACAGTCCACTTGTCACACTATTCTGTTCCCGACGGCCTCAGTGAAGGCGTACAACCCGAGTGGCGACTGTTAGCGGTTTGCGCTCTATTCGTCTCGGGTTCACGCGGTGTGGCCTCCACTTGGTGGTGGGAAGATTAGAGCTCCCCTGGAGCGTTGAATCACGCTGCCAAGGAGTATTAGATTTGGTTTTGGTCGAGCACTTAATTAAAGATGCTTTAAATAAAAACTTGGGCGTTGAATCAGAAACATTTTCTTAAACTGAGAACATGTCAAAGGGGAATTGAAAGAAGTATGTTGGGCGTGACGCTAAAAGACCGTAAAAGAGCAGAAGATATTAGATCTACTACAAAGGTCGAAGACATAGTAAAGAAAATTAGACAGTTGAAATGGCGATGGACAGGACACATGACAAGAGACAGCAAGATAAAATGGACTAAAATCATAACGGAATGGCAACCCCGTGATGGCAAAAGAAAAAGAGGCAGACAAGTAAAAAGATGGACAGATGATATCAAGATTATTGGAGGGACAATCTGGTCAAGAAAAGCTAACAACAGAGAAGAATGGAAAAAGCTGGAAGAGGCCTATGTGTCACAGGACACGCTGACTACTGAACTGGGAAATAGACTATTATTAAGTTAAAACAATCACTGTTAAAATAATTTATATTGTTTAGTATCAGCAATTAAGGCTTAATAAAAAAAAATTAAAATTAAAAATGTTTTTGGGTTTTCCGCGAAACGTTTCATATTTGTGGCGGTTGTGATTAAAAATGTGAATTTGATTTTGAATACGTGTACATATGTTTTTGTAAATATATTTGGTCATTATGTTTGCTTTGTTGAAAAGAAAATTGAAATTGAGTAACACTATTTGTGCCGAAGGAAATAAAAATCAATCCTCTCTTTGTTTTCACCTTTTGTTGGCATTGTCGAAGATATTTATTTGAAAAGAAAAATTTTTTTTTGGTTATCTCTTATGTTTGTCGTTTTGCTTAATTGTTTGTTTTGATCTATGCGCATTAAGAAATAAATTTATTACAGTTTGTTTTAAAACGTTTATTGTATAATTGGAAGAAAATAAATAAATTATAATGATATTATTCGTGTTACAAAAATGTATCGTAAACGAAAATTATGAAAATTTCCTAATGGAATCTTTTAATGAGGGCTAATAATCTTAAACTCACCAGATGTCGCTAGTTGTGACTGAGGTAAAGTTTTTGTTACACAGTGTCAGTTAATTGAGAAATTAGTTTTAAATAATAGTTTATCATTATCTAGAGTATTAAATTAATACACAACACAATGCGTCAGTGGTTTGATTTTTAATTTTTTGCACATTATAACTCTTTTTTTTAAGTCGTCTTTTAGTTATATTTATAGTTTGGTTTATTAATTTCTAATGTAATCAATATAATATATAACTAATAATACAGAAAGAAACCTTAAAGAGTACATTTTCCTAAGAAATTATCGTTCCCGCTATGAAATCTGTCAAATATTTTACCTCACTCTAAAGTAGCGCCGCCCTGGTGGCAGAAAAAGTCGTGGATGCCTCATTGTTATATGATGCTTGTTGTTGTCAGGCTGGTGCAACTTCCATAGTAAAAATTATATGTACTACAGGGGTCAAATTTTAATGACGGTTACTCTTCTTTCTGCTTTTCGTGATATGTCTATTAACGACATTGTCAAATGAAATAGGTTCAAATGTCAAATCAAACAATTATATTTGTATATATGTTATTAATTAAGATTGCTTTTAATTTTGCTATAGGAGCCGTTGTTCATTTACAGAATTGTTAAGAAGAAGCGGAAGAAATGATAACAAGAAAAGGCTATTCGTAGCAATATTTCCCATGGATGATGAAAGGTATGTGGTGATTTCAACTTTAATAGTAATATGATATTCAACGCGAGTATATTTTTGGACTAGCCATCTATGTTGGACAGGTTTTTATAGTGTACGATTGTATGCACATCTTTTTGCATGCATCAGATTGCATACATATGCAATCTGATAGTTCGATGGTTTGGCAATCCGAAACGAACTATACTTAGAAACTACACAGTCAATTCTGACTGCTAACATTCTATTTGTTCAAAAATAATGTGATTTTATTTATATTATTTTTTCAGATACAAGCAATGGGTGAAATAGCTGGCACATGCACCAATTGAAAATATTCACATGTTAAGACATATTTGTGACAAACATTGCATATGAACCCAACTAAAACGAACTGTTATTTCTTCAGTGGACTTAATTTAAACTTCCACAATTATGTGTATATTAATTAGGTTTCATTTACATGTAGCAAAAGATAATATCCTTCTAAAGTCACATTTTGGCAAGAATTAGATTATATAACTAAATCATTATTTTATTCATCTACAAACATTAGCTATAATGAGTACTTATTTTGAAAGCGACAATTAGTAAACGATTACTGCGAATAGTATGTACATAGGCGCCTCTGTGAAGAAGCCTAGCGATTTGTACATAGTATTTGTTACACATAAAAGCAATTTAATCCAATCAGTATTAAAAATCCAATATTTTTACCCTTAAAAAAAATAACGTTGAAAACAAGCATCCAGACGCAGACTTTTTATTTTACAGCATAGCAACAATTGTTCAGTGCGGGAAGGAAGCCTCGGTCCTGCAGTGCCGCAGCCAAACGCTTAGCCACTGCGCTACGGAGTCGTCATTTATTTTTTACTTAATTAATTACTAGTATAAAAATGCGTTTTTTATTTTATATTTTCTTTATACATATTTTTGTACCTAATTGTAAAGATATAATTACAAATTCCTGTGTTTAAAATACATTGATTTCTTATCCTCATCGGCATTTTTACTCAATCCACACGTTAAAAATTTTATTTCTCATTAATAATTCAGTATAGAGATCTAACTTTTCTTATGTAAAAATATCGATAAACAATATATCGATAAAGGTTATATCGATAAAATTATTCGAGGATAGACATTCAGCACTTGTTGACACATTCGTCAATGTTGTCAGCACTGTTTCTCAAAACTAAATGTCATATTTGGTTGTTGTTGTTCTTCGCAAGACAGCTGATTAAATTAAACAATAAGTTGAAGTTGAACAGCAACACATAATGTTCAAATACTTCAAGTATTCAGTTAAAATAACTCCTATGATATCACGGAATAGCAGTACTAAAAATTCCAGCAAAGATGGCTTAAATTATTGCGCTAATATAGTTAGGTAAGTTTGTATTGCTACGGTCGTTAATTTTGTGACAAACATTTATTAGTACTATCAACTTCTTAAGACTTTCTCTGGTACTTTGCTCTATTGTTACAGATAGACAGCACGACTACGAAAATTTCCTAGCAACCCTTCTTATGACGAAAGCTATTCGTTCTCCAGCTCTAGTTGTGAGGGCATTCAATGTAGAAGTAGCAAGAGTGCAAGATCAAACTAGTGATTTGCAAACGGCTGCTTTTAGAGTACAATTTTGGCTTGACACCCTTAATTATATATATAAGAAGGATCAATCTATAAGCAAAATTCCTGCTAACCCTATTGCGAAGGAACTGTTTAAGGTAACATAATTTTATTTATTGTACATACAAAATTGTATACAATAATAATCACAAATGTTTTCTCTTAGGATCTTCTAGGAATTTAGGACTTACCTTGAAATAATAAGGTTCACAGAAATGGAGAAATAGAAACAGAAACTTTTCTATTCAATATAGATTATAAATAATTCTTATAAAATTTATTATTATTGTCACCCTTTTGTTTAATTATCACTGATTCGGAAAAAAACTCTATCCTGGGAAGAACCAGCAAGAAACCCAGTAGGACTAAAAATAAATAACATATTACCATCATGTATGTTACACAATTAACAACAAATTAGAAATAGCTTGTCAGCGATCACCTCATTCTCAGAGTTTTTTTTTTTTTTTTTTATAGGATAGGGGTGACAAACGAGCACACAGTCCACCTGATGGTAAGTGGTTGCTGCGGCCCATAGACATCTACATCTATCCTCGTTTGCAAATCAAAATGCAGACGCGTTGTCACCCGTGAGGACTAAGATGGAATGCCTCATTTCCAGTAAAAAGGGCCTCCGGCCACCTGCACTAACCAAACGAAACGCAGAGGTAAACCTCTACTTTACGCTGGTATTCTGTGAGGTCGTGGTACCACCCCGGTTCGAGCCGGCCCATCCGTGCGACAGCAAAAGCCGCGTGGCTCTACCACTGTTAAAATTTTGTTGTTCTCAGAGTTTATTATCATCTATAAATTCCTTAATATTATAATAACCCTTTTTATACAAACATTGTTTCATAAAGTTTTTGAACTTTGAGAAGGTCAAATTTCATATATTTGCTGGGACTTTGTTGTAAAAGCATATTATACATCGCCCCAACTTAAACATTAAGTTATAAGCTTTTACCCAATGTTCAGTAATACATAAAATATGAATATTGTTGCTATTTAAGAACAATTCAATTCTAGCTCTTTGCCTATCATGCCTTGTATATTTTGATGCAACAATTTTTATTATGAAATGTCAAAGTAAAATTATTATTACATAACAAATTATTAATATATACATATCAATGGATAATTTCCTACTATCGTTACAAAACACTTTAACGGAACTATCTTCTTTTAAAAATACTTTCCTGATGGGAGATTTAAATATTAACATTGCTGAGCTTAATTCGCTGTCATCTAATTACTTAGAAGTTCTGGCTTTCTATGGAATGATACCGGCATATTTTCACCCCACTAGGGGTAATAGCTGCCTTGACCATGTAATTCTAAAGACGAAATATCCCACATATACTTTTATTTTATTAACTTCCATTACTGACCACGAACCGGTTCTTTTCTGCATTAAATCCTTAAAACAAAATATTAACAATAAAAATAATTTCATTAATAAATTAAATTTCGATAACCTATATGAAGATTGTAAAAACCTAAATTTTAATGAGATATATAATAATGAACTTAATCCAAATGAATCTATACTCTTTATTATTGAACACATACAAAAAATAATTGTTAATAATTCAATTAAAATTAGAATATCCCGAAGCAAAATCACAATAAAACCCTGGATAACTGTTGGTTTATTAAGATGTATAAGAACCAGAGATAGAATGCATTATAAATTAAATAAAGATCCTCAAAATGAAATTTTAAAATGTACTTATAAGCGATACAGAAATTTTTGTAATGATATATTAAAAAAACAAAAGAATCATTATGAAAGAAATGAATTGAAAGCTGCTGGAAATGATAATAAAAAAATTTGGAATGTTGTTAAAAATATAAATAACTTAAATAAAACAAAAGAGCTACCAGCTGAACTTCTCAAGATTGAAAATAACCCGCTTAGTTCCGTCAACTTTATAAACACTTTTTTTGCAAATATAGGCTCTAACTTGTCAAATAAACTTAAAACAGATCTTCCGCCTCTTCCTACCACTGTAAATCCTGTAACAGTCAAAAGTAAGTCTTTTGTCCTACTTAAAACAAGTGAAGAAGAACTCGAACGTCTCATTTTTAATCTTAAGACTGATTGTGGTGCTGGCTGGGATGGTATTACGCCAAAAATTTTAAAATGTCTTAAAGAATTTATAATCCCCCCACTTAATCATAGCTTTAATAGGTGTCTAGAAGAAGGTATTTTTCCAACAGTTTTAAAAAGGTCCATCACAATACCAGTTTTTAAAAACGGAAAGCGTGACATCATCACTAACTATCGTCCAATATCGTTACTCCCGTCTATGTCTAAGCTCCTTGAAAGAATAATAAACACTAGACTTATAAAATATTTAGAAGATAATGAAATTCTCTCAAATGGTCAATTCGGTTTTCGAAAGAGTAAATCAACTACGGACGCTATACATATTTTTACAGAATTTATTGTGCAAAAATTAGATTCCAATAAAAAATGTATCACAATCTTTATTGATCTGCAAAAAGCTTTTGACACTATTTCATCTTCTAAACTGATCGAGAAACTTGAAAAAATGGGTATTAGAAATGTACAATTACAACTTTTTAGAGATTACCTACAAAATCGCTCACAACGTGTTAGGATAGGAGAGATTTTTAGTGATGAAAGACCAATCAATTACGGAGTACCACAAGGAAGTATTCTCGGTCCAACTCTCTTCCTTTGCTACATAAACGATCTTTGTCAATTAAACATCCCAAATTGTAAAATAATCTCATATGCTGACGACACAACCCTCTCGTTCTACGGTGACTCTTGGGAAGAAGTTTTCAAAATTGCACAGGATGGTTTCAATATAGTGTGTCACTGGCTTGCTCTAAATAGTCTCACTTTAAATACCGATAAAACCAAATATGTAATGTTTTCCATCCGAAATTCAACCTGTATTACAAATAAATTTAAAATCATAGCACATTCATGTAATATGACCTCTATTTCAAATTGTAAATGTCCTGATATTGAAAATACAAATAACATAAAGTACCTCGGCATAATAATAGACAAGAATCTAACTTTCAAAGAACATATAAACTATTTAGTTCAAAAAATTAGAAAGCTTATCTACATATTTAAAAACTTAAGACATATCGCAAATTGGAATTTAATTAAAACTGTATATGAATCGTTAGGTAAATCTATCCTGTCCTATGGCATTTCTGTATGGGGAGGCTCTAGTAAAACATTAATGATGGAAGTTGAAAAGGTACAAAGGATGATATTAAAAATTGCCTTGAAAAAACCTAGGACGTATCCGACTACGAACTTATACGCAGAAGCCAATGTGTTAACGGTTCGAAAAATTTACATATTATCAATAATCTTAAAAAAACATAGTTGTATTGATTTGTTGGATAATATAAGGAACTCTGGTACGAGGAGAGATTATGAAGTCTGTGAAATTATTCCGGTAAAAACATTTTTTGCTCAAAAGTTTTTCAGTTTTAGAGGTAGTCGATTATATAACAAAGCAAACAAATTACACCGTATCATTAACCTAACTAAATTTGAATGTAAAAGGATAATTTCAAATTGGCTGCTTAAACTTGATTATGAAAAAACAGAACAATTACTGCAAATTGCATCTTAACATACCACGTACGAGTTAACCCACACATACACACATACACACACACATAAACGCACACACACACACACACACACACACACACACACACACACACACACACACACACACACACACACACACACACACACAAACAATAAGATTAACTGCTTGCGCGTATGCTCTCTCGCAAACGGAAAAAAGTCTCTGCTATATACATATAATAAAAAAATGAAAACATCTAGTTGATCATTCTAAATGGGGAGCCGGGAGATCCATAGCACAGGGTATCCTAGTTTGGACTCCCGTCTCCCACAAATTTATGTACCTCTTTGTTTTGTTTATAAAAAATATATATGTTTTTAAAAGATAAAATATGTAATTGTACAATTTGTGGGAGAAAATAATAAAGGTTTATTTTATTTTATTTTTTTTATTTTTAATGGTCTAGAAGACAAACGTGCCAAATTTTTTTGTGGTTTACACTTTTTAATGCCTAACATTCTAAATGAATAGGCCACATCTTCTGAATTTATTGCAAAGCCACAATTCCATCTCTTTCGGTGTATACCGAACCTGTACATTTGTAATAAGAAACATGAGGCACGAGACAAAAGAATCAAAGTCATTTATCTATCCATGATAGAAATTACAAAATGTATTAAGTAGCTTTAAACCACTTTATCTATGAGTATTGCAATTCACACAAACTATTTTATAATGACAGGCAACTGACACCTAAAACCTAAAATTGGTACCTAATTTACATGACAATTTAGGTGGAATGTTATAAAAATAAATATATTTATTTAATAAATTTTATTTTAATTTCTAATAATTACATAATAATTCAAAATCATATTATGCTATATGCAAATGCACTAAGTAAACTACTGAATAACAAAATAATGATCAAAAGTATTAAGTGAATGTATTTTTCATATTACTGAGTATTTCCAAGTACTATATAATAGCAAAAGTATAAGATATGTTCACTGCTCAGCTTTACATATTAACGGGTCAAACTTTAAAAATTATTTAAACCGCTCTCCTGGAAAATACAATCACTGTAATGAATATATTTGTCTTCTAGACTATCGATATCTTATTTTATTTTCCTGTGGCCAACCTAGTACCTGGAACCTGGTATGGAGAGCTGATACTCACTCTGGTGTTTAATTAAGGAATCAAAGCACTCCTCATTATATTTACATGACTTTACCGGATCATTCATGGTCAATATGTGTTGTTTTATCTCATAAGTTACATATACTATTTTGGTCTCATAACAGTTATTCATATTTTCCACCTTAACCGAATATAATTCTTTATTAATTAATTCTCACTTTCCTTACATACATTTATACAATTCTTAGTAAGCCTTAATTTTAGTTTTAATTAACTTTTGTACTTTTCTAACATATTTATTAATTATTTAAACGGTTCGATCTTTCGAATTCTTATGTGGTAGAGCCATGCTGCAGTTATATTAGTAGTATAGTTATAGCACGAATGGGACGGCTTGACTGGGGAAGTACCACGCTCTCACACAATATCAGTGTCAAATAGCAGCTTAACACGGCTGTGTTTCGTTTGGTGAGTGTAAAGAACCGGAGATCCTTTTTACTGGAAATGAGGCATTCCATCTTAGTCCTCACGGGTGACAACCCATCTGCATTTTAATTCGCAATCGAGGATAAATGTAGATTAAATTATATTTTACATGATAGAGCCATGCTGCAACTATATTAGTAGTATAGTTGTAGCACGAATGGGTCGGCTCGACCGGGGAAGAACCACGCTCTCACAGAATACCAGCGTAAAATAGCATCTTAACACTGCTGTGTTTCATTCATCAGCAGTGAAGGACCACGTCTCAGATCCGTAAGTCATCACTCGCAACACGCACTGGCTGTACAGTTTCGTTTTCAGGTTTTGAGGTATGTCTAACGAGAAGATGTGTCGTAGTTTCCCGAACGCTGCCCAGCCGTGTTGAATCCGTCGATTGACCTCTCGGTCGAAGTTCATTCATCATCATTACAGCCCTTCACAAGTCCACTGCTGAACATAGGCCTCCCCCAAAGAATGCCACAAAGCACGGTCCTGAGCCACCTGCATCCATCGACTTCCTGCATGTCTTACCAGGTCGTCACTCCATCTCGTGGGGGGACGCCCTACACTTCGCCTACCGGTACGAGGCTGCCACTCGAGAACCTTTCTTCCCCATCGGTTGTCGGTTCTTCGAGCTATATGGCCGGCCCACTGCGACTTCAGCTTACTAATCCGTTGGGCTATGTCGGTTACTCTGGTTCTACTGCGGATATCCTTATTCCTAAGTTTATCACGCAGAGAAACTCCGAGCATAGCCCTCTCCATAGCTCGCTGAGCGACCTTGAGCTTCCTCATACGGCCAGCTGTGAAGGACCACGTCTCAGTTCCGTAAGTCATCACTGGCAACACGCACTGGTTGTACAATTTCGTTTTAAGATTTTGAGGTATGTCTAACGAGAAGATGTGTCGTAGCTTCCCGAATGCTGCCCAGCCGAGTTGAATCCGTCGATTGACCTCTCGGTCGAAGTTGGACTTACCTAGTCGGACTATTTGTCCCAGGTAAACATACTCTGTTACTGATTACTGATGTTAATACCGCATCCTTTCCAGTCCAGTAGCTTGAAAACGTCTTCCAAACTTCCAATGTAGCGGTGAAGAGTTTCGGGGATATAACGTCACCCTGTCATACACCTCTCTGCAGTTGGATAGGTTTCGTACTCTGATCCTGTACTCGGATAGCCATCGTAGCTCTACTGTACAAACACTACAGCACTTCGATATACCGACAGTCAACTTGGCACCGCTGAAGGGACTGCAGCACCGCCCAAATTTCGACGGAATGAAAGGCTTTCTCATAGTCCACATACGCCAGACATAGTGGCAAATTATACTCCTCGGACTTCTGTACAATTTGCCGAAGGGTGTGTATGTGGTCCATGGTACTAAAGCCTTTTCGGAACCCGGCTTGTTCGGGAGGCTGAAAGTCGTCAAGACGATTCCTAATGACTCTCGAAAACAGCAAGTAGACGCGGCTCAGAAGGGAAATCGGTCAGTAGTTCTTCAAGAGAGCCTTGTCGCCTTTCTTGAAGAACAAGACCACTGCACTTCTGCTCCACGCTTCCTAGTGCCACCATGGAGGACGGAATTAAAGAGCTTCTGAAGGACTTCAAGTACCGGTTTTCCACCCGCTTTCAGAAGCTCCGCTGTAATTCCATCCTCGCCCGGGGACTTGCCGTTTTTAAGGTGCTGGAGAGCCATTCTTATCTCGCTCAGACTGACGTACTGGATATCTTCGGAATAGTGTCGGATAAGACTCGCTCTTGGATCGTTACTCACACTTGCGTGTGGCTCCAACGATGACGTGTACAGCTGTCCATAGAACCTCTCAATCTCACTCAAAATCTCAGGTGTCCCGGAAACGATGCTGCCACATTCGGTCTTCAGCTTTGACAGTTGGCTCTTTCTGGCAGACAGATCCTTGGTAAAGACTTTGGAACCTTGGTTCCGCTCGATTGCTTCTTCAATACAAGCTGTATTGAAGTTGCGTAAGTCCCGCCGCATGCATTTAGAGATCTGTCTGTTCAGTTGCCTGTATGTTGTCAAATCTGTTGAAGAATGTAGCTTCATCTCCCGTCTAACAGCCATGAGATTAAGAGTGTGATCGGAGAGTTTTTGTGTTCTTCTGCGGCGGATCTTGCAGAACTTAGCTCCGACCGCATGGACAGTTTCCACGAGCTTGTCGTTCATATCGTCCACTTCATTGCAGTCTTCTAGGCACTGAAAACGGTTTCGTAGCTCGAGCTGAGAGGTTTCGGGACTCTGGAACAGAGCACGAGGGGGCGGAGCGTTGACTTCATTAGACGAGACCTCTCCAACTTAACGTTTAGGTTCAGTGTGCCTCTAACCATTCGGTGATTGCTACCAGTTTTCACCCTCGCGATCACGGAGACATCACTGAACAGTTGTCGTTTGGTCGTCATAATGAAGTCAATCTCATTTTTTGTCGAACCGTCAGGGCTCGACCAGATCCACTTCCTGTGGGGCCGCTTCTGGAAGAAAGAGTTCATCATAAAGAGTCCCTCTTTCTCCATGAAGTCGGCCAGCTGCTGGCGCCTTGGGTTCCGTTGCCCTATTCCAAATTACCCTACTTTCAACTCACCGTTCTCTCTTGTGCCTAGTTTTGCATTGAAGTCTCCCATTAACACTGTATAGTGGGTTTTGGAGGAATGCATGGCTCTAGAGATATCCTCATACATTTCCTCCACCTCCTCATCGGGATGTGCCGAGGTTGGTGCGTAAACCTTTATGACCTTCAGCGAATACCGTTTGGTGATTCTGAGTATAAGGTACGCAAACCTCGTCGACACACTCCCAATCTATACAACGTTGTTAACGAGAGACTTATAGACGATAAATCCAACACCTCCTTGGGACAGATGGTCGCCCTCCCGGTGATAGAGCAAGTTGCCGGATTCGAGGATTACCGTGTCCTCCCCCTCTCTTCGAACCTCGGATAATCCTATAATATGCCAGCGTAACTTGTCTATCTCTTCTTCCAGCCCCACGATCTTCTCGTCAGTCCTCAGGGTGCGTGCGTTGTATGTTGCCAGGTCGAGTCGTCTTAGGTGGCAACCGAACCTCCACCGGAGATTCTTAGCACCCCCTGCCCCGCCGTTACCATGCTCGCCACCGTAGCCAGGAATAGCGGGGCAGCCGGGGACTGGGCCGTCTTTTTGTAACTTTTGTCATGGGGGGTATTTGCCATAGTCATCACGCTTGGCGAGCGGGTTGGCAACCGCAGTTTTTTTTATTATAATTTTCTGTTATCAGGAAGATGCTGCTGCCCATCTCCTGCCTGTTTCCCTTTGTCGCCTTTTACGACACCCACGGGAAGATATGGGGTAGTGGATATTCTTAATCGCCACTACACGGCTATTTTACGCTGGTATTCTGTGAGAGCGTGGTCGTTCCCCGATCGAACCGACCTATTCGTGCTGCAACTATACAATTAATATAGCTGCAGCATGGCTCTACCACGTATAATATACATACAAATACCTATAATAAATATATATATATATATCTATACAAATAAATAAAATTGAAGTGTCTGTATGTAATTTCAAAATAACAGTCTTTAACTAAATGCATATGAAACATAGTGTATAGACATCTACATCTATCTTCGTTTGCGAATCAAAATGCAGATGCGTTGTCACCCGTGAGGACTAAGATGGAATGCCTCATTTCCAGCAAAAAGGGCCTCCGGCCACCTGCACTCACTAAGCGAAACGCAGAGGTAAACCTCTACTTCACGCTGGTATTCTGTGAGGACGTGGTACCACCCCGGTTCGAGCCGGCCCATCCTTGCGACAGCAAAAGCTGCCGCGTGGCTCTACCACTGTTAGAAATATACTATATACGGTACTTATAACAAAAACACATTTTTTTAAATTTTTGTCTGTCTGTTTGTTCCGGCTAATCTTCGAAACGGCTGGACCGATTTTGACGGGACTTTCACTGGCAGATACCTAATATTATAAGGAGTAACTCAGGCTATTTTAATTTTAGAAAAGGAATTAGGATACCGCGTAAAAAAAATTAAAGCCCATAAAATCCAATCGTAATAAATTTCACGCGAGCAAATTCGAAGGGGAACAGCTAGTCATACATAAAAGTCATCTAATCACTTTACAATACAACACTTAATAACAACAGTAATTGTAATTTCAGGTATGTAAAAGTTACAATCTGCCAAGGAGGCATTTAGAGAAACTGGTGTCATCTAGAAGTAACTTATTAAAATCAAAGTATTTTAAAACATTAGAAGATATAGAAAAATACGCTGATGACACAGTTTCCTCAGTCTATTACTTGTTACTGAGTGTTGCTGGCATAACAGATATACATGCAGACCATGCTGCCTCTCATTTAGGAAAATCTCAAGGGCTAACTAATATTTTAAGGTATGTAAAAGAATCACTATTTGATCTCTCTTTAATATTAATCCATAAATGATTTGCCTAGTATTATTTTAACCGACTTCAAAATAAGAGTTAAATTCAAGGGTATTTTTAATGTATATCATATATCCAAAAAATATACAATGCTATAGTATATATAAAAAAATATTGTAGAATTATGTCAGATTAAAAGACTAATAAGTGTAATAACATTACAAGTGTATGTATTTAAAAACCATTTTTAAATTAGGCTAGTAACCTGCTATATAAATTTTCTTGATTAGTTCCTTTTCTTGAATTATATTCTATATTAGTTTATCACTGAAAACTGTGTTTATTTGTAACATTATGGTCAAGATCTTATTCTAAAGAACATTTTGATGTATACCAAAAGTAGAAATATGTTTAAAAATTAAATACTCTTAATAAATGAGAGCTTTTAAATCTCGCTCTTCAAACACACAGAGACTATATTTTTAAAATATATATTTTTTTACTTCTATCACTTTACAATAATTCTAGAAAAGGTTAATAAATATATTATATATTTATTCCCAGCCAATAAATGGGAATTAAAGAGGTACTGCATGTAGTTCTATGCCTCCCCTTCCACTTTAGTACCATGGATGCATGTTGGCAGATAGACAGTTACATAAACATTCACATGATCTGCCAAAGTTTTACTTTGGGATTGGATTTGATCCCGATTGGCCCAAGCACCCGGATGATAGCCCCCACAACTGTGCTCCCCTCTGTGTACTCATAGAAACTGGGCATAAGCAGTCCATTGATATGCAGCATAAAGAAACAAAGATAGTCAAGTTCCGAAGAGCATCCTTCGACAGCAACTCAGAGAGTTTATCATCCAGCTGATCAGACTACTGGATAAGCTGTAAGTTGAAAACACCTAAAACACTAGCTTGCCAAACTTTGTCAAAAACTTCTTTGAGACATCAAGACAAACAGCAATTGCTTCCCATAAGACATGGCATACGCTACAAGGTCCGCGATTATAGGAAACCCATACTGTTGGTCAATGAAGAGGTCATTCTGCACTAGGCAGACCATGAGTTAAGCGTTAAATACATGCTCTATAATTTTGCAGAGTATGGAGCCAATAGAAATTGTGCACTATTTGATAGGGTCAGCACAGCTTTTTGGGCACAGGCTGCTCATTGGCTAGCTTCCAGAATTTGGGCACTATTTAGTCCAGTTCAGTCTAGTTGCGGGGTCTAGATGGTTGTAAGAAATTCCTTGTTAGTGATGCGGATCTCCGATATAGTTGTTAGTACTCCGATGAGTTAGTTGAGGTGGTTCGTTGTTGCCATTGTCTAAATGTGAATCACAAGCAAAGAGAGGCGTGAACAAGTCCATTTTCGCTTTTTAACAGCAGAGGCAGTGTAGGCCGACAGATGTTTGTCTCGACCACTTTGGCGAGAGACCAAAAAGCTCTAAGCCTATACTGTTAATGCAGTCTAAATTGGGTATCAATAACTCTTTTTTGTAGGACTTGACTGATATCCGGGGAATTCCAGAGCATCTATCTTGCGGCCTTAGGCGTCAACTCAGGATAGATACGCCAAATGATTGCACATTTCACCTTGGGCACATTCGGTGTTAAGCTCATGTTTCCAACACTCTAAATTCCTCATTTATGCTGATGAAATGAAGATTTTGACAGAAATTCGTAATATCAACGACAGAGGCGTAGCGTGGACTAATATAGACGTGGGCGAAGTCGCATCAGCGAGGCCTCTTTTCTATCGTTCCCAATATCTACCCAATAGATCTATCCTACCGCACATGCTTTGACACGACATACCTACAAGTCTCGTATTTTGTCAATCTAACGGTTGCGTTTTTTGAATGTAGTTACGATGGCCTCTCAGTCGCACTCAAGAGGGGCTTCTTGCGAGGCCCCAAACAAACAAGCTTTTAAATTTGTGATGTTCTTTTTCGAGCGTAAAAGTTATCAAATTTAAGGGGCCTAACGAGGCCCCTTTAAGTAAGAAGCCATGGGCGAGGGCCCATTTCGCCTACGCCTAGCTAAGCCAACTGATCAACGATTTTCATATACAGTAACATATTTATATAAGTTTGAAAACTAGAATAGATGCTTGTTCATTTTAATATAAATAACATTTTTAAGTACTCAACTTGGAAAGAGTACCATGACTGTTGTCTGTCTTCTGTATCTTTCAATGGCATTTGATTGTGCGAATCATAAAATTTTAGTTTGCTAACTTAAACTATTACGATATTCGTAATGCCGCGTTTAGTCTCCTAAGGTCATATAACTGAAAATGCACAGCAAAAAAATTCTTGGTGTCGCCGCTGCTTTTTTTTTCAGTGTGAGCATTCTGGGCGCCCACCGCCTTTGACATGCCTAGACAGTAACGCCGATTATGAAAAATGGTAGTGTCTCTTGTGAAAAATAATACTCCATCTCTGCAATTTATTTCTTTTTAAACGGGATTCTTCCAATATAAATTTTTGGAGATTTCCCACATTCACCGCAGTAATTTCCTTTACAAACCATCACGCCCTGGATCGTTATTACACGAATTGCTTAAAGAAGCACTTTTTAATTGGTAGTGAATCGATAAATTAAAACTGACTTTTACGCGGATATTATTTTTTTTAAGTCATCTTAAGGTTGGGATGGATTTTTTCTTTAAATTTAAATGAAACCTGGAATTATACCAAATTTAATGTAATATAATTATTAAATTCAATTGAAAATTGGCAAAAATATCGCGTAACACACAAAAATATAGTGGAATTGAAATCCTCTTCCTTTCTTGAAGTTGGTTAAAAAAACGAAAATAAAACAGAGTTTACAACATTTTAAGAACAGACGAAATAAGTGAACTTCATACCCTAGTGAAACATTTAGAGCAGATGGAGCTCACTTTTTAACCGACTTCAAAAAGGAGATACTCAATTCGACTGTATGTTTTTTTATGTCTTACCTCATAACTTTTTTTCTAGGTGAACCTATTTTGATGATTATTTTTTTGATGGTTTGAAAGCTGGTGCTTCTCATGTGGTCCCATATAAATTTGATCAAAAACTGACCAGTAGTTTTTGATTTAACAGCAAATTGAATTGACCATTTTTTTTTCCTCACAGAATACCAGCGTAAAATAGCAACTTAATGCTGCTGTGTTTCATATGGTGAGTGTAGAGAACCGGAGACCCATTTTACTGAAAACGAGGCAGTCTATCTTAGTCCTCACGGCTGACAACGCATCTGAATTTTAATTCGCAAACGAAGATAGATGCAGATGTCTATTGGCCACAGCAACCACTTACCATCAGATGGACTGTGTGCTCGTTTGTCACCGTTATTCTATAAAAAAAATCCTTGATAATTTATATTGAAGTCGGTTGTACAAAATTTTTAGTTTACCACTTGTTCATGTATTTTCGCATTTCATTAATTGTGTGTCTGAGTTTTGAGAGTGTCCTCCCACAGTGCGTGATATTATATTATTCCAAATGCCAAGTAAAAGAAAATGTATCACTACAGTTGCAAGTCTTACAGTCAAGTCATAATCATTATATTATATCCATTACAGCCTATAAAAGTCCACTGTTGGTCACAGCCCCCTCCCCCCCCCCCCAATCTCCTCTTGGGGAGGATTTTGCTATAGTTGTCACACTTGGCAGGCGGGTTGGCAACCGCAATTTTTAATTTTTTAGATGTTATTAGGAAGATTCTGCTGCCCATCTCCTGGTTTGTTTCCCTCTGTTGCCTTTTACGACACCCACAGGACAATATGGGGTAGTGGATATTCTTACACCGCCATGCTGGTGGATGTCAAAACATTAGTTCATTTTAAAGTAAATTTTAAAGATGAATAAAACTCAATTATCCACATGCCCGGTTGTCAGCTAAATAAACAGGTTTTGACTATACTGTGTTTAATCGGATTTATCGCAACGCACCTTCGAAGTTACTAATTTGTAGCGAACCACACCTCTACAGACGTACTGCGCGGCCGCGGACAAGATCCTTCCCACAATGCGCTGGTGCGGGCTTGTTTTCCGCATCCGTCCGTAATAGCACTCACCATAGGAAACCCACCTAAGACATAGAGCTATACTATACACACACTGTCAGACACGCATCATCCGAGCAAAATCTAGAATCGCTGGATCGTCATCGCCTATGTTCAGATTGGACTTTTGCCTAAATGTGGTGTATGACTGTTGCCGACAAATATAAATAAGTAATGTATGTATATTTTCAAGAATTACCGACAGCAGTCAAATTGAGTTCACCGCTTTTTCTTTTAGGTCAATTCATGTTTCTAATTACCACAAAATAGTAGCACTACCAATGGACATCTTGATGAAGTATCAAGTAAGCCAGGAAGAAGTTTTGAGAGGAGTTGACAGCGAAAAAATGAGAAATGTTGCATTTGAAATTGCCAGTAGAGCAAATAATCATCTAAAAAAGGTAATCATTTTATTTTTTAAAAGTATTTACTTATGTTATCAAGTTGTCATCGTTTAGAATAAAAATATAAACAGATTCAATTATAGTATGTACAATACATTTGTGCTAGCTCAAAAAATTTTCATTAACTAACATTATTTGGAATCTCATGTTTTGTAAATTAATAGTAATTACCTCAATTAAGTTACTTGTGTATAAGTAGTGATAATGATTGGTTAACTTATCAAGATGCCGCTAAGCAAGTAAGTTAAGTTGTTATCCTAACTTATAATTAGAAGTTTATATACATATTAGCGTCATGAACTGGTGGCGTAAAAGAATCCACTGCCCCATGTCATCCTGTGGGTGTCGTAAGAGGTGACAGAAAGAAACGGAAACAGGTAAAAGCATAGTCCTGATAACAACTCTAAACAATAAAAAACTGAGGCTGCCAACCCGCCTGCCAAGAGTGGCAAATATGGGGGGTTATCTATGGAGAAGGCCTATGTTCATCTGTGGACATTGATAGGATGTAATGATTATTGATGATGATAATTATATTAGATTTATACGTGATAGAGCCATGCGGCAGCTATATTAATGGTATAGTTGTAGCACGATTGGGTCAGTACGACCGGGGAAAGACCACGCTCTCACAGAATACAAGCGTGAAATAGCAGCTTAATGATGCTGTATTTCGTGTGGTGAGTGTATAGAACCGGAGACAATTTTTACTGGAAAAGAGGCGTTCTATAATAGTCCTCACGGGTGACAACGCATCTGTGTTTTAATTCGCAAACGAAGATAGATGTAGATGTCTATGGGCCACAGCAACCACTTACCATCAGGTGTACTGTGTGCTCGTTTATTACCCTTATTCTATTAAAAAAAAGAATCCTTAAGCTAGTTTAAAAAAAGATTATAAATATTTCTGTGTTGTTTCAGGCACGGCAAATTAAAGTACCGCAAATAACTAATCAGATATTTTTACCAGCGATTGCAGTAGACTCCTACTTGACTAAACTGCAAAAGAATAATTTTAATTTGTTTGATAAATCATTACAACGTGGTAGTACAACTTTACCTTTTAAACTTTATTATAAAAGGATATTAAATAAATACTAATTGTCATTATGTAGTGCAAAACCTTAGTGTAATTATGTTTATTTTCTCTGTGAAAACGGATGGATAAATAGTTCATTGTTTACCTTTTATATTCAGTCAAATGATAATTTATTTGATGGATAACATATATCTGATTGGAAAATCAGCCCCTAATGGTGTTTTTCATTATTTTTACCACACCCCTTTTTGTATTGAACAAGAGTTTACTAACACTGTAAAATTTTATACACTTACTTTGGACAATGACATTTTAAATGCCAGATTCAGGTTCAGTACCTCTATAAAGTTGCAACAGCGATTTGGTACACAAACATTTGTTTACTTAACCAAGAATAAAGCACTTTTAAGCCTTAGATTATGATAGACGTTGTGAGATCAATTCGCAAAAGGAATAGAGTGAACTGCATAAAAAAGCCTAGCTAATTAACACATATTATATAAAATACTAGCTTTTGCTCGCAGCTTCGCCCGCGTGTAAGTTTAAAATCGAATTAATAAAAGTTACAGCCAATGTTCACCTAGTCGGAAATAATATTTATGTTGCTAAAACGCAACATTCAATGTCATCATTTGAAGAAGTTACTGTCTACTTCTTTCAAGTGGAGTTCAAATTGCATAAGACATGACATATTATATGTCATGTGAATGCCTAAATAATAGGACGGTGCGAGATAATAGGTAAAATCAATGCAATAGTAGCACACAAACTAGAGCTAGGTGTCATCCGATATCTAGTTGCTCAAGTAGACGATATTTTGAGCTTGTAAGAACGGATCAATAAATATTGTTCCTGGATCAGAAAGCTCGTATTATACATTTTCAGACATTTCTAGTCGCTAGCAAAATAATACTCATTCTGGCTTATAAACTAAAAAAAAATTATTAAACATTATGCGTGTCACATGGGGAAACAATATGATGTATATATAAATAATAATTAATGGATTAAAGAACGTGCACAAAAAGCGATTTTGAAGGTACTAATTCAATGCGTCTACCACACCGTCACCCTACCACTGCAAAACTACAACGAGACTTACTCTCATTTCGTAAGCTTTATAAGTATATTACAAGCTCTTCTGTGGTACCACCGTGTAACGGCCCACTCTCTACCGCTGTCAAAGGTCGTGGAAGTCGTGGATACGCCACCAAGTATAACTTTATAACTCTATGCACCACTAGATTAAAAATTATGTACTCAAATGTAATTATTGTATTTATGTAATAATATAATTATGAAGCCGTGGTAGCTCAGATGGTTAGCGCTCGCTGTAAACTTCACAGTACTCGAGCAACCCGGGTTCGATCCCCGCCGGCACCAATGAAATTGTTAATTACAATTTTAAGTGCTGATTTACCACGTGCTCGGCGGTGAAGGAAAACATCGTGAGGCAACCTGCATGTCAGAAATAAGAAAAAAATATATTTTCGAAGACATGTTAAGTTCGCCAATACGCATTGGGGCAGCGTGGCGGACATTTCCTTGCCCTAAAACCCTCTCAGAAATGAGAGGCCTGTGCCCAGCAATGGGACGTAAATAGGCTGCAACTTTACTTTACTTTTATAATTATGAAGGGATAACGTATCATTTAATACTTACCGAATATAAACTTCAAACAAATACTTAGGGAAGGCACTGTTTCCTCAGATACAGGTAAAAAATGACCTATTCTGGAAAGGGAGCTCCTTTGCACCTACATATATAGACATACTTGCTAATAAACGTTATTAAGTTAGGTATTAATTTATTTATATCTACTATATATATATATATATATATATATATATATATATATATATATCGCCGCTTTGGTGGTGAAGAGAGTCAAGCCACAACTTCGTTCAAATTGAGTTTAATACTCTAGCATAATTAATGCCAACAAAAACATAACTTGTAAAAAAAGCCAAGTCTCGCAACTCAGTTCTTCTACCGTAAAAGTTGTGAGATCCATGTAATACCAAGTCGGTTAATTTATTCAGTCCATAGATTGATACATAGATTGACTTGGCAATCGCATGAAAACACAATATATCTCACAAGTAATACATATTATATTAAATTAGATTGTTTAGTGCGATTGCCAAGTCAAACTATGTATCAATCTATGGACTGAATAAATTAACCGACTTGGTATTACATGGATCTCACAACTTTTACGGTAGAAGAACTGAGTTGCGAGACTTGGCTTTTTTTACAAGTTATGTTTTTGATGGCATATCATTTCTTATTGTAGATAGTTATATCTAGGTAACTATTTACACCTATTATTCAATTATACATATATAGGTACACTGATTCATTCACTGCAAATGTAACTTTGTAATACTATATGTTTATATATGATTACAAAGTTATTTATGCAGTTGGTGTATCTAGAAAACTGGACCGAAATTTTAAAATATTTTAATTTCTCCTTGATTTGTATATTAAACAATAATTGTATTCCAAATTTGAAGTTTCTTTGTATGCTAGAAGTGCCTTAGAGTTTTGATGATCGGTCAGTCAGTGAGTGACAAAATTAAGAAACTTTGACTAGTTATAATTCTTAAACTACTAGTTCAAATTGAATGAAATTTGAAACATATTGAGTTTATACAATGCCTACTTGGTTAGTAAAAATTCAGGCTTTTAGTTTTATCCATAACGAAGCTATATGGTTTCGGAAATGGCCTGAACTGCTTCGAGAAAAGGATGGTACGGCCGTGCCGCTTTTTTGCTCGACTTGGCGGGGGGCACTGCCGTGCCCCCAGATAGAATACGATTTATATGATGGTGAGGAGATCTATTATAGAGAGAAAATATCTATAGAGCTCATTATCTCAAAACTTGTTAAGTGTGGGTTGACTAAAGCGACGATATATATATATATATATATATATATATATATATATATATATATATATATATACAATATGTAACGTAATTAACGCACACCCTCAGACACCCCAATTAGTATATTATGTTATAATCATTATACATACACTGACTTTTTAATTAAACATGTTTATGCATTGATTATTTATTAAATTAGTTATACTAATTCCGGAACAATGTTGTGGTCACAGTATAAATTCACGAACGCACGCAGTCGCTCACGTAGGTATAGATTTTTGAGGGTCTTTCTATCACAGTAAGTACCTATTCGCTCGCGTTCACGTTCGTCGCTCGTGTTTAAAAGATGTGAATCAAGATTACAATAATTTTAAGAACCAAATATTTAACTTACTGATAGCCTAAACTCTCATGCAACGTTGTATTTTAATACATTTTCAAAATGTCCACCACGGCTCCGTGGCGCAGTGGCTTAGCAATTGAGTTGCAGCACTAAGGACCGCGGGTTCGAATCCCGCACGGAACAATATTTGTATGGCCTACAAATAATTGTTCTGGGTCTGGATGTTTGTCCTTGTGAAATTTTTGATTGTACACTGCCCCCACAATACAAGAGAAAATCCTAGTGTGCGTACGTTTTAAAAAAAGAAAAAGAAAGAAAATAATTTAGAAAGCAATTCAGTGTCATTTTTCACTATTCTAAAATCGTTCACTCATAGAATTAATTTGTCTCACTAAAATAAACTAATGATTTAATACGTATTAATATTTAATACGTACGTAATCAGGTGATCTGGGAGGTCAATGGCCCGGCCGTCGCGACCTTTATAACGTACTCCAAACTCTGTATTTGTAAAGACTGTAATACACTTGAAATAAGGTTCAATTTTCTTTATTTTGTATTAAATGACGGAATTTGTATTAATACAAATAAAAACTGCACTTTTAAGTCTTATTGCCTTAAGTTACGGTCCATTTCCGTGTGTATTAACTTTACAGGTTTAGTGTGACTGTAAATTACGTAGTTTCAATTATTTTTGGATAAAAAAATTACCTATATTAAAAATGATAGAAATCGATTCAGTAAACGATTCTGAACAAACTACTTTCTCAAAGTGCGTTCATTATGTTACATGTTGTATATATATATATACTAGCTGGCCAGGCAGACGTTGTACTGCCCTTAGCGGCGAACCTCTCTACTATAAAAATACGTAAATTTGCACTAAAAAATACTGAGGGTCACTTATCGGTATAAAAACTATCCTATCTCTCAAGTTGGACCAAACTGTTCCTAGTTCATTCTTTCTACATGACCAAACCATCGAAGCATTCCTTTCTTAATCCTGGTCACAACGTCATCGTGCAAACCACACTTTTCTCTTATCACACTATTTCTCACCCTGTCATTCAGATTCAGCCCTAGCATACTCCTTAATGACCGCATTTCTACAGCATTTATTCCACTCTCATGCTTCTTCTGCCAGACCCAACTTTCACTACCATACATTAAAGTAGGGACTAACACAGCATTATGAATTGCTATACGTGCCTTATTTGACACATTATGACTCTTCATAATAGCGTGTAGAGCCCCATTCACCCTATTTCCTGCGTTCACTCGTCGTTCTATATCCTTATCATATCTACCACCACATATGTATATATATATATATATATATACATATGTGTATATATATATACACATATGTATATATATATATATATATATATATACATATGTGTATATATATATATATATATATATACACAATATGTAACGTAATTAACGCACACCCTCAGACACCCCAATTAGTATATTATGTTATAATCATTATACATACACTGACTTTTTAATTAAACATGTTTATGCATTGATTATTTATTAAATTAGTTATACTAATTCCGGAACAATGTTGTGGTCACAGTATAAATTCACGAACGCACGCAGTCGCTCACGTAGGTATAGATTTTTGAGGGTCTTTCTATCACAGTAAGTACCTATTCGCTCGCGTTCACGTTCGTCGCTCGTGTTTAAAAGATGTGAATCAAGATTACAATAATTTTAAGAACCAAATATTTAACTTACTGATAGCCTAAACTCTCATGCAACGTTGTATTTTAATACATTTTCAAAATGTCCACCACGGCTCCGTGGCGCAGTGGCTTAGCAATTGAGTTGCAGCACTAAGGACCGCGGGTTCGAATCCCGCACGGAACAATATTTGTATGGCCTACAAATAATTGTTCTGGGTCTGGATGTTTGTCCTTGTGAAATTTTTGATTGTACACTGCCCCCACAATACAAGAGAAAATCCTAGTGTGCGTACGTTTTAAAAAAAGAAAAAGAAAGAAAATAATTTAGAAAGCAATTCAGTGTCATTTTTCACTATTCTAAAATCGTTCACTCATAGAATTAATTTGTCTCACTAAAATAAACTAATGATTTAATACGTATTAATATTTAATACGTACGTAATCAGGTGATCTGGGAGGTCAATGGCCCGGCCGTCGCGACCTTTATAACGTACTCCAAACTCTGTATTTGTAAAGACTGTAATACACTTGAAATAAGGTTCAACTTTCTTTATTTTGTATTAAATGACGGAATTTGTATTAATACAAATAAAAACTGCACTTTTAAGTCTTATTGCCTTAAGTTACGGTCCATTTCCGTGTGTATTAACTTTACAGGTTTAGTGTGACTGTAAATTACGTAGTTTCAATTATTTTTGGATAAAAAAATTACCTATATTAAAAATGATAGAAATCGATTCAGTAAACGATTCTGAACAAACTACTTTCTCAAAGTGCGTTCATTATGTTACATGTTGTATATATATATATACTAGCTGGCCAGGCAGACGTTGTACTGCCCTTAGCGGCGAACCTCTCTACTATAAAAATACGTAAATTTGCAATAAAAAATACTGAGGGTCACTTATCGGTATAAAAACTATCCTATCTCTCAAGTTGGACCAAACTGCACAAATTTCATTGAAATCATTTCAGTGGTTTAGGAGTTTATCGCGGACAAACAATGTGACACGTAATTTTTATATATAATATAAAGATATATAGTATATATATATATATATATACACAGGCAGGTCATAAGTATTGTCATTGTCACAGTAAAAACTTTTCTTTTAGAATGCTGGCCACAAAAAAGTTTATTGAATTCGAATTTCGAATTGTTCATGAAAATAAAACTGTATACTTTTTAGAATTTTACTCATTTTTAAATATGGAGTGGACGCTTAAAGAAGACCGTGTTGCATCTTTGCGGTTACGCGCCAATTCAAATTTTTGACATACTGAAAAATTTGAATATAACCAAAAGATTCGTTTATCGTACCATCAAACGATACAATGAAGACTCTAGTGTAGATGACAGGTCAAGAAGTGGTCGCCCTCGGTCTGTTAGGACTCCAGCAGTGATAAAAGCTGTGAAGGCGCGAATTCAAAGAAATCCCAAACGTAAGCAGAAACTGTTGGCCCTTCAGATGGGGTTAAGCAGAACCACGGTGAAAAGGGTGTTAAATGAAGACTTAGGGCTTCGGGCATATCGAAGAAAAAAGGAACACCGTTTGAATGCTCGTCTAAAGGACCTGAGACTGAAGAGATGCCGCGCTTTATTGAAGCGGTACGCGGGAAAAAAATATCGGGAAATTCTTTGTTCGGATGAAAAAATTTTTACCGTAGAAGAGAGCTACAACAAACAAAATGATAAGGTGTACGCACACAGTAGTGAAGAAGCGAGCAACCGTATTCCGCGTGTCCAACGAGGTCATTTTCCATCCTCGCTCATGGTATGGTTGGGAGTTTCTTATTGGGGCTTAACAGAGGTACATTTTTGTGAGAAAGGTGTAAAAACGAATGCAGTTGTGTATCAAAATACAGTCCTGACGAACCTTGTGGAACCTGTTTCTCATACCATGTTCAATAACAGGCACTGGGTATTCTAACAAGATTCGGCGCCAGCTCATAGAGCGAAGAGCACACAAGACTGGCTGGCGGCGCGTGAAATCGACTTCATCCGGCACGAAGACTGGCCCTCCTCCAGTCCAGATTTGAATCCGTTAGATTACAAGATATGGCAACACTTGGAGGAAAAGGCGTGCTCAAAGCCTCATCCCAATTTGGAGTCACTCAAGACATCCTTGATTAAGTCAGCCGCCGATATTGACATGGACCTCGTTCGTGCTGCTATAGACGACTGGCCGCGCAGATTGAAGGCCTGTATTCACAATCACGGAGATCATTTTGAATAAACTTTAGTGTCATAAGAATCTATGTTTCGTTAAGTTCATTTTGGTATATAAATGGTTACATAATGAATAAACTTGTTTCAATTATTTTATATTAAACATGTGACAGAATTTATGACCTGACTAGGTATATATACAAGTGGATGGGTTTGTATATTTAGGATGTTTATTTAGCAGGGATGGTAGATATGATAAGGATATAGAACGACGAGTGAACGCAGGAAATAGGGTGAATGGGGCTCTACACGCTATTATGAAGGGTCATAATGTGTCAAATAAGGCACGTATAGCAATTCATAATGCTGTGTTAGTCCCTACTTTAATGTATGGTAGTGAAAGTTGGGTCTGGCAGAAGAAGCATGAGAGTGGAATAAATGCTGTAGAAATGCGGTCATTAAGGAGTATGCTAGGGCTGAATCTGAATGACAGGGTGAGAAATAGTGTGATAAGAGAAAAGTGTGGTTTGCACGATGACGTTGTGACCAGGATTATGAAAGGAATGCTTCGATGGTTTGGTCATGTAGAAAGAATGAACTAGGAAAAAGTGACAAAGCCAATTTATGTTGCAGAAGTGAACGGCAGTCGGGAAGGGACGCCCTAGACGAAGGTTTATCGACCAAATCGGCGATACAACGAAAATAGGCCAGATTAGGAGTACCCTTAACCGACGAGCGTATATGCGTAGATATATGTATGTAAAGGAGGCGAGAGAGGAGTGTCAGGATCGCGCCAAATGGAAGTCCGTAGTCTCTGCCTACCCCTCTGGGTGACAGGCGTGAGTGTTTGTGTGATGTCTTTTTTATTGTCACTCTTATACAAACGAGCACACAGTCCACCTGATAGTAAGTGGATGCTGTGGTCCATAGACATCTACATTTTATCCTCGATTAAGAATCAAAATGAAGATGCGTTGTCAGCCCCGAGGACTAAGATGGAATGCCTCCAGTAATAAGGATCTCCGGTTTTCTACGAAACACAGCAGCATTAAGCTGCTATTTTACGCTGGTATTCTGAGCGTGGCCCTACACCGGTCTAGCTGACCCATTCGTGCAGCGTGACTCTAGCACGTACCATGCTAGATTGTATACTTGCTATATATATATATATATATATTGCACGCCTCGTAACGCGAAGCGTTATTAGGTGCAGCAGTGCATTACTCTGGACACGTCGAGTCTAGGTCAAGCAATTTTGTACTAATTAATCCATTATATATATATATATATATATATATATATATATATATATATATATATATATACATCATTATATTTTCTAGAAAATCATTTTATATTGCTACTATAGTAAAAAACTGTTTAAAAAAATTGTATGTGGACGCGGATGTTGATTTGGTATGTGGTCACAGGTGTTTACGACAACTCCCGAAAAAATTGACGTATAGAGACCGGGTTTTTTTTTATTAGCTTCAGAATTACGTCAACTGGTTCCATATAAATAGCCAAGTACACGCAGTTTGGTACTAAAATTACATTCAAGTTTTATTGCTATTTAAAAGGCGCTTTCATATTTTTTTAGCCCTTGAAAGACAAAGGACAAATGTACCATACAGCCTATATCCATTTTATACGTTGTGTAATCGATTTATTTTTTTCATCAAAACTAAATGAAACGCTCATGAGCCGTGCACTTTTGGTTATACCTATTTTATACGTATACTATTCAAAACATCCGAGTATTTTAGTTTTGAAACGCATTTTTTGCTGACTCTTGTCCAGATAATATTTTTTTATGAATGCCACTATGTTCTAAATGTTGAGACGCAACGATAAGTGAAGTACTATTATAAGCGATATTACTCTTGAGGGTATGGTAAACATTTTTTGTGTCACTTATCGTGAAGTGGGTAGTTTTGTTTAATTTTTAAATTAATTTCTGATTTCTTTTTTTCTTTGGTTTTTCAAGTCCACTGACTGCTACGGTTGTATTAGGTAGTTAAACGTGTAATTTGATTATTTAACCTTAAAATGAAAAGAATCCGACATCAGTTGGACAATGCTTCAGCCACCAGAGCCGTAACGATGATCGAGGCTGGTCAGTTGCAACGTTCCGTGGCTTTACAGCTGGGATATTCGCGAATGGCTATTCAAAACCTTTGGAACCGGTATCAAGAGACCAGGAATGTATCCCGGCATCGTGGCTCGGGAGAATTCGTGTTACCACCGTCCAGGAAGACCGTTACGTGCAACCTACTGCTCGCCGTGATCGTACTGGGACAACGCGTGCATTACAGTACCGTTTACGCCGGACAACTGGTAGCCTTATCAGCGATCAATTAGAAATCGTTTGCACGAAGACCAGCAACGTTCACGAAGACCTATAACTCGCCCTAAACTGACTGGAACTCATCATGCAAATCGATTAAGGTTGGCACGTCTACATCTTGAATGGGGCATGGAAGAATGGCGTAAGGTGCTTTTCACGGATGGGTATAAGGTGAAGTTTTTTAGTGACGATCAACGTATGCTAGTGAGGAGAAAAAGCGGAGCAAGATTTTATGATACTTGCACTAACGAACGCGACTGGTGGCATAAGTTATATACCCGCAATCATGGACGTATAAATAAGGTATCTTATTTATACGTCCAAGCCCGCAATAAACATCCAGACCAGGAACAATTGTTTGTAGGCCATACAAATAATTGTTCCAAGCGAGATTCGAACTCGCGGCCCCCAGTGCAACAACTCATTGCTAAGCCACTACACCACGGAGCCGTCAAAACATTGTAAAATTCATAGTATGCGGAAAATTCGAGTTCCTAGGGTTCTGAGATATTCAAAATAAGTTCTGAGAGACGCGAAATGGTTTGTATACACACTGCCAGTGTGTTGCTTTTTCTTTTACAAAATTGGCTGACACCATGTCCCTAGGTATTTTGAAAGCAAGTAAATTCCGCCCTCAACCAATTACCTTCATTTTACTAGTACATTTTTTATTAAATTAAGTGTTTAGGACAAAATTAAAACAACTCTAAATAAACAATTGCACCTTTTACTCACAAGCTTTTTCATGCAAATAAATAATCACATTTGAGATTCAAGCAATGTTTGGCAACTTGAGTACCATAAAGTACCATATAACTAATTACTGTTATTTTATTATCATACTGTTTTACATACTATATATTGAGAAGACCTGTGAAAGAATGGTTTACTTACATGATTTTACCATTTTCATCATATTTTGCTTAAAATGTCATTTACTAAAATATATTTTTAATGATGCAGTGAATCAAACTGTGTTATAAATAATAAAAACTAGAATGTGTTTTGTTAAAGAAACTTTGGCTAAATTATACATAAACAATCTTTGGTTATACCCAATTTTAATGTGATGTGCAAAACCAGAAACAAGCTTCATATAACTAACTATATACTTCTTTCTAAACATGTTCCTTACTAATGTATTATAAACAAGTAGTAAGCATCATGTAGGAAATACAAAATGAAATAATATTGAGCAAGTTTTATAAATGCTGCCATTTGTTGCAGTCCAGGAAGAGTATTAAATTGTAGATGGAGCTCTCAATTTACCATTAATTATAGACATTGAGCACTGAATGTACTACTGCCAAAGTTATGTTTTAATTTTGAGTAATAATGAAAAAAGGTTAAATTCATTAAGAGTAATTAAAAACTTATGCTATTTTAGCACCTGCATGGTTCCATTATTATCTTAAAACATGCACCATATATCTTGATTAAATAGAATTGTGAATTCATAAACAAAATTTATATATTTTGACATATGTAATATAATGAAATTACTTTTTTATCAGATGTTCAAAAAAATCAAAACATAGCTCTTAAAATATTTAGTATAAATGAAGTTTTTTAAACTAGTTTAATAAACATCTGAAGACTCTGTACAATTAAACAGATACATGTTGCTGGGTGAAAGCTCCATCTCAATCAAAACTAATCTGAAATTATATTTTAGACACATAACATCTTAGATTGTTAAATTAACACAGCTAAAAATAAATAATGTAAATAAATATAAAATTTGGAATGTTTAAATTAATGCAAGATCATAAGTTATTCAGATGCTTAAGCCTAATGTAAAAAAGCTAAAAGTAAGTACTATAATACCATCACAATGAGCTTTCTGCACAATAAAAAAGATTCTGACTTGTGTATAACTGTTATTCTGAAGGTGTTAAGTCCTTTTCAGGCTCACCCTCAGATAATATTTGCTGGAGGAGATCATAAATGGGTTCAAACGCCTTTCGACAAGCTGCATTTGTAGGTATAAGATAGTCATGCATGTCATGGTGGCTAATTGTGCCATCACTTTGAATGAGCCCTTTGTCTATAAAAACCATCTCAACCTTATTCATATTATTAACTTTTTCAAATAAAAGTTGATTTATTTTGGCATTTTTTTCTCTTAAGCAATTAGGATATTGACCTCTAGGCAGAAGACTCTGAAATAATAAATGAAATCTTTAATGAAATACAATATAAGAATTATAACTATTAATTTCTATAACAATTTAAGGATTTACTTACAGGTAACACTATATAAGCATTAGGGTGTTTGTCTCTAATTATCCTGACTATTTCAAGAATGCCTTCACAAATTTGTTCAGCAGTATGTTCAACATTGTTTGTACCAACATGTAACACTACTACCTAAAATTGGAGATAAAATTAAGTGAACTTAGTTTATGTGTTAATAAAATATACAATGTATACTTAACATATCAGATAAATACCTTTGGATCAACATGATCAAGTTCACCATTTTTAATGCGCCACAAGACATTTTGGGTTTGATCTCTATGAATACTAAAATTAAGGCAGTGAAGTGGAGCAAACCATTGATTCCAAACTTCTGTATGTTCCAAAGCTTGTAGTATCGAATCCCCAATAAAAACTACATCTGCTTCTTTTCCTTTTGCATCAGATAAAAATCTATTATGCTAAAAATATGAGGACAAATGAATAAAAGAAACATTGTACCGTATTTGACTAATGCTATATAATGTGCAACCGTTTTTAATTAAATGGTTCGATGCACTTCCAACACGAATTTAATTATAATTCACACCACTTCGATGAATGATATTTATGGAAACTTACAATGCTATTCCAGCGCCCATCGCCTTCAATGTCATGTTGTGGAGCTGCCTCAGAACACGGATTCATAGTAACACTAAAATTTCTGTAAAAATAAAATACAAATCAACAAGACGCGTATTCAATAAAAAATTATTTTAGTTTATGTACATAGTACAATCGGCGTTGATTTACCAAAACCAAAAAGTTTGCATACCATGCACTAAAATAGTCAAAATAAAACCGCTTATTGATAACAAGAGATTTTCCGTATAATAGCTTAACTAAAATATAAAATTGCGAAAAACTAATGTAAAATCACTTTTATTTCGTATCACGTTTGACTTTATATATTAGTTTATCTTTATCCACAAACTAATAAGTGCTCTTTATCTTTATCTGTGACTTTTTCTTATTATCTTATTAAAATGTTTGGCTCGGATGCTTGCTTTTTAGCCATAACCAGGCCTCTGTCACTCTTGCTACCTGCGTGAAATAATTAGTTATATACCCACAATTGCGAGCTGCCCCAGGGGTAGATCGCAGTTGAGGCTAGCGCTCTAGGCAATTGAATGTTAAAGTGTTTTAATGCTGTTTACGTAAATAATTTTTTGTAAATACTTGTTGAAATACTCGTCGAAATAGTTAGTGTTTAGTATATTTAATTGTAAGATAAAATAGTTGAAAAAGTTATAATGTAATTTAACAATAATATAAATGTATATTACCTATCTATTTAATAAATTGTAATGGCAAAACGTCGTTCTTACTATAATTGTTGCGGGGATGGATGCTTAATGAGCAAAGGGTCTGACAAACCTTTTTGTACTTCACATACCAAATAAATCTACAAAATAATACGAGAAAAACTGTGTTTTTACTTTTTTCATATCTTAAAAATTGGTTGAGATATTAACGATCAAAGTGTTATTTCCGAACGAAAACGCGGGCGGGCGCTCACTAGCCGATGACGTCACACCCCCGCTCATACAACAATCGCGCAGTCATCTGCACGCCGGTGCGCAGTAAAAATCAGAATTGTAAAGTTATCTGTGATAAAAATGGAAAAAATACTGTATTCGGCCTCAGTGCTTCAATTCAACAGTTAAAAAACCTAATAAAGTCTTTTTTTTATGTGCCTGAGGACCGAAAAATTAGGAAAAAGTGGATGACAGCCGTAAAAAGAGTCGATTCAATAGGCCCTAAAACTAAAGCGCACTCTGCTGTGAAGACCATTTCGATGTAAGTATTTTGTAAGTAATAAGCTTTTCTTTCTTCTCTACCTATCCTTGTCCTACTAAACATACCTACTTGTCTACTTTGATTGTTTAGATAGATAGGTATCTTGCCAAAGTTGCCAACTACCTAGCACCTAGTAGCAGCGCAGTTCAGTGCTCCTCAACCGACTGTATTGGCGGGCAGCAAAATACACATATGGCGAAATATACATAAATATATATTTTCTTCCTACTACAAAATCAAACTTGTGGCCCGATGTCAGAAGTATCGATGTCGCGCCCGCATTTATCCTTAGTTTTCGTTGTATTTTTTTTAATGATAGCAACGTACATATAAATTATGGATGTCACCGCCGGAGGACCCAAAAAAACCAAAATTACTTCTATTAAATTTAGTTTAAAATATATTACATCTAAAAGAACTAATACTAATTAAATCTAATTAAACCTACACCCCACCCGATGTTAGGAACGGCAGCGGTGCAGTTAATTGGCCTATTTCGGTGGCCGCTGCAGACGTTTCGCGAGACCGGTTTTTTTTTGGTTATGGTCTAGATTTTTAAAATTTGAGCGCGTTACTTCGCTACTGGATTGTGATTTCGTGAAAATCTCCTCGGTTTGGTTGTCTAAGTTATAAGTTCGTGACAGGAGGCTTGTATTGTGTTTGACTGATTAAAGTAATTTCGTTTGAAACGCATTCCTTTTCTAGGGCGTCGCCCGGTTGATTGTTTTGGAAATCATTGCAGTTGTTGCGTTAAGTGCCCTTTTTTGTGTGTTGGCGGTTTTGTTCGTTTTACGTGTCAACGAGGCGGATTTTGAATTCTTATCGCGGCGTAGTATTTAATATCGAACGAAGGAATTTAGTTGTAGTTTGTAATTCTGAACTTTGTGACTCGTGAAGAGATCGCGTTAGTTCCCTATTTGTAATTTGATGATAAATGATTCCGGAATATTGAATGTTGAACTTTGAACTACTGTTCGTTACTTGAGTCGGTTATCACGTGTTTGATTTTCCGATGAACGTTCAATTAGTTGAGTTGAAGTTAGTTAACTGTACAATAAAAGTTGATAGACTGAAATAGTGACATTAAGAAAGAAATGGTCCAGCGGTGAAGCCTGTTGGAGTGATGCAGCTTTGTGGGGCAGCATGGAAATCGGCCACTGCCCGGTCACCTCAGCTGGGCCAGGTCACATACACATACACATCACTAAACACTACTTTCCATGCACCTTACACAGTGGCGTAGCGTGCCTTCGAGGGGCCCTGTATCAAAATTTGTTGGGGGGCCCCAATGAAGAGTAAAGATTTCATAAAAGGAACAAAAACGCTTGCATTGAATTCAAATTATTATATATTGATTTTAAGTTATTCATCATCATCGTTACAGCCCTTCATAAGTCCAAGGAATGAAAAAACGAATAAAGGAATAAAAAACATATACATAAAAATGGTCTTCAGTTCTCTATGTACACATAAATTATCGTCAATTATCACGACAACGGCAAAAGTACTAATTCCACTAGTTCATCATCATCATCATCATCATAACAGCCCTTCATAAGTCCATTAAAGAGCATAGGCCTCACCCAAGGAATGCCACAAAGCACGGTCCTGAACCACCTGCATCCATCGACTTCCTGCATGTCTTACCAGGTCGTCACTCCATATAGTGGGGGGACGCCCTACACTTCATCCGCCGGTACGAGGCCGCCACTCGAGAACCTTTTTCCCTATCGGTTGCCGGTTCTTCGAGCTATATGTCCGGCCCATGGCCACTTCAGCTTACTAATTCGTTGGGCCATGTCGGTGACTCTGGTTCTACTGCGCATATCCTCATTTCTAAGTTTATCACGCAGAGAAACTCCGAGCATAGCCCTCTCCATAGCTCGCTGAGCAACCTTGAGCTTCCTCATCCGGCCAGCAGTGAAGGACCACGTCTCAGTTCCGTATGTCATCACTGGCAACACGCACTGGTTGCACAATTTCGTTTTCAAGTTTTGAGGTATACCTGACTAGAAGATGTGCCGTTATTTCCCGAACGCTACCCAGTCGAGTCGAATCCCTCGATTGACCTCTCGGTCGAAGTTGGACTTACTTAGTCGGACTATTTGTCCCAGGTAAACATAAACGTCAACAACTTCGAGCTTAGAGCTACCAACAACTACCGACATAGGTGTGACATGGACATTAAACATGATCTTTGTTTTGTCCATGTTCATCTTAAGACCTATCCGTTGGGAAAAACTATTGAGGTCATTAAGCATAGTGCTTAGGTCCTCCAGCGATTCTGCCATAAGGACTATATCGTCGGCAAATCGAAGGTGAGTGATGTACTCGCCATTGATGTTAACACCGTATCCTTACCAGTCCAGAAGCTTGAAAACGTCTTCCAATGCAGCGGTGAAGAGTATCGGGGATATAACGTCACCCTGTCTTGCACCTCTCTGCAATTGGATAGGTTTCGTACTCTGGTTCTGTACTCGGATAGCCATCGTAGCCCTACTGTACAAGCACTTCAGCACTTCGATATACCGACAGTCAACTTGGCATCGCTGAAGGGACTGCAGCACCGCCCGAATTTCGACGTAATTTTGATTGAAAGTCTTTGGGCTTTCTCATAGTCCACATACGCCAGAAATAGTGGTAAATTGTACTCCTCGGACTTCTGTACAATTTGCCGAAGGGTATGTATGTGGTATATGGTGCTAAAGCCTTTTTGGAAACCGGCTTGTTCGGGAGTAATGACTCTCGAAAACAGCATGTAGACGCGGCTCAAAAGGGAACTCGGTCTGTAGTTCTTCAAGAGAGCGTTGTCACCTTTCCGGAGTAGTGCCACCATGGAGGACGGAATTAAAGAGCTTCTGAAGGACATCAAGTATCGGTTTTCCACCCGCTTTCAGAAGCTCCACTGTAATTCCATCCAGCCTGGGATCTTGCCGTTTTTAAGATGCTGGAGAGCCATTCTAATCTCGCTCAGACTGACGTCCGAGATATCATCGGAATAGTGTCGGATAAGACTCGCTCTTGGATCGTTACTCACACTTACGTGTGGCTCCAACGATGATGTGTACAGCTGCCAATAGAACCTCTCAATCTCACTCAAAACCTCAGGTGTCCCGGAAACGACGCTGCCATACTCGGTCTTCAGCTTCGACAGTTGGCTCTTTCTGGCAGACAGATCTCTTGCAAAGACTTGGGAGCCCTGGTTCTGCTCGATCTTTTCTTTAATACGAGCAGAATTAAAGTTGCACAAGTCCCGCCGCATGCATTTGGAGATCTGTATGTTCAGTTGCCTGTACGCTGTCAAATCTACTGAAGACTGCAGCTATATACCCCGTCTAAAAGCCATTGAGATTAGAGTGTGATCGGAGACTTTTTGTTTCTTCTGCGGCGGGTCTTGCAAAACTTAGCTCAGACCGCATGGACAGTTTCCACGAGCTTGTCATTCATATCGTCCATTGTATTGCAATCTTCTAGGCACTGAAAACGGTTTCGTAGCTCGAGCTGAAAGGTTTCTGGACTTTGGATTAGAGCACGAGAAGGACGGAGCGTTGACTTCATTAGACGTGACTTCTCCAACTTAACGTTTAGGTTCAGTGTGCCTCTCACCATTCGGTGATCGCTGCCGGTTTTCACCCTCGCGATCACTGAGACATCACTGAATAGTTGTCGTCTGGTCGTCATAATAAAGTTAATCTCATTTTTTGTCGAACCGTCGTGGCTCGACCAGGTCCACTTCCTGTGGGGCCGCTTCTGGAAGAAAGAGTTCATCATAAAGAGTCCTTCTTTCTCCATGAAGTTCGCCAGCTGCTGGCCCTTTGGGTTCCGTTGCCCTATTCCGAATTTCCCTACTTTCAGCTCACCGTTCTCTCTTGTGCCTAGTTTTGCGTTGAAGTCTCCCATTAACACCGTATAGTGGGTTTTGGAGGAATGCATTGTTCTAGAGATATCCTCATACATTTCTTCCACCTCCTCATCGGCGTGTACCGAGGTTGATGCGTAAACCTGTATAACCTTCAGCGATTACCGTTCGGTGATTCTGAGTATAAGGTCCGCAACCCTCGTCGACACACTCCCAATCTTTACAACGTTGTTAACGAGAGACTTGTGGACGATAAATCCGACACCTCCTTGGGACAGATGGTCGCCCTCCTGGTGATAGAACAAATTGCCGGATTCGAGGATTACCGTGACCTCCCCCTCTCTTCAGACTTCGGATAATCCTATGACATTCCAGTGCAACTTGTCTATCTCTTCTTCTAGCTCCAGGACCTTCTCGTCAGTCCTCAGGGTGCGTGCGTTATAAGTTGCCATGTCGAGTCGTCGTAGGTGGCAACAGAACCTCCACCGGAGACTCTTAGCACCCCCTGCCTCGCTGTTACCATGGTCGCCACCTTAGCCAGGAATAGCGGGGCTGCCGGGGACTGGGGGCCATCTCTTCGTTACTTTCATGGGGGTATATTGCCATAGTTGCCACGCTTGGCGAGCGGGTTGGCAAGCGCAGTTTTTTTATTGTTGTTTTGCTGTTATCAGAAAGATGCTGCTGCCCATCCTCTGCCTCAGTTTCCGTCTGTCGCCTTTTACGACACCCACGGGAAGATATGGGGTTGTGAGTATTCTTACCCGCCACTACACGGGCTTATGAGTTATTACTTACAATAAATACTCCTAGGAACTAAGCTAGCCAAACAATTTAATTTTCGTGCCTTTTGTTCGGCGAACATAGCTGAAGACGATTTCAGTTTTACTAAATTCTTTACTTCTTTAGAGAATAGTGATAGCCTTTCCTGTCCCATTAGAAGTCCTTGGAGTTTTTGCTTACACACGTTGGGGGCCCCTGTAGCCCGGGGGCCCCGTATCATTGATACGGCTGATACGGCGGTAGCTACGCCCCTGACCTTACACCTACCTACGGCCTGACCGAGCCTTGGGGCGGTCTTAGATTCGGATACAGGTACGTACTATTTATTTTCCTATGCTTCTCCCTATAGTTTAGTATGATAGGACATTTCTCCATAAAGCCATTTGGACCCGAACTCTCGGCTGTCCGTCGAATCTTCCGCTGATGGGCCCCGGGATATTTTATCTTTGCAGGGGCAACTGGGGGCCGTAAAAATTAGTGTAGATTTAGATAATTTAATTAACTCCTCGGTAGTTTCGAAATTACAGACGTAGACATTATCTTTAAAGCCTTACGTTTAGTACCAGATCTTGATGGGAACCCGAATATATTGGCTAGGTTCATTCATTTGTGTGATCAGATCATTTCTGAATATATATATATATATATATGAAAATCCTAGCAAAGAACTAGCTAAGCTATATTTAATAAACGGTATTTTAAATAAAGTTTTTGAGTCCTCCGGCGGCGACATCCATAATAGGATATTTTACACAATGTAAAAATAAGTCAAAGAATTTATATTTATGATAGGTTTTGTAAAAAGTAAACGAGAAATATTGATTTCTATTTATAAAAATGCATTATAAATTTTATATTTCAATTTAAAGAATAATTTTTTTTACCTGTGCCTCAAATCTGCAAAACGATGTCCGTCATATTAGATAGCGTCGTGACGTCACTAGGTTCAAAGAAATAGGTTATGTGCTGTGTACTAACTAGTTAATTTCGACATTTTTCAAGTTATCATTACGATTGTTGACTTTCATTCCAAATTTTATTGAAAAGGCATCATGGAAGACGGATTCGTAAAAGCGAGTTTATTACTTCGCTTTTAGCACTAATGTTATAGATATTATAATATAAGCTTAGGTGAGAAAAACTTTTTGTTATATTTTTTTGTACAAACCCTCAGACGAAATAAAAAGTCACTTTTTTATTTGGTCTGAGTACAAACCATGTCTTTATTCCCATATAATAGAAGAAAACAGGAATTAAGTAAAACACTGCACTGCACTTGCAAGGGCTATCAAAATGGCCCACAAAGGGCGGGTCAGACGAGCGATGAAGCTAATCTATTACAAAATTTGACTTGCAATAGGTACCTATCATGTCATGATGTTTTGTTTTGTTTAATCGATAGTTAAATATAAGTCATATTTACATCAGAGTTATCTTCACAGAAGTATAGTTTAGATTTTGTAGACAATGCCTTCGGGTCTCTTCTTGCCAGTTTTAAGCAAGTATTTCTCATATTTAAATCAGTTGGCACTTTAATCCATAACTTCCCCGGCGTTCTTATGCTCATCTTTTTGCAATCGGTACAACACAACAATGATGTAGATGATAACTCATTATTAAACATTCAAAAGTGTCTTATTCCTTTGCAAAATTGTCAAAATTCTAGGACAGTGACGTCACGACTTGAACAGTATGGCGGCTAGCGTTTTCACGCTAAAATTTAAAACGATAGATTAAAAGTAATTTTTATGTCACTATTCGGTTTTAAAAAATTTATATAAAAATTATAGTGGTTCATTATCACTCTGGGATTCATTTAAAACACTTTTTGAAAATGAGTGTAATACCCTATTCACATTAAACATGGTTTTTATTTAGGTTTTCGAAACGTACGTTTTTAATGTACTGTTAGAACGGCTTAGCCGATTTTGATAAAAAATGTCTATGAACCACTGTTAAAAAACAACATGAAATACAAAATAAAACAACAACACGGTTCACCCATTTATGAGCTAAAGTACTACAGACAGACATACCGACACACAGACAGACATAAAGACAGACACACATAGCGGTTAAACTTATAACATCTCTCTTTTTGCGTCGGGCATTAATAAATAACCAATAAAAATGGTAAGTCCTCTTCCCCCCGGACCTCTGAGGTGTTCAGACCTATATCTTGTACTAAAATTTAATTAAAATTATTTTCCAAAAATACTTTAAATATTGCGCATTTATTCGAGCGCAAAAATTAGGAATGCATGAATGCGAGGAGGTGATATCAGCGACTGCTCCTGATACGCGTCGAGTGCACCAGCTACGCTGACTCATCGCTGCGACCCGCCGCGCAAGCGCCGCCCGCCACAGCTTGCTGCCCGCCCCGGGAGGCGTAACACCGTTTGACCAATACGCTCCGCGCACCCCGTCAACTTGCTGCGCTGACGTCGGTAAGAAGCTGCCTTCTTGTGACTCATATCCCGTACACTTCTGTTGCCCTGGTACAGTATGACTGAGCGGCGTAGCGAACACATGGACACAGAGATGTCGCTGTGCGTCTCGGAAGATGAAAAAACTCCACCAAATTTTGTTACACAAGGTTTTTTTTTATAGGATAAGGGTGACAAACGAGCAGACAGCCCACCTGATGGTAAGTGGTTGCTGCGGCCCATAGACATCTACATCTATCCTCTAATACAAATCAAAATGTAGATGCGTTGTCACCCGTGAGGACTAAGATGGAATGCCTCATTTCCAGTAAAAAGGGCCTCCGGCCACCTGCACTCGCCAAGCGAAACGCAGAGGTAAACCTCTACTTCACGCTGGTTTTCTGTGAAGTCGTGGTACCACCCCGGTTCGAGCCAGCCCATCCGTGCGACAGCAAAAGCTGCCGCGTGGCTCTACCACTGTTTAAATACGTACACAACAAAGACAAATTCATAATTCGGATAGCATAAGACAGGATCAATTTATGGACCTAAAAGCAGAAATGTCTAAGATTTCAAGCAAAAGATCTCGATGAACTCACTTCGATCCTTAAAGAGGTTCGCCTGTCAAATCAAAATATTGAGAGCTCGCTAACGTTATTAACCGCTCAAAATGAAGAGTTCAAAAAACAAATTGTAGCCCTGCAAAATCATGCAAAGGAAGACAGGGAATATATAATGTACTTAGAAAATAAACTGGAGGATCTGCAAATCTCCACCCGTAAAACATCATTCGAGCTGAAAAATGTTCCTAGGAAAGAAAATGAATCAAAGCAAGATGTAATTGACATGACTATACGGCTTTCAGAGACCATAGATTGTAAAATAAACAAAAGCGACATTAAAGATATTTACAGGTTGCGTGGAAAAAAGCCAGAACAGAAAAACACTCCCATAATTGTAGAAACAAACTCTGCATTATTAAAAACAGATTTTATGAAGATGGCGAATTCAACATTCGGAACAAAACTAAGATTTGTGCTAAACATCTAGGTTTTAAAACCAATGAAGACACCCCTGTCTTCCTCTCTGAGCACCTGACTGCTAGAGGATCACGTCTATTCTTTTTAGCTAAAGACTTAGCAAAATCAAAAGGCTATAAGTACTGCTGGACCGCTTATGGTAAGATATACGTGCGAAAAAATGAACATTCTCCTATTATCTTGGTTAGAGCCGAAGAGCAAGTACACCAGCTGCTAAAGGAAAAGTGACTAGCTTTGCATATCCTAGGTCTGTTGTTTCGTCTTGTTTATCCTATCCTCACGTTTATTGCGTATTTACTGTTTTATACTCTTTTATTGAAAATACGATTGCATAATACTTTTTCATTGTATCTGTTATATGCGTGCAACATACACAAACACACTACTTTGTACTTACACAAATATCCCTTATACATACACTCATACACAATACCTTACCCAATTAACTACACTATGCCCTAGCAAACACTCTTCACAAATACTAACACGTATATATAAAAACACATTAGAGATAAACTTCTTAAATAAACATACATAAGTCACAAAAAAGAAAATTCAACTGTAAGCTTTACAAAGTATACATATTATTATTATAATATGTCACCTACAATCATATACCTGACGCTTTGCGAGTTGACGTATTTTTGTCTATTTTTCTTTTCTAATGAGTAATACAATGACCATACTTCAAGAAATAGACAGAATAGAGCTGGCACGGTCTTTTGAATGCGACGTGGAGGAGTTTATTAAGCGTGTAAATGTAAAGAAGAATGACTTTACTATGATATCTTCAAATATAAGGAGTATATATTGTAACATTAATGATTTTGTATTGACTTTGTCTAGCTTCAACTTCGATACTGATGTTATTGTACTGACGGAGTGCAGACTTAATTCTAACAAACCTTTACTTGTTCTGTCCAACTATTGCTCCTATTTTACTGAGTGCAGGTTGAACCAAAACGATGGTGTCGTAGTATATGTAAAGAATGCCTTAAAATACAAAATTAAGGAAATACATTTGACGCATGCATCATGTTTACAGCTTGACATACTAAATAATATAATTTTATGTATCTATAGATCACGATCAAATAATAATGCTGATGCTTTTATAAATTCATTGAATTTACATTTACATTCTATAAAGTCACTTAATAATATTTTTATCACAGGTGACATTAATATTAACATAGCTCTCAAGCCCATAGAACTACCCCAAGAACAGAAAAATAGACTAAATTACTTAAATGTGTTATCTGAGCACGGTATATTGGCCGGCCACACTATCCCTACTAGAGAAAAGAACTGCCTAGACCATATTATGTTAAATATAAATAAGCTCAAAGTACAGGCATTATTACACACGACCACTACTGACCATTTTGCAACTTTCCTCTTACTCTCAAAAATCAAACCTAAGCTTTTTGTATCTAAATCAAAAACATCCACAAACTTTGACAAAGCTCTAGATCACCTTAAAAACCAAAACTTAGGTAAACTGTTACAATGCGATGACCCTGAGTTTATAACTAATCAGTTGATTTATACACTTATCAACTCACTAAAAGAACATACAGTAACCACAACTATTTCTAAAAAAAAATCGTATCCTAAAACCTTGGATCACACCAGGTATTTTACGCTGCATAAGAAACCGCAATAAGCTTCAAAACCAAGCACGTAATGAACCTCACAATGAAACAATCACAATAACATACCGGAGGTATAGAAATTACTGTAACAATCTCATTAAAAAGTTAAAAAGAGACTATGAGAGAGAGTTGTTGGCTACATCGGTCAAAAATAACAAACAATTATGGAAAAATATCAAAACTATTACTCACACTAATAAACTCAAGACTTTAAATACAGAACTTCTCAGTATTACTGATAACCCGATAGCCTCTGCAAACTCAGTAAATTACTATTTTTCTAATATTGGTAAACAGCTTGCAGAACGGATTGAATATGTTGAAAACGACTCTAACTCTTACCTCCAAAACCTGCCAATACATCCGAACTCCTTTATACTTCTACACACTGATCATTATGAAGTTAATAACATTTTGATGAACCTAAAATCCGAAAGTTCTCCAGGCTGGGATAATATCCCGACTGCTTTTCTTAAACATGCAAAAGAAGTGATTGTTCCCATCATAACTCACCTAGCAAATCTGTCCTTTGATAAAGGAGTATTTCCAGCTCCCCTGAAGGAGTCGATCATTACTCCGGTTTACAAGACTGGGGATAGAGATGACGTAAGCAACTATAGACCTATATCGGTGCTGCCTGCGATATCCAAAATACTTGAAAGACTTATAAATGTAAGATTAAACGCCTACTTACAAAAATATGAGATCTTGTCTTCTTCCCAGTTTGGTTTCAGACAGGGAAAGTCGACCGAAGATGCAGTTTCTGCATTGAGCTCATTGGTAGTAGAGGAAATGGATAAACATAATAAATGCATAGCAGTATTCTTGGATTTGAAGAAAGTGTTTGATACGGTCTCTATCCCCATTCTTGTACACAAGCTGGAAAGAATCGGTATCAGGGGTGTTCCGCTAAAATTACTCTCGGACTATCTTGCAAACAGGAGGCAGAAAGTAAAACTAGATAATTATACTAGTGATTGCGCTAATGTGTTGTTTGGTCTCCCGCAGGGAAGTGTTCTTGGCCCTACATTATTCTTAATTTATCTGAATGATTTATGTAACATGACCCTTAAGAATGCCAAAATATTATCTTATGCAGATGAAACTGCCGTCGTTTTCACCGGAGGATCCTGGAACATTGCTAAAAAGAATGCAGAAAAAGGTCTTGAGCAAATAGGTAATTGGCTGCGATTTAATCTCCTTACGCTCAATACGGCAAAAATGTGCTATATATGCTTTTGCATTTATAACAACGCTCAGCCAGAACTAGATTTTGCGGTGAGAATACTTCACTATCGTACTACAACAGATAGACAAAACTGCCACTGCCCAACTATACAAAAAGTAACCGAAGCTAAATATTTGGGAGTGTGGTTAGATCAAAGACTCACTTGGTATCTTCAGCTTGAACATGTCACTCAGAGAATAAGGAATTTCACGTGGATTTTTAAGATATTGAGACATGCGGTACCTAAGACGGATTTAGAAACGGGGTTTGGGGACGGAAGTGTCTTCTAAGAGAAATATATCTATCCCTAGTACAGACTTTTCTTGCTTACTGCTTGCCTGTATGGGGAGGTGCAGCCAAGACGCGCTTTCTTGAGGCGGAACGTGCACAACGTGGTTTGATAAAGATCATGTATTTTAAAAAACAAACGTTTTCAACTGATAAACTTTATCAAACTACCCGAATTCCTTCAATTAGAAAGCTTTACATTATACAGACAATTCTGAGTAAACACAAACCCCTGAAATTTGATGCCACTAATGCTGTAAGAAGAAGGCATAAGCTGGAAACCGTCAAATGCAATTCTGTTTTTGCTTCAAGACAATATAAAGCTCGTTCAGCCTACCTCTACAAAATGATTAATAAAAGCCTAAACTTATATACTAAAACATATCGCGACTGTAAGAGGTGCTTACAGTTATGGTTGGAAGATCAAACCTATGATTATCTAGAGGCATTACTAGTTAAAATTAAATAGTAATGAAAACACATACACACACTGACATACATACGCACACATACATACATATTTACATACACACACACATACAGACACACACACACACACACGCGCGCTAAATAAATAAAAAATAATGTTTAAAGAAATGTAAAAAAGAAAAATTAACCTGATAAATGTAGTACTTTTAGAATTAGTTTTATATTGGAACTATAATAGAATAATTTTTTTTCATTGTTATCTTTTAAAGGTTTTACTTCAAACTCCAAAATTTATTATTTTTAAACTGTACATTGTTCTAAAACGACCTAAATTAATAGAAGAGCATTGCTCCCTGATACAGGCTCATTAGCTTAAAAGGGGGCTACGATCACTAATATAATATAATGTACCCATTGTTTTGAAATAAATATTTATTATTATTATTATTTAAGTAAAAATTTGCGACCCACAAGTTAATCAGCACTGATTTTTTTAATGTTTTAATTAAAAAAAAACTGCAAATTAATAAACTAAAGCGAACACTGGATAAAATTAATCAAATATTGGTAAGTATCTGTTTTAGTATAACAATAGAACAATAAGTACCTATTTTCCTGGTTTGAAAACTCATAACTACGTAAATACCTAGGTAGTAGGACTGACCTACATCTGTTATAATATGGTATATGGGTAAATATTAACATTTTCTGTACGTTTAAACTAATAAAACACATAAAATAATTATCGACAACCTCGAGATGTGGATTACGAGTAGGTACCTAGTATTTTTTATCGCCACCCATATTAGGTAAGTATTAAATTAAAGGGGAGTTTTGGCGGGAACTTGATCGGCGGCGGTTTACTGCTCCTTTATTATAGTTTAAATAATAGTTTGAAGTGGATTTTGATATGTAAAAGTGGTGCGATTTTATGTATTAACTGTCTACGCATGTGAACTATTAGTGGAAACGGTGAAACAAGTGCTCTGATGGTGATGGATTCTCAAGATAAGCTGTTTGCATAAGCGCCTTTAGATACCATCGCCAACTGTCAGCTGCCTGCTGGCTCAAGTTGCCGTCAAAATCTCCCAAGGGATCACAATGTGACGCATCAACATATTGTGAATAAGTGAACTATGAAGGATAATAATACATAAAGACAAGGCTTGGGGAAATTATAATAAACCGAATAAAAATACTCAAGACTTGGCCTAAAGGTCTAGATACCAGGCCATAAACTCCAAAAAAAATATTAAATGAAACACATAAACTTTCAGTTAGGATTAAGCTTATACAAATACCTACATAGGTATTTGTTCAAACTTAAACCTAATGCCTTTTTATTTTATTATATTTTATTACCGAGGTACCACTGCTGCTTTTTAACGGCTGCTGAAATTCCACGAATTTCAGCAGCCGTTAAATCCTGATTCTTCATTAAATCACCATCAAACTATCCACTCTTGGCAGATTGTCCGACTGTCCTTTTACACAACCTTCTTCCATTCTAGCACTACACGTTTCACTTTAGTATAATCAGATTTTTAATATTATTTCTTTGAAATACAAGCACAAACACTATAAGTAATAGGAATACAAAGACGATCGAAAGAAAATGAAACGAGACCCGCGTAATTTGGTCAAACCGCACCGGACCGAGTGCCGCGTTTGCACAGACTAATATGATACTACGTATCGCGTTTGTGTCGCGGTCGCGGTTTGCTTGGGTGTGACGTCATATGGTGAGCGCGCGTAATCTCTGAAATTCAAAAAAGGGCTTAACCTTCTCGTCGTTATAACTTCGGAAATACTGCATGTATTGAAGTGACATAAAACGAATGTAATGTATATGATCTCTGCCTTAGATTATTTGAGAGTAAATAATCTAAGATCTCTGCTAAGATTTTAATAGTATTCGGTAGTAATATTTAGACCCTTTTGTGTTCTCATTAAAAGGATTCAGATATATTATTTTTTGAGTTACGTTTTTAATGAAAAGTAAATATATTTCATATTTTGTTAGATAGGTACTTATAGCGAAAAAATAATTAAGTAATAATTTAACTACAGAAGAAATACCTCAGTACTTTATTACAAAACTTAGTTGAAATTTACTTCACTACCCAAGTACCTACTTACATACCTATACTCGTCTTTGTAATTAAAATATTTAAATGTATAATTTTTTTTATAGTATAAGGGTGACAAACGAGCACACAGTCCACCTGATGGTAAGTGGTTGCTGCGGCCCATAGACATCTACATCTATCCTCTATTAAAAATCAAAATGTAGATGCGTTGTCACCCGTGAGGTCTAAGATGGAATACCTCATTTCCAGTAAAAAGGGCCTCCGGCCACCTGCACTCACCAAGCGAAACGCAGAGGTAAACCTTCACGCTGGTTTTCTGTGAGGTAGTGGTACCACCCCGGTTCAAGCCGGCCCATCCGTGTGACAGCAAAAGCTGCCGCGTGGCTCTACCACTGTTACAAATATAATACCACAAAATACTGAAATTAAAACAAATGAAATTGTTTACAAGATTTTCAACTAATTAGATTACGATCATATTTCTGTCAGGAATCGTATTTCGGGTTTATTTGTCTTTTACGCTATCTACCTATACGAACCAAGCATCGCGATTCCCGACGAATGTCCTTGCAAGTTGCATACGTTGGGTATCACAGAACTCACATAGTAGATAATGCACAACGTATTTCTTTACTCTTTATTAACAGCCCTTAGCAACCACGGAAAGTCCGTTGTGACGTAGTAAGGAGAAAAGATGCAAAGTAATACGGACACTCGCGCGCAGCGATAAATTTTTATTAAGCTTGCGTGCGCGATTTATCTGATTAATAATAACTATGTATGCTATTAAAACGTCGGCAAGCAGTCAACATCAAAACTTTTTTCACTGTTTCCACTAATAGTTCACATGCGTAGACATTTAATACACAAAATATCACCGCTTTTACATATCACTTACACCCAAAACCATTATTTAAACAATAATACAGAGGCAGCAACCGCCGCCGCACCGGTCATGTTCTCGCCAAAACTAGGTATGAGCGATACAAATCGTATAAGGATACAATAATTATATATCGGTAAAATATCCAATATCTTTATATCGGACGACAAACTAACTATATATTAGATACTAAAATACCTATGCCACTGCAGTACAACGTTGTCACGCATCACTGAATATATAATATCGCGCAAATTATTTATATTGTACACTGATTCGCATACTGAACAAACTATGAACGCGATAGAATACGAGATATAGGTAAAACAAATATTACGACTTTACAACGAAAGGGTGTAATACGCTTACGCCTAGTATTAATTTTAATCCTTATTCGTAGTGGCATACGATTTATTACAGAACATATCTTCTATATAAATAAAATGAGAGAGATTTGCAGTTGTTCACAGATCACTAGAAACTACTTGATATATTTCAATTAGGTTTGCTAAGTTTTATTCCTTAGACACTTGGCCCTTATCTAAAAAGAAATTGTTGCGATATCTTCATTTAATATAAAGTTATTAAAGTTTTAAATTAAAGTTCAAATTTCAAATTCTAATTATTTATTTGCTAGTAAATAGGTACAAATATATTTTGTTCTTAGTGTTATCACAATGTGTTGAGAAAACCTATTTAGCTGTTTTCAACAGCATGCAAATTTCAAAAAGTTTTTGTAATACAATTAGTTTCTAAACTTAATCTATACACATAACTAAAAACATCCTTTTTTCAAATTTTGTAAATAAATAAATTAATATAAATAAATTAATTCATGCATCGACAACAGGTACTGAATCACTACAATATAAAAACTAATTTATTGTGTAAAATGTTTTTTTTTTACCAGCCCTCGTCGTAATGAAATTTTAAACTTGTTGTATTTGCCAAGCGCAAATATATAGAGGCAGGGAAAGGGAAGTATGTTTAAGCTCTTAAAATAAGGCAAGCATAATGTGTCCGATGGGATATCACTTATAGCTCTAATACAGCGTTTTTGAGCTACAAATACGTTTTGAGAGTCTGTACCCTACATTAAAAATCCGTATCTGATAACAGATTCTACATACGAGGGTGACACTAAAAGTTCTTAGAAAATCAAAAACTGAACAAACTAGCGAGTTATTGGTTTTATTATATCTTTTCAAAATAGTGTACATTTACATCAATACATCGCTGCATCCGATTGAACCACTGAGAAAAGCTCTTTGCCCACTCGTCCTTAGGGGACTCTCCGACGGCATTTTGAAACGCAACCACTGCTTCCTCGGCGTCCATAAAACGTTTACCTCGATGTTTTTCTTTTATTTTCGGAAATAAATAAATATCTTAAGGTGCGAGGTCGGGGCTATAGAGCGGGTGACTCAGTTATTTCACGTCTGACGTCACCAAGTAGTCGATTGTTTGCTTGGCTGTGTGCGACGAGGCGTTGTTGTGATAAAGGAGGATCCTACTGCGAGGTCATTTCTCCCGAACTTTTTCCAAGACAAGTGGCAAACAATTGTTAGTGTGCCACTCTGCAGTACCTGTTTTTCGATCCTCTAAAACAATAACAGTGGTAGAGCCACGCGGCAGCTTTTGCTGTCGCACGGATGGGCCGGCTCGAACTGGGGTGGTAACATGACCTCACAGAAAACCAGCGTGAAGTAGAGGTTTACCTCTGCGTTTCGCTTGGTGAGTGCAGGTGGCCGGAGGCCCTTTTTACTGGAAATGAGGCATTCCATCTTAGTCCTCACGGGTGACAACACATCTACATTTTGATTTGTAATAGAGGATAGATGTAGATGTCTATGGGCCGCAGCAACCACTTACCATCAGGTAGACTGTGTGCTCGTTTGTCACCCATATCCTATAAAAAAAATTGTTGCGTAATGACCGAGCACAAAGTCGCCAATGACCGCTAAATGTTCATGGAGGATTTTATGCACTTGACGCATACCGATGCCTAAGCTTGTCCGAATCTGCTGATAAGTCACTCTTTTGTCAGTCCACCGGGCATCATATGCCACACAACACTGATGTTATCTTCAGTCGTCGCCGTAGAAGGCCGACCCTCACGCAGATCATCGGTGAGATTAGTGCGACCACGTTTAAACTCATTGAGCCAGTTGTAAACAGTGGCACGAGATGCGAATTAATCGTGAAAGGCCAATCGAAGTCTATCATAACTTTCTTGTTGACTTAAATGACATCGAAAGTCATAAACAATCATTGTACAAAAAATTTCTCTCGTTAAATTCATGCTGACGTGACACAGACTTTTTTCAATTTGCCGCCAAATCGTAAACAAATGGCAAATTAATAAAATACATACACAATAATATTAGCAAAGGGTTCCATTTTCAAAATTTCATATTATTTTTCTATTATATCGTTTACCAGTTCTAAAACCTTTCAGTGTCTCCCTCGTATGTGAAATACGCTGTGATCGCAGTGTTTTTATTTGCTATTTTTGTCAATTTATGTAAAGCGTATACAAATCTGTTCATTTTGTTACACACTTTATGGATATGTTTTTTCCAATTTAGATTTGAGTCTATAATCAAACCTAGAAATGTCGTACTAATAGCGTTCCGCAGAAGTTATCCATTATATTCAATATTTATGTCAGAATTTAATTAATAAAATTAATGATATTTGTTTTGATTAAATTATATCACTTCTATCTCCTTTTTTGTATAAAGGTTTTACTATTGAAAGTTCTAATTTATTAATAAAAGTCCCTGACTCTAGTGAAAGATTTATCAGGCATGCTAATCTTTCACTTATTGCATTCTCACACGACTTAACATGAATGACATTCAAGAGGCAGCTGCTATAGGTACCTAATTGTGTGAACAGTACGACGTCAATGCGTTAACTAAATAAATAACTATGTAGAAAGCTACATATTTAACATTTATATATAAAAAAAAATCATAACTGGCGTAAGCCGAGTAGTGTAGTGAGACGCTTCGTGTAACTTCGGGGTACTTTGTGACGTCCTTTAACTCTGGCGCAAAAAACCGACAGCGATCGGAAGTCACCCGAGGTGAAGCGAGGTTGCACGAAGCGAATCGAAGTATCTCTCTACACTATTCGCCTCGTCCAATTTCGATCTATTTCGCGAGTAGTGTAGAGGAGGCATTAACCTAATTCATACATATATATAATATATAATTAATAAATTGATATCAGTTTTTTCCTTTTTTTTATTGATTTTTTCTAGTATAAGTAGAAATTTGTTGAATGTTTAATGTTACTGAAGCGACTTGTAAAATACGTAAATATAACGGTAACTTATGATAAAATTAAAGGCGATTAAAGGCGCTCTTTTATTTACAAGAAAACAACATTTAATAAAAAAGTACAAAAACGAATATTTTTCTTTAAAATGCTGCAGATCAGTTATTACTCTCCGCTAGGAGTAAAGTATTCTGTGGTTATTACTCAATAGTACGACGCACTCGCGCGCATGTTTGAAGAAGTAAGTCATAAATAGCCGAATATCTCTTTTTAATAATTTGTTTTAATTTGTTTTCCGAGCCAATAAAATATCATTGTCTTTATAATTTCTCTTGTAAGTGTTAGGTGATTGCCTCGGAACAGCATTTTTACCATAGTAGGTAGGATGAAATGGAACATGAAAAATAATGTCTAAGGCGTGAAGGCGCGCGTTTCGATTAGCTAATACCCTGCGACAGTATCCTCATATACTTAATTAATTTATTCAAACAACTGGTACCAGTAACAAGTGCTATTTGTAGCCCTGTACTAGTAACGAACTGTAACTGATATTACAGTATTGTACAACGTTTTAATGTCTTCGACTAACTACGTACATCTGATTGAAAACGTAGTGATATATACTCTTTGATTTGTTAGTATAACGATGCTCTCCATAATATCTTTGAGCTCTCCGGAATTTGGGTTGTTTCTTGGTAGCTAAAAAATAAAATGAGTGTTTACTATGAATAGTGCCATAATATTCAATTTTTCAAACATAGATCAATAAAAATGTAGCAAAGCCACTGGCAAGGTGGCAAGCTGGCAACGCTGCCATCAGAACATCAAGTGACATTGAAAATCGGACTAACGGACAAGCATGTGTAAATGTGTAATAAAGTTCCTACTTTATTAATAGCCACAGAGAACTTCTCCGGCGCAATTTTAGTAGAATGGACCTGGATAAGTTACGAGAAGATACTGCTAAGGTTAACTGGTCAGTAGTTGCAAATGCTGGTTCGGTTGATGAGCAGATATATATTTTAACAGCATACTTACACAACTGTATGACATTCACGCTCCAATTCGTCCAGTCCGAATTAAACATCTTCCTGTCCCCTGGCTCACTGCCGACATAAAAAAACTCCAAGAAAAAAAAAACACAGCGAAAACTAAATATCGTATGAATCCTAATGATTCCAACCGAGAGAAATATAACAGGGCACGAAATCGCTGCAACATGGTGTGTAAAGGTAGTCAACGACGCCATATCTATAAATCTGTTGTTGAGGAAGATAACTCTACTAAAGTTTGGAACTTTCTCAAATCTTTAGGGATTGGAAAAGCAAAGCATAATTTAGAATATCTTAATTTGAATTTAAATAAGCTTAATGCTCATTTCCTCTCTAGCGCCACTATAGACAATGCTACGAAGAAAAATACACTTGCTCAACTTTCTGCTATATCAACTCCCAATTTTTCCTCTTTTGTCTTTAGCCAAGTTAGTCAGTAATGTTTAGAAGAATATATTAGCCATTACTTCCGACGCAGTTGGTTCTGACAGCATTAGTCGTAAGATGATTATCCCATTACTCGATCTTTTAGCTCCTATCCTTCTACTTATTTTAAATCGTTCCCTTGACACCAGTGTTTTTCCTTCATCCTGGAAAGACGGCCTAGTAACTCCACTCCCTAAAAAATCTAATCCGACATATGAGGATTACCGTCCTATATCCATCCTTTCCTTTCTCTCTAAAGTACTCGAGCGCCTAATATACCAACAGCTGAGCAAATTCCTGTCCAATCATAACCTTTTGAATTCATTCCAATCTGTTTTCCTTCCCGGTCATAATACAACTACGGCTTTGGTTAGAATCACTGATGATATTCGCCTGGGCATGGATAATCGGCAGGTTACAGTATTGACATTGCTTGACTTTAATAATGCCTTCAATACTGTAGACTTTGATGTTTTACTCGCTGTCCTAAGTTCTTTTAACATATTTCCTGAAGTAATTGGTTGGTTTCATAGTTACTTGCAAGGGCGCCGGCAACGTGTACAAATTTAAGACACGTTTTCTGATTGGTCTGCTGTCAAAGCTGGCGTCCCACAAGGTGGCGTGTTGTCTCCTCTATTGTTTTCTATTTTCATCAATTAGATCTGTTCCCACATAACTTTTCTTTACCACCTATATGCAGACGATTTACAAATCTACTCTCAATGTAAAATTTCGGATCTCTCCAATACAATTAGATTAATTAATGAAGATCTTATTCGTATTTGTCATTGGTGTAATTCATTTGGGCTTAAAGTTAATCCATTGAAGACTCAAGCCATTATTATTGAGAGTTCGAAATTAATCTCTCGATTAACTTTATCGCTGCTCCCTCCAGTCATATTCGAAGGTACACTTATCCTATCCAGTGACAAAGTTAAATATGTACGTATTATGTTCGATCAGACTTTGTCTTGGGGACCGCAAGTGAGTGAAATAAGTAGAAGAATGTTTGCCGCAGTTGCTTCACTTCGAAGATCACGTAATGTTCTCCCCGTTCCTACTAAAGTCGCGCTGGCTCAGTCTCTCCTTTTACCGATCCTTGACTAAGCGGACACTTGTTTTCTTGACCTAACAGTCGAGAAACTTAATAAACTTGAGCGGCTTCAAAATTATTGCATAATATTTGGGTTACGAAAGTATGACCACATATCCGATTCCGCCATAAGCTCAAGTGGTTACCGATTCTCCTTCGCAGGAATACTCTTATTCTTCATCTTCTTTACTGCATTCTGTTCAATCCAACCACTCCTTCTTATTTGAAAGACCGATTTATATGCCAATTTAAGTAGTTTACACTCTTTACCTCTACAATCTCAAAATAAGCTCCTTCTAAGTACTCTTAGACATTCCTCTTCCTTCTTCTTTTATGGTTACCGCCATACCACTATGGAATTCTCTCCCCTTACATATTAAAGAATCTAAATCTCTTCCTATATTTAAAAATAAATTGAAACTTTATTACCTTTCCTCTTAAGTTACTACCTGTCGTCATTCACTTTTTTTTCTTTTTTCCTTTAATCACTTATGTTCTTCTATTTATCTTTCTATATTATATTCTGTACACCCCTTCCGCTATCTTTTAAAAATAGTATCCTCTGCCCTAAGGTTGCCTGGAAGAGATCGCTGTTTTAGCGATAAGGCCGCCTGTTGTACCAATGTCTCTTTAAATATATAAATACTGTAATGTGTTCCTTGGTGTACAATAAAGTATAATATTTTACTTTCACTTTTTACCTTTGTATGTGCTACTCACTACTAACATAATACGGAGGAGGAAACCACGTATTGATTTATGTATTTAGGTTAACCATTCGGGTAGAATCTACTAATTAGACTGAGGGTTAACCTATGCTATGTGAGATTGGCCAGGCTCAGAAAGACTAGAACCCAAAGCCGTAAAGCCAGTTTAAAAAAATGTGAGATTGGGAACGTGTCATTTCTATTAGGGATGAGTACGGGCAAAAAAATCGTTATATGTCGAATCGATATTTCAAACAACATCGATATATATCGCGTGATAAATATCGATATATCGTCATCATTTGCATGATATAAAGATAAGATCCAAAATTTTATATTTCTGACAGTTAGACGACAAAAAAATAATTTAAAATTAAAAATTTTGTACAGCCGACTTCAATATAAGCGACTTCAATATAGGTTATTTAAGAATAACTCAATAACCATTGGTCTGACCTTGATCAAATTCATATGGGACCACACGAAAACTATCAGCTTTCATATAAAAAAAGAATCATCGAAATCGGTTCGGCCAGTACAAAGTTATGAGGTAACACACATAAAAAAAAACATACACCCGAATTGAGTCATCATCATCATCATCATTACAGCCCTTCACAAGTCCACTGCTGAACATAGGCCTCCCCCAAAGAATGCCACAAAGGACGGTCCTGAGCCACCTGCATCCATCGACTTCCTGCATATCTTACCAGGTCGTCACTCCATCTAGTTTGGGGACGCCCTACACTTCGCTTGCCGGTACGAGGCTGCCACTCGAGAACCTTTCTTCCCCATCGGTTGTCGGTTCTTCGAGCTATATGGCCGGCCCATTGCCACTTCAGCTTACTAATCCGTTGGGCTATGTCGGTCACTCTGGTTCTACTGCGGATATCCTCATTTCTGAGTTTATCACGCAGAGAAACTCCGAGCATAGCCCTCTCCATAGCTCGCTGAGCGACCTTGAGCTTCCTCATACGGCCAGCAGTGAAGGACCACGTCTCAGTTCCGTAAGTCATCACTGGCAACACGCACTGGTTGTACAATTTCGTTTTAAGGTTTTGAGGTATGTCTGACGAGAAGATGTGTCGTAGCTTCCCGAACGCTGCCCAGCCGAGTTGAATCCGTCGATTGACCTCTCGGTCGAAGTTGGACTTACCTAGTCGGACTATTTGTCCCAGGTAAACATACTCGTCAACAATCTTAAGACCTATCCGTTGGGAGACACTATTGAGGTCATTGAGCATAGTGCTTAGGTCCTTCAGCGATTCTGCCACAAGGACTTTATCGTCGGCAAATCGAATGTGAGTGATGTACTCGCCATTGATGTTAATACCGCATCCTTTCCAGTCCAGTAGCTTGAAAACGTCTTCCAATGCAGCGGTGAAGAGTTTCGGGGATATAACGACACCCTGTCTTACACCTCTCTGCAATTTGATAGGTTTCGTACTCTGATTCTGTGCTTGGATAGCCATCGTAGCTCTACTGTACAAACACTTCAGCACTTCGATATACCGACAGTCAACTTGGAACCGCTGAAGGGACTGCAGCACCGCCCAATTTTCGACGAAATCAAAGGCTTTCTCATAGTGCACATACGCAAGGCAAAGTGGCAGATTGTACTGTTCTGTCTTCTGTACAATTTGCCGAAGGGTGTGTATGTGGTCCATGGTGCTAAAGACTTTTCGAAAACCGGCTTGTTTGAGAGGCTGGAAGTCTTCAAGTCTGTGTGCGAGACGATTCGTAATGACTCTCGAAAACAGCACGTAGATGCGGTTCAGAGGGGAAATCGGTCTGTAGTTGTTCAAGAAAGCGTTGTCGCCGGGGACTGGGGGCTGTCTCTTTGTTACATTCATATTTATCAATGTATTTGCCATAGTTGTCACGCTTGGCGAACTGGTTGGCAACCGCAGTTTTTTTTATAGTATTTTTGCTGTTATAAGGAAGATGCTGCTGCCCATCTCCTACCTGTTGCCCTTTGTCGCCTTTTACGACACCAATGGGAAGATACGGGGTAGTGGATATTCTTAACCGCCACTACACGGCACGAATTCGATACTCTAAAATAAATATCGATATATCGCGATTTAAAATATCAATATTTCGATATTTTTTGCCCAAGCCTAGTTTATATCTGAAAATTCCAAAAGCTATTTAGAAATAGGTTAGAATTAGTTCACAATTCTCTTCAAAAAGATTTTTATAAAATCATGGCTGACATTTCTGGTGAAAAATTGTCAAAGAAGTGAGTATTGAACGACACTTGTAAAAATGTTCACTTCGAAGACGTTATCTATTTTAGCTGGTACCCGGACAAATAGAAGTCCTTTTGCACTTAGTCGTTTTACAAATTTATCCTCTGCAATAAATAAACGGTTGGTTTGGTTGGCTTAGTAAAATATGGTTCAATAGGTGAAACTTATATTTGCATTTTTTTTAAATAATTACAGTGAGTTGAAACGCCGCATGAAAGCTGAACAGAAATTGAAAGAAAAAGCTGAAAAAGCTGCTCAGCAACCGTCTACAACGGCAGAGAAGAAATCTGCTAAAGCCGAGGAAGAAATCAGCCCCAATGAATACTATAAATTAAGAACAGCAGCAGTTGCTGCACTAAAAAATGGTACTAAAGATGATCATCCATATCCTCATAAATTCACTGTGACAATATCATTAGAAGATTTCATTGAAAAATACAACAATTTGAACAGTGGGGAGGTATTAGAAAATGTCACATTAACAGTAGCTGGTAGAATTCATTCCATTCGTGAATCTGGAGCCAAATTAATCTTTTACGATTTAAGAGCTGAAGGTGTCAAAATTCAGGTATTGCATAAATTATTTTGTTAATCTTAAGTGTACAGAGTCATCAAATGTTTCGTTTTTATAAAATTATTTACGCTTTGTGTTGATATTGGGCTAGTTTTTTAAATCCAAACAAATGCTACAAGTTCATTTAAAAACTAGAATTGCAAACTTTATGTACGTAAAAATATATATGACAAATTAATATGTCCAAAACTACACATTTTATGCAGTAGAATAATTTAGGATACAACTAACAAAAAAGAAGATTCTTCTCTCCTTCTAAAATATTTTAGTTTTTGTACATTGTGTTAGTAATTAATTAATCAACAAAAATTAATTATTTCAGGTTATGGCTAATGCTAAAATGTATAATTCTGAAGAGAAGTTTGCCAATGATACAGATAAGCTTAGGCGAGGTGATATTATTGGATGCATAGGCCATCCTGGAAAAACCAAAAAAGGAGAACTTTCTATTGTACCAAAAGAAATTAAACTTTTGTCACCATGCCTGCATATGTTGCCTCACTTGCATTTTGGCCTCAAAGACAAGGAAACAAGATTTAGGAAGAGGTACTTAGATCTTATTTTAAATGATAAGGTAATTATTTCGTATTCTACACAAGTGTTAACAATTAATATTAACTATATTATTGGGTGTGTTCCAATATACATTGTGACCACTGTACCTTACAGTGTGTGATGTCAATTCAGTATAATGTGAACCCGTTCCTTTTTAATTTGCTATACTGGTTGCTGTTTCAAATGGACAGTAGTCCAGTACTGTTATCCCCATTTTTCGACACTGTTTTCAAATGAAAATATTTATGTAAACATTATTTTCAAATAAATTTGCATAATAACTGTAAGTATGTGATCACATGATCAAAGTACTGAGAGCACCTTACTTAAAAAGCACCAGTGCTCACTGTACAAAAATGGCGGTGATTTATTACTTTATATATATCCCTAGGGTACTGTGGGCAGTATACTGGTAGTTGACAGTGGAACAAATTTTTCACCAGTGATAGCACTGAGTAGTGCACACAGTGTATATCGGAACATGACCATAAACTAGCATATGAAAAGAAGGTCCTAGAGGGGATGACTTATTTTTCAATTCATTAATAGGTGCCACTATTTGTTGTATACTGTGGCTGACTTACCCTTAAGTTCTTAGTGGTGTAGGAAAGCATACTGAGAAAATCTGCAAGTCTACAAAATAAAAGGACATGTGAAGACCATCAATACACACTGGAGCATTGTGGCTAAAATATGAGCTCTCTGTGTGAATTTTACTATAGTATGAACTATAGTATAATAATATATTAATAGTGAGTATAAGTGAGTATGTAGGAATATAGAACAGATTAAACTATAACCAACAAAGAAAAAAATTACCAAAAATGACAAGGTATATTTTAGTACAGCAGTTTAAAGATGTATTTTAAAACTGTGTGATGTCATTTTTAAATTGGTCCCTTGCTGCCCGTTTACTGTTCACTGGATATGTTATGATAGGCTACCATAAAAGCATTAACCTTTGGTAAGTTGTAAGATTAAACTCTAACAAAGCCAAAATTCATAACTATTATTTATACAATAATCCTTACAAAATACTAACCCTTAATTTCAAAATATTACTTACTTAATGAATTAAACAAACCACAAGTGATGAATTGATTCGATTAAGGCTGAGAGATCGAATGCTGTAAGAGTGAGTGTTCACCGTGCAGTGAATGATGTTATCTCCAGTGGTGGGAGCTGGCACCACATCTTGAATTAAACATCTAGAACTTGTAAATGACTTCATAATTTCTGAACCGATTTACACCATAATGTGAGAAAAGCATAAACACATAACCTAATAGTCTTAAGTCCAGAATTCTGTCAAGAAGGCTCATTACAGTATAATCCTCTCAGGTATGAGACTACCAACAATATAATAATAATAATAATAATGCTTTATTTCCCCAATAAATTTTAACAAATAAATGTAAAGTAATGTAAATTAAATTAATGGGCTTACATTACAACATTATGCAAATTATTAACCCCATTTCACTGTCACATACACAGGTGAGGCAAATTTTCTATACTAGAGCAAAAATCATATCATACATCAGACGTTTCCTTGATGGCATGGGCTTCCTTGAAATTGAAACACCAATGATGAACATGATACCTGGAGGTGCTACAGCGAAACCTTTTGTAACCCATCATAATGAGTTGAACATGGATCTCTACATGAGAATAGCCCCAGAATTGTATCACAAGATGTTAGTTGTTGGTGGCTTAGATAGAGTATATGAAATTGGTCGACAATTCAGAAATGAGGGCATTGACTTAACACATAATCCAGAATTCACTACTTGTGAATTTTATATGGCATATGCAGATTATAATGATCTCATAACAATAACAGAGACGATGATTTCTGGAATGGTCAAGAATATACATGGCACCTACAAGGTAACATTTTCTATTATTGTATTTAATCTTAACTTTTAAAAGTAACAACAATATTATGTTTATTTTTAAGTTTATCAGTAGTTTTTTTCCTGGATTTACTCTACTGTTCATTTTATTTTGTCACCTATCACTTAATTTCCACACGTCCCGGGTTGACTGAGAGAGAATGACTAAAAGCATTAAGTCTGCCCTTTGTAATCCTTTTATTATGGTGTAATAAAGTGTAAATAAATAAATAAATATAAACTGTCTTCATTTTTCAATCATAATTACCCTTTAGGAAACCTTTCTACCATGAAATTATATCCAAAATCAAGTCAGTGTGTGTCCCTTATTCCAGTCTCTTAGTACAAATAATAACTTCAGGAATTTGTGCTATTTTAAATAAAGCACAACACTTTAAGCTAGATCACAGGATAAGTCTTGTTATATGAATATTTTTATTGTTTTTCAATGTTATGCTTACCAGGTTTTATACTTTATAATAAATTTCAAGAACCAGTCATCAAATCAGCACTTTCATATTAAATTACTCACAGAATCCCAGGCTATTGGCAGATCCTCTCCAGGTTTTAATATTCATTCTTTCATTTGTATTTGAGCAAAAAAGATCTGGTGCCAAATTTGTTGTACAATTTATTATTTTTGGATTTCAAATTCTTAAAAAAACCCTAAGTTAAATGAGCAATATGTGTGGATGCATTATCCATCTGAAGATGCCACAAGTGCATGGGTGATTAATTTGTGCACAAAATTATTAACACTACAAATACAAACCTCTGTAGCAAACAAACTTCTGTACACCAGCTGTAACTGTCTTCTGTTTATCAAGCATATTTTTTATTTGCATAAATGTAAGAAATCACTATACTGTTAAAATGTGTGTTTGAACCTTATTTTAACTTATTTATATTTTGACAATTTAAACTAAAAGGTTTAAATATCACTTGGAGGTTTTGGATTATGAACACATTATTTTTAACATACATTGCAGCTAACATAAGCACATTTAAAAACATGTTAATTTTCAGATTAAATACCACCCTGATGGACCTGAAGGAGAAGAACTCGAAATTGATTTTACACCTCCATTTGCCCGAGTTCCAATGATTGCTACTTTGGAAAAAGTTCTGAATGTTAAATTGCCACCAGCTGATAAATTAGACACTCCTGAAGCCAATACACTTCTTAGCCAGTTGTGTGAAAAACATGAGGTAAAATAATCAGTCCTTGAATATAATTAAATATAAATAAGTCCTTGTTATAAAAATTAATGAACCTTTGAATTTTGTTATGGATTGATTATTAATTATAATTTGTTGCAGGTTGAGTGTCCACCACCAAGGACAACAGCAAGACTTCTTGATAAACTTGTTGGAGAGTTTCTTGAAGAGAAATGTATAAACCCAACATTTATATTAGACCATCCACAAATTATGAGTCCATTATCCAAGTACCACAGGGATGTACCAGGCCTGACAGAAAGGTAATACTTAGTGACTACCCACAAATATTTATATAGTGGGAGTGTAAAATTTTACGAAAACCTTTTGAAAAATTGCAAATACTGTAAACCTTTTGTAATAAAATACTGCCTTCTATTAGTAATTGTGCACACTTATTAATGTTAGTTTAAACTTTGATACTAATTTGAGGTTGGTCTGTCTACCTCTTGTTATATAATTTTACTACATATATTTAAATTAGACATGGTCATTTTGTGCACAAACAAAAAAGGTTTTGTCATGTTTAAAAATAAAGATGAAATATGTTTGATGTGCAATATTTAACTTCCACAAGTTTCGATTTTTTTTTAAATCTAGCTATACATGCAACTGTTTCAGATTTGAACTATTTGTAATGAAAAAAGAAATATGCAACGCATATACTGAGTTGAATGACCCTGCAACCCAACGTGAGCGATTTGAGCAACAGGCTAAGGATAGAGCTGCTGGGGATGATGAAACACCACCAACTGATGAAGCATTTTGCACGGCCCTAGAGTATGGTCTGCCTCCTACAGCTGGTTGGGGAATTGGAATTGACCGCCTCACAATGTTTTTAACAGACTCTAATAACATAAAGGTTTGTTTTTTTGGAATTTGTACTTTGAACAACCCCACCCATGTTTCATTATAAGTTCAAAAATGGTTTCTTTAATGATGACCTGTATGACTTGGCAACGTTGCCACATCTTGAAGACTCAGTCATATCTTCGGCAGTAATTAACCTTTAATTTTTTTTACAGGAGGTTTTGTTATTCCCAGCCATGAAACCAGATGATCCAAACAAACATCAAAATGAAGATGAACATACTCTAGATGGACCTTCAATCCAAAATGGACCTAAATAACAAAATGTGTGTATCCCTGATCTATTTAACTAATTTTTAGTTAATCCATAATCTTTACTAGCAATAAATAATTGTAAACTACACAGTTGTTTTTCTTTATTATAAAATATATCTTGGTGCAATAAGCTCACCTTAAAAAAATATTGAAAGAAAAATAAAAATAATTTATTTGTCCGAATGTTTGTACAATATGATGGAAATAATACAATTAGAGGTCATAACATTCAACTAAAATAATGGTGTGCAAATATATTAATATGTGGTTTATATCTGGTATAGTAATAGCACGAATGGGTCGGCTTGACTGGGGAAGTACCACACTCACAGAATACCAGTGTAAAATAACAGGTTAACACTGCTATTTCGTATGGTGAGTGTAGAGAACTGGAGACTATTTTTACTGGAAACGAGGCATTTTGTCTTAGTCCTCACGGGTGACAACATATCTACATTTTAATTCGTAATTGAGTATAGATGTAGATGTCTATGGGCCACAGCAACCACTTACCATCAGGTGGACTGTGTGCTTGTTTGTCACTTATCATATGAAAAAATTATCGGGCGTCAATCAGAAGAATAAAAATTTACGTAACAATTTCAAATAAGCAATTATACAAAATTAGATTCAAAGATATACCACAATTTAAACACTTTCAAATTTAATTATTTCTTTTTAAAGAATTTTGCTTTTCTTTTGATTTTGCATGTTTTTGATCCTTTCATTTTTTTATCTCTATTTGAATAAGTGAAAATAGTTCGAAATTTTGTCGTATACAATAGAATGGGTCAATAGCTTCCCACATAATCTTTTGCAGGACGCATCCACCCTAGCAACAAGTCGTCCAGGCTCTCATGGGACGGTGGGAAAATGCCTATGATCGAAAATGAAGTGCTTAGTTTTGTTAGATGCAGGGTTGGCACACAATATGTTTTGTAAGAAAATAGAAAAACAATTGGCAGCTCCGTGACTGCTTAGCGGCTTAGTAATGAGTTGCAGCGCTAAAGGCTGCGGGTTCAAATCCCTCATGGATCAAGTATTTGGATGGCGTAAAAATAATTGCCTGGATCTGGATGTTAGCCCTTGTGGAATTTATAATTAATGTATGTTGAATGATAAATAGAAAATGAAAAGCAATTTAATTTAATTTTAATAACAAAAACTATCAAACAGACATAGAGCTGACAATTCGAGCTGCATTTCCTTGTCAAATGGTTATACTTAGACATTGGGCAAAGATAGAACCAGCCCTTTTGTCTATAACAGAGATGACCAATTGTGGATACAATTCCTTTAGAAGCTTAACCACACATGGCCTGCATCAAGCGATAATCTCTGCAAATGGTACATTGCCATCTCCTAAAAACTCATATTTGCACCATTTATTCAGTTCAGCCACGGCTGATTGTACTCACATCTTTACACAAAGTTTTTGTAAGAATCAAGAATCATTAACAGTGGTAGAGCCACACTGCAACTTTTGCTGTCGCACGGATGGGCCGGCTCGAACTGGGGTGGTACCACAACCTCACAGAATACCAGCGTGAATTAGAGGTTTACCTCTGCGTTTCGTGTGGTGAGTGCAGGTGGCCAGAGGCCCTTTTTACTGGAAATGAGGCATTCCATCTTAGTCCTCACGGGTGACAATGCATCTGCATTTTGATTCGCAAACGAGGATAGGTGTACATGTCTATGGGCCGCAGCAACCACTTAACATCAGGTGGACTGTGTGCTCGTTTGTCACCCTTATCCTATAAAAAAAAACAATATTTTTAAAGTATTTATAGTATTATTTTTTCAATAATGTATACATAATATAAAATGGCATGTATGTACTTTGCCATCCTGAAAAGAGGAACCTTTAAATAGTTATACCAATAGTTACACTACCAGTTAGAGTAAGAATAGCACAACTGCTTGATAAGAAATTCATTTCTAAACAAACCATTTCACAAGTGTACAATTTAGTTTTCATTAAAAACTGCCACTATCTGGAACTCATAGTAGCCAGCATTGAAATAATTATATTACAAGTTCATTTAATCCATATTCCTCAGGTAAAAGAACCTGGAACAACATAGCTTTCTCATAAACAAATCCCAAAAATAAAAGTCCTTTATCCCGCAACGTTGATCATATGTCACTACTTTCATCTTCAATATACTGATGTTATTTTTGTCACTTATGTATCATCATATTCTATTACATTATCTTCTAGATCCTGGGTGGAGTTGTAATGTTCTCCTAAACTGTACATGTGTCTATGATATGTGATAACTAGTGATGGGCCCTCAAATTCCTCTCCTTGTTGTATTGATGCAGGCCCTGTTGCTTGAATAACAGTTATAGGACATTTCAAATAATTTGATAATGCTCTTATTTCTATTTGTCCACCCCATACTTTAGTACTGATAATTTTTTCACAATATTCTTCAAACTCAGTATCTGTAAGCATGTCACATGTTTCTGGATGACTCATAAAAGGCATGAAATCTTCTTTATGTTCTTTTATATACTTTGAAGTGTTTTGTCTAAGTTTATCCACAGATATAGACTGTTGTTTTTTGATAACTATCTGATGTGAAATAGCTTGATATAAACAATCACCATCAGAAGCAATAGGATAAACCTTTAGTTTCATTTCTTTTAATATGTTACTTATAGCTTGATTTTCTGTATTTCTAGGTCCATGGATATTTTCTTTTTCCTGTAACTTTATCTGTTGTTCCCTTTCTCTTTCTTGTTGTTCCCTTTTTTCTCTTCGTTTTTGAGCTTTTGATACTTTGACTTTATTGGGCTCATTTTCATTTAAGTTTCTTACTTCAGTATCTGGGGGAGACTCTTTGAATGTCGATTCTATTTCTTTTTTGTGACGATTGTCCAATTCTGTCTCTAACCTTGTGATTTCTGCAGTAAGTTCTTTTTTCTTTGTTTTATCATTTTTTGCTACCTTTTTTAACGACTGAATATGTGCTTGAAGTTCTTTTTTTTCTTTTCGATGCTTATTTTCAAGTAATTCTAATTCATTACTTGAACCACTTCTCTCTTCCATTATATTTATTAAATCTATAACACCTAAAACAAAGATGATTACATTTTGTATGAATAAATCACAAAAAAATTATGTTCTTATGGATTTAATGGTTAATTGGTAATTTTTTTTTAGTTTTCATAGGTACTTCATAAGATACTAATACATAGTTGAGGTAATTTAGTGATAAAATATCAAAGACTACATATAAATTATTAATAAGTACCAAAAGAGAGTAATTATTAGGTATTTAAGCTATGACAGGTATACCATGGGTGGGATGGAATAGGTTAGGATTGTAGAACAATCACTTTATTATAATATTTTACAAGCTATCAAACTAAACTAATTTACATCGAATATATACATATGATACAGCAAATATCTATCTATTTGCCTCAAATATGTAAAAATACCTTGACTGTTGACATTATTTAATAAAGCTCATTGAGGTTAGGTTATTTTTGTTTTTTAAAAGTTAAAAGAGATCTATGCTCATACAGCCTAGTCTGGAGTGTATTCTGTGTACAGTTGTTCCCCAAATAAGATGATACGTGATCAAGGAAGTAGGATGAGTAAGCTCTAGATCGCTCAGTGAGCTACGGAGAGGGGTATATTCGGAGTTTCTCTGCATGATAGATTTAAAAATAAGGATATCCGTAGAAGAACCAAAAAAACCTACCGGATCAGTAAGCTGAAGTGGCGATGGGTCGGCCAAATAGCTCGATCAGCCTGAAGAACCTAAGGCGATGCAGAAGAAAGGATCTTGAGACGCAGCCTTGTACCGTCAAGCGAAGTGTAGAACGGCCTTCTCAAGTTGGTCAAATTGGTTGGATTGGAGTTGACGACCGGGTAAGAGAATAATGCTCTTACTTCTTTTCAATCACATGTTAAATAACTTCCACTTTTTCACTTTTTTGCATGGAGAAATGCCTACGCATGCCTGCCTCGCGTGGGCAAGCATGGGTTATTTCGGAATCGCATCGACAAAAACACATGGTGCTCCATCTTCGCCGCATATTGGCAGGGCCACGGAAACGCTTTCGCTCAAATCCGCGGCTCCATCACAGTGCCCCAACCGAAACCTCGCCTGGTACGCGAAGGGCCAGAAAAGTCAAGCATTCGGAACCACTAGCCTTCCTGACCTTAGCGGCAGATCTGGTCTATGACCCCGCCACCAACCAAGTTTCTGCCACAGAAAGTAGGGAGAGCAGTGCCTCACAATACCGATACTTCTCTCCACCACCACAGCCTCAACGGTGTGGCATCGCCAGAGTCGTAGAGGATAGGAAGAGTGGCGCATCGCCATGCGAACACTCCTCTTCCCCCGCGACTCTAGCTCGGTTATTTTGCCACCGTCCACCAACGCGCAGTGGGCTCTCACTTGTATACCGTTGGTGACCAAGCCAAAGTTATTAAGCCCCCTTCCTCTCCCCCTCGCCACGACAAGGCTAGAACGCATTTGAGGAGCAAGATCGCTTTCACTATTAGTTCACATGCGCAGACATTTCAAAACACAATATCGCACTACTTTCAAGTATCGAATCTTTCTCAAACCATTATTTAATCGATATAAATAAATTTGTACAACCGACTTCAATATAAATTACTAAAGATAACTCAAAAACTGCTAGTCAAACCTTGATGAAATTTATATGGGAACACACATAAAAAACATACAGTCGAATTGAGTACTCCTTCTTTTTGAAGTGGGTAGAAAAATAGGAGCAGCATACCACCGGCGGTACGTTCCCGTCTCCACAAAAAGTCAAAAACTTCAAACTTACATGTTTTCATGTCAATGTCTTAGTTTTGTGTGAATAAAGCTTGATTTCTAATTAAAAGGCAATATGTCAACCAAGTTTGATAAAGAAAAGGGTAACGCACGAACAGTGTGAATAGTTCGCTAAAATAGTGTCGGTACAACAGGAGGCGCACTTATTATTTTGCTTCTATTTTATTATTTTTTTACTGTGTTTGTTAAATAAACGTTTTTCTGTTCTAAAAATAAAATATAATACTATTTTATTCTTATGGTTATTGTCATAAAATACGAATATAAATAATAAACACAAGTCAGGTAGGAAATAACCTTTCACTACGGCGCTAAGTTTTAAAATTAAAAATTCTTCTGCCGGTGTACCTACCTTTACCTTTAATGTCGCTGCGGCGCCTTTGACAAGGTGCAGCAGGTGCCAAGGTGGTGCGACACAAAGGCGACCTTATTATTTTTTTTTTGCGCCCGAAGCAATTGGAAAAGGGCTACTACAGAGGGAGGCGGAAAATGCATTATGCATACCACGACAGCCGGTCTGTCCTGGTTATGCGGGACTCACTGCCTACCGGGGGACCTAAGTGATACCCGCTAAAAACCGCCTTTGGGGACTGGCAACTAGCTGTTTAAAGCTTCTTTTGCCGTATCGGAAGCGACCCTCTTTTGGGAAAAGAGGGCGCAGGCGGCTACAAGCCGCTGAGGGAGTGCCTACGAAGGCAAATTAATTATGAATAATTTAATTAGAGTTGGCCTGAGCCGCCATGAGGCAGTTCAGGTCGTTTGACAGTTTATTAGGCGGATCCGAGAGAGAGTTTCTCGGCCTGCGGACTCGATAGCGAGAGCGGAGTGGGGCTGCATAAGTAGCTGCCTCACGAATAAGATGATTGGAGTGCGACTCTGAGGCTTTGAAGAAGTTCTCAGAGAGTTTTTTAAGAAATTGTTGAATTGTAGGGAGCTCTAGGTCCCGATGAAGGTCGGCATTACGGACGTACCAAGGTGCGTTCGCAGCTCGACGACAGAAAAGGTTTTGAACTACTTGGAGTTCATTAATAATTTTAGGGTTAGCGTGGGCAAAAATGGGGCCCGCGTAGGACATGACTGGTCGTATACAGACCTTATAAAGGGTACGCTTGTTTCTGAGGGACATTTTACTGTGTCGGCCCAACATACTGTTGAGCCTATTCAGGTAAAAACGTGCGTGACGGGTTACTCTTTTGACGTGGGGCCTGAAAGTTAGCCCTGTGTCTAGAGTGACACCTAAATATTTGGCAGACGTATGCCAGGGGACAGGGGTCCCTAGCATACGTATTGGTGGAGTGTTTTTGAGACGGCGTCGTTTATAATCGAAGTGAACGGCGGAGCTCTTCTCCGGGTTCACATCGATGCGCCATTTTTTGAACCAAGCTCCTAGGTCATCAACTGACTTTTGGACCTTGTTCCGTATGAAAGGTAGCGAGATACCTTTACAGTAGAGAGCAGTGTCGTCTGCGAAGAGGGAGAGCTGAACACCTTTCGGCGGAATGGAAATGTCGTTGGTGAACAGGATGTACAGCAGAGGAGCAAGTACTGAGCCCTGAGGGACACCAGCTTTGATGGGGCGCTGTGAAGATAGCGTGCCTTCGTGTCTAAAACGAAAGGTACGATGATTTAGATAAGAGGCCACGAGACGTACTAGACGATCGGGGAGACCTATTTTGTATAGTTTGTAGATAAGGCCTGTATGCCAGACTCTATCAAAGGCTTTGGCGATGTCGAAAAAGACCGCGATAGTCTTATGACGACGGGGATAAAAACCGCTGAGGATATATTCCACAATACGGTGAACTTGTTGGGGGCAGGAGTGTTTCGCTCGGAAACCGAATTGATGGGGAATGATAAGAGGGTCACCGTCTGTGGGAAACAGATAGCGTCTCATGCGATTTTGGATGACTCTTTCAAAGAGCTTGCCCATGGCCTTGAGGAGGCTAATGGGGCGATGACTGGAGGGGAGGTTGAGAGGCTTGCCTGGCTTGGGAATACCAATCACAGTTGCCTCTTTCCACGTAGTGGGAAAGTAACTAAGGTTGAAGCAGGCGTTGAAGATAATAGATAAAAAGGTTAACACCTGCTCAGGAAATTGTTTAAGGGCTTGGTTGGAGATGCCATCCGCGCCCGGAGCCTTTTTGGGCTTAAGTCCTTTGATGAGGGATGAAATCTCATCATTGGACACAGAGATAGGTTCGGAGGCTGTAGGGGGTGAGTTCCGGCGGCGGACCTCATCTTCCACTGCCTGGACGTGTGAAGGGTCAACGGATTGAGATCTAGGAGAGCATTGAGCGGCAATGCTGTCTGCAAAGCACTCAGCCTTTTCCTCGTCCTCGAAGGCTACCGTACCGTCGGGACGGGAGAGAGGGGGAGTGTGGGTGATAGCGTCTATGCGGAGGGCTCTTGCCATCCGATAGTACGCTGTATGAGAGGGAGAGATATTCTCCATGAGTTTACTCTTTTCGAGGTCTCGAAATTCAGAGAGGCGGAAACGGAGTTCTCTTTGAAGACGATTAGCCGTGTGCCTATATTCGGGCGTGGGATATTTTGCTGCTCCCCGGAAAGCAGCTTTCTTGGCTTTTAATAGGTTGCTAATATGTAGGGGAAGCCCACTATTATTAGCAACCGGGACTACCCTTTCATTCTCCTTAAGGGAGGTTTTAATAAGGGTGGAGAGTGAATCGACCGCGGTGTCGATTTTTTCGGGACTGTCTAAGTCTGACGATAGGGAGATGGGAGAGTCCTGTGAGTCCAGAGCATTCGTTAGGGACTCCTTGAAGCCCTTCCAATTTGTGAAGGAGTCGAGGGTGTTGAGGGGGGTGGCTGATGGCCAAGAATGAGGGAGACCGGTCGGTGGTCGGATCCTAGATCGTCTAGTGTCTCGATTGTCCTGAGGTTGAGGGAAACACTTTTGAGTAGTGCAAAATCTAGCACGTCGGGAGCGTGGTCGGTGACATTGGGATAGTGAGTAGCACCGAGGGGACTGTGAACGGTGAGGTCAAGAGACTGCGTGATATCGAGCAGTATCTTGCCACTAGGGGAGGTAGTACGGCATGTCCATTCAGTATGCTTGGAGTTAAAATCTCCAAACATAATGACTGAATTGCCTAAAGATAAAATAGACTCAAAATCTTTTTTGAGGGGATGGGTTCCTGAAGGGATGTAACAGGAGGCTATGCGGATGGACTGATGTCCAGTCATAGCTAGCCTGCATACCGTGGCTTCCATATTGGTAAGCTGCGGAGTAGAAATGGGAGAGCAGTGGAGTGACTTCTTGTAATAAATGGCCGTACCGCCACCTCGGCGGTCGTGCCTGTCATTACGAAGAAGAGAAAAGTTTTTAATAGAAAGGCCTTTAGTGTCCTTAGTTTTGAGATTAGTTTCCTGTAGGAGGAGGAAATCGGCTTCACGATTTTGAAGAAAGAGCTTAAGTTCTGGGAGGTTATTTCGCAAACCGCGAATATTAAAGGATACAAGCGATAAACCCTTAGGTTTGATACGACCGTGAGACTTTGGTAGAGCAACCTGCTCTGTCATTGTAAGTTAAGTTAATTAAGTTCACTTAACTTACAACGAGCACAAAAGATTATAATGCTCTGCAAGAGCGAGGAGACGGTCCTGAGGGGACCTCGCAGCGCGCAATTTGCGTGCTAACACAGCGATTTCCCCAACGTCGATGTTCCTAATAGCGGAATACACTGTTTTTAGGTCATCAGCCATTGAGGGCTGTGATTGTTGTGGGGCGGAGGTTGTTGTCCGCGGTGGGTCTGCCTTTTTGGAGCTCCAGGGAAAGACTGGAGGCTGCATAAGCTTAGAGAAGCCCGGAGGGGGCCGAATAATGCCCTGAGGGGGCCTAAGGGGACCCTGAGAGGGTCGAGAGAAGCCCTGGATGGGCTGAGAAAGGCCCTGACGGGGCCGTTGGTAAAGAGCCGGGAATGAGCGGTCATTAACCGGCGGTGGAGCTTGCCTACTGGGGCGAGGATGAGGTGCGCAGGGGCAGCCTCTGTAGTTTGCCGGGTGGCCTGTTTGTTTGCACAGGACACATGCGGGTGGGGATTCGGCGTCTTTGAGCCGAGGACACTCTTTAGTGTTGTGGGGTTCAAGGCACTTAACGCACCTGGGTGGGGCGGAGCAGTTGGCTGCCGCATGACCATATAGCTAGCAGCGGTGGCACTGCGCCGGTAACCCGCGCCTATGTGGGGGCTCAACCCTCACTCTCGACAGGCCACACACTGTGCGTACCTGCCGGAAGATAGCTTTTGCCTCCGGCACGTTGGTTAGAATGATTAGGGCAAGATTGAACCTCTGGCCCGTTCTATTGTGCATTTTGTGCACGGCTTCTACAGGGAAACCTTGGGACTTAAGGTCCTCAAGGATTTCCTCGTTGGAAAATTCGAATGGAATGCCGCGGATGACGGCCCTGACTTTAAGCTCTTCCGGAAGAGCGTATGTATGGTAGGAGACTTGTTCGGCTGTGAATAGCTTGGTGATCATCATCATTCCCAACTCTATCGATGCCTTCCGTAGTAGGCATCGATAGAGTTGGGAATGATTTTAATAGTCTCCCCGAGGTTAATCGCATGGTCAGATTTAATGCCTGTGTCGTACAAGGATTTCGACAACTTGGTGAATCTTGCCTTGTCTCTTAGGAAGACAGGGGGCGGGACTTGCTTCTTTGCAAGGACTGGGGCACAGCGGGAAGCTGGCTTTGATGGTGGGGCGATGTCCATTGACATTAGGGGAGCCGTAGCAGCAGCGGGGGCTGCGGGGGCAGGGACGGCAGCGGGAGCTGCGGGGTTTGAGGCAGCAACGGGGGCTGCGGAGGTTGAAGGAGCGGCAGGGGCCGCTGAGACGGGAGGTGTGCGGTTTTTCGCGGTGCGTTTACCGCCGCGTTTTGGGGAGACAGTCGTGAAGGATGACTCACCGGTTCCGTCGGAGTCACAGGACTCCGATGAATCGGTGCCAGAATAGGTGGCGGACCTCTTCCGGGGGGCCGACGCAGTGGACTCAGACTCGGAGCATGCGTACTCCATATCTAGAGGAGCGAAAGAGTTCTTGGACTCTAGGTAGGCCGCTATAACGGGCGGCGGTTGAGTTGCCTGAGGGGCATATGAGGCAATAGTTGCCACTATTGCGGCGAGAGCCGAATTATCTAGCCTATTAAGGCCTGACACGATGGACCCTATAAGGTCTTGTTTAGACATGATGCTGAAAACAAATGGGGCTGGGGGGATGCTGTTCTGAAAAGAACAGAGACGTTCTGAACCTATACAGTAAGGGCGGGATCACCGTTCTCAGAAGAACGGGACGTTCTTTATTCCAGGATTAATGCCCTTACTCTTAAAAGAGCAGGGCCTTGCTCTGAAAAGAGCAAGTAACTCCCTAGAAACAGTATACACGTACACGTTATACAAATAAATAACGAAAACAAAAATAGAAATAGTTAACAAAAAATATAACAGGTAACAAGCGGAGGTCAGTCAAACCTCCCCGCCCGAAGACAGGGGGGCAAGAACTGATAGCACAAAATGACTCACCAAGGCGTCGACGCTGTACAGCGCGAGCAGGACAGCGGAGGCGCGAGAGCGAGAGAGCACTACCGTACGGGGACGGCTGCGCGGACTACCTGAACGACCGCTGGAGAGCGGTGCCACAGGCGGAATGTCCTTACCTTATCTAAGCGAACAGACTATATAGCAATTCAAGTTACTTTTGACCTTTTCATATCTCAATAATTATTTGCGGTAATTGAACGAAACATGCAAACAAGCGAGGGCGGAATTCGTTCATCATGGCAAAATAATCCTGTATAAAACAACTAAATTTAATTTGCGAAATTAATTTAGTTGTTTTATATTTATTATGTATAATTTGTGATAGTTAGTGATATTATTTTATGAAGATATCTATTTGCAAACCAAATTACATATAATACTACTATACATACGTTTTTATTCCAAACTTCTTCAAGAAAGGAGATTACACCCTTCTAAAAGGCCGGCAACGCACTTTTTATTAGTTTGTGCCGGCAACGCATCTGCAATTTTCCTGGTGTTGCGGTTGTTCATGGGCGGCGGTAGTCAGCCCCACCTTCTATAAATAAAAAAGCTTCCTATTAAGTATCATCATCATCATCATTACAGCCCTACACAAGTCCACTGTTGAACATAGGCCTCCCCCAAAAATTGAGCAACCTGCATCCATCGACTTCCTGCATGTTTTAACCAGGTCGTCAACCCGTCTAGTTGGGGGTCGCCCTTCCCTTCGTCTACCGGTACGAGGCTTTTTTCCCCTTTTTTCACCTTTTTGTTATCGGTTCTTGGAAATATATGGCCAGCCCATAGCCATTTCAGCTTACTAATCCGTTGGGTTACGTCGGTTACTCTGGTTCTACTTCATTTCTAAGTTTATCATGCAAAGAAACAAAGAAAGGCTTTCGATTGTGTTCATCATGAAACATTAATCAGGAAACTACAACATTACGGTGTAAAAAATTTGGCGCTTAGACTTATTACTTCATATTTAAGTAACAGAACTCAAAAAAGTGATAAATGGTAAAGGTTCCTCCGGATCGGTAGTATCAATGGGCGTTCCTCAGGGCTCGATTCTTGGCCCATTCCTGTTTTTAATCTATATTAATGACTTACCTTATCTTGTAGGGGACAATCACGATATAGTATTATTTGCTGACGATACCTCTTTAATTTTCAAACTCAAACGGCAATTAATTAATTATGACGATGTAAATAATGCTTTATCGAAATTAGTACATTGGTTTAACGCCAACAATATGCTCTTAAACGGCAATAAGACAAAGTGTATTAAATTTACAATACCTAATGTAAAACATTCGAATACCAATGTGCTATTAAATGGGGAGGAGTTGATTCTTGTGGATACCGCTGTTTTTCTCGGTATTACTATTGACGCGAAACTTCAATGGGGCCCCCATATATCTAAATTAGCAAGCAGACTTAGTTCTGCAGCATATGCTGTAAGAAAGATTAGAAGTCTCACAGATGTTGAGACAGCTAGATTAGTGTATTTTAGTTACTTTCATAGCGTAATGTCTTATGGAATTTTGCTATGGGGTAATGCGACTGATATTGAAGCTATATTTGTTTTGCAAAAGAGAGCCGTTCGGGCGATTTATAACCTAAATTGTAAAGAGTCCCTCAGACAAAAATTTAAAGAAATAAACATATTAACTTTGGCATCGCAATATATTTATGAAAATCTAATGTATGTACATAAAAACATAAATAGCTTTAATAAGAATAAGGATGTGCATTCTTTAAACACTAGGAACAAACATAAGCTTGTAATACCAGTTACTAGACTCCACAGAATCAGTAATTCATTTATGGGGCAATGTATACGCTTTTACAACAAAATTCCAGAACATATTCAAAGTTTATCAGTAAACAAGTTTAAAAGTTTTATTAAAGAAAAACTGTACAAAAAGGGTTATTATAATATCAAGGAATACATGAATGAAAATAACCCCTGGGAATAAGGTGATCGCCACCATGCTGGTTCTATTAAAAATCATTTAAAAATTGTATAAATGAAATTATTGTTAAGTGAAATATGTTTGAAAAAAAAAGTCCCGCTGGGTTTCTTGCTGGTTCTTCCAAGGACAGAGGTATTTTCCGAACCAGTGGTAAATAAAAAATGACTTTCAATAAGAATTATGTAATAATCAATATTGAATAAAAAATTATTCTATTCTATTCTATTCTATTCTAAACCCCAAGAGTAGCCCTCTCCATAGCTCACCGAGCGACTTCTCATGCGGCCAGCGGTATACATTACCAGAAGATGTGTTGTAATTTCCCGAACGCTGCCCAGCCGAGTTAAATCCGTCGATTGACCTCTCGGTCGAAGTTGGACTTACCTAGTCAGACTATTTGTCCCAGGTAAAGATACACGTCAACAACTTCGTGCTTAGTGCTCCCAACAACTACTGGCATAGGTGTGACATGGACATTACACATGATTTTCGTTTTGTCCATGTTCATCTTAAGACCTACCCATTGGGAGAGTATTGAGGTCATTGAGCATAGTGTTTAGGTCCTCCAGATTCTGCCATAAGGACTATACCATCGGCAAATCGAAGGTGAGTGATGTACTCGCCATTGATCTTATTACCGTATCCTTGCCAGTCATGTAGCTTGAAAACGTCTTCCAATGCAGCGGAGTTTCGAGGATATAATGTCACCCTGTCTTACACCTCTCTGCAATTTGATAGGTTTCATACCTTGGTTCTGTATTTGGATAGCCATCGTAGTTCTACTGTACAAACACTTCAGTACTTCAATATACCGACAGTCAACTTGGAACCGCTGTAGGGACTGTAGCACCGCCCAAATTTCGACGGAAAACATTCTCATAGTCCACATATGCATGCCAAAGTGGCAGATTGTACTCTTTGGTCTTCTGTACAATTTGCCGAAGGGTATGTATGTGGTCTATGGTACTAGAGCCTTTTCGGAAAACAACTTATTCGGAAGGAGGGAAGTCGTCGAGTCTGCGTGCGAGACGATTCGTAATGACTCTCGAAAGCAACACGTAAACGCGGCTCAGAGGGGAAATCGGTCTGTGGTTCTTCAAGAGAGCGTTGTCGCCTTTCTTGAAGAACAAGACCACCGCACTTCTGCTCCACGCCTCCGGTGTAATGCCACCATGGATGACGGAATTAAAGAGCTTCTGAAGGACTTCAAGTACCCGCATTCAGAAACTCCGCTATAATTCCATCCTCGGAATAGTGTCGGATAAAACTTGCTCTTGGATCATTACTCACACTTGCACATGGTTCCAACGGTGACGTGACAACTGCCAAACTCGGTCTTCAGCTTCGACAGTAGGCTTTTTCTGGCACACAGATCTTTAGGAAAGATTTTGGAGCCTTGGTTGCGCTCGATCACTTCTTCAATACGAGCTGTATTGAAGTTGCGTAAGTCCCGCCGCATGCATTTGGAGATCTGCCTGTTCAACTGCCTATATGCTGTCAAATCTGTTGAAGATTGCACCTTCATCCTTCATTTCCCGTCTTACAGTCTCATGATGAAGAGTGTGATCGGAGAGTTTTTGTGTTCTTCTGCGGCGGGTCTTGCAGAACTTAGCTCTGAACGTATTCACGAGTTTCCACGAGTTTGTCATTCGTATCGACCACTGCATTGCAGTCTTCTAGGCACTGAAAACGGTTTTGTAACTCGAGCTGAAAGATTTCGGGACTTTGGATTAGAGCACGAGGGGGACGGAACGTTGACTTCATTAGACGTGACCTCTCCAATTTAACGTTTAGGTTCAGTGTAGCTGCTAGCCCCTTGGGTTCCGTTGCCCTATTCTAAATTTCCCTACTTCATTCTCACGGTTCCCTCTCATGCCTAGTTTTGCGGTGAAGTCTCCCATTAACACCGTTGTTTAAGCCAAACAATTAACTTTGAAATTTGCATTCACACGCGCGTACGCCCGCCGACTTGTGAAGGTCACCTTGGCCCCCCTTCCGGGCGTAAAGGACGCGAGGTCGGAACTCGAGTGCAAGAGAGTTGTTTGCAAGCAGTGCTACCGACAGCACGCTGTCATTTTTGTTCGGGAACGCGAAATAGTGTAAGTGCGTCGAGTAAATATACTGTCTAGGATTCGTAACGCGCATTCCTTTCCTTGAGAGCTTCTCCCGGGACTTACTTGTGTTTAACTTTGAATCCGTATATAAGTGCATTCGACAATATTAACTACTACTCTAGAAATAATTGTTGCCACGCGAAATGGTAGTGAACTTCCGGATCCGGACATTCGTACTCTTGCGGTGTGTTACGTTTTTGCTGATAGTAACGGGATTTCGTATAGACCGACATTCTGTATTCGTTTTGTGTATAGCTTTATAACAAACGAGAGTTAGTGGCTTCTGGAAGTTAGTTAATTGTACGATAAAGTTAATGGACCGTCCTCGTGTCGAATGAAGAAAGTGACTGTGAGCGGTGCTGAAGTTCGAGCTGCTGCCGACGGCCACGGTCCAAGCAGGTCTACTACTACCAGTCACACACAGATACACATCACTAACCCTTACTACCCATGCACCCTACAACCACATGCGGCTTGACTGAACCCTGAGACAGCAGTCGCCTTGGATATAGGTAAGTAAGCTCGGTTTACTATTCTCCCTATTGAATTGTAGTAGGATAGAACGCTCCACCGTATTGTTTATTGTAATTAGAGACTTTCCACGTGGCCCCTTGTTGAGGCCCGACCTGCATCTGCTTGTAAGTTCTTCCGCTATGGGCCCGGAAGATCCTACTCTTGGATAGGCAGCTGCAGGCCATAACAACCGTGTAGTGGGTTTTGGAGGAATGCATGGCTTTAGAGGTATCCTCATACATTTCCTCCACCTCCTCATCGGGATATGCCGAGGTTAGTGCGTAAACCTGTATAACCTTCAGCGAATACCCTTTGGTGATTCTGTGTATAAGCTACGTAACCCTCGTGGACAAACTCTCAATCTATACAACGTTTTTAACGAGAGACTTATGGACGATAAATCCAACACCTTCTTAGGACAGATGGTCGCCCACCCGGTGATAGAACAAGCTGCCAGATTCGAGGATTACCGTGTCCTCCCCCTATCTGCGGAACTCGGATAATCCTATCATATCCAAGGGCAATTTGTCTATCTCTTTTTCCAGCTCTCAGGGAAGATATGTGGTAGTAGATATTCTTAACCGCCACTACACGGCTAGTTATTAAGTTTATAGTCTGTTTTTTATTGCGTTATTATTGGTCACGTAATCAACATAGAGTCCGTTTCATACAAACTCTGCAGTGACATGCACACTCAGTTGACTCAGCGACTACCTGCGCGTCGCACGTGTTTTTGTGAGTGAATCAGACGATATTGTTTATGCGTGAGCAGCGTGAGTCATGGCGGACATGTTTCCTGTAATTAAGCGTACTAATACGCCCTTTGCAATCTGCAAAAAAAACAAATTATATACAATTTCAAATTTGTTTAAATCATTTAAATCATTCTGATTGTAATAGATCACTTAGTGAGATTGATTTCGTTTTTTTAGGTTATTGGAGACATAAAATCACGTGGACCACCAAAATCAACAAAAAATAAAAGAAATCACTTGAGTGTTATTAACAATTAGAATGATTTCACAAAAAGCGCCCTTTGAAATGCCGTGCACAAATTTTATTGTCAAAATGAAATGCCTACATTAGATAAAATCCTGAACACCATAAAGAAAAATTTTGATTTCCCGTCTATGTTAAGATTGACATTGTACAGACAGTGGCGTAGCTATACAACCAAGGGCCCCGGGGCAAAAACGAAATTGGGGCCCTATTTGAACTAAACTAAATACTTTAAAGTTGCAGAACTACTTCATCATCAGCTCCTTATCGCCCACTGCAGTCCATAATAAAGCAAAGCTACTTACTACTAAGTAGAGCTGTAATGAATGGATAGACCAGCTCGAACCAAGGAGGTACCGCGACCTTACAGACAACCAGCATGAAGTAGAAGTTCGGTAAGTGCAGGCGGTCGGAGGCCTAACCCCTCTCCCCCTTAACATGGTAGTGTAGTAAATTAAGAAACCATCCCAGGAGGGTACCAGTACCCCTGGTATTGGAGAATCCCTGGTTGAGCATCCACGCCCAAGCTACCCTACTCTTCCTTAGCGCGAGTGCTCCGGGTGTCTCGCGTATCCTAGGGGGAGGGGGGGGGGGGAAATTCCACACAAGATTAATACTGCTCGTGGCAAGTAAAGCAATAAGATAAAGGTGACTCCTGCCACGCTATCCGTGAATTTCTGCAACATCAGGGAAATCCCCTTTATTCGAACGTTAACAAAGTCCACTAGGTACCATCTGAAGACTGCGAAGCCGACCTTGCTCTTTCTAACCGTGACGCAGGTGTTCTCTCCGGTTTATACTTCTCTCCTATCCGGGGTACAAATTAGAACATACTTTTGTGCCTCGGGCTGGAGTTTGCGTATACGTCAGAGAGGAAATCTGTTCTCAACGCCTCGGCAGTTTTGAAGGTGAGCGACGACCATTCTCGCGTCTACGGGTGCCTCTATTGGTTATGCCGACACAGACCAACTCATCGACCACGTCCAAATTGCTGCAGACTCCGTACTACAACAAGCCCCATCTGCAAAGATCGTGATCCTTGGTAATTTTAACAGCCACCACGCTAAATGGCTTGGTTCTCGTTTAACCGATCATGCGGGAAGATCTGTTTATGACTTTGCCTTGGCATATGGTCCAAAACAAATGGTTACTTCGTCTACGTGGATTCTAGATGTGGAGGATCTTGTACCTTCCCTGTAGGACATTCTGCAGACCTCTCATCCGGATGGATAGCAGGTCTCCGTCGACGTCCCTTTTGGTCTCTTGGCTCATTGGACCATTGTCTGATCAGGACTATGGTGCCACTCACACTCCCATTGCGGTTACGTTCTGCAGATCGCCGCCGTGTTTGAAACTATATGTCGTCCCATTGAGACAGGATGCGGTCTTTTTTTGCATCCTTCCCTTGGGGACAGGGGAGGGTATTCTTTTTGCCGCAAGATTCCAACGTGATTTTGCCGCTGATGTAGTACTTCAGGGAATGGAACTCTATTCTATCATCTGTGGTGCATGTTTTGGCAGCTCCTGTAAAATTGCATCGCGCTATAATAGAAGTGCTTCGCCGGCGCTATTAAAATAAGTATAATTTCGCTTTCAGGTCGATACAATACGGTTCAAAACTCATTCTCCCTAGGCGCAAAGTCAAATCAAAGAAGACAGCTTTAGTGCAGCAGATCTCTAAAAAATAACCGAAAATCAACCACTCAGACCTAAACTTGTTCTCCAAAATAATGGAAACCATTGTGAACTGCCTCCCAGAAATCGGCGGAGGCAGCGAGGGAGACCCTGGCCGTTAGTTTGGACATAGCGAAGGCTTTCATTTCATTTCATAGATCGGGTTTGGCTCAAAGCGCTTCTTTCGAAGCTCCCTTTCCTATGGGCATCCACAGAATTTGTGCAACTTGATCAGCAGTTTTCTTGCAGATTGGAGCAACAAAGTCGTAGTAGAAGGTGCATGCTCCATTTACCAGACTATTTGTGCTGGTGTTGCACAATGCTACGAGCTATCACCTACGCTGTTTTATCTGTTTATCAATAATATGTTACAAACAATAAAAAAATAAATAAGAGTAACGTGCACTGGTGATGCTTTGTACGCAGGATGTGCCTATATTTCTCGGGATAAGGTCGTCGAGTACCGGAACAAAAATGTATCTGCAGTCGAGTCTTTGCCGGATAAGGTCTTGGATTGGGGCGACTGAATGTAATTAAGTTCAACACCCAAAAGACACAAGTTTCCGCGTTTACCACTAAAAAGAACTCTAATATGTCGTAACTCCTCAATTTCAGGGCACTCGTTGACATATCGTGCAGTTTCGTGGTCATTTGAAAGGGAAAGCTGAATTGGCCTCTAAAAAGCTTGGCGTGCTCATCAGAGCGGGACAGTATTTTATGTTGGCACACTGCTTGCAACTTTACAAGGGGTAGGTTCGGCCTAACATGGAATAATGTTCTCATCCCTAGGCTAGGGCTCCCTAGTACCAGCTCCTTCCACTTGACCGCATCCAGCGCAAAGTGGCTCGTATTGTCGACGACCGACGAAAAAGAAAGACGAGACGAAGAGATGTTGCATCTCTTTGCATTTTCTAGCGCATTTACCACGGGAGTGTTCAGAGGAGTTGTTCGGATTAATTCCAACTACAAAATTTTATCAACGCATTTCACCAATCCATTTCATCGGGATGTTTGACGGTCCATTACTGTCGGACCTATACGACTTAGGGACCTTCAAGAAACGAGCTTATTCCTTTCTAAACAGCCGGCAACGCGCCTGAAATTCCCTTGGTGTTGTATTTGTTAAGAGTCGGTGGTCGACACTTGCCATCAGGTGAGACGCATGTTCGTTTGTCCCCCTCTTCAATATAAAAAATACAATAAAACGAAGTAGACAATTATTTTTAAAAATGTTATTGTTCCGTAAGTGGAAGTAATTTTTGTGATTTCAGTTCGAGCCGTTCGCATTCAGGAGCCAAAAATTTAAAACTCGAAAATTCGTTATACAACTAGGATAGTACATAATTTTTCGAACGTCGTTCTTGGAGGCCGAGGGGCCCCTTTAGTTTAGGGGCCCCGGGGCCCGGGGCACTGCCCCGTCTAGCCCCTGGGTAGCTACGCCACTGTGTACAGAACACTAAAAAATTTGGGGTTTTTCCTATAATAAAAGAGGTAGAAACTAGAAACAGTAGTTTAGTAGAAAGGCTGGATATAGTTTTTTTTATAGGATAGGGTGACAAACGAGCACACAGTCCACCTGCAGGGCTAGCATGGGCAGGAGACAATTTTATCACCGGGGAAAAGAGAAAATGTTTATCCCCTCGCTTAGTTTTATCCACCCTTCGAGCATGGGCACACCGGTGGATATAATATCCACATTAGATAAAATGGGAGATAAACTTAGACTTAGATAGATTTTTTGTATGAATATAAACTTAAACCCACGTCCAATGAACTGGGATAGTATTGTGCCTTTCAAATGTCAAAAAAGCATAACTTTTTATCTTTCATTTGGCTCCAAACTACGGACGGGGATATATGTCTACTCGTTATGTTAAACGGGGATATACTTCCTCCCGTTGCCGTGCTTTGGAATAGGGACAAAGTAATTTTATCTCTTGTCAGTGGATATAATCGGGGGATAAAATTTTTGTCCCCAGCCCATGCTAGCCGTGCTGATGGTAAGTGGTTGCTGTGGCCCATAGACATCTACATCTATCCTCGTTTGCGAATCAAAATGCAGATGCGTTGTCACCCGTAAGGACTAAGATGGAATGCCTCTTTTCCAGTAAAAAGGGTCTCCGGTTCTCTACACTCACCATACGAAACACAGCAATGTTAAGCTGCCATTTTACGCTGGTATTCCGTGAGAGCGTGGTCCTTCCCCGGTCGAGCCAGTTTAGACCAGTTTCGCCACCAGTTTTATGGCGATGAGAATATTTAGACGAAGTAAAGGCAGCGAGAAAAAAAGGAACTACTATATATTATTTAGATGAGACGAGGGTAAATGCCGGTCATACAAAATCAGAAGTCTGGGTTGACAATACAGTGACTACATCGAGATCTGCATTCTTAGATGGGTTATCAACAGGATTGATAAAACCGTCAGGTAATAAATTTTGCGTTTAATTTTGTATTTTCTTTTTTTTACATTTTTTTATAATTAAATCTGCACATATCCTATTAAAATACACGTTATTTCACGGTCGGATGCTTTATTATTATTATTCCAGTAAAAGGCAAGCGCCTTATAATTGTACATACCGGCAGTATTAATGGATTTGTAGGAGGATGGAAAAATTTTGAATCTAAAACCGGTAACTACTACCAAGATATGGACGCCAAAGTGTTCGAAAATTGATTCCAAGACGTTTTACCTAAATTGAACGAGAATACAGTTATTGTTTTAGATAATGTATCGTACCATACTCGAAAACTCGACAAAGCATCTACAACTTTATCTCAAAACAAGACATTATTGAATAGCTACGGTCGAAAAATATTGCTTGTGACGAATCAATGTTAAAGTTGCAACTTTTGGATTTAGTTAAGCAAAACAAAGGTTTGAAAAATTTGTCGTAGACAGACGACTAAGTCAATAAATCGTCGCGACATACGTTTGCCACCGTATCACTGTGAGCTCAAGCCAATTGACTTTACAGTAAATTTTAGAAGTATTCAATATGAACGGGTCTTCATCAAAGAGAATATAATCATTACGTTTAAGATGTGGAACTTACTTAGTAAAAGCGCAGAATAAATAATATTACAAGAACAGAAGGATGACTCTCTGATAGCAAACTTGCGAGTTTAAACTTAGTTACAACGTCGCTAATGTTCATAATACTTTGCACGTCTCGGAAATGACGTTTGTCAAATTAGCCCACCGTTTATATCGTCGAAAAAAAACTATGTGGCGCACTTATTAAATCAAAATGCACCTTACGTCTTGCGTGTGAGTCTGTATCACTTAGCCCGTTAAGCGCCTTTGTTATGACCGCTTCTACTGTGTTAGGTGTTGTGGGAAAACAAATTGAATCCTTTGATATTAGCTGGTATATGTAGAACACCGAGGTGTTAGGCAATGTATTTTTATTATTTTATTTTGTTAAAAAACGTTATTCAATGCATTCTTATTATTTTATTTATTTATTTTGTTAAAAAGACGACATAATGGACGGCGTGTCACCCTTAGCTTAAGTTTTCTTGTTACAAACTACTTTATATTTTACGATAGAAATAAGAAATAATGCTCAAGTAAACATTATCTATTTTTGATTCCAACCTCTTCCAAAGTTCTAAGTAGCTAGTAAAACACCTATTATGATTCTACAATAAAACAATTAATTACTATAATATTATAAAACAATAGCCTAATTACATAATACCATGTAGTACTTTAGAACGCGACTGTACCCACACTCTCTCCACTGTCGACCTGTATCTAGCTCGGTGCGAAATAATGGCTAACCAGGTCGGCTGGTGTCGCCTCACGCTGTGGATGTAGTAGGTTTCAGTTTTGGCGGGGTTCGTTATTAATTTTAGTTTTTGAGACAGTTCCGTATTGATTTTGCACACGCGTACGCGAGCGACAGTTCAATCGTTTTGTTTATTAAATTCTTATTGTTATTATTACTTGTTATTACGTGTTGGTATTATTCTTGTTGTTACGTTTTTTGTTTCTTTTTTGTTTTAATAATGCCTAACGCGTACGTTTATAGTGCTCGTGAATACGGCAACATGTTAGGTATCCGAACCTAGGTACACGAAGTATCGTTAAATAAATTGTTAAGACGTCGGGATGGAACAAGTGTGTCATACTGTGCAGTGCACAAAGTGTTGAAGCGTAAACGAATGCGCCCATACAAATTACACAAAGTGCAAGCTTTAGTTCCCGGCGATCACGACCGCCGACGAGTTTTCTGCCGTTGGTTATTACACCAGCAACAACGTGTGCCTAGTTCCATTGAGTACATTATCTTGACGGATGAGTCGACATTTACCAGAAACGGCCTGTGGAACCGAAAAAATACACACGTGTATTCAGAGGTTAACCCGCACGCTGTTTGACAAACCGGGCACCAAACCCGATGGTCGGTTAACGTATGGGCAGGTTTATTTAAGGATCGCATACTGGGACCAGTGTTTCTGCCACAGCGACTTACGGACAGCGATACCTAAACTTTATAAATGAACAGTTGGTTGACATTTTAGACGACCTATCGTTGGCTGAATATCGCCGCACATGGTTCCAGCATGATGGTGCACCTCCACATGTCGTGAGGTTTGTCCGTGAGGGCCTCACCGAATTATTTGATGATCGCTGGATTGGCAGACTAGGACCACACGCTTGGCCACCTCGCTCACCAGATCTGACCCCGTTAGACTTCTTTCTGTGGGGGTATGTGAAAGAAAAGGTTTTTAATTGTGAGTGTGATAGTGCTGACGAAATGCGCCAAAGGATCGTGGATGTTTTCTACAAACTACGTACGGGCTGTGTCGAAGACCACACGATGATGCCCCGCCTGCATGAGGAGACGCAACACCGAGCCCAAATCTGCCTCGAAATGAATGGAGCACAATTTGAGCCGTATCTCATAAGGCCACGGAGAATTTAGAGCTGTAAGCTGTTTCATACCTAATTTTTTTTAAATAACTTTGTACTGAACTGATCTGAATAGGTACCTAACTGAATACATCAGAATTATAAACATACCTACGTGACGGATAAGAAAGCATGCCTCAATCGTTGTTAATTTTTTTTAAATTTAATTGTATTTGGTGTATTTAATCTGTGAATTCAAATTAAAATGGCTAGGCGGAGACTAGCACAGTGGCAAAATAGTAGGTTAAGTAGGTAGATAAGTTAGGTATTTAGATAAGTGTTGTAAATAATTAGATATTGCAGTGTGGCCGTATTTGCAGTACTGCCCGCAACTAGCGATCGTACGATCGCTGGCTGCGGGCTGCGTGGACAATAGCCCTATGGGCAGCTGATTTTATTTAAGTTCCACTGCTGGTTTTATATTTAAGTATTTTTATGTTTTTTTTTTAATAGAATTATCGTTTCATTTAGCTGTACTAACATGATGGAGCGTGAATAAAACTAATAAAACGTTGTGAAAAGATGATTTTTTTCCCTCGGAATCAATTTTCTTCCTGCACATTATCAAAGATATCAATAAAGGATCATAATAAAGGTTAGTACTATCGCCTGTCTTTGTTTTCGGGAGCGTTTCACAAACACCAGGTATTTATCCTTAAGAACAGTAAACAATGAAAAATCGACATTCCTCATGTTATTTAAGGATCCGTATGCTATGCAGTATCTTTTGACTTTTTGAGTGGCCATACTTTAATAAAAATTCAAAAATAAATATCAAAAGTGCCTGAATACTTTTTTTTTATATGATAAGGGTGACAAACGAGCACACAGTCCACCTGATGGTAAGTGGTTGCTGCGGCCCATAGACATCTACATCTATCCTCTATTACAAATCAAAATGTAGATGCGTTGTCACCCGTGAGGACTAAGATGGAATGCCTCATTTCCAGTAAAAAGGGCCTCCGGCCACCTGCACTCACCAAGCGAAACGCAGAGGTTGATTCTTTTAGGCTACTTGGGTCCTCTACAAATGATTTTTTAGAGAATTTATTAGAGAAAAATACTTTTTATGTTAAGGTAAGGCGCGCGTCAGCTCGAGCGCCTCGCCTTGAACCTAGTATCATAGGTTTGGGCATAAAATATCGATGTGGGATAAAGAAAGGACTTACTGTAATCAGGCGTCTAGTTCACTGATACCACAATTCACTCCCATTATGTCCATCAATGGCGGGCACGCGCCCTAAAATTACCAGTTTTTATCACTGCGATCACTGCCTCGTTTGAGTTTAATTATTTTAGCACGGCGAATTATTGATGCGGGATTAGATGAACTTCCTAATTATTATGATCCTCCTTAAATCCTTTTAAGGATTATTGCGGAACTCAGGCGCACATGCTTGTTACCGACGCGGTGATTGATCATAGACTGAAGGGGTAGAGGTCAATCGGAAGTAGGAAGGCGACTAATGTGTGAGTGAATGTAACAATTAAATGAATGTATGAATAAAATGGCCAATCCATGGCTCCCCGGATTTGGAGGAAACTCCAACAGAAACTCTGCTCTAAACTATATTGATTTTTCTGAAGCGGTTTTTTTTTACTAAAATTAAACATAATAAAGTAATTAATTACAGTTAGTAAGAATATAAAGATAAAGTTATTTAAATATATAAATTAAAGTAAATATAAAAAAATATTCAGTGGGAAGCGGACATGCCCGTATGGCTGGACGGACATAAGTTCCACCCTTAGTTCTAACTTTCTTTCTGATCGGGTAGGTTTCCCATCAGTGGCGGTGATAGCTTTGGCTGAATTTTAAAACAATGGTAACAAGAATGTACTATTTTTCGAACTATGTTGCGGACTGTAAAATCCAATATTTATGACGTAATAATGCGAGTAAGATACCAAGACCTGTATGACAGTATACTATATGGTAATATCTAATTATGAGTTGTACAATTATGGCGATTATTTTTAATTATTATATGGGATGCTTTTGTTCAAAATTAAAGGTGACAGCGCTTTGTAGACGACTACATACTCTCAATACATCATTATTGTCTAAGAAAAGAGTAAGTTTTCGAAGTTTGAGAATAATATTTTTATTTTGTTTTAATTTGATAATGCCGTCGGAAAAATGTTTGTTTTGAATACATTTAATTACATAATTTTCAGCAATATCCAAGTCGGTGACGGAAATAGAACCTGTCGTTTTAAGTTTTTTGATAAAGCGTAGGAAATAACCCCTCGTCCGTCACGGCACTTTTACGCGACTAAGCGCATCTGAGGGAGCTCGCCCGATCGCGGCACGTGTGACTCAACTGACGATTTCTCTAAAGTTTTGTATTAGAGCTTTATAAAAAACTTACGTCGTGGAATTGTTATGAAATGAGCTGAACTAACACGAATCAGGACAGTTTTATTTTGTAATATATTGTCAATTTTTTTATCAACAAAAAAAAATTGTGTAGGCGATTTTTTTTCCTACTTCATTATACTTAAGTCATTAAAATAATAAAATCAAAGCTTTATTTGATAAATATTTTACTTTATTTACTTAAAGATGCATTATTTAACATTAATCTATTAAAATAACACACCTCACTAATCCCTATACATTTTTTTCATCCCACAAGCTCTACAATAACATGCCTTATTTAAGCGACCCGAGTGCCGGACACAAAATATGTATAATGCATATTATTAGATGTTTTAGATGCGACGTTATACCATCCTTGTCATTTCTCCTACATATTGTTCGAAAGTGAGCAGTATAAATATGGTTTTAAGAGGCAATTTAGCACATTGAAATACGTCGAAGCCGGTCGACGCGACGTCCAGAAGGCGCTTGACATAGATTCTGTATATATACTAGGCGCTTGACATACGCGCATTATTTTACTCCAGACTTATAGAGGCCGGTTGACAGTTGAGAGGATATATATAGGAGTTGGGCGGGGACGGGGAGGACGCGATTAATGATGGCGTGCCCTTCGTCCAAAAATAGCCTAGTGCAGGCCAACCTCCACCACAGCGAAACTGCGTCGGCTCAATTACGCAAGTGGTTGGAGGTTCAAAGGACTGCCATAGCCTTAATCCAGGAGCCGTGGGTTGGGGCTGGTAAAATTAAAGCCCTAAACAACCTAAAAGGTAAGCTATTCTACAGCTCTGAACACGACAAGCCTAGAGCGTGTATTTACACTACTAAAGATATCTGTGCACAACCATTAACAGATTTCTGTACTAGAGACATGTATGCCGTGGCAATACAATACACACAGGAGAGAAGATTAGTCGTCGCCTCGGTCTACATGCCGGAGGAAGACACTCCTCCCCTTCATGACCTCGGCAGGCTGGTGAATTTCTGCGAGAGGACCGGACTAGAGGTTGTGATCGGGACGGACTCCAACGCACATCATCCCCTCTGGGGAATGGAAAGACCAAATGAACGAGGTAAGGTTTTAGTTGAATATTTATTTAGCACTAACCTAACCATTTTAAACATAGGTTCAGAAAACCAACTTTTATAAACAAACGTTGTCGCACTATAATCGACCTCACGCTTGCAACAGCAGCAGCTAAACTAATTACGGGATGGCATGTGTCAAAAGAGGCCTCATGCTCAGACCGTAGATGGATCTGCTTCGCACTACAGGTCGATATCCCCTCTACACCACTATGGAGAAATCCCCGCAAGACGGATAAAACAAAATACCTAAATAGGCTGACCTCTTCGCTCGCGGGTTTTAAGGGGATAAATACTATAGCAGATCAGTCGCTCCTAGAAGAACAGGTAGCAGCTGTTTCTAAGGCCATGATAGATAGCTACCATGAATCATGTTCAGAAATCAATCCACCAAGGCATGCCGAGGTAAAGCAACCGTGGTGGGGTAAAGAAACGTAAGAAGGTAAGAAAAGCCCTAAATAGGGCCATGAATACCTCAATGGGTAAAGACTGGCTACTATATAAGAAAACTAAGTCTGAATACAAAAAATATATCAGGTATCGACGTTCGACTGGGTGGCGTAAATTCTGTGGCAACATAGAAACCTGCGAACAACCAAATAGGATAAGGAATATTCTAGCTAAACAGAACACGTCGGGATCCATGTTTCTAGAGAAACCCGACGGTAGCTACTCAACATCGCCGGATGAAGCCCAACGCATCCTAATTGAAACGCACTTCCCAGGTTGCTGCGTAACCCAGGAGGCAAACCGGCATGACGACATACTGACACCAACAGCAGAAGACTGGAATTTAGCACAGAGAGTGGTAACGATGGACAAAATCCATTGAGCCATTCACAGTTTCCTCCCCTATAAGGCGGCAGGACCTGACGGCATATTCCCGGCACTCCTACAGTGGGGGGGTAAAGCCATAATAGTCAGACTTGTTGCCATAATGAGAGCCTGTCTTGCTCTTAAATATGTTCCTAGGGGATGAAGGGAAGTGAAAGTCACATTCATACCCAAACCAGATAAGAGCGACTAAACTGACCCTAAATCCTACAGGTCCATTAGCTTCACATCCTTTCTCTTAAAGACGATGAAGAGGAGATGGAGAGCAACACGCCTACAGTCTAGGCAAATCAACAGAATCGACACTTCACCAGGTAATTGCAAAGATTGAAGAGGCCATCCAAAACAAAGAAATATGTCTAGGTTCCTTCATAGATATAGAAGGGGCTTTTGACAGAACGAACTTCTCCAGCATAAAAGGTGTACTCAGTAGACATAAAGTTGAACCGGCACTGATCGACTGGATAGTTTACATGCTAAGTACACGAATAATAAAGATTGCTGGTGAATCTCAACCATACATATATACATACATAAACACTCACGCCTGTCACCCAGAGGGGTAGGCAGAGACTATGGACTTCCATTTGGCACGATCCTGACAGACCTCTCTCGCTTCCTCCACATCCATATACCTACGCATACACGCATCTCAACCAATCCAAATTAAGAAAGGCTGCCCGCAGGGTGGGGTTCTCTCACCTCTCCTGTGGAATATGGTCATTAATGAACTCATCAGCAAATTAAATGCCAATCACTTCTACACAGTAGGTTATGCTGATGACCTGACAATACTGGTCTCTGGAAAGACAGCAAGCATAGTGTGCGACCTGACCCAAGCGGCTCTCCGTATAGTGGAGAGATGGTGCAGGGAATACGATTTAACCGTCAATCCAAATAAAACGGTTTTAGTAATGTTCACACAAAAGCGAATGCTGAATAACTATCATCTTCCAAGTCTTTTCAGCACGAAACTCCAGCTATCCTCTGAGGTAAAATATTTAGGTCTTACCTTGGACAGCAAACTTAACTGGAATAAACACATAGAAAACAAAATCAACAAAGCTAGTATAACTTTCTGGCAATGCAGAAACATGATTGGCAAAGATGGGGACTGACGCCGAAAATCATACTGTGGCTTTACAAAACTGTAATTCGGCCCATGATCACATACGGCGCTCTGGTATGGTGGACCAAGACAAATGAAGCCACCACAATTAAGAAGCTTCAACGCTACCAGAGACTGGCATGTATGGCTGCCACAGGCTGCATAAGAACTACGCCAACAGCAGCCTTAGAAGCGATGCTGGAGCTAACTCCGCTTCATCTACATATACAACAAGAAGCGACTTTAGCTGCCATCAGACACAAGACACTAAATCTTTGGAGTAAGAATAGTGTCCCTCATACAGCCATAATTGATAGAATTCACTCAAAAATTCCTACCCTACAAGCCAAATACGATAGGATTCCTAAAGAATTTGTTTTCGATAAGAAGTACAAGATACAATTAAATGAAACCAGCCAGCCGGAAGGATTAAGCCCAAAAGAGCTTAGAGTTTTCACCGATGGTTCTAAAACAAATGAAGGTGTAGGTTCTGCAGCTTTCTCTGAAGACCTCAATATTTACATATGCACACCGCTGGGTATATATAACACGGTCTTTCAGGCGGAATGTATGGGTATCATTCAAGCGGCCATAGTGATAGATGCTAGGAAGGTTAATGACTTCCCCATCAGAATACTGATCGACAGTAGGGCGGTACTACAAGCTCTGAGTTGCAATGTACGCCTTATTTAAGCTTAAGCCCATTATTGACAGGAAAACACTAATATCCGTCTATTTTGCATATTGTCACTCAATTATTAGCTACGCGATTACGATATGGGGTAATGCTTCACAAATTGAAAGAGTACTGATTTGTCAAAAAAGGGCAATTAGAATTATACATGGATTGCAAAGATTGACATCAGCAAGAGCCTATTTCCAAAAAGCGAAAATCATGACTGTCGTGTCGTTGTATATTTATAGTTCGCTTCTAGAAGTGCACCAGCAAAAAAGTAAACAATCAATGAAGATGCACGTACACAACTACAATTCAAGAAATCGCGAAAGATTAGTTGTTCGAAGTACCAGATTAGTCAAAGCGTCCAAGCAAGGTTTTCCATTAAAAATAAAAATGTACAATAAATTGCCTTTAGAAATAACAAGACTTCCATTAAACGCGTTTCGACAAGTGACAAAAATATTCCTTTTGAATCACGCTTTCTATAATATAGAAGAATATAATATGAAATATTCATTTTCTGACTTGTGTGACATGTAAAATAAAAATAATGTAAATGTAGATATATATTAATTTGTGATTTTAATAATTTAGTGTAATCTTATATCATTTGAATTGTAATTTTGACGTACCAACGTTATGTAATGTAACGAAATGGCAAATAAATAAATAAAATAAAATGTGGTGAACTCGGGACTAATATATGAATGCCATCAACGATTAAATGAGGTATGTAAAAACAACAATGTGACTCTGCAATGGATAAAGGGACACAATGGATCCAGAGGCAACGATGCAGCAGACGAACTGGCTAGAAGAGGATCGGCTCTGGCCACTATAGGGCCGGAACCAATCATACCAATCCCCTTTGGTAACGTTCGTTCACTGGTACGTAGACACTTCACTAATCAACACGCTCAGCTTTGGAAAAATCTAGTAGACTGTAGACAAGCTAGGGAGGCCCTGTCTGAAATAAACAGTCGCTTAACCAAAGTTTTAATGAGACTGAACAAGCCACAGATCAGGATAGTAACAAGTGCTATCACAGGACACGGCACCTTTAACAAACATTTATTTACTATAGGTGTCACAGATAGTCACCTGTGCAGGACATGTATGGGGGAGGAAGAAACGGCGGCCCACGTGCTACTGAAATGTCCGGAGGTCGCTACACATCTCGCCACGCCGGGATCTCTCCCCGAAGTTACATGCAACATCAAGGGATTGTTGAACTTCTTCGGGGACATCTCATGGCTCGAATAATTACATTATTCCTGCCCACACGCAAAATACACGTGAGGAGGTAACAATCAAAACGTGATTTGTCACAAAAGAAAAGAAAAAAAGTTGATAATACCATTTTCCTCTACTCTATGGGCTCCATATTTTTTAAAAGAACAGTTTGCATCAAAACATGTTTTCTCTAAATATTTTTAATGAGTAAAATAGGCAGTAAAAACAAAACGCGTTCTGTCCTTCAGCAGGCTAACATCATAAAATGATTTGTCCGAACAACCAATCACAAATAAGTGGACGCCATTTTGACATTTGACTTAACACAGTTTGAATGAATCCGAATGAACCACTTGTTGTCATTCATTACCTATGTATTTTACATTATACCTATGGATTTTACAACTTTTGCATAGTCGATTTAAAAGGACTGAAACCACAGTTTTACTGCTGGTCTGAAGAACAAGCCGGTAATGGAAGTACAGAAATATCATCTGCTTTGTTACATTTCCTTCTGAATACTGATTTCCAATCACACATCATTTTAAGACTGTTATGGATGTATCTCTCAAAATAAAAATAATATTGTAATACGTACTATTATGTACTATTTGCAAACTACAAGAACATCTCTTAAGGAAATTCATATGCATTTTCCAACTCGAGGCCATTCCTTTTTGCCTGCCGATAGAGTTTTTGGCAGGGCTGAAAAACTGTTGCGAAACAAGCCCACTACTCGTATTATCGCAAAAGAAGAATATATAGAAATTTTTAAAGAACTGGGACAATTGTATTCATTAGAACAAGACTGGGAACTCAAAGATACAAAGGACTTAAAGAAGTTCTACAAAGATCTAAAAAACATAAGCAATATGAAAAGGATTTTCTTCAAAGTCAGCGAGGTTAATGGTAAACGGTCAGTCAGAGTTCGAGCGATGGAAAACTTTATTTATGAAGGAAATGAAACATACGAAAATTTAAACAAGAAATCATTCACCATTAACATGTTAAACAGAATGCAACCAAAAACACTGCCTTTAAGCAGATCTTTATCTAATGAAAAAAGATGGATGTAGACAAATTACTACAGTCTGTTTTTGGAAACTGGCAAGAGATTGAGGACATCCGTTTCAACTGGTATAAAGAAGTTTTTTTCAATACTCCAACCACTATTCAGGAAACAATTGATGATAATGAAAATAAGTGTGATTGTCTAGATAATGAGATTTGTATGAGAATTTGTATTGGTAAAATAAGTCAATAAAAGTTTTACTAATTAATATTGCTAAAATAAACATGTTTTCTAAAATACTGTTTTTTCTTTAATCAAAAGAGATCCACAACAAACACTAATCTAAGACTCAAAAGATTGTAGTTAGAAATGGACAAAACACGTTTCGACTGCGTGTTTTCAAGTCAAAACATGTTTTGTCCATGTGGTTCATGCATAACGTGTTTTGTCCATTTTTCAAAAATTAAAATAAAGAGATAGAGACTTGACTTATCCATTAAAATATAATAATATTATTCAGTAGTAATAATTTGTTTTTTGACTTTTATATGAATCTTAAACTTACACTCAATTCGCTAAAATCAAAAATGTTTATTTTTCTTTGTTCCATATCCAAGTGACATATCACATTTTGATTGTTACCTCCTCACGTATAGACGTGGAGTTGCGGAAAACAGCCCGTCGTAAACTAAACTAAACTAAACTAAACTAGGAGTTAATAAATTTAGATAATTTTGAAAAACAGTTTGCTATAGTGTATATGGGTGCTCTGCATAGTTGGTACTTATTACTAACGCGATTTTCTTAGCTTCTGGTATTTCATCCAAATCTTTATTAATACAGGAATGCATGATGGGCCATTGATTAAGCGACAGTGACATCCACGGTGGTCCATTAAACCAATCATGGTTATTTATTAATTTATTAGGCATGACAGGACGTGATATGATATCGCTGTCATTTTCCTGTTCCGATATATGATACCATAAACTAGGCGGTAAAGTATCTTGAATGGCGGATTTTCGGTTGACTACAAACATGCGTGCCAGCCGTGTGGAGACGAGCGAATCAATGCTAAAGCGATTGTTGAGTCAGTGCAAGCAAAAATGCGATTTATATGACATCTCGATCCAAAGTTAGCATTAACTGAGCGAACAGGCTATGAGAGTAAATGACCGGCACAGAGTTCCAAACGAGCAAAAGTTATTTTGTTAAGCGGAGCAATGCGAGAGCGAGACCAGAGTAATAATACTTTTTCAGCGGGTAAGCTCAACGGACCAATGCGTATAAATATTACAGCACCGTAACACTTTTCACTAGAATCTGAAAATCCGAGTAACGTTATGTATGAATTTTTACAAATACCTAAATATCTAGGAATTTTTATTTGCGTTATATCGTTAAGTTCCTTTTTTTATTTGGCCCCAAGCTCGAGCGATATCAGCCGGAACTTTATCATTCCAATGCAGGCTGCGTTTCCAACACTCTTTTATAAGTAATTTCATGCCAGCGGTAAGCGGAGAGAGTAGCCGAAGAAGGTCATACAAAGAAGCGGTTTGAGAAAGAATTGAGCGTTTGGTAAACGGGTCGTTAGAAAGCATAGCAATTTTACGAGTAAAAGTAAAATTATCATTAGTTGGATCCCATCACATACCTATTAATTTAGTTTCCGAATCTGATGAATTAAAATCTAATTTTTTGTTAAAGCGAGAATCTTCTGGAATTTTTCTAAAAAGCAGGAAGAATTTCACACCTATTTTGTTAACTTAAAATATCCGCGCGCATACATATCTACTAATTGGTCATATAGTTGGTGCGCTTCTTCAGGAGAAAGAACAGAATAAATGAAGTCATCCATATATGAATATTTGGATGCAACGGAAGCGGCGTGAGGATAATTTTTCTCTTCATCACGAACGAGTTGTTGTATTACACGGTGTGCTAGATATGACGAACACTTTAAGCCGAAAGATAATCTTTTAATCTCATATGTGTCAATAGGACTATTAACGTTAAATCGATATAATATTCCTTGAAAAGGACAATAGTCATCAATTAATTTTAATGGAAAATACATTTTTTCTACATCGGCGTATATTGCTACAGCCAATTGTCGTATATAAGTAAATCAAAAATATGCGATTGAAGATTGGGTCTGCAATGTAAAATATCATTTAAACTCTTTCCTGATGTAGTTTTGCAGCTAGCGTCTAATATTATTCTAATTTTAGAAGTATCTTTTTCGGGTCAGTAAACAGCTTTGTGAGGAATATAGTAAGAACGAGATAAGTGCGTGTTGTTAATTTTAGTCAAAGATCCTTTATCTATACAGGGTCATGTTTAATTTACTAAAGACCTTTTGGGAATATATTGGTTACATCATTACAAACAATTTTAGCGAGATCACTCTTCACAGAATATAATACATTTACGAAAAACTACTTTTAAGGTTTTATTGTCATGTCTGACTCCTTTTAAGTCTGTATTTTGCAGTACCTAAACAATGTCAGAATAAATCGTCAAAGAAAATGCTTTATTTATTTTACACACATTGTTACACATTGTGCTGAAATCATTAAACATAATTAAATGAGCAAATGACATTCAAAAAAAAATCACAAATATTAAAATTTATAATACGTAAGTACCTATAACCGCCGGGCCGGTCGACGCCCGCGCTCAGCTGAATGCGTTGCGAGTGCCTACTAAACCATTCATCACTGTGCCTATTGCACCAGGGTGCCACTTTAAATGACTTTACATTAACTTTTCATATACATATTATATATTCATATTCTTTATTTTGCATAAAACCATTTGATGAACTATTTGATTCTTCTATTAATTTCTTTAAGAATTAATAGACATTCTTTAATAGACATTTAGGTAGTTTTTTTACGAATACTGTTTGCCAGCAACGCTGCCTGCATCCAAGAGGCAACGTCGCATCCAGCTGGTAGCAACGCCTCAACGTCGCACAATCGGCGGCCCAAGGCCAAGCCAAAGGTATATTATGACGTCGACACAGGTGTCATCGTCAACAAAGGCGCCATCTGCCCTTTTCGGTTTGCAGCCATCGATTTGGTGATCGATGTTTGCAGCACGTGCAAATTAAATGAGTATTATTAACTGTTTTTTGACGTGACAACGTCTTATAAATCGATGAAGCTGGCGGCACGCACGAAAAAACATGACTCATGCGGCGTTACCTAGGCGTTCCATTTAAAGTGCAAGCGAGAGCGCGGAACGAGCGACAAAGAAGATAATGATTCTTTCGATATTAAATATTTCTTATGACGTTGTCACGTTCAACTATCGTCAGTAAACAGACTTTACCGACAACCGACTTTTTTTTATTTAATGTAAGTTGTATTTAAAAAATGGATGCAGGTTAAAATAATTACAAATATTACAATAAAATATTTATAATGATTAAATACAAATTAACAGTAATTGAATAAAAATATTAAAATACAAATTTAAAAATTAGACTTACCTAGGTACTGGTTCGCGGATGGCGGTGAGTATCGCGCACATAGCGTTCAAAATAATCACCTCCACATTCTATGCATAGGTGACACCTAAAACTTAACTGAGAGATAATAGTACGAGATAATACTTGATGATTCATTTTGATTTGATCGAATGCCAAAATTATTTTTTCTTTCAACATGTCGCGGGTTTCGAATGCGCGACCAGTATACACTAATGTATTTACATGCCCCCACAAATAAAAAAAAACATTGGCGATATGGGAGGCCATGCACAAGGCCCGTCAAACCGACCCAGCGACCAGTGTATTCTCTGTTTAAATAATCCTTAACTTGGCGAGCATAGTGCTCCGGCGCCCCGTTATGTTGGTAATACATATTGCGTAGAGATGCAAGTGGTATGTCCCCTAACAACTGGCAGCGTGTCGGTGAGAAAACTATGATAGCTTTCACCGTTTAATCTTTCTATGAAGACCGGGCCCAGTAACGTTGTATTAATAACGCCTGCCCACACATTGACACTAAACCGGTGTTGAAAGCTATGCGGTCTTGGTTCATGTGGATTTTCATAGCACCATAAGTGTTCATTGTGTGAATTAAATAGTCCTATTCTGCCAAATGTTGCTTCATCAGTCCATAAAATGTTAGCTCGTTCAGCAGCTAGTAACCAGTTACAAAATGTAAATCGCGCTGGTTTGTCAGCTTCGCTGAGTTCATGATCACGATGCAACTGGAAAGGGTACTTCCCTTCATTGTGTCTGACACTCCATGCGTAGTACTGTGACACATTGAACTGTCGGGTTGCCTCATAAGTGCAAGCAGCTGGATTTTGTTCAAAAAACTGCAGTATGTCTTCCTGCTCACGTACTGTGCGCTGCGTTAGACGACCACGATCGATTGATACAGGCTGGAATTGCCCGTAATCTCGTAATCGCTGTGTAGTACCTAGCATCGTAACGTAGCTCGGTGCACGTGAGTTGGGAAATCACTATGAATATTCACGGCAGGCTTCACTAACGTTATCATTGCAAATTGCTAAAATTCGCACCATTTTGGTATACTCAACATTTGGGTATCGGTAAGCCATCGTAACAACGCGTAACGTTCGCGATATTAATCTCACAACGGAAGGAGAAACTTCGCGGGCGCACCAAAGGCGACTGACGACACAGACACAGGTAATTAGGTCAAGTTCAAATGAGCAAGCGCCGCCTCCTACACCCCTCCACCCCTACCCCGCCACGCGCTTTATTTTGCTATTTAGGACTATTGCCGTGCCGTTTAGAAGGTCCAATTAAAATATTTTTATTTATGTATGAAAATAAAAACTGAAGAATTATAATATTTTTTCTTACAGATGTTGTTGTTATGATGTAATTAATATATTACCAAAAGGTCTTCAGTAAATTAAAAATTACCCTGTATACTCCTGTATAGTAGCGTTATAGCCGTCACGTAAAGCTACGTCAGTATCTATTTTTTTTTCTCTAAAGATAAAAAGCGTCACTTAGCGGTGCAATAAGATTCTCCTAATAGACACGGGTCGTCTCGAAAAGGTAAACAATGGACGTAGCGTCCGTCCAAATGTCTAGAAATATTTTCTGAAAATTTGCGTTCACACTCACGGTCTTCTGGACTTAAAATTTTACGAACGGTGACATTTTCGAGTGCCCATAACTTTTATACATTTTGACATAATGACGAGTCATCATTTAAGTTGATAAGCGCATGAAAAGAATGTTTGCGTGTATCGTTTGATCGCAGTAGAAAGCGAATCACACTCGGCCTGCCCCGTTACAATATAACCGTGCGTCGATTCTAAAGTTATAACAGCTGATTGCGGGTGTACGAAATTACACGTTTATTACACTTACACGAGCGGTAGGAACGACATCATTATAAATATTATAGTAGTTTTAGTAAAAATATTCGAAGTTTCTATTCTAATATTCGAAGAAACTAAACATTGGGCGTGAGCACGCTTCGCATCGGTAAGCGGTGAGACGTCGGCGTTCGCATCGACACATGCGAGCTGTGGGGTGGTCGCGGTCGAATGTAATCACTAATCACAAACTATATAGAAACACTACGCGTTAATGTAATGGAGTCGTAACAGAGTTCGAAAAAGATGTACTATAAACTGCCGCGTTCGCAGGAGCCGGGAAATTAGACTGAGATGCAACATGCTTTGGACGAAAATAGTTACTATAGCATGGAGAATAAAAGTTATTTAAATGAATAATAGAATGATGGCATTTGTTACATTTCTTACAATTTCTTGTTGATTGACATTTGGTTAAAGAATGAAAACCGCGAAAATTTTTACAAATATTGTTCTTAATTTCAATTTGATATCTGCTCTCGGGAGTTAGATCGTGAAATTTTGGACATGAATATAAAGCGTGTTTGTCGTTATGGCAGCCAACGCACGAAGGATTGGATTTATCGATAACAAATTAATGAAATGTTTTGGGTGTATTAGCGGGTTGCGTGTAGTTTTTATGGTTACTACCGATGACGTTACGCTTTACAGCTTGAAGATTTAGCTCAAATTGTGAGCGGGATAATACCTTGCTTTGATATTTTATAAAGGAGGTTAAAATTTCAAATGTAGGCATTTTAAATCTAGAAAATTGTTGTTCGAATACTTGTATGGTTGTTTATCTAGTTTACTAAGACCGATATGGGTAAACATAAAATCAGCAAAATCGTCTATTTTTAATAATTTTAGAGCCGAAACCGAGGCGCAATACTTTTCCATAAACATGTCTAATTTTTGAGAAGATGCGTGTGTGAAAGGTTTGAACGTAAGCATTTTTCTAAATATTGCGTAGCTAAAGTTCTATTATCTTGATAACGATCTACTAATAATTGCCATATTATCTTATAATTCGAAACCACGGGTAGTACTCCCGCCGTAATAGATAAATCAGATCCTGATAACTTTGACGCAAGATATTGTATGCGTTCGGCATCAGTAAGATGTTTGTTTTCGTGAATAATTTCTTTAAAGTTTTGATAAAATAATGGCCATTTCTCGGGTTCTCCAGAAAAGAAAATTAAATCTAAAGTTGGAAGCTTGTTTTGGTGTAGCGAATTGAATACTATAGTAAAATTATTTTGTCCGTGCAGTTGGGGGTCATAACTCATAGCTCGGCCTCAGCCCGGCTAGGGTGGTGAGCATGTTGCGCGGGCGTAACGCTATTATCGATAACAACAAATGAATCATCGAAGGCAGGTACACGGCGGCGGTGCGGTATACAAAGGTTGGTGTGACATTGTTATGTTATGAGTCATTTGTTTTCCATTATTACCCCCGCCTAATACATGCAAATTAGTGCAATGCTAATTTAGTACATATATCAAAGAGAAATTGGTTTTTGCGCATTCGCTCTCTGAATTTCTTTAGTGACATAATGGCTACTCCTTTGTTTTGTACCAAAATGTCAGAATTTATTCAAATTAATATTTTGCCTGTTGGCACCAATATATCAACACAAGCACGTGTTGTTATCAACAATGTTTTAACATTTTTCACTGAAATGAAATAAGATCTCGAAAAGTTACAAAGTGTTAATTTCTGCCGTTCTCGTGAACTTGCTGCGGCGATATGTGGTGTGTGTTAGAGTGAAAAAAAGAGTGTATAAAGGGAGAAGTTAGCTATCCGCGAGAAAGCGTCTTTTGGCCTTGTACAGTAATTGCGTTAGACGACTTTGACAGAAGTAAAATTAAACAAATAGTGTCATCGTTTTATCGCGACGGTGAATATCCTTCCATGGTAAAAATTTTGAGTACAGCAAAAGAAATAATTGACGGATTCCAGTGTTCTATTTCTTCTATGCGTAAAATACTCATAGAACTTGGGTGCAAGTACACACAAGCTCCAGATAGTCGTAAACAATTGATGGAAAGGACTGACATCGCTTGTGCCCGGCTATAAAAGAGAAAACTCAAGACCCTGAGAGATAGTGAAGACACTCCACCAAGAATTTATTTAGATGAGACTTGGGTGAACCAAAATCACAGCCGCAAACGAATTTGGCTAGACAAGGATGGACAAGGCGGCTTAAACACAAAAACGGGGAAGGGGGCAGACTAATTGGTAAATATTCTTTCATCTTTTATGTAAGAAATACGACTTAATAATAATTTAATTGAAAATATGATATTCATTTAATTATGTTGTTTCAGTTTGTCATGCAGGCTGCGCAAACTATGGTTTTATACCCGAAGCCAGATGGGTATTCCGTGCTGTGAAGTCTCAGAACGTGGACTACCATTCAGAAAAGAATCCTGAAGGCTTCACAGACTGGTTTAAAAAGCTGCTGCAGAGTCTTCAAGAACCATCAGTCATCATAATGGACAACACACCCTGCCACTCCCAGCAAACAGATTGGGCATCGACATCAGCTAACAAAAAGAGTGAAATTCAGGAGTGGCTCCGCCAACACGTGATTGAGTTTAGTGATAGTAAGGTCAAGCCGGAAAGTTATTTCAGATTTTATTATTTAAAGTATCTAATTGAATATACAAACAACATTATATTTACAGGTGCAACGGAACCGACCAGAAAAAATATACAAATTGGATCAGTTAGCTTTGGAGTCAGGAAGTGATTCGCTTACCACACCTTACCATTGCCAATATAACCCAATTGAGTTTGTCAAGCAAAAAATAAAGTTGCCACCAAAAACAGTAAAGAATAAAAAAACAGCACTTTTAAAATTGCAGACGTCGAAGTGTTACTGCGTGAAGCAATTTCAAACGTTTTGCAAAAGAACTGGGAAGATTGTGTGAAGCATGCAGAAAAACTCCAAGAGGAATATTTTAAGAAATCTCATCTGGCAGATGATATCGTAATTCATGTGGATGACGATGACTCTGATGATTCTGATGTAGAATTTTAATGTAAATAGTTATAATTTAATTTTAGATATAAGTTATTCTTTATATATATTTAATATAACTTGTTACATTCCAAACATTTGTACTTATAGTTTTTTTAATACATAGATACCTAATTAATAGTTTATTTTAAATCATTTTTATTCTTATTTTAATAAATACGTTGTTTTATCTATTTTTTTTTCATTTTTATTACTAACCAACATAATGACAAAACTAAATACACTATCGGTAACGCTTATCGACAACAATAATGCGCATCGCTATGCTCGTCCCTAAGGCCCGTGAGTGGGAGAGAGAGAACGAAATACTTCGATGATTTATGACCCAAACTGCACGGACAAAATAATTCTAGTGTAGTACCTTTTTATCGTTAATTATTGAGGGTTAAAATATTTAATATGATTATAAAGTTCGTCGTATGCTTCTATAGCCTTGAACGAAGGTCGTACCTTCGTTCAAGGCTATAGAAGCATTCGAAGCAGTCGAGATTTAAGTCTTCGTTTCGAGAATTTATATTTTCTACTTCCTGCATATAATCGGATCTTATTTTATCAATGATTCTTGCGTTTATTAAATGTTTTTATCCTATCGGGAGAAGTAGCGAGCTTAATTGAATCGTAAGGACGTTGAATAATAGAAAATAAGAATTGGCGTTTAGCTTCTAATACTTTAATGGAAGTCATTGTTATTGGCGAACTATAGGTGCGTGTTTAAACTTAAAACTTAAGCGGATAAAATTGAGTACTATGATCGATTGTTATAGTAAACAAGGTATTTCTATTTACTATTTTACTACTACTGTTAAATAATCGACGCGGAGTTAATATTTTTAAATTACATATTATATGTAAGCGGCGTACAAAATGGCGACGGAGAAAAGTTAAAGTTGAGTTGATGAAAATGTGTTATTGTATGTAGTAATGAATTTGAATGTATCAGTGGCCGAAGGACCCAGGAAATGTGGAATAAAGAAAGAACTTACTATAATCAGGTATCTAGTTCACTGATATTCACCCCCAATATGTCCATCAATGGCGGGCACGTGCCCTACAATTACCAGTTTTTATCACTGCGATGACTGTCTCGTTTTGAGTTTAATTATTTTATCGCGGCGAATTATTGATGCGGGATTAGGATAAACTTCCTAATTATTATGAAATCCTTTTAAGGATTTTTGCGGAACTCAGGCGCACAGGCTTGTTATCGACGCGGTGATTGATCATAGACAGAAGGGGTCAATCGGAAGTAGGAAGGTGACTAATGTATTAATAGTTAAATGAGTGTATGAATAAAATGGCCAATCCAATCGATACCAACCATATTCTTATCGATAATAACCATTTTTCTCATAAACATATCGATATATATCGTCGATATTTTCAATCGCTAATATTTATTTTAGAGTATCAAATTCGTATCATTTTCGATATATTTTGTTGTATTAATTATACTTTGCCAGAGGAGAACACTTGCGTATGGCTACTCCCTTCTGATCCATCCATAAGCTTAGGATATTGGTAAACGTACATAGTGGTACACTTACCATCAGGCGAGCTGCATGCTTGTTATATTATTGTATTTATGTGACCACAACATTCGGCAAAAGTAAACAGTTTGATACTGATTTCTCAAAATTAATGCGTTTATTTTAAAATTTCGGTGTAATATACTCTAGAAATAATATAAATAAACTTAAACACATATTTTTTTATAGGATACTACCCAAGTACCTACTTACATACCTATACTCGTCTTTGTAATTAAAATATTTTAATTTATAATTTTTATTATATAGTATAAGGGTGACAAACGAGCACACAGTCCACCTGACGGCAAGTGGCTGCTGCGGCCCATAGACATCATCTCATCAACATCTATCCTTGTTTGCGAATCAAAATGCAGATGCGTTGTCACCCGTGAGGACTAAGATGGAATGCCTCATTTCCAGTAAAAACCAAGCGAAACGCGGAGGTAAACCTCTACTTCACGCTGGTATTCTGTGAGGTCGTGGTACCACCCCGGTTCGAGCCGGCGCATCCGTGCGACAGCAAAAGCTGCCGCGTGGCTCTACCACTGTTATATTAACAGAAAAGCCAAAAGACAGACAGACATCTTTGGAAGCATTTTAAATAGCTGTTAAGAGAATTCCTAATGTCTTATCAGCTCCTGAATAAGCTAGGTAAACGATAAATTTTGAGACTTTTTGTGCCAATAATGCCGAAATCGAAGCGTACTACACCACCACCTACACCCAAAATTTAGAATCTTCGGTTGACAATACAAAAAAGCCATCAGTGTGTAGTGTTATGCTACTTACATATCATTTACATCTATTTTTTCATTCTGTTTTTGATTTTCTGCATTCATATTTTGCATCATCTTTATTTCCATAGGATACTGCAACGTTTTTAGACCATAAGAACACAATAACAAATCATTTTCACTTCGTATTTTCACGCTACCAGCACTTTTTAAATCGGTGTCAATGGAGTCTACCTTTTTCGATCTTTTATTTAGTTCTCCGTAATTCTGCAATTTCGGGTTTCGTGCGCGCTGTTGCGCTACCTTTTTTCCTATATCAATAATATCTCATTTCTTACTTAAATCTTGCCGTTTTTCAATTATGAGCCTGAAACCAAAAATTGACATGTTTTGACATCGTTGTTTATCTGGTTGTCATGGCAATTTTTATTCAAATTTGTTACCGGTCTGATGTTTTTACTTCAATATTTCCGCATAAATACTCTTTTCCTCTGGGCCATTTACAAAAATTTGCTTTTAATTTGAATAATTTCCCATTCTCTCTAAAAAGGTATAAAAGCCGAACATTCGGTCAATACGGGGCACACAATTCCGCCTGTGGCACCGCTCTCGTGCGGTCGTCTCAGGTAGTCTGCGCAGCCGTCCCCGTACGGTAGTGCTCTCTCGCTCTCGCGCCTCCGCTGTCCTGCTCGCGCTGTACAGCGTCGACGCCTTGGTGAGTCATTTTTTGCTATCAGTTCTTGCCCCCCTGTCTTCGGGCGGGGAGGTTTGACTGACCTCCGCTTGTTACCTGTTATATTTTTTGTTAACTATTTATATTTTTGTTTTCGTTATTTATTTGTATAACGTGTACGTGTATACTGTTTCTAGGGAGTTACTTGCTCTTTTCAGAGCAAGGCCCTGCTCTTTTAAGAGTAAGGGCATTACTCCTGGGATAAAGAACGTCCCGTTCTTCTGAGAACGGTGATCCCGCCCTTACTGTATAGGTTCAGAACGTCTCTGTTCTTTTCAGAACAGCATCCCCCCAGCCCCATTAGTTTTCACAGCATCATGTCTAAACAAGACCTTATAGGGTCTATCGTGTCAGGCCTTAATAGGCTAGATAATTCGGCTCTCGCCGCAATAGTGGCAACTATTGCCTCATATGCCCCTCAGGCAACTCAACCGCCGCCCGTTATAGCGGCCTACCTAGAGTCCAAGAACTCTTTCGCTCCTCTAGATATGGAGTACGCATGCTCCGAGTCTGAGTCCACTGCGTCGGCCCCCCGGAAGAGGCCCGCCACCTATTCTGGCACCGATTCATTGGAGTCCTGTGACTCCGACGGAACCGGTGAGTCGTCCTTCACGACTGTCTCCTCAAAACGCGGCGATAAACACCTCCCGTCTCAGCGGCCCCTGCCGCTCCTTCAACCTCCGCAGCCCCCGTTGCTGCCTCAAACCCCGCAGCTCCCGCTGCCGTCCCTGCCCCCGCAGCCCTCGCTGCTGCTAAGGCTCCCCAAATGTCAATGGACATCGCCCCACCATCCAAGCCAGCTTCCCGCTGTGCCCCAGTCCTTTGCAAAGAAGCAAGTCCCGCCCCCTATCTTCCTAAGAGACAAGGCAAGATTCACCAAGTTGTCAAAATCCTTATACGACGCAGGCATTAAATATGACCATGCGATTAACCTCGGGGAGACTATTAAAATCATTCCCAACTCTATCGATGCCTTCCGTAGTATCACCAAGCTATTCACAGCCGAACAAGTCTCCTACAGTACATACGCTCTTCCGGAAGAGCGTAAAGTCAGGGCCGTCATCCGCGGCATTCCATTCGAATTTTCCAACGAGGAAATCCTTGAGGACCTTAAGTCCCAAGGTTTCCATGTAGAAGCCGTGCACAAAATGCACAATAGAACGGGCCAGAGGTTCAATCTTGCCCTAGTCATTCTAACCAACGTGCCGGAGGCAAAAGCCATCTTCCGGCAGGTACGCACAGTGTGTGGCCTGTCGAGAGTGAGGGTTGAGCCCCCACATAGGCGCGGGTTCCCGGCGCAGTGCCACCGCTGCCAGCTATATGGTCACGCGGCGGCCAACTGCTCCGCCCCACCCAGGTGCGTTAAGTGCCTTGAACCCCACAACACTAAAGAGTGTCCTCGGCCCAAAGCCGCCGAATCCCCACCCGCATGTGTCCTGTGTAAACAAACAGGCCACCCGGCAAACTACAGAGGCTGCCCCTGCGCACCTCACCCTCGCCCCAGTAGGCAAGCTCCACCGCCGGTCAATGACCGCTCATTCCCGGCTCTTTACCAACGGCCCCGTCAGGGCCTTTCTCAGCCCATCCAGGGCTTCTCTCGACCCTCTCAGGGTCCCCTTAGGCCCCCTCAGGGCATCATTCGGCCCCCTCCGGGCTTCTCTAAGCCTATGCAGCCTCCAGTCTTTCCCTGGAGCTCCAAAAAGGCAGACCCACCGCGGACAACAACCTCCGCCCCACAACAATCACAGCCTTCAATGGCTGATGACCTAAAAACGGTGTATTCCGCTATTAGGAACATCGACGTTGGGGAAATCGCTGTGTTAGCACGCAAATTGCGCGCTGCAAGGTCCCCTCAGGACCGTCTCCTCGCTCTTGCAGAGCATCATAATCTTTTGTGCTCGTTGTAAGTTAAGTGAACTTAATTAACTTAACTTACAATGACAGAGCAGGTTGCTCTACCAAAGTCTCACGGTCGTATCAAACCTAAGGGCTTATCGCTTGTATCCTTTAATATTCGCGGTTTGCGAAATAACCTCCCAGAACTTAAGCTCTTTCTTCAAAATCGTGAAGCCGATTTCCTCCTCCTACAGGAAACTAATCTCAAAACTAAGGACACTAAAGGCCTTTCTATTAAAAACTTTTCTCTTCTTCGTAATGACAGGCACGACCGCCGAGGTGGCGGTACGGCCATTTATTACAAGAAGTCACTCCACTGCTCTCCCATTTCTACTCCGCAGCTTACCAATATGGAAGCCACGGTATGCAGGCTAGCTATGACTGGACATCAGTCCATCCTCATAGCCTCCTGTTACATCCCTTCAGGAACCCATCCCCTCAAAAAAGATTTTGAATCTATTTTATCTTTAGGCAATTCAGTCATTATGTTTGGAGATTTTAACTCCAAGCATACTGAATGGACATGCCGTACTACCTCCCCTAGTGGCAAGATACTGCTCGATATCACGCAGTCTCTTGACCTCACCGTTCACAGTCCCCTAGGTGCTACTCACTATCCCGATGTCACCGACCATGCTCCCGACGTGCTAGATTTTGCACTACTCAAAAGTGTTTCCCTCAACCTCAGGGCAATCGAGACACTAGACGATCTAGGATCCGACCACCGACCGGTCTCCCTCATTCTTGGCCATCAGCCACCCCCCTCAATACCCTCGACTAAAACCTTCACAAATTGGAAGGGCTTCAAGGAGTCCCTAGCGAATGCTCTGGACTCACAGGACTCTCCCATCTCCCTATCGTCGGACTTAGATAGTCCCGAAAAAATCGACACCGCGGTCGATTCACTCTCCACCCTTATTAAAACCTCCCTTAAGGAGAATGAAAGGGTAGTCCCGGTTGCTAATAATAGTGGGCTTCCCCTACATATTAGCAACCTATTAAAAGCCAAGAAAGCTGCTTTCCGGAGAGCAGCAAAATATCCCACGCCCGAATATAGGCACATGGCTAATCGTCTTCAACGAGAACTCCGTTTCCGCCTCTCTGAATTTCGAGACCTCGAAAAGAGTAAACTCATGGAGAATATCTCTCCCTCTCACACAGCGTACTATCGGATGGCAAGAGCCCTCCGCATAGACGCTATCACCCACACTCCCCCTCTCTCCCGTCCTGACGGTACGGTAGCCTTCGAGGACGAGGAAAAGGCTGAGTGCTTTGCAGACAGCAATGCCGCTCAATGCTCTCCTAGCTCTCAACCCGTTGACCCTTCACACGTACACCCTCTCACCAACCCACCCCCAACAGCCTCCGAACCTATCTCTGTGTCCAATGATGAGATTTCATCCCTTATCAAAGGACTTAAGCCCAAAACGGCTCCGGGCGCGGATGGCATCTCCAACCAAGCCCTAAAACACTTTCCTGAGCAGGTGTTAACCTTTTTATCTATTATCTTCAACGCCTGCTTCAACCTTAGTTACTTTCCCACTACGTGGAAAGAGGCAACTGTGATTGGTATTCCCAAGCCAGGCAAGCCTCTCAACCTCCCCTCCAGTCATCGCCCCATTAGCCTCCTCAAGGCCATGGGCAAGCTCTTTGAAAGAGTCATCCAAAATCGCATGAGGCGCCATCTTTTTCCCACAGACGGCGACCCTCTTATCATTCCCCATCAATTCGGTTTCCGAGCGAAACACTCCTGCCCCCAACAAGTTCACCGTATTGTGGAATATATCCTCAGCGGTTTTTATCCCCGTCGTCATAAGACTATCGCGGTCTTTTTCGACATCGCCAAAGCCTTTGATAGAGTCTGGCATACAGGCCTTATCTACAAACTATACAAAATAGGTCTCCCCGATCGTCTAGTACGTCTCGTGGCCTCTTATCTAAATCATCGTACCTTTCGTTTTAGACACGAAGGCACGCTATCTTCACAGCGCCCCATCAAAGCTGGTGTCCCTCAGGGCTCAGTACTTGCTCCTCTGCTGTACATCCTGTTCACCAACGACATTTCCATTCCGCCGAAAGGTGTTCAGCTCTCCCTCTTCGCAGACGACACTGCTCTCTACTGTAAAGGTATCTCGCTACCTTTCATACGGAACAAGGTCCAAAAGTCAGTTGATGACCTAGGAGCTTGGTTCAAAAAATGGCGCATCGATGTGAACCCGGAGAAGAGCTCCGCCGTTCACTTCGATTATAAACGACGCCGTCTCAAAAACACTCCACCAATACGTATGCTAGGGACCCCTGTCCCCTGGCATACGTCTGCCAAATATTTAGGTGTCACTCTAGACACAGGGCTAACTTTCAGGCCCCACGTCAAAAGAGTAACCCGTCACGCACGTTTTTACCTGAATAGGCTCAACAGTATGTTGGGCCGACACAGTAAAATGTCCCTCAGAAACAAGCGTACCCTTTATAAGGTCTGTATACGACCAGTCATGTCCTACGCGGGCCCCATTTTTGCCCACGCTAACCCTAAAATTATTAATGAACTCCAAGTAGTTCAAAACCTTTTCTGTCGTCGAGCTGCGAACGCACCTTGGTACGTCCGTAATGCCGACCTTCATCGGGACCTAGAGCTCCCTACAATTCAACAATTTCTTAAAAAACTCTCTGAGAACTTCTTCAAAGCCTCAGAGTCGCACTCCAATCATCTTATTCGTGAGGCAGCTACTTATGCAGCCCCACTCCGCTCTCGCTATCGAGTCCGCAGGCCGAGAAACTCTCTCTCGGATCCGCCTAATAAACTGTCAAACGACCTGAACTGCCTCATGGCGGCTCAGGCCAACTCTAATTAAATTATTCATAATTAATTTGCCTTCGTAGGCACTCCCTCAGCGGCTTGTAGCCGCCTGCGCCCTCTTTTCCCAAAAGAGGGTCGCTTCCGATACGGCAAAAGAAGCTTTAAACAGCTAGTTGCCAGTCCCCAAAGGCGGTTTTTAGCGGGTATCACTTAGGTCCCCCGGTAGGCAGTGAGTCCCGCATAACCAGGACAGACCGGCTGTCGTGGTATGCATAATGCATTTTCCGCCTCCCTCTGTAGTAGCCCTTTTCCAATTGCTTCGGGCGCAAAAAAAACAATACGGGGAGTCTCGCTTCAGCTTTCAAACTGGAAGCATCTCCTAAAGGCCTTATCCCGGGGCCGCACTGCCCCGGGATCCTGCAGGCCAGGCGCATCCTGCAGGCCAGGCGCTGCTGACGTTGAGAAGATCCTCAGCTCTGTGGGTATTGAGGCAGACTCCGAGAAACTGAAGAAGGTCATCTCGGAACTCAATGGCAAGAGTAAAGAGCTGATCGCGCAGGGTCGTGAGAAGTTGTCGACCATGCCCGTCGGTGGAGCAGCGTCCGTGGCCGCGGTCGCCGCTGCTGCAGCGCCGGCAGCTGAGGAGAAGAAGGAAGAGAAAGAGACCAAGAAGGAAGAATCTGAGTCTGACGATGAAGATATGGGCTTCGGTCTCTTCGACTAAGCTTACTTGGGATTAAGTTCTTTATCTTTATCTTCACTTGGGAGCGGCTGACTACTCCCTTAATTTTCTTTATCTTTATCTTCACTTGGGAGCGGCGGCGACTGACTCCCTTAATTTTTATTTCCACGCAGGAGCGGATGACAACTCCTTAAATAAACCTGAATGTCTTTTCGAAAACACACTTTTAGAGTGGTGTCTCTTCGACTAAAGCTTGCTTAAATTAAATTTTTTTTCCACGCAGGAGCGGAAGACAACTCCTTAAATAAGCCTGAATGTCCTTTCGAAAACACACTTTTAGAGTGGTAGTCATTGAATGTGAACTCCACCCTTACCTGAATGCAGATGATGAATGTAAGAGATAGTATATCTGATTTTGCCTGTTGATGTCTGTTTCTGCAAAGCTGTGTTTTTATGGTTTATTTTAGAATGTACATGTCAAAATTTTAGCTGATTCAAAAATTTTCCAGGGTCGGGGGGAAAATGTAGTGTTATGCTACTTACATATCATTTTACATCTATTTTTTCATTCTGTTTTTGATTTTCTGCATTCATATTTTGCATCACCTTTATTTCCATAGGATCCTGCAACGTTTTTAGACCATAAGAACACAATAACAAATCATTTTTACTTCGTATTTTCACGCTACCAGCACTTTTTAAATCGGTGTCACTGGAGTCTACCTTTTTCGATCTTTTATTTAGTTCTCCGTAACTCTGCAATTTCGGGTTTCGTGCGCGCTGTTGCGCTACCTTTTTTCCTATATCAATAATATCTCATTTCTTACTTAAATCTTGCCGTTTTTCAATTATGAGCCTGAAATCAAATATTGACATGTTTTGACATCGTTGTTTATCTGGTTGTCATGGCAATTTTTATTCAAATTCGTTACCGGTCTGATGTTTTTACTTCAATATTTCCACATAAATACTCTTTTCCTCTGGGCAATTTACAAAAATTTGCTTTTAATTTGAATAATTTCCCGTTCTCTCTAAAAAGGTATAAAAGCTGAACAATCGGTCAATACGGGGAGTCTCGCTTCAGCTTCCAAACTTGAAGCATCTCCTAAAGGCCTTATCCCGGGGCCGCACTGCCCCGGGATCCTGCAAGCCTCTGTCTTCACCTGAAGTAGTCGCCTAGCCTACTCCAAGCGCGAGGCCGCACTGCTCCGGGATCCTGCAAGCCTCTGTCTTCACCTGAAGGCGTCGCCTAGGCTACTCCAAGCGCGGGGCCGCACTGCTCCGGGATCCTGCAAGCCTCTGTCTTCACCTGAAGTCGTCGCCTAGCCTACTCCAAGCGCGGGGCCGCACTGCTCCGGGATTCTGCAAGCCTCTGTCTTCACCTGAAGTCGTCGCCTAGCCTACTCCAAGCGCGGGGCCGCACTGCTCCGGGATCCTGCAGACCTTTGCCTTCACCTGAAGTCGTCCCCTACGCCTCCACCTACTAGTGCTCGTGCTATCTTTAGCCGCTGTACGTGCTTGCTCCAGGCGCTGCGAGCGTTTACTCCAGGCGCTGCGAGCGTTTACTCCAGGCGCTGAGAGCGCCTAATCAAGGCGCCGCGTGTGCCTACTCTGAGCTCTGCGTGTGCCTACTCCAAGCGCAGCGTGTGCCTACTCCAGGCGCTGCGTGTGCCTAGACCAGGCGCTGCGTGCCACCACCGCCAAGCACGGTGTGCCACTTTGATCTTCAGGCTCCGCTTCAGTATTATTTTTTTATTATATCTTTATTTTCTATTTAATTGTAATTCACGTCACCCATCACCATCATCATACTTCATTTTTTATATGAACTTGTAAATATCTTTTTAAAATTTTTAATATATTATTTTCTTGTTCTATTTTTGTTATTTCGTTGTTGTTAGGTTAGGTTCTTTTTTTTTGTTGTCGCTTCACGACAAGTGATAAATCAGTCTCATTTAGAAAAGTACCATGAAAACATACCATCCGAGTAAGTCCAAGTGACCTAGTAGTTGTTAATGCAGAGATGAAAGCACAGTTTAAGATTTTATCTGAAACAGCAGAGAAGCAGTTCGAGGAGTTGATAAAAACAGCATGAAATCACATTAGAAATTCTCAAATTGCAGTCGGAGAGGTACGATAATATATTTGTTAAAATGGAGCAATATGAACAGAAAACCTAAAAGATCAAAAACTTACTGCCAAAGATACTGGATTTCAAATTCGCAATGTCCCAAAAACAACAGACAAAAATGACTCAAAAGCTGATTTGAGTAAAATTATTTTAAAGTCGGAAAGTGTGAATGTCACTTTAAAAGAGTCTGATCTGAAGAACATCTACAGAACAAATCCCAACAAAGAAGTGACCACCAAAACCATTTTTGTTGAATTGGGAAGTGTCATGGTAAAAGAGCAAATTTTGTCAGTTGTTGAAAACCTGAACAAAAATGCATTTAAGGAAAATAAACTAAATACGTCTCATATTGAATTGCCACATTAAATTCTCATAATAAATGGTAATCGATCAATATTTTTGTTTCTGAAACTTTAACTATGAAAACGTAAAAATTGTTTTTCCTAGCTAGGCAGTTTTACTAGTAACCATCGAGAACTTTACGTACTGTTGAACATTTTGAAGTCAAGTACACCTTAGAAAATTGGTTAACGGCCCTCTGGTACGAGTTAAATCTGAAACAGGTTTGAAGAGGCTGACGATTAAAGGTGATTGACGAACTGTACTGTTTTTGTCAATAGCTTTAAGGTTTGAGTATTATTCTGCTATTAGTTTTAATTTATTTTAAAAATTTAAGAAACTTAGAATTATTTTTATATACTAACTTTTGCGTTTTAAAACAAGAACCGTTTTCAATAAATTATGGATTATGTATTGTCACGTTCCATAACATTTATATTTTTTATATACATACAAACGTACATATAGTTACCAGTGGCGTAGCTATGTAACCAAGGGCCCCGGGGCAAAAATGAAATTGGGGCCCTTTTTAAACTAAACTAAATACTTTAAAGGTGCTAAACTAGTTCATCATCAGCTCCTTGTCGCCCACTGCAGGGCATAATAAAGCAAAGCTACTTAGTACTAAGAATTATGTATAACGCATAAATAATGACGAAGTAGATTACAGTAAATAATATAATAAATAGAGCAATAAGATAAAGGTGACCCCTGCCACGCTATCCGTGAATTTCTGCAGCATCAGGGGATTTCATTCAAATGTTAACAAAGTCCATCTGTACCATCCGAAGACGGCGAAGCTGACTTTGCTCTTTCTAACTGAGACGCAGGTGTCCTCTCTGGTCGATACTTCTCTCCTACCCGGGGTACAAATTAGAACACCTTTGTGCCTCGGGCTGGAGTTTGCGTATACGTCAGAGAGGAAATCTGTTCTCAACGCCTCGGCAGTCTTGAAGGTCAGCGACGACTATCCTCGCGTCTACGAGTGCCTCTATAGGTAATGCCCACACGAACCAACCAATCCATCACGTCTAAATTGCGGCAGACTCCTTGCAACAAGAGGCATCTGTAGAGATTGTAATCCTTGGTGATTTTAACAGCCATCACGCTGAATGGCTCGGTTCTCGTTTAACCGATCATGCGGAAAGGTCTGTTTATGATTTTTCCTTGGCATATGGTCCCACACAAATAGTTACTTCGCCTATGCGGATTCTAGATGTGGAGGATCTTGCACCTTCCCTGTTGCACCTTCTACTGACCTCTCATCCGGACAGATATCAAGTCTCCGTCGACGCCCCTCTTGGCTCATTGGACCATTGTCTGATCCGGACTTTTTTGCATCTTTCTCTTGAGGACAGGGGCGGGTATGCTTCTCCCCGGATGATCCCAACGTGATTTTGTCACTGATGTGGTACTTCAGGGAATGGAACTCTATATATATCATCTGTGGGGCCTGTTTTGGGCGCTCCTTTAAAATTACATCGCACTATAATAGGACTGCTTCACCAGCGCTGTTAAAAATAAGTATAATTTCGCCTTCAGGTCGGTACAATAGGGTTTACACAGCGCTTGGTGCGCATAGCACTACTCTCCCTAGACGTTAAGTCTAGTGGGTCTGATGGAGTTCCTCCCATTGTGCTGAAGACGTGTGACGGTGACTTAGTCGGCACCGGTCGTAACCTGTCTTTTCTAAAACTCTTTCTCGTTAGGCGTAATCCCGGACTCAAAGAAGACAGCTTAAGTGCACCAGATCTCTAAAAAATTACCGAAAATCGACCGCTCAGACCTATCCAACTTGTTCTCCAAAATAATGAAAACCATTGTGAACTGCCAGCTCATGAGGTTGAGGATCACCAACTGAAAAGTGACCACCAGTACTATTTCCGTCGGGGTTGCTCTGTTGGTGATCGTCTGGGTTACCTAACTCATAAATCGGCATAGGCAGAGAGGAAGACCCTGGCCATTAGTTTGGACATAGCGCAGGGACATTTCGATCGGGTTTGGCTTAAAGTGCTTCTTTCGAAGCTCCCTTCCTGTGGGCTTCCCGAGCATTTGTGCAACTGGATCAGCAGTTTTCTTGCAGATTGGAGCAAAAAAGTCGTAGTAGAAGGTGTTTTTTTTTTTATATAGGAGAGGGGGCAAACGAGCATGCGACACACCTGATGGTAAGTGACTACCGCCGCCCATGAACAACTGCAACACCAGGGAGGGAATTGCAGATGCGTTGCCGGCCTTTTAAAAAGGAGTACGCTCTTTTCTTGAAGGTCTCTAAGTCGTATCGGTCCGGAAAAATCGCTGATGGTAATCGATTCCACAAGGAAGTCGTGCGAGGAAGAAAACGTCTTCTAAATCGCACAGTGGTGGACCGCCAATCATCCAGATGGTGTGGATGGTATCGGGAGTTCTGCCGCGATGTGCGTTTGTGAAATTTGGCGGCTGGGATTAATCCGAACAATTCCTCAGAGCACTGCCCATGGTAGATGCGAAAGAAAATGCAAAGAGATGCAACATCTCTTCGCAGCGCCAATGAGTCGAGCCGATCGGAAAGGACTCGGTCGTCGACGATTCGAGCCGCTCTGCGCTGGATGCGGTCAAGTGGAAGGAGCTGGCACTGGGGAGCCCCTGCCCAGAGATGGGAACAGTATTCCATGTGAGGCCGAACCTGCGCCTTGTAAAGTTGCAGGCGGTGTGCCGGCATGAAATACTGTCCCGCTCTGCTGAGCACGCCAAGCTTTTTAGAGGCCAATTTGGCCTTCTCTTCCAAGTGACCACGAAACTGCACGTCACTCGATATGTCGACGCCGAGGATTCCGATACTGGCTGAGGCAACCAGGGGAGTGCCTTGAAACTGAGGAGATACGACAAAGGGGTTCTTTTTAGCGGTAAACGCGCAAACTTGTGTCTTCTGAGGATTAAACTGGACTAGATTTAGTCGCCCCCAGTTCGAGACTTTGTCCAGCAAAGACTCGACTTCAGACACAAGTTTGTTCCGGTACTCGGAGACGTTTTCCCGAGAAATATTAGCACGGTCGGTGTATAGAGCATCACCAGTGCTGTCATCCGCATAGCAATGAATGTTACCAGTTAGCAACATATCATTGATATGCAGAAGAAACAACGTTGGTGATAGCACACAGCCTTGTGGAACACCAGCGTTAATAGGCTTGTAGTCAGAACATGCACCGTCTACAACGACCTTGATGCTCCGATCTGCAAGGAAGCTGGTGATCCAATTGCACAATTTCTCGGGAAGCCCATAGGAAGGGAGCTTCGAAAGAAGCGCTTTGTGCCAAACCCGATCGAAGGCCTTCGCAATATCCAGACTAACGGCCAACGCCTCCCCCTTGGACTCTACTGCCTCCGCCCATCTATGGGTCAGGTAGACCAGAAGATCACCAGCTGATCGACCCCGACGAAAACCGTATTGGCGGTCACTAATCAGCTGGTGATCCTCAAGGTACCGGATGAGGTGGCAGTTGATAATGGATTCCATTATTTTGGAGAACAAGGAGGTGATCGCGATAGGCCTATAGTTGGACGGGTCTGAGCGGTCGCCTTTTTTAGGGATCGGGTGGACAAAGGCTGTCTTCCACGAATTCTGGACTACGCCTTGGGAGTAGGAGTACCGGAAAAGACGCGTTAGGACCGGTGCCAACTCCGGAGCACACGTCCTCAGCACAATTGGGCGGATTCCGTCAGGCCCACTCGACTTCTGGATGTCCAGGGAGAGAAGTGCTTTGCGAACCGAGCGCTGTGAGAACAGCACATCCGGCATGGAGCACTCACACCGCGGGATGGTCGGCGGTGTTTTCCCCCCGTCATCAAGAGTCGAGTTGGACGCAAAAAGGGAGCCTAAAAGGTCGGCTTTGTCTTTTGCGTCATGGGCCAGTGAGTCGTCCTCCCTGTGCAGAGATGGTAGTGATGGCTTACAGAAATTCCCTTGGACAGCCTTGGCGAGAGACCGGAATGCACGGGTTCCCGAAGGAAGGCGAACTAGTTTCTCGCCAATTCTGCCTATGTGCTCTGACTTTGCCTTGGCAATAACTCTTTTGAAGGACCTGGAGGCGAAGTTATACTTCTTTTTAAGTATGCTGGTGTTTACATCCCGAGTCGCCGAAGCCGCAGCCTAGGCTTGATAACACTCCTGTTTACTGCGTAATGTAGTTTTACAGGAGCGACCAAACCAAGGCTGAGATCTGCCTCCGATGGGTACCACAGATGATGGAATAAATAGTTCCATTCCCTGTAGCACCACATCAGTGACAGAGTCAGCAACAGCGCTGGGATCATCCGGCGAGAAGCAAACCCGCCCCCATGGGTAGGATGCAAAGAAAGACCGCATTCCGTCCCAATCCGCCGACCTGTAATGCCAAACACGGCGGCAACCTGCAGAACGCAACCGCGAAGGGAGCGTGAGTGGCACCATACTCCGGATCAGACAGTGGTCCGAAGAGCCGAGTGGGGCATCGACGGAAACCTGATATCCGTCCGGATGAGAGGTCAGCAGAGGGTCCAACAGGGAAGGTGTATGATCCTCCACATCTGGAATCCGCGTAGGCGAAGTAACCAGTTGTGTCAGACCATATGCCAAGGCAAAGTCATAAACAGATCTCCCCGCATAATCGGTTAAACGTGAACCGAGCCATTCGGCATGGTGGGCGTTAAAATCGCCAAGGATCACGATCTCTGCGGATGGGACCTGTTGTAGCAAGGAATCTGTAGCCATTTGGACGTGGTCGATGAGTCGGTCTGTTTCGGCATTACCGCTATGGGACCTATAGAGGCACCCGTAGACGCGCGGATGGTCGTCGCTGTCTACGCCTAGCCAAAGGATGGACAGGTCCGAACCTTCAAGACTGCCGAGGCGTCGAGACATACACGCAAACTCCATTTACAAGTCTATTTATGCTGGGTGTTTCACAAGGCTACGTGCTATCACCTACGCTGTTTTTCTGCTTATCAATCATATGTTGCAAACCTGTAACGTGCACTGGTGATGTTTTATACACCGGCTGTGCCTATATTTTTCGGGAAAACATCATCAAGTACAGGAACAAACTTGTGTCTGAAGTCGAGTCTTTGGCGGGTAAGGTCTCGGATTGGGGCGACTAAATACAATTAAGTTCAAAGCCCAAAAGACACAAGTTTGCGCGCTTACTACTAAAAAGAACCCCTTTGTCGAAACTCGAACTCTTCAATTTCGGGGCCCTCGCCTTGTTACCTCAGCCAGTATCGGAATCTTCGGCGTTAACATATCGAATAACGTGCAGTTTCGTGATCACTTGGAAGGGAAGGCTGAATTGGTCTCTAAAAAGTTTGGCTTGCTCAGCAAAGCGGGACAGTATTTTATGCCAGCACACTGCTTGCAACTTTACAAGGGGCAGGTTTGGCCTAACATGGAATACTGTGCTCAGCCCTGGGCCGGGGCTCCCTAGTACAACCTCCTTCTACATAGCCGCATCCAGCGTAGAGTAGCTCGAAACGTCGACGACTGACGAAGATGAAAGTCGAGACGAAGAGATATTGCATCCTTTTGCATTTTCTAGCGCATTTACCATGGGAACTGTTCAGAGTAATTGTTCGGATGAATTCCAGCCACAAAATTTCATCGACGTATTTCACAAATCCACATCATCGGGATGTTTGGCGGTCCACTACTGTAGAATCGATACGACTTGGAGACCTACAAGAAACGAGCTTACTTCTTTTTAAAAAGCTGGCAACGCGCCTGCAATTCCCCTGGTGTTGTATTTGTTAGTAGGTGGTGGTCGACACTTGCCATCAGGTCAGCCGCATGCTCGTTTGTCCCCCTCTGCTATATAAAAAAGACAATGAAACGAAGTAGACAATTATCTTTAACAATGTTATATTTATGTTCTGGTAGTTGGAGCAATTTTTGTGATTTCAGTTCGAGCCGTTCGCGGTCAGGGGCCAAAACGTTAAAACTCGAAAATTCTTTATACAACTGAGATAGTACACAATATTTCGAACGTCGTTCTTGGAGGCCGAGGAGCCCTTTTCGCTTGGGGTCCCGGGGCACTGCTCCGCCTAGCTCCTGGGTAGCTACGCCACTGACAGTTACACACAATCAATCACAAAACGACACACAAGCAACGTTATTAGTCACGAAAGGTCACGCGCGTAAATTATTTATCTCATTGGTATTTATTTTAATTTTCAGTTACCTTGGTGAAATGTGCAGTGCCAAGCTGCAAAAACGATTCACAGAGCAACTAAGAAGAACAATGATATTTCTTTTCATCGATATGTAATGAGTGTCAAAGGGTGTGGTGGGGGACGCGCGGCCGGGGCGACAGCACGTGCCCCGTACCTCGTGCTTCGGGTTTTCCCTCAATTAGAGCTAGTGCTGTGTCGCGTTGTGTTCAAATATTTTTTTAATTACATGATTTCTTTCGTAAATAGTTATAATATAATTAAAAAGTTAAGATCCTTTGTTTCCTAACGCTATGGATCAATGTCTAAAATAAAACTTTTTTTAACAGGTACATAATAAAGGTAAATACGGTTAAAATACTTCGATAATTTTAAATTTTTAAAAAGCCTTGAATTGGAAATAATAATAAGAAGTGCCCACAAATGCAATTATACTTTGATTTAAACGTTTTTGTTAACACATTTCCTTGTCAAATATAGTTAGTGGATAAATGTTATTGGCTGTTTTTTCTAAAATTATTTGTAAAATTTGGTTATTATAGCATAGTAAGGCTGTTGTTATCCTAAAACTGGACGGGATTCCAACATCAGGAATTTCTTTTTTTTCATCCATTATAGTGCTTCGTACATTTTTGAAGACAATGGTGGACTGCGCAAATTGGTTACAGGAGCAATACCAGTGTTCTATACCCTGTACAACATAGCTTGATCTTTTTGACAGATGGGTCTAGTGATGGGAAACAGAAAATATCTAGTATTGCAAAAAAATAACGTTTTCATATAGGTACTTGTAACTGTGATGAGATGGTGTGACTGTATGTATGTTTTAAACTATTAAAATTTTAAACTATTACTATTTTAAACTATACTAACTAACTATTTTACCTATAAAATTTGGTGGCATTGGTGTGAGAAATCTTTCTAGCGTTACATTGCCTGCTTTCCTTGATTCCGTGCATAGTGTCAGTGACTTATGTAACATAATTTTAAATAATAAAGTAGACCTATGCTTTGCTACGGAGGCAGACATAGCAAACGCTCTGTCCCGGTGAAAATGTTCCACTGGAAGTTAACCAACAAAAACAGTGGGATATTCCGTTGATCCGGGACGTGCAGAAAGATTTGTTTCATAATTTCCATAGTGACCAAGATAAGGCACGCCTTCTAGCTGTTTCGACTAAGGAATCTAGATACTGGTTACACGCTTTACCGTCAAGTAATCTCGGCACATTACTTGATGGGGAAAGCTTGCGTATTGCCGTAGGAATCCAACTACGAGCGGCGCTTTGTCAACCCCATGAGTGCCCCTGTGGTAGCAGCGTCGACAAGTTTGGGCTCCACGGACTTTCATGTAAGAAAAGCGCTGGTAGGTTTTCACGACACAGTTCTTTGAACGATGTCATCCGAAGGGCTCTTGTTGTTGTTTAATCGATAAAAATTATTTTAATTAAGGTTTCTTTGTAATCGATATTTGTAACAGATACTGCCTGTTATTTGTGTCCCATTCGACCGACCAGTCAATAAGCAATAAAAACCACTAAAATCTTCGGAAAATGCTTGAATATTTAATACTTTTGTGTTGTGTGTCTATTTTTAAATTTTTAACAACTTTAAAAATTATAAAAAAAAATTTTTTGTTCGTCATTGCAAAGTTATGTCATTATACATATATATATATATATACATTATATATTTATATTGCAAAAAGATAAGCCATGTTCTACAGAGCATAAGTATAGACTAGCTAGCAACGGTGGACCGTGTTGGTCTATGGCTTTGACCGCGGTGAGGGATACCATACGTCAGGATTTGTCCTGACATATCAGGACTTCGGGCTCTTATCAGGATTGCGTTCGGATTTAGAAAATGTCACAATTTCTCGATTTTTCAACAAAATACGATAAGTTTTGAGTGGGAGATATGTAATCTGCAAAGTACTTGATCAGCGAGAGTGTACAAAACCAATAATTGATTTGTTTTATTTTCACGCATGTCAATTACGTTTGCAACAAAATGTCAGGACTTCTCTTACTATGGAAATGAAATTATTTCTTAGGACTTTTCAAAATTTTTCATCTGGTAACCCTAACCGTGAGGGACTTTAAAAATATTTGTCATAATTTAATTTTAAGCTGGCAAGTTCGTATTGACATCACAGCTGTTCGTTTCTTCTAGCTGTGTTCCACTGTGTTCTATCTATCATAAAATAGTAACTAAATCATAATTATCAGAAAGTGAGTGAGGTTTCGTATAATAGTGTTTATTAAGGTAAATAAAAAGAAAATTATATTACCTATAAAAAGAATTGCGACGTTGACCACCGTTTGTCGTCGTTGCTTAATTGTTATTTTTATTTCTAATGCATTCTCTTGAAAATCAAGTACAAGTACTATGTACTCGGTTATTTATTTTATGTTTATGTTATTGTATTCGATCGTAAATTTCAGGTTCAGTCTTATGTTGACAGAGTTTTTAGATCATCCGTGAAAATTATCGTAATACTATGCCTCTTTTTGGTAAGTCTCAAAAAAGCCCCGCGGAGCTTGTGAGATCATTAAAAGATGCTGTTACCGCGTTAGAAAGAGGTGATAAGAAAGCCGAAAAAGCACAAGAAGATGTTAGCAAAAATTTGGTGAGCAAATTTTCTTAGTAGTGAATTCTCTTTCTATTACTCAAAAATTAACCAAAGACTAATATTTTATTTGATAGGTGTTGATAAAAAATATGCTGTATGGAACATCAGATGCAGAGCCGCAAACTGATATCATAGTTGCCCAACTTGCACAGGAGCTCTACAATACCAATCTTCTTCTCCTCTTGATTCAAGTATGGTCTTAACCTATATCAATATTTATACCAAATTAATTGTTGTTTAAGTGATTAAAAGTGTTTAAATGTTTTATCTAGAATTTAAACCGAATCGACTTTGAAGGAAAGAAAGACGTAGCTCAAGTTTTTAATAATGTTTTGAGACGTCAAATTGGAACCCGCTCACCTACAGTTGAGTACATATGTACTAAGCCAGAAATATTGTTCACCTTGATGTCTGGGTAATAATTTTATTTTTATTCATTTATAGCTACTATAAATTATATTGCATGAAACTACTATTTATGTTTATCTTATAATCTTAACTTAGTTATCTCCAAAGAAACAAAGTAATTATTAAATTTTATATAATGTAATGTAATTTTATGTAATTTTATTTAAATTAAATTTTATGATAAAATTATGCTAATATTAATAAATAAGTAAAAACTTGGTATGTTAAGTTTATAGAGAAAACATAGATTTTTATTGCAATCTCATATATCTACAAATTTTTAAGTTTACTGCTGGTCATAATCATTTCTGAGAATGTGCCGGCTTGCATGGCTAATTTGTAAGATTTGGCCATATTCACGAGGCTGTTTGTTAATACCAAAATGATACCTACATGCTGGTAATGCTGCTCACACTTACCTAATATAAAATTTGATTTTGAAATGCCTTAAGGAGGCCATTCACATAGTGACAAACAGTTTTATATGTGGTAGAGCCATGCTGCAGCTATATTAGTAGTATAGTTGTAGCACGAATGCGTCGGCTCGACCGGGGAAGGACTACGCTCTCACAGAATACCAGCGTCAAATAGCAGCTTAACACTGCTGTGTTTCGTATGGTGAGTGTAGAGAACAGGAGACCCTTTTTACTGGAAATGAGGCATTCCATCTCAGTCTTCACGGGTGGCAACGCATCTGCATTTTGATTCACAAATGAGGATAAATGTAGATGTCTATGGGCCACAGCAACCACTTACCATCAGGTGGACTGTGTGCTCGTTTGTCACCCTATACTATAAAAAAATATAAAAAAAACAATTGTACAGACTTTCGCAAAAACTTCAGTTGTATGCTACAGGTTCGATTGAATGGATTTGTCTTATAGCGGTGTGTACAACCAAGACCATGAAGATGGTTTAATAAAATTTTGATCGAATTTTGCGACACAACTGCATCTGTCATAGTGTGATTGTTGTTGCATTTGTACTAATTGAACTGTCATTGTGACGGCTTGGTCTAGCATTTGGGGGAGGTTTGAAAACAAAGATCCATATAATTAGCCTAGTTTCAGTGAAAGTTGACTTGAACTATACAGAAAGCTTTGAGTAAATCATAAATAAAACAATTTTTGCGTTAACTAATATATTTCCTGCTTTACAACGTTTTTTTTACCTGATGATTTACAGTTTTTTTCATTAGTTCAAACCATATTTAAAAACATAGGGATCATTAGTCTGCGAAGGCATGTTTTTCACGTGCTAGTTGAAAGCTGTCACGGCCTCTTCACTGTAAATGTGGAACCTCATCAAATCTTTGATTCTTGGGAAATAAAGAAATTTCATGGTGTGGGTTCTGGACTGTGTGCAGGATGGTACAAGGACTAATGATCGTATCTTTCTGCACCTTAGTTTTTTATGGATATTTTTTATTTTGTATTTTGGCCTTTGGTCTATGACATCTCGTCTTTAGTTCTCGTAGGGAAAAAGTTTTAGGTGAAAATATCAATACAGAGTTATGGACAACACAATACAGAAAAAACATTGTTACGAGAGCGGAATAGCCCGAGCAGGGATTAGAGAATTAGGTTCCCAATAAAATTAATAAATAATAATTACTGTTTAATATTATACAGTTTACCGTGCTTTGTGGCATTCCTTGGGGGAGGCCTATGTACAGCAGTGGACTTGTGAAGAACTGTAATGAATAAAAGAAAAAATATTATACATTTGAGTATAATATGAAATAGTATTTATGTGCATGGAAGTATGTTTAGTTAAATGGGTATTAATATTAACTGGTAGAAGGATTGGTTAGGAAGGAAGGATGATGATGATGATACAGAGATTCGATGATAATAAAAAAGATGGTCTGGAGAACCTCAACAACCCCACATACACAACCTTTAAATCAAATATTAGCTAGGAAACACATCAACACTTTAACAAAAGGAAGTACAAACGAAATTGTAATTCTGCAGTTACCAGTTAATATTAATACCCATTTAACTAAACATACTTCCATGCACATAAATACTATTTCATATTATACTCAAATGTATAATATTTTTTCTTTTATTCATTACAGTTCTTCACAAGTCCACTGGGTGTATATGTTTGTGCTAGTAAGTTTTATGAGTATGTTGTTCATTGCATCAAATTTTTTTTAAGCTAAATTAGCAATAGACATGTAATAAGTTTCTTTATTTCTGGTCTTCTTGTTTATCATATGTAAATGACTATTAACTATCTATTTTATTTTATAGGTATGAACATCAGGAGATAGCATCTAACTGTGGAACAATGTTGCGAGAGTGTGCTAGATATGAGGCTTTGGCTAAAATTATGTTATATTCTGATGACTTTTACAACTTCTTCCGTTATGTAGAGGTGTCCACTTTTGATATTGCCTCTGATGCCTTTTCTACGTTTAAGGTATATTTTGTTTAATTTTTGGACTTTTATGGCATTTTAATCTAATTATTGAAACATGGCAAAGTTATAAAAATAATTTGAAAATGATTTGAGGTTTAACTAATAATAAAATCAATAAATGATAATTAATGTAAATAATATGAAGTCATATCAAATAATATTAATTGTTAAATAAAAATAGTACATTACGATACAAGGGACTTAAGTAGCCAATTATTGAAATCTGTGAACTTCACACGTCTTAATAATCGGTTACTTAACTTTCGTATATCGTACATTATTTTATAATACACGTGACTTAAAACCACTTTTAATTGAAAAATTGTAGAAGATTAATAAATGATTATAAAGCCAAAAATATTCATATATGCACAAATTCAAGAAAAACATTATTTGAAATTAAAATCAAACAAAAATGTTCTTTCTGCGAATTCTAGATTTAAAATATCAACATCATGTCCGAATGAACAAGTTTTGTTAGCAAATACAGAGACTCAAAAAGTTTCAGTACAAGAATTACTACATCAATCCAAAGGTTTAATTAAACGGGACCGAAGGTACAACGAGACTCAATTTACAGAAGTTTTGTATGATCCAGATGTTGGCTTATATGTAGATGATTAAAAATACTGTTCAAGCTAAAATTGTACAAAAAAATTTAATGACTATGTCAAGTATTTTTTTATATTTCTTAATCAAATCACTTAATGTTTTGTTTGTAATTTTAAGTGTTCTAAATAGATGTTACTAATTAAGTTCTATTGTTATGTATTTATTATTATATTCAATAAATGTTAGATTTTTTTATAAATTATAAAATATTATTAATTTTATGCATGACTTAAGTAAAACATACTGTACAATAATTGGCTAGTTTCCCCCGCATGAGTAGTAAGTGAATTAAACGTGGTTTTGAAGTCACCGTTCACCGTGTACTATAAAATATATATGTATCTCTGAATCATCTTGAATTTACAATCTTGACCATTTTTGCTAATTGTTAAACTGTTTCTTTCTCAATAATATTCTCATACTTTTCTAAATTATATTTTTAATGATAAAAGTGACAGCATTTTATTAAGATTTATTCTAAAACATGTTTAAAAAAACAACACAATTCAGATAAATTAGAAGCATGTTTCGGACACATTATAACACTAATTTACTAGGTGGTGGCAGTACCTTTCTGCCTAGCAATCCAACTAGGTAGGTACCCTCTTATCTATTTTTGTTGCCAAATAACAGTGCCTTGCACTCCTGTGTTCTGGTCTGATAGGTGTAAAGAGCCAGTAAAATGTGCGAGCCATTTCATATTAGTCCTCAGTTTGTTTGAAGTTGCTGGATTGTAAGTTCGTTTATCACTTTAAAATACAACATAGGATACCATTTTATAACAAATACTACTCTATACTTCTATACTTTTTTATGTGGTAGAGCCATGCTGCAGCTATATTAGTAGTATAGTTGTAGTACGAATGGGTCCGCTTGACGGGTTTGGACCACAATGTCACAGAATATCAGCGTAAAATAGCAGTTTAACACTGCTGTGTTTCGTATGGTGAGTGTAGAGAACCGGAGACCCTTTTTACTGGAAAAGAGGCATTCCATCTTAGTCTTCATGGGTCACAACGTATCTGCATTTTGATTCGCAAACGAGGATAGATGTAGATATCTATGGGCCACATAAAGAAAAATACTACAGTTTAATTTATGGCCAGCGAAGCGGATGGAGAAACAGTTAATATAGGTGAATAAAATGAGAAGTGGATGTATTATTGTGTTTATGTTTATGTTGTATTGTGTTTTCTATTATTTACAGGAATTGCTAACGAGACACAAGATGTTATGTGCTGAATTCTTGGAAGCTAATTATGATAAAGTGTTTAGCCATTATCAACGTTTGTTAAATTCGGAGAATTATGTAACTCGACGGCAAAGTCTTAAGCTTCTTGGAGAGTTGCTTTTGGACCGCCACAACTTCTCTATCATGACACGCTACATCACTAATCCCGATAATCTTAAACTTATGATGAACATGCTGAAAGAAAAATCACGTAATATACAATTTGAGGCCTTTCATGTTTTTAAGGTATGTATTGAAGTTATTTCATATATGAAAATAATATGCTTCTACTGCTGAACCTTCTGTATTTCAAAGACGTCTGTGTGCATGTGTACTTGTGTGTGTCGGTCTGTCTGCACATATCTAATCAAAAAGTCTGTTATATATTATCTGCACATATCTAATAGTGGATTTTGGGAAAGCAGTTCAACTATCGAAAAACCACCTTAACTTAGTTTTTTTGCCATTATCACGTAATGGGAAAATGTTTTAAAATAAAAAAATGATTTATTAATTTAATGAAAATGGTTTTATCTCCTCACCATTTTAACACTTAAGTTTGTTGAAAAAAAAATCTTGCATGTTTTTTTATAAAAAAAATATCGCCTAGATTACTCCTGATATTGCAGTCTAACTATTCGTGAATTTATATCACAATGGGTTCAGTTATTTCGGAGATTAATTCATACAGACAGACAAATATTCTTACAATGGTTATTCGTCGTATGAATAAGAATGAAAATAACCTCATGAGCATAATAGAAGCCAGTTATTATGATATTACAGACAGACATGTTTATATGTATAGTTTTTTCTTTAGTTCTCTTTATACTAAACATAAAGATCTTTTTTGATATTGATGCCATTTGATAACCACCATGTGAGCAAGTGAAATGAAATGTTTTTTTTTGATAATATTGGCTAAATACCATACTTCCTTTATTTCAGGTATTTGTAGCAAATCCCAATAAACCAAAACCAATATTGGACATCTTGTTAAGGAATCAAGACAAGTTAGTAGATTTCCTTACCAAATTCCATACGGATCGTTCTGAAGATGAACAGTTCAATGATGAGAAAGCTTACCTTATAAAGCAAATCAAAGAGCTTAAGCCGTTAGAACACTAACATTAATTGCATTTTATTATCGCCACTTCCTCCTCCGAAAGAAGTTAGTTATAGATGCTATTATATTTAAATGCTTCTAAGTCACCAGAGGGTGTTGTGCGCGCTGCGAAGACACGAAGGCTCTGTAATAAACATTGCAATTTTGATGGATTTTACATTTGGTCTGTGATGAGTCAAGGAAGAAAGTATATTTGTGCTACGAGCAAATTAACATTTTTAATAACGAATTGTAGGGATAGCATTATTTTAATGGTTTCACTTATATATTTTCTAAGTTGTTAAAACCATTTTTATTTCTTATGACGTGATTAGTGACAATGCTGCGGTCACATTGCAAATATTATATTCTATCACAATACCTTGTAAAGATCTAATTATTTGGACTTTGTAGACATACAATACGATGATATGATAGTACCCACAATCTACAAGGTACATGCAATGACATTTGATTTTATCTTATTTTATATTGTATGCTGATGTTTGAAATAAATTGTTGAAATAGCTATATTTGTATATTTTAATATTGTCAGTATTGGTTATTTATTATATAGTAATATTATCGGTACATATATATTTTCACACAATCATTACTTTAAAAATACTATAGTAAAACAAATGTTGTTTATGTGAACATTATTGCAAAATTTTACAGATATTTTTCATGTTACTTATCTATAGTTATCTAAATTTCTGTACTATGTTTTAAATGTTTAAAGATTTTTATTTTGTCAGCATCATTAATAGGATTACATTCTATCAAACTGAATAAACTGAGATATTTATACAACATTATTTTATTTCGAGTGTTCCTAATTTTTAATTTAAATGTGTTCACAGGACTCTCATAAAGATTTTATTAGATTTTTCATTCTATCATTGTAGTCAGATTTCATCAATACAAATGGTAGAAGGAAAAACATGTTCCAGATGCACAATTACAGGATGTGAGGTGGTACATCTTGCTATCAGTTATGGCAACGCACCTTTAGTCTTTGTTAGAAATTAGTTTTTTTTAAGTATAGGGTGACAAACGAGCACACAGTCCACCTGATGGTAAGTGGTTGCAGTGGCCCATAGACATCTACACTTATCTTCGTTTGCGAATCAAAATGCAGATGCGTTGCCAACCGTGAAGACTAAGATGAAATGCCTCGTTTCCAGTAAAAAGGATCTCCGGTTCTCTACGCTCACCATACGAAACACAGCAGTGTTCATCTGCTATTTGACGCTGGTATTTTGTGAGAGCGTGGTCCTTCCCCGGTCGAGCCGACCAATTCGTGCTACAACTATACTACTAATATAGCTGCAGCATGGCTCTACCACATATAAAGAATTTTTATAAAGAAAAAAATAGTTGGAAGTGTACATGATAGACTTGTTCTTATTTTTTTATTTATCTTTAAAGTACCAATGGCATTTCAGTAATAGCTAAGTGGTAACAAATCATTATGTGTATAAGAGATATTATTGATTGAAAACCCCACACGTAAAACAAAAAAGAAAAACAACCATTTAAAGTGTATCCAGAAGCATCTATGTTAATTATTTATTATGTATGTTACGTAATATCTATTGCCCACAGGGGATGAAATTTTTAATGTAATTATATACGGGGCGTTTCTTGTACACTAAGCTTGCGTTATTGTTTAGTCCACTCAAAAGAGTGAAATTAATTCAATAAATACTGACATCATTGAATAACTTCCTGAAGTCGGGGTCTCCTAATTATTCGAATACACTTTGTCTTTGCACGGTCAACAATCTTTCAAATGAAGTAATGCCCTGTACATTAGTTAACTTAAAGGATTGTAGAAGAGTGTAAGGACAAAACGTAGGCGAATAACAGTGAGGGTGATTTGATTATTTCTGAAGCTGTAATAGAAAAACGAAGGCTTTTTAGGGATGTCTTTGGATGTGGGCGCAATAGTTACCTGTAACAAGTTTCAATTTTTTATACATCACCGTCGAACCACTGTGTGTAGGTCTGAACTAGCCAAGTTAGAAATAGTACTCCTATGACTTGTAGTAAGAAATAGTTCCAATTCCGCTCTCCCTACCCTCCGTTGTCCTCCCCCGAGGAGGGGCTGCCGACGCTAGTTGGGCCATGCATGTGTGCGTAAGCGTTCCCGTCGCCCTGCTAATATGCGGCGAAGGTGGAACACCATTGGGTTTAGTCGGTGCGAGTCCGACATAACTCGTCCTTACCCTCGCGAGTCGGGTATGCGTATAACTCAATGTTATAATTTTCGAGAATTAACAGGACCGGCTATTTCGACATCAAGATAGCAACACCGCGTTTTGTTTAATTAATATCTATTAACACACTAAGGTACTATTTTTAAATATAGGTACCAAATAGTACAAATTAAGTTATAGTAAAATACTGGTAAGGATAATAGTGCGGGATTACGCCATCTTGACGTTCACGGCAAATTCTGTTAGGTTCAATTCATGTTGACCGACGCAGAGTCGAAGCGCCACGAAACAATTCACTAGATTTAGACTATAAATTATTGTTATGAAGTGTATAATCATCGGTTTATTTTCCCTCAAACGAGAGGTACAAATAATACAAATCTGCCACCATATCTGAACGGCTTCTAACTCTAGTACCAATACTTGACATGTAATGAGGTGTTAGACGCCAAAGAACATTTCATTTTTACTTTCTTCTTTTCATATCTTAGAACAATGTACATAACTTTTGGTCCGGCTAAGCCTTAAGGACATCGTCGACACCCCTCGCTTTCCCGTATTCGCGTGCTTCCCTTCAACTTTGTGTAAATATGAGATGATATTTTATTTGAAAGAACAGGTTTTGAAAGATGCAACTACGTTAGAAATGTTGACAGTGCACGATAATCCAGCTCCTTTCATCCTGTGGGTGTCGTAAGATGTAATTTAGGGAAATAACAGGAAGGCATCTAAAAAAATCCCAGACCTGGGACAGGACTAGTCTCTGTAAAGAATGATAATTTACCTTTGCGAATAAGGTTTAAGTACACAATAGTCCATATCTAATATAGAGGAATCTATTTCGTCTGTAGACGTAAAATGATAAATAAAACACTTCTGGATATTTTTCTTGTTATGTTTAATAGATATAAGCATAATATTCACTGTACATTTCTCTCCTTACTCATTATCTGTACATTACATTTGAAAGCAAACAGTTATCACAAACTTAACCGTAGAAGGGCAAATATTTACATGTTGACATTTATTAGATATCGAAGTGTAAATAAATAATTACGCTAAAGAAACAATTTAAAAAATCAAGAATGATGCTTCTTTTCCAAAGTAACAGATAGTAGATTCTCAAAATATGTATTTAAATAAATACAAGGTACAAAATAGGGATCAATCTAAATTATATTTATATAATCTACAAAACATTTCTAATACCTAACAAAACGGCTTTAGCATAATAAAATAAAAAGTATTAAATTGAATAATACCTACCTAACCTACTGTGCAATAAAATAAAGTCGAATACATATTGGGTACAAGTATTTGATAAACCATTATCAGCTAGCAGCTTTCGCTACATAAAACTTATGCAATATGTTAAAAAAAATCTTGTTCCGTCTGTGAAGGTGCGTTAAGTATTGTGATATGATACTGTTCTTATAATCTTTTTGGAAGAATAAAAAAATACTCCGCAAGAAAATGAAATTAAATTTAACAAAATTAAATGGGGAAACTTACATGGTAACGACTGTGACCTCTGTTGATCCCAGGCTTCACTTATCAGTTTATTGTTCGTTCCGTTAGAAACTGTTTACGTTTCTACGTTTTGTTTGACGAGTTTAGCTAATTGGTACAAAATGCAAACGCTGTACAATTGCAGGTACTTCGGATACCGTCGTCGACGACGGTTTCGGAAGTTTATAAAAATTTGCTGAATTTTAAGCAAATTGTAGTGATAACATGTACTTATTATTAAATAACAATAACATTTGTATATTCGTCAATATTGTTTTTATTTTTTGGTATTGTCATTATGGTACATGTGCTTTTTCAGATAGGACAGGGTGAATTTTTACATATTGTATATAAATCTTTATCTACTTTATATTCTTCACAAACGTTACGTTGCCCCAAACTTAATGTAACATAAAAAGGCATAAACTTAACACGATTTTAAAAAAAATCATACTTGTTGCGAGTCTATTTATTAATAACAAAAAGTATAAACATAAATCTGATGTTCATTTAAATTTTCAAATTTCTTGACAGCAAAATAATAGACACGATAAGACTATAATATGGAATTCTATTTAGTAAGTATATTAAAGTACATATAAAATATAACTACATGACCTAATATTATTACTTATCTCTTAATTTAAATGTTGTCGGGATGACTAAAAGGTCATTTTCTAATAAAATATCAGTTATCAGGTGTTTTTTTTTTCATGTTTTGAGCACAAATTCCGTGCAATCGTTGAATCGGGGCAAAATCTTGCAACGTGCTAAATATCATTAATTACAGCTGTAGCAAATGGAATGTTTTTTAAAAAATTACAATATCCTACCTGTTATAATATGAAATGGGCAGTGACTTTTTTTACTGTATCAATGTACAATACTTAAATCTGCCTACCAACTAAATGGATTCACGATCTTAATATGTAAGGCTTACGCTATTATAATATAGCTAGAATAAATATTAATAAATTACGATTTTGTGAAGAATAAAAAATTTAAAAATCTTAGCAATAGATCCACTTTTAAAGTACGCGTCCACATGCTCGCATTACGTACTCATAGGACGGATTGTACCAAACGGGTTAGTTAGCGGTAAAGCGTCCACTGTATTCCGCAGCAACCGGATTACCGACGCCATGGGTATTAGTAACCATATTTTTTAACAATAGCATTCGGATTTTCGTAGCGAGCGGACGAGCCGAAATTGTGTGCAAAGACGAAATGAAAAGTGTGAAGAACTTGCCGTGATTGCTTGTTTGTTAGAAGAAGAGATCGCAACATGGAGAATATCATACGCTATTTCCTGGTATGCTAAACGACGATATAAAACGTCTTTCAGTAATTTCGTGGGTCTCACTACGTGGCACTCTTGGTTTTTGTTAGACTGAGCAAAATAGCAGTGCTTATATATATATATATATATATATATATGCAAAGAACCAGTATGGCTGTGAGGCATTCCACCTTAATCCTCAAAGGTGACAACGCATCTGTAGCCTTCTTTGTTTCATGTTGACTGCAGGAGTCCATGGACTGCAGTAAGCACTTACCATCAGATGGGCTGAAACCTCGTTACTCAGTTTATTTTTATATAAAAATTATTTCATGCCAAATTTACAACTCTTCTAAACAGCACGGAGTCCATATTTGCCGAAATTTTAATGGCGGTCGGCGGTCATTGGCACTACGGCTAATGACGGGCTGACGCGTGCGGTCCGTCCACTGCGTATTAAGCATTGAGTTATATGTACTACGTACTAGAGAAACCATTTCAAACAAAAACTGTGTCCTACTCTATGTTTTCGCGCATGCGCGGGAGTAGTAGTCGCGCATGCGCGAACACTTTAATTTGATATAAAATAACATATTAATATAAAATATCTTAATTTCATCTAAACAAAGATGTTATATTTCTAAATAAAATGTAATAATTATTATTTTATGGAATTCACAAATCTTCAATTTACGCAATATTTAGTTTGTACGGATTGCACTACAGTTCAGTTGAACATAGTCAATGTTCGGAATGGCTTCTCTAGTACGTAGTACATATAACTCAATGGTATAAAGTGACGCACTTGTTTGACTTACCATACAAAGAATTCTAAGATCCGTCCGATGCGTACGATGCAAATAGACCTTTATTGGTTATTATTACGAGAGCAGGTATTATTACCGCAATTTTGAAGTTCCGTTGTTATATTAGTAACGGTAAACGTGTTTCACTTTAAGTGTTTCGTTTCGCATTTTTTTTCTTCACTTATTATAAAGCCTAATAAAATAGTGCTTGACTACAATTCCACCTGTGGGCGGGTACGTGGTGAGCAATCTCTAGATTGTAAATCGCGGTCATAGCCTAACAAAAGCCTTCCTATTCACTCTTTGTCTTGAAGACGCCCAGACTGTAATCGCTAAAAATTAGAAGCGGCCGAAATTATGCACATAATTAAAATAGAAGTCATACTTAGTTTTATTTTCGGTATATTACAATTTTTTCTTTGTTAGAATATATGTTTTTTTTTCATGATGTTATCGTATTTTATGTATATTAATATAATTTATTACAATCCTTAAGAAAGTATTTAGATATCTTTATTTATAATTAGGTCAACATATCAATTTCAATCAATGAATATGAACATTGGATTGAACTCCATTTAGAAGTGTCCATGTCCATTCGAGAGTGGTCAATTTACCAAGGACGAATTTAAATGATTTTGTAAAAATAATAAAGATAAAATTTAATTGACAATAAAAATCTTTATAAAGGAACTTGATATCACTACTGATTTTAATTAAAAGATCTATTTAATTTAAATTAATATATTAAAATTGTTTTATTCTTTTTTTCACCATTTCATATTTTTGAAAATGGAAGATTTGACATAAATTATAACTAACAAATCTTACAGGTTTAATATGTTCATAATTGCACAAAATAGAATAGGGAGTAATAGCCTATAAATGTTCAATTGCAGGCGGTAAATTTCTTAAAGAACAATGGCAGACTTTCACACATAAAATTACTTGAGAAGGAGTGGTAGTGTCTATATATAAAAAATATCTTAAAATGTTAAGCGTCAGTCCCTGAATCTTTGTCAAAGAATTTTGTCCTGAGAAAGCGTCAAAAAATTTAGATTTAAACCTTTTTAGGTTATGTCTTATGTCACCTGGAAAAAGTTATGCGTCCTGTGGTTGTTTGATGTTAGCTTAATACATTCTCAACATAATGTACCCACCTACATAATTCAGATTTTTTAGATTATTGTATCTTATATTTAAACACTATAAATGTATATTTCTGGCATGGCTCCAGGGCCTCTGTGTCATACAGTGACATTCTCAGAAGGGCTAGAACTCAGAAACATAAAGCCAGTTAAAAAAACAGTGACATTTTGTTTTAGCTAGTGTTGCCATAATATTAAATGGAATTGTTACATAGTACTATGATTAAGATAATGTATTATTGTAGGAAGTTCTTTGTAAGAGACTTATTTTCAACCATATCACTTTTATTTTTATTATTACTGATAGTATAGTTATTACTAATAATAACTTAATATAAAAATATTTTGTGTTTGTGTGTTGCGCTGGTAGTCTTACAAAGTGTATACGAAAATTGTATGAATATAGTTTTTTTTATAGAAAAAGGGTGACAAACGAGCACACAGTCCACCTGATGGTAAGTGGTTGCTGCGGCCCATAGACATCTACATCTATCCTCTATTACAAATCAAAATGTAGATGCGTTGTCACCCGTGAGGACTAAGATGGAATGCCTCATTTGCAGTAAAAAGGGCCTCCGGCCACCTGCACTCACCAAGCGAAACGCAGAGGTAAACCTCTACTTCACGCTGGTATTCTGTGAGGTCGTGGTACCACCCCGGTTCGAGCCGGCCCATCCGTGCGACAGCAAAATCTGCCGCGTGGCTCTACCACTGTTAAAAAGCAAATGTAGCAAATGTAGTAAATGGCAACACTTGAATAGAGTAAAATGATTAGTCATTTGATATTCCCAAAAATGTTTGTTTTTTTCTGTGGCTTTAATTAAAATATATTTTTATTTGAAATATCATAGAAAAATAATAAAACTCATTTTATATATAAGTTATTTCTAGACGTAATAATTTTTGTCAACTATTTCTCTGCCCTTGTTCTTTAATAATTCGGTAAATTTAATTTCATAGACATAGATTTTCTTATGTTTTTTTCCCTAACAATTGACCGTACAAAATTTCAATTAAAATTTTAGTGGAGCTGGCATTAGGGATTGAAAGGTTATTCGCCAATTGAATTTGAATCGAATTGCCAATGGAACAAAAACGTAAGGCAACATGCGAAAAGCAACAGCCGCTAGTTAGTTGATCAGAATTTAAATCACAGTATTTTGTGTAAAAAAAAAACTATTATAAAAACAAAGATTCACTCAGTTAAATTCGAAAAATTGGTGAAAAATAGAGAATGTGACCTATGTTAAATTTAAGATAGTGTTTGTATTGAGAACAATACTACTAAGTCCGTACTAGAACACAGTAAGTTGCAATTTCAGTTATACATGATTTATCGACGCGGAAACGTTAGGCTGAGTTGCGGATATCTTGTTGAAAGCTGTATTGCAGTTGATATTGGGATTTAAAATTCAAATCCCTTCAAGAACCAATTGGTGCGGGAATTGTAGCGCTTAGTACGCTTCATTATTACTTCCGAATTATTTCCGAAACAATGCGGGATCGTTTTAATAATTTTAAAGACATGCTGTTTTCTGACGAAGCTCATTTTCATTTTGTATTCAAACGGAAGCGTCAATAAACAGAATTATCGGAGTTGGTGCAGCCAGAAACCTAAAACAACAATCAGGCTGACGGTATGGGCCAATTTCGGCTCATGAATTATGGGGTATATTTCTTCAAAGAATGTCGTGGCTGCACGGTTACCGATTACTCGATTGATTATCTGAGAATGTCCCGAGTCAGTTAACGAGAGCAGGGAATACCTAAACGACGCAGGATGGAACCATGTATTATACCTTTTATCCAATGTTGAAAAAAATCTTAATTTGATTTCCAGAGGAGTGGACCATTCTGTGACCACCTGAGTGAGATCGAGATTTATCTCTATAATATATAAATATTTGAAGAATCGGGTGTACACAAGCAAACCAGATTTATTGGTTAAATAAAAAGCAAATATTCGTAAGATATCCACTATCTTTGGGGCATTGATTCGAAGACGAAGTCTTCGAAAATTTATAAGATCAGGCGGCACGGCGGTCATTTAGATGACATTACATTTAAAAAATAATTTCCCTTTTATTATCTTTTACAAATATAAATATCTCACGTAAGATGTCTTATAGTGATATAAAAAAAACCGGTATTCGTTAGATAATATAGTTTGTAATTTAATGTATACAACCATGTCAATAAAAAGGTGTAATCATGAAGAGATATTTATACATTGCATTTAATTCAAATATTGTCTATATTTATTTTGTTGGCACTTGATGTTTCCCGATTCGCTCTGCCTGTACCTTGCTATTAATAATACGATGTATTATTTTCAGTTACAAATGTAACAACCGGACGTGCGCCTATGTGCTAGGTATGTCACATGTACGTTTAAAAAAATTAAGATGTGTATAATTTAATACGTAATTTGCATTGTCTTTAAAAATTCTAAGGAAGTCCTTGACTACATGATGGTATAATCTGTTCGCTTAGATACGGTCGCGTTTGTGTCGCGCCGCCTTGACACGTACCGTATTTTGTCAAAGGCGCCGCTGCGACAAAGGTCGCCGCCTCCGTTTATATTCGTATTTTATTACAATAACCATACCATACTATAATAAAATAGTATTCTATTTTATTCTTAGAATACAAAAACATTTATTTAATAAACACAGTAAGAAATAAATAAAATAAAAGAAAAATAATAAGTGCGCTTCCGGGTGTACCGACACTATCTTAGCGAACAGACTATAAGTAGTGTGATAAGCCTCTTCACTCCCCATTGAAGAAATACACATTGTAATCGGATAGAAAGACAGATGCCGACAAATTATTTCACACCTTTGCTGTACGCCTGACGAACGAAGAAGCAAACAATTCGATTTCATTTAATGTTTCATAAAGAAAAAAGAGACCGTCAACACCTGAACACAAAATACAATGACGGAGTACACCTATGCTACATTTACACATACCTCACCCGTAACATCAAACATCTATAGACATTTTAAAACTTCACACTTTTACACTTAAGACGAAATAAATCAGTGTTTATTAGATATTAAAATAAGAATAATAGTCTTTTTAGCATTTTAGAGTTTGAATTTATCCGAATCAACACTATAGGAAAATTTCAATCCCTATGTTGCTTTTATCTTTCGAAGACAAAATAGCAATATAACAGCTTTCTATAATATAAGCAGGTTATCATGTGGGATGACTGATGCTTTTATTAGAAAACACGTTAATGGAAAAAATTTAAATTAGTGCATAAATCATCAAAGCGTTTACACGCACGTTATAAACGTTGATAGTGATAATAAGAATATTTTGTATTTCTAATGACAGTAAAATTATTTTTTCCATTTCTTTAAATTTATAACTCTCTCGACCTCATTACTCTAAAAGTGCTATGAAGTATTACAGTAATTTGATACTTAAAGTCCTTGCATATAAACAATTTTATTGATATTAACAATATTTTTTTCTAATAGATCACTTAACTCATGATTATTAGTTGTCCTGTGTTATTGGCGTAAACAAGCCCTTGCCCTGGCTGTGGCGCCCAACGTAGGCAATTAAGGCTAGTGAAACCATGTTCCCAGTTTTGTTCCAACTCTTTTATTGGCGATAAACCGGTTCGGCTTGTATTCTCTGTAAATAAGCAAAACCGTTATTAAAATATTTAAGTCTAGTTTGCAAAAGATTTAGGCAAAAGACTTTGACGGTAATGAACATCGAAAATTGAAGTACCTTTTTTTGTATGCATTACAAAAGGAGAGGAATTAAAATATATCATTGGATAAATACTAATACATACATAGATGTGCATTAAAAAGAATATCAAGTGTGTATGTCGGCGTTAAATGTTAAGACAGAATAATAACCGGCCAAGTGTGAGCCGGACTCGCGCATGAAGGGTTCCGTACCATCGTAATACATGTTTCTAGTAGGGGAGCCCCTTTTAATTTATAAATTATTTTAATATTTATTATTTGTTGTTATAGCGGCAACAGATATATTATATTCAGTAAAAATTTCAAATATCTACCTAAGATAAAGCCCGCTGACAGACGGACGGACAGCGGAGGCTTAGTAATAGGGTCCCGTTGTAACCAACCCTTTAGCTACGGAACCCTAAAAATGAAGTGAACAATACACACATGATTTTTCCATATATAACCTTCTAACCAATTAAACGAAAGCATTTTGATTACATTCATGTCTGTATGAGCTACAATCCCTTTGCCTCCCTAAACGGAAAAAAAATTTAAAAACAAAAAGCTTGAGTTTTGGCGAGAAGTTGACCACTGGCAGATTGCTGCAATTTCGTGTAAACAACGTTGAGCCATGGTAGTTCAGGGCTAAGTGCTTGCTGTAAATTTCGCTGTAAGCGAGCAGCCCGGGTACGATCCCCGCCGGCACCAATGAAATTGTTAATTGCAATTTTAACTGCTGATTTACCACGTGTTCGGCGGTGAAGGAAAACATCGTGACGAAACCTGCATTTCCGAGAAATTACAGAACAAAATATTTCGGAGACATGTGAAGTTCGCCAACACGCATTGGGGCAGCGCGGCGGAGGAGGCCTGTTACCAGCAGTGGGACTTTTAAAGGCGGTAACTTTAACTTTTTAACATTTGTAATGTTTTAAAATGTTAATTGTTTAGCAACGCTAACTGGTAATATGTAATGTTAACAATGGTGTGGTGTGAATGATAACATGTGCCAACACATTGCTGTTTAAGGTTGGTTAGTATAGTTTTTTAATAAGGTCTCATTTGAGTACATTGAACAAGGTTATTAAAAATAACGTTTTTGAAACGTTTGGGATAGTTCCTTGTACAATATTTTGTTCGGAATAAAAACGAAATGAGAACGTAATGTGAAAATGTGAAAAACGGTTTATTCCGCAAGAAGCTAAATGAATGGCGCGTGCTACAAGTTTTAACCTATAAGGTATATTTGTTTCGTTTTGCTGGGCTAAAAAACGGGAAAAAACTGTTTAAAATGGTTAAAAACGTTTTATTGAACAAGAACGATTTAAAATTTCGTTCTTTTCATAAACGTTTTTATTATGATTTCGTTCGAACATAAACGAAACAAATAAGTTTTTAGGTATGTAAGGCGAAAACGTTTCGAAAAATATACCGTTATACGAGCCCTGCATTGAACAGCCTGCCACAAATAACCCTAATCTAATTGAATACATAATTGGTATCCCTATGAAGTCGTAATGAAGCAATTAGGGTTAAACCTTGTCGCTTTTGCATAGAAGTCCAGATTTGCTTTAAAATAAATAAATCATAACTAAAATTTATTTATTTTGCGTTTAAATATCGGTTCGTTATATTGAATTAACATCTATTTACTTGAGAATCTGAAAACTAATTGCACATATACAGCATACGAACGCGTTTTTTTTATGAGTAGAAGTCGCGGTACGTAAGTCTAGCGCTGAACGAAACGTGGAGGGGACGTGCACGAATGCGACTGGAGAACCAATCAGGGCGTCCGAACGATAGCCACAAAACAATTAGTGCGACTTATGCGAAATAAGCCAATCAGTGTGATGCGCAATAACGGTCACCGCTAGACTTTCGTGCCGCTACTTATAGCGTACGCAAGTCTTGGAATACCAGTGTCTTTGGGACCGAGAATCTATTGTGATTGCTACCATAGCTATTATTATTTACCGCTAAGTTTTACCCTTTCAATGATTATTTGCTGGAGTTTCATATCAGTGAGATCTTTTACTTCATGTGACCATAAAATCCATAAAAAAGCTGGTATTATTGATAAATGGCGTGCTTACCTAGAGGTTCAAGGCGATAGAGCAGCGCAAATACGTTATTCCTAGCGTGGGGCGTGGTTGTAAAGCGGCGGGAACCCAATCCCACCGCCAAGTGCCGAGCTGTAGGCGACAGTGCTACAGACACTGCACTCTGTTCTAATACAGCTGTGTGCAGGCAGTGACCTAGACGCGACCACTCCAATGAGTACACACCTGTAATATAATTACTTGGAATGATTATAGGTATTATGACTTCACTATATGTTCAGCTTTTTAACGTGGTGGGGCATTGCCACAGCTGGTTATGGCTGCAATACGAATGGATTATTTCGACAACCTTCTCACAAAATACCAGCGTAAAATAGCAGCTCCTGTGTTTCATATGGTGAGCGTAGAGAGGAAACCCATTTTCTTGGAAACGAGGCAATCCATCTTAGTCCTTAGGGATGACAACGGATCTGTATTTTTATTTAAATTCATGTTAGATGTAGGTGTCTATTATCCTTGTTGGCATTTGTGCTAAAATAATAATTAAATCAAAATGGTGAAGTGGTTGGTGAAGCTGAGTGTGCTATTGAATGACCTCTTTCTGGAGGACATAATATCACACCGGTGTAATCCCTAAATCGCCACTGAAACATGATAACGGATGTTAACCGTGATACCATGCCGTGTGGTGGTTAAAAATACACCGTCTTAAGTAGACTCGTATGTGTAGTAAGTCTATTATATACACATCGATCACAAATAAAAAACTAGATAGACAATTAGTGACAAAAAATGTCCTTACCGAATGAGCGCCCACTCGAATATTTGAGAGCTCTTTTAATTTGTACGTAGCTTGGTGAATACAACGTTAGGCAATGCATTTCCCCCCCGAACGGGTTCCCGCCTTGTCGTGGCGGGGGGGGGGGGGGCTTAGTAGCCGTGGCTTGGTCACCCGCGGTGAACGAAGAGGAACCCCTTGGCTGGCCCGTGGTGTAGGGCCGGCCCAAGGTGGCCGCTCCGAGTGGGCTTGGCGAGCCTACTTCGGATGTGTGTCGGTGGGTTGCGGTGGTAGGGGTGTCCGCTCCCTCTACCGCTGCAGCCGAGGTGGAGTCGCGGAGGAAGAGGAGTGTTGGTATGGCGATGCGCCACTCGCCCTATCCTCCGCGACTCAAACGGGGCCGCACCGTTGATGCGGTGGTGGTGGGGCTGCGGGGGTAGAGGAGTGTCGGTATTGCGAGGCGCCGCTCTCTCTATCCTCCGCAGCCGAGTCTTGGTTGGCGGCGGAGCCATAGACCACATCCGCCGCTGGGGTCAGGAAGGCTGGTGCTTCTGAGTGCTAGTTTTTCCTGGCCCCATAGCCTTCGCGCATCGGACTTGGGGGCGTCCGTTGTGCATGTGAAATTGGAGGCCCAGGAGGAGGGCGCGCCATGTGTTCTGGTGCGCCTTACCTGAGAGGGAGATGGGGGAGGAGTGGTCCTCTCCCGAGGAGGGGCCGCCATGGGGCGGCCAACGCAGGTGGGGCCGCGAAAGTGTGCGAAAGCGTTCCCGTGGCCCTGCCAATATGCGACGAGGGTGGAACACCATGGGGTTTTAGTCGGTGCGAGTCCGACATAACCCGTCCTTGCCCCCGCGAGTAGGGTATGCGTAGGCATTTCCCCATGTAAAAAAAAGGCAATGCATTTTAGGTTGAATTTACCTTAATGTATATTTATTTCATTACGTCAAAACAATTGGCGACAGTTTTTAGAGCACTTTTGCATAGAATTGTGTATCTAGTTTTTTTATTAGTGATCGATGATTATACCCTACAAAGATCTCTGATGGCCTTCAATGGATGGCGGTATAACCAGCTAGTACAATAAACCAGATGATATATCCGATCACGAATTACCCGTTAAGCGTGGTGATTATGACACACTCTTTCTACTACGGGTAAGTATTTTTTTTATTAAATACCAGCAATGCTATTAACAACTCCTGGTAAACTTAAAATGTTTGTGTTAGGAGTGAGACACGATAGTATATATTTATATATCAGGGTTATTTTTCAAAGTGTAGCCAAATTCTAAATATATAAATAATGATATACTGTTATTGCAGTTTTTGAAAATACAAGTAAATAAGGCTTCTACTTTTATTTGAAATTATCCCAAATTGAATGTGATTTATGGGCAACAACGTTTTTACCTATCGATCGAAACTTACGAATGTATGCATGCGCTGTAAATTCAGTTAAAATAATGCATTACCACGCATTTTGCATTTAAAAGGTAAAAAGGCCAGAATGTCAAACATTTGTTCTAATTAATTTTTCTTCACCATTTGCCTATATTACTTATTCTGAACCTTCTTTGCAATTTTGGCCAATTATTGCAAAATAACTCTGTATATATGTATATGTAAGCTGAAGTGGCAATGGGCCGGCCATATAACTCGAAGAACCGACAACCGATAGGGGGAAAAGGTTCTTTTCAGTGGCAGCCTCGTACCGGTAGGCGAAGTGTAGGGCGATCCTCAACTAGATGGAGTGACGACCTGGTAAGACCTGCAGGAAGTCCATGGATGCAAGTGGCTTAGGACCGTGCTTTGTGGCATTCTGTGGGGGAGGCCTATGTTCAGCAGTGGACTTGTGAAGGGCTGTAATGATGATGATATGTAAATGATAATTGAAGTCAATTTTGTTTACTCACCCAACCAGTGATTGGTGTTGCGAAGTCTGGGCACAGGTAGTAACGCCACCAGCAATCGTCCATCTTTGGAAATGTCAATACTAGCATCATTGTGGATCCTGCACCTTTGCACCACAACATTTTTTGTACCTGATGAAATGATGAAGAGTTAAGTAATTCGGCTAATGATAAGCTAGATTAAAATTAGAACTTAATTCAAAGGGGAAAGACTAAATTCACATAAACATGAAGGCTCTACTATTGAATGAGTTTTTGTAATATCTTTCATTATTCAACCATCCTTTACAGCCTATAAAGTCCACTGCCGAATATAGGTCTCTTTCATGGGGGGATTTTGCCATAGGAGCCACGCTTGGCAAGCGGGTTGGCAACCGCAGTTTTTATTATTTTGAGTTGTTATCAGGATGATGCTGCTGCCCATCCCGTTTCATTTTCCCTCTGTCGCCTTTTACGTCGCCATCGGGACCATATGGGGTAGTGGATATTCTTACACTGCCAATATACGATATTTTGCGAGATCTTATTGACATATTATGTAGAATTTTAATTCCCTAAGTAAAATATTAAATTATTACAAGGATTAAAACAGCGTACTATCAGCAATGTCGGGAGTAGCGCCAGTAGTGAAATCCCAGGCCTGTATACGATGTGAGGGCGCTGGGAGGGTTTCGGAAATAATACCAGCGTCGAGTAAGCCGGCCATTCCGCCCATCCGCCTGGCTCCCATGTTTCTCCCTCCACCTCCACTACCACCGCCACCTCCGCCTCCACCCCCGCCACCATTGCCACCGCCCCCACTCCCATTTGGAATCCCATCTTCATCTACTGCCATTGCATTCTGTAAAATTAAGCGTGAGAATAGATAAATGCTATATTTTATCTTATTTTTCTTTTTCTACTAGTTTCCTCTGCATCGAGGTGGTGTTTGACATAGACAAACATCCAGGTCCAGAATGAATAGTGGTTGATAGTATGAATAGAACGTCAGAATACGTTTCGGAGAGTTGTACGTAGGTATGTATAACTTAATTCTTCCCTCTCCCTTCCACCAGAAACAGAAACTTTTTTATTCGATAAAAATTACAAATAATACTTATTGAAAGTCACTTTTTTATTAATTTACCATTGGTTTGGAAAAACAACCTCTGTCTTGGGAAAAACCAGCCAGAAACCCAGTGGGAGTTTTTTTAAATAACTGCTTACAATCTTAAATGTTATACAATTAACAATACAAAACAAATTATTAATAGCTTGGTAGCGATCACCTCATTCCCAGGGGTTATTATCATCCATAAATTCCTTAATATTATAATAACCCTTTTTATACATCGCCCCAAGAGTGAATTACTAACTCGGTGGTCTAGTAACTGGTTCTACTAGCTTGTGTCCGGTATTTACAGAATGAATATCACTTATTTTTTTAAACTACTTCTATTTTTGTGTACATACGAGGGGTGTTCAATGTATTCTCGGTATGGATATGTTAAAAAACTTATGAAATACTTTATACTTGTTCGTAGAAAAAAACTTTTCTTGAAAAAATATTGTTCGTCTGGGCCTGTAAAATGTTCATTTACAGCAGACTTGAGCTCGTTATGGCCAGCAAATCTCTTTCCTCAAAGGTCTTTTTTTAAGTTTGGGAATAAAATATAACCCACTAGAGGCTAGATTTGGGCTGTATGGCGGGTGGTTAATTTCCTCAAACCCGCAGTCTCATACAGCATCCTTGGAGAGCCGCGCCGTTTGAAACGGTTGCGGTAGCATTGTCATGAAGAAGCTAGCTTTCCTCTTCACTTTTCTTTTATTGTTTCTCTCAAACGGCGTAAAGTGGCTGAGTATTTGTCTGCGTTGATGGTTTCACCTTTTTTTGTGTACTCGATAAAAACACTGCGGCCTTGATATTAACGGCCGATGGAGTGACTTTGAAGATCTTGGGGGGGGGGGGGGGTCTCTGATCCCTTTTTATGTCCATTGCATAGACACCTGTTTACTCTCAGGGCCATAATGGTGAACCCACGTTTCATGTCCTGTAACTATCCTATCGCAAACACTTGTTGGGTCTTCACCACACAGTTCTAAAAACTCCTTACAACATTCTACGCGCGCCTGCTTTTGAAGCGCAGTGAGCGTTCGCGCCACACATCTTGCACTGACTTTTGTGAGGTTGAGATAGTCATGCAATATGGTGTGCATGGCACCAACGGATAGGTTAGTAATTTTTGCTAACATCTTAATTCTTACTCGTGCATCTCCTAATACACCTTTTTCAATTATTTTTACATTTTCTTCTGTAGCCGTTGTGATTGGCCCACCCTGGCGGGGGTCATATCCTCTTTAAAATTCACTTGAACAATTCTGTACAGTTGACATTGAAGAAGCAGAGTCTTGGTAAATGACCACCATTTCTTTATGGATTTTTATTTTTTCCTTGTTTAGTGAGGTGGAGCCGTGGTAGCTCAGATGGTTAGCGCTCGCTGTAAGCTTCACAGTACTCGAGCACAACCTGGGTTCGATCCCCACCGGCAACAATGAAATTGTTAATTGCAATTTTAAGTGCTGATTTACCACGTACTCGGCGGTGAAGGAAAATATCGTGAGAAAACCGGCATGTCTGAGAAATAAGAAAAAAAATATTTCGAAGACATGTGAAGTTCACCAACACGCATTGGGGCGGCACGGCGGATAATTCCTAGCCTTAAAAGCCTCTCAGAAATAAGAGGAGGCCTGTGCCCAGCAGTTGGACAAAAATAGGTTGCAACTTTACTTTTAGTGAGGTATTTAATCACCGCACGGTGTTCGATTTCTTTTTCAAAATTTTTGAGTCATACCCGTCGTCTATGACTGAAGGTTACAAAAAAAGCAATGTAGTTATCAAGACGAAATTTCATATTTATACCCTTAGGTAATGTCGTTAGCAATTTTTTTTTTAATTACCCACATTATTAGCAAATCACCCTAATACCGAAAATACATTGAACGCCCCTCGTACATCACATTTTCATAAATGTATTGAGAGGCCAAAATTAATATATTAATTTCCTTAAATTTTGGTAACCATGGGTAAGTCATCACCCTTTTGTTTTTTTTATAGGATAAGGGTGAAAAACGAGCACACAGTCCACCTGATGGTAAGTGGTTGCTGCGGCCCATAGACATCTACATCTATCCTCTATTACAAATCAAAATGCAGATGTGTTTTTACCCGTGAGGACTAGGATGGAATGCCTCATTTCCAGTAAAAAGGGCCTCCGGCCATCTGCACTCACCAAGCGAAACGCAGAGGTAAACCTCTACTTCACGCTGGTATTCTGTGAGGTCGTGGTACCACCCCGGTTCGAGCCGGCCCATCCGTGCGACAGCAAAAGCTGCCGCCTGGCTCTACCACTGTTAGTAGACATACCACGCATTCGAACTGAACGGTTAGCTTCGTCGTTCGTCATGTATGCAGCAAAAGAGCGTAATAATTTGACTGTCTACAAGACAGGAGTGAATAAGTTTTCGTTAAGCTAAGTAGTGCGCTTTACAATCATTAACAGCATCTTTTTTTTATAGCCTTTGTGTTTGTCCTAGTCAATCCATGTTCTTTCAGTAATAGAAAGTTGTGTGGTGGTGCCGGAACAGCCACCCCACCTCGATCAAAGGGTCGTAATTGTAAGACTAGGTTTTAAAAATTTAAAAAATAATTTCTTGCCTTCGTTAAATTGCGTTTCATGGTCTTATCGTGTTTGTCAGGTTTAAAACTATGCAGAGTAACGAATGGGAGGGATCTCTTTAACTCATTTTTCTTGCCAAGCGTGACGATTAAGGAAAAATCTACCTACCACGTTAGACGTCCATGTCCAGCAGTAAACTTTCGTGGGTTGATAAAAAAAAGAACTCGTGTTACCCAGAGATTCGAAAAGGCACCTGTTTATCTTGTTCTCAAGAGTTAGACACGAGTTAAACAGTCGCCTTCTCATTTCAAACTATTCCATAATTTCTTATATCAGCCATTCATCTTGACGATGGACAAAGTGTTAGGCTTATATTAGATACTTAACATAGGAAGTCACAAAAGAAACTGATTTATCTCTATCCTAATGTGTCTGTTGTTAAGAACGTATAGCAATCCCGATAAAATCGCGTTAAGGTATGTCAAAAATATGTTGAGCACTCCCGAAAATTCAAATAACAGCATATTTGAACTTCCAGAACGTTTATTGCTAGTATTTATGGGTAATTGTTTTCAAAGTGATGCATTGTCAAAAATCAGTTTAATTATATACATATAAACAACTGCCTCGTATAACGAATAAGTAGTTTAAATTAATCCTTACCTGCGCCAAAATTATGGGTTGTAGATATTCGTGGATTCTTGGAAGTCTTTGCGGCTGACTTGCTGATGCTTCAGAAGCTACAGGAAGGTCATTAACCTGCATTAGTGGCATTGGTGCATTGTTCATCACAGTATGAAACGTATTCGAATCATCTTGCGTTCTGTTATTTGATTCTCGCGGAGAAAGAATATGTGGTCGATATGCGGTGAAAGTTCGTCGATTACTACTATCTGAGGTACTTTGTTGTGAAGGTCGGTTGTCCGACTGGTTATCATTGTTTGATTGTAGGGTAAACATCTCACGTACAGAAGATGGCGTGTACAGTCTTATAGTTTCTAAACGTCGAAATCTAGCGGCGTTTCTTATTCTTACAGCTTGCAGATGCGCAAGTCTTATTAAATTTACTCTGTGTTCAAATTCATTTTGCACGTCATTTCTAGATGATTCTTGGTTTGCAGTTTCAGCACCCGGAGCCAAGCTGGAAGGACCAGGTACTGGTTCTGCATTAGAAGCTTCATTTCTTGGCGACGAAACTTTCGTGGGTTGAGTTTTGCGCGGTAAGGAACGCAATACAGGTATTCTATGGGTAGAGACTGGAGGGAAAAGCCTTTTCTTTATAAGTGGATGGGCTATTGGATTAGTCCTGTGTAAGGCTTTTTGGCGCTTACGCTCCAAATATATTTTTCTTCTATTTATAGCAGTAACCGAATTATTTCGGTTTGCTGCAGCAATTTGTACTGCAAGTCGATTACTCCATCTTTGAGAACAAGAGCTCAAAGTTGGCGATGGATAGTCTTCTTGAACAGTGTTTCTAGATGGAGAACTTTCATCAACTGTAGGTGCCTGTGATGTCGATGGTTGATTTTCCACATTTTCGCGTTTTTTCATGTGGTCTTCATCAGTTCCACTGGATAAAGAATTTGGAGATTCATCTGGTCCATCAACATTAACAGGGCCAGCGTGGTCAATATTTTCAATTCGAACTACGTTAAGAGGGTCCATGCGACTTGACTGTTGCGATGGATTATTTGCCGTCCGATTGGTGTTTCTATTTGTCATTAACATTAAACAGGTTAAGGCTAAAGCCTTTTTCAGAGTCCTTAACATATTGATGATAAGTTGACTAAGCCCACGCTCCTCTAAACACATCATCATCATATTAAACATGACTGACAATACTTGCATAGCCCGCATGCGGATTTCATGTCTTGTGGCACTAATTTCCATAGCTCTAACAAAATCCCTGCGAGGCCTATTTGCGTATCTTTGAGATAGTCGATTAACAGAGGGGTTTCGAGATCTTCTTCTGAGTTCATCTTCAGGCCTCCATCTATAACTAGATTGAAGCCTTCTCCTAAGATATGGAGAGGAGCGAAGGCAAGGTGATGAACGCCTCTGAGGGGACCGTCCCGGTGGTGATTGTCTATGGGTTCTATCAGCCTCAAACGTCATATTTTGTTCGTCATTATTTGAAACGCCATTTGTGTCGTTTACTGAAGCGTCATTGTTTTGGTTTCTATTATCAGATTCATTATTTTCTGTTCTTGGTCTATTGGTGCTTCTTGTAGAGCCACGAATATGATCCGTCATCTGAGTCAATAACATACACCTTTCTAAAAGGGATCTAGTATAATAACTAGGTACATCCTGTCGTCCAGTTTCTCTATGTAACATTAATATACGTCGACGTAAATTCTCCCACATGTTGCGTAGTTCGCGCATTGTAGTACGGTTACCGCGTAGCCACAAATTTGTTAATTGCATTGTATGTTTCTGTAAAGCATTAACGCCTCCTTTAACTTTTCTAAAAGCTTCTTCAGGAGGTATTACACAACCCCTAGTCCAAAAACTGTCACGGCTTGATGATGATCCACTCTGTCGAAAGGCAGAAAAACTATCACTGCGACTTTCAGATGGTACAGTTCGATCTCTAGCTGATGTACTAGGTCCTTCACCCGCTGAATTTCTTTGCGTGCGAACATGGAACCTATTGTTACTGGCGGTTATGTTGAATCCACTTGTGCCTTGGGAAGTTCCCTCAGATGTTGGCGAGTCGTCGTTTAGCTCAAACGTCATACGATCAGTGGGTTGTTGTTGTCTGTCACTGAAAGTTGCGTTTGTTTGACCGCTAGCGTCTCTTGATTCGTCTTCTCTATAAGTCGAATTTGGGGTTCTCAAAATATTTACCTCCAAGGATTGATCACTGTCAGACTCGGAGCTTGTAGAAAAAAATCCTCTACGTAGACTAGAGCTGAAAAGTCGTACTCGAGGTCTTGTTTCACGAGTCCTTTCTCCAGTTTCGCTTTCATCGGAATGAGCACGAGTATTACTTCCGCGTCGAGGACTACTTCTTTCCACGCCTGTCAGCGTGGATAAGGACATGTTTGTGATCAAGTTCAATAATCTAGTTCCTGAATCTCTAAGTATATCGCGAATTAAATCTAAGCTTTCGTTAATTGTTTGTGCATCCATTGGTGCAGATACGGGACTCATTTGCGTAGACGAATTAGTCATTGTCGGTCTTTGTTGCGTACTTGTACTGGACGTAGATGGACTTTGTGGAGGCCAACGAGTTATCGGAGTCAGATCATCAAGAGTTATTGGAAAACTTTCTCTTCGCGAAGTGCTAGATGAAGGTTGTGAAGACGAAAAGCTACGGAAGGACCTGCGTTGCGAGACATCTGAATTTAAAGATGATTCCGGACGAATCGAGGTAAATATGCTTGTACGTGAGGAGTTTGTAGAATTGTCTGTAGATTGCGAACTCTCAGCTAGTGATCTTGGATTATTATTTGTAGATGAGAACGGATTGGGCAATAATCTCGTCACACGCTCATTTTGGTCTACAGTACGAAATGAGCGTCCTACATAGTCATTTAACGGTTGAAAGGCCGAAGACCTAGATCCGAATGTGGTAGACTGCTCCTGACGAGGCGAATCTTGAACCCTAGAAAATATGAAATAGAAACTTGATATAACTTCAGAATTTCTTATTCTAATTGTTTTTTATATATTCCTATCTTCCTTATGAACTAAAAATATGCAAGGACTTATTCTAATAGAATTTAATAAAATTATAAACTTGCATAGTTTATTCTTTTGATATTTTAAAAAGTTAAGAGGAATCCACGCAAGTTTAAAAGGATCATTGTTATTTAATAAGTATAAAAGTTAAGGTTTGTGTCAAAGGAGTTAACACATATTATGTAGTATGTACTATTTACCTCGAAGAGTTTCCCAATGATAAAACATCAAGATTTAGCAAGCGGCTGCTACTTCCTTCGCCATCGCCGCTACCACCGCCATCTTGACGTGACGTACTGGGGGCAGGATTTCCTGCTATGAAAAATAGCATTAATATACAACGGAGATTAACGTTTCAGTATTATAATCTCGAAATATTTAAGTAACGATTTTATACCAAAATTATCAAGTATCTATATAATTTTGTTTTGGACTTTTTGTTAAATCCGTTTCTATTATTCAGAATTGATAAGAAGGACAGTTGCTAATTGCGATGGCAAGATCTTACAAGGTGGTAAAAAGGATTAATGATGTCACATCAGGGCAAAGAGGAAAACCGAAGGTAGTACACATTGATCAACTAGCACGATAGCATGGCACGAATGATGATCTGAATGATATGGGGGGGGGGGGGGGCTGTTACGGCAGCCTGTTGCTTATTGCGTTACATTGCACGAGTGTTCCCGACGATAATTTAGTGGCCTTTATTAAATAATAAAATGTGCAGGCTTAAAAATATTTAGCTCGGACAATTAATGCAAGAAGCAGCCTTAAATCTACGAGAATAAAGCATTTTTCCTTTGGATATTGTTATCGTTATGTTACCGCGAGTGTTCTAGTACTTTCCGGTAGAAAGGGTGGAACGACCCGGATCGGCCTGGAAAGTTCTATAATATTACGACTACGAGCAATCCACCTACGACATCTGCGATTTATTAAGGACCTCATTGAAGAGGCTTACCGATTTTGGACGACGTAAATATATACACGCTGCGTGTTTGGAAAAATGCATAATTTTTTCATCCTAATCGGCATTTTTACACACCGCGCACATAAGAATATGTTAAATAAAAATACATTAAAATAATAGTAATAAGACTTCAAAAAGTAAAAAGAATTAAATAATTTCCACTTAAATGCCTTCAGAAATTATTACGTAGAAATTTTAATTTTTGAAATAGGTTACTTTTTATAGTTATAATTTTTTCAATTTTTAATGGACTAATATCATAAGGTCTCTCAACGTCTCTATTTTACAATATTTTTCTCAAAATTTATATGGTACCACCTCTGAAGTATAACTTATTTAATATATTCAATCCGAATATGTTTTATATTATCTGTAATACTTCTTCAAATATCCTGGGGCGTTTACGCCCCCGTGACGCGCAATTTTACGATGAATCGAGACATATCCAACCATATGCATTTGTTGGCTTCAAATCAGACTTCGCATATGCATTCGCATGCAAAAAATTGTATAAATAAATAATCGCAGAGATTATTTAAAAAGAATTATTCTGAGGCGTGATGACTGCCTTGTATAGAAAATCTCCTAAAATGACGCAAAGTATAGTGGCTACACCTAAGCTCGCACACACACTCGTGCACTATAATTCTGCTCTGCGCAGGTGGCTAGTCTCCGTTGAGATGGGCCGCAGTGACCGAAATACGGTTTATTAAATAATATTTTTAATTGTTTCCATTCTAATTACTTGCGTATATTGTTAATTATCTATCTATTTTTTGTTCGTGTTAAAAAAGTTTGGAATACTTTTGGTAGTGGTAAAGCATAATTTTGTTTGATTGCAAATCAAAATATTCTATATCTTGTCAGCGTCGAAAGTAATTTAATTTTTTTTCTGATAAAAAATATGTGTAAAATTTGCACGTTGGCAACAATGGCAGTGTTTTACAAAGATTTGGTTGAGTCCAAACTTTCTTGGAAAAAAAAATCAAATTTAAAAAATATTTGGCGCATCGCAAATCTGAAATCCGGGGATCGATCGAGTTATGTTAATTAAAATTTGTTATTCTTGATAGAATTCTTTATGTAAGCAATAGAAAACAATTGGGCAAATTCTGCAGATAATCATTAAGTGACTACATAAATGGAAAATTCCAGAACATTCTGTTTTGTTCTGGTACGAGGGCGGGATGATAAATAAGTAGCCTAATAAGAAAACACTTAACTTTCCGTGATAAAATTTATTTTATTTTTCGACATATTCTCCGTGAACCTCTACGCACTTATTCCATCTTCGTTCTAAAGTGGTAATACCTTCCATAAAATGATTTCTTTCGAGGCCGGCAAAATACTCCTCTACAGCGGCTATGACTTCATAATTTGTGGCAAATTTCTGTCCGCCCAAAAAAGTTTTGAGCTTAGGGAATAAGTGGAAGTCTGATGGCACTAGACCAGGCGAATAAGGTGGGTGGGGCAACAAATCATACTTCAATTCGTTGATTTTTGCCATAGCTGTGTTAAACAGCCAAATCTGGTCGTTTTTGCTGAATACATTGATGAAGCTTATCTAGAAGATTAGCGTAGTATTATCCATTAATTGTTTGACTTTTAGGAATCTATCATCAAGATCTCATTTGCATCCCAAAAGACGGAAGCCATCATTTTTCTAGCCGACTTTACAGCCATGTCTTTTATGCAGCCGGGTATCTCAATTGAGTCCACTGTTTTGATTGAATTTTTGATTCTGGCGTGTAATAATGAATCCATGTTTCATCTGTTATTACAAATCGACGTAAAAAATCGGCCTTATTACTCTGAAAACGGTCCAGACATTCTTTTGAGTTTTGCACCCGAATCCTTTTTTGATCGTGTGCGTAAGCAATCGCGGCACCCAACGGGCCGATAACTTTTTCATATTTAATTCCTCGCTTATGATATGATGTACCCGTTTTTTTGAGATACATACTGCTAAAACCATATCATGTACTTTCACGACCATTTCCGGAGTCGTGACGCTTTTTGGACGTCCGGGGTGGGCTTCATCTTGGATACATGTACGACCGCGTTTAAACTCCGCCACCCAGTTTTTTACTGTTGCATAAAAAGGAGCACATTCACCCAAAACATTATTTAACTCTTCATAGATATCTTTATCCTTCATACCCTTCATATGAAGAAACTTTATCACCGCTCTTTGTTCAATTTTATCCATCGTGAAAACAGTTGACAAAATATTTTTTCAAATGACAAAAAATCAATAAAATTTTCACGCTACCAAATTTAAATTTAGAACACAGGTGGCCAGAGATACGAATTTAAAAATGACATATATATTATTTTAGTTTTAACTTTTTAAATAGCAGTGGCTAGTTACTTATCATTCCGCCTACGTAAGATCATGGCAGTATAATCATCTTATATATTTACGCCAGTTACAACGCTACCATAGCCAGCAGGCGTATCGAGGCTCGATGCGCAATAAGTACATCAAGAGGCTCCTTTAAAGTTACGCCCATTGTAGACAAGATGGTCGACAGGCGTATGCGATGGTATGGTCATGTAATGAGGCGGGAAGAAGAGTAATACCTTGACAATTCCAGAGAAAAAGAAAGGCAGAGGACGCCCGTTAGCCACATGATAGACAACACTATCCAAGGATTTGGATCGAGCATAGCTTGAAATACAGACAACCCAAGATAAAATATCTTGGCGCACAAAAAACGAGGAGAACCGACCCCAAATAAAGGGACAAGGCAAGGAAGATGATGAAGAAGAAGAAGATTTAAGCCAGTTACAAAACTGATTAGCATGGAAAAATATAAAACAGTTGGGCTTTGTAAAAATATTTTGAAGGTTGCTATCGCGAATCCGTCTACCAAGTGTTACGATAATGGATTATCCTGCCTACGACGGCAGAGGCCCAAGCCTAACAGTTAATTATTACGGGTCTTATAATATGTAAACAAAACCTGCCCTATCCGTGAGGGTGTTTAGGTGGCGTCTGTTAATGTAATATTGTTCAGATAATAAACAAAAAATACTAAACAAAAATAAAATATAATTAAATGGAGAATAAGTTTTCCTATATCATACAATTTTGTTTACATGGCAATACATGTGGCACGGGCAATTGTCGACTAATATGAGGGGAGGTCAAAAAGTTCGCGTAATGACAGGGAAGGATAACGAAATGAAACATTAACCTATTTTCCCTTTTCAATGTATTCTCCCTTAACCCTCATAAATTTAATAAATCTGTCAAATAACATATTAATACAGTCTTAAAAAAAATTGTCTTGGGCGTCAAAATAGGCTGAAATTGCCGACTTCACTTCATCATCGTCGCACATTTTTGTTCCACGTAGTTATTTTTTCATTTTTGGAAACAAATAAAAGTCGCTTGGGGGCCAGGTCTGGGCTGTAGCTGTGCTGGTGGGTGGCGCAGTTGTTCAAAACAGCACCGCTGAATGGCAGTCGTCGCAACATGGTTTGTGTGCACGGGCGCATTGTCGTGCAAAACGAGCACACCTTTTGTAAGCTTTCCCCGCCCTTTTCCTTTAATAGCTTCTTTTAATTCTAATCTAGAAGAGAAGCGTAATATTCTTCCGTTACGGAAACACCACGTTCCTTATAATTAATCGAAAGCATAACTTTTGTATCCCAAAAAATCGTCGCCATGATCTTTCCGTCCGATTGAGACACCTTATACTTCTTAGGAGGAGGTGTGCCTTTTTATGCCACTGCATCGATTCTTGCTTTGACTTAGGTTCGTAATGGTGAGCCCATGTTTCATCGCCAGTTACAATTCGGGCCATAACTTCCTCCCTATGCTCTCCAAAGCGGTCCAAAACTCGCAACAACTTTCAACGCGCTCGTGTTTTTGATGCGCAGAAAGCATTCTCGGAACCCATCTTGCACAGACTATAGTCATGCCAAGGTGTTGATGTAGGATATTTAAAATGGTTGTTTCTGATACTCCAACAAATGCTGCAAACTGTCTTTTGTTTAGCCGGGCATCTTCCGATACAAGTTTTTCAAATTTTTCCATTATTTCTGGCGTGGTAGCTTCAATCGGCCTTCCAGGTCGGGGGTCGTCTTCAATGGAGTCCCTCCCTTGTTTGAAAAAAGCATGCCATTTATAAGTCATGGTTTTACCAGTAGCGGAGCCTTCATAAACAGCTGACATCTCTTGAAAAACGGTTTGAAGTGTCTTTCCTTGTTTGGTGAAACTTAATGACGGCGCGATATTGAATTTTCTCCATAGTGGCTAGTTTCTTCCCGATTGACTTGTTTATTCGTTGATAACTCAAGAGCTAATGAACCGATTAGGCTGACACTTGGTATATATACTAACAATGAGTCACTCAACTAACGCCTACCTGTATGAGTAAACTCACCCTCGCCAACCCTGCCATGCCGCGAACTTTTTGACCTCCCCTCGTAATACCGCCACATGTTCAAACATACCGTCACATCATCGGCGGAGGTGTTGCCAGATTTTAAATATTTACTAAATTTTAAACAAACTGTTACAGACATATATTTTAATAACAATAACATTTTTATATTCATTAAAACATACATTTTTATAATATATTAATAAAAAAAATTAGTTTAATTTCTTTTCGTAATATCATTACGGCAATTATGTGCCTGTTTCGAACTGAACAGGGTTTTCTATACATATTGTGAAATAGGTACTACTAGCATATTAAAGAGAGTATGAAAACAATTGTAGATACTTGTGCAGAGCAACGACTCACTCCACTAAGTTTGCTGTACAATACATGCGATTGACGCGAGTGTTTTTAAACTACTTATTTAACTAATTTTATGTGGAGTTTTCGTAAAATATATCTATAATGGTGAATTACTGTTACTAAATAAACTTCATTTCAAATCACAGCCATACTTATGGTTCCTCCATTTTTTTTTTGAAAAAATTGTTCACCCGAATGCGAGTGCACTACAAAATTAAATTTGTTGATTAAATTTCTACATAATAAAATTCATGTAACATCGAAAATATCAATATTTTCATGTAACATAGAAAGTGTCACGAAAATATTTGGCAGTGTAACACTGAAAATGAAAAATCATTTTCAGTGTTACACTGCCAAATATTGTAATAAAATATTGTAAATGTATAAAAATACAATAATAATTTTCAACCTATACTCATAATTGATTATGAATAAGTGTAAGAATATTCAAAATTATTTTATTCGAAATTTGGAACAATCCTGGCATATATTGCAGGACGGCGTAAATAGTAAATACGGTGCACGGTCGGCGGAATCGGCTGACATCAATGGCGTTGCCAAACTGCTATAGTACTGTCTTTAAACTGTGATACTAGTACTGAATAAGAACAACAAATAAGTAATACGTCAAGAAATCGTTTTCACACTCCTAATATTTTATTAGTATTTTATTTTTTTACCATCATCTTGCTGTCCACTGGAGCTGGAAGAGTGAGAAGTGCGAGTAAAGCCGCCGGGCGACGTGTCCGTCTCCATCGGGTCAGTCCCGCGGTCGATCTATAAGTCATTTAACCTAATAATATCAATTAGTAAAAGTTTGCATAATTCTTTTTAGTGGGCAAAATATTGTTTATCATTTTATAAGGCTATTGCCAAGTATTTCCTTCGCTTTTGTTTTCGATTGAAGTATTCTCAAATAGAATTTTTGATAGAAGATTTATTAGATAGGTATTAATATATTAAATTAGTACAGTTGATCTCTATTTTTTTAAGGTTTATTGTCTTACTATTATAACATTTAATAGAAAATAGGATATTACCGTACTAGGCGGAGGCGGTGTATTAGTAAGTCGATGCCGGACCATATATAATCTTTGATAGTTTCTAACCAAACTGTCATATCTTTGAACCAAATTTTGGTAAGAGTTTACTATCATTTCTTGTGCTGATCCAGAGTTATCTTGAGTTCTGTTAGCGCCATTGTTGTCATCAGATTCATCTCTCCGAAATGGGTTTTGGTTGTTTGTCGGACTCATATTGGTATTTTGTTGAAGCAATGAGGCACTGGTTCCTCCTGGGCTCGCCCATAATGAAATTCCGGTTATTAATTTGTACCCTAAAGCATCAAACGCCACATATCTGTAAATCGAGTAATATGTTATTGACAGAAATGTAGATAAGCATTAAAAGAGATTACTACCAGTGCGGTAAAAGAATGGGATTGAAAATGGCGTCACCTCTATTCACCTCCTGCTCGCACACTTTCGTTATTTATACTCACACCCGCCGGTAAAGACTGCAAAAAATACTACGCGATATGCGTTTTTCGTACGTACTATCACTTCAGTCCAACTTGCCATTGAAATCAAAGTTAACAAAATGCCATAAACTACAAAAAAATTCAATCCGGTTTCGCTAATTTGTGAGCTACGACGTGTTCTGAGAGGTTTCTTCAAAACTATTGTTGATTTTGTTTGTTAAAATTTTTGTATAAAATATTTACATGCTATTGAGACATGAGTAACCATTTTTAAAATCTTCGTTTATCTGTCCGAGCTAATCTTCGGAATAGCTGAACTGATTGTAATAACACTACATAAACAAATATAGAGTAGGTAATACTAGGAGTGATCTAGACTAAATTTTATCCGAAAATTTTAGAAATTTTATTAAAATAGAAATATTGATAAGATAAAATAAAGGGTCTTTAATGATTATTTTAAGTCTAATGAGGGGATGAGTCGCTCACGTCCGTAGGCTTCGACCATGTAACCCTAGGCCCACCCTACACGTGCCCCCCGGGTGGTGCTAAACGAGCGACAAAGCCGAAACGATAGACTCGGCTCCTCGCCGTATGGTAGCGGCGTAAAATCTACCACCCCTTAGTTAAAGGATATGATAGAGTATCACTTGAAATGCTAAGGGCTGGAGAGGGTGTGGTTGCAGGCCAGCTGTACACCTTGTTTAATTGTGTTGGGAACTGAAGCGGGTACCGGAAGACTGGTGCAAAGCCGTTATAGTCCCAGTATATAATGGAGAGGGGTCACAGCAGGACTGTAAAAACTACCGTGGTATCAGCTTGCTCAGCATTGTGGGTAAACTGTATGCTAAGGTGTTAATTGAAAGAGTTATGGAAGAAACTGATGGAAAAATTTGGGATGCGCAAGCTGGATTTTGAAAGGGGATGGGGTGTACGGATCAAGTCTTTTCCATGCGCATGATTGCGGAGAAATTTTTGCCCAAAAACCAGAAAGTTTTTTGTGCGTTCATGAACTTGGAAAAGGCTTATGACAGAGTGGAGAGGAACGTGTTATGGCAAACACTGACCTCATTGGGTTGAGCGCTGGTTTGATACAGGCATTAAACTCTCTTTATAGGGACTCTAGTGCTTGTGTAAGGATCAACGGGGTCTACTCGAACTGGTTTGGAATTCAAAAAGGTGTCAGACAAGGCTGTGTAGCTTCTCCGTGGCTGTTTAACCTATTTATGGACAGTTGTTTGCAAACTTTGAAAGTTGAAGAATGTGGGTTGAGAATGGGTGAGTTAAAAGTGAAATGCCTTTTGTACGCCGATGATCAAGTCATATTTACATCGTCGGCGGCCGAGTTGCAAATGATGGTTACTTTAATGAACTGGTCATTAAAAGAAAGGGGTATGAAAGTGAACGCAAGTAAGTCAAAGGTGATGGTTTTTGAAAGAGAAGAAAGTAAAACGTTATGTGAAATAAGAATAGAAGGGGAGTTGATTGAGCAAGTGGATGAGTTTGTATATTTGGGATGTTTATTTAGCAGGGATGGTAGATATGATAAGGATATAAAACGACGAGTGAACGCAGGAAATAAAGTGGATGGAACTCTACACGCTATTATGACGAGTCGGCATGTGTCAAAGAAGGCACGCATGGCAATTCATAATGCTGTGTTAGTCCCCACTTTAATGTATGGCAGTGAAAGTTGGGTCTGGCAGAAGAAGCATGAGAGTAGAATAAATGCTGTAGAAATGCGATCATTAAGGAGTATGCTAGGGCTGAATCTGAATGACAGGGTGAGAAATAGTGTGATAAGAGAAAAGTGTGGTTTTGCAAGATGACGTTGTGACCAGGATTAAAAAAGGAATGCTTCGGTGGTTTGGTCACGTAAAAAGAATGAACGAGGGAAGATTGACAAAGCAAATTTATGTTTCAGAAGTGAACGGCAGAGTCGGAAAGGGACGCCCAAGACGAAGATTTATCGACCAAATCGGCGATACATTGAAAATGGGCCAGATTAGGAGTACCCTTAACCGACGAGCGTGTATGCGTAGATATATGGATGTAAAGGAGGCGAGAGAGGTGTGTCAGGATCGCGCCAAATGGAAGTCCGTAGTCTCTGCCTAACCCTCTGGGTGACAGGCGTGAGTGTTTGTGTTGTGTGTTGTGTTTAAGTCTAAATAACGCCATATTAATAGATACCACCCAGATGAAGACAAAGCCGGCCGCTAAATAAATGTTATTTTAAAATTAATGTATCTACTTGCGTATACAATTCTCTTTAAATTTATAGAAAATTTCCAATTAACCGACGTTAAAACGTTATACCGTTATTAACGGGTTTTCGCTATTGGTACTGTGCATGTTGACGGTACGAGCTCGATGAGCCGCCATTTCCAATACCATTCTTTATCCGTACGGACTATACTCTTTTAAATTAAGTAAACTGCTGTGAAAAATATTCGCATCAACGGTATTTATAGCTTATACTTTGCTAAATACCTTTTGGTAGCATAATAATCTTTGATTCACTATAAAATATACAAATAAAGATATGGTTAATACATACCTCACTTTTTCATTGATGTTATTAGTAGTGACTTTAGTAAAAGGTGCTGATTGGTTCCAATCCCAAAAATACAGTTCGTTGTATGTAGCTATCACTAACAGTTGCTCTCTGGGGTGGAAAGCTATAGAAGCTATCACTGTCTCATCACGCACGTTCCATACTTCACTACCACCCTATGACATAAATTAAATCATCCATTATTATAGCTTTAGCTAATGGTTATACATTATCAATTAAAATAGGGCATTGTCTTTATGAGAACATAAATAAAATAGAAAACTATGAATTTACTAGTGCAAACTTAAATAAATATAGCGAGATAATAAACAGAACTAGAACATTGCCTAAATAGTACTTTTAAAACTTCATCCTCTATTTTTTGAATCCTTGGGGTAATTTTTTTAAATTTATATAGAAACACTCCTGCAATATGACCTTACTTAATAAAACAAGAATCACAAAAATCGGTTCATTTATGAACTCATTGCGTAACATACAAAAAAGAGAACACAGTTAGATTGAACGCTTTCTTCTTTTTTGAAGTCGGCTAAAATAGCATTCACCCAAGAAATTAAATGTTTCTCATCAATGGACAGAAATGTACACCAAAAATAAATTTTTCATGGTCATCTGTATATATAATAAAACTAGCAAGCTAACAGCATAGCAAAGTGGCGAAGCAATCAGCTTTGTAGCGGTTTCTAACGGAAAAAAAATTCAAAATAGGAGGTTCAGATGCCTGGGTGATCAGTAATCGATTGCTGAAAACAGAATTTGAAAATTCGAAACCGTTCTCGAGATAATCGTGGGACAGACGGACAGACGGACAAACATCGTGAAATCAATAAGTGACTTCGCAAGCTTCGCCACTTAATAAATTGATGAGTGAGTTGAAGGAACAAATGTAATTATGTTTTAACACAATTTTTTCATTTATTAAGAAACAAATCTTATTATGTTACAAATGATTGCATACCTAAATGATAATAAACCTAGCAAGCTAACAGCATAGCAAAGTGGCGAAGCAATCAGCTTTTTTTTTGAGCAATCAGTTTCAAAATAGTAGGTTCAGATGCCTGGGTGATCAGTAATCGATTGCTGAAAACAGAATTTGAAAATTCGAAACCGTTCTCGAGATAATCGTGGGACAGATAGATGGACGAACATCGTGAAATCAATAAATGTCTTCGCAAGCTTCGCCACTTAATAATTATATAAATGTAATTTTTTTATATATATCTTGTATTACAGTACAATAATTAAAGATTCAATATTTGTACAACAGAAATATGTTAACCTATTATTAATTAACAACTATTTTTCATAAACTAATTCCACTCTAGTCTATTTTTCCATTATTAAAATATTTTTTCTTATATGCATTTGCTTTATCTTTTGACAGATGTGTACCTACCTAAATTTGACTTTAACCCAAAAGAGATTATAAACTTTAGTTTGAGCAATAATTACACAGTGTAAATGTTTGTTAATTTAAAAAGAGAGTTTGATTGCTCACTTACACTGGAAATATCCCAGACCCTAACTTGTCCTCCAAGACATCCTGAACCTATTAATTGTGGATGCGATGGGTGAAATGCGATACACCATGGAGTGCGTGGATGCCCTTTTAGTATTCGCACATGTTTTCCACTTGCTAATTCTGATACATATATATTGTGATTTCCATGTGTTGAGGCAACTTTAGTTCTGGAATAAATTGAAGTGTTATATTGTCTCCTATTTTTCCTGACTTATTTTATCATCATCATCATCATCATTACAGCCCTTCACAAGTCCACTGCTGAACATAGGCCTCCCCCAAAGAATGCCACAAAGCACGGTCCTGAGCCACCTGCATCCATCGACTTCCTGCATGTCTTACCAGGTCTTCACTCCATCTCGTGGGGGGACGCCCTACACTACGCCTACCGGTACGAGGCTGCCACTCGAGAACCTTTCTTCCCCATCGGTTGTCGGTTCTTCGAGCTATATGGCCGGCCCACTGCCACTTCAGCTTACTAATCCGTTGGGCTATGTCGGTTACTCTGGTTCTACTGCGGATATCCTTATTCCTAAGTTTATCGCGCAGAGAAACTCCGAGCATAGCCCTCTCCATAGCTCGCTGAGCGACCTTGAGCTTCCTCATACGGCCAGCAGTGAAGGACCACGTCTCAGTTCCGTAAGTCCGTGCTTTATGGTATTCCTTGGAGAAGGTATGTTTTAAATTTAGAAACAGGTTGGTAGTAATAGTTAAAGAGTTATTATGAAAATGTTACCTTATATTAAAAACTATAAAATATATCTAAAAGATTATGAACCTATTTACATTTTATTCATAAAATTCTTTTTGAAAACAAACTCTGTAAAAATAGTATTAAGCACAAACAATATATTCTAATCGCATTAATGTTACATTCTGTGGGTAGGTTAAGTCAACAGCCATGGATATGTGTCAAAATATGCTAACAGCTATTAATAAAATAATGAAAGAAAAGATGATTTGCTTTTGTTGTTAGTGGTAGAAGACCTTCTGTTTTAGCGAAATATCATTTAGGAACAAAGATGGTTTAGTAGAAAAATAATATTCTAATAAGAATTCATGATTATTGAACTTACCCATCTGGACTAAAAACCATTAAAAATGTCGATCTTGGATATCCTGGTAAGTCACAGCACTGAAAAGTAATGGTTAAGTGTAAAAATAATAGTAAAATGTAATTTATATTAATTATATTACAAATACACATTTATTGAGTTGTAAGAGCCATTGTAGTAAAAGAGTCCTATGTGTAATATATATATATATATATATATATATATATATATATATATATATATATATATATATATATATATATATATATATATATATATAAAAGCCCACAAGTTGAGGGCTTAAAAGAAGTCATCATCCCAATTTGTCATGTAGTTGTCAAAATCTTGTGGCTTCTGGTAGGTGACGGTGTAACTATTTCTTTTATCCCAGATGTAAAATATTCAGACCTGCGACAGGCAGCAGGGTCATAGATGAGTGACATGTGGTGCTAGGATTTATAATGCAACTGTCAAGCATGACAGTTAAAACAACAACAGAAGTCTATGTTCAGAAATGAACTTTTACAGACCGATAAGGCTGAAAGATATAAAGCCCACTAGTGAAGAAAATCATTAAGAAATTTGCATGAGACCAATAAAATATATTCTAAGGACATATGAAGTACTTCAATTCACATTGAAGCAATAAGAGAAATCCTTTGTGTTGACTCAAAAGAAGTACCATAACATATTAATAAATAATTATAAAATTTCACAGCCAAATGTAAAATTCTAATATTAGATGAGTGAATGGTAGAATGATGGGGGAACTCGTAATTCTTACGACACCCATGTAACATCTCAGGGAGGAAGGAGTGCCTGAAAACCAGCGCTTGAAGGGATCTTAATCCCACGTAAGCATAAACTGAGTCACCTCTGATTGCATAAATTTAATTAAGATTAAGTACTTTGTTTATATGTAAATGTGTTTTTCGAATGTGGCAATAAAATTATATTTATTTCTTTATTTATATGAGGAAAGTAGGGGTTTATGTTTACGACTTTCACAAATTTATTTCCATTTATGCATTTTCATCTAGGGGATGAATAATAACAATAGTCCAAAGTGTTTGTGCTTTCTTGGAGAGGTAAGAGGGAAATTTTATTAATGTTAATTTCTTTCTTAAAATACAGAAATATAAATTTTGGTTTAAGAAATACTAGTGATTCACCCCAGCTTAGCACGGGAGATTTCTGAAACTCACAAACAGCTCCACCTACCAGGTCCAACTATCGCTAAGAACCATCCAGGTGACCCCATAGGTACCCCACAAACATTTTATCAAAATCAATCAAGTCGTTCAACAAGAAAAGAATTACAAACATGTGCACATTGGAATTTTATACATAATTATAAATATAAACCTTCCTCTTGAATCATTCTATCTATTGATGAAAATCGCATCAAAATCAGTTGCATAGTTCAAAAGAACTTAGCATAGAGACGGTGCGAAGCGATTCTGTTTTATACTACGTAGAGATGAAGTTTTTATTTAGCTTTTCACCAAATAAATAAAAACAAATAGATAAATTGAAGTTATTGTTAAATTTGCAACCATCCTTTAAAGTCCCATAAGCGAGTTCATTTTAGTGTAAGCTTTTTAGATAGCTTAGCTGTCAACATCAAACTTAGTGACAAAACATGCCCGTATACAGTGTAAGACTGATGTAAAGAAGATTTTGAAGAGCGTACAAATAAATATTTTTAATGGCTTTGAGGCAAATAGCTTATTTATGGTGTGAAAAGTACATCTCTTTTTATGAGGAATATATTTAAAAAAAATATAATTTATTTTCCATAAGTACCTTAGGCCGCTGACTTATCAGCCGTATCTTAAAAGCCTAAAATAAAAGCCACTGTAATTAAATAGTACTTACTCTGATTTTAAGAGGTTTTTGGACGAGAATGTCTTCAGCAGCATTTTCAAGTACTGTCTTATTGTTAGGGTAGTGTGGGGGATCTATTCCTCTTTCCCTCCACTGCCAACTGCGGGCTATATTGCCAATATTTTGTACTTCATCAATATTGTCATTTTTGTATCCAAGCCATTCACTATCTATTCCAGGATCCATCACTTCTGGTTGAAAGACACAAAATCACATTTAATACATATTATAAATTAAACACCTTTTATACAACCAACAAAGTGATAAGTAAATCAGACACTATTTTTTGTGATAAAAGTTGTTAAGAAATATATTGGCATTTTATCTAATAAATTTCAAATTACCCACTTAAAATATGAATATTGTGTTATGTCGTAGAATTGAAATCATCTGAAAATAAACAAGAATATATTTAAGTAAAGGTGTGAAGTTTGTTTACTAGTTATATAACATTCAAAAACATAGCACAGAGATCCAGTTTTCTACACCAAAGGCTAAAAATGTTTGTTTGTAACCTTTAAAGTATATGACATACATTTTATATAAAGAATCAATAAATGTAATTGTATTTTACTGTGAACAATGTTATATAATTTGATAATTAAAACACTGTGAAAATTATAATATAGCTCAATATATTGTTTATTTTGTAAGAAATCAATGTTTGTAACAAATCTGCTAAAAATGTATGTTGTACAATCTGTTTATCGCGTGAATCAAAGCTATAAACAATGGTATTTACCTTGATCATGTTTCAAACTAGTTCTTGTTAGAAGTTAGTACAATGTCATTAAAACATGAATTTACTTATATTAGTCAACTTGAATGTAAATTTTCCAAGTCGATCAATTAATACTCAGCTACGATACAAAATCTTTGCACGAAATTTTATTATACAGCTGCGAATTGTCAAAATTGAGGGTTTGCGTTTGCGTTTATCTTTATTTTATTTTTAGAGTATACTCTGTGGTAGTAACTAAAACATAATTCTGTTTCATGCATACTTTTTAATATATTTATTAGCTTTACTTAAACGCTCTAAACTGCGGTTATAATCAGTTATAATCACAGAGTACATTATATTATAATGCAGCCATGGACGTATAAATAAGGACGTACCTATAAATAACCTTATTTATACGTCCATCAATGCAGCATGAATTTTTGTTAAGCAAATTGATTTTAACGTCTTGAAATATAGAATACTTGAGGAATTTATGAAACAAGCAAAATATTAATTTGATATAATAATACTGTTTGCAAGACAGCATTAAAGCATTGAAGCATCGAAAACTTAAGGTGGAAGCTCCAGGGTGGTCCGCGAAATTCAAATTTTCTTGTGTTTTTTGGAATTTGCAGGTCAGGGTTAGGTTGTATATTTAACAAAATGTGATTCGCCATCGTAGCAATTATGTGTTTACAGAATTATTATCATTAAAATCACCAATACAACCCTGTAAGTTCATATTAGCCCTTTGTATGGCTATTTCCAGAAAAACTCATTCAAAGGGCTAATATCACCCTGGAGCTTATTTAATTTTTCACTAATCTTTGCCGGCCGTAGAGACAGAAATCTTTGCTCTATGATTTTTTTTCATTCAATGTGGGAACCACAGATTACTGTATACCGTAGTATCATATTAGTCTGATCTGTATACCAGTCTAGTCGGAACAGGAGTCAAGTTTATTCTTACTATTTAAATGGCAAAATGCCATGGGCCTCCAGCTGGAAGCGTGAGAGTGCCGTGAGCACAAGACTAAGACCGTCTTTTATTATTACACTACATTTAGTAAAATGTATTAGTTTTTTCTTTAATTAATTTAAGGTAGGTAAACTGCATACACAAGTTAAACCAAAAATGTATCAAAATTTCAATGCATTTGTTGGAAAAGACATCAACCAGTAGGTTTAAGAACGTATCCGGTAGGTAATAAAATCCCTGCCACTTGAAAACGCAGCGCTGTACCTGGAATAAATAAAGTTTCCTTGTTAGTTCAGATTTTTGCCGCAAGCTCTCGGAGAATCCCCGATTTATGTATGGTCACCTGAGGCAAGTGTGATATAAATTAATTAAAACTATAATGGACATTTAAATACTTCTACTCTGTAATGATTAACATCGTAGAGAGAAAAGCTTTTAGAAAAATTTACTTTGCAAATATCCGCGTTATAAAATAAAATGATGTGTCTTACCTAGTTTGAAGAGCACCTCCCGCCCTCCCTCAATTGCGTGCACTATCTCCGTCACCACTAATCCCAGCACCGCTACTCCCAACACCACTACACTAGACACTTACTTAGCGGTTAGTCGCCGTAGAGTCCATATCACCTGAGGATGCCTCGTGTAGAGGCGAAACACGTGTCGTATTATCGTCAGTGGTGTGTCTTGCCTAGTGTAGTGGTGTTGGGAGTAGCGGTGCTGGGATTAGTGGTGACGGAGATAGTGCACGCAATTGAGGTAGGGCGGGAGGTGCTCTTCAAACTAGGTAAGACACATCATTTTATTTTATAACGCGGATATTTGCAAAGTAAATTTTTCTAAAAGCTTTTATATAATGGATTTCCGCAAAGTAACGCCTGATTCTATTAATTATCGTAGAGAGAGTTTAACATAAAGTTTGATAACATCAATTATTAAGTCCTTGTTTGTTTGATCAAGCATTTTAGTATTTACAATCTATCAACATCAGCATTTTACTACATCTACTAGCATTTTCTAATTTAAGGTATGTAATTAAAACTAATTGGGCCGGAAGACGCTTCTTTTTGTAGTTATTACTTTATCGTTATTATCTGTGGTTTCGATAAAATTGAAGAGATGATGTCAAAATATTTTAAGATCTATAAAAGATTTCAACGTCCATTTTTGTGTAACAATGAGTTTTTCTCCACATGGAGTAGCTTTTCTGAGTAGTTTTTAAAAAATGACGTCTGTCGATCACGCTAGTGCGTGCGTGCGTGCGTGCGTGCGTGCGTGCGTGCGCGCGTGAGCGGGCGTGAGCGGGCGTGAGTGGTCGTGAGCGGGCGTGAGCGGTCGTGTGCGGTCGTGAGCGGCGTGAGCGGGCGTGAGGGAGCGTGAGCGGGCGTGAGAGTGCGTGAGGGTGTGTGTGTGTGTGTGTGTGTGTGTGTGTTGCGTGTGTATTAGTGTGTGTGTGTGTGTGTGTGTGTGTGTGTGTGTGTGTGTGTGTGTGTGTGCGCGTGTGTGTGTATTAGTGTGTGTGTGTGTGTGTGTGTGTGTGTGTGTGTGTGTGTGTGTGTGTGTGTGTGTGCGTGTGTGTGTGTGTGTGCGTGTGTGTGTGTGTGTGTGTGTGTGTGTGTGCGTGTGTGTGTGTCCTTCCAAAAGTGTGGCGTTACTTCACGCACACATTCGTAAGGGTCGATCAGTAGGTAAAAACGTTGTTGCCCATAAATCATATCCAATTTGGGATAATTTCAAATAAAAGTAGAAGCCTTATTTACGCGTATTTTTTGTGATGATGACGTGGAGATGTGGAAGATCATACAACTTCCCTGTTGGACCTTCTGCTGACCTCTCATTCGGACTAATATCAGGTTTCCTTCAATGCCCCTCTCGGCTGTTTGATCATTGATCTCGCACCATTGTCTGATCCGGAGTGTGGTGTCACTCACGCTCCCCTCGCGGTTGCGTCTGCAGGCTGATGCCGTGTTTGGCATTACAGGTTGGCAGTTCGGGATGGAATGCGGTCTATCTTTGCATCCCCCCCATGGGTTTGCTTTATTCCGGATGATCCCAGGGCTGTTGGTGACTCTGTCACTGATGTGTTGCTACAGGGAATGGAACTATTTATTCCATCATCTATGGTAACCATCGGGGGCAGATCTCAGCCTCGGTTTGGTCGCTCCTGTAAGACTGCATTATGCAATAAGCAGGAGTGTTATCAGACCTGGGCTGAGGCTTCGGCGGCTCGGGATGTAAACACCAGCATTATTAAAAAGAAGTATAATTTCACCTCCACGTTCTTCAAAAGAGTAATTGCCAAAGAAAAGTATGAGCACATTGACAGAATTGGCGAGAAATGATTTCTTCCTTCGGAAACCCGTGCATTCTGGTCTCTCACCCAGGCGCGGTCCGAAGGGGGCTGAGGTCACAGGGGACATGACCCCCCCCCCCCAAATCGTACACGTCAAATTGCAAAATCTTCTAAAATCTACTGACAGACTCTTCGCAATAATTATCAAGGAAATAACGAGGAATATTTTCGGAGGACTTTATATTCCACTGATAGATAGCATAATGACTGAAAAATATTTGATAATCACCTTAACTTTCGCTGTCGGAATAAAATCGATACTTACAAAGACAGTTGCACTGAGCACGATCTCTTATCTTTGGAACACAGGCGTGTTTTGCTTGACATGGCTTTGTTATATGATATAATAAACAGTCGCCGTGTAGTGGCGGTCAAGAATATCCACTACACCATATCCTCCCGTGGGTGTCGTAAAAGGCGACAAAGGGAAACGAGGAGGAGATGGGCAGCAGCATCTTCCTGGTAACGGCATAAATACAATAAAAAAACTGCGGTTGCCAACCCGCTCGCCAAGCGTGGCAACTATGGCAATATACCCCCCATGAGCAATGACAATAATAAACGGCCCCCAGTCCCCGGCGGCCCCGCTATTCCTGGCTACGGTGGCGACCATGGTAACGGCGGGGCAGGGGGTGCTAAGAATCTCCGGTGGACGTTCGGTTGCCACCTTAGACGACTCGACCTGGCAACGTACAACGCACGCACCCTGAGGACTGACGAGAAGATCGTGGAGCTGGAAGAAGAGATAGACAAGTTGCGCTGGCATATTATAGGATTATCCGAAGTCCGAAGAGAGGGGGAGGACACGGTAATCCTCGAATCCGGCAACTTGTTCTATCACCGGGAGGGCGACCATCTGTCCCAAGGAGGTGTCGGATTTATCGTCCACAAGTCTCTCGTTAACAACGTTGTAAAGATCGGGAGTGTGTCGACGAGGGTTGCGTACCTTATACTCAGAATCACCAAACGGTATTCGCTGAAGGTCATACAAGTTTACGCACCAACCTCGGCACACCCCGATGAGGAGGTGGAGGAAATGTATGAGGATATCTCTAGAGCCATGCATTCCTCCAAAACCCAATATACGGTGTTAATGGGAGACTTCAATGCAAAACTAGGCACAAGAGAGAACGGTGAGCTGAAAGTAGGGAAATTTGGAATAGGGCAACGGAACCCAAGGGGCCAGCAGCTGGCCGACTTCATGGAGAAAGAGGGACTCTTTATGATGAACTCTTTCTTCAAGAAGCGGCCCCACAGAAAGTGGACCTGGTCGAGCCCCGACGGTTCGACAAAAAATGAGATTGACTTCATTATGACGACCAGACGACAACTGTTCAGTGATGTCTCAGTGATCGCGAGGGTGAAAACCGGCAGCGATCACCGAATGGTTAGAGGCACACTGAACCTAAATGTTAAGTTGGTGAGGTCTCGTCTGATGAAGTCAACGCTCCGTCCCCCTCGTGCTCTAATCCAAAGTCCCGAAACCTTTCAGCTCGAGTTACAAAACCGTTTTCAGTGCCTAGAAGACTGCAATGAAGTGGACGATATGAATGACAAGCTCGTGGAAACTGTCCATGCGGTCGGAGCTAAGTTCTGCAAGACCCACCGCAGAAGAACACAAAAACTCTCCGATCACACTCTTAATCTCATGGCTGTTAGACGGGAGATGAGGCTACATTCTTCAACAGATTTGACAGCATATAGGCAACTGAACAGACAGATCTCCAAATTCATGCGGCGAGACTTACGCAACTTCAATACAGCTCGTATTGAAGAAGCGATCGAGCGGAACCAAGGCTCCAAAGTCTTTGCCAGAGATCTGTCTGCCAGAAAGAGCCAACTGTCAAAGCTGAAGACCGAATGTGGCAGCATCGTTTCCGGGGCACCTGAGATTTTGAGTGAGATTGAGAGGTTCTATGGGCAGCTGTATACGTCATCGTTGGAGCCACACGCAAGTGTGAGTAACGATCCAAGAGCGAGTCTTATTCGACACTATTCCGAAGATATCCCGGACGTCAGTCTGAGCGAGATTAGAATGGCTCTCCAGCACCTTAAAAACGGCAAGGCCCCAGGCGAGGATGGAATTACAGCAGAGCTTCTGAAAGCGGGTGGAAGACCGGTACTTGAAGTCCTTCAGAAGCTCTTTAATTCCGTCCTCCATGGTGGCATTACACCGGAGGCGTGGAGCAGAAGTGCGGTGGTCTTGTTCTTCAAGAAAGGTGACAACGCTCTCTTGAAGAACTACAGACCGATTTCCCTTCTGAGCCGCGTCTACGTGCTGTTTTCGAGAGTCATTACGAATCGTCTCGCGCGCAGACTTGACGACTTCCAGCCTCCCGAACAAGCCGGTTTCCGAAAGGGCTTTAGCACCATAGACCACATACATACCCTTCGGCAAATTGTACAGAAGTCCAAAGAGTACAATTTGCCACTATGTCTGGCTTATGTGGACTATGAGAAAGCCTTTGATTCCGTCGAAATTTGGGCGGTGCTGCAGTCCCTTCAGCGGTGCCAAGTTGACTGTCGGTATATCGAAGTGCTGAAGTGTTTGTACAGTAGAGCTACGATGGCTATCCGAGTACAGAACCAGAGTACGAAACCTATCCAATTGCAGAGAGGTGTAAGACAGGGTGACGTTATATCCCCGAAACTCTTCACCGCTGCATTGGAAGACGTTTTCAAGCTTCTGGACTGGAAAGGATACGGAATTAACATCAATGGCGAGTACATCACTCACCTTCGATTTGCCGACGATATAGTCCTCATGGCAGAATCGCTGGAGGAGCTAAGCACTATGCTCAATGACCTCAATAGTGTCTCCCAACGGATAGGTCTTAAGATGAACATGGACAAAACAAAGATTATGTTTAATGTCCATGTCACACCTATGCCGGTAGTTGTTGGGAGCACTAAGCTCGAAGTTGTTGACGAGTATGTTTACCTGGGACAAATAGTCCGACTAGGTAAGTCCAACTTCGACCGAGAGGTCAACCGACGGATTCAACTCGGCTGGGCAGCGTTCGGGAAGCTACGACACATCTTCTCGTCAGAAATACCTCAAAACCTTAAAACAAAATTGTACAACCAGTGCGTGTTGCCAGTGATGACTTACGGAACTGAGACGTGGTCCTTCACTGCTGGCCGTATGAGGAAGCTCAAGGTCGCTCAGCGAGCTATGGAGAGGGCTATGCTCGGAGTTTCTCTGCGTGATAAACTTAGGAATAAGGATATCCGCAGTAGAACCAGAGTAACCGACATAGCCCAACGGATTAGTAAGCTGAAGTGGCAGTGGGCCGGCCATATAGCTCGAAGAACCGACAACCGATGGGGAAGAAAGGTTCTCGAGTGGCAGCCTCGTACCGGTAGGCGAAGTGTAGGGCGTCCCCCCACAAGATGGAGTGACGACCTGGTAAGACATGCAGGAAGTCGATGGATGCAGGTGGCTCAGGACCGTGCTTTGTGGCATTCCTTGGGGGAGGCCTATGTTCAGCAGTGGACTTGTGAAGGGCTGTAATGATGATGATGATGATAATAAACAGTAATATTGACTGTCCATGTCTTGTCTCAAGAATCACCTTTCGTACTCCAAAATTCCGCACCCGCAATACTACATTGTTACATAGATGCCAGGGAATCATTCAAACTACTGTCGAAACACTGTTCTTTCGCGGCTTGCTCGTACATTATAATGAACAATTTGAACACCTTGACCTCTTTGCGAAATCCAAACTTACGTTTAAAGATTACATTAAGAAAACTATTAAGAAATAGAGCAGTCGAAGTTAAAATCACATACAATCATATATTCTCTCGTCTATTTTTTCTATATGTAGTTTTTGAGGCTACTAATATAAATATAAGTAGACCACCTTCATTACATTGAATTGCTTATAATTTTGCTTATACGAGTTTAGCTACTAGATTGTTCTTCTTTCCTTTTCTTCCAACAACAATGCACCTACCATCAAGCAATATAAGGGAAACCTGTTATTGGCCATACTTTTAGCTTGTTACATTAATGTTAATATTTACTATATACGCTGTTGGTTTTCTAAATAAATAAATAAACAAACTTACAGGACCGACTTTCTGCGGATACGAAAAACCTGTTCGGATTAGGCATATTTATCCCAAAATCTGAATATATAGATCTTCTTAATGGGAAGAAATTATCATAATGTTGTTCCCATTTCTGGAGTGTTCCTGCTGCCATTCTCGTTACAGAGTATAAAGTTGATACGAGAGCTCAAAGAAAATACTGATACAAAATTTCCTAAGTCTGTGGTTTCTACATATACAATCGAAGTTTACGACGATGATCTCTACCCAAAATGCTGTTGCTATTAATGCTGCTGTTTCGTTTGATCATCTTAGACCTCACGGCTGACAATGTATCTGAATTTTATTCGCAATCGTGGATAGATGTCTATAGGCCAGAGCAACCAATTTTTTTTATATAGAAGAGGGGGCAAACGCGCGTGCGGCTCACCTGATAGTGACTACCGCCGCTCATGAACAACTGCAACACCAGGGGAATAGCAGATGCGTTGCCGGCCTTTTAGAAAGGTGTGAACTCTTTTCTTGAAAGTCCCTAAGTCGTATCGGTCCGGAAAAATCGCCGGTGGTAAACAATTCCACAGAGAAGTTGTACGAGGAAGAACACTCCTAGTAAAACGCACAGTCGTGGACTGCCAAGCGGAATTTTGACGCGATGTGCGTCCGTGAAATTTGGGGGCTGGATTGAATCCGAACAATTCCTCAGAGCACTCCCCGTAGTAGATTCGATAAAAAATGCAAAGGGATGCAACATCCCTACGCAGCGCCAATGCATCGAGCCGCCCTGAAAGCCAAATTAGTTGTTATTAAAATTTTTGTCTGTCTGTGTATTACGGTTTCACGCAAAAACTACTGGACCGATTTACATGAATTTTTGTATGTAGGTAGTTAGTAACCTTTTTTTTTACATGGGGAAATGCCTACGCATACCCGCCTCGCGGGGGCAAGGACGGGTTATGTCGGACTCGCACCGACTAAAACCCCATGGTGTTCCACCCTAGTCGCATATTGGCAGGGCCACGGGAACGCTTTCGCACACTTCCGCGGCCCCACCTGCGCTGGCCGCTCCATGGCGGCCCCTCCTCGGGAGAGGAACACTCCTCCCCTATCTCCTTCTCCGGTAAGGCGCACCAGAACACATGGCGCGCCCTCCTCCTCGGCCTCCAATTTCACATGCGCAACGGACGCCCCCGTGTCCGATGCGCGAAGGCCATGGGGCCAGGAAAAACTAGCACTCAAGAGCACCAGCCTTCCTGACCCCAGCGGCGGATCTGGTCTATGGCTCCGCCGCCAACCAAAATTCGGCTGCGGAGGGTAGGGAGAGCGGCACCTCGCAATACCGGCACTCCTCTCCCTCCGTAGCCCCATCACCACCGCATCAACGGTGCGGCCCCGTTTGAGTCGCGGAGGATAGGGCGAGTGGCGCATCGCCATACCAACACTCCTCTTCCTCCGCGACTCCACCCCGGCTGCAGAGGTAGGGGTGGGGAGGACACCCCTCTCGCAGCAGCCTACCGACACACATCCGAAGTGGGCTCTTCAAGCCCACTCGGAGTGGCCACCTCGGGCCGGCCCTACATCACGGGCCAGCCTAGGGGTTCCTCTTTGTTCACCGTGGGTGACCAAGCCACGGCTACTAAGCCCCCCCGCCACGACAAGGCGGGAACCCGTTCGGGGGGGATGTAGTTAGTAACCTGGGGCAACTTAAAGGCTTTTTATTAGATTTTTTAACCGATTACGGAACTTCAAAAAAGAAGGTTAAGTAATTTTCTATTATATCTTAGTTTTAGGCGGGATGACGGGTGTTTTTCATATTTATAAATAAAGTTTAAAATATATTTATAAACTTGGTAAAATAATTTATAAATTTGGTAAAATAATTTGAAAATACACCGATTTAGTTACCAAAAAAGCGCCATCTACCATCACATGGAAAAAGTAGTACATTTTGCCTTCAGTAACTAATAAATTAAATAATATAAACATCGATATATATGTACTACGTACGTACGTAGTATATATAACTCAATGAATATACATAATTTACATTTGTATGTTTAAATAATTGGATTTTTAAAATTATTTAAAAATTCTAACGTTTAGTTTTTAGTGAATTATTACGTGGTAGAGCCATGCTGCAGCTATATTAGTAGTATAGTTGTAGCACGAATGGGTCGGCTCGACCGGGGAAGGACCACGCTCTCACAGAAAACCAGCGTAAAATAGCAGCTTGACCCTGCTGTGTATGGTGAGTGTAGAGAACCGAAGACCCTTTTTACTGGCAATGAGGTATTCCATCTTAGTTCTCACGGCTGACAACGCATCTGCATTTTGATTCTTTATTGAGGATAGATGTGAATATCTATGGGTCACAGCAACCACTTACCATCAGGTGGACTGTGTACTCGTTTGTCACCCTATCCTATAAAAAAGAATAGTATTTTTGTTATTTTATTTTAAAGGTAATAATTTCAATAGATAATTGTGACGTCTATCAAAAATATGAAAATTGGTAAGGTTTTTATTTCAATTACTAATGTATATGTAAACTAATTAAAACTGGTCTGTCTGCCATTATTGCAAAATTTTCATTATCATTATAGTTTTATTAAAGAGATTTTTATACATTATTTTAGATATTTTTTATGTGGTAAAGCCATGCTGCAGCTATATTAGTAGTATAGTTGTAGCACGAATGGGTCGGCTCGACCGCGGAATGACCACGCTCTCACAGAATACCAGCGTAAAATAGCAGCTTAACGCTGGTGTGTTTCGTATGGTCAGTGTAGAGAACCGGAGACCCTTTTTACTGGAAAAGAGGCATTACATCTTAGTCCTCACGGCTGACAACGCATCTGCATTTTGATTCTTTATTGAGGATAGATGTGGATATTTATGGGTCACAGCAACCACTTACCATCAGGTGGAGTGTGTACTCGTTTGTCACGCTATCCTATAAAAATATATATATACACGTCGTGGCCAGATTGTAGAATTGATCATATATCATAAAGTAGTCTATCATTTCGTGAAATGATGTGGTCATTTCATAATATTTAACACTGTTTGTTGACCATGCCATGATATAGCTTGCCCAAATCAATTAATAGAAATCGTTTGAAGATATTAATACAACGTTGCTATTTCATGTTATAGTCATATGACGATATCATTAAATCGTTGAAACAGAACTTTTAACAGAATTGACATCATTTTATGCCTTACTGACATAATAAATAATATTTCGCTTCTATCGCTGATATTATTAGATAGTACAGTTTTGGTTTTAATTATGTCATCTAATAATAGCGCCATCTACTTACTTCTAAGTAAACTAAAACAGTAAGTCACTGATAAAATTAAATAATAGAATGCTAGTAAATATACGATGTAAAATTTAAATACTTGAAAATTCGTTCGTGGCATCGTTGGATGGTGTAATTACTAGGTAGATGTGGTCAACACTTATGCAAAAGCTTAGTTTCAGTTTTTATGAATCTGGGGGCACGGCAGTGCCCCCGTCAAGTCGAGCAAAAAGCGACATGGCCGTACCATCCTTTCCTCGAAGCAGTTCAGGCCATTTTCGAAACCTTATAACTTCGTTGTAGATAAAACTAGAAGCCTGAATTTTCAGTAGCCAAGTAGGCTTTGTATACATTCAGTATATTCCAAATTTAATTAAATTTGAACCAGTCGTTAAGAATTATAACTCATATCAAAACTCTAAGGCACTTCTAGCAGACATAAAAGCTTCAAACTTGGAATACAATTATTGATTAGTATATAAATCAAGGAAAAATTAAAATATTTTACTATTTCGGTCCAGTTTTTGAGATACACCATTTGCAGAAATAACTTTGTAATCCCATACAAATATATAGGATTACAAAGTTACGTTTGCAGTGAATGAATCGGTGTACCTATATATGTATAATATAATGGAATAATAGGTGTAGATAGGTACCTAGATATAACTAGTACCTAGTAGTACTAAACAATCTGATTTAATGTAATATGTATACTTGAGAGATACATTGTGTTTTCATGCGATGGCCAAGTCAATATATTTATTTAAAATATAAAAGATTTTTAGTATTGATGTGGTCACTATAAGATGTTGTTAGGTTAGCTAATTACGTAATAACTTGAGACAGAAGAACCCTTTAGTAGGGACTGAATAAATGAACCGACTTGGTATTACATGGATCTGGATGTTTTTGATGGCATTGTATTTAACAAATACGAGGGCCGTGTAGCTCGCCGTGAGATTTCATCATGTCACCGGAGCAACACGTTAAGAATAGATATATCCCTCGCGGATGAATCTGTTATAGAAAATTTTACGTGTTGACGTAACACGTGTCCGTTAAAGTGGTGAATAATAACTTCGTGGGGAAACCGTAAATATGTATTGAAACTTTGCAGCATACTCTATTTTTCTGCCCACAAAACACGATAGGTGGTAATGGAGCCTTGTGCACAGTAGTGAGACGTATATAATGGTGGCACTTCACATGGCTATTTGTGTTTGCGTATTTGGAGTATTCGACAAATAACTTCCATGTATGGAGAGTATATTTGCCATAATTATTGCCCTATTTGCCTATTTGGCAAATATAGCCAATAACAAATACGGCTTACCGATCGTCTGTCGGTTTTTCAAGGCTCATCAAAGGAGACAAATAGGCAAATACGCAAATATACTGGCCACACATGGTCGGGCTCATAAGCGCGCGAACTGTCAACCAGTACGGACGGACCTGTTTATAACCTTTTATAAGTGATTATTTAGGTATCAGCGTAAAATGAATTGGAACAAAGAAACCGTTGTAAGGTTTCTAGAACTTTACCAAATGAACCCATGCATTTGGGACCCTGGAAACGAGGGGCAGGTCAAAAATGAGTCACTTATGTCTATAGAATAGAATAGAATAATTTTTATTCAATATAGATCATATGTAATTCTTATTGAAAGTCATTTTTTACTTTACCACTGGTTCGAAAAAAAAACTCTGTCCTGGGAAGAACGAGCAAGAAACCCAAGGGGACTTTTTTAAAAGCAAATTTTACATTAATGGTTGTACAAACTATATAAGAACAAAATTTATTTTAGAAACAGCTTGGAAGCGACCACTTCATTCCCAGGGGTTATTATTAACCATGTATTCATTTATACTATAATAACCCTTTTTATACAGTTTAAACTTAACATCTGCGTATCGAGGTTACAAAACAAAAATAAAGAAAAGCGAACGATCCAGATCAAGTGCAGCCGATGTGTACCAACCAAGTTGGTTTGCACTTTCATTTACCGATAGTTAGATTTTTATGCAGTCAGCATCCACCAACGCCTTGCTATTGGTCGTTTTTTCATCACTGTATTTTTTTTACGCATAACATATAATAGTAACATGCGTTCAAATAATAAAATCCAGCTGCAAGTGCAACGTCCATTTTGTAGGTACAACTACTTTCTGCTAGCAAACATTTTTAATTTTTTGGTATTTGGCTCCATGTGTGGACGGTTGTATTGTTTATTTGCCCGTACGTCAATTTTTTGCCAAATACGGCACCATGCAATCACAAATACAAATAGCCATGTGAAGTGCCGCCATAAGTTGCTACGGTCGGTGTTCTATTGCAAGTATTAAGTTGCCCCGTGTTACTAACTACTTACATACAAAATTTCATATAAATTGGTCCAGTAGTTTTTGCGTGAAACCCTAATACACAGACAGACAAAAATTCTAATAACAACTAATTTGGCTTCAGAACCCTTTATTTAATCCCCTGGACTTGTTTTTTCAAGAATATATTAGAATTACAGACACGACTTTTCTACAGATTTATTAAATGTATAGATTTGTGACTGTCCTGTTTCATAGCTCATATGAGTATATGAAAATAAACAGGCTCTTACGGAAAAATACTTTCATTAAAGAAAGCAGATTTTACTTTAAAAAAAAAGGTTCATTTTATTTTACTATTCATATGCAATACATAATCAAACTGATTAAAACTTTTTCATGGTACGTAAGCGTTATTAAATATTTCAGCAAATTACACAGTCAGGTCATAAGTATTGTCACACAGTAAAAACTTTTCTTTTAGAATGCTGGCCACAAAAAAAGTTTATTGAATTCGAATTTCGAATTGTTCATGAAAATAAAACTGTATACTTTTTAGAAATTTACTTATTTTTAAATATGGAGTGGACGCTTAAAGAAGACCGTGTTGCAGTTATTGCGTTGCATCGTTGCTGTTACGCGCCAATTCAAATTTTTGACATACTGAAAAATTTTGAATATAACCAAAAGATTCGTTTATCGTACCATCAAACGATACAATGAAGACTCTAGTGTAGATGACAGGTCAAGAAGTGGTCGCCGTCGGTCTGTTAGGACTCCAGCAGTGATAAAAGCTGTGAAGGCGCGAATTCAAAGAAATCCCAAACGTAAGCAGAAACTGTTGGCCCTTCAGATGGGGTTAAGCAGAAGCACGGTGAAACGGGTGTTAAATGAAGACTTAGGGCTTCGGGCATATCGAAGAAAAACAGTACATCGTTTGAATGCTCGTCTAATGGACCTGAGACTGAAGAGATGCCGCGCTTTGTTGAAGCAGTACGCGGGAAAAAAATATCGGGAAATTCTTTTTTCGGATGAAAAAATTTTTACCGTAGAAGAGAGCTACAACAAACAAAATGATAAGGTGTACGCACACAGTAGTGAAGAAGCGAGCAACCGTATTCCGCGTGTCCAACGAGGTCATTTTCCATCCTCGCTCATGGTATGGTTGGGAGTTTCTAATTGGGGCTTAACAGAGGTATATTTTTGTGAGAAAGGTGTAAAAACGAATGCAGTTGTGTATCAAAATACAGTCCTGACGAACCTTGTGGAACCTGTTCCTCATACCATGTTCAATAACAGGCACTGGGTATTCCAACAAGATTCGGCGCCAGCTCATAGAGCGAAGAGCACACAAGACTGGCTGGCGGCGCGTGAAATCAACTTCATCCCGCACGAAGACTGGCCCTCCTCCAGTCCAGATTTGAATCCGTTAGATTACAAGATATGGCAACACTTGCAGGAAAAGGCATGCTCAAAGCTTCATCCCAATTTGGAGTCACTCAAGACATCCTTGATTCAGGCAGCCGCCGATATTGACATGGACCTCGTTCGTGTTGCGATAGACGACTGGCCGCGCAGATTGAAGGCCTGTATTCAAAATCACGGAGGTCATTTTGAATAAACTTTAGTGTCATAAGAATCTATGTTTTGTTAAGTTCATTTTGGTATATAAATGGTTACATAATGAATAAACTTGTTTCAATTATTTTATATTAAACATGTGACAGAATTTATGACCTGACTAGGTATATTTTAATTGCAATTTGAAGTGCCAGTTTACCACGTTCTCGATGGTGAAGGAAAACCTGCATATCTGAGAAGTGTCCAGTTGAGGTCATTCCGCATTGGAATCAGAGCAGCGAACACTTTTTTGTCCAAAAACTCTCTGCGGCCTGTGCCCAGTAGTAACGTGTATGTAAGCTGCTACTTTTTTACTTTTCATGAGGCAATATATGAGATTTTATTTCATTCATATTTTCGGGTATGTTGCTTTTTTCATCATCATCATCATTACAGTCTTTCATAAGTCCACTGCTAAACATAAGCCTCCCCCAAGGAATGCCACAAAGCACGGTCCTGAGCCACCTTCATCCATCGACTTCCGGCATGTCTTACCAGGTCGTCACTCCATCTCGTGGGGGTCGCCCTACACTTCGCCTACCAGTACGAGGCTGCCACTCGAGAACCTTTCTTCCCCATCGGTTGTCGGTTCTTCGAGCTATATGGCCGGCCCACTGCCACTTCAGCTTACTAATCCGTTGGGCTATGTCGGTTACTCTGGTTCTACTGCGGATATCCTCATTTCTAAGTTTATCACGCAGAGAAACCCCGAGCATAACTCTCTCCATAGTTCACTGAGCGACCTTGAGCTTCCTTATACGGCCAGCAGTGAAAGACCACGTCTCAGATCCGTAAGTCATCACTGGCAACAAGCACTGGTTGTACAATTTCGTTTTAAGGTTTTGAGTTATGTCTGACGAGAAGATGTGTCGTAGCTTCCAGAAGGCTGCCCAGCCGAGTTGAATCCGTCGATTGACCTCTCGGTCGAAGTTGGACTTACCTAGTTGGACTATTTGTCCCAGGTAAACATACTCGTCAACAACTTCGAGCTTAGTGCTCCCAACAACTACCGGCATAGGTAGTGACATGAACATTAAACGTGATCTTTGTTTTGTCCATGTTCATCTTAAGACCTGTCCGTTGGGAGACACTATTGAGGTCATTGAACATGGTGCTTAGTTCCTCCAGCGATTCTGCCATAAGGACAATATCGTCGGCAAATCGAAGGTGAGTGATGTACTCGGCATTGATGTTAATACCGTATCCTTTCCAGTCCAGAAGCTTGAAAACGTCTTCCAATGCAGCGGTGAAGAGTTTCGGTGATATAACGTCACCCTGTCTTACACCTCTCTGCAATTGGATAGGTTTCGTATTCTGGTTCTGTACTCGGATAGCCATCGTAGCCCTACTGTACAAGCACTTCAGCACTTCGATATACCGACAGTCAACTTGGCACCGCCCAAATTTCGTCGGAATCAAAGGCTTTGTCATAGTCCACATACGCCAGACATAGTGGCAAATTGTACTCCTCGGACGTTTGTACAGCTTGCCGAAGGGTATGTATGTGGTCTATGATGCTAAAGCCCTTTCGGAAACCGGCTTATTCGGGAGGCTGGAAGTCGTCAATCTGCGCGTGAGACGATTCGTAATGACTCTCGAAAACAGCACGTAGGCGCGGCTCAAAAGTGAAATCGGTCTGTAGTTCGTCAAGAGAGCGTTGTCACCTTTCTTGAAGAACAAGACCACTGCACTTCTGCTCCACGCCTCCGGTGTAATGCCACCATGGAGGACGGAATTAAAGAGCTTCTGAAGGACTTCAAGTACCGGTTTTCCACCCGCTTTCAGAAGCCCCGCTGTAATTCCATCCTCGCCTGGGGCCTTGCCGTTTTTAAGGTGCTGGAGAGCCATTCTAATCTCGCTCAAACTGATGTCCGGGATATCTACGGAATAGTGTCGGATAAGACTCGCTCTTCGATCTTACTCACACTTGCGTGTGGCTCCAACGATGACGTGTACAGCTGCCCATAGAACCTCTCAATCTCACTCAAAATCTAAGGTGCCCCGGAAGCGATGCTACCACACTCGGTCTTCAGCTTTGACAGTTGGCTCTTTCTGGCACACAGATCTCTGGCAAAGACTTTGGAGCCTTGATTCCGCTCGATCGCTTCTTCAGTACAAGCTGTATTGAAGTTGCGTAAGTCCCGCCGCATGCATTTGGGGATCGGTATGTTCAGTTGCCTGTATGCTGTCAAATCTGTTGAAGAATGTAGGTTCATCTCCCGTATAACAGCCATGAGATTAAGAGTGTGATCAGAGAGTTTTTGTGTTCTTCTGCGGCGGGTCTTGCAGAACTTAGCTCCGACCGTATGGAGAGTTTCCACGAGCTTGTCATTCATATATTCTACTTCATTGCAGTCTTCTAGGCACTGAAAACGGTTTTGTAACTCGAGCTGAAAGGTTTCAGTACTTTGGAAGCACGAGGGGGACGGAGCGTTGACTTCATTAGACGTGACCTCTCCAACTTAATGTTTAGGTTCAGTGTGCACCATACGGTGATCGCTGCCAGTTTTCACCCTCGCGATCACTGAGACATCACTGAACAGTTGTCGTCTGGTCGTCATAATGAAGTTAATCTCATTTTTTGTCGAACCGTCGGGGCTCTACCAGGTCCACTTCCTGTGGGGCCGCTTCTGGAAGAAAGAGTTCATCATAAAGAGTCCCTCTTTCTCCATGAAGTCGGCCAGCTGCTGGCCCCTTGGGTTCCGTTGCCCTATTCCAAATTTCCCTACTTTCAGCTTACCGTTCTCTCTTGTGCCTAGTTTTGCATTGAAGGCTCCCATTAACACCGTATATTGGGTTTTGGAGGAATGCATGGCTCTAGAGATATCCTCATACATTTCCTCCACCTCTTCATCGGGGTATGCCGAGGTTGGTGCGTAAACCTGTATGACCTTCAGCGAATACCGTTTGGTGATTCTGAGTGTAAGGTAACCCTCGTCGACACACTCTCAATCTTTACAACGTTGTTAACGAGAGACTTGTGGACGACAAATCCGACACCTTCTTGGGACGGATGGTCGCCCTCCCGCTGATAGAGCAAGTTGGCGGATTCGAGGATTACCTTGTCCTCCCCCTCTCTTCGGACTTCGGATAATCCTATAATATGCCAGCGTAACTTGTCTATCCCTTCTTCCAGCTCCACAATCTTCCCGTTAGTCCTCAGGGTGCGTGCGTTGTATATTGCCAGGTCGAGTCGTCTTAGGTGGCAACCAAACCTCCACCGGAGATTCTTAGCACCCTCTGCCCCTCCGTTACCATGGTCGCCACCGTAGCCAGGAATAGCAGGGCCGCCGGGGACTTGGGGCCGTGTCTTTGTTATATTCATATTTATCATAGTATTTGCCATAGTTGTCACGCTTGGCGAACGGGTTGGCAACCGCAGTTTTTTTATAGTATTTTTGCGGTTATAAGGAAGATGCTGCTGCCCATCTCCTACCTGTTTCCCTTTGTCGCCTTTTACGACACCCACGGGAAGATATGGGGTAGTGGATATTCTTAACCGCCACTACACGGCTTTTTTTCGCCCTACCATAAATATTAAGGGTTGCAATGATGAGTAGAACTCATTATCGTCAGCCTATCAAAAGTACACTGAAATGAACATAGGTCTCCCCCATAATTTGTCAAGTAGCTGGATATTTGCCATAGTTGCTAGTCGGGTTGGCAACCGCAGCTATTATTGTTGTCAGGAAGATGGTGTTGCCCATCTCCTGTTTGTTTTCCTATGTCGCCTCTTACAACGGGACGATATGAGGTGGCGGATTCTCTTTCACCGCCACAACAAGGCGAACATTTTTCTACTCCCGTTCATGAGTGTAGTTCCACGTTCACTGTGAATAAAACTTATAAGGAATAAAATTAATTTTAAGGATTTTATCGCGTTTAATTTTAACTTTTTTAATTCCCGATGTTTTGGGCACGTTACAGCACCCATGGTCACGGACGGAGTGAGGTATTTGACGACCTGGTGTCATAGTTAGAATATAATAGATCATGAATAGAATAGAATAGAATAGAATAAACGCATACTACTGCTTGGGCTTGAATTTAATTTTATTAATTATGGGGTCCTTAGTAAATGGTAGCACTCAGCCGTCTTCCATATTAAAATTTGGATGTTTTTTTTAATTTCAATAGCCTCGCGAATCATCATTGGTAGGAATCAGTGTTCTATTGTAAGGATTTGTATTGTCTATCAGATCCGATATAATGGTTAGGACCAAACTAAACATGTTGACATACTTTAGACATCCCGGAACGTCGGTACTTCACATCAACAATATGTTTTTTTTGGAACTTTCATCCAAATATGCGTAAATAAACCCCACGTAAAAAGAGTTGATATTAAAAATGATAAAATCCGTAACATTAGTTTTATTTCATGTGTAGTATACATCATTATAGAACTGAATTTATGAAATTTTGAAGTCTAAAACATAAACATAAACACTCACGTCTGCCAAAGGGGTAGGCAGAGACTACGAACTTCCATTTGGCGTGATCCTGACACACCTCTCTCGCCTCCTTTACATCAATATATCTACGCATGCACGCTCGTCGGTTAAGGGTACTCCTAATCTGGCCTATTTTCAATGTATCGCCGATTTGGCCGATAAACCTTCGTCTAGGGTGTCTCTTCCCGACCCTGCCGTTCACTTCTGCAACATAAAATTGCTTTGTCTCTCTTTCCACGTTCATTATTTCTACATGACATAACCACCGAAGCATTCCCTTCTTAATCCTGGTCACAACATCATCTTGCTAACTACACTTTTCTCTTATCGCACTATTTCTCACCTTGTCATTCAGATTTAGCCCTAGCATACTCCTTAATGACCGCATTTCTACAGCATTTATTCTACTCTCATGCTTCTTCTGCCTGACCCAACTTTCACTACCATAAATTAAAGTAGGGACTAATACAGCATTATGAATTGCCATACGTGCCTTATTTGACAGATTATGACTTCTCATAATAGCGTGTAGAGCCCCATTCACTCTATTTCTTGCGTTCACTCGTCGTTCTATATCCTTATCATATCTACCATCCCTGCTAAATAAACATCCCAAATATAGAAACTCATCCACTTGCTCAATCAACTTGAAGTCTACTCGAACGTAAAAAAATATCTACATCTATTTTATGGTGCCAATCAATATTAAATATATCTAATCAATATTAATAATATGAATAAAACATCTTAAATAAAACTAAATTAACTTTAATTATGAATGAATGTAAAGAGTAAAATGTAAATAATAATAATAAATTTTGATTCCAAGACAATTAACATTTCTTAGGGCTACATCAGAAGACACGCCCGATATAAAAAATCGTGTTTCTAGACATATATATTCACGTGTTCCAGTATATTATATCTATGCCAAATACCAATCATCGACTTCTAATAGAAGTGATCGAATTTTGCTAAATTTGGCATCATTAGGAACATTATTACATTTTATCATGTAATAATGTTCCTAAATCCAAGCCCACGCGAGCACAGCCGCGGGTAAAAAGCTAGTTATCTATAAATTTGAACTTAAGTTTAAAATGTGGCCACTCTTTGAAAAATAACCCTGTATAAAGTGCAAGTCCAGTCGTGCATGGAGTATTACTGCCATTATATGAGCTGGTGTTACTGCCATAAATTGTATACCCTCGGGACAGTAGAAATGTATTTATTTTCTCAATCAGGCTTTCTAAAATTTATAGCCACACATATTCTTTACAAAAGTTCCTATAGAAAATGAGGGTAAATACTTCGATTAATTATGGAATTCGATACTTTACGTCTGGAGTAAACAAGATGGTTATACGTCGGTATATATAAGAAGCCATAAGATTTGTGGGTCAGTTTTCATAGTCGTCACCATACGGGAAACGAATTATCGTTAGCCGTCATAACGCTTCTTATTGCCAATCCTCCAAGACTGACTAGTGAATCTCATTTCTGATTCAGTCCTTGGGGCTGTTCCAGTGCGTGTTGGTGGACTTCGCATGTCTTTGAAATATTGCAATTATCAATTTCTTTGATGCCGGCGGGGATAGAAGCCATGCTTGCGTACTTCGCTGATACCCCTGACCTACCACGGCCCAATGTGACTAGGAATTTTTTTAAATACATTATTGAACGGAACCCATGTTTTTATAAAAATATAGAAGTGAAATAAGGTAATTTTCTGTGATTTCATCGTTAAATTGTTAAGTTTGTGCATAAAGCAAACTGTATTTCACTTTAAACGGGTAAAGGATTATAATATACTTAAACAAAGTATAAAATAAACGCTTTTTTGTCTTGATATGTATATTGCTTCTACTCATCATCAGGTATGTTCTTTAGAAGCTTTTCAAAATATACCTACCTAAAAGCAAAACCAAAAGAGTTATTTCTCACTACATTATGCATTTATCACTCAATGTCGCGTCGCCGTGTTAAATTAATGAAATAACTTCTAATATCAAATGCACTTGCATTTTCTGCAAAGTTAGCAATTTACGAGGTCCAATAACGACAGAGCGTGCTTCTGTCGAGTTGCGTTTCAGTGCAGTCTGTCGTAGGAGTGCTGTCTGAGGACGTGCGCCGAGCATTAATTGCCAGTGTCCTTCAAGATGCCGTTGTTTGTTAAGTCCGAAGTCCTTCGTATATCATAAATCATGAGTCGCGGTATCTCGGCATTACTTTTGGATATAGTTCCGTTCTAGGGACACCTCCGATTTGGACCAATTTTTTTTACATGTTTACCAACATAAATGATGAAAAACCCCAAAGGGATTTTTGACACACATGACCCTGAAATTTTTACGAGGGTTTGAATTTTTAGATTTTTAAGACAGTTTTTCATGATAAATCGACTAAACCTCACTTTCTTACACAGGAGTATTGACTCAAAGTTACTTCTACAATGGTTTCGACGCTGCGGGAAGTGCAGCCCCTTCGTCCTTGTGTAGTGAATCACAGGCACCCATGCTCACCTTCTCAGCTTCGGTTTATTGGTCGCCTTCGGCGACCAGCCTCAGCCTCTACGGCTCACACAGGTGCCTGCGACTTGCTACGGCGGGCGGGGGCTGCTCTCCCTACGCGCCTACGGCTTTACAAAAACACTCTAGGAGTAGGGCAGACAAGACTACGTGGAGTCAGGGCGTGCTGATTCAATTTTAGTACAGATTCGATCAGTTCAGACATCTTATCTATAAAGTCAGGTTGCCTTCGCTCCCGCCACAACCTTCTAACCTATTGCAACTGAAAGTTTTTCTTAGTGTTCAAGTATTTCTGGACAGTTTTAAACAATCTAGTATATTATAATAGTAAGTAGTAGTAAGTAACTTTGGGTCAATATTCCTGTGTAAAAAGTGAGGTTTAGTTTAGAGTTTAGTTTTATCTAACATACTTGTAGAATTTGTTAAAAAAATGAAACGAAAATGTTATGAAATAAATGGTCTTTGATTATTATCTTAAATCTACATAGCGCCACAAATACTACTAAGGGTGAAGACAGTCTCTACTTATTAATAAACCTAGCAAGCTAACAGCATAGCAAAGTGGCGAAGCAATCAGCTTTGTAGCGGTTTCTAACGGTTGCCGTTGAGCAATCAAAATATTTCAAAATAGGAGGTTCAGATGCCTGGGTGATCAGTAATCGATTACTGAAAACAGAATTTGAAAATTCGAAACCGTTCTCGAGATAATCGTGGGCCAGACGGACAGACGTACAGACGGACAGACGGACAGACGGACAGACATCGTGAAATCAATAAGTGTCTTCGCAAGCTTCGCCACTTAATAAAATACAGGTAGAAGATTCAAATATAGGAAGTCGGTGCAAGACAGCACGAAGAATTGATTTAGGCTAAAGCTAAGTACCTATTTTTAGTTTCTACTCGAGCCTTAAGTCAGCTGAAATATTTATGACGTTCTAAAAATAAGTTGTAGATTCCGCCAAAATATCTCAGGATCAATATCTAAACTGGAGCGACTTTATGAGCTATTAATAAAATCATTTCTATGTAGGTTTTGATATACGTATCGTCGGTAAAAGAAGCGTTTTAGTATTTATAACGGAGTTTGTCTGATTTCATTTCCTTCTAAGATTAAACTGAGATTAGTTCGTCATACACATTAAAAATTGATAATATAATAAGTTAGAGGGCTGTTTTCTCTTACAATCATGCCTGCTCAGCGGTATGCATATTTTTAGGTTATGAAGGACTTGAGAAGTAGGGTTACTACTTACTACATTTAAAAAAAATTCTAGTTTTAATTTTATATATGATGGCAGATTTGTAGTGTAATGTTTGTGAATTATGTGGCATGTGTGTATTATGTGGTTTGATACGTGGTAGAATGCTACTATGCCATATTATGGTTGTAGCACGAATGGGTCGGCTCGATCTGGAAAGGATAACGCTCTCACAATACCAGCGTGAAATAGCAACTTAATGCTGCTGAGTTTCGTATGGTGAGTCTAGAGAACCGAAGACCCTTTTTACTAGAAACGAGGCATTCCATCTTAGTCCTCAAAGGTGACAACGCATCTGCATTTTGATTATTAATCGAGGATATACGTAAATGTCTATGGGCTACAGCATCCACTTACCATCAGGTGGATTGTGTGATCCTTTGCAACCTGTATTCTATAAAAAAGCCTGGTCAGGAAGAATCAATGAATTATCGAGCTTGTACATCATCGTTTAAAATCAATTGCAATAAAGCCTTCCAATAATTGTTATGTCAGATATCATTAGTCGCTGACATATTGATATCATAGAAAAACAAACGATCAGTAGTTTTTTTTTAAAGCTGCTACATTTGCTAATATGGCGTTAATTTGAATTTAGAATTGTAAGTTGAATGATTTATTTTTATTTTATTAGATTTTAAATTAGTCAATATTAGAAAACGGCAATTTCAAAATAAGAACCTAAATAGGTATGGCAAATCAGTTCTTAATACAGGCAGGTATGTTTTTATGACAATAAATATCCCAATGTTGATAAAGTCATAATTATGATTTTATCAGCATTGCGATATCAATATGTAGAAATGACACTATCAAAGCACATTAATAGCTTTCGTTCGGATTGCATTGCGGCAGAGCAGACAGGGAGATTATTCTCATCAATAATGCGGTTCATGTTCATTTCTATGTTGGATTTGTGTTCTTAGAAAGTTAATTAACTGTGTTGGTAAACAAGAAAGTAAATATTGCATAGATAGTCAAGATTCGAAATTGACTCAGGACGTTTTTAAAAAGACTTTATTTTAAACTTATTACTATTAATGTGCGATACATTACTTATATACTACTTAATTAATCCGCGATGGATTCTAACTTAAATCTACATGTCAGATACAAGTGAGAGCCTAACTATGACTATGCTAGTTCTTATTCTAGATCTTTAAGCTAAAGAGTAGTTATCACGAAAGATCACCCGTCTTCCAGACGCAATTCAGCAATCTACGACCACGCTTACGCTTGAATTGTGATGGTCTCCGGTGCACTTCCGGGAATACCGGGATGCATAACTAGATATATTAATAGATACCTCTTACCTCTTTGAAATATTGATTAAACACGTCGACATAAAATTTATATAAGTAATATACGCCTGACATAAATAAACTACAGATTTATAGTTATACTAGTTTTTTAACCGTGGTTTTGCTCGCGTGAGCTTCAATTTAGAAACATCATCCCTGCTTCCTGATAAAATTAGGAAATTAGATAATTTGTGAAGTCACCTCGATGTCTGTGTCCCTGCGGCTGTCTCTCACAGGAATTTCCTCGGAGAAAATTTGACGTAGCTGATAACGTAACCTGTATATAGTAAACAATATGCTATAGGAATGCACTAGTGAGACCTTCAGAATTCCAGAATTGTGTTACATATGTTCATGAAGGGTAAATTGTCTTGGAATCAGAAATGCTTCATTAATTTTAATTTAAAATAAATGTTAAGAGTAAAAAGTAATAAAAGAAGTAAAGTAGATATTACATTTACATACGTCTCACGACTGTATACTCGTGACTTTACAGGGCTTCTCGTTATCTTTAGTGTTTTGTGGACGGGAAAGAGTCCACAGCAATACTGAAATGTGTATTAGCGATTGTTACATGTCAACTAATTTTTTTGACTATCGACATATAGGTTTCCCCACGAAGTAATTCACATAAGTTTTTTTTACTTATTATAAGCCAGTGCTTGACCACAATCCTTCCTGATGGTAAATGGTGATGATGGTATTCACTCTTGTCTTGAAGATGCCCAGTTGTATTCTGACAGATATACAGGCGGCGGCAAATTTTTCACTCCTTTGCTGTACGCAAAAGAAGCAAACCGATTGATTCGAATGCATGGAATATCGACGAATAAAGGGTGGAGACTCGCCAACCGCCTGTAACCATTCTAAAAATTAACTTCTAAAGGAAGGAAAAACATAACCCTCCCTTTTCAACTTTTCTAGAGATTTATTAAAGCGTTCCACAAACACCCGGTATATGTCAATCGTGGTAGAGCCATGTTGCAGCTATATTATCGTTGTAGCACGAGTGGGTCTTCCCGAACGGAGAAGGACCACGTTCTCACAGAATACAAGCTAAAAATAGCAGCCCAATAATGTTGCTGTGTTTCGTATGGTGAGTGTAGAGAACCGGATACTGTAAAAAGGGTGTACTGTCCTCAGGGGTGAAAACGCATCTGCATTATGATTCTAATTCGAGGATAGATGTAGATGTCTATGGGCCACAGCATCCACTTTACATCAGGTGGGCTATGTCCTTGTTTGTCACCCTTATTCTATAAGAAATATATGTATAGATAATAATGGCATACCTAATTTATGTATTCATACGTGTAGGGAAAACTTTGTACCCCTTTTTAAGCTTATTGCGCGCACAGCAGGGTTGAGATTTGGTATAGTAAATTTTATATGGAGAAGTAGAGCAGAAAGGTAAAATTTATAAATAATATGTGTACATATAAAAATATTGGTAAATCCAATTGGGCATACCTTAAGCGCATTAAAAAAATTACGTATAACATGATTATACGGAATTTTTAAAGTAGTTTAAATACATTTCGACAGCACTATCGGCTTCAACATCCTCGAAAACCATGAAAATGACACCCGTGATGAAAAAATTGATACCTATTGCAGCCGCCATCTTGGATTTACATTTCGACAGCACTATCGGCTTCAACTCTCTCGAAAACAATGAAAATGACACCCAAGATGAAAAAATTGGCACCCACTTCAGCCGCCATCTTGGATTTACATTTCGACAACCCTATCGGAGTCAACTCTCTCGAAAACTATGAAATTGACACCCATGATAAAAAAATTGATACCTATTGCAGCCGCCATCTTGGATTTACATTTCGACAGCACTATCGGCTTCAACTCTCTCGAAAACCATGAAAATGACACCCAAGATGAAAAAATTGGTACCTACTTCAGCCGCCATCTTGGATTTACATTTCGACAGCACTATCGGCTTCAACACTCTCGAAAACCATGAAAATGACACCCAAGATGAAAAAATTGGTACCTACTTCAGCTGCCATCTTGGATTTACATTTCGACAGCACTATCGGCTTCAACATCCTCGAAACTCATGAAAATGACACCCATAATGAAAAAATTAATACCCATTGCAGCCGCCACCTTAGATTTACATTTCGACAACCCTATCGGCTTCAATTCTCTCGAAAACCATGAAAATGACACCCATGATGAAAAAATTGATACCTATTGCAGCCGCCATCTTGGATTTACATTTAGACAGCACTATCGGCTTCAACTCTATCGAAAACCATGAAAATGACACCCAAGATGAAAAAATTTATATCTATTGCAGCCGCCATCTTGGATTTACATTTCGACAGGACTATCGGCTTCAACACCCTCGAAAACCATGAAAATGACACCCATGATGAAAAAATTGATACCTGTTGCAGCCGCCATCTTGGATTTAAATTTCGACAGCACTATCGGCTTCAACACCCTCGAAAACCATGAAAATGACACCCAAGATGAAAAAATTGATATATTTTGCAGCCGCCATCTTGGATTTACATTTCGACAACACTATCGGCTTCAACACCCTCGGAAACCATGAAAATGACACCCATGATGAAAAAATTGGTACCTAATTCAGCCGCCATCTTGTATTTACATTTCGACAGCACTATCAGCTTCAACACCCTCGAAAACCATGAAAATGACACCCATGATGAAAAAATTGGTACCTACTTCGGCCGCCATCTTGGATTTACATTTCGACAGCACTATCGGCTTCAACACTCGAAAACCATGAAAATGTCACCCATGACAAAAAAAAATTATACTACTTGCTTTTAGTACGTACTACTATTATTTATTCTGTGCTTTTAAATATTGTAATAAAAAAATGTCTTATTATTATTATAATTAAATATTTAAGAAATTTGGTTATTAGAATATTGTGTATTTGTACAGCGATCTTTTTGAGCCGCTGCAAACAACCGAAACAATGTCCACTCACGAAGGCGACTGAAGCCAAACCACAGAAAAAAAAACAAAAAACCAGCACAAACTATATAGAAACACTACCAAACCAGTGGCATACAGTCCATACTATAATTTTTCTTAGAGGTATTATTATGTCATGACAGTTTGTCCATGTTGCAGTAGATGTCGCTTTTTTAAATTTAGCCATGCTTGGCCAATTAAGAATCAAACAAATTAATGAATAGTTTAAAATACAATCGAACCTTGCTAACTTACTATTTTGTTACAAAACAAGTTTGTAATTAAATTTTTAGTATAATTTATTTATTTTACATTATTCCCTATATATAATGTACTCTGTGAGCCAAACTAAACTACTCATTACTACTCTGTGGCTGTAGCTTCCCATTTAGAGAAAGAGTTTTGGCGGGAACTCGATCGGCGGCGGCTTGCTGCTCCTGTATTATTGTTTAAATAATGGTTTGAAGTGGACTTTGATATGTAAAAGTAGTGCGATTTTGTGTATTAAGTGTCTGCGCATGTGAACTATTAATGGAAACTGTGAAACAAGTGCTCTGATGGTGATGGAATCTCAAGATAAGCTGTTTGTTTGCATAGGCGCCTTTAGATACCATCGCCAACTGTCAGCTGCCTGCTGGCTCAAGTTACCGTCAAAATCTCCCAAGGCTGCACAATGTGACGCATCAACATATTGTGAAGCAGTGAAATATGAAGGAAAATTATACATGAAGACAAGGCTGTATGGCATAGTTCCTTTGCCTGCTCTCTCGAGCGAATAATAAAAACAACAACAACAACCATTTAGAGAAATATTTTTGTATACGAGGCTAACAAATCAACGAAAATTTCGCCATTTTGGAGCCGAAAAAAATTAATTATAGCTAAACAAAACAAAACTACACTGCCATTTACATTCAGTGGCTTCCCACATGATAGATGAAGAGATTAAAAAATAGATTGAGTTAAACAATTAATATTTTCAAAAGTTATTGTGTTTACAAGCCACAGGGACATGATAAATCCACACTATAAGCCACTAAAACCCTTTTTTTTATTTAAAAATAGCAATTAATCGATTTAAAAAAAATATTAATAAGTTCAACAATCATTTATCTTTCTAACAATGTGCTTTTTATATCATTTATATGTATAATATGATTGCTAGATACGATTTTATTCGATAAAATGTTGGAATCTTAATTTTTAGGCGATAGTAGAACACACCTTGCGCTTCCGCTTAAGGTATGCAAAACATGCTCACAATGCAAACAAACCTATCGTATATAAATTGCTCGAGACTAGTTGGTTTACATTATTACCCATAAGTACAATAAAACACTCCCTTAACATTATCGGTTTATATTTTCCGCATCCGATGATATAGATAAAGATAAAAACTAAAACATGCGTGAGTGCCGTGGAACACTCGATTGGAACGGGGTTCGTTTCGTATCATATTATTATTGATAAACGTATCATATTATTAGTCAGCAAAATGAAGAGTTCAAGAAGAAAATAGCTACTTTAGATTTTTTTACTTTTAATTTCACAGTCTAAGGAAGATAGAGCTTTTATTGAGATTCTGGTAAATATAATAGGAAATCTGCAGAAGGAACACAGGAAAGCTAATTTTGAAATTAAAAATGTACCAAGAAAGAATTTGAAAATAAATCAGATCTTATAAATATGGTAAAGACGCTGTCTAAAAACGTCGGTTCAGATCTGGCTACCTCCGATCTAAAGGACATCTATAGAGTACGCGTAAAAAGGGAGAATGTCAGAATACACGTATTGTTGTAGAAACAGCTTCCTCTTTTCAGAAATTGGATTTGCTCGAGAAATGCACGATCTTTAATAATATATTTAAGCTCCTTACGAAACATCTCGGTATGACTACCTTTGAGGAGACCCCAATATTTGTAAAAAACTGCCGACTCTATTTTATTGCCAGCGATTTAATTAAATCTACGGATTATAAATATTGCTGGACTGATTATGGCAATGTCTACGTTAGAAAGGATGATGAATTGACTTCTGACTTCTGATGACATTGATTTCTGAACCCCAAATTCATAAATTGTTTAATGTAAAATGACTAGATTTGGTTTTTATGTTTATGTTTTCATATTGTTTGTTTTCTTGGTTTCTCTTATGATTTTTTATTTATTACATTGCACACTGCGTTGGGAGGCAAACGTGCGTTTTTGGTTGGGCGTTATTACGATTTCAAGTTTAATTTATGTTCTTACACTTACACTCCCTCTTATATACACACACCACAAACAAAATCAATTATACATTTCCTATTTATAAGTTTACCATGGCGTAAAGATAATGTTAAAATATCTATAATTACTAAATTTTATGAAATATTTATGGTGAAATACTTGGGTGAACGTTTAGACTTATGAAGAGCTGTATTGATAATTATGATGCTGATGATGATTCTGGGCGAACATACAACACTATTATATTACACTGTATACTATGTATATAACATAGTCCTTCCCCAGTCGACCTATTCACGCTGCAGTCATAATATAGATACAGCGTGGCTAATGACCAAGTAGCTTAGTGATCAGAGTTCCAGACTAATAACTTGCGACTCCATGGTTAAATTTTCAGGCGCAGAGTTACCGTTTCCCTGTTTCTAATATGGCATTAATGCGTGTCTCAAATCTTATTAAATAAACGTCAAAAAAAATGTCAAATTTTTATGACAAAATTCTTCAATGGCGGCCATTCAAATATCACAATACATTAATTTCGTCTGATTAATCATAGTGATAAGGGTTACGATAAAAAATAATGTAATTATTCTATTATAATATAATTTATTAAATATTCATACATTTATAAATTTATTAAAATATACAATACTAAAAACTATAATAATAATTTAAAAAAAAAACTAAAACTAGTAACTTAAATATCATATAGTCCTACTCCCCGCGGTATCGTGCCTGTATCGTGTATGTATTAATGTATGCATGAATGTAAATTAATTTTATAATAAAATTTATTAAAAATATTTTATTTTATATTACCAAGAGTTATGGCTCAGGGGTTTAAACACTTGCCTTAAAATTAGTTTTTGCGAGCAAACCGAGTTTGTTTCCCGCCAGCATCAATGATGTTGTTAATTGCAAATTTTGAGTGCTTATCTACCACGTGTTTAGCACTGAAGTAAAGCATCGTGGATGTTATATCTGAGAAATTGAAAAAACTAATGGTCAGTGCGACAGGCACTTTCATATGCCAAAACCGTCTCAAAAATTATAGAAGGACTGTGCTCAGCTATGGGACATATTTAGTCTGTAAATTTTACTTTTGGGTATATTTTTTTAATATTACCCGTGCACCCCCATAAGAAGAAGGAGCAAAACTCCAGTTTCACTTCCTCATCGAGAAGGAGCCTGTAAGAGCTACCGTCGCCAAGGCTGCGGTAGTGTTACATAAGCTTACCCGTAGCCTCGACAAAGGGCGAAGAGTTAAACGACGGTATCCGGTAGGAGTCCGATATAACCAAAAATTCTGATACCCTGTGTTACACAATCTACGAGGATTTCTCTTCGTAGACCTGTAAAATGTAGTAAGAAATGTATGTAATGTATGTAAGAAAAATGTAATGTAGGCTTAGATCGAGCACTTGCAATTTTAACAATACATTTGTCAACATGTTTTCGTTAGAAAGGAAATTTGAGTTTCACTATTTATTTGAACTTAGTGACATGTAACTTAACTAGAGCCCAATGACTTCGTCAATCTTACTTAGCGGTACCATGTAGCGACATCTATGGAAATGTATTAAATAAAGAACGATGTATTTAACGCGTCAAATTTTCATATCGATATACATCGCAACCGCTTCCGTAGATAGATAATAGATGGCGCTAGAGTAGTCAAGTGAGCTCGGCCACGGTCCTTATTGCTTTGTAAGAGAGATGATATCTTTGGTTAAGCCGGCTACTAAACTGCCTGTCGCAGGGGCAATCTAGGGAGCACAGCGATCGGAGCAATATCGAAGGTCGCAGGGCCGACTTAAAAAATTGCCCCTGCTTGCCTACACACATCACAATTAAGGAGGCAATTAAGGGTCATCCCCACTCCTACACCCTAGATTGCCCCTGCCGCAGGCAGGTCAGTAGCCACCTTTATGAGAATATTTCTCATCTTACTTTTAGAATTTAATGAGCTGGAATGCAGCTGCATAATTACATTAAAAAAATTAACAAATAACTAAACACAGACATCATGTCATGATTGGCTGGATAAGGAATGTTCAAATATTTAACATCGCTGCCTTATCTGTTAAATACTGCACAAAACAGACATGAAAAAAGAAAAACCTTTATTTGATGCTATAAAATGATAAATAGGTATGTACGTATTTATCATTTTTATGTATTATATTTTTATGTATTTATCATTTATGTATGTACATAAGGTAATTATTGCAGCAATAAATACGCATCCCACTCGCCGTTATGCTTCAGTGAGATGTAAGATTACCAAAGCGCTGATGTTCTGATTTTGTCTCTGCTCTGCTCTTACCAAAACTCACGATCAGTTGCCAAAAATAATTCAAACAAGCATTATAAAGAACCCTAAAAACATAAAAATATAATATATAAAAAATTGTGTCTGTTTGTTCGTATTTTATGCGCTGTCATACCGTTCATCAGATTGTGGTAAAACTTTGTCAACTTATTACTTGCACTTCCCCGAAGGTTATAGATAGTACAATTAACTTACAATAGATGGCGCGCGTATCTTCAATTCATTTTGCGTATATATTCAATGAATGTATTATCATTCTTATTAAACAATATTACTCTACTTTCTTGTTTCTTCTGCTGCGGGGACGCGCCGGGTAACAGCTAGTATAGTATAAAATAAAAGTGATTAAGCCGATAATAAAACTAAAGTACGTACGTAACAAATTAACGTTTTTTCCCCTTGTTTCTGTTGGGTTATCACTGTTACACGTCTGTGGCGTAGCAAACTATGGCGGCGAGATGACCATGGTCCTGGACAGCAGATTTTGTGGTGGAATTTTGTGAAAGAAAGTCAGCTTTATTCTTGAGAATAATGAATTTAAACTTTAATATTGTATAATTATAATAAAACATACAAATTGGTGGTACTCATGCAAGCGCTGTGCTGCTAACCGTTTCATTTCAAATAATTACACTTGTAATTTAAACACCGACGGCAATTTACGACGTTGGTGCAAGCGGAGCGTGTTTTTGTAAAGGTGTGGACTATCACTGTCCGTTGAAGGAGGGTCGTCGGTAAGCGCGGATTAATTGCCAGTGAGGCCAGTGGCATATACTTTACGGCATAGCCGTTTTCATTATATGACATGAAAACTTTCCAGTGATTTTTCTTTTAAGCGTGTTACGACTCAGCATGAAATATGTCGCATAAAATAAATGGTGTATCACTTATATCCATTTATTCACGCTACATTTATTAATAACGCAATGTTTATGCTACAAGTATTATTATTTAAGCAAAATTAGTTTGATTTTATTTCTTAACCTTTGATATTTTGAAGTATAAGTACGTGAGGGTAATATGGTTATCTGAATAATATGGTCACTTTCTCATAACTCAAAATCTACAGCCTTGTTTGCATAGATGGCTCTCTAATACGATAGCTCTTCATCAGTCAATCAAATAATAAAGAGTCAGAAGGGCGCTGCTTTATCGACGCCATTTTGACAGTTGACATTATAGTTAATATTTTAGTCGATTTTAGTATACCTAGTGTAGTGTAGTTTCCTGTGTAGTGGCGGATGAGAATACCCACTACCCGATATCTTCCCGTGGGTGTCGTAAGAGGGGACAGAGGGAAACTGAGGCAGAAGATAGGCAGCAGCATCTTTCTGATAATACCGAAATAACAATAAAAAAACTGCGGTTGCCAACCCGCTAGCCAAGCGTGGCAACTATGGCAATATACTTCCCAAGAATGAATAGAGTTACGAAGAGACAGCCCCCAGTCCGCGGCGGCCCCGCTATTCTTGGCTACGGTGACGATCATGATGACTGCGCGGCAGGGGGTGCCAAGAATCTCCGGTAGAGGTTCGGTTGCCACCTTAGACGGCTCGACTTGGCAACATATAACGCATGGACCCTGAGGACTGACGAAAAGACCCTGGAGATGGAAGAAGAGATAGACAAGTTGCGCTGGAAAATTATAGAATTATCCGAGGTTCAAAGAGAGAGGGAGGACACGGTAATCCTCGAATCCGGCAACTTGTTCTATCACCGGGAGGACAACTATCTGTCCCAAGGAGGTGTCAGATTTATCGTCCACAAGTCTCTCGTTAACAACGTTGTAAATATTGGGAGTGTCGACGAGGGTTGCGTACCTTATACTCAGAATCACCAAAAGCTGAAGGTCATATAGGTTTGCGTATCAACCTCGGCACATCCCGATGAGCAGGTGAAGGAAATGTATGAGGATATATCTAGAGCCATGTATTCCTCCAAAACCCACTATACGGTGTTAATGGGAGACTACAACGCAAGACTAGGCACAAGAGAGAACGGTGAGCTGAAGGTTGGGAAATTTGGGATTGGGCAACGGAACCCAAGGGGCCAGTCACTTTAAGCTTCAGCGAGTTACAAAACTGTTTTCAGTGTCTAGAAGACTTCAATGCAGTAGACGATATGAATGACAAGCTAGTGGAATCTGTCCATACGGTTGGAGCTAAGCTTTGCAAGACCCGCCGAAGAAGAACACAAAAACGCTCCAATCACACTCTTAATCTTATGGCTGTTAGACGGGAAATGAAGCTGCAGTATTCAGCAGATTTAACAGCATGCTGAAAACTGAACTGACAGGTTTCCAAATACATGCTGCGGGACGTCGCAACTTTAATACAGCTCGTATTGAAGAAGCGATCGAGCGGAACCATGGCTCCAAAGTCTTTGCCAGAGATCTCTCTGCCAGAAGAGCGAACTGTCGAAGCTGAAGGCTGAGTGTGGCAGCATCGTTTCCGGGACACCTGAGATTTTGAGTGAGATTGAGTAATTCTATAGCTGCTCAGCTGCTACAGCTGTACACAGCTGTACATATCATTGTTCCAGCCGCACGCAAACGTGAGTAACGATCCAAGATTGAGTCTTATCCGACACTATTCCGATGATATTCCGGACGTCAGTCTGAGTGAGATTAGAATGGCTCTCCAGCACCTTAAAAACGGCAAGTCCCCGGGTGAGGATGGAATTACAGCGGAGCTTCTGAAAGTGGGTGGAAAACCGGCACTTGAAGTCCATCAGAAGCTCTTTTATTCTGTCCTACATGGTGGCACTACACCGGAGGCATGGAGCAGAAGTGCGGTGGTCTTGTTCTTCAAGAAAGGCGACAACGCTCTCTTGAAGAACTACAGACAGATGTTCCTTCTGAGCCGCGTCTACGTACTGTTTTCGAGAGTAATTACGAATCGTCTCGCACGCAGATTCTTCTCGACTTCCAGCTTCCCGAACAAGCCGGTTTCCGAAAACGCTTTGCTACCAGTGGTACTGATATCACATACATACCCTTCGTCAAATTGTACAGAAGACCGTGGTGTAAAATTTACCACTATGCATTGCGTATGTGGATTATGAGAAAGCCTTTGATTCCATCGAACTTAGAGCGTTGCTGCAGTCCCTCCAGCGGCGACAAGTTAACTGTCGATATATCGAAATGCTCAATGATGACAATAGTGCCTTCCACCGAATAGGTCTCAAGATGAACATGGACAAAACAAAGATCATGTATAACGTCCATGTCACACATATGCCGGTAGTAGTTGGGAGCACTAAGCTCAAAGTTGTTGACGAGTGGAACAAATAGTCAGACTTATAGATAAGCCCAACTTCGACCGAGAGGTCAATCGACGCATTCAACTCGGCTGGGCAGCTTCGGGAAATTACGACACATCTTCTCGTCAGGTATACATCAAAACTTGAAAACGAGACTATACAACCAGTGCGTGTTGCCAGTGATGTCCTATGGAACTGAGACGTGGTCATTTACTGCCGGCCGTATGAGGTAGCTCGAGGCCGTTCAGCGAGCTATGGAGAGGGATATGCTCGAGGTTTGAAGAACCAGAGTGACCGACATAGTTCAATGGGTTAGTAAGCTGAAGTGACAAAGGCCCTGCCATATAGCTCGAGGAACCGACAACGGATGGGGCAAAAAGGTTCTCGAGTGGCGGCCTCGTACCGGCGGATGAAGTGTAGCGCATCCCCCCCACTAGATGGAGTGACGACATGGTAAGACTTGCAGGAAGTCGATGGATGTAGGTGGGTCAGACCGTGCTTTGTGGCATTACTTGGGGGAGGCCTATGTTCAGCAGTGGACTTGTGAAGGGCTGTAGATAATGATGATGATGTGCGAAACAAAACAAGACTTACGAAATGAGTTCGCGTGATCGTGATGCCGGTAGAAAATTTGAGTCATGTAGTTCAAAAAGGAAACGATCTGTCAAAAGAAAGCAGGTAAAAGAAAATGTTGATTTAGTTGATTTTTCTAAGTGTTCTTAATTATTTCCATAGCTTTTTTGCTGGTTTTATCTTGATATATTAGTTAAAAATACGACATTGTATTTTTGTCTCTGTACTTCTCCTAGTTTTGATTTTCTATGGCGGTAAATCTTAAGGTGACCTTATTACCCTTACGTATCTTAATTGAGTTTTAAACGGACTGCAATCCATCTGATTAAGAATTATAATTACAGCAGCCATAAGCTATTTGCATCCATTGTCGTCCTGCATGTCTTACCTGGTCGTCACTCTATCTAGTATGGGTTACGTAGTAACATTATTTAATCTGTTGTATGGGGCAGCGCTTCACTTCACTTACCAGTACAAAGTTGCCACTTAACAATATTTTTACCCCATCGGTGGTTGATTGTTCGAGCTACCTATAGGTATGAGCTGACGTGACACGTCGTCTTGATCCAGTTGACGCGTCACGTTAGCTCATTGATCCAAGGTGTCGGTTATTCTGGTTTTGCTGCGTATATCTTCATTACGAATTAGGTTAGGCAGAGAAACTCTGAGCATAGCCCTCTCCCCTTTCCATAGCACTTCGAAGCCTTAAATCCTTCATACGGCCAGCATTGAAGACACTTAACTTCAAACAAAAATGGCTAGTGTCGTTATCACGCTTGAGAATTGGTTTAGCTTCTCTATACGCTTTTAATAAGGCACTGCAGCATCACTGCTGGTTAGCTGTTCCAGTTAAAAAAAAAGATTTATTCTTTTGATTCGATCTAGAGATACCATGTATTACCGGTAGTTAATATTATAATTTAGTTTTTTTTTCTTATAGAATAAGGGTGACAAACGAGCACACAGTCCACCTGAAGGTGAGTGGATGCTGTGGCCCATAGACATCTACATTTATCCTTGATTAAGAATTAAAATGCAGATGCGTTGTCACCCCTGAAGACTGAGTTGGAATGCCTCATTTACAGTAAAATGGGTCTCCGGTTCTCTACACTCACCATACTAAATACAGCAGCATTAGCTGCTATTTTACGATGGTATTCTGGTTACTAAATTTTCTATTCGGGAATTGTAGTAAAACATCCGAATGTGAAGGCCAAATTTAGCGCTTTATATTTAATCTATTTAATATAATCTTTAATGTACCTTCATGATTGAGGCCCTTTGAAGGCTATTTTTAAATGATTTTTGCGTGGTGTTTGTTCGTATATTTGAACGTTGTGAACCTTTTCCATTCGCATATCTTGAGAAAAAGTGAGGACATCGTCTCTTAACTAATTTCATTTTACACTCAATTTCACAATGAATACCTTTAGTTTCTTGCTAATAAAAACAGAACTTACAATTGGTCGCAAAACGGAAAGTTTATACTTTATAGTGACAGTAGACAGAATCAGACCCACATCTATTTATCTTCTTATAATGTCCTAAAAGTCAAGGGCGTGTAATGAATCAATTATCTTTTTCTTCAGGGAAAGATTGACACACGTGACTGACGGCGTTATACTGATGAGATTGTATTATTGTGTAATACACGACGATTCTCAGTTAGAATAATGTAATTGGCTTCGTTAACTGCATGCCTATTCATGAGTACAAAAATAAGTATCAAACTTATAATCTAAATAACTAGTGTAGACTGGCCGAATACATGATTTTAATAAATAATAAAATAATATCCACGTCGTAATAAAGTAACAGTCATAGTCTTAAATTAAAAATCTTGGATTTAGCCTCAGACGATCCTATATTTTAATGGATCGTAAATGCCAATTCTAATGCCCAATTTACCTTAATTAAGCTTTGTGAAATCTAATTTATGGATTAAATTATTGCTTACTTTTGTTTTAATTTCATCTATTTCATTACCAGAAAAAATGAAACTCATAATGTATTCGACAGCAAAGCTATACATGACACCTATGCATATGTATCTTTATCATTTATTCGATACATATAGCGATTTATTGGAAATGGTTATAATTTTATAACCTACAATTTGCACTACCAACCAACCATTAAACCGTATACGTGGTAGAGCCATGTTGCAGCTATATTACTGGTATAGTTGTAGCACGAATGGGTCGGCTCGACCGGTGAAGGACCGCGCTCTCATAGAATACCAGCGTAAAATAGCAGTTTAACGCTGCTGTGTTTCATATGGTGAGTGTAGAGAACCGGAGATATTTTTTTACTAGAAACGAGTCATCTATTTTAGTCCTCACGGGTGACAACGCATCTGCATTTTGATTCGTAATCGAGGATAAATGTCTATGGGCCACAGCAACCATTTCCCATCAGGTGGACTGTGTGCTTGTTTATCACCCCTAGCCTATAAAAAATAGCCTTTCCAAAGTAATGATATGCAAATTGCCTAGGAGATATTAATCAAATAATATTAAAATCACACTCTGAATAATACCCTTTTCTGGGTTCTGTAAATCTGAAATCTGCTATAAATTCAATATGACTCATTTTTGAGTCATATTGAATTTATAGCAGATTTCCGATCTATATGTATATATATATATATATATATAGTTTCACAGTTTCATTATTGCTGACAGGAATTAATCCGGGTTGCTTGAGTACTGTGAAATTTACAGCGAGCACTAAGCCACTTAGCTATCACCACTCTCATGTGTTATGACCAATACATGTTCTTACTGTAGATTTTTTTCAATATTACAAGCGAGCACACAATTCACCTTATAGTAAGTGAATTTTGTGGCCTATAGATGTCTATCCTCAATTAATTAATTTTATTCAATATATATGTATTACATGTAATACTTATTGACAGTCATTTTTCTTTTACCACTGGCTCGGAAAAAACCTCTGTTCTAGGAAGAACCAGCAAGAAACCCAGCGGAACAATTTTTTTTAAAAGCACAATTTACAATATTTATAAAATTATTATGAAAGCATTTAGAAACAGTATGGTAGCGATCACCTCATTCCCAGGGGTTATTATTAATCATGTACTCTTTTGTAGTATAAATATAATAAACCTTACTAAACAATTTTTGCTTAGTAAATACTCTTTGAAGTCGAGTAACTAGTATAACTAACTTGTGCTTCTTCCTAGTATTTACAGAATGTACATCACTATTTTTAATAAAACTATTTTTGTTTTTGTCTACATGGGTACATTCAATTTTCGTATTTCGTAAATGTATTCAGGGGCCAAAGTTTTATTTCCTCCTGGATTTTACTAAATGCATATGAAAGTATATACGATACTTATAACGATAACACAATTTTTAAAATTTTGTCTGTTTGTCTGTCTGTCAGTCTATCTGTCTGTTTGTTTCAGCTAATCTCCGAAATGGCTGGACCGATTTTGACAGGACTTTCACTGGCAGGCAGCTGATGTAAGGAGTAATTTAGGCTACTTTTATTTTAGAAAAATCATTAGGGTTCAGCGCAAAAAAATTAAAACCCATGATATCCTATCGTAATAAATTGAACGCGGGTGAAGTCGCGGGGAACAGCTAGTTAGTGTATAAGTGAAAACAAAGAATGGAATGACGTTATCAATAAAAGGGGCTCTGACTTTTCGTCACTCGTGTAACACAGCAACATTACGTTGCTTTTCTGCGCTGCATGCATGGCAGCGAACTACAGGTTCTTTTATTTGTAATAAAAATATCAATATCAACATAATTTAATGTGTGGGTGTGGTGTAAGAATATTCATTACCCCATATAGTCCCGTGGGTGTAGTAAGAGGAGACAGAAGGAAATAAGCCAGGAGATGCACAGTGGTGTCTTTACTGCCGACTTCCAAAAAGGAGACGGGACTCAATTCGAATGTATGTTTTTGTTTTTTTTTATGTGTGTTATAACTTTTTACTGGGTGAACCGATATGGATGATTTTTTTATTTGAAAGCTGGTACTTCTCGTGTGCTCCCATATGATTTTGATCAAGGTCAGACCAATAGTTTTTGAGTTATTCTTAATAACTCATATTGAAGTCAGTCGGCTGTACAAAATTTTTAATTTTAAATTATTAATAATAAGCCCGCCTGCCGGGTGTGGCAACTATCTGAGAATAGAATAGAATAGAATAGAATAATTTTTTATTCAATATCGATCACATGTGTAATTCTTATTGAAAGTCGTTTTTTACTTTACCACTGGTTCGAAAAAAAACCTCTGTCCTGGGAAGAACCAGCAAGAAACCCAGCGGGATTTTTTTTAAAAGCATATTTTACATTAATGATTGGTAGATACAAAATTTATTTTAGAAACAGCTTGGAAGCGACCACCTTATGCCCAGGGGTTATTATCAACCATGTATTCATTTATACTATAATAACTCTATTTATACAGTTTCAACTTAACAAAACATTTAAACTTGGTAATAGAGAGAGCCTGTACACTTTCCGAGATATATTATAAGGCAATTTAATGGGAGCCCTATGTCCAGCAGTGGACTTTGATAGGCTGTAAATAATGTTTATGATGAAGAAATATCACATTCCAAAAGAAAGATACCTTACACCAGTTAGTGTAAAAACATTAAAATGATTATTTTGATTTTGTAAAAGTAGTGTAAAAATTACAATTAAGTCAAATATTCTCAACGATATTTACAGCAATTTTCTGCGTAACTTTTATGATAGGTACGAAATGATTAAATGCGAGCACGCGTGAAATGGCTTCTCTGATCCTTTTTCAAATAAACCTATAAGCTCTTTTGAATTTTGCGGTCTATGTGTGGAGATCTTGGTATATCTTCAACGAGAAAAATAAAATACCTTACTTCTTAAAATATTATATTTAATCGTAAAAAATAAATATAAAAAACTTAATGATTTATAAAATATTTTGTATTATATATAATTATGTGTTGTTGTGTGTATGTTTTATAAAAATAAAAGTAACTAACGTATACCAGTTCACCTGATGGTAACAATATTTTATACGTGGTAGAGCCATGTTGTTGCTATATTAAAAGTATAGTTCTAGCACGAATGGGTCGGCTCGACACACCAACACCAGCGTAAAATAGCAGCTTAACGCTGCTATATTTCGTATGGTGAGTGTAGAGAACCGGAGACTCCTTTTATGGAAACGAGGTAGATGTAGATGTCTATGGGCCACAGAAATCACTCACCATCAGGTTTACTCAGATTTCGGCTGCAGTAGCCAGTCTCAGTAGAGACAAGTCATCTGGGCAGGACAGGATTAGAGTGCACGAGCGTGTGAGCGAGTCGGCAATCTGACAGCAATCTGACACACTGACCGGAGAGAGTTTAGGCGCAGGTCTAATGACTTTACGCTTACTCTAATGCTTCCCGAGGCACAGGAGTGAAACATCGTCAACTTCCTGACTCCGGCCTGTTACTGGAACATAAAAACCTAATCGTTGGCCACAACACCCATTCTACATCTGTCCTCCAATAAGAATCAAAATGTAAATGTATTGTCTCTACTAACGACTCATACTCATAATAATATTAATATTAGTTATTATTTAAGCTTAAGTTAACATTTCTTATATACAAATATATCATTACAGCCAAGTTATTTTTTTATAACTGGCTTTATGGGTCTGGGTTCTAGCCCTTCTGAGCCTGAAGTTACAATGTACCTTGGGAGAATTTGATGGCAACTTCAGCCAGCAGACAGCTGACAGTTGGCGATGGTATCTCAATGCGCCTAAGCAGACAGACAATTAATATTGAGAATCAGATCACCATCAGATCAATTGTTTCACCGTTTCCACTAATAGTTCACGTGCTCAGACATTTAAGACACAAAATCGCACCACTTTTACATATCAAAATCCACTTCAAACCATTATTAAACACGAACACGGAAATACGAACAAATGAAGGTGTAACGGTAATCTCCCACTTGTTCTAGCAGTATAATGTATCGTGACTGGGAGGCATCAGTCTGTAATTCTAAGAGTCTCACTGTTGTTACTATGCCCGTTGGGGTATTCTACTAGTGTAGGAAAGGTTGCTGAGAGCCTACACTGTGTTTCATTGAGATGGGTAGTCATGCTGTTGGTTTGCATACTTTGGTAACATAACATAAAAGCATAAACACTCACGCCTGTCACCCAGAGGGGTAGGCAGAGACTATGGAATTCCATTTGGCACGATCCTGACACACCTCTCTCGCTTCCTCCACATCCATATACCTACGCATACACGCTCGTCGGTTAAAGGTACTCTTAATTTGGCCCATTTTCAATATATCGCCAATTTGGTCGATAAACTTTCGCCTAGGGCGACCCTTCCCGACTCTGCCATTCACCGTTGCAACATAAATTTGCTTTATCACTCTTTCCTCATTCATTCTTTCTACATGACCAAACCACCGAAGCATTCCTTTCTTAATCCTAGTCACAACATCATCTTGCAAACCACACATTTCTCTTATCACACTATTTCTCACCCTGTCATTCAGATTCAGCCCTAGCATACTACTACCCTAGCATACTTTGGTGTTATCATGTTATTGGGTCCTGATAGTAAGCACGGCTTGTTACCGAGTACTGTTCTTTTATTTAAATACTTTTAAGGATAATTTCTAACATCAGAAGCGGAATCATTTTCTTACAATATATACAATTATACAAACTCCCCGTGTAGTGGCGGGTAAGAATACTCACTACCCCATATCTTCGCGTGGGTGTCATAAGAGGCGACAGAGGGAAACTGAGGCAGAGGATGGGCAGCAGCATCTTTCTGATAACAGCAAAAAAAATAAAAAAACTGCGGTTGCCAACCTGATCGCCAAGCGTGGTAACTATGGCAATATACCCCCCATGAAAGTAACGAAGAGACGGCCTCCAGTCCCCGGCGGCCCCGCTATTCCTGGCTACGGTGGCGACCTTGGTAACGGTGGGGCAGGGGGTGTTAAGAATCTCCGGTGGAGGTTCGGTTGCCACCTACGACGACTCGACCTGGCAACTTATAACGCACGCACCCTGAGGACTGACGAGAAGATCCTGGAGCTGGAAGAAAAGCTAGACAAGTTGCGCTGGAATATCAAAGGATTATCCGAGGTCCGAAGAGAGGGTGACGACACGGTTATCCTCAAATCCGGCAACTTGTTCTATCACCAGGAGGGCAACCATCTGTCCCAAGGAGGTGTCGGATTTATCGTCCACAAGTCACTCGTTAACAACGTTGTATAGATTGGGAGTGTGTCGACGAGGTTTGCGTACCTTATACTCAGCATCACCAAACGGTATTCGCTGAAGGTCATACAGGTTTACGCACCAACCTCGGCATACCCCGATGAAGAGGTGGAGGAAATGTAAGAGGATATATCTAGAGCCATGCATTTCTCCAAAACCCACTATACGGTGTTAATGGGAGACTTCAACGCAAAACTAGGCACAAGAGAGAACGGTGAGCTGAAAGTAGGGAAATTCGGAATAGGGCAACGGGACCCAAGGGGCCAGTAGCTGGCCGATTTCATGGAGAAAGAGGGACTCTTTATGATGGACTCTTTCTTCCAGAAGCGGCCCCACAGGAAGTGGACCTGGTCGAGCCCCGACGGTTCGACAAAAAATGATATTGACTTCATTATGACGACCAGACGACAACTGTTCAGTGATGTCTCAGTGATCGCGAGGGTGAAAATCGGCAGCGATCACCGAATGGAGAGATGCACACTGAACCTAAACGTTAAGTTGGAGAGGTCACGTCTAATGAAATCAACGCTCCGTCCCTCTCGTGCTCTAATCTAAAGCCCCGAAACCTTTCAGCTTGAGGTACGAAACCGTTTTCAGTGCCTAGAAGATTGCAATGCAGTGGACGATATGAATGACAAGCTTGTGGAAACTGTCCATGCGGTCGGAGCTAAGTTTTGCAAGACCCGCTGCAGAAGCACACAAAAACTCTCCGATCACTCTCTTAATCTCATGGCTGTTAGACGGGATATGAAGCTGCAGTCTTCAGTAGATTTGACAGCATACAGGCAACTGAACAGACAGAACTCTAAATGCATGCGGCGGGACTTACGCAATTTTAATACTGCTCGTATTGAAGAAGCGATCGAGCGGAACCAGGGCTCCAAAGTCTTTGCTAGAGATCTGTCTACCAGAAAGAGCCAACTGTCAAAGCTGAGGATCGAGTGTGGCAGCGTCGTTTCCGAGACACCTGAGATTTTGAGTGAGATTGAGAGGTTCTATGGGCAGCTGTACACGTCATCGTTGGAGCCACACGCAAGTGTGAGTAACGATCCAAGAGCGAGTCTTATCCGACACTATTCCGAAGATATCCCGGACGTCAGTCTGAGCGAGATTAGAATGGCTTTCCAGTACCTTAAAAACGACAAGGCCCCAGGCGAGTTTGGAATTACAGCGGAGCTTCTTAAAGCGGGTGGAAAACCAGTACTTGAAGTCCTTCAGAAGCTCTTTAATTCCGTCCTCCATGGTGGTATTACACCGGAGGTGTGGAGCAGAAGTGTGGTGGTCTTATTTTTCAAGAAAGGTGACAACGCTCTCTTGAAGAACTACAGACTGATTTCCCTTCTGAGCCGCGTCTACGTGCTGTTCTCGAGAGTCCTTGAGAGAGTCCGAGAGACTTCCGGCCTCCCGAAAAAGCCGATTAAAAAGACTTTAGCACCATAGACCACATACATACCCTTCGGCAAATTGTACAGAAGTCCGAGGAGTACAATTTGCCACTATGTCTGGCGTATGTGGACTATGAGAAAGTCTTTGATTCCGTCGAAATTTGGGCGGTTCTGTAGTCCCTTCAGCGGTGCCAAATTGACTATCGGTATATCGAAGTGCTGAAGTGCTTATACAGTAGGACTACGATGGCTATCTGAGTACAGAACTAGAGTACGAAACCTAACCAATCGCAGAGAGGTGTAAGACAGGGTGACGTTATATCCCCGAAACTCTTCACCGCTGTATTGGAAGACGTTTTCAAGCTTCTGGACTGGAAAGGATACGGTATTAACATCAATGGCGAGTACATCACTCACCTTCGATTTGGCGACGATATAGTCCTTATGGTAGAATTGCTGGAGGATCTAAGCACTGCGCTCAATGACCTCAATAGTGTTTCCCAACGGATAGGTCTTAAAATGAACATGGACAAAACAAAGATCATGTTTAATGTCCATGTCACACCTATGCCGGTAGTTGTTGGGAGAACTAAGCTCGAAGTTGTTGACGAGTATGTTTACCTGGGACAAATAGTCCGCCTAGGTAAGTCCAACTTCGACCGAGAGGTCAATCGACGTATTCAACTCGGTTGGGCAGCGTTCGGGAAATTACTTCACATCTTCTCGTCAGGTATACCTCAAAGCTTGAAAACGAGACTGTACAACCAGTGCGTGTTGCCAGTGATGACCTATGGAACTGAGACGTGGTTCTTCACTGCTGGCCGCATGAGGAAGCTCAAAGTCGCTCAGCGAGCTATGGAGAGGGCTATACACGGGGTTACTCTGCGTGATAAACTTAGAAATGAGGATATCCGCAGTAGAATCAGAGTGACCGACATAGCCCAACGGATTTGTAAGTTGTGGTGGCAACGGGCCGGCCATATAGCTCGAAGAACCGATAACCGATGGGGAAAAAAGGTTCTCGAGTGGCGGCCTCGTACCAGTGGACGAAATGTAGGGCATCCCTCGACTAGATGGAGTGACGACCTGGTAAGATATACAGGAAGTCGATGGATGCAGGTGGCTCACGATCGTGCTTTGTGGCATTCTTTGGTGGAAGCCTATGTTCAGCAGTGGACTTGTGAAGGGCTGTAATGATGATGATGATGATATACAATTATTTTTTATAATATTGAGTAACAAAATATTAATAAAATACTTTTAGTACATGAACCATGCAACAATAGTTCAGGAACCCATCTCCATTGGAAATCACTCTAGGATACCGTTGCGCTGGCCCGGATCCTATGCACTAGGATTGTACATCGCTTGCGCAGAACCAAGGGAGCCACATCAGCGCCCGAAATGCATTATTATATGGCACGCGCAGCGCGCCGGGCTAAGCCAGAGCACATGAGTATATAAATCTACTCATGTGCCCAGAGGTTACAGGTGTAGAAGCATGTGCAACCTACGGGCTTTCATATTGGCTTTTACAGATAGCCTTCATTTGAATGTCTGCATTGTCTTTTAGGTTAGAGGTTTTCAAAGTCCAATATAAACTGATCCACTCTTATACGAGGGCTTCAAATTAATAATAGGTGAAACACTACGTCTATATTTGTTTCAGGTCTGAAATACATTCATTTTTGCTTAAATTGTAATTAGTCCACGGCTGGGAGCATTGTTTTCTTAGATCCCTATTATTGTATAGGTCACAGACAGAGCACTCAGTATCACTATATTGTCCTCGTAGCTCGTAGCGCCGTAATCGACGTGATTACTGCTGAGCTCCTCAAACAGTGCATTAATGTATAAATTGAAGAGCTTGGGTGATGTCAAGCACACTAGATTCGTTGTGCAGGTGGAAATGAAGGCCGTGAAGGAAAGCACGCCTTGTATTCTAGCGCATCTTGCTTGAATAGGAAGAGGGGAAAGAGTTTGCCTCTCCCGAGGGGGGATCTGGCTGCTGGCACTGTTGGGATCGTAGATGTCTTTTTTTTCTTAAAAACGTTACCTCTCCTCTAGGATTTTCTCCTATATCGTGGGGGCAGTTTACATACATAAATTGCACAAAGACCAGGAAGATTCTTTGTTGGTCATACAAATACTTGTTCCGTGTGGGATTCGAACCCGCGGCCTTTAGCGCTGCTCAATGATAAGCCACTACGTCACATGTGTGCGAAAGCGTTACCGTGGCCCTGACGAGATGTGACGATATGATGTGATAATGGTGGGAAAATGAGGGCTAATAATCTTCCACTCACCAGATGTCGCTAGTTGTGACTGAGGTAAATTTTTTTGTTACACAATGTCAGTTAATTGAGAAATTAGTTTTAAATAGTAGTTTATCATTATCTAGAGTATTATATTAACACACAACACAATGCGTCAGTGGTTTGATTTTTAATTTTTTGCACATTATAACTCTTTTTTTTAAAAAGTCGTCTTTTAGTTATATTTATAGTTTGGTTTATTCATTTCTAATGTAATTAATATAAAATATAACTAATAATACATAAAGAAACCTTAAAAATTACATTTTCCTAAGAAATTATCATCCCCGCTATGAAATCTGTCAAATATTTTACCTCATTCTAAAGTGGCGCCGCCCTGGTGGCAGAAAAAGTCGTGGATGCCCTCATTATTACAGTCTATCAAAGTCCACTGTTGAAAATAGACCTACCTTCAGATTGCCTCATAATAGGGATATTTGCCATACTTGCCATGCATTGCATTCAGGTTGGCGACCGCAGTTTTTTTTTGCTTGTTGTTATTACGAAGACGTTGCCCACTTATTTTGTTACCCTCTGCTGCCTCTTAGAACACCGACGGTACAATATCGGGTAGTTAATATTCCTACTCCACCACTACACGTACGGTCAAATGAGAGATTACAACATAGAAAATGGTCGGTGTTTTTTCATGAAAAATGTAACAGGATATACATATATAATATAAGCAATAGTCATAAACTCATTTTTAATTTATTAATTGGTATGTTTTAGATTAATAAAGTTTAATTTGAGAAAATATGGTTTAATATTTATTCATGGTCCTATCCCTATCCTAATAACTCAATTACTAACAAGGAGCGAGCTTTCTTTTTAAAATTATTTAAATAAAAGACTTTTTACTTTTATAGTTATTATATACACTTTAATCATGTGTACCGCCTTTGTGACAGACTTCAAACGAAACAACGGTATCTTTAAAGACAAAGCTCAGACAATTAGTGCAGTGCGCTAGTTCTCATGACGGCCTCCTTTGGAGATTGCACTGAATATCCAGGTGAAACGTGACTTGTCTGTTATTAGGATGACCGAAAGACGGTTAGTGTTTTTTTATCTGCAATATATCTACTGTTGAATCTCTACATCTCGGCTATCTATATATGTCGGCACTGGTATTTCACATTCACATTTTATAGTATATGAACAACCCGAGTTGGTGCCGGGTTCACTGATATTTTTAACTTAGTGTGAATTTTATTTGGGCTCAATGAAATATAAATTATTTTGAATAAACATAACATAATATACAATATTTTATTATATACAATATTAAAAAAAAACTAAAACTAATAACTTAATTATCATACAGTCCTACTCCCGCGGTATCGTGCCAAGAACGCTGGCTGCGTTTCCTCGCTGAATGGCTTTACTTAGCCTTTGAGCGAGAAAAGAACCAGCTCTCTTATCACCAGCAGCAACGACCAGTGCATATAGAGGTCCTTTAAGACAGCAAATGGCACAAATATGTAGTCATCTCTCAGAGACTCATATTTGCGCCACTTACTCGGTTCAGCTGCCTCTGATGCCGCTCTGGCTCTAAACGTGATGAGAGGCCGCTAAAGTGTCTATGCAAGGGACCTGTTATAAGTTAATCTATATATCTGATTTAGGAAATAAATACAAAAACTCTAATTACAACTTTAAACACAACAGTTGAGTCGTTTAAAATTCAACCGATATGACTCAACACGTCGCATCAGTTAGCAGAAGCGACAATAAGTCATATAGCTCGAAAACTGATGGTGAAAATAGTACTAAAATGTCAGCTTCCTACCAATAAGTACCGTAGGCATAGTGAGAGTCCCCGCAAGATGCAGAGACGACGTGGCGAAAAAACATGCAGGAAAGCGAGAATTGTTATCTCTACTTTATAATGGCTTCTTTAAAACTACAAATAACTAAGTAGTTGCATTCCGTAAATTTCTTTATTACACAAAAGAAGTACTAATTTTTTTACATTAACTTACTATTATTTTGAAGTAGAAAATTGTTGTTTCTAATCTTATATAGGTCTTAGAGTATCCGAGGCAGTCTGGTATATATCGGTTAAATTTAAATCGGGAGCCGAATTAATAATTCAGAAGACTTGAGATTACTAAAGATAGATACGATAAGATAAATACAACATTTTGACTCTCTATTTAATATTGTAATAAACTTGTTCACTGGACTGAAGTCGTATGATATAGTTATTTTGAAAAAAAGACAATAGTTTGAAGTGAATTGTTTTAAAGTTAACTAAAAATAGTTCTTGAGTAAAAGTTTAAAAAAATATTAACATATTTCCTTGAGTTATGACATTTTTTATTATTAACGTACGAGGCTTAATTAAGTACTTTTAAGTGAGTTTCTAATACGAGTATGTTAAAAATGAGGGCATCCACGACTTTTTCTGCCACCAGGGCGGCGCCACTTTCGAGTGAGGTAAAATATTTGACAGATTTCATAGCGGGGACGATAATTTCTTAGGAAAATGTAATCTTTAAGGTTTCTTTCTGTATTATTAGTTATATTTTATATTAATTACATTAGAAATGAATAAACCAAACTATAAATATAACTAAAAGACGACTTTAAAAAAAAGAGTTATAACGTGCAAAAAATTAAAAATCAATATATACACTACTACAATATACACTGACGCATTGTGTTATATATTAATATAATACTCTAGATAATGATAAACTATTATTTAAAACTAATTTCTCAATTAAATGACACTGTGTAACAAAAAACTTTACCTCAGTCGCTAGTAGTGACATCTGGTGAGTGGAAGATTATTAGCCCTCATTGTTCAGTCCGTAGTCATCATAATAGTAATATTTAGCATAGGTATTCATTTGTTTTTTAATTTAATTATTTTTCAGTTAATTTACTTAATTTTTAAAACAAAAAATCTGGGAATGTGTAGTCACTTATGAAGTAGCGTGGTTTTATTATCTCTAAAAATACGTCATCACCTGCCATTTTAAAAGACTTGATGACTTTTTATGTTTGTAAGACCAACTTAAACCAGTAAAACAACATTACAACTTATATATTTTAATAATTATAAAATACCTTTTATGAATATTAAAATTATTTTTAAATTTGTCCAAAAACGAAATAAATTGTGTAAGTTATAAATTACAAAAATGTAAAAAGATGATTGCAATTGCATAAGGTGATTTTATTGTATAAGTTATTGTATTATAAGAAATATGATTCAAATTTTTAGTTCAAAGTTCAGATGTTCAATGATCATAATATAATATAACCGTGTTGTGTACAATGTAAAATTTTCATTTCTGGAGTGGAGTTCGGTAATAGCAGTCAAGTGTGATTGGGTCTCGCAGTCCGCTACAGGAGAGTAATTTGAGGGCGTGCATCGTCGCTAATTCTGAGCACCTTGTTCTACTCTACGACACTTTCGTTTCCTTTGATGTTGAAACCTAGTCGTGTCCTCATATCTTAAGTTGTTAATCCGGAGCTATGGAAGAATGTGTATTAAATAATTCGAATATTATTATCGTGGTAAAACTAGTAAATAGTAAAATGCAGTGTCTCTTTGTGACTATCTAATGTTCTGTTAATAAAGTATGAAAAATCAGATTTTTCATACTTTATTATATTTTACAATATTAAAAATATTATTGGTATTAAATAATTTCTAGATGGTAAATCTAGAAATTAGTATTTGTATCATTTTAATATCTGTTAACTTAGAATTAATGTTTAACCTCATTTAAGGCTAATTTAAACATTACATTAATTACATTATAAGAGCTCACTCCTTTCCTATATTCCTATAGTTAGTGGCAATAATTAACCAACTTCAAGGAAATGTAGTCTCTTCGCGAATTTAATTATTAAAGAAGTTAGAAGCTTTTTTGGGGGATTATCTGCTCTCGATCGTAGGAGTTACTTGAATCCTGCCACTACACGTATTCCTTGGGCTAAACGAGCAGCATCGCTTTTGGTAGGAAGCTAGTGGTAAGCCTAGCTGCCAAAGACATATCACTAAAAGATTTAAGTCGTGTTCCGGTATGATGTTAACTGTAATGAGAGGATGGGTCTAGGTAAAGTTACGTTGCGCATAAGAATCGTTTGCGGCACGGCTGTTTTTTTTTTTGGTGTCAACTGCCTAGTAGGATCCGAAGAACGGTTGCACCGCAGGCCTAATGTAGCTAGTTGAGGTCCATCATTTGAAATATTCTGTAATGGTTTCAAGCAACGTCGGTTGGCGTCCAAAGAATAAACCTGGTGGCGATTCCCACGGTGAGACGGGCGTCGACATGGTCTCCATGCTAAGCACCATGGATGCTGTGGCTCTGTTTATGCCCTAGGTTAAGTTTGTGAGTCCAACTGCAATTCTCTCAACCTATTCACTTCAAGGCATAATTTAAGAAAAAGGAAAAAGAAGATTAAGTTTTTACAGCGGTTGCGCACCCTCTTCGCCAGCGTGCACCTCACAAACATCCGAATTCTGCACTGTGATCTCAATATAGTCCACTACCACCTTATGACTGACGAGCTTCACTTATTCTTCTTGAATCTTCTTAATGCGTTGTATTTCGGCTACTCTGCGTACACAGTAGAACATAATTTCCACCAGCGTGCCGGCCTCTGTGTGTGCATCTGCAATGACATCTCTGGTAAACTTTGGAGAGAGGAAGGTCTTTAAGGTGACAGAGATACTTTAAAGACCATGTTTTTTCCACAATTTGAGTATTGGTAGACCAATAAATTATTCTTTTGTCTACCGATCGCACGGCCGTATCTAGGAGACCAGGTGGCCTCTGATGTGACCCAAAATCGGTACCATAATGCATATAAATGCCTGTAATCCATACCAGAAGCCCGACTGTGCTGGGAGAGAGGCGTGAAATTTTAGCTTGTTGCTGGGTCTCCAGCAGCTGATAAAATAAGCGACTACCCGAATAGGAGGGTACCCAATGTGGATAGGCACACAGCCAACTGCCTCGGCCTTCTGCTGATCACCGGTATATAAACAGATGAATGGATAGATGGCAGCAGTGTAAAAGTACGCGACGTCTGGTACTGTGAACGTCAATTGGCCTGTCAAGCGTAGATATTTAGGTAAATCCACTCGACAACTGTATTGTCCCATATCCAGCACTAAACCTTTACGGCCTGATGAAGGTATACAATCTACGAGGCAAATGTATGTGTATTTACTAGAGGTCACACGATCTTTTACTATTTCTTTTAATTATCATATATGACTAATGATTTCTTTTATTTACGTGAACACGACACATTAATTATATTAAACGCGATAGAATTCGTAAAATGAGTTTTATTTAATTATATAATGTAGGACTGCTCAAAAAATATAGGGTGCTGGAACCTCTTAGAGGCGATTAAAAGTAGTTTTTGAATTTTAGTTGATGAATTCTAGATTAAATTAAGGAGGACGGCGTGCATGTTGGTACTCACATTAGTTTTACACATTTTATTTAAAATACGATATATCAAAAACAATGGAATTTTTCATAGTCTACATTTCACTCCGTTTCGTTTTAACACGTCTGCTGTTAATTTAATAACACGATTTTCAGCGTCAGTTCGCAAAGCTGATTGTGACTGACATAATTTGTGTTACTTTTAGTCGGATTTTTTAAAATTTTATTTGTACCGTTACAATTATCTTAACGTAGCTAACGTTAAATAATATATAAATAAAGCTGACCTTTTTTTATAGGATAAGGTGACAAACGAGCACACAGTCCACCTGATGGTAAGTGGTTACTGTGGCCCATAGACATCTACATCTATCCTCGTTTGCGAATCAAAATGCAGATGCGTTGTCACCCGTGAGGACTAAGATGGAATGCCTCTTTTCCAGTAAAAAGGGTCTCCGGTTCTCTGCACTCACCATATGAAACACAGCAGCCTCAAGCTGCTATTTTACGATGGTATTCTGTAAGAGCGTGGTCCTTCCCCGGTCGAGCCGACCCATTCGTGCTACAACTATAGTACTAATATAGCTGCAGCATGGCTCTACCACGAATAAATTAAAAAAAAACCTTGATTTTCCGTACACGATAGCGAGGCATACTCGACTTTACAGTCGATAACTAGCATATTTTTATAAATTTAAATATCTCAAACAGACGAGTAAACACGAATAATAATAATGTTATTATTCAATATTAATTGTATCTAATGATTTCTTATATTTACGCGAATACTACAATTCCTAGTAGAAAATCTTCTGATCTTTATCAGCTTTGGTAAAAAAGAATTTATCAAATCGATTTGGTTATAATATTTGAACGAATAAGATTATATATATATATATATATATATATATATATATATATATATATATATATATATATATATATATAATAAACCTCAAAACCTTAAAACGAAATTGTACAACCAGTGCGTGTTGCCAGTGATGACTTACGGAACTGAGACGTGGTCCTTCACTGCTGGCCGTATGAGGAAGCCCAAGGTCACTCAGCGAGCTATGGAAAGGACTATGCTCGGAATTTCTCTGCGTGATAAACTTAGGAATGAGGTTATCCGCAGTAGAACCAGAATAACCGACATAGCCCAACGGATTAGTAAGCTGAAGTGGCAGTGGGCCGGCCATATAGCTCGAAGAACCGACAACCGATGGGGAAGAAAGGTTCTCGAGTGGCAGCCTCGCACCGGTAGGCGAAGTGTAGGGCGTCCCCCCACGAGATGGAGTGACGACCTGGTAAGACAAGCAGGAAGTCGATGGATGCAGGTGGCTCAGGACCGTGCTTTGTGGCATTCTTTAGGGGAGGCCTATGTTCAGCAATGGACTTGTGAAGGGCTGTAATGAATGAATGAATATATAATTTGACGTATATTATTTAAGGAACCGTTAATCGGTCATCGACACAAGTTATGACCGGTTATAGCCAGGAATGCACGATACAAGTTCCTGTTCAGTGACAAGCTCCCATTAATTATTTTCAATTTTCTTCACAACTGGAAAGATGGATTAAACGTTTTGCTTGCTTGTTTGTTAAAAAATTAAACTTTTAAATGAAAAGTAAACTCCGACTTCCAAATACTAAAAATAATAAATTAATTTCTAGATAATAGTTTCAGAAGTCGGTGCTAAGACAATGTGTTGAAATACAAAGCCCCGACTTCAGAAGCTTTTGTGTGGAAATTACTTTATTCTTCTTATTTCTTTGAAGGTAGCTTTTATTTTTGTTAAAAGTCTTACTTTTTACCCTTTCGAGTAAAAAAGGAATATCACAAGCTCAAATGTTTTCTAGTTACATTAAACATTTTATACCCTATTTTTCCACCCTTAGTTTTCTTAAAATTTACACCCCTAAAGCGATAATAATATATTTAGTAAAAGAAAAATCATTAAAATCGGTTCATAAATAAAAACTTTACGACCGAATACACACAAAAACATACAAATGAATTGAAAATCTTCCTCTTTTTTTTTAAAGTTGGCTAAAACTAAGGTACATCATGGTTCATGGCGGCTGTGCTGTGCCGGAGTGTTTCTATTGCGGCATTCTACATATAAAAATCTATGGCATGAGACACGGCTTGGTGTGATTCCACCCGGCATTTCACCGTTGTCGTGATGTGATTTTAGTGGTCATACTGGATCTTTATCTATAGTGTAATGTGATACCGCACCAGCTATGTGCGCCCATTGAGATTTAATTATTGCGGTTGGACTTGGAAACTTACTGTGTGGCTTCCCTTTAAGAAAGAAACAATTTTACTATTGGTATTGGGTTACTTTTACTATTTAATTGTTTTAATTATGTATATATTTCATAATACAAAAAATATGTATCATAGATCACGGTCTTTGAAACCGAGCTTAACTACGCTTTCATTTTTGAGCTTACTTTTGGAAAATTGATTCAAGCTGGATTTATACGGAGATTGAGAGGATAGACTCGGGATATTGGCAGATCATGTGGCGCGGTATTGAATTACAGTTACCGTGAAAACACTGATATTGTAGTGCAAAATGAAAATTATTTAAGAGGACATTTATAATCTTAAAGAATAATAAAGAGCCTGATAGTCTGAAGGAAAGTATGAAACTTATTTTAATGCATTCTAAATAAAAAAATCTTTCACCCTTTGTTTTCAAAATGCATTCTTGACCATTATATTAAATTATGATGTCTATTCTGAGTAACGATCGAGGTTCTGCGGTCGACTCGCTCACTATCCCGCCCACTTATTCTGGTGTCATCGGGATCGTTCATAATATTGAAGTTGTTCCATAGACTTTATTATATTCTTTTACGTAGTAGAGCCATTCTGCAGCTATATATTAATAGTATAGTTGTAGCACGAATGGGTCGGCTCGACCGGGGAAGGACCACGCTCTCACAGAATACCATCGTAAAATAGCAGCTTAAGGTTGCTGTGTTTCGTATGGTGAGTGCAGAGAACCGGAGACCCGTTTTACTGGAATAGAGGCATTCTATCTTAATCCTCATGGCTGACATAGTACCTGCATTTTAATTCACAAACGAAGATAGATGTAGATGTCTAAGGGCCACAACAACCACTTACCATCAGGTGGACTGTGTGCTCGTTTGTCACCCTTATTCTATAAAAAAATAGACATCTGCATTTATCCTCAATTAAGAAATAAAATGCAGATGCATTGTCACCCGTGAGGACTGAGATGGAATGCCTCGTTTCCAGTAAAAGGCTCCCCAGTTTTCGACACTCACCATACGAAATATAGCAGTATAAAGCTGCTATTTTACGCTGGTGTTCAGTTACAGCGTGGTCCTACCTCGGTCAAGCCAACCCAAAGCCGGCATTTTTCGAATATTTAGGGAAGCTATCAATACTTAGTCGTCTGAGCTAAAAGTATCCGATGTAATGAAGGATAAGATTAGAAGTTCGCCCAGATACAGTGTCAAAATGAAAATAACACTCACAACACACCAAGCAATACAAACAAACAATAAGCACAATGTGTTTTCTTACTATGGTGATCGATGAGATCGGCGACCCGTTTTACCGGTAATTTTATTATAGTTCTCAGGGGTGAAAACGCATATTCATCTTGTTTCTTAATCAAGTATAGGTGTAAGTGTCTATGGCCTAGAGTATTTCTTACCATTAGGTGGACTGTGTGCTCGCGGTGTAATAGACAAAAGTGCCGTTACGGGAGTCATTTACACGGGTCTGTCATTTATTTAGGGACACTTATTCCTATATTTTTTATTTCACTTATGCCTAACACTCCACTCTATCACAGTTGCGTCACTGACGACGCTAGAACACCCGAATTGGTTTGTTAAGGTGCTTGTTGTGTAAAGCGTTTCTCTAACCATGCCTATATTTGGGGAAGGTGGAATACCATGAGGTTTTGGTCAGTGCAAGTCCGATGTAACCCATCCTTGCCATACGCATTGTGCGCGGGTAATTTATCCATGAAAAAATATAGTGTCCCCCTCAGCCAATTGCTTGAAGTTTTTGAACTGTACAAATGTTGGATAACTATTAGATTCATTATTTGAGGGTCACGATTTAGTACAGATATTGTACATTAAATAGTTCAATAAAATATAAAGTTTATTTTGTCTGTAATGTTTTACGTAGTATATAAAATACGTAAAGTAGTGCAGCAGTGATTTCAAACTAGGTTTAAATTTCAATTAACTGAGAACCAATTTCTAGGTGTAAGTTACGGCACACATCGCAATCTGCTCAGCGAACTGGACGCTGGCAATCTTGTTACTTAATTGACACTTCTCTAATCGAGTGACCAGTTGAAAGCGGGGCAATTGAATAATGACATAAATGAGTCATTCTTGCTCATGTTAATTTTGAGAGGACAATGTAAAAAAATTCACGTCCTCTTCTAACGTGATTTACTACATTTATTGGAACTATATATTGTTAAATAAAAATTCACATTTAAAAACAAAGACTAAAGACGAAAAAATTTTCGTATGCGAGACCGTACGTGCGTTTTCTTAAAGAGTTTGTAAAGATTATTTGGTGGTATTTTCGTGCATTTGATACAAATAAACGGAACTTGTGAACAAGTAAAGCGTTATTTCTCTGCGATATCAGCCAGAAAGTCACAAAGTTTTTGGTCCTTCAAGCCGGATCTGAACCAGCGTCCTACTGTCCACATGTGTATATTTACACGAAACATTGCAAATCATTTTTTAACCTCTCATAACTCTATAACTATTAGACTTACACACTTGTAATTTTGCATACCTAATGAGGACTAAGCCTCAATTTCATGAATAAAGATATTAAGTATGGAGTGTAGAGAGAAGGAGGACCATCTCTATATATGAAAAGTGTCCCTAAAAACGTGTCCAATAAGGGTGGCGCTGCAGTAGCATAGGATAAATTAAAAAAAAAGCGCCAAAAGTACATAATTGGAATAAGGTGGAGAATAATTAGAAAAACGTGCATGTATGAAGAAGATAATGAATCTGAAAGAAGCGAAAGAGGTATGTAAGGATCGTGACACTTGGCGATCTGTTCTCTCTGGCTACCCCGTCAGGGATTGTGCGTGAAGATAAGTTAAGTTAAGTTAAGTTAAGGTGGAGAAATAAACTAGGACCGACCAATCTGCTTGGTTTTGTACTACGTAAATCAGCGTACTACGTAGCAGCGTTAAGCTGCTATTTCACGCTGGTATTCTGTGAGAGCGTGGTTCTTCCCCGGTCGAGCCGACCCATTCGTGCTACAACCATAACATAGCTGCAGCATTCTATATCAAACCCACAGCATCTGTATTTCTTTTGTTTTTTATTTATTTATTTATTTATTCTTTATTGCACCAAATATTTGTACAAAAGGCGAGCTTAATGCTATATGGCATTCTCTACCAGCTAACCTTGGCTGGAACAGAGAGTTTTTTTTATTGTATTTTAATAAAAATAAATATTATGCATCATCAACCGACAACAATCAAAAAAGGATTCCGCACAGACTTGCACATTCAAATCTGTATATATATAATATAATACCAAATATTTGATACTGACTGATGAAGGTAATTAACACTATTAAAAATTATGCATTCATCATCCTCTTGTAAAATTTTGAATTAGCTTTTCTCTCATCTAAAATTTTATTTAAAATGAAACTATTTTTACGGATTTTATCACGTTTAACGTGGGGACTGTGGTGTTTGACGTCCCGATGTCATAGTTAGCCCGGCTATCTTCAGTTTTTAAATATTAATTTTTGGTCAGATCTACGCAGAACGAAGTCTTGAAGTGGTATGTTTAGGTTTGGATTTAATTTTGTTAATTATAGGATGGTATTATCACCCATCTATCTTCTTTATTGAGATTACATATTTTATTTTAAATTTTAGATATTTCATTAAAAAATATTTACGCTTTATAATATTATTTTCCTCTGAAGGTTTTCTGAGTGAAAATTTTGATGAAATTTAAAAAGCTTTGCTGCTTACAATATTCTTCAAAAATTATTCTGTATATTAATAACGTTACCATTACAGCCTATTATAGTTCACTGTTGAACATAGGCCTCCCTCATAAATTGCTACATAGGGGCGATATTTGCTATATTTGCCAAGCTTGGTAAGCGGGTTGGTAACTGCAGATTTTTTTTGTTAGGAAAACTTTGTACTCCTTTTTAAGCATATTGCGCGCACGGAGAATTGTGAGAGGTTATACGGTTATATGGACAAGTAGTGCAGAAAGGTAAAATGTAAAAATAATATCTATGTGTTACAAATTCATCAAATCAAATAAAATAAAACATACATTGTTTATTATAGATTATTGTATATATATGTTGTTTATGTTCATACTGCCAATGTCTCAGAGTAAGTGTAGATGTATATAATTACTTTAAGGGAATAAGTTACATATTATATATGTTATTCACTGAACTGATGAATTATTCAATGAACTGCTGAACATAGGCCTCCCCTAAGGAATCCCACAAAGCACGGTCCTGAGCCACCTGCATCCATCGACTTCCGGCATGTCTTACCAGTTCGTCACTCCATCTGGTAGGGGGACGGCCTATACTTCGTCCGCCGGTACGAGGCCACCACTCAAGAACCTTCTTTTCCCATCGGTTGTCGGTTCCTCGAGCTATATGGCCAGCCCATTGCCACTTCAGGTTACTAATCCGTTGGGTTATGTCAGTTACTCTGCTACTACTGCGGATATCCTCATTTCTAAGTTTATCACGCAGAGAAAATCCAAGCATAGCCCTCGCCATAGCTCGCTGAGCGATCTTAAACTTCCTCATTTGGCTAGCAGTGAAGGAACACGTCTCAGATCCATAAGTCATCACTGGCAACACGCACTGGTTGTACAATCTCGTTTTCAGGTTTTGAGGTATACCTGACGAGAAGATGTGTTGTGATGTGTTTCCCGAACATTGCCCAGCCGAGTTGAATCCGTCGATTGACCTCTCGGTCGAAGTTGGACTTACCTAGTCGGACTTTTGTCCCAGATAAACATATTTGTAAACAACTTCGAGCTTAGTGCTCCCAACAACTACCGGCATAGGTGTGACATGGATATTAAACATGATCTTTGTTTTGTCCACGTTCATCTTAAGACTTAACCGTTGGGAGACACTATTGAGGTCATTGAACACAGTGCTTAGGTCCTCCAGCGATTCTGCCATAGGGACTATATCTTCGGCAAATCGAAGGTGAGTGATGTACTCGCCATTGATGTTAATACCGCATCCTTTCCAGTCCTGTAGCTTGAAAACGTCTTCCAATGGCAAACTTTGCACCGCTGAAGGGACTGCAGCACCGCCCAATTTCGATTTATGTTATTACTCTAAGGTATATTTCAAACACTAAATAATCTGTGGTCCAACTGTAACAAACAATAGAGATTGTCACCAAAGAATTTTAAAATGTTTCCATATATTATTGGCAACATTTTAGTAATGAATTACAGTCCGAATTTCGGTTACGGCGGCCAGTCTCAACGAAGACTAGCCATCTGCGCAGGAAAATATTACCGTGCCCGAGTGCATACGAAAACACAGGTGCACTCCTTATACTCATAGTCTGATGGAACGGTAATCTGACACGAGCGGGGAGAGATCAGGCGCAGGCCCAACGGCTTTACGTGCTTTCAGAGGCATGGGAGTGAAACACCGCCAAAGTCCTGACTCCGGTCTGCTACTGAGAGTTTATTGACAGAAAAACCCAGTATTTCAACTGCCCGACCGGGAATTGGAACCCGGGATCTCATGATAACTAACCGCGTTTATGACCATTAGACCGCAGTCAAGGTTACTTTTACAATAGTTACTGTCTGACTGACTGAATAAGCTGTGAATTTTGTGTGATATTAAACATTCACTTTTCAATAGTGTGTCCACACTATTTAAAAAGGAATAATATTATATTAAGAAAAAAATACATTCCGTAGAGCCGAGTGTATGTACTAAAGCGATATATAAAAAAAGATTTTATATTTTGTATATTACTATCTGTGATTTACATATTAATGTGTAGTAGAACGTGAAATTTAGCTTGTTTAATAACAAATCAACAAATTTATTGAATTTCTGTCGAATTTCGACCACTGGGCAACCGGAGTGATAGTATTATTTTCCCTCGTTTTAAAATTTTCTACAAGTCTAATCACAACCAGGCAATCATCATGAATTTAACAAATTACTTTCAAACGTCTCGTATTCGGGAACTTCATAGAACCTGCACTTTAGTGGAATTTAATTATTCTTAGTATTATTTTTATCACAATTATTAACAACGGTCGCAATGTCTACAATAACTTTATTATTTGATTTGTCAGTAAAACACGTTTCACATTATATTATCCGCTCTGGCCATAAAGCAACACGCGCCACCGCTGGACCGAAGCGGTGGCCCGTATTGCTCTATGGCACTGGCACTTCTAAATTAAGCTTGATACCTCTTTCTTTGAGATGGCAGCTGTTATTTCAGGTCTTAAGAATCTTTCATGTTTGTAGATGCACAATGCCTAATTTTATTTCCGGAATTATAACTTTGGTGAAACTTAATTTACTCAAAGTGCTGTGAGCCTGTTTGCATTTACAGCTTCATCAGTAGAGTCATACACACAAGCTTAAATTTTATATAACTGTTAAGTACATAAACACATCATTGATGAAATTTGCTTTTTATTAAAGGGAATTTTTATATCAAACCTACAAAATACTAGTTAGTTTAATATTCCAGTCTTATTTTACGAGTCGAGTCGGGTAAGTCGTAGTTTGCTTGCCCTATGTCCTAAAATTAACCGGACGAATCTTTTGATTGATCTTAAATGGCATTAATGGATAAAGGGTCTTAGAGGGGCTAAGATAACCGTGAACCGTAGGAATAACAAATTTCAGCACGTGGAGGGTTGACGGAAGAAGTGGTCGTCCTTTGATGGCGTTTCGGAAGGCTCGGCAGTGAAAAAAATGGGTGAATTAAGAGAATAGGAGAATTGCGTATGACGATAGTATCGCGTTGAGTGCCGCACAACCTTACCGATGCTCAGAACCCGTACCGTGACGTGATTACTAATTTTGGAGTAGGCTCGTTACGTTACGGTTACAACATTGTTACAGGCAATGAATATTTTTTCAATACGATCCAGAAACGAAGCGCCAGTAGACGATTTGGCTTTGAAAATTGAACTGGATATCCGGCATTAATTCTTTTACAAAAACGAATAAGCATTACTGCTGAATGGTATACTATTAAATGCTAGCCTAGTTAGTGTTCACTGCTGCAATCGAACATAGCCCTTCGAGAACTACTGCTTCACCATGACTGCAAACTAGTTAAGCTTTCGGGTCACCCATCTTACAACCGTGATTTGGCATCGTGCGCCTTCTTTTTATTCCCTAATATAAAAGACTTGCTGGATGAGATAGTTTTCATTGCTGTTAGATGCACTAGAAGCGTTCGACTAGACGAGGTGTATCAGAGAAACTGGAAAAGGTGTTTCGGAATTGGTTCAGACGCATTAAACTTTATATAGATGCCGGTGGAGAGCTCTTGGAAAATATTTAATAATAAAAACTTTTTTTGAATTAAATGTTTTCGAAGAACTTTGACTGATTTCAAAATATGGGTTAAAAGTACAGCTCCGACTGGAAACTCCGGCTGATTGCATTTTCTTCGGAAATTGGGTAACTTTTTTATGAGAAACACATTTCAACTTTCTGTTCCATTACAATAGCAGAAGTATAATAATATATCAAAAGTAATGGAAAAAGAAACAAGTTATCATTAATCATTAAACATGTTTGAATAAGTTCTATTACTTCCTCTATGACATAATTGAAAAGTACCAATTACACACAGCTAAAATTTTAGAAAAAAGAAATTGAAGGAAGGAAGGAAAAACCTATAAAATAAGCGCCTCAAGTAAAGTGTACACGTGTAGCAATCGATTGTATATCATAGTAGAGTACGCACGACGCTGTGTGCGTATGGTTTAAAATTTGATTCGAGACAATTTTGCAAGATATTTTCATCCGAGATTCCTGCCGTAATCTCATTCGTTTTGATTCAATTTACGCAAACCGTAATGTTTTTATAATATTATTTTATGTGAAACATTTAAAATGAATCTAATCTATAAATCAAATTCACAAATATATAGATACTGTGATCAGACACTAATTTATTTATTTTTGTTTTCTTAAGATTGCATTTAAAGTATGAGGTATACCTATTATCATTTCCTAAGTTTTATATTTATGAAGATGTTCATTTGTAAAAGTAGTTCTGAAACATTGAATCATTTTTAAATAAAATATTGACATAAAAATAAACTACATACAATCCGATAAAAGGCAGCTCTCTCCTTGCTCAAGCAGTGAAACTGTTTTTGTTGTAATGTCTAAAATCCTACTAATATTATAAACGTGAAAGTTTGTGAGGATGTATGGATGTTTGTTACTCTTCCACGCAAAAACTATTGAATTTATTTAATGAAACTTTTCAATAAAATAGCTCATACATCAGAACAACATATAGGCTATTTAGTTAATAAAGATATTTTGTAAATTGGTCAAAATATAACGATAAGTTTTAAGTAAGTTGGAAAAAATGTCATCCGCGAGATATTTTGGCGTGCGGTACAAAAACTGTAAGAGTTACACAAATATAATGTATTGTTGAATTGTTTCTCCGAAATAGTTCTACAGAAAAGTCCGCGACAGTATATATCTCTCTTTTGTGTGTAAGCCATTACTACCAATCTACGGACAAAGTCGCGGGCAAAAAATAGTCAACAATAAAGTTGTTTCGAAATTATAGAGCTTTGTTGGAATTTAATTTAATTATACAACTTTTTTACGTGAACTATTTTGATCTCTCTATTTTCTATGATGTTAGTGCTGTTAGCTCGTCTTTTACAGCTACATCGGTAGAGTCATAATCGTACTAGACACTATTTATCGCTAAATCGCAGTAAAATCAACAATAAAGTTGTACATTTATGAAAGATTTAAGAGATATCTAAATGGGAAATGTTACTACTCAACGAATCAATAAAAAAGCAATGCATTATTGGTGAACCACTCTTAACACATGCATTTTAAGCTTACTTAGAATTATTATGAAATTTAAGTATAATTGTAATTCTAAAATGCCGTTGTTAAGAAAATAGATTATTTAGAATCATTATGACTGTATAAGTAATGTAAATAGCATTTCTAGTCTTTAAAAAGAAAAAGAAAAAGAAAAAGAAAATTAAACTGCCATTTACATTCCATCGCTTCCCACATGACAGATGAAGAGATTAAAAAATAGATTGAGTTAAACAATTGATATTTACAAAAGTTATCGTGTTTACAACCCCATGCGGACTTGATAAATCTACACCATAAGCCACTAAAACCACTTTTTGATGTAAAAATAGCAATTAATCGATTTAAAAAAGTAATTAATAAGTTCAACAATCATCTATCTTTCTGACAATGTGCTTTTTATATCATTTATATGTTCAATATGATTGTTAGGTACGATTTTATGCCACAAAACATTGTTATCTTGATTTTTAGGCGCTAGTAGAACATATACCTACGCGCTTTGCGTTTAAGGCATGCAATATTTAAATATACATTATAATATTATCTTTCTAAATATTGTCTGTCGGCTTCTATTAGGATCGTTAATTATTGCTTATCTAAATATTAATTGTCTCTATAACTGTCTGTTTATATATGTATATAAAAAATATATATATCTCAATGGTACGTGTTATATCAACGATGTTACAAGCTTACAACCTATATACATCTCAATGGAGGGCACAACCCTCCTTCAAAGAATGTTATGGGGCAATTAGTTCGCCGCGCTGTTTCAGTGATTTAACTTGAGAGAAAATTTTATCCCACACACATGCCGGTTAACTTATGAAGTTCTCCTTTACCTCCGAGCACATGGTAAATACGCACTTAATCTTGGAACCGGCGGGGTTCGTCCCGTTGTAGAGTATGTAGCCACTATAGCTCAGTGGCTACAGCTCCTATCCGGCCATCACACTAAAAAAACTGTCGACACAGTGAAACAAAAACCTAACTCCAATATAAGGTTTTTAATCCCCTCAAACTTGCAGAAAATAGGAGGAGGTACTCAATTCGACTGTATGTTTTTTAAGGTGTGTTATCTCGTAACTTTTTTCTAGGTGAACCGATTTTTATGATTCTTTTTTATTTGAAAGCTGGTGTGTCTCATGTGGTCCCATATATATTTGATCAAGGTTTGACCAGTACTTTTTGAGTTATCTTTAATAATTAATTTTGAAGTCGGTTATACAAAATGTTTAATTTTACTCGCTGAAGCTTAAAGATGCTAGCCCCTTGGGTTCCGTTGCCCAATCCCAAATTTCCTAACCTTCAGCTCACTGTTCTCTCTTGTGCCTAGTCCTGCATTGTATTCTCCCATTAACACCGTATAGTGGGTTTTGGAGGAATGCGTGGCTCTAGATTTATCTTTATACATTTCCTCCACCTGCTCATCGGGATGTGCCGAGGTTGGTACGCAAACCTGTATGACCTTCAGCTTTTGGTGATTCTGAGGATAAGGTACGCAACCCTCGTCAACACACTCCCAATCTTTACAACGATGTTAACGAGAGACTTGTGGATGATAAATCTGACACCTCTTTGGAACAGATGGTCACCCTCCCGGTGATAGAACATGTTGCCAGATTCGAGGATTACCATGTCCTCCCCTCTCTTCGGACCTCAGATAATCCTATAACATTCCAGCGCAAGTTGTCTATCTATTCTTCCAGCTCCAGGATCTTCTCGTCAGTCCTCAGAGTGCGTGCGTTATATATTGCCAGGTCGAGTCTTTTTAGGTGATAACCGAACCTCCACCGGAGATTCTTAGCACTCCCTACCCAGCCGTTACCATGGTCGCCACCGTAGACGGGAATAGCCGGGTCGCCAGGGATTGGGGGCAGTCTCTTCGTAATTTTAATCATACCCCTCAGTATATTGCCGTAGTTGCCACGCTTGGCGAGAGAGTTGGCAACCGCAGTTTTTTTTATTGTTGTTTTGCTGTTATCAGAAAGATGCTGCTGCCCATCCTCTGCCTCAGTTTCCATCTGTAGCCTCATACGACACCCACGGGAAGATATGGGGTAGTGGGTATTCTTACCCGCCCCTACACGGGAACCTTTAGATATATATTCAGAACTTAACTGTACAGTTACTAAAAGTGTCTTCTTTTAACGAAATACCTATCTATATACACGAGGTAGCGTGTTTACTAGGTAGCTTCACAAATAAGAGGTGAAACAGATTGTTTAAATCTACTCGTTTGGTCGACAAGTTGGCGCTATGGACTTGCTGCGTTCCGGGCGATGCCGAACTTGTAACGATGACGGATTGCAGTTTCTACGTTCTGTTGTTATTGATAGCTAGTGATTAATCGATTTTACTCAGCTTGGTTGAAAATTTTTCAATTACGGTTATGTATTTTTTGGTATTTATTATAGGTATATGTTTTTCTCCTTAAAGTGATTTGTATTTCCAAACTATATTAGAAAAGACTCATAGCATATTTAGCTACTTATTCGCAGTGGCTCTACTTGATTATAGGATGAATGATATTGCAAGTACAGAATATCAAATTCAAATAAACCTCCTCATCCCCATCGGGCCGTTTAAACAACAGTCAACTGTTAGTAAAAACTTAATACACTTTTATATAAAATTAATTTAATAATATTTACTTAAGTGTCCTAACTACATAGGCTGCACTAAAAGTATCGGGAATGGAATATTTCCACTGTTCCTGTCATATTAAAATCATTTTAATTGAAAACTTCTTGGTTTTATAAATCGAATACCATTTATTTATTTAAAAAAAGATTCTCGGTCTTGTCACAAGGTTTTCTCAAACTTGTTTAGTCGTTGAGAAAATTCTAGAGCGATGATTTATTATGACTTTCGAAGTGGTTTAACACAAAAACAGTGTGTTGACTGGATGATTTCTGCATTTGGCGATGAAGCCACACCCAAAACCACAATTTATCGCTAGTTTGCTGAATTTCAACGTGGACGTGTCAAGCTCAGTGATGATCCCCGTCAAGATCGTCAAAAACTGCAGTCACCCAAGAAAACGTTGATGCTGTGCGTAAGCTGATTGAGGGAGATCGACATGTGACATACCGCACAATTCAGGCAACTTTAGACATTGGCATGAGTCAAATACAAATGATCTTGCATGAACAATTAGGTGTAAAAAAGTTATTTTCCCGATGGATACCGCATTCGCTCTGTGAAGAGCAAAAAGCGGCTCGCGTTACTTGGTGCGTTAGAACTCTCGAAAGATTCCACGCAGGATCCTCAAATTCTGTATACAACATCGTATCAGGTGACGAATCCTGGATATACGCGTACGAACCCGAAACAAAAAACCAGTCACGAGTTTGGGTGTTCGAAAATGAGTTAAAGCCAACAAAAATTGTTCGTTCACGGAGTGTTGCAAAAAAAAATTGTGGCCACGTTTATCTCCAAAACCGGCCATGTTACGACTATTCCTCTTGACGCTATATGCTATATGACGTATGCTAGCATTTGTTTGCCACAGATCGTTTCTGAACTCCGTAAAGAGAACTGCAACCGCCGCATCATCCTCCATCACGACAATGCGAGTTCTCACACCGCACATAGAACAAAAGAGTTTTTAGAGCAAGAAAACATAGAATTATTAGACCATCCGCCGTACAGCCCCGACCTAAGCCCTAATGATTTCTATACTTTCCCTAAAATAAAGAATAAATCGCGAGGACAGATATTTTCATCACCTGAAGAAGCTGTGGACGCCTACAAAACGGCCATTTTGGAGACCCCAACTTCCGAATGGAATGGTTGCTTCAATAATTGGTTCCATCGTATGGAAAAATGTGTAAAATTTCGCGGAGAATACTTCGAAAACCAATAAATACATTTTTAAATAGTAATGTTGGGTCACTTCCTTGATTCCCGAAATTTTCAGCTCGTATCCACTATATTCTTATTTTTATTTTGCTACTTACCGTCGCTGGTTTGCGCATTTTACTATAGGCATAAATACAAGATGATTATGTCACTATCTATCAAAATAAATGTTATATCTTCCATCTCGATTCCTATGTCACCTTTGGTATGCAGTGGTTGGATAGTTTTAGGATTTTTTTTAAATAGAACAAGGGTGAAAAGCAAGCACAAAGTCCACGTGATTTTAAGGCGATGCTGTGGCCGACAAACATTTACAACTAGATAGAATGCCTCGTAATCAGAAAAAAGGGTTTGCGGTTCTTTTCAGTTATAACACGAAACACAGCATTATTCTGCTGTTTCATAATGAAATTCTGTGAGAGGGTGGTCCTACCGCGGTCGAGCCGACATATTCACTCTGCAGCGTGGCTCTACTACGCAGTATTTTCCTTCTTATCAATTTAATTGTTATATATTATGTTATTATACATGAGTATTGACAAGCAAATACATACGGTTTAAATATTGAAGCATTTACAATATTGTGTTTCATCCACGTAAATAAGTTGATATTAGTTAAGCCATTTACGGAACATATAAGCATTAATTAACAATAGTTATATCATTATCATCATCATTACAGCTTAACAAAATCCGCTGTTGAGCATAGGCCTCCCGATAGATTGTATGTATATGTACGTAGTGGCGGGGTAAGGGATTTAGGGATGACCCTAAATAAACTCGTGGGTGTCATAGGAGGCAACAGATATAGTTAAGAACAATAATAGTTAAGAATATAGATATAATATTTTTAGTAATCATTTACTTTTCGTGTGATAGCAACGAAGATAATTCATTATTCCATTGGGTTCCGTGATTGTAAGAAGATGTTATGGGAAATGCCAAAAAGTTATTGAGGCTTGCGATAGTTAGCGTTGTAACCATTAATCTATCATATCTATATAAAATACACAGAATGTCGGCGGAGAGCAACGTCAAAAGTACAAAAGTGCAAAACCTCTAGTACTACTGTGATCATCAATTGTGGTGGTTGAGGCAAATCTTACCTATAAGGAGAGAGACCCATTTACAAGAACGAACTTTTACAGGCTGATGAGAGCATACGACTTTTAACAATAACTTGTTTGATGCATCAACTGTTTTAAGTATACTACTAATCTCACCCTTTGCTTAACGCGGTCAATTTGAGGTTATAATATATACAACAATGTTGATATAAAGTATCGATTTTTTTTTAAATACTTTTAATGAGAATGAAAGAGAGATGGAGAGAATAGAGAAAGAAAAAGAGAGTAGAGTTCTTAGTATGAATAGATATGACTCTACACTAAATTTTTTGGTCATGAGATATTCGTATGATACATTCTTGACAAGAAATGATTTTAATGGAATGTAATTGTTTCCAGCGAAACTAGAGTCCAGAACACAATTCAATGTTATGGTGGAACACTTTTTTTTAAATTTCGTTATAATGTATAGTTAATAAAAAAAATGTATAAATAAATATACAAACCACAAATAGATGAAAAGTAAAACCATGGTTACGGATTCATGCCGATTTATTAGCTGTAAATGTCTCGAAGCGAGAGGGAAAATAAAAATGCTATTTTGTGATGGAGGACAATAAAGGTGGAGCTGATTTATCGCCATCGTTTATACGGTTGATCCTAAGTCACTGTAAATTATCACCAAGGTTACATTGTTATTTGTCCTTCTGAGCAGATTATCTAAAAGGGAGGTAAAGATCGGTTCAGTCAATAATCCAATATTATCTATTCTGGTTCAATGCAACTCCTCTTGCCCTGAATTATAAAACTACTTGTATTAAAAAAAATGCAGTTGCATAAAAGACAATAATATAAATATGTCATACATAGGATTGTATTAGCTCACTAACTTTAATCTCTACTAATAAAATCTCTTAATTAAACTTTCGTCTTTTTAAACGACTTCAAAAAAAGGAGAAGTTATTTTTTGTATCTATGTTTACTTGATATCTTCGTCAATTGTGGACCGATTTTAATGATTATTTTTATTTAAGAGGTTATACTACAGGGGTGGTTTCATAAAAATTTGGAAAACAAATTCAACTCTAATGGTTAAAGGGGATAAAATTTGTAATGTGGCTATTAAGAAGTTTGAGCTTCTGTTATCCCATAATCTAATCAAAAAGGGTCAAAAAATATTAAAAAAATAAATAACAGAAGACTACCAACTAAAAATAATAAAATAACTTCCGCATACACACACACATACATATATATAATGGCTTTCGAGGTCGGGGCTTTATTACTATACACGTATGTCGTCGCACCAAATTCTGCTTTTTCTTCTCTCTTTCTTATTATTCGAAAATTATTTTATTTCTCTTTACTTTTTAGAAATCGGCTTTTACTTTTTATTTAAAGTGTAATTTTGCATACCTTAAGCGAAAGCGCAAGGTGTGTTCTACTATCGCCTAAAAATTAAGATTCCAACATTTTATCGAATAAAATCGTATCTAGCAATCATATTATACATATAAATGATATAAAAAGCACATTGTTAGAAAGATAAATGATTGTTGAACTTATTAATAATTTTTTAAAAACGATTAATTGCTATTTTTAAATAAAAAAAAGGGTTTTAGTGGCTTATGGTGTGGATTTATCATGTCCCTGTGGCTTGTAAACACAATAACTTTTGAAAATATTAATTGTTTAACTCAATCTATTTTTTAATCTCTTCATCGATCATGTGGGAAGCCACTGAATGTAAATGGCAGTGTAGTTTTGTTTTGTTTAGCTATAATTAATTTTTTTCGGCTCCAAAATGGCGAAATTTTCGTTGATTTGTTAGCCTCGTATACAAATTAATTTTGTAAATGGGAAGCTACAGCCACAGAGTAGTAATGAGTAGTTTAGTTTGGCTCACAGAGTACATTATATATAGGGAATAATGTAAAATAAATAAATTATACTGAAAATTTAATTACAAATTTGTTTTGTAACAAAATAGTAAGTTAGCAAGGTTCGATTGTATTTTAAACTATTCATTAATTTGTTTGATTCTAAATTGGCCTAGCATGGCTAAATTTAAAAAAGCGACATCTACTGCAACATGGACAAACTGTCATGACATAATAATACCTCTAAGAAAAATTATAGTATGGACTGTTATGCCACTGGTTTGGCTTCAGTCTTGCTGCAGTCACCTTCGTGAGTGGACATTGTATCGGTTGTTTGCAGCGGCTCAAAAAGATCGCTGTACAAATACACAATATTCGAATAACCAAATTTCTTAAATACTTAATTATAATAATAATAAGACATTTTTTTATTACAATATTTAAAAGCACAGAATAAATAATAGTAGTACGTACTAAAAGCAAGTAGTATAATTTTTTTTTGTCATGGGTGACATTTTCATGGTTTTCGAGGGTGTTGAAACCGATAGGGTTGTCGAAATGTAAATCCAAGATGGCGGCCGCAATAGGTATCAATTTTTTCATCATGGGTGTCATTTTTATGGTTTTCGAGGGTGCTGAAGCCGATAGTGCTGTCGAAATGTAAATCCAAGGTGGTGGCTGCAATAGGTATAAATTTTTTCATCATGAGTGTCATTTTCATGGTTTTCGAGGGTGTTGAAGCTGATAGTGCTGTCGAAATGTAAATACAAAATGGCGGCTGAATTAGGTACCAATTTTTTCATCATGGGTGTCATTTTTATGGTTTTCGAGGGTGTTGAAGCCAATAGTGTTGTCGAAATGTAAATCCAAGATGGCGGCTGCAAAATATATCAATTTTTTCATCTTGGGTGTCATTTTTCATGGTTTTCAAGGGTGTTGAAGCCGATAGTGCTGTCGAAATGTAAATCCAAGATGGCGGCTGCAACAGGTATCAATTTTTTCATCATGGGTGTCATTTTGATGGTTTTCGAGGGTGTTGAAGCCGATAGTGCTGTCGAAATGTAAATCCAAGATGGCGGCTGCAATAGATATAAATTTTTTCATCTTGGGTGTCATTTTCATGGTTTTCGATAGAGTTGAAGCCGATAGTGCTGTCTAAATGTAAATCCAAGATGGCGGCTGCAAAAGGTATCAATTTTTTCATCATGGGTGTCATTTTCATGGTTTTCGAGAGAATTGAAACCGATGGGGTTGTCGAAATGTATATCCAAGGTGGCGGCTGCAATGGGTATTAATTTTTCATCATGGGTGTCATTTTCATGAGTTTCGAGGGTGTTGCAGCCGATGGTGCTGTCGAAATGTAAATCCAAGATGGCAGCTGAAGTAGTTACCAATTTTTTCATCTTGGGTGTCATTTTCATGGTTTTCGAGAGTGTTGAAGCCGATAGTGCTGTCGAAATGTAAATCCAAGATGGCGGCTGCAGTAGGTATCAATTTTTTCATCATGGGTGTCATTTTCATGGTTTTCGAGAGAGTTGAAGCCGATAGGGTTGTCGAAATGTAAATCCAAGATGTCGGCTGCAATAGGTATCAATTTTTTCATCACGGGTGTCATTTTCATGGTTTTCGAGGACGTTGAAGCCGATAGTGCTGTCGAAATGTATTTAAACTACTTTAAAAATTCCGTATAATCATGTTATACGTAATTTTTTTAATACGCTTAAGGTATGCCCAATTGGATTTACCAATATATTTATAAAACTGAAGTCACAAACAAACTTACAGGCCACCTGCTGGTAAGTGGCTACTGTAGCCCATGTCAACAACCCACCTGAAGTCAACTTTAAACAAAGAAGGCTACATAATGATTTCTTATAGTCAAGCGAACACTATACATTTAATAAAACTACTTTTACGGATTTTATCGCATTCAATTCTACTTATTTTTAATTCTCTTACTTTTCTGCCGATTTCCAAAAAGGAGACGGTACTCAGTTCGACTGTATGTTTTTTTTATGTGTGTTACCTCATAACTTTTTACTGGGTGAACCGATTTCAATGATTCTTGAGCTGGTACCTCTCGTATGGTCTCATATAAATTTGATCAAGGTAAGACCAATAGTTTTTGAGTTATTCATAATAACATATTGAAGCCGGCAGTACAAAATTTTTAATTTTAAATTATAGTCGGAAAGATCGGGAATTAAAAATAGGTAAAATGAAACATGATAACATATTTAACAGTAGTTTTATTCAAAGAAGGCTACAGATGCGTTGTCACCTCGGAGAACTAAGATGTAATGCTTCCTCTAATTACACTGCCTCTTTATACAGTTCAAACCGAAAGACAGAAGTGCCGGTACTTCTGTTTGGCGGCAAAAATGCCAGAGGTAATATCACCTACTTATATATTTTTAATATATCTTTCAATTCGTCTGCTTAAGCCCGTAAAACTCCATAGCTGGGTATGTTTTCCCTGTTGTAGGGAGAACTTGCTATAATCGCAACGCTCGTCAGCAGTTTGGCGATCGAGCAGTACTTTACGTCTTGAAAGTTCAATGCTGCTCCTCGTATGCTCGTATCTATTGAGTCATATTTCCTTGAGCCATAAGATATTTCAGACAAATTTCATAGTATTTACGCAACCCACGATGTAAAATGGAGCAATAAATTAACTTACGCCACGAACACACGGCATATCTAAAATATTTTAATTACGGTCGTGGTAACTCAGGGGTTTAGCTCACTGTAAATATCACAGTATACGAGCAACCCGGGTTCGATCCCTTCCGGCACCAATGGAATTGTTAATTGCAATTTTAAGTTATGATTTACCACGTGCTCGACGGTGAAGAAAAACATCAAAAAAATATTTTAAACACATGTGAAGTCCGCCAAAATGTGTTGGGGCAGCGCGACGGTCACTTCCTTGCCCTAAAACCCTCTCAGAAGTGAAAGGAGGTATGTGCCCAACTGTGGGTGTATTTAATTATTACATACAATACATTACATATTTTATACCTGCCATGCCATGCTACAGCTATGTCAATAGTACAGTTGTAGCAGGAATGGATCGGCTCGACCGGGGAAGGACCACACTCTCATAGAATACCAGCGTAAAATAGCAGCTTAATGCTGCTGTGTTTCGTTTGGTGAGTTTAGAGAACCGGAGACCCTTTTTACTGGAAAAGAGGCATTCCATCTTAGTCCTCACGGGTGACAACGCATCTGCATTTTGATTCGCAAACGAGGATAGATGTATATGTTATAACAGTGGTAGAGCCACGCGGCAGCTTTTGCTGTCGCACGGATGGGCCAGCTCGAACCGGGGTGGTACCACGACCTCACAGAAAACCAGCGTGAAGTAGAGGTTTACCTCTGCGTTTCGCTTGGTGAGTGCAGGTGGCCGGAGGCCCTTTTTACTGGAAATGAGGCATTCCATCTTAGTCCTCACGAGTGACAACGCATCTGCATTTTGATTTGTAATAGAGGATAGATGTAGATGTCTATGGGCAGCAGCAACCACTTACCATCAGGTGGACTGTGTGCTCGTTTGTGACCCTTATCCTATATAAAAAAAAGATGTCTATGGGCCACAGCAACCACTTACCATTAGGTGGACTGTGTGCTCGCTGGTCACCCTATTCCTATAAAAAAAATAGAATAACAGATTTCTAAATACACTGATAAGAAAAACTATGTTCAATTGAATAAACAAAACGTTTAAGTTTGTGGAAGTTCGTGGGCGTAATGCTAACTCGTAACAAACACGAATTCGTTTTCGCATGTACGAAAGCAAAATTTTCGTATCAATTCAATCTTCCGCTTTCGCTTTCGATATCGTAACTAATCGGAAGAAAGTTTTAGCGATCCGTTGACAACTACGAAAACTTCGATATGCCAAGTAATTGTTACAGCTTGTTAAATGAACGTTTATATAGTGAATGTCAAGTAAACCTCGCCTACAAGATTATTTGCAGTTTCGATAAGTATACGAAACTCCATAATATTATGGTTATCAAACTTTTAGAAAGTTGCATAGACTTGTTCGTAAAGCTCGGATTTCTTGGTGGATAGTTATTATTAACTTATCTTTTATAACCAAATCGCCAGCTCCGTGGCGCAGTGACCTAGCAATGAGTTGCAGTGCTGAGGGCCACGGGTTGAAATCCCGCATCGAACAAGTAATGAAAAACTTTAACGTGAAAAGGGGCTAAGTTCGGTGCATACGACATGCTTAGAACTGCTATGGCACTTGGTATCACATAAACTCTTTTATTGTCAAAGCCGACAACCCCGAAGCCCAAACGTTGTATGAGCCTAACTTGTGTTTACGCTTTATTATTTTCTATTTTAATTTCATCATTATCATCAGCCTATCAAAAGTAAAACAGAAATTGAATTCTTTAACAAAAATAAGAAGAAAGAGAAGCAAGAAATAAATAAGACCGCAGAGAGAAGAGTGCAAAGACCGCAGAGAGAAGAGTGCAAAGACCGCAGAGAGAAGAGTGCAAGTTTTTTTTGTCTTAAATGATAGTTATTAACACATTTATCGACACTTTTTGGATACAAAATAGCGATAACTTCTAGTTTTCAGATTTTATATATGCCTAACGTTCTAGATGTTAAATTTCAAGTTTCTAAGTAATTAACCAAATCAAAAGAAGTGGCCTAGGTTTTTGATGAGTGAGTCAGTGAGTGAAAAAGGCACTTTTCTAACAGACCGTAATGACTCAAAAACTATAATAGGTTTATATATAAAATTTATGGGCATTCTAGATATTAGACCTTATTAGACATGCAAAATATCAAGCGTGTACGTCCAATAGTTATGGGGTTTCGAAAATGGCTCGAAGTAGGTCGTGTAAATATACACACTGACGGTGTGACGCTCTTTTCTTTTCCACACTTGGCTGGCATACTGCCGTGTACCTAGAAACTATGGATATAATCTCATATTATTTTATTAAATCCTTTAAAGATTTTTTAAATTTCAAATTGAAATACAATTTAGTTTATGCATTACTAGCATTAATAGCATGGCATTACTAGCATGTAGACTTCGTGATTTCGAATTCGTCCTGGTAAGAGAATTTTAAGTAACTGAAGATAACATAACCCGGCATTAGAACAAAAGGAAGTATGGCATATTTTGATTCCTGGCATATTCTAACTCTATATATAGCTATAGTCTTCCTCATCAGCTTCAGCTCCAGTTCGCTGCCTTTTCAAGCTAAGGTACTCGTATGTCGCGCACCTTTTTACGCTGCCTAACAACAGTGTCCACTCTAATATCTCGACTATCGGTTGTTGCTTTTCCGTCAAAATGTTACAATTGACCTGTATTTATAAGTATTACAGATGATTTGCAAAGACATGGGTCTTACAACTGACAATAAGCATACGACATGCAGCATATCGTGTGCTTGCATTGCATTGATAAAATTTATTAAACATTGACAATGGTAACTTTTATAGGCTGATGTTTTATCATTATTATCATCATTACAGTCCATCAAAAGTCCCAGTAAGTCAGTCAGTCAAGTACTGAACATAGGCCTCCCCCAAGGAATGCTACAAACCATGGCCCTGAGTCACCTGCTTTCATCGACTTCACGCATCTCTTACCAGGTAGTCACCCCAACTAGTGGTGGAAAGTTGATGTGGCATTAGAATAGCAATGTAGATCAAAGAACCGACATCCGGTGGGTAGAAAAGTTCTCGAGTGGCAGTATCGTACTGGCAGACGCAGTATGACTCCTCACTAGATGGAATGGTAATGAATATAAAAAAAAAAATATTTATATATTTTTCGTGTACACTTTACGAACGACATTTTTGGAAATTTAATGACGTCCATATTAATAATATCCATTTAAAATTTTCCAACTTATTAAATTTTTTTCAAGTTCTTAAAGTTTTCCAAACTATAAACATTTAGAAAAGCTGTGACATATATTAGACTACTTTTCAATGAAAAAAATAAGTTTTTTTTCATTTGGCTTATATGGAAAATTGTGACTTAAGTGATAGGTTAGTTCGTCACGCCTACATTATCACAAACCCATATTCCATTAGTCGCCTAATACGGCATGCTAGTAAGGGCAAGTAAAACATTACAAGCCCCACATTAACACGGGAAAAAGAAAAATATCAATCAATACTTTATTTGTAGTAATACCAAAGAGGCGGACTTTAATTATACAGTATACTACAGCTGCGAGAATAATACAGTAGCTATACATTTTTATATATGCTATATGTATTTCAAAACGCGGGCAAAATTACTGTATAATATAATATAATATAATATTCATTACATCCTATCGAAAGTCCACTGCTGAACATAAACTTCCGAATGGGGGGAATATATGCCACCGCAATTTGTTATTGTGTGGAGTTGTTATCATAAACAATTACATATACATTACACATATAATATTAATTAGACAAAACGTGCGAAATTCGGATTGTGTTGCAGAACAGCTCGAGTAATAAGTGAATACATTATTCGTGAATTAAATTTCTGTTTGCCCCAATTCACACAGGCAGTTCAAATGCCTGATGATATCTCGTCGACAGCACGCCCCGCCGAGTCAAGTAGGGAAACTTTGTCAAATCAGCACTCTAATCCTTGCGCTGCAGCTCTGTTTACATTCAAACTCCGATTGGAATTATTAAGATCAAACGATTGTTCTAAAGTTATCGGAGTTCTGAAGCAATTTCTTATTCAAATGCAGATATAGGTCAGACGTCAATTCGTTTAAAACAATGTAATTCTGAAAGAGTTTTGGGAACTGAATCGCTTTATTTTATTTAACGTGAAAGGAATTTTGTACCTTTTATTCTTATGAAAATCGCTTTGTTAAGATTCAACTCTTTATGATGTCTTTATGTCTTTATATTTGAAATGTCGAAAAGAGAGTACATTCATTTAGTTATATTATATTTGTATCTTTTCCGAGAGGGACATCGTCTGGTCACGACTAGACTTTTTTATTTAAACATAATGGATGCGTTCCGTATCTATTACCGTGGTTTACGGATACAAAAGTGCAAACTTCAAATACAGCGACCTAAATCGTACAAAACAACCAACGGATAAGATTCACAAGTCTCTAGTAAGTACCTATTTGCCCCAAAATTTGCTTTCTTCGGGTACTGTAATTATAAAATGGTCCTCCTCCCTCCCCTTCTATCAGTACCAATTGACCCACATGGAAAGAAAAATTGTTTATACATTAAAATTATTTTTAAATCTAAGGAGAAAGTTCAACTTTAAATTTTTGTGTGTCTATGTAGAAATATGAAGTAATAATTAGATATCTATTCTATAATCTAAAGTCTATAGTCTTTATTTACGCCAATTGACTTAACGCCGTTGATTACGCCAAATGGCGCTTACTCAAATTGAGCGTTGTGTTTTCTATAACATTTGTGCTGATTTTTTTATAGGATAGGGTGACAAATGAGCACACAGTCAACCTGATGGTAAGTGGTTGCTGTGACCCATAGACATCCACATCTATCTTCAATAAAGAATCAAAATGCAGATGCGTTGTCACCCCTGAGGCTAAGATGGCGTGCCCCGTTTCCACTAAAAAGGGTCTCCGGTTCCCTACACTCACCATACGAATCACAGCAATGTTAAGTTACTATTTTACGCTGGTATTATGTGAGAATAGACGCCTTTTAGTTCCATTGCATTTAATTATTTTATTTATTTATTTAACAATTTATGTACACACAAAATAATGTTACAATGAAGAAAAAAAAAGATATTTTGTACAAAGGCACTGCTTATTTCATATTGAAATTTCTTTATATTTTGTTATGTTAATTTGTGTTTATGTTTGGAACTATATAAATTGTATATTATTATGTGGGGTATTTGTATAGTTTTCTCATCATGTTGGGCTGTATAAATATATAAATGTAAGTGAGAATGATAAACATACTAAATGTCCATAAAATAAAATATATTGGTAAATCCAATTGAGCATACCTTCGCATTAAAAATAACGTATAGCATGATTAAACGGATTTTTTTTAAAGTAGTTTAAATACATTTCGACAGCACTATCGGCTTCAACACCCTCGAAACCCATGAAAATGACACCCATGATGAAAAAATTTATACCTATTGCAGCCGCCATCTTGGATTTACATTTCGACAGCACTGTCGGCTTCAACATTCTCGAAAACCATGAAAAAGACACCCATGATGAAAAAAATTATACCTATTGCAGCCGCCATCTCGGATTTACATTTCGACAGCACTATCGGCTTCAACACCCTCGAAAACCATGAAAATGACACCCATGATGAAAAACTTTATACCTATTGCAGCTGCCACCTTGGATTTACATTTCGACAGCACTATCGGCTTCAGCACCCTCGAAAACCATGAAAATGACACCCATGATGAAAAAATTGATATCTATTGCAGCCGCCATGTTGGATTTACATTTCGACAGCACTATCGGCTGCAACACCCTCGAAAACCATGAAAATGATATCCATGATGAAAAAATTTGGTACCTACTTCAGCCGCCATCTTGGATTTACATTTCGATAGCACTATCGGCTTCAGCACCCTCGAAAACTATGAAAATGACACCCATGATGAAAAAATTGATATGTATTGCAGCCGCCATGTTGGATTTACATTTCGACAGCACTATCGGCTGCAACACCCTCGAAAACCATGAAAATGATATCCATAATGAAAAAACTTGGTACCTACTTCAGCCGCCATCTTGGATTTACATTTCGACAGCACTATCGGCTTCAACACCCTCGAAGCCCATGAAAATGACACCCATGATGAAAAAATTGATATATATTGCAGCCGCCATCTTGGAATTACATTTCAACAGCACTATCGGCTTCAACACCCTTGCAAACCATGAAAATGACACCCATGATGAAAAAATTGGTACCTACTTCAGCCGCCATCTTGGATTTATATTTCGATAGCACTATCGGCTTCAACACCCTCGAAACCCATGAAAATTACACCCATGATGAAAAAATTGATACCCCTTGCAGCCGCCATCTTAGATTTACATTTCGACAGCACTATCGGCTTTAACACCCTCAAAAACCATGAAAATTACACCCAAGATGAAAAAATTGATATCTATTGCAGCCGCCATGTTGGATTTACATTTCGACAGCACTATCGTCTTCGACACCCTCGAAAACCATGAAAATGACACCCATTATGAAAAAATTGGTACCTACTTCAGCCGCCATCTTGGATTTACATTTCGACAGCACTGTCGGCTTCAACATTCTCGAAAACTATGAAAAAGACACCCATGATGAAAAAAATTATACCTATTGCAGCCGCCACCTTGGATTTACATTTCGACAACACTATTGGCGTCAGCACTCTCGAAAACCACGAAAATGACACCCATTATGAAAAAATTGATACTTATTGCGGCCGCCATCTTGGATTTACATTTCGACAACCCTATCGGTTTCAACACCCTCGAAAACCAAAGTATGAAAATTTCACCCATGACAAAAAAATTGATACTACTTACTTTTAGTACGTACTACTATTATTTGTTCTGTGCTTTTAAAATATTGTAATAAAAAAATCTGTTATTATTATTATAATCAAGTATTTAAGAAATTTGGTTATTCGAATATTGTGTATTTGTACAGCGATCTTTTTGAGCCGCTGCAAACAACCGAAATAATGTTCACTCACGACGGCGACTGACGGCGAACCATAGATAAATATAAATGTAGCAAGCTAATGCGGCGAACTGATATATACAGTAATCTATGGCGATGGCCAACTGAGTTAGTGAGTAAACTACTCTGTGGCTGCATATCCCCATTTACAGAAATAATTCTATACGAGGCTACCAAATCAACGAAAATTTCGCCATTTTCGAGCCGAAAAAAATTAATTATAGCTAAACAAAACAAAATTACACTGCCATTTACATTCAATGGCTTCCCACATGATAGATGAAGAGATTAATAAATAGATTGAGTTAAACAATTGATATTTACAAAAGTTATAGTGTTTACAAGCCTTGGGGACATGATAAATCCACACCATAAGCCACTAAAACCCCTTTTTTTATTTAAAAATAGCAATTAATCGAGTTAAAAAAAAATATTAATAAGTTCAACAATGATTTATCGTTCTAACAATGTGCTTTTTATATCATTTATATGTGTAATATGATTGCTGGATACGATTTCATGCGACAAAACGGTGGAATTTTGATTTTTAGGCGTTAGTAGAACATACCCACGCGCTTTGCGCTCGGTATGCAATAAATACATAAAATAATACATAAATAATTAATAACCCAACCAGATGGAGCCCTCGGCAGGGGAGATCAAACGGTTGAAGGTTAGGGGGAAAGGGAAAGAAACCGTCGGATGATACGGGCGGTATCGAGGAGCACCGCCTTCTGCATTTGAGCTTGGAGCGATCTGTCACGGGGTCCCAGTCGCCTCAGATGACCCGAGAGGCTGACTGGGATTAACCCGTTCGCAGAAACGACTACAGGTATAATTTCGGTCGCCAGTCCACCCCACATATCGGTCACCTTGTGAGTCAAGTCCAGATATTTTGTAAGCTTATCTGTTTTGGCTTTCACGAGGTTCTCGTCATAAGGAATGGTAATGTCCACTAAAAATATCCTTGAATGTGCCCGGTCCATCAGAACAATATCAGGCTTATTCGCAAGAATGGTCTTGTCTGTGATGATGGCCCGGTTCCGGTAAATTCTGGCGCGGTAATATTCGAGCACGGCTTCCGGCACTGATAATAAGGCAGTTTCCGATCCACGAGACCGTATTTACCAGAGCGCGCTCCTGGTGTAGAATCCTGGCTACTAGGTTGTGTCTATCAAGTACTCAGAGTCAGAAAGTGCCAAACAACCAAAGATGACATGCCTAAGTGATTCACCGGGATGACGACAAGCTCGACAAATGTCGACGGTGCCATCCCTTAGGATGCATCTTCGATCGTTGTTGGTCTTAATAACCTGATCCTGTACGTTTTTTTTATAGGAGAGGGGGCAAACGAGCATGCGGCTCACCTGATGGTAAGTGACTACCACCGCCCATGAACAACTGCAATACCAGGGGAATCGCAGATGCGTTGCCGGCCTTTTAAAAATGAGTAGGCTCTTTTCTTGAAAGTCCCTAAGTCGTATCGGTCCGGAAAAGTCGCTGGTGGTAATCGATTCCACAAGGAAGTTGTGCGAGGGAGAAAACTTCTTCTGAATCGCACAGTGGTGGACCGCCAATCATCTAGATGATATGGATGGTATCGCAAGTTCTGTCGCGATGTGCGATGGTGAAATTGAGCGGCTGGAATTAGTCCGAACAATTCCTCAGAGCACTCCCCGTGGTAGATGCGATAAAATACGCAAAGAGATGCAACCTCTCTACGCAGTGCCAGTGAGTCAAGCCGATCGGAAAGAACTCGGTCGTCGACGATTCGAACCGCTCTGCGCTGGATGCGGTCAAGTGGAAGGAGCTGGCACTGGGGGGCCCCTGCCCAGAGATGGGAACAGTATTCCATGTGAGGCCGAACCTGCGCCTTGTAAAGTTGCAAGCGGTGTGCCCGCATGAAATACTGTCCCGCTCTGCTGAGCACGTCAAGCTTTTTCGTAGGTCACTCAATAAGTTTTGAGATGCTCGAAATTTAAAAATGGAACGCACCCGTGTTATATGTTTCTAAAAAGTAAATTTATTTAAAAATAGAACTCCATAAGCCAATTGCTCAATATTAAAAAAAGTTTGCAAAGTTGCAGGAAAGTTCTACTAATTTTCCTGCAACGCTTCCGGCGCTTTTCATTTAAAACGATGGATCTTAACCGTGAACATTTACGCGCTATGATATATTATGATTTTAAATTTCGTTTAACCGAACAATTAAGTTTACAACGGTTACAATCAGCATTAAGGGACTCAGCTCCATCACGCGCAACAATTTTAGGTGGTTTGCTGTTTCAAAAGGGGTAAAATTGGTTTGTGGATTGGTGCTATGAAATGAGTCTACGTTTTGAAAACGGGGCATCTAGGCGTGTTGCGGAAATCGTTACTGGTGACGAGACCTATCAATATGATCCGGAAAATAAAAGGCAATCATCGGTATGGGTCTACTCAGAAGGACAGTTACCGACGAAACTGCAAAGACCTTGCAACGTCGGCAAAAAAATGGTGGCTAGTTTTTTTTCGAGGAGCAGACATTTGTCAACGTCAATGCTAGAAAATTGTAGGTCAGTCAACTCTAAATGGTATACTACAGTTGCATTACCCAAAGCTTTTCAAGCTGTGCGGGAGAGAAGACCAAAGACTGGGCTTCGGGGAATCATGCTGCATCACGATAACGCCACTTCACATACCTCCCTTAGAACAAAAACATTTATTGAGGAATCTGCTGTTGAAACTCTAAGTCACCCTACAGCCCTGACTTAGCTCCTTGTGATTTCTTTTTGTTCCTAAGTGTCAAAGATAAAATAAAAGACAAGTTTTTTTCAAGCGTCGAATAAGCCGTGGCTGCCTACGAAGAAGCGATTTCCGGCCTGTCAGATCAAGACTGGCAAAAGTGTTTTCAGAGTTGGTTTAGGCGAATGGAACTTTGTATAGAGTAGAGCATGATGGCGAATATTTTGAAAAGATGAAAAATAAATATTAGTAGTATCTAGAATACTTTTTGTATATCTTATTGTATATTTATTGAGTATCCTACGTATTGCATAGACAAAACCCTCGGTTTCCTCGAAGAGATCACCAAAACTTAGCCTCCTTCCATACGGTCTCCCGGTCGGAACTGCACTGTACTGCTGGGTCTTGTCATTGCTCATTGGCTAAGGATAGAGGAGTAAGCCCTTTATCACACGAAATTGCATGCATTCTACAGAAACGTCGTCGCATCATCCGATCTCGCCAGAAAGTAATTACGGACGCAGCGCACTTCGCGGTTATGCATGGTGAGAGCGCCCAAAAAGCCGCGCCTACCATGTTTCCGCGGCAAGTACAACCTCATTACTGACGATCTCGGGTGATGCATCCTGTGGGACTTCATAACAGTGCGGACTTTTCTATCTAGAGCGTTCAGTTCTGGCTGAGTCCCCCTGAGTTAGCCGAAGGTATTTATGAGGACAGGCATGACCCAACCGTTTTATGCGTGTGTCTTATTCATGTACGACGAAAGACTTTTGTCAAGCGAGCATAAAACACATCGCAAACCGACTGTTTCATATCCGCCTCATCGATACTATGTTCTGTGACATACCCAAGTACCGGTATGTTTCAGCCTCAGATCCTTATGTTGATGGGCATAGATAAGTCTGTGCCCTCAGAGTTAGCAGTTATATTATTATTATTCAATATTACGCAATTTTAATTATTTAGAACACAGTTTTGCTGCCGACGGGTACCGTCGGTACTACTAGTGGACAGAATAATATTTTTTTCTCTTTATTCGGTAACGTGATCAATGGAATTTATTTTTATTACGATTTCTATATAGAAACACAGAAATGATAATAAAAAGAAATTTAAATAAAATAACCAGAAGGTTATTTTGTTTAATTATTTTATTTCGTTATTTTAGTTTGTCCTGCTTTGTTAATTTAATATATAAACATTGTTTATTTTTTATGTTATAAATTCTGTGAAATAAATAATACAGAACAAATTATATAAATAAATAAAATCGCTTATCCACGTCTGTTTGTGTACCGTAAAATGGGGTGAATAGAAAGGATTTCAACTTTTGAATCGAAATTTCAGTATGTTTTTAGCAAATTCCGAAGGTAGCAGTCATCGTGTCTTGTGAGTTAAAGTGTAATAAACTGTTTTCAATGAAAGATTAACTTAATTTACTCGTCATTTATTTAATAAATAACAATATCTGCGCGTTTTCTATTTACCCGCGATATGGGTGAATGGAGTCGAAAAGGGGGTCAATAGAAAAAAATGCTAGGGTTGTCAAAATTTATTTATGTATGTACCTAGTACACATACCTATAAATTATTTATTATAGTACCATTAACTTTAAAAAAAATAGAACAGGGATAGTAAATTATTTTTTTTTATTTTTTACCCACACTAAATATTTTTTAATAAACATAACAGTGAATTTTACTAAAAAATTATGTTTAGTACGTCAGCTAAATTATCAAAAGATATTGTAACAACGTGTTTTTAATTTGTCACTTAAATAAAAAATGAGGATGATACAACTCCTTTAAACTTCGGATGATGTCACAAGATAGTACAACAAAATCCCCACTCCAGAGCGCTTTACCAATGTCAAGTTTTATTAATTTAAGGAAGCAAAAGATACGTGGCTAACGTTTTTTCATGATCTAACTGACGGACTAAATATAACGAACTTATAAAGTGAAAAATTCTTTCCATATACGTTCTTGTGCAATGCAAAAGAATCTAAATAAAATCAACTAAAAACAAAACCTATATGAATTAATAAAATAAAGTTAACATTTTTATTAATCATAGTATGTACGTAAGTAATTATTATAATATTATTTGGAGCATTCCGAATTTATATTTAAATATTATCATCTAGTAAGTCTCTTAGTATAGCCTCATCGTCTTTATAATATTTGCTCGGTCTTGCAGTCTTCTTTAAAATTATTAAAGGCGCTTCAGGGGAAACTTTTTTGTACTTCTGATCATAACTAATATTCTTGCGAGTTTCTAAAAAGTTTTTATTTTCTATTATCTTTATTTTTTCTCTTTTCATCTTCGGTAAAGTTTCAGTTATAACTTTTGCCGCAGAATATTCTTCTTCGTTATTTCCTAATGGACAGTTTGATTCACCAGCATGATCAGACTGACTGACGTTGTTTAGACCGGTTTCTGTATTTTCAGCTTCTGCTGTAGGGTTTATTATTATTATATCACTTAGTGGACAGTTTTCAATAGTTAGTTCTCCTCCATATTCCAAGTCATTTTCAAAATATACAGGCATATCTAAAACACTGTCATTGAGGTCTATATTATCATTTAGTTTGTCTGTAAATGCATTGCCTGTGCCCACATTTTCCTCTCTGATATCATATAACTCCTCCATCAAGATGCTTGCCTTTCTTTTTGTCTTTTTACCGATCCCTTTTCCTTTAATACTTTTGTTTAAGTTTGTTGTTTCTTTAGGCAATACATTTTCTTTTTCCACTGAATTATCTGGCTTTTTTATTTTTCTTTGTGGTTTTGATGTACTCGGACCTGGTGTTACTTCGGAGTCAACATAATCCTCAGTAGATTCGCTAACACTCTTTCCTGCCACCACGTCGAGTTTTCGCTTTCTTTTTAATTCTTTTACGCCCATAGTACCATATCGCATGTCATTTAATAAAGTTAGTACAGACTCATCCACTGCTTCCCTATGTCTACTGCTATCGTTCGATTGTGTTGGTATTCGAGATAGCACTTGTGTAGGGTCTAAAGGACAGATACCAGTTTTTTTAAAACCAGCTTTTAAATTAGACTCAGCATTTTCTTGTATTACCTCCATTAATTTCTTCAGTAGTTTAGGGAAGCAACCTTTTGGCACACTTGTCTCATTGCTGCCATCTGTTTTTTTCCACTTAAGAAGTATTTGCCGCCAGGCTGCCTTCATGGGCCTAAAAAGGCTACATCAAGAGGTTGAGTTATGTGTGTTGAATTACTTGGTAAAAATACAAAATCAATTTGCTGTTCTTTGCAAAGTTTTATCATATCGACCGACAAATGTGAAGATAAATTATCACCTATTAGCAGCTTTTTTCCCGGCTTATCAGCAAAGAAGGGAATGACAATAGATTGCACCCAATCTTCAAAAATTGTACCATCGAACCATCCTGATGCCGAACGATTATACCTTGCACCTTTAGGCCCGTGAGAAATCCATGTATTGTATAAATTTTGTGCTTTGTATACCACGTATGGTGGTAAAATCTGACCCTCTGCTGACCCAGCTATCATTAAGGAAACAATGGCCTTTGTGTGGTTCATGACACGTTCTGGATACTTAGTGCCGCGTTTCGTAATAATTTTTCTGCGCCCTGGATCGTCAGCGAGATTTGTCTCGTCATAATTGACGATATTTGCCGCTGGAACATCGGCCAAAGATATTTGTAGTTCTTCAAAATATTTTGCTATGATTTCTGCTGACACGGCAGCTCGAGATCTCTTAATATTTTGGCATATTCGTTGAGAAATTTTATCTTTATGTCTATTTAAAAAACATTGGATGAAATCAGGCCCAGGGAAATTATTTTTGAATCGCTTATGAGTAATCCCAATCTTATCCAGATACATTTTAACAATATATCTTAAGTCTAGTGAGTCCAGTGGATAGCCCCATTCTGCACAAACGTTTATATATTTGATGATATATTCTTCTGTTGTCAACGAAAGTGCCCTTTGCCCACCTTGCGATTTTACTAGTCCTTTGCTGTGGCGATACAACACCGATGGGTGTATATTGTGTTTGATAGCTACTGTTTTTATCGAATCATTACCCATTAAATAATCTTCTACCGCTTGCTTAAGAACATTTTCGTCATACCTTTTGTAGCGCTTGCCTCCAGGTTCAGGTTTATAAATGCGCGGCATTGTCCAAAATAATCTGAACAAACAAAATAAACATTTTCAATACGAATGAAAATATAAACATTAACTAACTATTTCATAAAACTACAGTCACTAACCTACAATCTTCTATAAGTACAAAAAAGTATCAGGTATAATTTTGTGTAGCAGCCCTAGCAATGACAATTCTAATCACCCCAGTCGTATTGCTACTCACCCCTCGTGCACTTCTATTCAGACTTTACGCGCTTCTATTTACCCCATACCTCGATTCTATCCACCCCTCAGGCGTCTTCTATTCACCCCAAACTTATTCAATTTATAGGTAACATAACTTTTGGACTTATTTAGAACAGAAATCATGCTCAATTTGACTTACCTTTGAGTTTTCTCAATAGTTAAGTAACTAACACTTTGCATAAATTCGTATTGATGGCTGAATTCAATCGTAGTAACGAACAGAAATAAAAGATTTACGCTTCTCAAATTCACAACCGTTACTTGATCACTTTGAGACATTATTTTTCGCATTTATGAACGACTTCACTATCATGACGATGTTGCCATAACAAAATCAATGTTGCCGTATATAAAAAATTCAAATGTAGCTAATTTCATTGAGCACTATGAGAGCAATAATGCAAAGAACAAAGTTTCGCTTTTTTTTCTATTCCCCCCTTAAATTCTATTCACCCCATTTTACGGTATACGCTTAATAGTTTAATAATGTTTGATGATAGTAGTAGATACATATTAGCATGGTGTACAACCATACCAACATGTAGTAATAATGTATATTGTAGTGAATCGCACTTGTGAGTTGTGAGAAACCTAGGCAACCAGCCAGAGACTTATATTTACTAACATTAATATTTCCATTTAGTAACAAACATATATACTTTTTTTATAGGATAGGGTGACAAACGAGCACAGTCCACCTGATGGTAAGTGGTTGCTGCGGCCCATAGACATCTACATTTATCCTCGTTTGCTAATCAAAATGCAGATGCGTTGTCACCCGTGAGGACTAAGATGGAATGCCTCTTTTCCAGTAAAAAGTGTCCCCGGTTCTCTACACTCACCATACGAAACACAGCAGCATGAAGCTGCTATTTGACGCTGGTATTATGTGAGACCGTGGTCCTTCCCCGGTCGAGCCGACCCATTCGTACTACAACTATACTACTAATATAGCTGCAGCATGGCTCTACCACGTTGTACTTTGATTTTGAGTGTAAATGTAGGTCTTATTTCAAAGTAAAAATAAAAAAAAACATAGTAAGTCATGCATAATCGTTTAAAAAGAGTAAACAAGCGTTCACGTTTGAGTGACATTAATAATCTAAAAGGGCAAATCGTCGAATTCTCCCCAAATAGCTGTCGACGCTGTTATCGGATTTTATCGTTGGCCGACAGCTGATTGCATAGAAGTCAGACAGTTTATTGTCGGTCTGTTTGCCGAACGAGATAGGCGTCTATAATCTATCCAACGTAACATAACTGCGGTGACAGCTGCCAAACTTTTCATTTGAAGGGTTGTAACAGGACAGCAACCTAAAGGAGAATAATTAGGAGAGTTTGACAGCTTACAATACTGAAGATGGTGATTATAAGTCCCTAAATTCTATCCCGAAGTATTTGCCTAATATTAAAATTATAAGTTAAGTAAAATATCTATGGCGAAATAATATCCATACCTGGGTATGTCACAAAACATAGGTATCAATGTAACGGAGATGAAACAATCAGTTCGTGATCTGTTTTTTACACGCTTGACAAAAGTGTTTAATAACATCTTTTCGGGCGTGTACAAGATAGGTTTAAACAATGGTTGGATCAAACCCATACTCATGTATACCTTTGGCATATTCAGGTGAACTCGGATCGGACTTAAAGCCTTGGTAGAAAAATATAACCGTTGTGACGCCAACGTCCTCGGAAACATGGGCGTGGATTTTTAAACGCTCTCACCCCGCATAGTCGCGAAGTGTGCAGCCTCCGCAAATAATTTAACGAGATCGAATGGCGTATTCTACATGGATATCATCATGAGTGATAAAGAACTTAACCCGCTATCCTTAGCTAACGAGCAATGGCCGGATCCGGCAGTACAGAGCGTTTTGGACCGAGAGAACTTTTTTTTATAGGATAAGGGTGATAAACGAGCACACAGTCCACCTGATGGTAAGTGGTTGCTGCGGCCCATAGACATCTACATCTATCCTCGTTTGCGAATCAAAATGCAGATGCGTAGTCACCAGTGAGGACTAAAATGGAATGCCTCATTTCCAGTAAAAAGGGCCTCCGGCCACCTGCACTCACCAAGCGAAACGCAGAGGTAAACCTCTACTTCACGCTGGTTTTCTGTGAGGTCGTGGTACCACCCCGGTTCGAGCCGGCCCATCCGTGCGACAGCAAAAGCTGCCGCCTGGCTCTACCACTGTAGAGCCACGCGGATATACTACGCACGGGAGATACTACGAGGCTCAACATGAGCCTTTTGTGGACACAATTGCCTTCGTCTACTGGCTACGTTTTAATGACCTCTTTAGAGAAACCGAGCTCTTTGTCTGTGCGATACAGCATTAGATTATTAAGACCAACAATTATTAGCGATACATCCTAAAGGATGGCACCGTCGACATCTATCGAGCTTATTGACATCCCAATGAGTTACTTGGGCATGTCATCTCTGGTCGTTCAGCGCTTTCTAACTCTATTATTAATTATTATGCGCTCTGACTTAAGTAAGTAGAACTTAGTGAAAGCCAAGTAAACAAAATATTGGGACTTGGTTAATGAGGTAACCAACATGTGGTGTTGTATGCTGGCTGTCAGCTTCTCGGGTCATCTGAGGTGACTGGGACATCGTGACGGACCGCTCCGGTTTCAGATGCAAAAGGTGGTGATCCTCGATACCGCCCCCATCGTTCGCCGGTGTCTTTCCCTTGCCGACGATTACGTCGTGGTTGGATTTTATTTACTTATTTAATTATATTCTATTACATTAATTCTATTTAATATATTTTTATTCTATCGTTTTTATCTTTATAATATATGTTTATATTTTTTATAAGTATTTATGCATCCAAATCAGACGAGATATCAATAAAAATATATATTAATAATAATGTCCTCTAGACCGAGTTTCGGTCATGGGGGTTAGTTACAAAGAAGACGTCTAGCCTTCTGCGTAGGACAGGTTAATAGTATGACGACGAGTACGAGAGTATGGCAGCACACAGGTGCACTCCCTATTACATCATTCTTATGGTCTGATGGGATGGAAATCTGACACTAACGGAGAGAACACGCAGGCGCAGAACCTTTTTTACACGGGAAAATTACCACCCGTATCTGTCACGCGGGGGCAACGATAGGTTATATCGGACTCGTACCGACAAAAACCCCATGGCGTTCCACCATATTTAGGCAGGACCATGGAAATGCTTTCTCTGTCGCTTCTCCACTTGCGCAACGGAACCCCCCCCACCCTCCCCTCTATTCCGATTCCGATACGCGGAGGCCGTGAGCCAAGTAAAAAAGAGGCATTTCTCTTACCGCAATTGACCATGGATGTGTGACATCCAAAGTAAAAGCCAAGTCAAGTTTGCCAAGCCCACTCGGAGTGGTCATCTCGAGCCAACAAGAAAATCCATTCTTTTTTTCGTTCAATCCATTTTGAAAATATAAGAACAATTGGCTTGAAGGCATGTGTTTCACGAGCTGATCGAAAGCTTTTACGGCCACTTCTGGCTCCGTAAATGTCAAACCTAAACCTAAATCTTTGATTTTTGGGTAAATTAAGATATCGCATGGTGTGAGGTCTGGACTGTGTGCAGAATGGGCCACGAACTTCAGCTTTTAAAAGCCAATAATGACTTTGTCTTGTTCGCGGTGTCCGTCGACGCATTGCAAGCATGGTGCAGTAGGAATAGGATGCGACTTAATCGTCATTTTTTCTAACTTTTTTAGACACCGGGAAAACAAAAGGTGGGGTATCATTCAGCATTAACTGCATTTTGCTCATCTAGTGAGATCGTGCAGACTGGACTTGTCTGGAAGAAAAAAACGCAATATTTTCTTTACCCACGCTTCTTGCCTGCCACAATTTTGTTACACCTTCGAACATTCATACAGAATACTATTGCTTTCTTTCCGGAAGGTCATGTTTTATCTCCTGTCACAAAGTCATTCACAGCATTTGAATGTCCGAGATACCTAAACAACATTTTTTTACACCAATCAACTCGGGCAATTTTTGTAACTTATGAGATAACCAGGTTCCTCACGATGTTCTCTATCATCGCCGAGCACGTGATAGATTAGCACACAAAATTGCTATTAACAACTTCATTGATCCTGATGGAAACTCGTTCCTCTCCTGTGCTATATAATATTAAGGCATGGCTCTTAATAACAGTATGTTTTTATAGGGTTAGGGTGACAAACGAGCACACAGTCCACTTGATGGTAAGTGGTTGCTGCGGCCCATAGACATCTACATCTATCCTCTATTACAAATCAAAATGTAGATGTGTTGTCACCTGTGAAGACTAAGATGGTATGCCTCATTTCCAGTAAAAAGGGCCTCCGGCCACCTGCACTCACCAAGCGAAACGCAAAGGTAAACCTCTACTTCACGCTGGTTTTCTGTGAGGTCGTGGTACCACCCCGGTGCGAGCCGGCCCATCCGTGCGACAGCAAAAGATGCCGCGTGGCTCTACCACTGTTAGAATGGTTTTCCGGTTCTTTACACTCACCATACGAAACACAGCAGTGTCAAGCTGCCAGTTTACGCTGGTATTCTGTGAGAGCGTGGGCCCTTCCCGGTCGAGTCGACCTATTCGTGTTACAACTATACATACTACTAATATAGCTGCAGCATGGCTCTACCACGTATATTTAAATAAAGTCCTAAAATTTATAATATTGTAATAAATTATTCCACTTCGGATGTTAAAAGTTATTCTCAAAATTATTTAAATAAAAGAATATTCCTCATATTAGAAATTACTCTGAAGGTTAATTTTTAAAATTAATAAAAGTTTGAGAGGCGATATTCAACTTGTTCTCTTGCTTACGCAAATAATCATTATCAGGAATGAGACAGTGTACTGCACTACACATTCAGTATAGAGCGCATACAGATCGACCAACCGTAATATGTCCACAGCACTATCACACACTGATGTAACGTAAAGGACATAATTACATGATAACACCAAAGTATGCAAACCAACAACAATACTATTAATCTTAATACACCACAGGGCAGCCTCTCAGCTACACGATATCCCTTGCTTACACTAGAAGAACCATCACAATGAACAAAACCACCTCACTTGTTTTACTTAAGCAGAATCTCAGTGTAGAGGTAATGTTTTAGCCCAACGGACATAATAACGACAATGAGACTCGTAGAATTACCGAGTGATCCCTCTGCGCGATACTTTATACTGCTAGAATAAGTGGGATGTTACAGTTCTACCTTCAATTCTTATTATTTTCCTTTATTATTTTACCTCATTTCTAACAATATTTTATTTACTCTTCAAACCTTTAACTCTCGCATGATAACATGATGAAAAAGCAATAACCAAAACATTTTTTAATTGAACTAGAATCACCATGGTAGCATAGAAGCTTAGCGCTCACCGTAATTTTAGCAGAACGCGAGCAAGCCGGGTTCGATCCCCGGCAGCATTAATTTACGCAATTTTAAGTGCTGATTTTTGACCTGAATTTATGAGGAATAAAGATATTTCGAAGAGATGTGAAGTCCGCCAACATGGGACAGCATGGCTTTAATCTGATCCATAACCCCCTCAGAAATAAGAGGGTTGTGGAGAGCCTATGTCTGTAACTTTTAAAATAAAATGTTATATTCATTTATTTCAAAGATATTTTACCTTGTCCGCCCACAAGATGTTATCTATCATTTATCATACACCTCAAGCTGCGGCTGTCCAACTGAATAATTGATAGCTCTGGGTACAAGAAGTCTCTAGAGACAGATTTATGGTTCGCTGCAGTGTAAAAACTCTTTTATTTAAAGCGTAATATTTAAAAATAAAACTTGTTCGCTGTGGACTTCCTATCTTTGGAGGGTTAGCTAGGATTTAGAAACGATGTAAGTATTTTGTATATATTAATTTTAGAAATTTATCTTCATCATAAACATCACGACAGCCCATCACAAGGCCGCTAAACATAAGTTCACTCTCAACACTGTTATAAAGTAAGGTACTTAGCTCTCTACACCCGTCAGTTGCCAACACGTTCCATCAGGTAATCACTCCACTTGGGCTCAGTATCATAGGTCTACCAAAAACTGCAGGTGAGACTATTACTCAATAAATTTACTACCGCAGCTGCATAACCACACATAGCTTCTCTGGGAAGTCTGCAGTCTGTGAACACGTACAGGATCGCCCCCGTCACTACATTAGATTTGATAGACCACAAATCCTCGCTAAAAACCCCGATTCCGAATCAAAAAACATTCTAAATTCTATAGAGAAGATGGCTGAGTGCTACCATCTGCTTAGGATCCCATAATTAATAAAATTAAATCTCAACCCAAGCATACAACTGTAAAACTTCAAGATAGTGTAAGTTCATACTGCGTAGATCGGAACAAAAATTAATAATTTTTAATCTGGAGGTAGCCGTGGTTAACTATGACATTGGGACGTCATACACCTCCGTCTCCCCCGTGACCATGGGTGCTGTAAAGTGCTCGAAACGTCGGGAATATAAAATAAGTTAATATACGCGATAAAATTCGTAAAATTAGTTTTATTTACACACATATCTTCTTCCTTTTTCTTCTTCATCATCCCGACAGGTCCACTCCTGGAAAATCAGTCTATCTCGTCAGTGTCAATTGGAGAACCAGCAGTGCGGTTGTGTAACTCTGGTGGAAATTGTGGTTGACTTCGCTTGGACATTTAACGTTTGATTTAGTTTTATTGTGTAAATGTATAATTATCCATTACTAGCGATCCGCCCCGGTTTTACACGGGTGATTTCTGGATCTCGATAACAGCGCCACCAACCGGATCCAATTGTGAATGTAACCCAGCCAGAGATTCACTCGAACGCACACAAAAAATTTCATCAAAATCGTTTTAGCTGTTTTGGAGTTTAGCGAGACTAACGGACAGCAATTGATTTTCATCTATACAAATAAATAAAATTGAAGTGTCTGTTTGTAATGTCGAAATAACAGCTTTTTACTATATGCATATGAAAGTATATACGGTACTTATAATAGAAACACGATTTTTAAAATTTTTGTCCGTCTTTCTTACTGTCTGTCTATCTGTTTGTTCCGGTTGATCTCCGAAACGGCTGGAGCGATTTTGACCGGACATTCACTGACAGATAGCTGATGTTATAAGAAGTAACTTAGGCTGCTTTTATTTTAGAAGTAATTAGGGCCCCACTCAAAAAATTAAAACGCAAGAAATCCAATCGTAATATATTACGCGCGGGCGAAGTCGCGGGGAACGGCTAGTATAATATAAAAATCATAGTAGATAGCCAATTTTCTTTTAAAATAATAATATCTTATGTTACAAAATATTATCATAATGATTAAAACTTAACGTACTTGTGGAATGATTCTCATGGGCTAACGATTCCTAGCAAAGTTACACAATAGCACTGCTGATGACTGGCAACTTGTGCACTAATCTATACGATATTTTCTCTCTCTTTTCTACCTTTAAATTTTCATCTGACATATTACAAGCTGGTTTAGCGATAACCCTGGTGGAAATCGTTTGTCGGTGGGAATCACTTTTTTTATAGGATCGAGTGACAAACGAGCACACAGTCCACCTGATGGTAAGTGGTTGCTGTGGCCCATAAACATGTACATCTATCCTCGTTTGCGGATAAAAATGTAGATGCGTTGTCACTCGTGAGGACTACGATGGAATGCCTCTTATCCAGTAAAAAGGGTCTCCGGTTCTCTACACTCACCATACGAAACACAGCAGTGTTAAGCTGCTATTTACGCTGGTAATCTGTGAGAGCGTGGTCCTTCCCCGGTCGAGCCGACCCATTCGTGCTACAACTATACTACTAATATAGCTGCTGAATGGCTCTACCACGTATAAAACAACTATGTCATGTTTTGTCATTACGATAGTTATGAATTTTTTAGGCATTTCCCATAATCGACTTTTGTGAGACCTTTAAGGCGAAATGAGTTTATAAGTGATATTGTCACGCTTCAGCTATAATATATAGTGGCAGCACAAATGGTCGGTTTGAATAGAATAGAAACACGCTTACACAGTATACCAGCGTGAAACAGCAGAATAAGAATGCTATGTTTCGTATGGTGAGAGTAGAGAGTAAGAGAGCTCTTTCACTGGTAATGAGGCATTCCATCTTAGTCTTTAGGGGCAACAACGCATCTGCATTTTAATTCCAAATCGAGGATACATGTAGGTGTCTTGGAGCCACATCATCTACTTACTATCCAGTGGTATGTGTGCCCGCTTGTCACCTTTATTCTATAAAAATTAAGTGACTAATTATTTTATGCCATCACCACACGGCAACACTAAGCCGATTTAATAAATATAATATCTAAAGTCTCTTTCAAAGAAAAACAATACAGGCCGATCGTAGCATAAACTAAAGGGGAGGAGAACACATCCCCATATGTTTACCATCGTATTCGCATCTAATAAACGAAAGTAGGTTTATCGCTTTGTATTATGTGCAAATACGGTTGTCAGACCGTGGATGGTGGTGTTATGTGATATAAGATTTGTGAAGGCTATGCAGTCGGCGCCCGAGGGGTCGTCGACCCCTCCACGCGACGCCCCTGCCTCACATTTTTCTTGTCGGCCACTACGCCGCTGACGGGGCGCACGCCTCACAAAATATGCTACGTCGTCGCCATGCTGAATATGCCCCATTGTTTCCATTTTGCAATCTCATGTGTAATCTTGTCTTTTCCTTGTTTAAGGATGTTGGTGTAAACAAGATATGAGTAATGCACTTAAATATTTGATTTTTATTTGTATCTCACTGAGCGTAGCACTCACTCCTAGCTAAGCAAAAATATTATTTGATATCAAAAATTAAAAATGTTCATTTCATTAACAACAGTGTTAAATATTACAAAGGGTTAGGACTGTTTAAAAATGTAAATTATTATTAAGAAAAAAGAATTCTACTGCACTTTCACACTCTATATTCCAGTGATTAATAATGTCCTGCAGAATAAATTTAAGCCACGGCGGCCAATCTCAACGGAAGCTAGCCATTTGCGCAGGACAGGATTATAGTATAAAATGTGTGTGCGAGTACAGGTGCATGCTCTCCACTATACACTCTGTATACTCTCTTTAATTCCCAACTCTCATAGTCTGATGAGACGGCAATTCGACACAACCGAAAGGAGATCAGACGCTCGACAAACAGTTGTACGTACTTTCCGAAATAGGGGGGTGAAACACCGCCAACTTCCTAACTCCCAGCTGTTAATTAGAGTTTCTTGACAGAAAAAGCTGATAACTGATTTTGCACCGACCCGGGATTCAGTCTCGAGACCTCGTGATCAGGAATCGTGCTTATGACCACTAACCGGGCGACACCAATGAGGCAGCAGTGAGTTCCAATTATTACGGCAAATTCAAAAGTGACTATAGGTTATGTACCTTCAAGAAAAGAGCGTACTCCTTTTTAAAAGGCCGGCAACGCATCTGCAATTCCCGCCCTTGTTCATGGGCGGCGGTAGTCACTTACCATCAGGTGAGCCGCATGCTCGTTTGCCCCCTCTCCTATAAAAAAAAAAACATTACTAAATATTAACTTCACTAAAATTCCCGCCAAATATTTATAGACATAATTTAAAATTAAAAATTATGTACAGCCGACTTCAATATAAGCGACATCAATATAGGTTATTTAAGAATAACTCAATAACCATTGGTCTGACCTTGATCAAATTCATATGGGACCTTATATCTTACATCGTAAGAGTCACTTTTTCAAAATTGATCACTATTATTATTGCTATATGTGTGTAGTTACAGCGTAAGGAAATCTGCTCTACTCGTATATCATCCCATGGGTGTGGTAAGAGGCGATAGCAACATAAGTAACAGACGAACTTGTAGGCAAAAAAGAGTCCCCGCCTAGTCTCACACATGAGAAAAACCGGCCAAGTGCGATCGGACTCGCGCGCCGAGGGTTCCGAACAAATCCGTAGGTATATAAGTTTAAAATTTAAAAAAATATTTTTATTATATGATGTAACTAAAAATTTTTGCTTTTCGAAATTTTTCCTTTATCTGTGCTATAATAATACGTTGCTTCGTACCAAATTTTAAGATTCAGAGTTTCAGAAAATTTGCGGCATAAACGGCTGTATCTTTTGATGGCGTTGGCTTAGAAGTTTGATTTTTTCACAGCTCCAAGGGATAGTAGACTTGAGTATTTGATATGAATTTCAGCTTGATACCTCCACGCGTTCCTGAGAAAAAGGGTCTTGACAGACAGACAGACAGACGGACAACAAAGTGATCCTATAAGGGTTCCGTTTTTTCCTTTTGAGGTACGGAACCCTAAAAATAGGTTTCTTCACCACTACAGCTTATTAAAGTCCACTGCTTAACATAGGCCCTCCACTACTGATTGACTTATATTGACAGGTTGTCAAACTGCCTACTAAGCGTTTCAACTATAACGAAAAATATTTTCATTTGTTATCAGGTATTGATGATAGATTGCCTCCAGGTGGGATATTTGCCATGGTTGCATGCTTGGCGGACGGGTTGGAAACCACAGTTTTATATTTTAGTCGTTTTTAGGAAGACACTGCTGCCCATGTTCTCATTTGTTTCCCTCATGTTATTTTAATTTTATCCAAATACATTCGCACACGTTAGAGACCAAAGATGTATTGAATCATTTACAGCACGTGAGAATGATGATGACGCGATTACAACTTTTTATAAAACTTTTGTTAAAATAAAACGTAGGTCATGGTATAATAAAAAATTGGATATGCTATGGATTTATTTGCTATATATTTATGGATGAGATGATTCGATATTAAATGAAAAAAAAATATGAGGAAATTCAGCATTTATAGAAATTCCAGAAATGGAGACCATATTTCGCTACATCTTCGTAGATTCATGCTACTTTTAAATAATGAGCGAACACTAATTGCAACAAGAGAAATTGAATGATTTTTGCTTCGGCTACACGCAGTGACGTGCATGCGCAAACAATTTGTGCAAATAATTTGCACACACAATATTGTGCACTGTACGACGTCTACACGATAGTGTCTTGTATGCGCAAACAGTTTGTACCAAGTTTTCGCATAACATGTGTGGTGTTCACACGCCATCCGTGCAACGTACATGCTTGCTTGTGTACCTCTAGTTTGAGCAAATGTAGCATTTGTGCAAGCCATTTGGACGGTATACCGTTTTGACGGCTTAACGTACATGGTTGCTTGTGCAAATTAGAATTTGTGCAAGTAAGATTGGTATCATTAAAAAACACAAAATATTTGTTACTTATATGTATGCTGAGTCCACTCAAGTCATTACCATTATCGTTACAGTATAATCGAATAAAGGCCACCTCTACTTATTGCCTTATCTTTGCCATAGTTGCCACGCTTGGCAGGCAGGTTTTTTTACAACCATAGTTTTTTTTTATTATTTTCAATTGTTATCATGTAGATGCTGCTGCCTATCTCCAGGTTTTTTCTCACTAGCAAAAGCTGATATATTTTAAAGTTATGCTTTATCAAAAAAAGTGTTTACGTTATATCTTTTTTCAATAGAAATACACCGTTTGAAATAAAAAAATAAACCTCTTTTTTATTTTTTAATAACAAAAATAATTGACTAATTCTATCCCAATGTAATTGTAACAGAAAAATGATGGAAAGAAAAATATTGTTTTACTAAACCTATATTTTTATTTAATACAATATAACTCCTCACCTGGCTCGAACGCATGCGGAGACTCTCCTGGACATGCTGAGGATCAAGTTATCCAGAATTTCTTGCGATAATCTGTCCCATTCTTGAATAGCGGCTTCCCTGATCTCTACCACTGGGGCAGGTGGCTGACGGTTATGAGCTCGCTTAAGAGCATCCCACGCGTGCTCTATGGGGTTTAAGTCGGGCGAGCCGGCAGGCGAGTCTCACCTTGTGATGTCGTATTCTCGGAGAGCAGCATTGACTCAATCAGCTCAATGTGCGCGCGTATTATCATCGACCAGTACGAATTGGTGCCCATAGTTTACTCGGAATGGTCTGACAATTCGATCAATAGCGACTGTTTTGTACCTATCTGCCGTCATGGAGCCTCGATACAGGATCAAAGGCATTTTAGCACCAATCATAATCCCACCCCAAAAGGACACCGATTTTCCGCCTTGTTGAACGGTTCCAGTGACAGTTCTTTGCCTTTCTGAGTCTCCAGGTCATCTCCAGATACGGACACGTCGGTTATCTGGATTGGCGTACTGATTCGCATTTCGTCAACGAAGATACAGTTTTGCCCAATGTTTTCCTCCTCATCTTCTTCATTTTGCCGGAGCCTAGCACACTGCTAACTCCGTCGCTGACGTTGCTAACTTCAAGTCCAGAGACAGCCTGCACTTCTGCTTTTATTGCAGTGGCGTCGATTGTTGGGTCACGGGCTGCCAGAAATCTGGTATAGCGCTTCTGAGCAGCGGTCAGAACAGTTGGGCGACTACTGTGGTGTTGGTCAGCTAAATTATCTATGCCGTGGCAACGTGGCCACGACACAGGATTGGAATACAGCAACTCTGTGTGCTATTTCTCTCGTGGAATATCCTTCTTCCCTCAAAGTTACAATTATTGCTCTTAAAACTTCTAATAATTCTCTTGGCATTATTAAATTGCAATATTCCTCGAAAAAATATTTTTAAACCGTTAAAATTGACAAGTCAGATTTCTGAATGAGCGTAACCTTGGATTAAACTTATTTTTATATAGAAAAACTATTGATTTTGTTTTATTGTTTTATATTATAATTCTAAATTTTAAGTAAAGAATCTAAAAAGAAGAAGAAATTATAATAATTATAGTCTACCGTAACAAAAAAGACAGATTATTGTTAAGTCATCGCGCGTGATGACTTATCAATAATCTAAGGGAAAAGATTTCGATTTTTCAAATTGATGGCAAACTTTTTTTGATGTGTGTACATAATTTTTGTGGTACATAATTTTTGATTCATGTTTTAAAGTGTGGGCTTAATAAATAACTGTATATAAAAAATTGAAATTAAAGAGTGAATATAATGATATTGAGTAAATGAATACCTATTTGATTCGCAGCTGATTCGCACAAAATGAAGCTTACATAATGGGTAAATTTAAGCAATCCACTTTTTCTAAAGTCGCTAATTTTGACCGTCGTAGGTGTTCCAAATAAATAAATACTAAAAGGATAAAATGATAAAGATAGGAAAGAAAGGATTAATTTCACGATGTAGTGAAAACTATAGTGTACTCCTCGAGGCTGATATTCGACCAAGGCGACAAGTTCTGAATAGTCAAAAGCTCTCAACTGCGCCTTTCATATTAAAATGACACAATTGTGCGCGAAACTACAATGACGCTCCCTCGTAATTAAGACCTACTCGTGTAAATAACTCTTATGCGCTAACTTTGACTGCCTCGTCGTTCTGGTGGAAGTAAGCGCAACTGCTTATCATGAGAACCCGGACCGGAACCTCGGTTCGAGCGAAAATCAGTTATTGGTTTTTTATGTCTAGTAATTCTCACTAACAGCCTGGAGTCAAGAAGTCGGTTGTGTTTGATTTGCATGTTGTATCGGAAAGCACATAAGGCCGTTGGTACTGCACCTAATCCCTCTCTGGTCGTTTTGGAAAGCCGTCCCATTGGACTATGAAAGTGAGGGTATAGAAATTGCACCAGTATTTCTGCACACACTCGTGCCTTATCGAACTCGTGCCGTGACCGAAACTCGGTCTGGAGTAAATTGTAGGCGCTAACATCAGAGCTAGGCTAGGATCCATCCATCCATTACCGTTTATAAAATTTCACTGTTGAACATAGGCCTCCCCTAGAAATTACCTCATAGGGGAAATTTTGCCATAGTTGCCACGTTTGGTAACCAGGTTGACAACCAAATTTTTTATTATTTTGAGTTGTTATCAGGAAGATGCTGCTGCCCATCTGTTTCTGTTTCCCTTTGTCGCCTCTTACAACACCTACAGCACCATATGGGGTAGGCAATATTCTTACATTGCCATTACACGGTCTAGTTTATAGGACGCACTTGTAGTATTAGAAACACAAATAAATCACAGTACAGCTAGATTTGAAAGTAACAATATGTTTTTGTACAAATGTTAGACAAAACTGGAATTTGAATCCAGAATCCGCTGTGTACCCAGGTACTGAAAACTAGGTTTTAAAATGCTCTTAGTTTGACCAATAAATTCATTCGTAATTTTATATATATCTTGTATGCTATATCCCTGTCAAACATAGACCGCCACCACTTTCAATATTAAAGTAAGTTTTTATAAATTTAATAATGATCCTTTTTGTAAGACCTCCCGTTAGTTATTGTTTTAAAGCTTATAATTAAAACAAAAAGTTTACATAATTAAGAAATTCCCGTCGTTAAGTAAAATGGGACGCACTAAATCCAAGCTTGTAGGGAGTAATTAAATAATTGTAATAATTTCAAAATGCCTTCATAGTTTGAAAAGGAGCACGCCTCCTTCCAGAACCCTTTTAAGTATTTCAGTACGATTTTTACTCTTTGCCAGTTAAGCCCGTACTTCCTCAATTATCTTAAAAGGTTACTTTACAGGTGGCCTGTTTCTTATTTTACACTTTGATAAAAGATCATTTTTTTTACAAAGAATGAAACACTAATTTCATGTTTTCATTTCTTTTATAGGATAAGCGTGACAAACGGGCACACAGTCCACCTGATGGTAAGTGGTTGCTGTGCCCGTACTTCCTCAATTATCTTAAAAGGTTACTTTACAGGTGGCCTGTTTCTTATTTTACACTTTGATAAAAGATCATTTTTTTTACAAAGAATGAAACACTAATTTCATGTTTTCATTTCTTTTATAGGATAAGCGTGACAAACGGGCACACAGTCCACCTGATGGTAAGTGGTTGCTGTGCCCGTACTTCCTCAATTATCTTAAAAGGTTACTTTACAGGTGGCCTGTTTCTTATTTTACACTTTGATAAAAGATCATTTTTTTTACAAAGAATGAAACACTAATTTGATGTTTTCATTTCTTTTATAGGATAAGCGTGACAAACGGGCACACAGTCCACCTGATGGTAAGTGGTTGCTGTGACCCATAGACATCTACATCTATCCTCGATTACGAATCAAAATGCAGATGCGTTGTCACCCGTGAGGACTAAGATAGAATGCCTTGTTTCAAGTAAAAAGGGTCTCCGGTTCTCTACACTCACCATACGAAACACAGCAGAAATAAACTTTAAAAAAATAATAACCGAATTCAAAAAACATTTGCAGTTGAACTTCCACTTTAATCAGGAAGATGCTGCTATGCTGTTTTCTCTCAGTCGCCTCTACGATAGAAGTTCTTATTAGTATGTGATCGCCTCTGACGACATTCAAGGGATAATATGGTTTAGTGGATTCTACGCTGCCTCATGGCAATTAGTATAAACTACATATAGAGAGCCGTGGTAGCTCAGATGGTTAGCACTCGCTGTAAATTTCACAGTACGCGAGCAATCAGGGTTCGATCCCCGCCGGCACCAATGAAATTGTTAATTACAATTTTAAGTGCTAATTTACCACGTGCTCGACGGTGAAGTAAACATCGTGAAGAAACCTGCATGTCTGAGAAATTAGAAAAAAAATTCGAATACATGTGAAGTTCGCCAACACGCATTGGGGCAGCGCGGCGGACATTTCCTTGCCCTAAAACCCTCTCAGAAATGAGGGAAGGCCTGTGCTCAGCAGTGGGACGTATATAGGCTGTAACTTAACATATTATTAGGCTACATTATTCGATTCAGAATATTTTGCACACGATTCTTAATAAAGTAGTTTCTAACGATTTAATTCAAATTAGATTATGCTGTAGTAATTTTAATCTACCTTAATACTAAATTAGTATCGTGCCGCGTGGCTGCGGCGTAAGAGAATCCATCAACCAATTTCTTCTCGTAGGTGTCGTACGTAGTAGTCTAAGAGCTGGCCGCTTTGACTAACATGTGAGATACAAAACTATAATTTTGTATATTGTTAATTTAATATTATCAGGTCATTACCTATAACACCTAACAATATTAAATTAATAATATACAAAATTGCAAACAGTCGCTTTGTATGAGAAAATTGGTATGTATATTTTTGCCTTTGCGTGCCTTTTAAGACGAAGTGTTTCCAAGTCTATTATTGATCTAATAATTTATTTTTATTATTATAGCAGTAACAGAAATGCACATTTCGTGAAAATTCATTTTTTTACCTATTACGGATCATGTGCCAGCCCGCTGACAGACAGACGAGCGGAAGGACAGCGAAAGCTTAATAATAGGGTCCCGTTGGTTACCCTTCGGGTACGGAATTCTAAAACTGATTCTCAAAGGTAAATTTTTTCCTATATTATTTTCATATTGGGATTCTTGGGAGGTAGTGTAGGAAGAGAAGAGAAGATAAGCCTTACTTCCGGCGAGCCTTCCTACAATCCACCTATCCCCAGCAGCAGATATGGTCAATGGCTACAACGCTAACCAACACTCTTCTCACCCTCTAAATCCTAAGTCCTCTCTGGCAAGATGAGGGGGGGGGGGTTGCGCGCAATAACGATTAAATCCTTAAGAAATTCTTGCTGAGGCGGAGGAGAAAAAATAATTGCGGAAATATCGTTTTAAATTTGGAAGAGTTATATTGTTTAATTAGGAATGATAATACATTAATTTAAATTGAATGATATATAACTTTTGAAATAAATTTGTCGGCACTAAAAGTGCGGTATCTACTATGAGCAAATAAAATATCTTTGACTATGAGTGAATATAGCACTATGCCTAATAACCTTCGCGGAAGTGCAAGCAATATTTTGACAAAGGTTCATTTGATGAACGGTATGGCAGCGCATAAAATACAAACAAACTAACATTAATTTTTATATATTAGAATGATATATTAATTATTCAGTATTAAAATATCCAGTAAGAGAAAATGAGTTGGTTAGCTCGCATGTGCTGACCAAACCATTTAATATAAATGAACACATTGCATTTGCAGTTGCAGTAGTAGCAGATTGTGTAAGCCCGCCCCAACTGAAGCGCTGATGGAAGTAAACATAAGGGCTCTTACTTATTATTGCCACATAATATGACAGGCAGCCCCCATCAAGGATTCCAAGAGTGGCAATTTAATTAATGTCAAACCACTAAGCCCTGATTTTCAAACACATTGCTTGTTCATTTGCATGTTATAAAACACCAGGTTAAAATATGTAAACTGAAGAACTGCATACCCTTTGAATACATTAGAATATATTAAACTAGTAACCCCGCTCGTGGTTGGAAAATTCCAAACATATATACACATAAGAGAAAGAACAGTTTCAAAAGGCGTTTTATTAACAAATAAAGGTAACAAATGCACATACAGTCCACCTCATGGTAAGTGGATAGCTCATAAACATTCAACGTCTGAAAATCAAATGCAGATACGTTGTCACCCTTGAGGAATACAAGTGATAAAATTTAAAAAAAATTGTACAGCCGACTGCAATATAAATAAAATGAGAACATCATCAAACTCGAAGTCAATTAAATACGCATTATTAAGGATAACTTAAAAACGAATGGTCACATTGATCAAATTACATAGGACCCCATGAAAAGCACCAGCTTTCAAATAAAAAATAATCATCAAAATCGGTTCACCTAGAAAAAACATACAAAGAAACAATAGGTTGAAATGCAATGCTGCGTTACCAGTAATTAAATTTAAGAAAAACACAAGCATCATGCAGATATTTCACGCTGATAATTTGCGTAGATGTAGCCGACATATTCGTGATGCAGCCCTAATTTTTTTTAAAACGTTACCCCTACACTAGGATTTTCTCCAGTATCGTGGAGACAGTTTACAAACATAAATTGCACAAGGACAAACATTCAGACCCGGAACAATTATTTGTAGCCCATACAAATACTTTTTTCGTGCGGGATTCGAACCCACGGCCTCCAGCGCTGCAACTTATTGCTAAGTCACTGCGCTACAGAACCGTCAAATATAGCTACGTGGCTCTATCACGTAAAATTCTATCCTTCTACTTGTTACTAAAATATCATGTTGCTTTTTCAAAATGTTGCGTCCAAATCCTGCAGACTGGTGGGGAGCATCATTCGTTTTAAGTATTTATTAATGCATCGTCGTAAGAGTACTTTTAAACTTCTTCTCCACGTTAAACGTAAGCAATCTACTGCTGGATATGATCATTGCAGGTAGGGCTCGTCGACAGATTGATAATTGCATATCTAGACGGCTCACACTTGTGGTACTATTTTCCGACACCGGTTTGATTATTTTAAATCTGCAGTACGATTATGTAACTGCTGGAAATCGTTGTTCTCTGATTACTTTTGTTTATTTATTTAGATAGATACACCATCGACAATATCAATAAGCATTGTTACAAACGACATACAATTTTTTTTAGACAAAGGATATGTCTTTACAGGTGTGTAAATCATTATAAGAAAAAACTAAACAACATACATAGAAAACTCTACACAAACAGATATCAAACTAATTGAGCAAAAGCACCACATCCACTAAAAATTGCAATAAATAATAGTTTAGAATCATTAATCGGGCAAAGTAGGTAGTAGTAACCCAAGTAGCACACAAGGCTGCTTATCAGCCGAATAACGGATTCCCATCACGCTTAAAGCTGAATAAAAAAGCTGCACAAGCGCTGTATAGGGCCTTATACAGCCCTTATTACTCTTAAATGGGCACAAATTATTTAGCCTTAAGTTCACATCGCTGCTTAGGAACTGTGTAGCAGCAATTTAACAGTGTTATAAAGGGTAACGACAGTACTATGCGCTGAATATCGTCTGATTATGAGATCACAAGTTACTCTTTATTTAGTAAATATAACATATGTACGCTCTTAATACATGTTTTAAACCGGGAAAGGCTGCTTGCTGCCCTGTATTTAAAAGTGAACATATTTGAAGTAGCAAACATATAGAAGCAAATATAACCATTAGCTGCCAATTGAACACTTGTTTCGTGGAGTGAATTATACGTGGATAATATTCATATTCCCTGGTAAGCACATTGTTTTACATATTAATAAAAGAAAAATGACTGGGAATGTAATTTTACTGACATTATACATATATATTATCTAAGAAAATTTTAGTGCGCCACGAAAATATTCTGTTTTTAATTAGTTTTGTGATATAAATAAGCCGTGATGAAAAGGGAAATAAACAATTTTTAGTGCTTTGAAAAGAATTATAACATAAAAAGTTATTATTATGATATCGGGAAGTAAAATGTAATGCAATACATTCTTAATTCATACACAATGCATTATAAAAGTTGAAAAATGAATCAGTATATTTATAGGTTATACTATAAAATGGTGGATTTATGTTAAACAGCGAGTGAATAGTTAAAACTCTTATATTCTGCAAAAGGCAGTCTAATAGTTCACTATTGTACTGTTAATCAGCAAAAAATTGAATAAGATTACACATTTGAATTGTATGCAGCTATAAGTTGTTTTCTATACTTTTAATGGTTCACAAGCTCCACCGTTAGCCATAATGTGTGCAATTAAACAGTTGTTATACATACTCTTTAGGGATCCGTAGTATTATATCTAAAACCACCGCATGGATAACTATAGTATGTGCCATATCGATTGAGAAAAACGGACAATGACCTCAGATATGAGCCGAGTGTCAAAAGGCGTAACTTACAAAATCTCAATTTAGATGTGATAACAATATTTAAATATTGATATTATTCCCACTTCTAGGTCAGCACATATGTTTTGTTTTTTTGTTTCTTAAATAATATTGTCTGTGGTTCCTATAAACATAGTAAAATCTTACGGTACATCGCGAAAAATGTGTTATATTTTATATTTCAATTTATGGTAAGTAACGCAGCAATTCATTTAATAACAGTTTCATATTAAAAAAATATTTGAAGCAATATAATCACCATATTGAGCTTTTGCAAATTCATCCCTTTAAAATAAACAAAACGCGCGTTACGTCAGTTCGTTCTAAAAGAAACGTGACAATGGCAGCCAGAGATGCGTCACCTTTTTGGGCCGGTCCGCCATTTTGTTTTCATTCGTGTTCGGATAGCGCTTGCGTGTGTACGTCTCGGGTAATTCATAGCATTCATTGCATTGTTTTAGTTGAGTTTTTACTGTTAAATTTGTTATATCGTTAAGTTTTTGTTTTTTGAATCTGTTATATTAGTTTTACTGTGACGGTCGTTACTAAATCGACATGAGTTCAGGAGAATTTGGTGAAGGACCCGGTCCTTCAACATCAAGTGGAAAGAGACGTCGCCGACCCATAATAAACGTAGCAGGTACGTACAAATAGGTACAAATGCGACGACGTAGCCTTTCTATTTCTTAAAGCGCTCTTTTTATGTGACCATGTGGTATTTATTTTCTAAAACAATATGTATTTATGTGATGTAGTACTATGGTAGTATATTTTTGTCATTTATTTACAGGCCCATCTTCTGGAGCACCTTTAACGTCACCAGTAAAAAAGAGAAAACCTACCACTTTGTCGGTCGGGGAACAAGAGATTATCATTAATGTATACAAATATGTCAAAAACACCTGGCCCGAAGACGTGTATCCTTCAAACGTTAATATGGTAGAAAAGGTTTCGGAGATCTCAGGAGTCAGCAAGAGCACTATATATCGCGTATTAAGCGTGTATAGAGATTCCCATAAAATACCAGAAAAGGGAATAATTAATAAAAGAAAAAAGTCTGTAATTGACAAGTTGGACGATTTTGATAAATCGGCTATAAGAGCGAAAGTGCATCAGTTCTTTCTTGCAGGAGAATTACCGACTTTAGACAAAATTTTGCTCAGTATAAATCAAGATGACCAGTTGCCAAACTTGAGCAAAACTTCCCTGCGACGTGTGTTGCGCCATTTAAAATTCAAATATATAAAGAGAAACAGAAAAAGTGGTCTAATAGATCGCCCAGAGATAGTTCTGTGGCGTACCAGATATTTGAGAGAAATACAAATATTAAGAAACGAGGGACGTAACATTTTTTACCTTGACGAAACATGGATTAACGCAGGTCATACTATGGGAAAGGTATGGGAAGACACCACAATTGAATCTTCTCGTCAATCACGGTTAGAAGGCTACTCTACTGGCGCGAAAGCCCCTTCGGGTAAAGGAAAGCGATTAATAGTTGTACACGTTGGCAATGAAAATGGCTTTTTGGAGGGATGTGATTGGGTATTTGAATCATCATCTACTGGTGACTACCATGAGAGTATGGACGCTCTCCATTTCGAGGACTGGTTTAGAAAAGTAATAGAAAAACTGCAAAGCGGCGATGTCATAGTTATGGATAACGCTAGTTACCACTCCAGACGTTTAGAAAAAACCCCAACAATGTCTTGGCGGAAACAAAATATGCAGGAATGGCTAGAATCTAAACAGATCGCATACGTGCCCTCGGACACAAAGACCCACTTAATGGAAAAAATAAAGGCAGTTAAAGATAACTATCGAAGTTACGTCACCGACGAGATGGCAAAAGAAAAAAGCATCACAGTGGTAAGGTTACCTCCTTATCACTGTGAGCTTAACCCCATTGAACTTGTGTGGGCAGATGTGAAAGGGTACGTTGCACGAAAAAATACAACTTTCAAGTTAAAAGATGTTAAAAATTTACTTAAAGATGGTTTAACTCAAATCACGCCAGATAAATGGAAAAACTGTGTTCAGCATGTCCTTAAGGTTGAACAAAAAATGCGTGGCATGGATGATAGAATTGACCAAACTGCAGATCGCTTTATAATTAATGTTACAGATAGTTCATCAAGTGAAGATACGAGTGATGATTGCACCGAATAAAAATAAAGTTCTTATATAATATTAAAAATAAAGTTTTATCTTTTGCATAAGTACGTACTTATTCGGTGTCGTTATCACTCGAATCTTTATATGTGTTATAAATTAATGTTTTTTGTTGTTAAATGAATAAAGTACTTTATAACAATAGATGATTTTTCTTCTACAGCGATCTTTCACATAACTTTTTAATAATAGTTAATAAATATATATTATATCAATCATTATAAAAAAATCATTATAAATAAAGAAAGTACTACATATAAAATGTGCCTATATATTGAAGGTTTGTAACCCCTGGTTAAACGACCGAAAGGTCATTGTCCGTTTTTCTCAATCGATTTGGCACATACTATAGTTCAAAATTGTCAAAGCGATATTATTTAGCACACCATTTTACGCGCGCGCGAACACTCCAAATCGGGTAGAAAGATATAAATATATATATTATTTTTTATTGTAAAATAGATTGTACAGCGACATAAACATAAACGCAATATTTCATCTTCAACATATTATAATTTCCTTGTTTTTACATTCTCTAAGTAGGCTATTACTTAAACGTGACGTCACGCTCAATTTTCGTTTAATAAAACGATCTGTCCTTGCGTTTGATTGTAATTGAATTTAGGACGCTCATTTTTGACTTTTTATTGTATTTATGAAATTGGCCCTTAGAGACATTTGATACCTAACCTATACCTAGTTCTGTGTTTATAACTCAATTCGCAATAACGTTTCCGATTGTGGATTGACATAAACAAGCAGGTACCTACAAACTGTAAAAAGCTTATGCAAATAATACTACCTACTTTGTACAAGTTATGTATTTATTACTTATAACTAAGTGATTGTTTCGTTTCTTTATTACAGAATAATGCCTTTTAAGATCGTTAGTACTTCAGAACCGGACGGTGATCGATTGAGCATAGTACCGTCACTTTGTGAGTATAATGGAATATTAAGTTGGCCTCCAAAGAATAAAAACCCACCGCCACATCACGCCACAGCCAAATAGTATTCTACTACGTAATAAACTGCAACTACTGTCAAATCTTCAAGTTTCTATGTAATATATATATAGCAGTTTAAGCTGTGGGGTTTTTTGTTACCAACAATGTCGACTTCAAAACCGTCTACATTACCAATGTAGAGTAGTTTAAAAAAAAACTAATAATGCCAATCTTTTTTATTTACTTATGTTCGTATTCGTGCTAAGTTTCAAGTTTATAAATCCAAGAAATAAGATTTTACATTCAAAAGGTTTTCACACCTTTTCGCCCCTTTTTTGGGGTGGTAAAATCATTTTGCATTTACTCTTTCAAAGAACTTGCCCACTTCGTCGAGCTTTTTTTAACCTACAAGAGCCACGTGCCGTCTGCTAACAGTAGTGTGAGGATATATTTCATTAATGGTTTTTTTTTCAGACGAACACCAACTCCATACCCGGAAACATAACAAATACATCCATCAATCATACGCCTAATACTGGAGAAGTAATTTTACAAGTTTTTGAAGACCAGAATATGCTTTCACACAAAATCGATACAATGGTTAATTTGATTCATAATAAAAATAAAATTATAGAAAATATATTGAACAAAATCTGCATTATGTCTGTTCAATTAGAAGACATATCAGAAAAACTGAACCAGCCAAGAAACGAACAACCTTGACAAGTGACTTTATTGAAAGATGTCCGTCAAGATGAAACCGAGAGCTTTTGCTTTAATATAATTGAAGACCAACGTCAGTTGGATGCCTTAGAAGTCAAATTAGCAGATAAATCCGAATACAAGAAACTTAAGAAACTTTTGTCATTTTTATGGTCACCTTCCACTGGAGATGGTAAAACATTTGGTTATCGATTACTTGACACATTGCTTTCTCGGGAATTTATCTGTTTGTGTTCGTGGTCTGGTGGAAGCCGAGGAGAAAAATCGAAAATTGCTTTGAAAAACTACAAATTATTAAGAAAGTTTTTTTTTTGACATGGTTCATTCGTGGGTTGCTGCATTTACATTAGAAGCTTCGGAAACTTTTTTAAAGACTGTTTTAAAAAAATCAGGAAAGAGAAAATTGATGAGAGATCTAAGAGCGTCGGTGTCGAAACGTCGAAAAAATAAAAACCCTGCAAAAAAAAAATTATGACTCTACTACAAAACAAGCCGAAAATAATACACAACGAGAACAAAACACATTAGAGACGGAGGACAAACAAGAAGTTAGAGATGGAGTCATAGAGAATATTATCAGTAATAACAGTTCACCAGAAAATGATCAGAACGATGTGCGCTCATTGTGCTAATTTTGGTAGTTTTGTAGACGAATAAATCAAGAAGATTGACAATCTGTTGCAGATTCGTTCTATCTTATTATATTATTGCGGGTGACTATTATTATGACAAAAGGCTAATATGATTCTAGCTAGACTATGTTAAGTAAGTGAAGTAGGTTTCAGTTTTCGTTGTTTTATTATATCTTTATTAACGGTATCTAATGTTGTTAAATGTTCAGATTTCAAATACTTTATTAATAAGTTATATCTTCTTCACGTGAAGTAGGTTTTATTAGTTGCCTGAAAGTGTAGGTAAAAATATGATACAAAAGAATTTTATTAATTTTGTAAATTTTGCTGTTGTTACATATTATGATTAAGTAAGCTCAAATTATGTTATTGCGAGTGACTATATTATAATTAAAAGCTATTGTGATTCTAGACTCTTATGATTATGTACGTTTCAGTTTTCGTCGTTTTGTTATATCTTTATTAACGGTACCTAATGTTGTTTTATGTTCAGATTTCAAATACTTTATTTATAAGTGATTTACTATGATGCAGGTTTTATTAGTTGCATGAAAGTGTAGGTAAAAATATGATGCCATAAGGATACCAATGTTTTTGTTGTTGTTGTTACCTTTTAATTTTCTGTGACAGATGATACCTACATTGATAGAGTACCAATTGATGTGAGTTAAATGAATCAATAAATATGTATAAGTTCAATTATTTATTTTGTTTTATTTACAAAGTATGTAATAATGGAATAAAATAATGGCATTATTTATGTTTAATACGTACTAATTTGCATTTTATTTCCCGAAGATCTAAAATGACGGCAGCGTTAGCACATTCATCCGAACTTGTAGCTTTGCATATGCCAAAGCGTGATGACTTCACCGGGTACGTGAAGATGTCATTTTTATTTTGTATTTTAGTACCATGTACCAAAACATCCGATTCATCGATTATAAACTTAATTTCAATAATATCATTATTAGTGGTTAAAATATACCTGTCACATGTTTTTGAAGATAGCTTAAATTCTTTTATATATAGAATTTTCCGACCGTTTTTACTTGTCTTTACAAACGGATACTTAGAGTTGTTTTGTGCAATATTCTTATTCACATCAATCAAATTCAGTTCGGCTAATCTTTTTGCCACCTGTGATAGTGGATTTCGGCCAACTCTTAACATTTTTTTGATCATGTACAACTGGTTTTCGAAGGGATACGCATTGAAACTATGCAGTGGCCCATACATCGTTACTTCAGCAGTCACATGAATCAAATTATGCACGTTGCTTGTGACGTAATCGGCTCCATAAAAGTATTTATAATGTCTTACAAAATGTTTCAAAAGCTTGTCTGCAAGTGGCAACATATTCTGGTAAGCTTCGCTTGAACAAATTACAATACCACAATAGAGCGTTAAGAAATGTGAATATGCATTTGATTTTAGCACTTCAGGCAAAATATTGACATTCAAATAATAAAAGAATGATCGGAATTCGGATGCCTTCCAGTAAGCCAGAGTATCCAGGGCTCGTACCGCTCTATGAATTTCTGATGGTAACTTACATCTTCTTAAAAAAATTGATACCGTTTCAATGTCACTGGCACGCCATTTTGTGATATATTTACCAAAATTTCCGTCACGCCAACCGACTAATAAACGTTTCATTATACCAAAGTCCAGTAGGTGTAGTGAATCGCCAACAGGGAAATCTTTTACCATGTCTATAGGTAGACCAAGTAATGGGGAAGCAATCTTGTGATGGGGTCCATAAAGCTTGTTCCGAAATCCTTCATTTGTTCTCTCTGCACAGTCAATATCAGAGAAAGTAACTGTGTGGGAATAGTGTGAATACTATATTAATGGCTTTATGTCAGTATTCTCGTAGATGTTGCACAAAATTGGCCAAAATTCATGTTTAGAACTTTTAAATATTGGCAATCCATCAAAATTAATATTTAATGAAATTTCGTCTGGAGCTTCATGCCAACTATTCAATATTTTAATCAAAGAATTGGCTATTCCGTTGTGCCAGTATTCGCCACCTTCGATTTCTTTTATGTTGACATTTCGAGGAGTTGCTAAAATTGTTCTTGGATCAGTTGGTAATATTTGCGGAATCAAGTCGTCGATAATTGCCGCCAGATCTTTTAAAGCAACAGGATGAATACTCTTTTCTACAGCCCATGTTCTAATTTTATCCCTAAACAGTAAGTGCTTTACATCATCGCTGTAGTTTCCGTCGTCATCATCTTCAGAACTCGATATTTTTTCTGAGTTATAATTGCCGGAGTTTAAAATTGAGCAATTAATTTTATCACCGAGGTAACTGGAAGAAGAACTTGGACACACACACACAAATTTGTCGAATGTGCAACACTATTGCAGTTAATATTTTGTACGGAACCATCCTGTTTCAAACTTTTTGTCACGCTTTGCGTTACTTCCCGACTTGAAGGTTTTATTTCTTCTGTCTTCATAATTCTTTGGTACTCTTTCAATAATTTTCTTCTAATTCCCCCTGTTCTAACTTTCATTTTCCACGAAGTACTCGAATTCATATTTATAAAGCAATAAAATATATACGTCGGTAATATGGCCATCAACTAGTTACACTGACTGATTACAATACCACATATGATACTTTTATTCAGATAAAGTATGATTAAAGGTACTTATGTGAACCACTATAAATTAGAAGCCGTTAATTCGATACGCTAGTGAGTCTATAAGCAGCTGCGAGGCATCTAGTGAATGTTTAAACAGCCGCTATGCAGACACTATCAATAGCAGTATAAAGGCTGATTAGCGGTAGAAATATTCAGCATTAAGCTGTAATGTGGGCCACAAATCATTCATTATACAGCTATTAACTTCATATAAATTCACACGTGCCCCTTTAATAAGTCAGTGTAATAAGAGTTCACAAATTCCTTCTTAAACAGTATTTGGCGTAATTTCATGCACTAAACAGCCCTTACTACGGTTAAGGCATTAAAAAATGTTAAAAGCTGAATAAAGTCGTTGAAAATATACCGTTATAGAACTCTTAGCGTATTAATGGTAGTTTTGTTGGTCTTAATCAACCTTAATGCAGCTCTTAATCAGCCTAAGCTGTTTAAATATCACTGCCAGCTATTATGCAACTGCAGGATCACCAGTGTACTCTTAAAAGAGTCTTAATACGCGTAGAGTTTCAAATTGGTCTAAAAGTGAGTAGTTATACAGCTATCTGTGCTACTTGGGAAGTCTACATACATTTTCATTTGAATACACGTTCGGGGTCGCTAAAGATGTCGATGTCATGATTGTTTCAGCTGTTGTAAGTTCGCATACATCTATTTAACGTCGAAAACTTACCAAGAACATTTTTTTATAAAATTGAAAAGTGAATACCAGCGTAAAATAGCAGCTTAACACTGCTGTGTTTCGTATGGTGAGTGTAGAGAACCAGAGACCCTTTTTACTGGAAAAGAGGTATTCCATCTTAGTCCTCTCGGGTGACAACGCGTCTGCATTATGATTAGCAAACGAGGATAATTGTAGATGTCTATGGGCCACAGCAACCACTTACCATCAGGTGGACTGTGTGCTCGTTTGTCACCCTATCCTATAAAAAAGTGGCTACTGCAGCAAGAATTCTTCACAACCTGTAATTATACCGACTCTCTTTACTCTTTAGACCGAAAAACACGCACTGCCGTTTTTCAGTTTGGCGTCAGAAATAGGTAAGAGACTGATGTCTGAGCGGAAAAGAAGTCCTGCCACCTAGTAAAGTATGTACTTTAGATTTCTTTACAATATAACAAAAAGTGATGTTAAATGAAACTAATTTTACGAATTTTATCACGTTTAATTTTAACTTTTTAATTAAGCAGCCAGCGTTCTTGGCACAATACCGCGGGGAGTAGGACTATATGATATTTAAGTTTCTAGTTTTAGTTTTTTTTATTATTATTATAGTTTTTAATTCCCGACGTTTCGGGTGCTTTGCGTGGCCGTCCCTTGTCCACGAGGGCAGGTGAGGTGTTTGACGTCATAGTTAGCCCGGGTACCTTCAGCTTTAAATAAAAAATATTAATATTTGGTCCAATCTACGCAAGAAGTGATGTGGTAATTATTTTTGTAGGTCATAATGACCGGCTAGGAGCAGCATAAGAAAAATTATGATGCGCGGTGGAGAAGTTATACTAGAATGCACGACGGAGTTTTGCTGTGTTGCTGACTGCTTGCTTGCTATCTTTTGTGCCATTAAAATAGAAATATAAGATTGTACTTTGTCATGTTGTAGCTAGAAAACAATCAATGAAAAGAGGTTTAAGTCATACAAAAAACTTTTAAAAGAAAATTCAAATTAATTATGAGGTGTAATTGAAAACTTCGTGACAATGGAAAATTCCATAAAGATCTCATGGTATCTGATAGATGGCATTGTAACCATCTATTTAGTGCCAGACGTGAAATATCCAGACTGGTTACGGAAAGCAGTGCCACAAGTGCGATACGTCTGTAACTGTGATCGCTCATTGTTCTTACGTGGTAGAGCCATGCTGCAGCTATATTAGTAGTGTAAGTTGTAGCACGAATGGGTCGGCTCGACCAGGGAAGGACCCCGCTCTCACAGAATACTAGCTTAACACTGCTGTGTTTCGTATGGTGAGTGTGGAGAACCGGAGACCCTTTTTACTGGAAAAGAGGCATTCCTTACCGGTGACGACGCATCTGCATATTGATTTTTTTGTTGAGGATAGATGTCGGATCAGGTAGACTGTGTGCTCGTTTGTCACCTTATTCTATAAAAAATATGTCTGCCAAACCCTATCTAAAACCGGAAAGGGCCAAGAGTATACATATGCAAGCTTTTCTTATGATATACTCTGGAAAAAGTCATATGTCCAGCTGTGGACTATTACGGGCTGTTGTTGTAGATGATGATCAATTCTTTTTTCTTATTACTAAAGTCCAAGTTTTTTTAGCAAGCATCATAAAAGAGAATTTGTTATAAAAATAACTGAAAAATATATCATTTTAACCACATCAATTCATTTTAACTTACTAATTTTTAGAATTACAAAAATTGCCTCGTAATTTATCTTTATGATGACAGTAACCAAAGAGCTGTAATTTTATAAAGAAGCGACGATGAAGGAGTCTCAATTACGTGGCATTCAGTAAGTAACGAGCGAGGGTGTGATTCTCAACTTTCATTTCATAGTATCCACTTCCACTTGATATCCCTCGCCTTTGTGTAGACTCCTCACTTATTTGCCCCATCTCCAAGTGTCTACAATACTTGTTTATCTTTGACTATAGTAATAGATTATTTATGTGTATTCATATTTTAAGGAAGACTTTGAATTATTCACATATATTTGTTTCTTTACATAGATATATATCTTCTTGGAAATGGGTTTGGATTTTCTAAGATTTTACTAATTAAAGAATTATCTTCAGGTGCAATGCCTTGACAAGTTATTACTTTAACAACGTAGTGACAAACGAGTTCACAGTTCACCTACTGATAAATGGAACATGGGCTACTCATGGATTTATTCTGGAGAAAGCAACCAGGATTACAAATTAATTGGCACAAGCAAATTTTTTTTTTACTATTATAAGCCAATGCTTGACTACTGTCTCACTTCATGGTAAGTGGTGATGCAGCCGAAGATTGTAAAGCGCATTTTTTTATAGTATAAGGTGACAAACGAGCACACAGTCCACCTGATGGTAAGTGGTTGCTGTGGCCCATAGAAATTTTAACAGTGCAGCTTTTGCTGTCGCACGGATGGGCTGGCTCGAACCGAGGTGGTACCACGACCTCACAGAAAACCAGCGTGAAGTAAAGGTTTACCTCTGCGTTTCGCTTGGTGAGTGCAGGTGGCCAGAGGCCCTTTTTACTTGAAATGAGGCATTCCATCTTAGTCCTCACGGGTGACAACGCATCTACATTTTGATTTGTAATAGAGGATAGATGTAGATGTCTATGGGCCGCGGCAACCACTTACCATCAGGTGGACTGTGTGGTCGTTTGTCACCCTTATCCTATAAAAAAAATAGACATCGACATTTATCCTCATTTGCGAATCAAAATGCAGATGCGTTGTCACCCGTGAGGACTTAGATGGAATACCTCTTTTCCAGTAAAAAGGTTCTCCGGTTGTCTACACTCACCATACGAAACACAGCAGTGTTAAGCTGCTATTTTACGCTGGTATTCTGTGAGAGCGTGGTCCTACTCCGGTCGAGCCGATCCATTCGTGCTACAACTATACTACTAATATAGCTGCAACATGGCTATACCTATATGACAAATTCACAATATATGTTAATATTCATATAAAAATACATATCAATCATTGAGTTATATGTACTACGTACTAGAGAAGCCATTCCGAACAATGACTACGAATATGTTCAACTGAACTGTACTGCAATCCGTACAAACTAAATATTGCGTAAATTGAAGATTTGTGAATTCCATAAAATAATTATTATCACATTTTTTTTAGAAATATGTTTGTTTAGATTAAATAAAGATATTTTATATTAAATTCTTATATTTATTTTATATTAATATATTATTTTATATCAAATTAAAGTCTTCGCACATGCGCGACTACTACTCCCACGCATGCGCGAATACGAGTACATACGAGTAGAGTAGGACACAATTTTTGTTTGGAATGGCTTCTCTAGTACGTAGTACATATAACTCAATGATATCAATATATATGGCAGAGGTGTAAGCGCCGGTAGTCTCCTTAATGATGAAAATCGGTTTAGAGTTCACATCAGCCGTGAACCGTCAGTTTGCGGCCGAGTCGAGAGCCTCTCAACTGCGACCACAGATCCAACTATCTATACAAGTTTTGCTTTAGCACTTCCTTCTATAAGAGTGGCCCCAACAAGTGGACGGTAAAGGAAAAATTTTACATTATTTGAAAACTTAATTACTCCTATAACTTTTTGTAGCGCAATATAAACCATTCAAAAAAAGTTAATAGGACGTCCTTTATAGGAAGTGACGACTGCTCCTAAAATAAATGCGAAAAGAGCGAAAGCATAAGACTGCCTCGACCGATGCGAACCCTGTCTTGATAATTAAATACTTCAGTCGGCCCTTCAATGGCGGCCTGCATTTACCGTCTATGGCACTTTACTTCGAACATGGTAACAGTGTAATTATTTCTGACTTTCATTTTAGACTTCAATTAATATAAACGTCTGTTTCTTATCTAACCCAAACTCTCCTTTCTCTGTGTGAGGAGGGTTGTTGTTATAACATGTATTGTGTATGCTATTGAAAATAAATAATCAAATACTTTAAGAAGAATTGCATTTTTTCATAGAAGAGAGGCAAATGAGCATCTAATGAAGTAAATTTATTTTGTTTTTGTAGCAAACATTTTTTTATTAGCTAAGACTATTTTTGGGACAAAGCTATGTATACATTGAAATATTAAAATATAGATGCACTTTATGCTGCTTTACGTTGGTTTTAAGACGAACAAGAAGGTCTTAACATTTTAAGGCTCATATGAGCCTTAAAATGCCTCCAAAGAGTCAGTAATTCCTTCATGGGGCAATGTATACGCTTTTACAACAAAGTCCCAGAAAATATACAGACCTTTTCTATCAAAAGGTTTAAATTATTTATTAAGCAATAATTATCTAGTAAGGGTTTATATTACTAAAAAGTACATGACTGATAATAACCCCTGGGAATGAGGTGATTGCTACCATGCTGTTTCTAAATGTTTTCATAACAATTAATTATATTGTAAATTGTGTTTTAAAAAAGTCCCGCTGGGTTTTTGCTAGTTCTTCCCAGGACAGAGGTTTTTTTGCTAAACAGTGGTAAAAGTAAAAAATAACTTTCAATAAGTATTATGTACTATAATCCATATTGAATAAAAATATTCTATTCTATTCTATTCATAGCAAAAATATTGTGTTAATGCTTGTTTGTCTTAGTAGCACCTAAAAAAATATATTTAAAAGTGACGTGGACAGGTTAGACTTTGTTTGTACACTTTGGTCCTGATTTTAAAAAGCTGGAATGACGCGGAAGCGGTGGAGTTTCTCGAGGAATTGTATCCCTGACTTGTCAGCACCGCTACTGATAAGGGGGCTGGTTCTTTTTACGCTTAAAGTCTAAAGACAACACTATTAACGGTGATCTGACTTGTATTTCGAACTGGAGTAAACGTTATGGTTTAACGATAAATCTTAAGAAAACTCAGGCCATTGTCATCGGTAGTTCTAGATTAATTGGAAAAGTTTACTAGTCTTCCCTACCTCCTATTTTACTAGACTGCACTCAAATCCCTTACAGTAACAAGGTTAAAAACCTGGGGTTGTATCTCGACTCTTATATGTCTTGGACCTCACAGGTTATTGAGGTTAGTAGAAAAATGTTTGCTGTTTTAAGCGCTTTACGTAGATTACGTAATTTTCTTCCCACAGTAACTAAAATTATGCTCGCCCAATCTCTACTTCTGCCTAATCTTGACTATGCTGGTATTTGTTATCTTGACATTACCGAGGAACAGCTTAATAAACTTGAGCGCATTCAAAATGTATGTATTAGATTTCTATTTGGGCTTCGCAAATATGATCATATCTCTGAATTTCGCAAACAGCTCAAATGGCTCCCGATCCGCATTCCCAGAGATACTCACATTCTCTCCGCTTTGTATGGCGTGCTGTTTAATCCTTCCACTCCTCATTATTTAAAAGACCGTTTCCAGTATCTTTCCCTTACCCATAATCGGTTCCTTCGATCGTCTGTCAATCTTTCTCTCTCCACTCCTTTGCACTCTTCCTCCTTTTTTAAGAAATCCTTTACTGTAACTGTTGTACGTTTGAGGAACTCTTTACTATTTTTAACTATTGTTTGCGTTCGTTCTCTACGCTAAGGTTGTCTGGAAGAGATCACTTTCAGAGTGATAAGACCGCCTGTTGTACAAATTCTCCTTTAGATTTAACTGTACTTGTTATTTTGTATTTTGGGGTACAATAAAGAGTAAATAAATAAATAAATAATGATGACAATTATTGTACAATTTTATGTTATATAAGTAAATATTCATTCATTTTAAACTCAACAAAAAATAATTAATTAGTTAAAAATCACATTAGCATGCTTCAAACGTTTCAGTAATTGTTTTAAGACCTATTGCTTTTTATTGTCTTTCCGTTCCCTTTTTTTTAAGATCATGAATTTCTATATGAATGGAAATTACATCTTAATTAGTCCAGTTTAACGTCTTCTTATCTAGAAGAGTAAGAAGGTAATACTTCTTTTCTTTATTTCATAGCCATTTTAATCCATTGCTGGATATAGATTTTTTTGACGCCATCTAACACGTATAACTTGAAAAATAATTTTAGGCACCCTAACGGTTTTAATTTTATTTATGGATGAGAGACAAGCAGATACGCGTAATTCACCTCATGACCCTAGCTCGTAATTAATTACTAACTACGGTTTTAAGAAAAAAAAAACACTTTAACTCAAATATTCACATATCATCGTGTATTCTGGGTTCAAAATCCAAAACCATCAACAGTGGTAGAGCCACGCGGCAGCTTTTGCTGTCGCAAAGATGGGCCGGCTGAACCGGGGTGGTACCACGACCTCACAGAAAACCAGCGTGAAGTAGAGGTTTACCTCTGCGTTTCGCTTGGTGAGTGCAGGTGGCCGGAGGCCCTTTTTACTGGAAATGAGGCATTCCATCTTAATCCTCACGGGTGACAACGCATCTACATTTTGATTTGTAATAGAGGATAGATGTAGATGTCTATGGGCCGCGGCAACCACTTACCATCAGGTGGACTGTGTGCTCGTTTGTCACCCTTATCTTATAAAAAAAACACGTATATAAATCGTAGATAGACAAAGTCTATGATATAAATATAAATTGTAGTGTCTGTCTGATATTGAAATATAACTGGTTCTATTAGCTCAATAACTTATTTGTATGCTATTAAGACATAAAAAACATTTTTAAAATGTTTGTCTATCTGTCTGTCCGTCTATCTGTCTATGTGTACGTTTGTTAGGGCTAATCTTCGGGATGGCTGAACCGATTGAACTTTACGAACACATTGATAGCAATCTCAGGAAGGATCTAGGCTATTTTATTTTTAAATATAATAAAAAATCGGGGAAGTGCGAGTCGGAGTCGTGCATGAAGGGTAAAACCTGTTTGTAGTAGGGGAGCCCCCTATATATTTTTTATTATGATTTGTATTTATAGCGGCAACAGAAATACACATTCTGTGAAAATTGCAACTGTCTACCTATTTCGGATCATGAGAAACAGCCAGCTGACAGACAGACGGACGGACAGCGGAAGCTTACTCGTAGTAATACCCTTTGGTTACCCTTCGGTTACGGAACCCTATTAAAAGAAAACTTGTTAAAAGACCATTTAGTCTTTGATTATCGTAAATGTAAATAATGCCACATAATTAGATTCTATCCAGACGAAGCCAGCGTTGGTCGCTAGTATTGCATTAGACGATAATACAAAAGTGCCATTTTATCATTACTTGAATTCTGTGTCGTTAAAGCTATTGGTGCGATTAGTTTTAAGGAAATTTATCGACATTTTTTTTAAACTTTATATTAAGAAAATAAAACAGTGAAGCTTCAACGCTTAAACGCAAGAAAAATGTTAGAGTTCATGTATTTATTTAGATAAAAGGATGACACAAATAAAAATTATAATAACTCACCAAAACAAACATGTAAAAAGGACTCCAAGTTCAATACGAATGTTGTTCAGGGATTCAACAAGAGTTGGGATCTGAACAAGTGCTAAGCTCCAGTTCTTTAAATCATAGCTTTAAAGCTAAAATTTGAAATTATTTAATGGATATCCTTATTAAATATATACATAAGTGAAATAAAAGTAGGTTGTTATGTCCACGAATTGTTATCTTTGAAATAGTCATATAATTTGGAATATTCTTTCTTCTTATGATATTTTTACATGCGCTTTTTATCCAAACGAAATCGGAACCAAATAATATTACAGGGATTACATTTAGTTATAAATAGTGTAGTAATAGGTCATCTACCCAATAACGAGCTGCTAGTTTTATTAAGTCTGAACAATGGAACAGCAAACTTAGATTTATTGCGCGTGTTAAAATTACGGACATTACTCATTTTGTCAAAGGTATTATTTATATGTATAGTAGTTCGGTGCCAAGACATAGAAGTATTAAAGTCCCGGCTTTAGATTGTGAAATTATTTAATTTTCTTTTATTCTTTGAAAGCGGCTTTAACTTTTTATTAAAAGTATTTTTATTTTTCTGTAGACTTAGAAATATCATAATCGAAATATTACTTAAATACATTAAAAACATCACTTGTATTTTGCCATTTTAGGGGCGAAATATCTCTAAAATTATATGGTGCCACGTCTGAAGTATAACCCATTTAATAAAAAAATCATTGCATTTTTGAAGCTACAGCCGCTCGTTGGCCCGGGTATTTTACGTTTGACGTAAACTTTATGACAATATAAATATAAAATATAATCTGGGCATCTTCAAGGCAAGAGTGCACGGGCTTTTGTTACTTTAAGACAGTGCGATTTACCATCTAAGGCTGCATCACTACTTACCATTAGGTGGGATTGTGGTCAAGCACTGGCTTATAAAGCTGAACGTACATTTGTCCGCGCCGTACGCGCCGAATTTTGCTGATGGCCTCGCACATTTGCACGTACGCACCGTCCGCGCTGTACCCAAATCTTTTGGGTAGACAACAACTCTTGCAGTTTTTTCCAACCACTGGTGTAAAATGGTACATTAGATAGATTAGATTGAACACATTTATCGCTCGGAATCACTATGGAAAAAATATTGTAATAGCCTGCTTATTGGCAGAGGAAGAAAAAAACAAAATTCGAGGAAAAAGAAGATTCTGGATTTATAGTATTAATTTAAAAAGGCAATTGTATGAAGATAATTATACTTTATTTAAATACTTTTTATATGATGATGAACGATTTTTTAGCTATTTGCATTTAAAATACAAGAAATTTGAAGAGTTGATACATATATTAAAACCAAGTCTTTCTATGGAAAACTCAAGATTTAGAAGGCCAATTGGACCAGGGTAAAGACTTGTTGTATGTTTGAGGTAAGTGTTTTTATTGATAACTAAGTAATCAGGTACAATTGGGTTTTTGAATTAAAATTCACTATCAATTTTTTTAATGTATTTACATAATTTATCACTAAGTACTCATTTCACAACGTTTATCAGAATTTCAATTTCGTTGCAGCATTTTTCTGGCAACCTCTAACCGCAGTGTACATTTAACACTTTAAAAATATAATTCGAAACAAAAGTCGAAACTACCAGTTATAGTGGAAAACCCACTAAGTTTGCAACATTAGACAACACTGAGTATCAACACGCGACAAACGCGTCGCGTTATATGACGTCATCAGCATTCGTCCTTCGATATCGTATTCCTACCGCATTTTATAAAATTCGGCGCGTACGGTGCGACGGTAATGTGCGAGGTTTCATATGATTTTATACAACGAATTCTAATAAAACTCGGCGCGTACGGCTCGGACAAATGTGCGTTCAGCTTTATAAGTAAAAAAAAATAGATTTTTTTTCATTGCTCATAGTTGCCTATCACGATATCTACGGAACGTAAATAGGGCGATGGATTTCTTATGCCGCCATACGAATTACACTACAAAATACAGTACAGAATACAAATGCAACGTAAAATATCAGCATAATGCATGCTGCTATTTTACGTTGCATTTGTATTCTGTATGAACATGATCTATCCTCGATAGAGCCGACCTATTCGTGCTGAAACTATACAGTTGGTGCGCGACTACCACGTGGCCATTATACGTGGATCAAGTATTCATAAATCAATATTTCATAATTTTTCACATTAAAGTAAGCACTTTAGATTCATATGGATACTTATAATTAACCGAAAGGTATAAAATTATTTTCTAAAAATTAAACTGTCAATCTTCCACTGAATTACCATGAACCCAGGTTTAATTTATTATAACAGAAACCTAAAAATAAAAATGAAACAGCAAAGTACAAAAATGAGGCTCGAGTGTTTAATTCGTATAATTGGCGTTTGGGATCGCCATTAGTGAAATCTCCGGACCCGACTGAAGTCCCACATAATTTTTTCATCAAAATTGAAACGAAGTTCTCTTACTATTTATGCCATGAGCCCTTTTCAGCATCATCTTGTTTATTATTTAAGCTGTGCCTTTTTTAGAATATTTGTTATCGAAGTTGTAAATTTTGTGTGAGAAAATAAAAATGGCACTAAGACATTAAATTTTTCTGCCACTCAAAAGCTTTTTATAAAAAAAGTTGCGAGATTTATTGATATAAATATGATAATTAAGAACTTCTTTTTTATTCGTATAAAATGGAGAATATAAAACTATTTTTGTCAATTTATTATCTTTTAAATAAGTTCTCAGTAGCTGCCCGGAGTCAGGAAGTTGGCGGTGTTTCACCCCCGTACCTCGGAAAGCACGTAAAGCCGTTGGTCCTGCGCCTGATCTCTCTCCGGTCGTGTCGGTTTACCGTCCAATCGGACTATGAGAGCGAGGGAATAGAGAGTGCACCTGTGATTGCGCATACACTTGGGCACTATAATCTTGTCCTGCGCCGATGGCTAGTCTCCGTTGAGACTGGCCGTCGTGGCCGAAATTCGGTCTGGAGGACATTATTATTATTTTAGGGGTATCTATATAGTTTTCTCATCTGGTTGGGCTGTATAAATATATAATTGTAAATGAAAATGATAAACATACATAAATATCAACAAAATAAAATAAATACATAAAAAATACATAAATAAATAAAAACCCAACCAGATGAAAGCCCTCGGCAGGGGAGACCAAATGGCCGAGGGTTAGGGGGAAAGGGAAAGAAACCGGCTGACTATGCGGGTGGTATCGAGGAGCACCGCCTTCTGCATTTGAGCTTGGAGCGGTCCGTCACGGAGTCCCAGTCGCCTCAGATGACCCAAGAGGCTGACTGGGATTAACCCGTTCGCAGAAACGACCACAGGAATAATTTCGGCCGGCAATCCACCCCACATGTCGGTCACCTCGTGAGCCAGGTCCAGATATTTAGTAAGCTTATCTGTTTCGGCTTTCACGAGGTTCTCGTCATAAGGAATGGTAATGTCGACCAAAAATATCCTTGACTGTGCCCGGTCCATCAGCACAATATCAGGCTTATTCGCAAGAATAATCCTGTCTGTGATGATGGCCCGGTCTCAGTAGAGCCTGGCGCGGTCATTTTCGAGCACGGCTTCCGGCAAGTACTTATAATACGGCAGTTTCCGATCTACGAGACCGTATTTCAGAGCGAGCTCCTGGTGTAGAATCCTGGCTACTAAGTTGTGCCTGTGCAAATACTCAGAGTTGGAAAGCGCCGAACAACCAGAGATGACATGCCTAAGTGATTCACCGGGATGGCGACAAGCTCGACAGACGTCAACGGTGCCATCCTTTAGGATGTATCTCCGATAATTGTTGGTCTTAATAACCTGATCTTGTATCGCACAGACAAAACCCTTGGTTTCCCCAAAGAGGTCACCGAAACGTAGCCAGTGGAGGGAGGCGACTGTGTCCACGAAAGGCTCATGTAGAGCCTTGTAGAACCTCCCGTGGAGCTCCTTCTCCTTCCATACGGTCTCCCGGTCGGAAATGCTCTGTACTGCCGGGTCTTGCCATTGCTCGTTGGCTAAGGATAGAGGGGTAAGTCCTTTATCACAAAAAATAACGTCCCTATAGAATGGATCATCCGCTCTCGTTAGAAAGTAATTACGGAGGCTGCACACTTCGCGATTATGCATGGTAAGCGCGCTTAAAAAGCCGCGCCCACCATGCTTCCGCGGCAAGTACAGCCTCATTACTGACGATCTCGGATGATGTATTCTGTGGGACGTCATTACAGTGCGGACTTTTCTGTCCAGAGCGTTCAGTTCGGTCTGAGTCCACCTGAGCACGCCAAAGGTATACATGAGAACAGGCATGATCCAACCGTTATATGCGTGCGTCTTATTCACACCGGACAAAAGGCTGTTAAGCAAACTGACTGTTTCATACCCGCCTCATCTACACCGATGTTCTGTGACATACCCAGGTATCGGTATGTTTCAGCCCCGGAAAGGGTCCTTATGTTGATGGGCATAGATAAGTCTATGCCCTCAGAGTTAGCAACCCTTCCCCTTTCAACATGGAGGACCGCACACTTATCCGTCCCCAGCTCCATTCTAATAGATAATAATAATAATAATAATTATTATTATTATCTTTTAAATTGAATCTTGTTAAATTATTGTGTTAAGACTACTTCCATCTTCGGAAGAGCGTTTCAATAACCATTCAGAATTGTGCTCTGTTATCGCAAACCTCTTAAGGACATTAAGGATTACTTATTACACTGCGGTGTTGAGATCCCCGAAATATCTTTCGCGCTCATGAGTTTTCTTTAATATTAAAGATGAAAACGGCCGTACCGTTAACAACCTAATCTTTTCCTAAATTATATTTTACGACGTCTACGAATTCGGCATCTTACTGAATTCCGTTTTAGTTTTGGGTTTATACTGAATGGACACAACTTTCGTCGCCCGCCGATAAAAGCAATTGAACACCGACAGTCATATTTCTGTTGGCACCCTTCCATTCTACGATGTTCCTGGGCTTTGTAAAAATAATGGGGTGTATATTTGCTTTCTGAAACTATTCATATCATCGTTAAAGTACTTAACTTGTTTTTCCTGAACACTACTTTGTCATTTATGTTTATGTTCTCTATGTTATATATATATATATATATAACAGAAGATAGAAGTGTGTGTTTGTAATTTAAAAATAACAGCTTTTTACTAATTGCATATGAAAGTGTATACGGTACTCGTAACAAAAACACTATTTTTAACATTTTTGTCTGTCTGTCTGTCTGTATGTCTATCTGTCCGTCTGTCTGTCTATCTGTTTGTTCCAGCTAATCTCCAAAACGGCTGGAGCGATTTTGACAGGACTTTCACTGGTAGATAGTTCATGTTATAAGGAGTAATTCAGGCTACTTATATTTTAGATATAATACATATATCTAAATATCATGTCATATATCATATTATCATTATCATCATATCATATCTTATACTCACATGTCGCCATTTATAGTTTTACAATCTAATCTTTCAGGATTTGAAAAATAAGATGAGAAGACAAGAGAAATATCATGAAATATTAAGTATAATAAAATTAAACATTTCTAAGCGGTTAAGAACTGTTATAAAATTAAACTACAAATGTTAATCGGTTTTCTTCAAGTTCGTAAAGGAATTACAAAAGCTTATCTGAAGAACGTCAGTTTAATATAAACGATTTTTATATGCCTCGTGGGGACACTTGTCGGATATTAGATCCGACTTTTAATCAGCTCTACAGAACTTCTGTTTATACTAATTTGTTTTATAGGATAGGGTGACAAACGAACACACAGTCCACCTGATTGTAAGTGGTTGCTGTGACCCATAGACATCTGCATCTATCCTCGTTTGCGAATCAAAATGCAGATGCGTTGTCACCCGTGAGGACTAAGATGGAATGATTCTTTTCCTAGTAAAAAGGGTCTCCGGTTCTCTTCACCCACCATACGAAACACAGCAGTGTTAAGCTGCTATTTTACGCTGGTATTCTGTGAGAGCGTGGTCATTCCCCGGTCGAGCGAAGCCATTCGTGCTACAACTATACTACTAATATAGCTGCAGCATGGCTCTACCACGTATAAAAACTATATATTTGAATGTCATGCATTTCAATGCATTTCTAAACTGTGCTAAAATAACATTTTGGGTGCATCGAATCCTGAAGGAAGCATTATCATTGGTTTGCGATTAATGTGAACATACAAAAATGATTTTGCCACTTGAGCACGCGAGTTTTTCCGACCATAACCCCATACAGACATTCGATGTCCCTCATTCGACAAATTCGGCATTAGTCTATTTAATAAGCAGCGGCAGAAGCTATGAAACAACTTCTTCTTTATCAGCACGTAAATATCAATCGCCCAACATGAAACTATCCCGTTGTAGGGAGTAATGTAGTGAGTAATCGTACGTATGGCTGACGAATAGACAATCGCAATACAGGTTTGCAAGAAGATAGAAAGAAGAAAGGAGTGCTTCGGTGATTTGGACACATAAATAGAGTGAATGGGGAATGAACGACAAAGCAAATTTATGTTGCAAAATTGCGTGGTAGAGTCGGCGAATGACTCCCTAGATGGAAGTTTACTGACCGAATTGGCGATATATTGAAGATGGGCCATATTGAGAAAATATGTGGATGGCAAAAGCAGAATGCGAACGAAGGCGAACGAAGTGTAGGGCGTCCCCCCACTAGATGGAGTGACTACCTGGTAAGACATGCAGGAAGTCGATGGATGCAGGTGGCTCAGGACCGTGCTTTGTGACATTCCTCGGGGGAGGCCTATGTTAAGCAGTGGACTAATGGGCTGTAATGATGATGAAAAGCAGAAGGTGAGTCAGGATAATGTAATGAGAAATGGAAGTCCGTAGGCTCTGTCCCTTTCGATGACCGACGTGCGAGTTAATGTATTTGTTTGAAAGTATGTTTTGTACTACAATTTGCTCGAAATTCAGCAATGTTTCAAAATCTGGCGACGGTATATTTTAACTTGTGGTGACGTATGTTTTGATATTTCATTTTTCCTCATTTATTTTATTTTTTGCGGGGTAATTCCGAGTTTTTTTTTAAATTAATTATGTTATCTTGAGGGGTAATTCCATATCAATTTAGAGAAAAACTCCACCCTTATGGGTGGCAAAATAGAGGATAAAGTTTTTGATGTAAATATTCAGACGACAAGAGATTTAGATATTTCTTTGTGCACACGAAACGGTAATAAAATTAACTTTTATTAAAATGAAAAAGCCGAATTCAAAAAACTAAAAGGAATAAAATAATTTTACATTCTGAAGTTCGGGGCTTTGAATAGTGAATAAATTATGTCTTAGCACCAAATATAGAATATGAAATCATTTTATCATTTTTAGTTTTTTGAAGTCGACATTTACTTTCACCACCAGACGTCTCGCGCAGTTGATGCATGTCCTGCAATATATCAAAAGCTATGATATATTTTCTTGCAATTTTCATAGACGTCTACGCCTATGCGACCTTGAGATGAAATGGGGTGACAAATTCTCTAACGCCACCATCACAAGTCAAGAATTTTTCTAATTCTATTAAATTTATTGTTTTTTTAACAGTACTACTCTTCTATTAACTCTTGCTTAGTTACAGAAAAAAAATACGAATTATTTTATTTAGGCATAAGTGTGTATATACGGATATATAACTTATTCTAATGAAAATAATTTTGAACATTCACGAAGAGTACAAATAAAAATAGGAAAGGCGGGACCTGTAATTATGTGATTGCCCGGATGCGGAAATGAAACAGCCGACGCGACGGAGATAAATAACTATTTATTAAACTGTATTTTATAAGGCGTACTATACTGCTATAGGTATGAGTGGGTGCTTTATTTTTATCTGCTATTTATATTTATGTCTTATTTATCATAACTGATTATAAACATCAGTTTTAATTTCATCATAGTTTTTAATTTTTTATTCTCACTTTAATCATTTCTCTGTTTAATTATTTTTAATAGAACTATTATATAAAAGAAATATTTAATTAAAACACTCTGGGCACATAATTATTATATTACTTTAATATATTATATATAACATTTAATTATAACGTATTGGATGATATTTTAAACAATTTTCATACATTTTTTCTCTTTTGTCTTAAATTGGTAAATTTTTGTGTGGGCCTTGGCCGCATTATTTTGTCGTTATTTTATATTTTTTGCTTTGAACATTGTAATGCAATGGTGTCTTGCTTTAACTTATAAAATTTCCTTCGCCGTTACAGTATTTTCTTTTCTTTTTGTCTTAAAGTACCTTTTTGGTATGGATCTTTATTTTGTCGTGGTTTTATATTTATATTTTTTATTTCTAACTGTGTAATGTGTTCTCTTAATTTAACTTATAAACCTCCCTTAGCTTCCAAAATTGAATATATGCTGCGTACTTACATTGTCTGTGACTTATTTGTCTGTGAAATAATATTATTACTGTATATGATTGCAATAAATAATAAAACATTGTTAAATTAACGTTCCACATTGAATAACAAAAGAGCTTTAGCACAAAATTTTTAATCTTTAATTTTTTTGTTTACTAGTTTGAATTAAGACGTGGTAGAGCCATGCTGCAGCTATGTATATTAGTGGTATAGTTGTAGCACGAATGGGTCGGCTCGACCGGAGTAGGACCGCGCTCTCACAGAATACTAGCGTAAAATAGCAGCTTAAAGCTGCTGTTTCATATGGTGAGTGTAGAGAACCGGAGGCCCTTTTTACTGGAAATGAGGCATTCCACTCGTATCATCAGGTGGACTGTGTGCTCGTTTGTCACCCTTATCCTACAAAAAAAGATATATACTCTTCTATATATATATATATATAGAAGAGTATATATCTTTTTTTTGTATATATATATATTATATATAATCTTAATTCTAACAGGGTTTCTTCGTCTTCGTAGTTTAACAATATGCGAAGAAACAAAGTTCAACGTCACTATTTAAATGCAAATAGTTCTGATTTGCTACATCAACAGCAGTGAAGTAAAATGCCTTGAGGAAACTTGAATATATGAAAAAAAATAATTTAATTTAGATTTAAATGCGTAGAAACGTAGAGTCTGAAAATTTGTACGGAAGTAGGATTGCGAACATGTTCCTGCCCCCTTACTCTCCTGAAAATAAGAAAAAAATAAGCCCAGCTGTGAGATGTTTAGTCTGTCGGCTGTAATTGTTTTTTTTTTAGTTTGGGTTTATAAAATATTTAAAAAACAAACGAACATATTTGAAATTACAAATCAAAATATGTTTTTTCACAATTAACAAAAATGTGGTATCCATTGACAATCGTGAGTAATGCAACGGCAGAACAAAAGCTATAGTTATTGATATGTAATAAATCCTTTTGCGTATTTAGTGTACGGTTAGCTAATTAACGGTACCTATTCTGTAAAGAAATTCCATATTTTTTTCAGAGGATTATCATTTTATAGCGACTCTGCGGATTTGCCGCAGTCAAAGCAGTGTTCCCCTATTATGCGGCAGGATAACACTGGATAAATACCGAGACCGCGGCGGGTACACCAATGCAAATGAACGTTTTTATGTCTACCGTAGCGGCGCGTTTCAGAGCCACTATCGTCTCGCCCAGAATTAAACCTAGCGTCTGAAAAGGTTTAAGATGAATGAAAGTCATGTGCTCTCACAATGGAACCAACAACAGTTTAGAAACAACTTATTTCTGTAGAGCGAACGTAAACAGTCTCAGGTTTTACCTGCAGCGCTTGAATTTATGGTAACATATTTTAGGTAGACAGTAGATACGTGTCGTTACAAAGTAACAAATCTTATTTGAAACGAATGAATTTTAAAGTTTTTTTAATAATAATTATCTTAATTAATAATTTTGTTTTAATTATTTAAAAATGAAAGCGCAACTTTTTGCCTTTTTGTTGATACCAAGAAGGGTAGAACATATTTTATTATTTCAGCATGGTTCTATTAAGCAATCAGTAAGTGATAAATTTAACCACGCACACTAAATAAGCTTTGGAAACTATATTTATAGCATACGGGATGTCTGAGCCGCGTCTGAACAGGAAATAGGTCGCAGATGAGTTGCGACCGGCAGCTCGGCCATAGCTCGGTTCAAATATTCCTAATAAGTGAATCAAGGTTGAAGTCTCTAGGATAATTAAGAAGCTATTAATTTCAAGTTTCATTTCAGAATTTACAAAATATATCATATATATAATATGCAATATCTATGTGTAATAAGTTCTGATATGAGAATTTTTTAAATAGAATTGATCAATTAATTTTATATTCAATAACACGGCAAATACTAATTACATATATAATGGCTGCAAAGTTACAGCAATTACTTAATTCTCATGCTTGTCTTGCCACACCTAAGTTTCACTACCATAATTCTAGGGAATGACACTGGATTGTAAATTGCCATACGTGTCTTTTTGACACATTCTGACTTCCCACAATAGAGTAACGAGCCCTATTCCCTATGTGTCTTTCATTCACTCTTGTTTCTATATCCTTACCATATCTGCTATCAGTGCTAAACATAAATCCTTAATACACAAACTCATCCACTAGCCCATTTAACTCCCCTTCTATTTTTATTTCACTTACCGATTTACTTTATTCTCTTTCAAAAACCACGACTTCGGTCGGATTATTTTAATCATTTTCAACTCGCCTGCAGACTCAATTCCATTCTTAATCTACATTTTTCGACTTTAAAGTTTTCTAAGAAATGTCCATAAACAGATTAAACATTCACGGAAATGACACACAATCCTTTATGATACCTTTATGGATGTCAAACTAGTACGTTTGAGCCCAGTTGATCTTGACACCAGCTCTAGCTCTATAAAGAGAATTTAATACCTGTATCAGCCAAGTGATCAAATGAAAATACCTGATCCGTAAACCCATCTTCTTTCTTAATTTAGCTTATGTATACCAATTTTTTTATTAGTTTCTTTAATAACTCTTTCAATTAAATTTAAAGTTAAACAGTTTTTCAACATTGCTAAGCAGGCTAATTCCTTAGTAGTGTTTGCAGTTATGCTGTGAACTTTTTGCTTTATACAGTGGGACTATAACGGCTTTGTATCAGTCTCCCAGTATTTAATTAAAGCTTAAGTTCCCAGCATAAATTAAAGAGAGTGTACAGAAGCCTCGCTACCACATCCACTTCAGCCGTCAGAATTTCCTAATGATAATTTGTCATACTCAGTTGCCTTACCAGCTTTTATGCTTTTTATTGCTTCGATTATTTTGTCCTTATTTTATTTATTCTTTTATTTTATTTTATCTTTTCTTTCGGAGTTTCTAGTTCATTTATTTCAGACTTGAACACTACATCAAGGTATTGCTTCCAGCTCTACTAAAATTGTAAATTGCAATTTGTGTTGGTTTACCACGTGCTCGGTGGTGAAGTTAAACATCGTGAGCAAACCTGCATGTCTAAAGAATACAAATATTCGAGGACATGATGTGAAGCTAATCAACACGGTCTGGAGAAGCGCGGCGGACTAACTACTCTCAAAAACACGAGAAAGCTCTAGCAGTGGAACGTATATAGGCATGTACTTATTTATAAATCTGTGATTGTCAAAAGAGAACAGATTATTTAAAGTTCACAAGTAAAAGAAGCTCTTGCTAATAATTTGCAAAATGGCAAGCATTTCCTAGAACATTTGCTAATACTAACACTGATATAGCTGTGCTTTCTCCAGTCTGTGAAATTTGGATTTAGAGTTGTTGGATGGAATTACTTTGGCGCCAAAGAGAGCAGTTGCGGCAAGTAGAAACAGTTCATCACTTTCTTCTTTCACTTTCGAAGGCGCTATACAAGATGCACAACTAAATAACAAGTACACGCTATTACCAAGACTCTCAAATCTTTGACATAACACAAGTGATTAAAAATTTATCATTATTGACGCCTTCATTATTTTTAATTAGATGTGTAAGAAATATTAATGTATCAATATTTTTTTTACGCTGTTTATACATTTTTTAAAAAAGTTGTGGAAGCTTGTTAGCTGGGCACCAGCCACATTTTTCATTATACGAGAGTAACTAGATTAAGTACCAGCTAAACGCACTGAAAATGAACCTATTAAGTTTTTTTATAGGATTGGGTGACAAATCAGCACACTGATGATAAGTAGTTGCTGTGACAACTGTGTAATAAAGAATCAAGATGCAGATGTGTCATCACCTGTGAGTACTAAGATGGAATGTCTCTTTTCCAGTAAAATGGGTCGCCGGTTCTCTACACTCACCATGCGAAACACAGTAATGTCAAGCTGTCATTTTACGCTGGTACTTTGTGAGAGCGGGGTCCTTCCCCGGTGGAGCCAACCCATTCGTACTACAACTATATTATTAATATAGCTGAAGCATGGCTCTACCACGTATAAATCGATGACCTATGAAATCTTATAGCACGTAAAATTGCTCCTCAATTCATTTACCGTTCATCACTTATTGCCATAGTCGTCACGCTTGGCTGCCGGGTCGGGAAATTTTGAGTTGTTACCAGTAAGATGCAGTAAGATCAGTAAGATGTCTATCTCGTTCCATTTCCTAATGTCACTTCTAACGAAACACACGGGGATGATGGGGTAGGGGATTATTTTAAGCCCCTACTGCATGGCGTAATGATCTATAATAATATATTGGAATATAAATAATATTATAATATAAGGACGTCATGTTTGATCGATGTTTTAATGGAATTCTCGGAAAAAAGCTTGTTATAACAGGTATATCATATTTCATAAGTTTTAGTACAGTGATGGACAATCCTCGTGTTTCCAGGTTCTTGAAAAAAAGAGTACAAATATGATTTGTTACTTCCCAGTTTTTCATTTTCTTTTTAAATGAACTCAACCCTCATAATATGAAGATTTCGTCTGGAATAAAAGACGTCATGAAGAATATTTCGTGATAAATGTAACTCGTTTCCGTCAAGTGACACTTGAATAATGGAGGTATTGTAATAGCTTTAGAAAAACAAAATAACGGGTTCGAGTGAGTTTTTATCTTATAATTCGTAAGTGTAATTACGTTTTTTTTTATAGGAAAGAGGGCAAACGAACATGCGGCTCACCTGATGGTAAGTGACTACCGCCACTCATGAAAAACTGCAACACCAAGGGAATTGCAGATGCATTGAAGGCCTTTTAAAATGGAGTAGGCTCTTTTCTTGAAGGTCCCTAAGTCGTATCGGTCCGGAAAAATCGCTGGTGGTAATCGATTCCACAAGGAAGTTGTGCGAGGAAGAAAACATCTTTTAAATCGCACAGTGGTGGACCGCCAATCATCCAGATGGTATGGATGGTATCGCAAGTTTTGTCGCGATGTGCGATAGTGAAATTGAGCGGCTGGAATTAGTCCGAAATTACTCAGAGCACTCCCCATGGTAAATGCGATAAAATACGCAAAGAGATGCAACATCTCTATTCTCTACGCAGTGCCAGTGAGTCAAGCTGATCGGAAAGAACTCGGTCGTCGATGATTCAAACCGCTTTGCGCTGGATGCGGTTAAGTGGAAGGAGCTGGCACTGGGGAGCCCCTGCCCAGAGATGGGATCAGTATTCCATGTGAGGCCGAACCTGCGCCTTGTAAAGTTGCAGGCGGTGTGCCGGCATGAAATACTGTCCCGCTCTGCTGAGCACGCCAAGCTTTTTAGAGGCCAATTTGGCCTTTTCTTCCAAGTGACCACGAAACTGCACGTCACTCGATATGTCGACGCGGAGGATTCCGATACTGGCTGAGGCAACAAGGGGAGTGCCTTGAAACTGAGGAGATACGAGAAAGGGGTTCCTTTTAGATGTAAACGCGTTTTCGCGAAGTCTCAGTATCGACATCAATGAAATTGTGCTTGGTTCATAAAATTGGTTTAAAGTTTCTCTCTGGTGTAGATAAACATCGTGAGGAGATCATGTCTATGATTTTAAAACGTATTTCGTGGACTTATGAAGTTTTTTAACCAAATTAAAACGGTAACTGCTCCGTTACCTTATCAGAAAAGAGAGTAGGCCATCATTTTGAAGTGATTGTTTAAAGATTGCCACTATATCAGTCATTACGTTTTCCGCAACGGCATATGTGTTTTCTGTTTAGTTGTCTAATTTAAACTTTTAAATCCCAACGTTTGAGGCGCTTTAAAGCATCCATGGACTGAGGAGTTGCCGTCCTGATGGCATAGTTAACGAAGACTACCTGCAATTTATAAATAATAATCTTTTGTGCACCTACGAAAAACGAACTTACAGTATCTTGATTTTTTTTTATAGGATAAGGATGACAAACGAGCACACAGTCCACCTGATGGTAAGTGGTTGCTGCGGCCCATAGACATCTACATCTATCCTCGTTTGCGAATCAAAATGCAGATGCGTTGTCACCCGTGAGGACTAAGATGGAATGCCTCATTTCCACTAAAAAGGGCCTCCGGCCACCTGCACTCACCAAGCGAAACGCAGAGGTAAACCTCTACTTCACGCTGGTATTCTGTGAGGTCGTGGTACTACCCCGGTTCGAGCCGGCCCATCCGTGCGACAGCAAAAGCTGCCGCGTGGCTCTATCGCTGTTAAAAATATTATAATATAAGATAATTATAAGAATTCATGCAATAGTATGATATAATGTTATTAATTATGGGATTCCAAGCAGATGGGATGTTTTTAATTTCAATAGCCTCGCAAATCATTCTTTGTAGGAATCTGTGTTCTTTTGCGAGGATTTGTGGTCTATCAAATCTGATGTAATACATAGTTGGGACGATCTTTGACATGTTGAAATACTGCAGACTTCCCGGAGCGTCGGTGCTTCACATAAGCTATATGTTCTTTAATGGTGGTTTTTATAAATAGTTTTGCATGTCATTTGTAATTGAGACTACATTCACATCCGAGCTTGTACATTGTTGCATCTTGTAGAAGGATATTACACTTGTAGTATGGTAATTGGTCACAATCTGTATGGATTCTGCAAAATAACGTCTAATAATGTTTCTAGTAAGTGTTGTACCACAGAAATATGTTTTAAGTTAGTAGGGATTCGAAGTCCAACTTGATATCATGATGATGATGACGACCTGCTTACAATGTTTTAAATTACAGCTCGGACGTCTCTACTATTGTCGACGTAATGACACCCATCTGACGGTCGGACCTTATCTGGTTTGAGGTTTATGTACTTCTGGGACTTTTGAAGCCTAGGTATATTGTTTTCATCTTGGTACTTTTTAATTATCATTTTTTTAATTCAACTGCCCTAAAAGAAGCATTCTGTTGTCAAACTGTACTTTTTTATAGTAGAGTGGGCAAACGAGCATTCGGTTCACCTGATATTAAGTGACTCCCGACGCCCATAAACAAGTGCAACACCAGGGGAGTTGCAGGAGCGTTGTCGGCCTTTTAGAAAGGAGTAAGCTGTTTTCTTGAAGGTTCCTAAGTCGTATCGGTCCGGAAAATTCACTGGTGGTAATTGATTCCACAAGGAAGTTGTGCGAGGGAGAAAACTTCTAAATCGCACAGTGGTGGACTGCCAATCATCCAGATGTTTTGTCGCGATGTGCGGTGGTGAAATTGAGCGGCTGGAATTAGTCCGAATAATTCCTCAGAGCACTCCCCGTGATAGATGCGAAAAAAATACGCAAAGAGATGCAAGATCTCTTCGCAGCGCCGATGAATCGAGCCGATCGGAAAGGACTCGATCGTTGACGATTCGAGCCGCTCTGCACTGGATGCGTTCAGGTGAAAGGAACTGGAACTGGGGAGCCCCAGTTCAGATATGGGAACAGTATTCCATGTGAGGCAGAACCTGCACCTTGTAAAATTGCTGGCGGTGTGCCGGCATGAAATTCTGTCCTGCTTTGCTGAACACACCAAGCTTTTTAGAGGCAAATTTGGCCTTTTCTTCCAAGTGACTACGAAACTGCACGTCACTCGATATGTCGACGCGGAGGATTCCGATACTGGCTGAGGCAACAAATGCCTTGAAACTGAGGAGATACGACAAAGGGGTTCTTTTTAGCGATAAATGTGCAAACTTTTGTCTTCTGAGGATTAAACTGTAGATTTAGTCGCCCCCAATCAGAGAAGGCTCGGCTTCAGATAAAAGTTTGTTCTGGTACTTGGCGACGAATTCTCGACTGGCTTCCTGAGAAATATTGCCACCGCCGGTGTATAGAGCATCACCAGTGGTGTCATCCGCATATTATTGAATGTTACAGGTTTGCAATATAATATCATTGATATGCAGAAAAAACGGAGCATGCAAACATTGTAATCGGAGCATGCACTGTCTACTACGACCTTGATGCTCCGATAAGCTAGAAAACTGGTGATCCAATTGCATAATTTCTCGGGAAGCCCATAGGAAGGAAGCTTTGAAAGAAGCGCTTTGTGCTAAAGCCAATCGACGGCCTTTGCTATATCCAAACTAACGGCCAATGCTTCCCCCTTGGACTCAATCATCTATGTGATAGGTAAACAAGAAAATTACCAGCTGAGCGATACGAACACCCCCTTTCACGAACACGAAATTCCCTTGAACAGCCCTGGCGAGAGACCAGAATGCACGGGTTTCCGAAGTAAGGCAAACTATTTTCTCGCCAATTCTGCCCATGTACTCATACTTTGCCTTGGCAATAACTGTTTAGAAGGATCTGGAGGTGAAGTTACACTTTTTTTAGGCATGCTGGTGTGTACATCCGGAGCCGCCGAAGTGTCAGCCCAGGCCTGCTTACTACGCGTAATGCAGTCTTACAGAATTTACCTACCTAAATTTGTGTTTAGTAAAATTAAATACTCGAAGAAAAATTTAGTATTTATTGATAATGTTGTCGTTGCAGTGTGCTTGTGTTTAAGTTTAAGCTAATCTGTTTAAGATAAATATGTTGAATTAAACTGATAACCTGATGTTTTTTGTTTGATATCATCATGCGTAGGGAGGCGCGCGCAGAAGGCAGGCCGCTCGGCGGCACCCGCGGCGGAGTGCGGGGTCGCACTTCACCAGTCACCAGTCGCCATACGGTCGACGGCGCGGCGTCCTTACGGTTCAGTCTGTACCTGACCACGAGAGGGTCTGGATGTTGTTTTGCGTCGGAACCGCAACAAACCCTCCGTATTTTATAATGTTCGTAGCATGTTTAATATAAAATATTTATGTAAATTAGGTCAGGACGTCTAAACTTTCTCACTTTAATTCAACGTACTTTGCGGAACCGGCAACTAACTTCGCCTGTGATTGTTTTTCTGAACTGTCAGTGCGCGTGTTGTGCTTTATCGATAACATAACCTGTACGACTTCAAGGGCACAGGAGACCGACATCGTAGTGCTTTGCTTTGGATGCGGTGTTGTGGCGCAATACGAGTGAGTCTAGTCGTTGATCTTGTAAAATTATAAGTGGGCGTATTCAAAAGTTTGGGAATCGATCGGGTGACGTGCGTGCGTGGGATTGCGTTTACGTAATCTTTGTTTACCTTGAGAATATGCATTGTGCTTACAGTCCGCTGATACATGTTACAATATTTTAGCATGGTTGTCAACTTTACTGTTAATACGTAACTTCCCATTAAGGGTGAGTGGAATGTTTAGCCGTTACTTTTTCTTTTTGTATCTTTTTTAAATATATTTAACTATTAAAAGTAATATTTTAATTTTATTTTATTATATTATTAACAGTATGTCTCAAAGGTATTCGTAAACTATTTAAAAATACTTTAAGTCCTACAAATATATAATCACGTTAGAAAATATTTAAGTGCTTAGCTACTTTTTAATAAGACATCAGTTTACTGGAATTGTAATACGAATAAATACAAAAATTTGTACAAATTGTCTTCAAGGCGAAGGGGACAAGCGCCAGCTTTCAATTAAAATTCGGCTCATTGCCACCCTACTTACCTACCCACTTACCTGTCAAGTAGTATCTAATTTCTTTTATTGTTTAATTATTGCAGGTGAAAATGTTTAGCAATAATAGTGTAGGACGCTTCATTTTTGTCATAAAAGTCTTTTTCATTTTCGTGTCATATTTATGTTGAAAAGACCAAGTCTAGAAATTGTGAATTTCAAAAAAACTTTAGTAATAGGAACAGAAACTTTTTTATTAAATATAGATTATTAATAATACTCATTGAAAGTCACTCTTTTTTTTAATTACCACTGTTCGAAAAAACACCTCTGTCCTGGGATGAACCAGCAAGAAACCCAGCGGGACTTTTTTTTAAATAACAGCTACAATCATGTATGTACGTTACACAATTAACCAGACAAGACAAATTAGAAATAGCTTGGTAGCGATCATCACCTCATCCCCAGGGGTTATTATCATCCATAAATTCCTTAATATTATAATAACCCTTTTGATACAAACTTTGTTTAATAAAGTTTTTGAACTTTGAGCAGGTAAAATTTTGTATATTGTAATTAAAATCTATGCAGTACCTAACAATAGTTATATTAAGAGAGGGATATGTGCAGTTTCTATGCGTGAAAGACCTCGTATTGGAATATCCGTAGTAAAACCAGAGTAACCCAACGGATCAGTTAGCTGAAGTAACAATGGGCCAGCCATAGTACTGGAAGAACCGATAACCGGCGAGGAAACATGTGACAAGTGGCAGCTCCGTATCAGCAAGAGAAGTGTAGGGAGGACCTCCCACTAGATAGAAGTAACGAGCTGGTGAGAGATGCAGGAAGATGGATGAAGGTGGCTCAGGACCATGCTATTTGGCATTCCAGCCTATTATGATGATGAAAGTAAACTATGTCTGTCTTTGTAAGTTCAAGCAAAACGTTCTCTGTTTCTCTCTATTTTTCTCTCTACTTTAATTTTAAAGAAATTAAATTAAATTAAATATTAGCGTATTTTACTGACTCTGTATTAAAGCTTAAAAAATTACAGATACATTTTTGTAAAGAAATATTACTAATCGTCTCGTGCGTGGATGCAGAGAATTTAAATTTGCAAAAGACTTAATGGCTGGAAAACACAGCTCATAAACATTTGCACAAGTTACGTTTGAAACTTGCTTGCATTGTGATCGCAATACGGAGACGTTGTTGAGATGCAGCCTCTGAATATTTCACCTGAAATAGCAATGTTTTGTTCAGAGAGATGAGTAAAAAGAAATACATCTTGTTCATTTCTTTACTTACATATAGTATAGTATAGTATATAGTGGTAGTTTCATATTACGATAATAATATAATACATATAAGATACATACACGTAAATTATTAGTCATAACACATAATTAAAGGTACTGAATATCGTTGCAAGTAGCTTTCGAGAATTATAAATTTTTAAATGATCCAAAAAATACAATTTTCAAAGATAAGTGCCTTTAATGGAAATGAAACCTAAGTACATATCTACTAGGTATTATTGTTTCTTATTGTATTGTAAATTTCGTGCATAACTGAAATTTTCTTTTGTTAATAAGCTTCAAGTTTGAAACCCTATTTTTATAACGTGTAATTGATGCAAACATCTCACAATGAAGACTGGTTTATTTAAATATGTAAGAGAAATTTAAACTTGTCATGCTCAAGCAATCTTCAGTCTTTTAGTTAAATGCTGTTACAATAAAAGCGTGTGAGTAAAATAAGGGTCTTTGGTCAAAAAAGTAAGGGGCATGGATGGTTTTCAGACAATCCGTTCATATTTCATGAGCACCGGTCGTCAGCACAATGGCGTCGCGATGGGGTCGTCGTACGGGCTCAACTAGCTTTTAGCGCCGTATGTAACATAGCCTATAATAAAAAAGGTTAAAGCTAAAAGTAATTTAAATGTCAATATCGCATATTGTTATTGGTGTATGTAAAAGTACCTTATTGACTACACAACACGATACGGTTATAAAATAATTTTTCATCCGAAAACATTTTATTAAAATAACTAGAGCTTGAAACAAATTATATCCTTTGCCGGGAAAGGAATTTGAAATAAAACTGTCCCTAGACACTTTCCAACAGTGTCAAGAACAGAAGTCGCTCTCAAGGATATCATGAGCCCTTCGGGAAATTAAAATAAATTTGGTAAATATACAAGATCCCGTTTTCTTAGTAAGCAAATTTTTAGATAGATATTATTTCTTCCTTACTTTCGCACCTACATTACATGTTCCCGTTACTGGTGTATTACTGTAAAGACCGTAAATATTTTTATTTCGATTGTAAAAAAAAATTGCGAAACAGGAAACATATTTTAATACGAGTCTGTTTGTAAACACGAGCAGACGAAGCGAAGGCGTAACTACCGCGTCGTGAGCACATCGAGCTGTGAGTCAGAATGATGCCATCGGTTTAAAGCCGTAAATATTCGGATTGCATAGACTATGTAAATGTGAACGGTTTGTATACATGTTGATGCTAAATGTGTACTGTTTGTATGTTTGTACTATAGACCGACACATTTTTGTTACCTCTTGGACGGATAATTTTTATCAACAAAAGTCCACTACTGAACAGAAGGCATAAAGGCATATTGCTATGCTTGGCAGGCAAACCTAACTCTATTATGTTTCATGGATAATGAAAGTAACCAGTAGTAGGAATCACGCAATAACAGCGAAGTAGGTAGGTATGCAAATAAAATCTAATAACGTAAAATGCACAGCGAACAAAAGTATACCAGTCGATTTTCATTTATTATGCATAACTTCACGTAACGAACCCATAAACAGCACTTACAAGAAGATTAAATCGTCGTTATTATTAATGTGTTGTATTTGCAATGTGGACGTAAATTATTTATGTCAATGTCATTTATCGGAATTTTTTTTTGTAAGATTTATTTGTTGGTATATCAACACGTACCTACGTATTCAATTGTATTCGTATATGTGTGTGTAATTATGTGTAGTTATATTTATGTCTATTAACAGCTTATTAGTATGTGTCTATTAAAAACAGAGTATACTCGTATTTTAAAGATATCTGTTGCATAATACATACGCTGCACTAAAAGTATCGGGAATGGAATATTTCCACTGTTCCTGTCATATTAAAATCTTTTTAATTGAAAACTCCTTGGTTTTAAAAATCGAATACCATTTATTTATTTAAAAAAAGATTCTCGGTCTTGTCACAAGGTTTTGTCAAACTTGTTTAGTCGTTGAGAAAATGGAATTGACTCGAGAAAATTCAAGAACGATGATTTATTATGACTTTCGAAGTGGTTTAACACAAAAACAGTGTGTTGACTGTATGATTTCTGCATTTGGTGATGAAGCCACATCCAAAACCACAATTTATCGCTAGTTTGCTGAATTTCAACGTGGACGTGTCAAGCTCAGTGATGATCCCCGTCAAGATCGTCCAAAAACTGCAGTCACCCAATAAAACGTTGATGCTGTGCGTAAGCTGATTGAGGAAGATCGACATGTGACATACCGAGAAATTCAGGCAACTTTAGACATTGGCATGAGTCAATTAGGTGTAAAAAAGTTGTTTTCCTAATGGATACCGCATTCGCTCTGTGAAGAGCAAAAAGCGGCTCGCGTTACTTGGTGCGTCAGAACTCTCGAAAGATTCCACGCAGGATTCTCAAATGCTGTATACAACATCGTATCAGGTGACGAATCCTGGATATATGCGTACGAACCCGAAACAAAAAACCAGTCACGAGTTTGGGTGTTCGAAAATGAGTTAAAGCCAACAAAAATTGTTCGTTCACGGAGTGTTGCCAAAAAAATGGTGGCCACGTTTGTCTCCAAAACCGGCCATGTTACGACTATTCCTATTGAGGGACAAAGAACGGTTAATGCAGAATGGTATGCTAGCATTTGTTTGCCACAGGTCGTTTCTAAACTTCGTAAAGAGAACTGCAACCGCCGCATCATCCTCCATCACGACAATGCGAGTTCTCACACCGCACACAGAACAAAAAAGTTTTTAGAGCAAGAAAACAGAATTATTAGACCATCCGCCGTACAGCCCCGACCTAAGCCCTAATGATTTCTATACTTTCTCTAAAATAAAGAATAAATTGCGTGGACAGAGATTTTCATCACCTGAAGATGCTGTGGACGCCTACAAAACGGCCATTTTGGAGACCCCAACTTACGAATGGAATGGTTTGATGAAATGATTGGTTCCATCGTATGGAAAAATGTGTCAAATTTCGCGGAGAATACTTCGAAAAGCAATAAATACATTTTTAAACAGTAATGTTGTGTCACTACCTTGATTCCCGAAATTTTCAGTGCCGCCCTCGTATGTATTGGTTTATTACGTAATATTATTGTTGTATTGCTTATGTACATATTTATCTTACTTCTTTTTTATTTTTGGCAGCACCTTGACATTATTTCCACACGTCACGGGTTGACTGAAAAAAATGTCAAAAAGCATTATTAATTCCGCACTTCGTAATTTTTTTTTTAATACAATAAAGTGTTAATAAATCAAGTTATTACACAGAATTTGATAACAGAGAAAGCTCCAATACACCACTACTAGCGTAGTAAGTTTGGTGGTGTGCAATTAAAAAAATATTCTATTTTTAAAAATTTAAAATTGTTGAAGACAGAGCAAGTTTAATATTCATACTAGAAAACTAGGCGAGTCTCACGAGATTTTGATATTAAATATTAGTTTCCAACATTTATTACATACATAACATGACTCATAATATAAACTGTCATACTTGTTATGGACTTCCATTTGAAACGATCCTCACATATCTCTTGTTTCTTTCACATCGATGTACCTACGCATACATACTCGTCGGTTAAGGTTAATCTTATTTTGGACCATTTTCAATATATATCACCAATTTGGTCGATAAAGTTCAATTGATGGCGTCCCTTGCCGACTCTACAACTCACTTCTGCAGCATCAGTTATAATCAGTTTCATTTTATAACATAATGAAAACTAGTGGTCGTCCATTGGTCGAAATTCGGCCGTGATTCATGTTGTTTTTTAAGTGTGTATAATAAACAAGCTGTATTTCACTTTCAACTCTAACACATATTTAAATATGTATTATCTATGATCTCTCTTTATATACAAAGATATCTAAAATAAAAAAATAAACGCTTTTTTGCCTTTACATCTTATTTAGTATATACTCGTAAAGGTCAGTGCTTGACATAATATGTACACTCCACAGCACAAAACACAATTACTCTCTACCGAGAGCTCCACAGACTATTTGAAAAAGGAATATTTGAAACCACACAAAATTCATAGTTCATTCAGCTGTTTGTAATTATTTTGTTGGCAAAATTTTTAAATGGGTACTTTGACGACAATATCAACTCTGTTCTCGACTGTTTTACCACAGACTAATTATGTGTTTGGCAATTGACATTGGCAGTATGAACGTAAACATTGAATGTTTTATTTCATGTTTTTTTAATTTATTTGTAACATATATTGTGTGTTTTGTTTTAAACTACAATGCCACGGAGGCTACCCGCTGACTTGGAGTCTAAAAATTTCGCCACTTTTTAACAGTTATCTTAAAACCGACACGCTAAACGGTACCTTATCGTAAAGTAGCACCTTCTTAACACTATATGAGGAACCGTATCAAAATTTCGAACTAGTTTTTAATGTCTGGATCAGACACGCAACCGGCTGCCGTGGTATGCTATGAGCATTCACCACCTCCCTCCCCCGCATACGGAGGGTAGCCTTGCATTAGGCGCAAAAAAATCTGTTAAGCAAACCTTTTCGTTGTTGTTATTTTACATACAGATTATGTAAGTAATAATATGTATCTGTAGGTTAAATTTTAAACGGTAAATGTGCCACGCATTTAACACAAACGATCTGATACTATAATTCGCTGCAAATGGTATTTTTTGATGAAAATTTTAGGTTACCTCCGCTAAGGTCATCGAATTAAAAAAAAAACTTTTAAGTTTGTTATTTTTAATCTAAAGTGAATATTTATTAACATTTGTATTGCGTTTAGACATATTTTATTCGTATGTATTGTAGCGACTTGCCTTCGGGTTGTGGTTATACCAAACATTCTTAATTTTTATAGGAGTGGTCGATTTTCAACAGTGAACTTTAAGAGATCAAAATGATAACACAGGTACTAATAGCTAAACTGCAGGTGGTACTTAAAATACGTAGATAGTACAGAAAATGTACACGTTAAAAATTCTGTTAAAAACACCCATATATCTGTCAACTTCTGAGCTAGTATTAATCAAGTAGAAAGACTGGTTGTTATAAATATTAAAAAAGTATTTGGCGAGATAAGATTTTAATAACTCCTATATAATAGTTCAGAATAAGGAAAAGCGCAGATAAAGAAAGTGAAAGTAGAATGCGATGAAGATACAAAAGTCACGCAATCACGCTTGAAATTTTGAATTCATATTCTGATTTTATGAATGTTTACCTATCTTACGTAAGGTGATTATCATAAGGCCTCTATTATAAAAAGATTTATTAACTAGACAGAAACAAATATTAGTTAATTTAATAGGCGTTGTACATATTTCAAATGTTAAGATACATAAATGTACCTACATCTTTATGTTGATTTTACGGAATCTCTGAGATAACAAAATATTTGTTATACTTTTTCAATGAAGATTGTCTCTGTGTCACACAGAGTTTTTTCTTGGAATATTAACTTATCTTTCTTTACTACACAGTATTTTGTATTCAATAAAAGAGCGGCGACGAGGTTAAAGTTTATGGGCATTTAAGGCCAAACATTTGAAAAATGAAGGCCAATGAATTCATTGCTACCTATGAGGTTTAATATGAAATGCGTCACAGCTCTCGGCGCTGGCTTGTAAATATACTAGCTACTACTACTCTTCAAATCAGATCACTGTACCGAAAAGGTAACATAATATACAAACAGTAGATAATTAGATACGTAAGAGAAAGAAGGGTGCTAGTGGTAGGATTAAACGTTCAATCATGATTATACAGTATCGCCATCGTTTGCAAGTACACAAAGGGAATTATATAAATATTCATCTTCCTTAAATTGTCTACTTATTGAGATAAATTTAGGTGTAAAAAATTGATAAAAGTAGTTATAAGCTTATAAGTCAAGCAACAAGTTAATGATATCCCGTTTTAGACGTCGAAATTAATCAACATTTAGTTTCAGTGAATCCTTATTCACATTTAACTGCTTCCCTCGTTATTTTGTTAAGTTGGTAAGTATATCTCAATTTATATTAAAACTACACAAAAAAGAAGACCTCCGACGTCCATTTCTCATTATTTATGGTTCAAGGGGTCCGCTTTCTTTTTATCCTTAACAAACGTCCTCCCCTTTTACCTTTCAACGCATTCATCTCTCCCTTCAAACACCAAAGACTTTCTTGTCCACCGTAAAATTATTATTTCAAACAGGCTCTACCTCCGTTGGTATTATAACGTTAATAATAGGTCAAAGTTTAATTTATTTACTCGCGACTCCATTCATGTAACGCAATGTGTCGAAGTACAACTCAGGTTGAGGTTGAATTCATTAGTTTTATTAATCCGTCTCGAATGGGGCGATGTGGATAGTGGCGGTTACGTTTGTGATCATAATTTATGTAATTGTTTTTTTTTTTATTAAACTGAGGTGATAAACTTAGTCACAATCTACGTGATATTGTCTAGTGGAGGCCAATGACAACAAAGTTTGAAGAAAGAAGTCTACATATGCGTTATCACCTCTGAGGACTGAGATACAATGCTTCACAGCCTGTAATTTGATTATAATAGTTTTCGAAACCTTTCAGATCGGAATACAACAGTGGGAACACTGTTATTTCGCAGCAGAAATAGGTAAGGCGGTGGTACCATCTTGGGTGGTTGGGCGGTGTTGCAGCCTACCTACATTCTCAATCGCAAACACTTCACTGTTCTTTACGGGCTCATCCCACTGTAGGTGGGATTTGCTGTGTTTACCACGCTTGCTACTTCATGTGCGAAATTAATATCAGACATTTACATCAGGTATAAATATGAGACCGCTATACCGCCTTTTATTGGAGGCCAAAGATCTAACGGCAAATCACGTTTTACCGATCGTTCGCTGTAGTCTTATCTACTTGATCTTACTATAGTACGATTAGATACTTGTTATTTCTTCCCACAAGACTTACCATTAAGACCGCCGGGGAGGGAAATGCCACTAGTCCTTCTCCATGTAATATTAGTATTGACCAAACTTGTTTAAACTGCATTATATTATTCAGGTGAAGTAGTTAGTAGTTACTAATAAAACAAATAGCGTATAAGCGTCACCCTAAGGCCTGATGGAAAAGTTCCCGGCGATTCGTGTAGATACAGTAACGTGGGTTTTTCATGAACGTTGCTTGTGGACAAATTAATATTACTCTTCTTGCAAAAGAACTGCAAAAGCGCGAGTTTAGTAATACTATAATACGACATTTTTAAACGTTTATTATTTTACAGTAACTGTAAGCGACTGGAATATGGTAGAATGTACAGATACCCAACGCTAGAAATTGAGATTTATTTTTATTAACTGGAAAATCACAGATCGATCGAATATGCACGTTATTTTCAATATTATTGGGAAAATTTTATCATTTAAGTCACATAGTATACCGTAAAACTTTCTATTCGGTTTTTGTGCTCTATGTTATTCGGTGTTTTTCGACGAAGTTCGCCTCTGTATTATAAAGAATTTTCCTAGAAATATTTACTAAAACGCAATTTTTTTTACATAAAAAAAAACATTTATATAATTCTGCTAAAAATCTTAATATTAATCCTATTAACCTTTCCTAGTGCTTTGGCGAATGGCAAGCTTCTTTTGTAATTACGGCATATCACAAAACACATCCTGGCAAAGGTACCTCAAGGTCTGCCATTAACGAAGGTTCTGCGTTATCTGCATTTATCAACATCCAAAATTTGCTCTAAACATTCATTATTTGTGTTTTACAGTGGCGTAGCGTGCCTTCGAGGGGCCCTGTATCAAAATTTGTTGGGGGGCCCCAATGAAGAGTAAAGATTTCATAAAAGGAACAAAAACGCTTGCATTGAATTCAAATTATTATATATTGATTTTAAGTTATTCATCATCATCGTTACAGCCCTTCATAAGTCCAAGGAATGAAAAAACGAATAAAGGAATAAAAAACATATACATAAAAATGGTCTTCAGTTCTCTATGTACACATAAATTATCGTCAATTATCACGACAACGGCAAAAGTACTAATTCCACTAGTTCATCATCATCATCATCATCATAACAGCCCTTCATAAGTCCATTAAAGAGCATAGGCCTCACCCAAGGAATGCCACAAAGCACGGTCCTGAACCACCTGCATCCATCGACTTCCTGCATGTCTTACCAGGTCGTCACTCCATATAGTGGGGGGACGCCCTACACTTCATCCGCCGGTACGAGGCCGCCACTCGAGAACCTTTTTCCCTATCGGTTGCCGGTTCTTCGAGCTATATGTCCGGCCCATGGCCACTTCAGCTTACTAATTCGTTGGGCCATGTCGGTGACTCTGGTTCTACTGCGCATATCCTCATTTCTAAGTTTATCACGCAGAGAAACTCCGAGCATAGCCCTCTCCATAGCTCGCTGAGCAACCTTGAGCTTCCTCATCCGGCCAGCAGTGAAGGACCACGTCTCAGTTCCGTATGTCATCACTGGCAACACGCACTGGTTGCACAATTTCGTTTTCAAGTTTTGAGGTATACCTGACTAGAAGATGTGCCGTTATTTCCCGAACGCTACCCAGTCGAGTCGAATCCCTCGATTGACCTCTCGGTCGAAGTTGGACTTACTTAGTCGGACTATTTGTCCCAGGTAAACATAAACGTCAACAACTTCGAGCTTAGAGCTACCAACAACTACCGACATAGGTGTGACATGGACATTAAACATGATCTTTGTTTTGTCCATGTTCATCTTAAGACCTATCCGTTGGGAAAAACTATTGAGGTCATTAAGCATAGTGCTTAGGTCCTCCAGCGATTCTGCCATAAGGACTATATCGTCGGCAAATCGAAGGTGAGTGATGTACTCGCCATTGATGTTAACACCGTATCCTTACCAGTCCAGAAGCTTGAAAACGTCTTCCAATGCAGCGGTGAAGAGTATCGGGGATATAACGTCACCCTGTCTTGCACCTCTCTGCAATTGGATAGGTTTCGTACTCTGGTTCTGTACTCGGATAGCCATCGTAGCCCTACTGTACAAGCACTTCAGCACTTCGATATACCGACAGTCAACTTGGCATCGCTGAAGGGACTGCAGCACCGCCCGAATTTCGACGTAATTTTGATTGAAAGTCTTTGGGCTTTCTCATAGTCCACATACGCCAGAAATAGTGGTAAATTGTACTCCTCGGACTTCTGTACAATTTGCCGAAGGGTATGTATGTGGTATATGGTGCTAAAGCCTTTTTGGAAACCGGCTTGTTCGGGAGTAATGACTCTCGAAAACAGCATGTAGACGCGGCTCAAAAGGGAACTCGGTCTGTAGTTCTTCAAGAGAGCGTTGTCACCTTTCCGGAGTAGTGCCACCATGGAGGACGGAATTAAAGAGCTTCTGAAGGACATCAAGTATCGGTTTTCCACCCGCTTTCAGAAGCTCCACTGTAATTCCATCCAGCCTGGGATCTTGCCGTTTTTAAGATGCTGGAGAGCCATTCTAATCTCGCTCAGACTGACGTCCGAGATATCATCGGAATAGTGTCGGATAAGACTCGCTCTTGGATCGTTACTCACACTTACGTGTGGCTCCAACGATGATGTGTACAGCTGCCAATAGAACCTCTCAATCTCACTCAAAACCTCAGGTGTCCCGGAAACGACGCTGCCATACTCGGTCTTCAGCTTCGACAGTTGGCTCTTTCTGGCAGACAGATCTCTTGCAAAGACTTGGGAGCCCTGGTTCTGCTCGATCTTTTCTTTAATACGAGCAGAATTAAAGTTGCACAAGTCCCGCCGCATGCATTTGGAGATCTGTATGTTCAGTTGCCTGTACGCTGTCAAATCTACTGAAGACTGCAGCTATATACCCCGTCTAAAAGCCATTGAGATTAGAGTGTGATCGGAGACTTTTTGTTTCTTCTGCGGCGGGTCTTGCAAAACTTAGCTCAGACCGCATGGACAGTTTCCACGAGCTTGTCATTCATATCGTCCATTGTATTGCAATCTTCTAGGCACTGAAAACGGTTTCGTAGCTCGAGCTGAAAGGTTTCTGGACTTTGGATTAGAGCACGAGAAGGACGGAGCGTTGACTTCATTAGACGTGACTTCTCCAACTTAACGTTTAGGTTCAGTGTGCCTCTCACCATTCGGTGATCGCTGCCGGTTTTCACCCTCGCGATCACTGAGACATCACTGAATAGTTGTCGTCTGGTCGTCATAATAAAGTTAATCTCATTTTTTGTCGAACCGTCGTGGCTCGACCAGGTCCACTTCCTGTGGGGCCGCTTCTGGAAGAAAGAGTTCATCATAAAGAGTCCTTCTTTCTCCATGAAGTTCGCCAGCTGCTGGCCCTTTGGGTTCCGTTGCCCTATTCCGAATTTCCCTACTTTCAGCTCACCGTTCTCTCTTGTGCCTAGTTTTGCGTTGAAGTCTCCCATTAACACCGTATAGTGGGTTTTGGAGGAATGCATTGTTCTAGAGATATCCTCATACATTTCTTCCACCTCCTCATCGGCGTGTACCGAGGTTGATGCGTAAACCTGTATAACCTTCAGCGATTACCGTTCGGTGATTCTGAGTATAAGGTCCGCAACCCTCGTCGACACACTCCCAATCTTTACAACGTTGTTAACGAGAGACTTGTGGACGATAAATCCGACACCTCCTTGGGACAGATGGTCGCCCTCCTGGTGATAGAACAAATTGCCGGATTCGAGGATTACCGTGACCTCCCCCTCTCTTCAGACTTCGGATAATCCTATGACATTCCAGTGCAACTTGTCTATCTCTTCTTCTAGCTCCAGGACCTTCTCGTCAGTCCTCAGGGTGCGTGCGTTATAAGTTGCCATGTCGAGTCGTCGTAGGTGGCAACAGAACCTCCACCGGAGACTCTTAGCACCCCCTGCCTCGCTGTTACCATGGTCGCCACCTTAGCCAGGAATAGCGGGGCTGCCGGGGACTGGGGGCCATCTCTTCGTTACTTTCATGGGGGTATATTGCCATAGTTGCCACGCTTGGCGAGCGGGTTGGCAAGCGCAGTTTTTTTATTGTTGTTTTGCTGTTATCAGAAAGATGCTGCTGCCCATCCTCTGCCTCAGTTTCCGTCTGTCGCCTTTTACGACACCCACGGGAAGATATGGGGTTGTGAGTATTCTTACCCGCCACTACACGGGCTTATGAGTTATTACTTACAATAAATACTCCTAGGAACTAAGCTAGCCAAACAATTTAATTTTCGTGCCTTTTGTTCGGCGAACATAGCTGAAGACGATTTCAGTTTTACTAAATTCTTTACTTCTTTAGAGAATAGTGATAGCCTTTCCTGTCCCATTAGAAGTCCTTGGAGTTTTTGCTTACACACGTTGGGGGCCCCTGTAGCCCGGGGGCCCCGTATCATTGATACGGCTGATACGGCGGTAGCTACGCCCCTGGTGTTTTAGTATACTCGAACATATTGTATACTATACTTAAATAAACGTACATAAGTAAAAATAAAACTAACAAAAGGCTGCCTATAGCAAAAAGTTGCGTATTAATTATAGACATAAACATAAATATTTTAAGTAATATTTAATTAGAGTCTTCGCATTCAAACTTACTCAGACCGGAACTGGTGGACGCGGTCAAGCGAGAAGCGCGCAAGGTCGCATACACAGCATTTAAATAGCAGTTAAGAGTAGTTCTTCACCCACGGTGTTTACCAAATCATTAAAACAATCATTTCTAATTTCAAAACAGAGAAAATTCTAACATAACGTCTGATTTTTATAATAATAGATTTTAAATGCGGTTTTGGTTTATTACACTTTGTTTAGATAAATTATAAAATTGCAATTACCATCATTATATAAAAAAAACGAAAAGAGCAGGCTGAGGGGTTAAACACTTGCTATAAGTTTTACCTGGCTCGACCCACGCCTTCCATAATGAAATTATTATTTTGCAATTTCTAATCATTTACCACGAGATAGGTAATTATTGTTTACGTGGTAGAGCCATGCTGCAGCTATATTAATAGTATAGTTGTAGCACGAATGGGTCGGTTCGACCGGGGAAGGACCACGCTCTGACAGAATACCAGCGTTAAATAGCAGCTTAATGCTGCTGTGTTTCGTATTGTGAGTGGAGAGAACCGGAGACCCATTTTACTGGAAAAGAGGCATTCCATCTTAGTCCTCACGGCTGACAACGCATCTGCATTTTAATTCGCAATCGAATATAGATGTCGACGTCCACAGCAACCACTTACCGTCAGGTGGACTGAGTGCTCATTTGTCATCCTTATTCTATAAAAACATGGTTAATTTTTATTTAAAACGGCCCCGTACCCAGCATATGGACGTAAATAGGCTGTAACTTTACTAACTTTACAATATGAGTAAAATTTCACCGATGTTTTGGATTTGCCATATTTAAAATATACTGGATGGAAATAATAAAAGGACACTGATGTTGTATAATTTCCTTATGCATTAACATCAATGGCGAAACCATTCACACTTCGATTTGCCAACGATAAAGCACTATGCTCAATGACCTCAATAGTTTTTCCAAGTGGTTTCCTAGTGGTAATCTAAACATGGATATCTTGGAGATAATGTCTAACGACTAAAAAAATATTATAATTCCTACGTTCGTAGTTATCGGTAGCTTCATCATTATTAAAGAATAGAAAGTCATCAAAGATGATTGATTAATAATCTAAGGTCTAAAACAAGTATAATTATAAATTTCATACTCGTAGATCCCTTTCAAAGACAATACAAATACATTCATAAATAATCCCACTGGGTTTCTCGCTATTTTTTCCCAGGACAAGGGTATTTTCCGAACTAGCGGATTAATAAAAAAAGACTTTCAATCAGTATTATGATAAGACTTTCTAACGGGACAGATGGTATATACATATCCGCCTAGACCCTTTTACATCTTTGATTCTTCATCATCATCATTACAGCCCTTCACAAGTCCACTACTGAAGAATTTAGACCCACCCCAAGTTACCTTCTGCATTTCTTTCCAGAGCGTCACTCCATTCAGTAGGGCCCTACATTTCGGTTTCCGGTACGAGGCCGTCACTCGAAAACCTTTCTTCTCCATTGGTTGTCAGTTTTTAGAGGTTTTGTTTCGAACTTATAGGAAAACAAGAAATACAATATTTTATGATACATTGTGTATCTTAAAATAAACTTTTTCCCGTTTTGTTTGTTTCTTTTTTTTATAAAATTTTAGTGACAAACAAACTTACAACTCACCTGATGGTAAGTAGCTATTGTGGCATAAACCTGTAACCAATTTGAAATAAAGAAGGCTACAGATACGTTGTCACCTTCGAGGAATAAGATGGAATGCCTCACAGCTTGGAATTATGCCAAATCTCTACACCTTTCAGGCCGGAACACAATTGTGCAGCCACTGCTATTTGGCGGAAATAGATCAAAGAGTAGTCTACCCAGACGGACTCATAAGCAGAAAAAGATTCCTACCATCTAGTACCTTCCTTTTATTGCATTTTCTACCGACTTTAAACAGGAAGAGGTACTCACTTCGACTGTATATTTTTTATGTGTATTACCTCATAACTTTGTTCTATGTGGTCCCATATAAATTTTATCAAGGTCTAATCAATAGCTTTTGATTTATGCTTAATATATTGATAGGTTGTACAAAATTTTTAATTTTGAATTATATTATTTAGATAGTTCACACACACGTGAATGTTGTTAAAAACAGCCTTTAATGCTTCAGCCTAATAACGCTTAAATTATTTGAAACAGATCGACAGATGGAATGTGAATGTGACTGTGTGATTAATTATCTGGAAATCTTGTGCAATGAAGTATTCGGATAAACGCAACTGCATGAGAGCATCATATTGTGAGTCACAGTCAGTCAATATGTATACATCGTTAGCTCCTTGGTAATTGAAAAAAATCTACATATCGATATAAATTTTTCATTGATATTGAACAGCCATTTTTCAATTCATTTTTTAAGCATATAATTCAGGTACGCGGGCCTGCACTGCATAGATTTACGTTTTAATATTTGAATTAATATTTCCAATGTGGGCGATCATACTTGATCCTTTCTTTGTTTCTGATCCTGTTCAAATAAGTAACGAAGATTTGGTGAAATGAAATGATCTTGTTTTGGTTGCCTGTAACCGTATGTATCCAATAATGACGTTGTATAGTTGCGGCGTAAGGGGCCCACTAAACCATATATCACATGAGTTTCACAAAAGGCGACAGAGAGAAATATAACAGGAGATGGGCAGCAGCATCTTCCTGACTTAAAATAATAAAAAAATATTCTAGAAGATTAGATGTTCTAGGTATAAATAAAGAGGTATTCTGTGAAAGCGTGGTCCTTCCCCGGTCGAACCGACCCATTCGTGCTACAACCATAATATCTACCTCTCTCTCTCTTTTTATCACGTACCACGTGAGGTTGGACTAGAGGCGCCTTGAATGATGCAATAGATGAAATAGATTTTTTTTAACATCTGCTAGAAAGTTACAAGGTGAGATTGAATTGTTGTTTCATAAACCATTTATAATTTGGTACAATTACGTACATAAAATAAATCCTTTCATGGCATAAACGTGAAAGCGTTTATTTTAAGGTGGTACGAACCCGATTAGACGTGATTGCTTGAGATAAAATCAAAGACGAAGCGTGACGAAGCGTTGGCCGTACTTGCGGTTTCTTGATACATCTATTTTATTATTGAAATAAACTGCTGATATATAAAATATGACGCCTAAGCGCAGTGGCTAAGCGTTTATTGTGGGTTCGAATACCGAAAAAAAAAGATTTTTAATAAAAATAAAAAATAAATGGTGTCGGCGGCGTTCGATCCCAGTTTTCTCGCGTACTATAAAATTTGATACTGAATTGGATATGGATGTTGATCCATGTGCATTTTATGTATTATGTGAAACGGCTTCCACGATACAGGAAAACTCCTAGGAGTGGTAAAAAGCTTTTAACTTTTTTATTTAAAATCATCATTTTCTAAGCTGTCACTGGATAAGTCTTGACAAAAAATACACCAACTGACACGCATAAATTGAAAAAAAATACCCATCACTAACCATGCTGAGAAGACAATATGTTAGTGAACGTCGAACGGATGCTTTTGTTCTAGAGTACTGTGGCGGCGCTGTCGTCGCGCCACAAGCGAACACATCGAAGCCTAAATCGTGCTAACAAAGTTCCGAAGTTAAAGCAGCATAATATATAGAATAGCTCCGAACTACGTACGTGGCCGTAGGAAGAAAAAGGGGAGATCTCCCGCCGGGCAAGGTGTCCTGCCCGGGGAGCGGCCAACGCTCCGATTAGTAGTTCAGAGTTATTCTATATATGCTGCTTTAACTTCGAAACTTTGTTAGCGCGATTTAGGCTTCGATGTGTTCGCTTGTGGCGCGACGACAGCGCCGCCACAAGTACATTGTTAAACTTCGCTTCGGATTCATAATAAATGCCGACTTAGGCTAATAAAATCTATTTACTACATAATTTCAAGTTTTTATAGAGCCACGCTGCAGCTATATTATGGTTGTAGCACGGATGCATCGGCTCGACCGGAGAGGGACCACGTGCTCATAGAACCAGCGTAAAATAGTGGCTCAATGCTGCTATGTTTCGTATGGTGAGTGTAGAGAACCGGAGATCCTTTTTACTGGAGACGTGGCATTCCGTCTTAGTCCTCAAGGGTAACAATGCATCTACAATCTGATTATTACTCGAGGGTAGATGTAGATGTCTATGGACCACAGCATCCACTTACCATCAGGTGGGTTTGTGTTCGCTTGTCACCCTTTTCCATTAAAAAAATCTCAGTCTGTCATAAGTCATAACCTAAATGATGCAAATAATAACAGTATTGTTATTATTTTGAATCTCTATAATACCTTAAGTAGGCCTAAATCAAGAGTCATAACGCCATCAACTTTACAGTGTCAATGAAATTACCTTGGATGGAGCAATCATTTTGAAATTTACTTTGAAATAAAACAGAGTGGTGAAGTTGATGTTTGCAAGCGATCGCGTGACTGTTGTAAATCATTGTGAGATTTCACCGTACGAATGATGAAAAAAATAAAATCTCTAATCACGGATATTACGCGATGAATGCTAAAATATTCCTTTTAGTATGTTGTAAGTTCTTTGTGAAAATGCGCTTCAGTCATGCGATTTGAGCACAGAACGAATCATTTCACTTCCTTGCTTTAGTTAATATATTTCACAAAGTTATTTCCGAATAGTGGGTGTCATGATGCGTGTGTTGCCGTTTCAAAAGTGAAAGTGTCGCCCACAGTCGTCTTTATTGTACTGATGTGATGAGCGTAGCGTAGCAGTCTGCCCCAGATCACGTCACGAACGGCGCCGTGCTAACTATGATAAAGTAACTAACCTCGAACTTGCACTCTTTTATCTAAAAGTTTTTTATTAATGCTTAATGATAGGATTTTATCTTGTTATGTTTTTATTTTGTTTGTAGTGTAAGTATCCGTTATATGAAATCATGAGTAAAAGCATTATTGTTTGGCTAACAAACGTTGGAAATTAAAAATAAGTAAAATAATTTAAATTAAACGCGGCAAAATCCATAAAATTAGTTGTATTTAATGTTAAGTATTCGTGTAAATATAAGAAATCATTATCTATTTGTTTGTCGTGTTAGGTAAAACTCATACTATTTATAGTATTATCGAGTTCATTTACTTAACTTAATGTTGATAGTTATTTTTTATTGCATTCAGTGTCAATTTTTAATTGTTTTAATAAAACACTGTATTCGGTGCTAAATCAAAACTTGTGATAACTCGATGAATGCTAAAGTATATTACATGATTATGCTAAAGTATATAATATTAACAATATAATTGGATGTTGTGTGATTAGGTTTCCTTTTGCTATCAACAATATTTTATATTTCCTTAAATCCACAGTTTTGATTTTTTAAGGATATTTTAGTTTTCTGATCTGGAAAACCTATATCCTAATACAAAGCAAATATAATATTTTTTGTTTTTGTTCGACGTTCGTTGTTGTTATTTCTCATCCATAACAAAATATTAAGAACCGCTATTGATATTTTTACGTGAATGGAATTGACGGTATCGTTTCCTTACGGAAAACGTAAGCCTTGGATAAATCTTCGAATCCAGCCGCGGCAGGATTCAGAGCGCGATGAGCGTATCGAATATCGATCTGGTGAACGGCGAATAAGCTGCGTCGCCCCACATTTTACGCTCCCTGCAGATCGCTACGCGCTTCGGATAGTTGCCGATATCAAAATGCTTTAATAAAAAAGTATTTATACGTCAAAATAAAGAATACAAACAGTCTATTCCATTTCGCGTTTCCATCTTTTTCACAGCGCTGCGTGTTTTATCGTGCATGGCTTTTCATCTATTATCGATACAAGAATACAGTCACTCTTATCTATCGATTTCAGATTCTTTGTATGCTCCATGATATATTCATGGCATTCCATATTAATATTAATATTAAAAGCTCTACCTAAGCCACTTCCTTTTATGAATAAAAAAACTTTTTATACGTGTGTTTATAGAGTGACGAACGAGCACTTAGCGCTAAGACAACGCTTTGTTTGGAGCGAATGTGCGGCCCATAGACATCTACTTATATCGTCGATTTAGTGTCAAAATGCAGATACACGTACCATTGAGAATGTAATGCGTTCTCGTTCTCGTTACAAGTAAAAAGTGATCTCTTTAATAATTCTTACGAAGAAACTGGTGTTTCGTGAGAGCGTGGCCCTTCCCAAGGCCACCGATAGATTCGAGAGTTTCAGCGTGACCCTACCATAAAACGTGTTTTTGAGTCTTCAAATTTTACGGAATTTTATACGACAAAAGCATCGCTTAAATAAAATTACAAAAGACCCCATTTTCATTGCGTGTTCGTAGCTAATAGTATTATGTACAAGTTTTTTATTTTTCAATAAAGAGAGTACCGATGTTTGTGAACACAGTACTAATTTGTGGTAGTGTTATTTCAAAATGTACTGCTTATAAAACACAAATTGTTATCAATACTCTAACAGCAGTCGTGTAGAGAAATTAAAACAACGCCAGATGTTTGCTGACTCACAACTGGTAGGTGTCGCAGTCGCAGAGTTTGGCGTGATTTAATGTTGAACAATACAAGACTCTCTATTGTTAATAAGCGTATGTTCGTCTCATTGCTTAAGCCGTTATGTACTCGTATTAGCATTAAATCATTCAATGTAATCATCATATACACGTGCCGTATGATTTACGAACACCAGTTTTGAATGTACTGTCAAATGGTTATCGTTAATTAATGTTGTTACAAAATACGCGACCATTTCTTAGACTTGTCTTTTTTAATTATATTTTCGTATATGAATGTTATAAGGTCGTAAATTACAGTTACATGCTGTATACCGCTAGGTGTGCCCTTTTATTCTAGAGAGGGTTTTAGGAGATGCGCTCGCAGTGTCCTATGTTGGTCTGTGACTAATAGGTCACACCTTTATCCTCAACGTGCTGAATGAGGACTTAAAATTGCAATTAATAATTTCATCGGTGCCGACAGCGATCAAAATCGGTTTTCCCGCGGACCTACTATACATATTATTTTTATTATTATTAATTAATTAAGTCGAGTTGAGGAATTAAAACTACCGTGTAAGCACTTATTACAACTTCTGTTTATACAATAACACAATACCACGTCAGAGTGTTTTTTGATAATAGCTATGTTTATCTATGATTACAATCTCACACCTAATCTACATATTACAAAAATTTGACTTACAGTACCTATCACCTCAAGATGTTTTGTTTTCTATAAATGATAGTTAAATAGTATAATTCATACTTAAACCTCTTAGGCATCTTCACAGAAGTATAGTCTAGTTTTTGTAGAAAATTAATAATTTCATCGTTTTCATTCAATAATAATTTCACTTCTTGCCAGTTTCAACCTAGTATTTATCATATTTAAATCAGTTGGCACTTGAATCCACAACTTACTCCGCGTTCTTATGCTCGTATTTTTGCATTCAGGCTCAACACACCCAATGATAAAGATAACTCATTATTAAACATCCAAAAATATCTTATTCCTTTGCAAAATCGTTGTATTTACTAGCACAGTGACGTCACGGGCTGAATAGCATAGGGACGAGCGTTTTCGCGCGATAATTTAAAACGATAGGTTAAAAGTAATTTTTATGGCACTATTCGGTTTTAAAAAAATTATATAAAAATTATAGTGATTTAATAACACTCAAGGATTCATGTAAAACACCATTTGAAAATGGATATAATGCCCTATTAAACTTTGGTGAAATTTATTCGCGCCTACGAAAGTTTCTGAAAAAAAAATTACAATTTCTTTGTTTATTCATTTCTATGCGTTCTGCTATACCATTCAGCCGACTACTATGAAACTGTAGAGAATGTAATACGAGCGCCCGCGAATGTTTACTGAAGGCATTGCACGTTGAAATGCTAGGCACAGCTTAGTTAGTTATTTACAACATTTTATAAAACTATGCCATATGATTTAATCCTCTTACTATGTCATTGAAGTATCTATTGGGCCTTCACTAACACTTTGTAAGGTAATGCAATGGTAAGGAGTTCACTTATTTATAGAAACATGCAAATTCTCCTGTCTGTTTTTCTTCATAGCCGGGGCCATTTAGGCAACACTTCGACTACCACGACTCTAACAGCATTTATCATATTATATTTGGCATAGAAGACAATTTTAATGCAACTATTGGTAAACGAACTAATATAACTAATAAGTTAGGCGATGGTAATATGATCACCTTAAGCTTTATCGCCTTATAAAACCAAAACTAGGAGGAGGACAGAGACAAAAACACAAATTCGTATAAGTACTATAAGCAACATATTCAGAAATAATTAAAAATTTTAAATTTTGTACAGCCGACTTCAATGTAAGTTATTAAGAATAACTCAAAAACTATTGGTCTGACTTAGATCAATTCATATTCCACACGAGAAGTACCAGCTTTCAAATAAAAAATAATCATCGAAATAGGATTCACCCAGTAAAAAGTTATGAGGTAACACACATAAAAAAACATACAGTTGAATTGATTACGTCTCCTTTTTGGAAGTCGGCAGAAAAATAGCAAACAAGCTCTGGCAATAATTAGGAACACTTCGAAAAATCTGAACACAATACTAAAAACGACGTAAATATTTACAATAATTACAAATTATTGTCGTGTTCCGGAAATCGGAACGTATTTTTTTCATATGGAAACTGGGTAGGTACATTTCGTTATGTAAACTAAATTATTTTATTTTATAATAAGCTAATGTCGATAAATATTCTTAACACAATCAACAACAAGTACAAACCGTTCTTGTCAATTTACAGAACAAAAATAATTTTGAATGCAGTTTCGTGAGATTTCGGCAAGTTTTGTCTTTAAAGTTATATGGTATTTTTACCGACCATGCATATACCAGTAAATATGAAACCATTTACGACATTATTTTACCTACAGCGTGAGAAGCGATTAACTTTCCGTTATTATCGACACGCAAGAAGTAACATGCATAATGTACACATAAAACTTTTTCTCTCGTAACTCTTAACACGATAAGTTATCATGTGCAATTACTATTTAGGTCATTGAACTAGCGGTATTAGAAACAAGCTATGCATTCAGTATATTGTAGCCGTAATGTTATGGGGCATACGAACAGTTAATCAGCCTCGTTAAAACCAACTGATATAAAAATGGAAGACCATTCCTATATTATTTTTATAAATAACAATATGTTTTTCTAAAATATATAAGACCGCCAAACTGGAGACTGTATGCGAATTTTAGTTTGTAATTTAATAGAAACGAGGAAATCGATATCGAAACCAAAGTTGGAAACCCAACAGGAACTGATCCCCAAGATATTACATCTCTAGTTTATTCCTAACAAGTAAAAAGTGGTAAATTTCATCCGGTGGAAACGGGTTTGAAGTTATTTCGTAATTATTTAATTAAAACCTGCCTACTTTATAGGATCAAATTTCAATAAGACAAAAGATGTAGGAATAAAATAATATTATAATGGGGAACCGAGCTGTAAAATGTGACGCTTTACTCCCGCAAACAATTTGGTAAATCCTTTCCGCAGATTTACCGGAGCGAGTAATAACCTGCTTGTTATAATGTCTGTCCTAATCGTTTGTTCTTTAATTAAATGCGAGAGATAATGGAATTTTTGGGACGTATAATAGATGCACCATTGTTTAATATTTTCGAAATCCTTCGAAAAATATTGTTTTCATTTCGGATAAGAATGTAAAGAACACAAAAATATGATAATTTTTCTTAATTTTTCTAAACACTGCTGTGTTGATTTTTACTGGATTAATTTTTAAAACTTTAAAGAAATATGCAGTAATGAACAGGGAAAAAGCTAGTCGTATATTGCCATTCTCTTTTACAAACAAAAAACAATAAAATGTCCGTGACGTGTACGCTACATTGTTTGCTACACAGAAATAATTTCAGCACATCCATTTTTACAAATATTTAAACAAGCTTCTGGTGAGGTGTGACAAGGCCACAATAGGCAATGATCTCATATGTTTACCGGCCTCCGACTGTAATTCAATCAAGCGTATACGTGCCAAATATGGCAGCTGCTGGCGTAAAAACGAATACTGTACTTTTTTAAACCTGATAAAATTAATTGTATACTTTTGTAATTTACTCTATTCATGCTTTCTTAAATAGAGCGATTGACTTGAGTACACCTACTTCGATTTCATGTAAAGACTTATTAGTTATTTATGAGTACATGCCAATTATCAGAGTAGTAGCAAATTAATGTTATTTACGCAGGGTTTGTGTCATCTAAAATGTTGTACTTATGTTCAATATAATATCCTCATTCACGTTGTTTTAACAATATTAATAGAAATGACTTATGACTGTGGATTTGTAAACGATATATTGTTTTTAAAATATAACTTCCTTTAAAAGCATAAATCAGTAAGTTAAAACCGTGTTTGAGTTCGTCTAATTTAAAAATGCATGCGCAAAAGTGATAAAATCTAACAAACATACAAAAGACGACTTCTACCAGTATATTTTTTCTCTAAAGATATATTTAGTCTTTCCTGCATCATGATATTACCACGAAACTTGAGCTCTCAATGAGTTTGATAGTCTGTCTATACTGCGGACGTGCTGTCAGCATAAGGTGGAGATTACCATAAAGTCACATCGGCTTTATAAATCAAGTCGATCATAAAATTATAATAAAAATGAGATTGATCCTTTACCAAATAGGAAAAACCTGATAACTCATAAACGAATCAAAAGATTTTTGCCTAAACAGCTAAGAACAGTCTCAATTAAGCTAGCCTTCAAATAAAAAAGTCGTATTGAAATGGTTCCATATGGTTATGAGATGCGATGCCCCAGACTTCAAGAAAGCTCATAATTAAAAAAAACTATATTAAAGAATATTCATTGATTTTATAAGTATTTTAATTTTAATGTTGTTTATATTCATAATATTACGCAAAAGTCTTTATGCTATGCTTGTATTAATAAAATTTAAATACAACATTATCTGAAGCAGTTTGTGAACGATGCAGCGGGAAAGTGGAACATCAATCTATCATCTAGATGGAGTTATAAAAGCTATCGACGTCGGCAGCGCAGTTTAAAAGTAAAACGAGAATGTTGTTGGAAGAATTTTGTGTAACTGAATATAACGTTTAATTTTTATGATGTGATAAATTTTAGTTTTTATCAAAAATTATGTTCTAATGATATCTACTAATATTTTTACTAAAATATTTATTTTTAGGAAATATAAATATTTATTAAGTGGCGAAGCTTGCGAAGTCACTTATTAAGTGGCGAAGCTTGCGAAGACTTATTGATATTACTAGACTTATTGATTTCACGATGTCTGTTCGTCTGTCCGTCTGTCCGTCTGTCCGTCTGTCCCACGATTATCTCGAGAACGGTTTCGAATTTTCAAATTCTGTTTTCAGCAATCCCAGGCATCTGATCCTCCTATTTTGAAACTGATTGCTCAACGGCAACCGTTAGAAACCGCTACAAAGCTGATTGATTCGCCACTTTGCTATACTGTTAGCTTGCTAGGTTTATTGATTTCACGATGTCTGTCCGTCTGTCCGTCTGTCCCACGATTATCTCGAGAACGGTTTCGAATTTTAAAATTCTGTTTTCAGCAATCGATTACTGATCACCCAGGCATCTGAACCTCCTATTTTGTTTTTTTTTCCGTTAGAAACCGCTACAAAGCTGATTGCTTCGCCACTTTGCTATACTGTTAGCTTGCTAGGTTTATTTTTCCTAAAAGTAAATACTCATTTTTAGTAAAAACCAAATTCTCACCGTACTTATCTCGGTTTGGCGGATTCTCTTCCTTGTTTTAAAACTTAAGATCAGGAATGAGAGATCTGTGCCAAGGAGTAAAACTTTAAAACTACTCTTTCACATTACTTGACAAGATAACAGGAATTAAAATAGATCATGAAAAGTAAAAGAAAATTTAATTCACGTATTTTATAATGAATACGTAACCGACAAGCAAAGGCGTTAATAGTTAATGAATAATACATTGGGCGTATCTTCGTAAAGAGGTTGGTATTAAACGTATAATTCAATTCGATGTCGATATTAATATTAAATGGATTCGATTAAGGCTTGATATGATAGCGTTTATAGAAAGAATTTTGTAAAAGGCGTATGGTGATTGACAGATTGCCGCTTACACCACAGTGATCGAGCACGTCACGCTACCACAATTACCCTCCGACACTCAGACCTGACCCGTTCGCATTCGGTTTGCCTAACCTCACACAAAGAAAGAGAGACATAACACTAGATACGTACATTTCTAATGGCACCAAAAACATGCTCTACTTATTTACTACGCACACATCCTTCTTTTTTTCTTTCTCAGCCCGTAAAAATCAACTGTTGGACACATACTTATAGTAAGTGCATAAGTATCTAATCTATATTGTTAGTTGCAAACGATTTTAAATGCATATGTGTGCGCGAGTGGTTTTTACAATAAGTTAAGAAAGGTTTCGGCTTGTTTTTAGCTTTACTTGAAATGTATTTCAATGTTGTTATGTAGTTACTTGTACTATTATATATTCTGCGACTTAGTGTTCTGTCTATATTTCTTTGTTCGCCTGTGTTTACGACACACTTTTTTAAAATTTAGTTTATTGGATATATTTTTTATCTTTAAAATATGTTTAGCTCATAATAATTAATTTAAAAAAACAAATTTAATACAGTAATAAAGTAATAATTAATTTAAAAAAAAACAAATTTAATACAATCTACAAAATTACGACAACTTACAATAACTTTATTTTCAGATATCCTGTATATTTTTGGATTATTTGTGCGAGATTATTTTAATATATTATTATTAAGAAACTATTAATAATTTAATACCCTAATGAACTTGTGTCTTGTTCTTGTTCAACTGTTATTATACACATTTAGTTTAATTTATAAATATTCAAAACTACTACTATATTCAAAAACAATGCCATCTACAGGTAAAATAATGCAGAACTTTGCTAGATGTAGAACTTGTTTTTTTAATCTAGAAATCTCTTGTGAATTTGTTTATTATTGTTTTTGATTAAAATGTAAAATGAGAGGTTTCTGATTTTTCTTCGGAGAATACAAAGTTGGCTTCTTTGTACAGTTTGTATTACCTAAGTTGAATAAAAATTTAAGCATTTAAAAGCGTTACAAGTTACAAAATAAAAACAAAATTATTTAAGTAACATTAGTATAATAATGAAGGGTACGGATCATAAACCTTAAAGTCGTGGGTTCGAATTCGCAATCATACTATCGTAAACTATTCTTACAAGCATTCAGCGTAATTAAAGTTGGTTAGCGGTAATACTAGTCACTAACATTAGCAGCCAATGTTGAAATGTTTTTTTTTTAAACTGAAGTGGCAAAAGAACATATAGTTCACCTGATGGTAAGTGGCCCCTGCAGTACACCTGCAACCAATTAAAAAAGCGAGAGGACTATAATTGCATTGTCATCTCTAATGCCTCACCTGTAAACCTGAACACTGCAGTGTACGCATTGTTATTTAGCGGCAGAAATAGCTAACAGGGTGGTACCTACCCAGGCGGACTCCTAAAGAGGGCCTACTAATCAAAAATACTGAAACAAAACATTTCAAAACTATCAGTTTAATTATTTAAACTCAACTAGGTATGTCGCTTTGATATAAATTACGTTTATATGTAGTAGATCCATGCTGCAGCTATACCTACTACGGTTGTAGTATGAATCGGTCGGCTCGACCGGAAAAGGACCACGCTCTCATAAAATATCTGCGTAAAATGTGTTTCGTATGGTGAGTGAAGAGACCCTTTTTACTGGAAATAAGGCATTCTCAGGGGTGACAGCGTCTGAATCTGCATTTTAATTCTTAATTGAGGGTAGATGTACGAGAAATGTCTATGGGTCACAACATTCACTCACCATTAGGTAGACTGTGTGCCCATTTTGTCATCCTTATTCTATATTTAAAAAAATATGTTTATGTGTTTTAAATCGATGCTTGTTAAAAACATTACTGAGGTATCTCTACAATACGTCTCGCCTCATCGAATTGCTGTTATTCTGTTATTATTGAACGCTATTATTAGAACTTTCAAGAGCGGATTAATAGCCGTTTCGCTGGCTCCGTTGTATAGAGAGATACAAATCGCTGCTTCTGACAGTCAACTTACAGGCTGACGGAGCGATGTTCGTTTATCACACGTCGCTAGCATGCATCACACTTGTGTGTAGTAGACACTATTGTGACGCTTTTAAACGCCGTTTCCGCGGTGGCTTAAATGCTAAAGTGGCGTATAATTTGTTGTTTAGTTTTCGTAAACCGGTTAATATTATTTAAGTATTTAAAGTAAAAACAATAAATTATGTGCCAAATTTAACAATTAAAATAATAGAAAAGAGAAATTATAAGTTTATCGACCGATTTGGCGATGTATTGAAGATGGGCCAAATTAAGAACATCCTTATGTAACTTTTACATTATCATTTTTTATTTTGTACAAACTTCGAAATACGTAATAGAAATATCTACTAAGCCATTTAAACAACAAATACACATTATATTTTCAAGATAAAATCATAATTTAATGCGAGGTATGAAATTGCATACGTGTAAGGGCGGGCGTCCGTGGACTGAATAACAAAGGGTTCCGTTGTAGAGCGAGCGGAGGTCACGTCCGCGCCACCCGTGAGCCGGTTCGATGTCCGATTTTGCGATGCATTTGATGCAACCAAAATTAAAACATACAAAGCGACTAGATTTCAACCAGTGAAACGATGAATTTTGAGTAAAAAGTTAACAATTTTTTATAAAATTAATGTAGAGTCTATATGCGTGTAGTGGTAGTGTAAGAATATCCACTGCCCCATTTCATTCGAGATGGGCAGCAGCGTCTTGCACTAATCCGCTTGCCAAGCATGGCAATTATGGCAAATATATGAAGCAGTCTATTGGGAAGGCCTATGTTCAGCAGTAACGGTAACGATAATATAAAACTTATAAAACAATCGATTCTTTTTAAAAAGAGGCTTTTTATTAGGCGCCAGTTGTAAGAGAAAAGGCTTTAACGACAAGCTTTATTTGTTTTAGATTGAAGCTAAATGTTTTAAGCGACATTGTTATTGTATTTTAGTGTAAAGTAAAATGCTTGAAAGTACACTGCAAAAAAGCTGACAAAAAAGGTTTCAAATGAGTTCATCATCATCACCATCATTACAGCTATTCACAAGTCCACTGCTGAACATAGGCCACGCCCAAGGAATGCCACAAAACACGGTCCTGAGATACCTGCATCCATCGACTTCCTGCACGTCTTACTAGGTCGTCACTCCATCTAGTGTGGGACGCCCTACACTTCGTCCGCTGGTACGAGGCCGCCACTCGAGAACCTTTATTCCTCATTGGTTTTTTTTTATAGAAGAGGGGGCAAACGAGCATGCGGCTCACCTGATGGTAAGTGACTACCGCCGCCCATGAACAACCGCAACACTAGGGGTATTGCAGTTGGCCTTTTAGAAAGGTGTAAGCTCTTTCCTTGAAGGTTCTTAAGTCGTATCGGTCCGGAAAATTCGTTGGTGATAATTGATTCCACAAGGAAGTTGTGCGAGGGAGAAAACTTCTTCTAAATCGCACAGTGGTGGACCGCCAACCATCCAGATGGTATGGATGGTAACGCGAGCTTTGTTGCGATGTGCGATGGTGAAATTGAGCGGCTGGAATTAGTTCGAACAGTTCCTCAGAGCACTCCCCGTGATAGATGCGATAAAATACGCAAAGAGATAAAACATCTCTACGCAGTGCCAGTGTATCGAGCCGATAAGAAAGAACTCGGTCGTCGACGATTCGAACCGCTCTGCGCTGGAAGCGGTCAAGTGGAAGGAGCTGGCACTGGGGTGCCCCGGCCCAGAGATGAGAACAGTATTCCATGTGGAGCCGAACTTGCGCTTTGTAAAGTTGCAAGCGATGTGACGGCATGAAATACTGTCCTGCTCTGCTGAGCACGCCAAGCTTTTTAGAGGCCAATTTGGCCTTCCATACACACTATATATGTCGACGCCAAGAATTCCGATACTAGCTGAGGCAGCAAGTGGATTGCCTTGAAACTGAAGAGATACGACAAAGGGGTTTTTTAGCGGTAAACGCGCAAACTTGTGTCTTCTGGGGATTGAACTTGACTAGATTTCGGTTCATCGAGCTATATGGTCGGCCCATTGCCACTTCAGCTTACTAATCCGTTGGGCTATGTCGGTCCTCTGGTTCTACTGCGGATATCTTCATTTCTAAGTTTGTCACGCAGAGAAACTCCGAGCTTAGCCGTCTCCATAGCGCGCTGAGCGACCTTGAGCTTGCTCATCCGGCCAGCAGTGAAGGGCCACGTCTCAGTTCCGTAAGTCATCACTGGTAATACACACTGGTTGTGCAGTCTCGTTTTCAAGTTTTGAGGTATACCTGATGAAAAGATGTGCCGTAATTTCCTGAACGCTGTCTAGCCGAGTTGAATCCCTCAACTGACCTCTCGGTCAAAGTTGAACTTAACTAGTCGAACTATTTGTCCCAGGTAAACATACTCGTCAACAACTTCGAGCTTAGTGCTCCCAACAACTACCGGCATAGGTGTGAACATGGACGTTATACATGATGTTTGTTTTGTCCATGTTCATCTTAAGACCTATCCGTTGGGAGGCACTATTGAAGTCATTGAGCATAATGCTCAGATCCTCCAGCGATTCTGCCATAAGGACTATATCGTTGGAAAATCGAAGGTGAGTGATGTATTCGCCGTTGATGTTAATACCGTATCCTTTCCAGTGCAGAAGCTTGAAAACGTGTTCCAATGCAGCGGTGAAGAGTTACGGGGTATAACGTCACCCTGTCTTATACTGCAGTTGGATAGGTTTCGTACTCTGATTCTGTACTCGGATAGCCATCGTAGCCCTACTGTACAAACACTTCTGCACTTCGATATACCGACAGTCAACTTGGCACCGCAGAAGGAACTGCAGCACCGTCTAAATTTCGACGGAATTAAAGGCTTTTTCACAGTCCACATACGCCAGACATAGTGGCAAATTGGACTCCTCGGACTTCTGTACAATTTGTTGAAAGGTATGTATGTGGTCTATGGTGCTAAACCCTTTTCGGGAACCGGCTTGTTCGAAAGGCTGGTAGTCGTCGAGTCTGCATGCAAGACGATTTGTAATGACTCGAAAATAGCACGTAGACGTGGCTCAGAAGGGAAATCGGTTTGTAATTCTTAAAGAGAGCGCTGTCGCCTTTCTTGAAGAACAAGAGCACCGCACTTCTTCTCCAAGCCTGCGGTGTAGTGCCACCATGGAGGACGGAATTAAGGAACTTCTGAAGGGTTTGAAGTACTGGTTTTCCACCCACTTTCAGAAGCTCCGCTGTAATTCCATCCTCACCTGGGGCCTTGCCGTTTTTAAGGTGCTGGAGAGCCATTCTAATCTCGCTCAGACTGACGGAATATCATCATCGGAATAGTCTTGAATAAGACTTGCTCTTGGTCTTCATCTTAGATCATCTTATTCTAGACTTGATCTTTACACACACTTGCGTGTGGCTCCAACGATGATGTGTACAGCTGCCCATAGAACCTCTCAATCTCACTCAAAATCTCAGGTGTCCCGGAAACGACGCCGCCACACTCGGTTTTCAGCTTATACAGTTAGCTCTTTCTGGCAGACAGATCTCTAGTAAAGACTTTGGAGCCCTGGTTCCGCTCGATCGCTTCTTCAATATTAAATTATTATTCAGTGTTAAAGTTGCGTAAGAACGCCGCATGCATTTTGAGGTCTGTCTGTTCAGTGGCCTGTATGCTGTGAAATCTACTGAAAACTGCAGCTTCATTTTCCGTCTAACAGCCATGAGATTAAGGGTGTGATCGGAGAGTTTTTGTGTTTTTCTGCGACGGGTCTTGCAAAACTTAGCTCCGACCGCATGGACAGTTTCCACGAGCTTGTCATTCATATCGTCCACTGCATTGCAATCTTCTAGGTACTGTAAACAGTTTTGTAGTTCGAGCTGAAAGGTTTCGGTACTTTGGATTAGAGCACGAGGGGGACGGAGCGTTGATTTCATTAGACGTGAGCTCTCCAACTTAACGTTTAGATTCAGTGTGTCTCTAACTATTCGGTGATCGCTGCCTGTTTTCACCCTCGCGATCACTGAGACATGACTGAACAGATGTCGTCTGGTCGTCATAATGAAGTCAATTTCATTTATTGTCGAACCGTCGGGGTTCAGCCAGGTTCTCTTCCTGTGGATTCGCTTCTGGAAGAAAGAGTTCATCATAAAGAGTCCCTCTTTGTCCATGAAGTTGGCCAGCTGCTGGCCCCTTAGATTCCGTTGCGCTATTCCGAATTTCCCAACCTTCATCTCACCGTTCTCTCTTGTGCCTAGTTTTGTGGTGAAGTCTCCCATTTACACCGTATAGTGGGTTTTGGAGGAATGCATGACTCTAGCTATACCCTCATACATTTCCTCCACCTCTATATGGATATGCCGAGGTTGGTGCGTAATCCTGTATGACCTTCAGCGAATACCGTTTGGTGATTCTGAGTATAAGGTATGCAACCCTCGTCGACACAATCACAATATTTACAACGTTGTTAACGAGATACTTGTGGACGATAACACATAGCTACATAGATTTTTTTTCAAACGGTTAATTAGCTTTTATGTAGATATATGGCATCCTGACTTTGAAAATAAAAATCGTTTTCATCTATCAGCTTTAGTTTTTGAGATATGGCATATGTGTGATTTTTTAGAAAAACAGTGGTTTAAACAGTGGTAGAGCCACGCGACAGCTTTTGCTGTCGCAGGGATGGGGAACCGGGGTAGTACCACGACCTAACAGAATACCAGCGTGAAATAGATGTTTACCTTTGCGTTTCGCTTGGTGAGTGCAGGTGGCCGGGGGCCATTTTTACTGGAAATGAGGCATTCCATCTTAGTCCTTACGGGTGACAACGCATCTGCATTTTGATTTGTAATAGAGGATAAATGTAGATGTCTATGGGCTGCAGCAACCACTTACCATCAGGTGAACTGTGTGCTCGTTTGTCACCCTTATTCTATAAAAAAAAATGAGTACCATAAAAAATATTTAATTTTTGGAAGCCGCCCAAAATTGATCTTTTTAATGATTTTCTTGCATGTGATACTTGTGGTAGGTCTCGTTTCAAAGTCCAGCAATAATCTGCCATCATATGCACATCCCATCTGCCCTTATACCGTTCCTCCATGGTGCGAATTTCTTGATGGAATCTTTCTCCTTTTTCGTCACTAAAGTGGCCAAGATTTTCAGGAAAGTGTTCCAGATGGGAGTGTAAATAATGAAGTTTTACGCTCATGTTGCAACCAAGATCCTTCAGACATAATAACATATGTTGGACCAAGTCTTGATAGTTTGGCGCTTTAGTATTACCACGAAAGTTTTTCATTACTGACACAAATGATTTTCATGCTTTGGACTCGTTTTCATTCATTCGTTTTAACAAAATTTTCATCATTAACTAGCAGACGTATTTGTGGTCCATCAAATATTCCAGCTTTTAATTTTTCTGTAATTAGGCCAGGGAATTTCTGTGCAACATAATCAAAACAGTCACCATTTGTATCAAGCGTCTTGACAAACTGCTTCATTATACCAAGTTTTATGTGCAGTGGTGGCAAAATAATGCGATCTTTATTAACGAGCGGAGAATGTATTATATTCTGCTTTCCAGACACTAATTTCTTTTTTAAAGGTCACTCTTTCCGAGTCTAATGATGTTCTCTATATCTGATGTTCGATATATCGTTAGTATTGGGTGAAATTGGGGGTTTTATTTGAAAGCTGGTGCTTCTCATGTGGCCACATTTCAATATTGATCAAGGCCTGACCAATAAGTTTTTGAGTTATTCTTAACAATTTATTTTGAAGTCGGTTGTACAAAATGTTTAATTATTAAACTGTTTAAATGTTTACTGGTTTAAGCACCAAGCCCATTTAACGTTGAATATTTTTATTTAATTACAAATAATACATATCCATCAATATCGCCTAAAATGTCGCTTAAGCCATTTTGTCTTTCCGTCGTCATTATGTCTTTGAAATATTTTTTAATTTCTTAGCAAGCAAGCAGTTAAACGAGCAAGTTTTCTTATTCATGGAAGGATGTATGCATGATTAAAAATGAATTGTTCATTTAATATACAACGGGTTTGTTATTTAGACAACATTGTCCATCTGGTTTTGAAATATATAATGATATTTTTCACCATATTTCTCTGTATATATTTTAGAAACTGTAATTATAACATAAACATTCAATTTAAAAAATTACTCATACAAAATAGATTGATTCATCGTTAAGAAACATCTAATCGATATTTGAATGCAATAAAAGGCTATTCAACATAGAAAGCGGTCTTTTGATCGAGATTTACTACTTCAAATGGATCGGACTGTTCACAGCGGTGTCTAGTGTCACTGGAAGCTTTCTAGTGAAATCCTTTGACCGTCGCGGCGCCACATCTATTCGTGACCTCGCATTCTCATCTTTCTAAATAAGACGTTGAAAGCAGAGACTATGAATCTATCAAATAAGTTTTTTGTTTAAATTGGAATCGCTTAAGCTCTGAAACACTTTTCATTGCAGGGCTTAAGGAAAGACTGCAAAAACAATTCGATTTTAGATTTATAATTATTTAGAAATTTCTTATACTTACGAGTGACATGTATAATTTAATACGTATAATATAAAACGGAGCTTCTTAACATTAAACTAGTAAAATGTTGTCATATTTGTCAGTTTGTAACAGTCTTACTAATTTCTTATTTACTTAATCGTTAGTTTTGAGTAAAAAGATATAAACGAGAAAGTGGAACAATTCTCAGTGGGTCTTTATGTGTCACTAGGGTGTTGATAATCAGTACCGACGGTCGACTTCGTTTAAATACAATTCTGTAGACTGTAGTTACAACAGTTTCTCACTTTCTTCGGCACGATTGTTCTATGAAATTAATGTATCATATTTGTAGTGCATAAACATATTTTAAAACAGAAAGCCGTGAGTCAGAAACAATACAATACTAATATTTTTGTTTTGTATAATATTCTCAGGAAACGTATGTTCGTCCGTTCCTAATCTAAATGTGGACGAAGTCTCCCTAACATTGTTTGTTTTAGGTAACAGTTGACACCGCTTAGATACTTTTATCTTTCAGACAAATATTGTTTCGAGGTTAACAAACTTCCATGAGAAATTCTGTTAAATTTTTATATCGCTTAATATTTTAAAGTGACAAGAGTGAATGTTGACCTTTTCGATCGAATGAAGTGTCGCGAGAAGAAGAGAGAGAGAATCGAGTGAATTTTGATCTTTTCTGCCGACTTCCAAAAAGGAGACGGTACTCAATTCGAGTGTATGTTTTTTTTTATGTGTGTTACCTCATAACTTTGTACTGGGCAAACCGATTTCGATGATTCTTTTTTTATATGAAAGCTGATAGTTCTCGTGTGGTCCCATATGAATTTGATCAAGGTCAGACCAATGGTTATTGAGTTATTCTTAAATAACCTATATTGAAGTCGCTTATATTGAAGTCGGCTGTACAAAATTTTTAATTTTAAATTATTGAGAGTTGAAGACCATATACATGAGACATAAATAGAATGTTCTTGAATGCATGGCGTTTGCAGACAACATACTGTCATGCTACCCGACTGAGAGAGGTTGAGGTTGAGTTTGAGGACCTTTTCATAACACTTTTCCTGGAAAATACTATTCCCAGTACTACACTATTATCTAAATATGTGCAATTTTTACGTATAGCTCGCATGAGAACACTTGCGCTTTCCCCTTACGCGATTAATTACCGATGTTGTTTAACATGTGGTGCATTATTTCACGCTCAACGTGGCCGACGGTTTCCGGTGCAGCCGATAGTGTTGTTCCCAAGGCAAAGAGTTGGCACGATATTGACATTTTTAGTTCGCTGCGTTTTGCATCACTTCACTTTTAAATGCCGCGTTCGTGAAGTTGAAACGCGTGTCGCAACACGATACTTAGAATGTGTTTTCTATATCTACATCTACACTAATATTGTAAAGAGGAAAGATTTGTTTGTTTGAATTGAATAGGCTCCGAAACTACTGGACCGATTTGAAAAATTCTTTCACTATTAGAATCCTACATTATCCCTGATGAACATGTACTATATAATATTTTCAAAAAGTTAGAGATCCGTATGAAAACTTTGTTAATGTAACCCAAGGTGTGAAAAAAAATACCAAAAAGAATCCTTCTATTGCGTACGCTGCGTAAACTATTGTTAATAGAGCAAAGTAATGTACTTCAGTTTTATAGAGGATATCAATATCTACAAAATGCCTGCAATACCATATGTTTAACTATTACAGTTATGTCACAATAACTACTTTTTCATGTTAAAATATGAAATAGTAACGCCGGTACAAACTAGACCACATTATTAAGTGGCGAAGCTTGCGAAGACACTAATTGATTTCACGATGTATGTCCGTCTGTCCGTCTGTCCCACCATTATCTCAAGAACGGTTTCGAATTTTCAAATTCTGTTTTCAGCAATCGATTACTGATCACCCAGGCATCTGAACCTCCTATTTTGAAACTGATTGCTCAACGGCAACCAATTACGTTAACCATGTAATTTTAGTACAATATTTTACTTTTTAAATCTTAGTTAATTCAGCAACCGTCCGTCTAGAAGTTCGCATGTCGCAAGGCGTAGACGCGTGATATACGCGGGTGAAACCGCGGGGCACATCTAGTGATAATATAATATATGTTAATAAATATCGTTAAATATGCTTTATTTCTAGAAATTTAAGTTATATTGTAATAACTTAAAATAAGTCTTTCTTTAAACTATATTATATAGGTGCAAAATTTACGTATAATAAATTTAACATTTATACAAAAAGTTAATATTGTGATGTCGTGCGATTTGCCTTTTTTGCGTGCAAACGACGTACTTAATATTACAACGACGACGAGCACGTGTTAAAAAGGTGATAAATCGTCGTTTTAAAAGGCTTTTATTGATAGCAACTAACAATTTAAATGGTACCTGCGCGGCAAATCCGTGTCTGTGATTTCTTTACTGACGTTACATTTCACTTGGTTACGTAATTTTTTTTAAATTGTCATAAACTGATAACGTTTTTTTCTTCGTTACGGAAACAAGGTAATGATAGTTCGTACTACCAGTATTCTTTTTTATATAGGATAGTGCGACAAACGAGCACACAATCCACCTGATGGTAAGTGGCTGCTGTGGCCCATAGACATTTACATCTATCTTCGTTTGCGAATCAAAATGCAGATGCGTTGTCACCTGTAAGGACTAAGATAAAATGCCTCTTTTCCAGTAAAAAGGGTCTCCGGTTCTCTACACTCACCATACGAAACACAGCAGTTTTAAGCTGCTATTGTACGCTGGTATTGTGTGAGAGCGTGGTCTTTCCCCGGTCGATTCGTGCTATACTATACTACTAATATAGCTGCAGCATCATCATTACAGCCCTTCACAAGTCCACTGCTGAACATAGGCCTCCCCCAAAGAATGCCACAAAGCACGGTCCTGAGCCACCTGCATCCATCGACTTCCTGCATATCTTACCAGGTCGTCACTCCATCTAGTGGGGGGACGCCCTACACTTCGCCTGCCGGTACGAGGCTGCCACTCGAGAACCTTTCTCTGCAGCATGGCTCTACCAAATAAACTAAACTTTCGTATAAAGGAATTTATGTAAAAATATTATTATCAAACCCTGCTTTTTAGATCACGTTCCTCTGCGCCGCGGTGCGCCAGCAATGTGTTTACAATTTTATAAAAAACGTAATACATATTTTTGTTACGCTTGTTGCTTCTGATACGTTTTATCCAAAAAGCGAATCTGACGTATATCTTTGCACGTGCAACGATCCGTGAATTTCTTAAGTCAAATGGCTTTAATGGTAATTCTTTATCATTTTTTATAGGTTGCTTGCCCTGATTTTATATATTATGTAGTGTGAAAATGATCGTCAATAATATTTCTTTTGGCCTATCAGACACTTTTCCGTTTTATATTAAACCATATTTCGATATTGTATTAAAAACGAAGACAAAATTGTGATTTTTATTTTATAGAATATAAATAGAAAAAGAATTGTCTTGTAAAGGCGGCGTAAGAGAATTCACTATCCCATATATCATCCCGTGTGTTTCGTAGGAGGGGACATAAGAAAACTAAAACAACAGATGCAGTAGCCAGCAGCATCTTCTTGATATCAACTCAAAATTATAAAAATCTGCGGTTACTAACTCCCCACCAAGCGCGGTAACTATGCCAAATCTCCTCCTTATGAGGCAATCTACCGATCTACGAGTACATTTTAATTACACGGATTTTTTTTAATTCTAGAAAATAATTGTTCTCAAACCGATTTCGATTATTCTTTTTTAATAAATAGTTTATACTTTGAGAGTGGGATGGCAAAATGGAGGATGAATTTTCAGTGTAACTATTTAGACAATAAGTACTAAGATTGTGATATTTCTAAATCCAATCAAAAGGAGGAAAAAGTTAACACTTAATAAAAAGTGAACACCAGGGGTCTGAAGTCGTGGCTTTAATTTTTCTATGCAAATGCAAATAAAATTATTTCATTCTTATTATTTCTTGATTTGGGCTGTTTTTTTAAGGTTAATTATCTCCTGTTCCTTTAAGTTTAGGATCATAAAAGACTGAAATGTTTGGCATCGTTATATTACAGTTAAATCGGGCTTATCGACCTTTAGTTTATATTTATTAACTTTTCGTCTGGTCTACAAAGAAAGGCGTACAGTATATTGAAATCTAGGACTTTTGTGTTTGGCTTTAGACATCTATACATCTATACAAATAAATAAAATTGATGTGTCTGTTTGTAATGTCAAACTTACAGTTTTTTTACTAAATGCGTATGTAAGTATATACGGTACTAATAACAAAAATACAATTTTTAAGGTTTTTGTCTGTCTGTCTGTTCGTCTGTCTGTCTGTTTGTTCCGGCTAATCTCCGAAACGGCTGGACCGATTTTGAGGGGATTTTCGCTGGCAGATAGCTGATGTCACAAGGAGTAACTTAGGCTACTTTTATTTTAGAAAAATAATTAGGGTTCCGCGCAAAAAAATTAAAACCCCAAATTACACGCGGACGAACAGCTAGTAGTTGTATAAAATCACGCGATCCCAAGACGATAGAGTACCTATTAACATTTAGTTTTTTCTTTAATTTCGTTAGCCTTATGAATCTTCGTTTAATTAGATGTATTTATGGATCATTTGTGGTCGATAAAATTTTATGTAATTCCACAATAAAAAAGAAATAACATATAATTTAAATAAAAATATTATGTAATTACTTAATATACGAAAATATGCAGATAATCTTGCTATTGAGTACTTACATAGAGCAACACATTCATCGGGCACGTTTGTCCGCGTCGCTCGAAAATTGAGCAACATTGGCTATAAAATATGTAGGTGAGCCTATTTCAAAAGCCAAAATAACATTTGCCTGAAATATTTTAAAACAAAACCGCGAACCAAAACAAAAAAGTGAATAAAATTATTTATTTCGTATAGCATTGCGATCAGATGTGACTAAAAACTCGCGCTTTTATTGCAGATTGCGTGTAATACGTAAAAACAATAATCGTAAAAACGGACCTCCCTTCGATGTACGCGCAAACTGTCCGCACGGTGATAAAGGAAAATGCATTACTTCGCTTCGGAGGGTGGATGGGGGTTTTCCTTAAGATGGCCCTTCAAAATGGCCACGCACACGACATTAATGCCCCTCTCAGGGGATGTACAAGTTTAAAAGAACACTTTCAACTTAGGGAATGTTTGTAAGTACTTAGGAAAACATTAGAAGGTGGAAATTGTGATTTCTATTAAGTATAAATAATTTCCTTGCATATTTAAAATTAAAGGAAATGTTTGAAAACTACTTATAAAGCAAAAAGGAATGTCGTTAAAGGTGTTTTTATACATGCAGATGTGAAAACTATGTACTGCATGCGAGACGTCCGAGGTTATCAGCCTTCGAAGCTTAGCTATCTTTCCTTTTATAAGAAAAGGCTATGTGGAGCCCTGTTCTTTAATTATTCTTAACGTTTTCATATAGATGTATTTATTTGAGATGAAATGTAATGAAATGAAAACTCTTTCAATCTAGATGTTAGAAACTAAATTTTTTTTCGTCAAACGTCATCACGTTTTATAATCTACTTCCGTTTTAAAATGAGGTTCCTCTTTCCGTAGAAGAAATGGCGAAAGAGCCCGCCGGTATTCTATTTTTAGTATTTTTTTAAAGCCGATAATATAATATTCATAATGTAAAGTTGAAAAGAAATAGTACTACAAAATTAAATAATAAAATTTATTATATAATATTATATTATTATTATTATTTTAAAGGGACGTAAATGACCTGTCACGCGATGCCGCTGCTAGAAAAGACCTTTAAGCTAGGTATAATGTAACTAATATGTTACATTATACCATAAATATAAAAAAAAAATTATATGCCTTAAACAATAAAAAATTATTAATACACATTTGTATACTTGTGGTTCTCCATGGGACCATTTTCAACATATTCGTATAGCATTAAATAGTAAATAATTTGTATGTATGCACATAACAGTATCACATGAAATAATATTGAAGGGGATTAATATTAATTCAAGCCTCTTTGTCATCAAAATAATCATTCGAAGTGTTTAATACACTTCGAATGATTATTTTGATGACAAATTGATGGCCTTGGAATACAAACACTGTTTTATATCATTTTTAAATTTTGCTCCCGAGAGACTGGCCCCTTGGTTAGGAATTTTGTTTTAATTCATAATAGGGTTCTACGGTCCACGTCTAATCATAAAATTAGCATTTCAACTCACTTTCAGTTTTAACAAGAAGTGTTGTTGAAACACAACTTCGGTTCAACAGTAAAACTTTCACTATTTAGTCTAAGATACTCTTGAATTCCTTGTCCGAATACATACGAAAAGTCCCAAACAAGTGCTCGTTCAACATCGTGAACACGTCTTGAAATAAAACCGTAGTATGTGGGTTGGGTTGAATGCCGTCAGGCCGATAGTCCGACTATTGTTACCGTATAGCTATTTTTTAATCAATCTTAAAATCTGCTTTGTTGAATGCAGATTAAAGAGGCGATTGAAAAATTATCAGAATTCTGAATTATGATATTTTCCTTTTGCAGATTCCTTAGGAGTGGGTAGAATTCAATATCGTCGGCAAGTTCCCTCGCATGCCGAGTGCTTGTTTGCCCCTGTTCCGTGTTCTTTTTTTTTACTGAAATTATACACGATGTGTATTTAACGCGAGGTAAAATTGCGTTCGAGAATATCGTTCGTCGTATAACTTTCGTGAGGCAATTAAAGCGAATCGACTTCAACCTTTTTTTTTTTAATATAGCGCTATGTCTGATAAGTCTACGGAAGAAATCTGTTTTTATTGTGCTTCGATAGTGAAAATGAAACAGTTACAAAGTATTTTAAATAAATAATTTGATTTTAAAATTACATTATACGAAAAAATATTTATTTATCAATTTTGAGTAAATAAATCAGCGGCTCCATACGTGCGTAAGTACGGGTGTGTATCCATAAGTTTTTGGTGCAGTTTAAACTTCCTTTCAGTTAATATGTCTAAACATCTTATCGCATACGAAGAGAAGATACGTATGTATATAAAATCGCATAAGAGTTCTCAGAACTGTAATCTTTTTTGTGCTATTATTATCTCCTTACTATCGAAATGTACTTCAGAAAATGTTATCGACTAATTTTTTTATAAAATAATGCTGACAAACGGACACAGTCTATCTGATGGTACGCAAATGCTTTGGCTTTTATTTTTGATTAAGAATCAAAATGCAAAAACGTTCTCATGACTAAAGACTAAAGATGGAATGCTTCGTTACCAGTGAACAGGGCCACCAGTTCTCGTTTTTCACCATAAGGAACACATCAGTATTAAAGCTACTGTTTCACTCTAGTATACTGTGAACGTGGTTCTTCTTCGCGGAGTTCGTGCTACAGGCATAATACGACTACCACAAACAAAACTTTGTTTCTATTTAGCACACTTATGTCGTTTAGATAAAGATGAAAAAACATAATACTAATATTATGTTTGTTTATTATGTAAATAATAAAACAAACTATGGCAAGCAACAGTAATAAAAGTTAAAACGCCTAATGGAACGTAACGGTACGCTAGCATGGTCAATTTAAACAAATTACATAGTAATTTTCTGACCTTCTTTAAGTTGAAACGATTCTTACTGGCAACTGCAATACTGCTGCCTATATATAAGTCGTATGTGCATAAATCGTTATTTGTACGTAAGTAATTACTTTATTTATTTCAGCTGTATATACCCACTTTTAGGATTCCGTGTATATTATGATTTATTAACTTTTTTACTGCCTCGTTGGTCTAGTGATTATATACGCGGTTGCTGATCACGTGGTTCCGGGTTCGAATCCCGGGTTGGAAAAAATCAGTTTATGGGTTTTTCCGTCAAGAAATTCTCAATAGCAGCCCGGAGTTAGGAAGTTCGCGGTGTTTCACCCCCGTGTCTATGAAAGCACGTAATGCCGTTGGTCTTGCGCCATAGATGCCCGATTTGTTTGAATCGGTCTTCTGGATCGTAACCTCGTGAATCGATTCATGATTTAATCCTATTGCATTTAATCGATCTTATTCGATCTAGGAAAATCTAATAAAAATAAAGAAAAGCACAGTATGCATGCAAACTTATTTATTTTAACAATGCCTATTATCCTGTGAGTTTTTCCAAATTATTGTTTTTGAAAAGTATATTCCAGCTATCTACATTAAAAACTCTTGAAAAATATTAATTTTGACAGACGCACTGGATCCAGCCCATTACGGCTACCTGTTAATGTATTTCCAGCTAGGGAAAACAGCCGTTCTGGAGGGACCGATGTTGCAACAATTGTCAGATACTTCAATGCCAAACAGTTGATTTGGTTGGCGGGGCCATATTAAAAAGTATTTTAAAATAATATATAATATAAGTTTACGCTCACAGAACAGCTCAACTTTTCTGTCGCAATAACACAAAGAATGAAAGATCAAAGACCACTAACATGGTACCCGATAATTAAATATACAAAATATTATCATACCTACCTTCATATTTCATACATTACCGCTTTTGATGTAACTCTAAGCTACTCTCATTCAATGTGTAGGTAGGTAATCTTACTTTGTTTTAGTTATTCTATCCCCTTCCCTCCAATACGATAGGTATGCAGAGATCAGTTCATACGTTAGTACGTTACGGTTCGATTGATGTTTAGGTTTTAGTTTTTGATAGGATTTTTTCGTGCAATCTTATAGGCATATGATTCGATCTAGGTGAAGATCGTATTCCCTTGAATCGATTCGAAAATCGGTAGATCGTATGGCCGTGAATTGATCTTCCAGAATATCGATTTAGATTGGGCATCCCTATCCTGCGCATGATCTCTCTTCGGTCGTGTTGAATTACCGTCCCATCGGACTATCAGAATGAGGGAATACAGAGTGCACCTGTGCTTGAGCATACACGCATACACGTTATACGTGGTAGAGCCATGCTACAACTGTATTGGCAGTATAGTTGAAGCACGAATGGGTCAGCTCGACCGGGGAAGGACCACGCGCTCACAGAATACCAGCGTTAAATAGCAGCAAAAAAAAACTGCTGTGTTTTGTATGGGGAGTGTAGAGAACCGGAGACTCTTTTTACTTTTAAATGTAGAAGTTATTGGGCCACAGCATCCAGTTACCATCAATGGACCAGTGCTCGTTAAAAAAATACCCATGCACTTTGCCGAGAGTATAATAAACAATTAATATAATAATATTATCCTTATTTTATTTGTTCGACACTTCAGATACGGGACCCCAAAAGTACACACGATATACCACCATAAGACACTTTGATACACTGAAACTATAAAATTGTTTTAGCGGAAACCTAACCCCCGGTGAATTGTTGCTCCTGTTTGAAAATAATGTGATAAGTACAAATGATGCGATTTTGTGTATCGTCTGTAATATCGGCGAATGTTAACGAATCGAAACAATTGTTCCGATGTTGATATAAAACTCAAGTCATTTTGTCCGCATAGGCGACTTAATAACTAGAGATATTGTAATCATAGACTGTCTGCTGGCTTAAACTATCGTCGTAATCTCCTAAAGCTCCGTAATGTGATGCATCAACATAATTACCATCGCAGTGCACGCATAACCATAATCTAAAAAGGATAAACATAAAATTCAAACTAGGATTCATTAATTGAGCAGCTTCAAACATACCTAATATGCTGGAATTTTAACTAATCCACATCATATAATTAAATTCGTCGTCTTTCTATTTTCTGAAAAAAAAAACAAGCCTAGAGGTTATACATATAAAGAAAGCACTGTTAGAATTTTCATCTGCCTCTATTCACGATTTACACAAAAATTACTGGACGGATTTCCGTGAATAGGTAGTTAATGACCCTGGACAACACATTATAGGTTGCTTTTATCCAAATACGGTATTATAAAACGGGGGTTATGTTCTTCCATGCTTACGATATTTATTTACATAATATCTGCTGATGTGTCCTTTATATGTCCTTTTATAAATACATTTTTATTTTTTTTAAATATGGTTTAATACATTATAAATTAAGTACTAATTGTTAAATACATTTTATTGGGAGAAGTAAATATATTTAGTGATAGATAATACTGTGTATGAACTTTATCATGTTTCTTTTTCATAGATCTTTTTTTATAGATTCTATATCATGTACTAAAATTAACACTTACACCTAAATTTCTTGAGGTCTCATGTGATTATGTATGTTAATGTAGAAATGAAATACTCGTTCTGTTCGAGTTCGTGGCGGAGCAGGCTATTCGGCGTGCATGTCAAACACACATTCTTATTTTTTACTGAGTTCAGTGTGCCGCACTCGCCGACGAATGGTCTCCACTCGGCGGTAAATTGTGTAACTCTGCTTGGAATCTTCTTATAACATATTAACAAAAGAAACTGCTTATAATCGATGCTGATATACATTTACCCAAATACAACGAAATCAAATGTTAAACGTCAACAAAATTTGGTAGGAATCGTGTTTGCATGCGGGAAACACGATTTCCACTAAATTTAGACAATCACACGCGCTGCCACGCCACATGCTTTACCTGCGTTTCCCTTACTATTGGAGCACTAACCACTCAGGAGGACACTGAAATACCACACGTTGTCCGAGTCCAGAGAGTGTAGAGAGTATTGTGAGAGTTTGAGTGCGAGAGTGGCAGAAGAGACTCGAACATTTTGCACTTAGTATCTGCCTATATACGTGCCGATGTTTAGGCACAGGGTTTCTCTCATTTCTCAGAGGATTTAGGGCAAAATATATCCGCTGCCCTGCCCCAATGTATGACATCACATATTTTTATTCGAATTTCAAGCACGTGGTAAATCAGAACTAAGAATTGCAATTCATAATTTCATTGGTGCCGGCGATGTTCGAACCCAGGTTGCTTGCGTACTGCGAAATTAACGTCGAGCGCTTTTTTCATAAAATTATGGTGACAAACGAGCACACATTTCACTTGATGATAAATGGATGCTGTGGCCCATAGACGTCTATATCTATCCTCAGAGAATTAAAATACAAATGCGTTGTTTGTTACCCTAAGTTGGAATGCTACGTTTCCATTAAAAAGGATCTGCGGTTACGAAACTCGCCATACAAAACACAGCAGCATAAGGCAGCTATTTTACCCTGGTATTCTGTGAGAGCGTGGTTTTCCCCGGACAACCGTTTCGTCCTACAAGCATATTATAGCTGCAGCGTGGCTCTGCCACATGTATCTTAGTCCAAGAGTTTGCCTTGTCCTGGCCTTATTCATGCGATAGATGTACGGGTAGAATCGGTACGTATCCACTATGCTAATAACACGGGCAGTTTCACAAGTCGTTGAAATATAACATTATATTTTGTTATCATTTTATTCTCCTATCGATGTTTTTAAGGCCGAATTTGTGCTGTGCTTATCAAGAGTGCAGTAAGATCGACAAAGTTTTGAGCAAATGACGCCTAAAATTTCAAATCGAACTCAGCACTCTAACTTATTATTTACACTTTTTCCGAATGCAAAGATTACATTTTTATACAGCGTACTATATAGACGACAAATGGTTAAATTAAAAATTTTGTACAACCGAATTCAATATAAATAAAATAATGTATTGTTGATTTTTTTTAAAACCGCTTGACTGGTTTCAATAAAATTTTAATGGGAACACCTGGTAAGTATACCCTTTGAAACATAAAAAATAATTTTCTAAATCGGTTCAGACGTCTTTGCAACATACATAAAAAAAGATTCCGACGAATTGAAAACATCCTCCTTTTTTGAAGTCGATTAAAGTACGTACTGTACCTTTAATTAGGACGGCAGATTTTTTTAGTTCCATTATAATTGCAATTAGAAAAATTGGTGATTCCATTACAACGATCAAGCTCGAATCGCACGTGGACGGTTAAATATAAATGCCGGGCATGCGCCCGCTCTGGAAGCTTACATATGAAAATTCATTAATTTCAGCTAAAGATGAAAATACTTCAAAGTGTGAAAGGAGGCAGGCTGCGCAACCCGTATAAGAATTTCTCTTTCAGAAGCATCCACACTTAGTAGTCGTACCTTAGATGGAAAGATGCAAACGTGATATGTGTTCATATTATCGTCTCGTGTAGCGACACAAAAAAGAGTCGCTTTTCAATCTGAGTTTTATACAACATTTTTGTGCACGTGGAATTTAGCTAATTAATTTTGACATCTTTGATGTACTCCATTTAATGTATCCTCTTTAATATATTCTATAACTAGCTGTCGCCCGCGTGGAATTTTTTTGCGCGGAACCCTAAAATAAATGTAGTCTAAGTTAAGGTACAATTCCGTAGCTGACCGCACGCAGCAGCAGCAGGCGACGTGTTGTCGCGACACGACTGGTTTCTATTATGGAGTGTAGAGTAGAAGGAGAACCATCTTATAAGGTGCGAAAGTTGAAAAAGTGTCCGACAATACACTGAAAATAGAGGTTCCAAAACCTACCACAATAGCACTGGCGTCTGAAAAACTACGATATGAATATAGCTGTTGTAGACGGAGTGAAGTCAGCTGAATTCAAATATTTAAAAAAAATCATGACTAGAGTAGTTAGTAAAATCCCAGTATACAAAACCTCAACTATTTACGTAGTACAAAACCAAGCGGATCGGTCGGGCCTTGTGTATTTCTCCATCTTATTCTAATTAATTTTGGCGCTTTTTTAAATTTATTTTATGCTACTGCAGCGCCACCCTTATTGGACGCGTTTTTAGGGACACTTTTCATATATAGAGATGGTCCTCCTTCTATTCTACACTCCATAGTTTCTATGTAGTTCTATGAAATACCTTCCGTAGCTAGCGACACGTCGTTTGCCGGAGTGGCAGACGACATGTCGCCCGACCGCAGATCAGTAGTGCCGCCAACGCACAAGCGACACGTTGAATTTTTCTCAAAAAAATGAGTTTCACCGATTCCGTGGAAGAGAAACTGATAAACTAGGTGGCCCAATATCCCGCACTGTACGATGCATCTCACAATAATTATTTAAATATATATATATATATATATATGTATATATATATATACCTATTTATCGCTTCTATAGTTCCTATTTTGTTTACATAAATAGAGTACCCACAGAACTTTCGCAACATATTGGAACACGTGCTGCTGCCGCCAGCAGTCGGGTTCGGAATCACGACCGCAGCGACGTGTCGTCGCGACACGTCGCCTGCTGTTGCTGTCTGCGGTCGGCTACGGAATGGTACCTTTACTCCTTATAACATCAGCTATCTGCCAGTGAAAGTCCCATCCAAATCGGTTCACATATTTTTGCGTGATGCGCGTTCACGGCAAAATAACTCACAGATGACAGATTTTTTTCAGACTTCATTAACATTTATTGTTATATTTTGGCCAATTTACACTATATTTTTATGAATTATAGGTTATGTGTTATTCTGATGTATGCGTTTTAATAAAATCCATTTAGTAGTTGTTGCGTATAAGAATAACAAACATTCATACTCATATCATCAGATTGTCTGTGCTGCCAACTACTGAAAATAAACATTCATATAATATAATAGACACATAATCTGTATAATATATAAACACCTATATTTTAACAATACCATAGAAGGTTATTAGGTTATATAATTAATTGTGTATAGTAACAGTTTACACTGGTTTTTAAAATACTTGTCGTTTACTCGATAATACTACGACTTTTAATGTTAACAGTATGTGATGTCAATAATATGTATGTGAATGTCAAATTATACCAAATTTTGTAATTTTGAAATGTACAGTATATTTATTTTCATAACGTAATATACAATATTTTATTATATACAATATTAAAAACTATATGTAATTATAAAAAAAAAACTAAAACTAGAAACTTAATTATCATATAGTCCTACTCCCCGCGGTATTGTGCCAGGAATGCTGGCTGCGTTTCCCACCTGAATGGGTATACTTAGCCTTTGAGCGACAAAAGAACCAGCCCTCTTATCACCAACAGCAACGACCAGCTGCGGATGGAGTTCCTTTAGGAACTTCATCGCTCGTGGACCCCACGGACCGATAGTCTCTACAGCAAATGGCACAAATATGTAGTCATCTCTCAGAGACTCATATTTGCGCCACTTACTCAGTTCAGCTGCCTCTGATGCCGCCCCGGCTCTAAACGAGGTACCCCTGAGATGAGAGGCCGCCAGAGTGTCTACGCAAATAGCATCCCACACTAGGGCTTTACCTCTCTCCCAAGGGACCAATGTCATAACGTCGGGTCTCCTGCCATCGTTTTGAAATAACAGCAACTTATACTAATAGCAGTATTATAAGCGTTACTTTATTTTTCTTGTTCTATACTAAAAAAGAACAAGGAATAATAACTGTTAAGTATATGAGAGTAATGTACTAACTTATCAAAAAGCCTTGCTCACCTGCACCTAGTGCAACCCATATAATCCATTCGAAAATACTAAGTCTAAACCTAAGTCTCATAAACTAATAATAATTGTGAGCAGCAACACCAATTCGATGATATCGCCTCTACGCTCACAAACTCGCTTGCCTAGAGTGGTAAGTATTGGGAAAATAGTTGTTTTATATACAATGATGGCTGTGGTCCTATATTTTTCCTCGATTAAGTATTAAAATGTAGATTCGTTGTCACCCGATCTTTCGAGTTATGCAATCTATTTGGCACATACTGCAAACGGAAGTTTAAAACGGTTTGAAATTCTTAACTTCTTAACAGATTTAAGAAAAAACAAGAAACATTAAATATATTTCATCGATTAACTTAATATTAAATAATATTTTCTTTAAAAAAAATCTGTAACCCTACTTAAAGTCTAACGAAACACGATTATCTGTAATATTGATATCTATGAATTACCCACTTTGAATAACTTTTTTTTCTTAAAATTTACCTTACGAACGAACGAACTTACCTCTAAATTTTCAACCGACTTCAATAAAGCGGGAGATTCTCAACTCGTCGGAATCTTTTTTTAATGTATGTTCACCGATTATTCAAAGACGCCTCAACCGATTTGGAATATTCTTTTTTTGTTTCAAAGGCACTTCCCAGATGGTTTCATTTAAATTTTATCGAAATCGGTCGAGCGGTTTTAAAAAAATCAACAATAAATTATTTATATTGAAGTCGATAGTACAAAAATTTAAATTTGACCACTTGTATGGTTTGCTAAAAGAAAACTTTTTATTCAGATCATTGTTTTATCTATTAAAAGATATATACATTAATAAAAAATAAACATCTACATATTATGCTTTATAAAATTAGGCCTAGACGAGAGAGTACTTTGATAATTAATGCACAAACAAGTCAGGCCTAGACATAAAACATGTCAATCAATATTTGTTTGCATTGCACGCAACTTGGCGCTCGTAGAATAAATCCCTGATCCCTGATACGAGTATATGGCAGTCATATAACATTTCACGCATGCCTAGTGTACTCGTGTGTCCGGTATGCCGAGAATTGTTTTATGGGTTCAGGATGGTTGTTAAGTAAATGCATATTAATATGAAAACAAATTGAGGGCGATGCAGTCGTTTGGAGGTACGTGAGCCATGGTATAATTCCAGCGCGAAAGTGATTAACGGTGCTGTGAAATTGCGGGTCGATGACCGACCCCTGCCAGACACGTGCTCGGTTACAGCATTTTGTGTCGTTAATGACTTTGTCTGAATGTAATTAAATATTATGTCACAGCAATTTATACTAATCTTGAGATGGCGGTGGAACTTCCGTGATTAGAGAAGAATACAATATTTTTATTAAGTTTATAGGTTCTCTCTAGTATTGGAGAGAGTTGTTGCTTTAGTGCTAATTACCTCCTTAAAATTTTCTTCTATGCCATGTGGGTACGGGAAATATATAGAAATGAGGAATGAGAAATGGGAATAATAGTTGAAGTTAAAAAAAAGGAAGTTAAAAAATTTATCATTTACTTTAATTTATTTTTACAATGAACTGCCGTAACTTTCTCACGATTTGAAACGGTAGAAGGTTGTCAAGAAGGTTTTTTATTTATTATTAAATTTTAAATTATTATTTTATTATTAATCTTTCTTCCTTTCTTCTTTTTAAAACGTTACTCCCACACTAGGATTTTCTCCTGTGTCGTGGAGGCAGTTTACAACCATAAATTGCACAAGGACAAACAGACCGGATTTTTTTATTAAAACACTATATTTATTTTTTATTATCTTGTAGCAGTGAACTTGTAAAGGGATGTAATGATGATGATGATGAATGTTATCTTATACTTTTAATTGAAAAAGAATCTTTCATAAAAAATAGTGTTCAGACTATCTCACTATTAACCGATTCGTTGCGACAACGATTTTCGACAACTTTTAGCTGTGGTGGCGAACAAATATTTCATGACACGCCTATTGTGCCATCCGCCATGTCCCTTTCCACCCGAGTTAAACTGATCGTGAGTTTCGACTTTACAAAATTTTAAAGAACAATATAAACAACTTAAGCGGACGCAATCGGCGTCGATCTATGGCGCCTACTACACACTCGATAATTATCACGATATTTAACGTGATTTTTATCTTGCAATATCTTGGATCGAATCTACATACTACACACTCGATCCTAATCGCGTCAGTACAACGGTAGATTTCATTCACTAAAGACGTGTACGTTCCATAATTCGATGCCAGTAACGTAATGAGTGACTATAAAAATAAAGCTTGCGTTGCTATTATTAGCATTAAAAAGGCGTGTAAAGAGAAAAAAATGGATGAAGCATTGGCTCCATCCATATTTTTCTCTTTACACGTCACACTTGAAAGAATTCTTTCAAGATTTTTTGGTCATTCGTTTGAGGCACGGCACGGCTGGTGCCGCCACTGCATCAAGGAACGCGTCCTCCACCATCGCTGACAATGAATACTGGCGATAAATATCGACGAGAGACTAGACACTCGATATTTATCGACGATACTTGATACAGATCGTTGGATTTCTGGATTTTTAGAAATCCAGCGATCCGTATCACGATCCAAGATATGCTATACTACACACTCGATAAATATTGTAATCTTAGTTTACGATCCAAATATCGTGATAATTATCGAGTGTGTAGTAGGCGCCTATCGTGAGTCTACATAAAAATGAGACAAAAAATAGTTTTAGTCTCTGCCCGCGCGTTTCGTCCTGCCACATCGTCGAAAGCCGCATGAGGGATGGCTGCGTTTTTAAATCCCGGTGCCACCGCACGTAAGTAGATCGATTTTTAGTAATTGTATTGGAATATTTCATATTATTTGATGCTATTTGATTAGATACGAGTTCCCGTAGGTTTACTTATCAAGTTTTTGCAAATTGAAGCATTAGTTTTGTAATTATTTTCTGTCAAAATTGAACACGCACGATCATGCAACATCGGTCGTAGCACGTGATGTTGTTACATTTTGTTATTTTGATCCTATACAGTGTTTAAATGGAATTTTCTTCTTTATTAGGGATTCCAATTACGGATGATGTAATATTAGAACAATTGATGAACGGAAACCTATCGGAGATTGAAGATTTTGATGATGACGACTTGGAATTTGAACCAAATACCCTATTTGATCAATTGGCTTGCGAAAATCTCTTCGATGGTGACAATCCTAATGCAGATGAAGAAACAAGCCACCAAATCTCAGAACTGAAGTGTCCTCCGGTGGTACAACCTCCATCTACATCGACACCGCAACCTCCTGCTTCAATAATGACGCAACATCCTCCTCCACCAAGGACGCAGTCTCCATCAACAATGCAACCGTCTTGCCCATCATTATCATCCACATCGCGTCGTTATCGAGAAAGGTCAGTATATTTATCCTCTGAGCGATCGAGATCAACCACCAGTACTCGGGGAAGAAAATCGGTGTCAACACCATGTTCTCAAGGGAATAGATCGGCATCAACATCAAGTGGTACGAAAAGAATATGGAAGCAAGTTCCATTTGTAGATAAACTGCATAACTATCTTCCCTTGCCTAAAAAAGTAGTAAGGCGTCCTATCGACTACTTTCGTGACTACATAGATAACGAGTTTATAGAAAGGATATCTCACTGCACTAACTTATATTACTTACGTACTACGGGCCGTGAATTGAAAAGTACAAGCAGTGAGATCGCAAAGCTCCTTGCAATACAAATAATCATGGGTTGTGTACCTTATCCCCGACAGCCTATGTATTGGAGGGCTGGTACTAGGTTGGAAATTGTCAGTGGTTTAATTTCACGGGACAGGTTCTTTACCCTTCGCAATTCACTACACATAGTTGACTCAGATTCTCCATCTGCATCCGAAACTGGTAATCCACTATGGAAGGTTCAACCTATGATCGACCAAATTAAAGGTGCCTGTAGTAAATTAGAAAGGGTGCCGGGATTTTACTCGATCGATGAGCAGATGATACCGTTTACAGGCCGCTGTCAACTTCGTCAGGTAGTGAAGAACAAACCTAGGCCTGTGGGGATTAAAAACTTCGTCCTCACAACTAGTGAAGGATTAATGTTAGATTTTGAGTTATACAGGGGTGCAAGGACGATGTTTGGTGATACGAATCTCGGTCTGGGTTCTTCGGTAATCTTACATCTAGCTAAAAGTATTCCCCCAGGTAGCTGCGTTTACCACGATAGATATTTTACCACCGTTCCTTTGATTGAAGAAATGAACAAGTTAAATCTGCATTCGACTGGGACAATAATGTTAAATCGTATCCCTGACCGAGCTACAATAAAATTTAAAATTGATTCACAAATGACTCGTGGTGAAAGCCAACATTTTGTTTGCGAACCTGTTACAATAGTAAAGTGGAAAGATAATAAATCGGTATTACTTGCATCCAACTGTACTGGCTCTGCCGCGACGATTATCGTTAAAAGGTGGGATAAAACCATTAGACAGTACGTTGACGTGACTGCTCCAAAAATAGTAAAAAATTATAATCAACACATGGGAGGAGTTGACGTCCTGGATCAACAGATGGAGTGTTATAGAACTTTTATAAAAACAAAAAAATGGACCTTAAAATTGTTAACACACTTTTTTGACCTCGCGCTCGTAAACTCTTGGAGGCTGTATAGAAACGACTGCAATAGAAACAATTATGCAAGGAAAGATACGATGCCTTTACTCGATTTCCGCTTGGATGTGGCAGATGCCTTATCTTGTACACCAAGTAGAACTCGAAGGGATAGTGAAGATGATGACCAGGTATCATCTCCTCGTCGCGACTACAAAATATACAGACCAGCAAATAGACCGTCAGCAGAAAAACGATATGATGGGTATGAGCATTTTCCCACCAGCGACGACATAAAAGCGCCGAGGACTTGTAGATTGGAAACCTGCAGCAGTCGTTCAAAAATTAGGTGTGATAAATGTAATGTGTATTTATGCTTATCCCGTGATAAAAATTGTTTTAAGGCTTATCATATACAATAATAAGTCGATCTCATTGATTGTAATAAGTAAAACCTAAGATTTTGTTGATTGTTGAAGTAATTATAGTTTATTTTTGTTCCAATTATAGAAATTAAGAAGATCTCATTTGTTATACGTGATTTTATAAATAATTACAGTTTATTTTTATATATAATTGTAATACAGACTGATTAAAGTAATAGGAAAACATACATATTCATATTTTATTTTAATTGATGTTTATTATTTCATTTATATGACCTAAACCATTAATTATTTACATACACTCACGATCGTGCGACTAGCAAATTATTCCTGAGCCTCACGTATGTGAGGGTCTGATTGCTGAAGACCAGCTTCCTTGTGATTTTTTTCAGTAATTTTTCCATGACACCTGAACAGTTTCCTAACGTATTCTAAGTTCTTACTAATGTATGCGAATTTTTTAACTCCCGGTTGCAAAGGGATGTGTAATAGTAATGTTCTTTTTTATGCTTTTTTTTACTTGTTTAGACCTAATTAAGTTTATATGACATCAAACAACGGTTACAAACGGAAGGATACTTGTTTTTAGTGAGTAACTACGTGTTTTTCTACGTGTTTTCTTTGAAATTGAGAGTAAGTGATTTTTTTATGCAGAAATTACAAACCTTTTGTACTATTTTTTTTGTTTTATAAAAAATCATTTATATAAGTAGGTACAGCTAAATCACCCTGGAAAACCTTGGTCCTTATTAAATTAAATTTTCACCTAATAATAACATTTGTAAATATGAAACAATCAAGATCCTCAATTTGGGAAAAAAACAAGGTTTATGATTCATTGATATTTACAAATTTTAAATATTATTTAATGTTATACAAATGTAAAAGTAAAGTCGATCTGAAAACGTCTAATTAGTAAGAATAGCAAAACAAGTGTTTTCAAAAGGAAACAAACGCCGGCGCTATACGGCGGCGGATTGACAAGACTATTTATTAGCGACCTTTTTTTATGCATGAACGGTTTCAAACTGTTTCAAGCAAAAATAAACCTTATACCATATCACAAGAGCACATGGTACTTCGTAGGTCTATTTGGTCATATAAGAGTAATAAGACGACATTTCAACCATTTTAAGCAAAATTAAACAATAAGACAAACGCATTGTCTTTTTTTAACAGGAGACTTGTTTTCCAGAAATTTATTTACAACTAGAGTTTGTGAGCGATCGCAATGAGTGCTATTATTTGTTACTTATTAGACTATTTTCCCACAACATGATTGAATACCCACAAAGTAAAAAGAGTATCATGTACAAGTTAAAAAAAGGTTGTCAACCCCTAAAAATTTTAAATTTTCAAAATATGCAGGAACGTAGCCGCAGGCATGAACTACTTGCAAAATAATTATTATTTTGTTTTGGATAAATTTTCCAAAAAAGGAATTTGAGCGAGTTATAACGATTTTAAAAAGACACGACTCGCGTGTCATACGCCACACACAAAAGTAATCGATGGCACGCCTGGCGTGCCACCCGCACTGAACCGGTTAAAATTACTGGTTCTAAGTGCAAAAACACAAATTATCATTTCTTTGAGACTTTATGATGTTTTGGAATTGCCCACGTGTCTTTAGCAATACATCCGAGAAAGCACTACAGCGCTAGAATACCATAAACGACGTCTTTTATACACGCCGTGTTGACATCAATCAGGAAAAGATCCTATTGTTGAAATTTCATGTTGTTACTCAAGAGCAGTTACCATTATCCGTTACCGTTACAGTTCTCCCATATAGATTGCTTCATAGAGGGGATATTTGGCATAGTGGCTACACTTGACAAGCATGTTGGCAACTAGTTTTTTTTATATTTAGTCGTTATTAAGAAGATGGAGCTGCCCATATCCTGATTTGTTTCCCTCTGTCGCCTCTTATGACACCCACGGGATGATGGGATAGTATATTCTTACACCGCCACTACACTGGTTAAGAGCTATTTTTTTATAGAATAAGGGTGAAAAACGAGCACACAGTCCACCTGATGGTAAGTGGTTGCTGCACCCCATAGACATCTACATCTATTCTCGATTACAAATCAAAATACAGATGCGTTGTCACCCGTGAGGACTAAGATGTAATGCCTCGTTTCCAGTAAAAAGAGTCCCCGGTTCTCTCACTCACCATACGAAACACAACAGCATTAAGCTGCTATTATTATATTGTTGAAATTCTATGTTATTACCAAAGAGCGGTAGTGATTCAGGGGTAAAGCGCTCGCCTTAAAATTTCAAAAAACGCCAGCAATCCGAGATCGATTCCCGCCGGGCCGTTGAAATTATTAATTGATTTTAAAATGCTGACTTACGACGTGCACGCGTATATTCAATAAAACATAGACATTTTTTTTATAGTATAAGGGTGACAAACGAGCACACAGTCCACCTGATGGTAAGTGGTTGCTGCGGCCCATAGACATCTACATCTATCCTCTATTACAATTCAAAATGTAGATGCGTTGTCACCCGTGAGGACTAAGATGGAATGCCTCATTTCCAGTAAAAAGGGCCTCCGGCCACCTGCACTCACCAAGCGAAACGCAGAGGTAAACCTCTACTTCACGCTGGTATTCTGTGAGATCGTGGTACCACCCCGGTTCGAGCCGGCCCATCCGTGCGACAGCAAAACCTGCCGCGTGGCTCTACCACTGTTAACATACATCATACAAATACAACCAACATGAATTGGGGTAGCATGAGAGGTTGTATGATTACTAATTTTACGTTACTTTACTTTTTACATAGTGAATGACAAAATCTATTAGGTACCTAGTCAAATTTGAATACGATATCTCTTTCTTATTAATCACTAGCTGACCCGGCGAACTTCGTACCGCCTAACAGTTGATTTTTTAATATTTTTTTAATACTTATTCTGCTATTCGGGACATCGGGTCAGCTATTAAGATAAAAAAACCGGCCAAGTGCGAGTTGGACTCGCGCACCGAGGGTTCCGAACAAATCCGTAGGTATATAAGTTTAAAATTATTAAAAATATTTTTATTATATGATGTAACTAAAAATTTATGCCTTTCGTAATTTTTCCTTTATCTGTGCTATAATATGTTGCCTCATACCAAATTTTAAGATTCTGAGTACCCTGTAGGTTTTGATTCCCTTGCGAAAGTCGAAAATTTGCGGCATAAACGGCTGTATCTTTTGATTGCGTTGGTTTAGAAGTTTGATTTTTTTCATAGCTCCAAGGGACAGTAGACTTGAGTATTTGATATTTCAGCTTGATACCTCCACGCGTTACTGAGAAAAAGGGTCTTGACAGACAGATAGACAGACGGACAAAAAAGTGATCCTATAAGGGTTCCGTTTTTTTCCTTTTGAGGTACGGAACCCTAAAAAGAAAAAAGAAAGTTGATAAGTCAACAATGACATTATGTCAAAAATAAAAATTATTTATAAAACACTAGCTGACCAGGCAGACGTTGTTCTGCCCTTTGCGAACGACCATTTGCTTTCCCTAAAAAACTCCTGAAATTAGCAATAAAACAATTGAGGGTCACTTATCGGGATAAAAACTATCCTATCTCTCAAGTTGGACCAAACTGCACACAGTCTGCAAATTTTTTTTGAAATCGGATCTATTTATTGAATACTTACAGCAACACGTGGTGGTTATACTACTAAATTGTAGCTTATATTAAACGTTTGCATTTTTAACATAACGCCATCTTTTAAATATTTACTCAATCCAGTCAACAGATATCGTCATCTGACAGAATCGTTTGGAGCTAACAGATAATTGTGACTGTCAAATAATAGACAAATAATTTTCAAAAAAATAATATTGTATTGCGACTATAAATTGAGATGTAAGCTATCCTATCTTTTAAGTTGGACCAAACTGCACATTGACCAAAAATTTCATTGAAATCAGTTCAGTAGTTTAGGAGTCCGTCGCGGACAAACAACGTGACACGTACTTTTTATATATAAAGACTTAAAATTTTTTTAGTAGTCACTAAAATCACAATGAAAATTACAATTTCTGATTTCTAATTATGATACCTACACAAATATTGACATTAATATTTATACGATACTAGGTAACTCAATTGTTTTGCCCTCCCGGAACCCCTCCACTAACACTTAAACTTTATGGTATGGTACTAAAGTTCAAATTGACTTTTAAGTATTACGTATCTTTTGTATGGGAATATAGAAAAGTGTTGTTTTTAGACTTTTTCAGGAATTTTTTTAAATTTTTCTCTCGGTAACCATCTTTGAACTTCAAGGATTATTATAAAAAAAAAATTAGCGAAATCGGTTCAGCTGCTTTCGATATTTGCGCTTAGCAACACATTCAGCGATTCATTTTTATATTATAGATGTTATAATTTTTTTAGTTTTCGTAAATGAAAAAATGAAATAGTAATTTTATTTTAAAAACAAACAAAAACTGTTTACATTTTAAATAAAAACTGTCTGTGAAACCCTGTTGTGGAAATTCCACTGTAGAAAACTGTTAAACTCTGGCTAATTTAAACATAGATTAATTAATTATGTCCAGTTTACTCTAGTAATTCATGTTGAACATAGATTAAAATGTTTTAAAATATTACTGCAGTATAATCTAACAAATAAGATTTTTATTTAAAAAAATATTCCTTGCTTTAATAGGTTTTATTTAACAAACCTTTCATTGCTTTTCTTGTCTGAGTGAAATCCATCTTCTAAATGAAAAGCGACTAGCCGTATCCCTTACACGTATAAAATGCAAAAAGTTTTAACGACTCGGTCATTTTTATCAAACATTGTCATACTTTTGTATTTTCTTTGCCGTATCTTTCTTCCGGGTAAAAAACTTCTTCTTCAAGACATTTGGGTCGCTTTGAACAACGGCTTCAATTATAACATACATGTATATGTATATTAGCGAAACGCCCCGCCTTCGTCTTAGTAAGATCTATTAATGTGACATTAAGACTTAAGATATTCAAATACCATTTGTTAAAACAATCCATTGTCGGATTTTTTTAGGATAAAAAATAGCATAGATCACTTACATTATTTACAAACAGCATAGAGACGTTCATTGGAATTACTCGCTATCTGTTCGTGATGTTTAATTACGAACGGTTCAACCATTCCGATCGCTGTAAGCTTCCCAGTACGCTAGCAACCCGGGTTCGATCCCCGCCGGCACCAATGAAATTGTTAATTGCAATTTTAACTGCTGATTTACCACGTGCTCCGCGGTGAAGAAAAACATCGTGAGGAAACCTGCATGTCTGAGAAATAAGAAAAAAATATTTCAAAGACATGAAGTTCGCCAACACGCATTGGGACAGCGCGGCGGACATTTCCTTGCCCTAAAGCCCTCTCAGAAATGAGAGGAGGCCTGTGCCCAGCAGTGGGACGTAAATAGGCTGCAACTTTACTTACTTTTACTTTACAGCCGTTCCGAGGGTTAGCCCGGACAGACAGACAGACAACCAACATTTTTTTAAATGGTTATTCATGACTGAATGCCATTCAAATAACCTCCTCAGCTCAATATAAATCAGCTATTTTTACATCACAGACAGACACTTTAATTTTAATAATATGTTTAGATCTTAATTTGATAAAAGCAACGTGTTCTTGCATTTAATTAATTTGTGTTTACCACGTTATTGGTATAATGAGGGCTAATAATCTTCCACTCACCAGATGTCGCTACTAGCGACTGAGGTAAAGTTTTTTGTTACACAGTGTCGTTTAATTGAGAAATTAGTTTTAAATAATAGTTTATCATTATCTAGAGTATTATATTAATACACAACACAATGCGTCAGTGGTTTGATTTTTTAATTTTTTGCACATTATAACTCTTTTTTTTTAAAGTCGTCTTTTAGTAATCTTTAGAGTTTGGTTTATTCATTTCTAATGTAATTAATATAAAATATAACTAATAATACAGAAAGAAACCTTAAAGATTACATTTTCCTAAGAAATTATCGTCCCCGCTATGAAATCTGTCAAATATTTTACCTCACTCAAAGTGGCGCCGCCCTGGTGGCAGAAAAATTCGTGGATGCCCTCATTATGTCAATAACGTGGAGTTGAGACATTATAATGCGCCCATTTTTCTTTTTCTTAAAACCTTGAGGGGTACAGACGTGAACAAAGCTAGTAGCCTTAGGTCTACTACCACTTTTACTACTACTACTACTTTGTGCACCCGAGTTGTATTTTGTGTTGACACGCTTATTAAACTTCACATTTAACCCTGCAACCGTACCCAAATCCTGAAAGGTGATAACTGTGCAGTCGCGCTGACCCTGCCAATTTTCGTCAGTTGCCTTTTTTTAAAGTATAGGGTGACAAACGAGCACACAGTTCACCTGATGGTAAGTGGTTGCTGTGGCCCATAGACACCTACATTTATCCTCGTTTGCTAATCAAAATGCAGATGCGTTGTCACCCGTGAGGACTAAGATGAAATGCCTCTTTTCCAGTAGAAAGGCTCTCCGGTTCTCCACACTCACCATACGAAACACAGAAGTGTTAAGCTGCTATTTTATGCTGGTATTCTGTGAAAGCGTGGTCCTTCCCCGGTTGAGCGGACCCATTCGTGCTACAACTATACTACTAATATAGCTGCAGCATGGCTCCACCACATATAACCTCCATTCTCAGTAAGATTATGGAGCGTATATTGAACGCCCACCATATGGCATACCTAGAATGTAACATCTTCTTCAGCTACCCACAGTACGGGTTCTGCCATAATCGGTCTACAGGGAGCTACTAGGTTATGCTGCACAAATAAGGTACGAGACTTTAGAAAAAGAAAGGGAAGCAGTTTCTGTTCTGCCTAGCCTTTAAGCTAATCTTTAAGCGTTTGGCTCCTGGTGTCATTGGCTGGGTGTGGACTTATTGAGTGAACGTTCTCTTCCAGTCGTTGCCGAAGACTGCTCTTCCAAGCCTATGACGACTAACGCCGGAGTTCCTCACAGGTCCGTTCTCTCCGCAACTCTCTTACTGCTGCTTAACAATGATCTGCTTACGCCTGGCATCGATACGCAGATACATTTGTTAAGTGATACAAGCCGATTGTTCGGACCAGTCAGGACCAAATCCAGTACGAAAGAGAGGCTATACCAATCATTACCGTAAAAGGAGCCAGCTCACCTTGGCTCTTTCCTTTCGAAATGTATCATCGGAATACAGCTATTGCATTTTGTCGTTGGGTACTGAAATTTTCTCGAACATTACGCTCGTAAGAGGCGATAGAGGGATTTGGTTTTAAATTAAAAATTTTGTACAACCGACTTCAATATAAGTTATTAAGGATAACTCAAAAACTACTGATCAGACCTTGTTCAAATTTATATGGGACCCCATCAGAAGCTTCAGCTTTCAAATAAAAAAAATCATCAAAATCGTTCCAGGCAGAAAAAAGTAATGAGATAACACACATAAAAAAGAAGATACAGTCGAATTGAGTATCTCGGACTTCAAAATCGGTAGAAAATAGGAGAGCAGCATTTTCCTAATAACAACTCAAACTTATAAAAAACTGAGGTTGCGAACCCTCAGTTTTGGACCACGCTCTCACAGAATACCAGCGTAAAATAGCAGCTTAATGCAGCTCTGTTTCGTATGGTGAGTGTAGAGAACCGGAGACCCTTTTTACTGGAAAAGAGGGATTCTATCTTAGCCCACACGGCTGACAACGCATCTGCATTTTAATTCGCAAACGAAGATAGATGTAGATGTCCATGGGCCACAGCAACCACTTACCATCAGGTGGACTGTGTGCTCGTTTGTCACCCTTATTCTATAAAAAAAAGCATTCAGTGGTTTTTGTAGTAGCATTCTTTCTTCATGGTCTAAATCAAAACGTATTTACTTATACAATTTCGTAACAACAGATAACATATTATGTATATTTATAACTTATTAGTAATTAACATAATTATCCGGCAGTGTGCGCGTCCGATAAAACAGCCATGTGTTGTTGCTCCAGCCGTGTTGAACTCTGGCTTCTTGCCAAGATGTTATTTTTCATTCTAACCTAATAATAATTCACGATAATTTATTTGGGGCTTGTTTAATTCTACAATAGTAGATGTTTTAGAAGATTTAACCAAATTGTGAATTTTAATAATGCTGCAATAACTTCCATATCTTTATTATGTAAATTTAAAATTCGTAATTTTTTTTATTAATTTATTCTTTATTGCATACCTTATAACAAAAGAATACAAAGGGCGGACTTAATGCCTTGAAGCATTTTTTACCAGTCAACACCAATTTACTTGATACTTATGAACTGCGTGACATTAAATGACAGTAAATTGAGTAAAAGTAATGGACTCTAATATAATTGAATTCGAGAAACACAAAAACTCACTTCATCTTATCATCGAATATTGATATTTATATGCCTATTTATATTCAACTCCATTCCCATGCACTTTGTTTGTGGATGACATATTATCTTTGATCGTAAAGAATAGACATGGAAACAAACATTATTACGAAAATGACATAAAATGCGCAATAAATAATTTCATTTCATCGTTACATGATAATAATTTAAAGGTAAATATCGCCAAAACCTGTTATGTTCATTTTTATAGTAATAGTAGGAAGAAACTAGATCTTGACATAAGGTATAATAACGAGAAAGTACAAGAAAACGAACAGATGAAATTTCGACTCATATTGACGAAATTTGTAATAAAATTAATAGATTTGTATATGTTTTAAATAGGTTAAGAATAAAATCGTCACATCAAACTGCACTCTTTGCATATCATGGGAATGTTGCAACAATACTTTGATACGGATTGCTAATTTGGGGTAATAGCTGTTATTCAAAAAGAGCTTTTATAGCTCAAACAAGTGTGTGGGAGCCTGGGACTAAATGATATGATTCGTGTAAGCCTTTATTTAAGGATCTTAACATACTAACTTCACCAGGCATATTTGAAGCAAGTGTACATATAAAAAATTTACATATGTACAAAAAAGCGTCTGAGGTATATTTGCGTATCACTCGAAAATCTAATAGACTAGCTTTTAAAACGTATGCCTAAAACTGCATTTTATCATAATGGCTGTTACGCGATGAGTGTAATGATTTAGAATAAACTTCCCGTAAGCACTAAAAAAGAAATGGAAACTGGTTAAACAAACCAAACTCAAAAGCTGGCTATTATTAAAAGTATTTACCTAGGTGGATTGAAAAGTACTCGGCCTAACACAGATCCATTCAATTCTAAAAATCAAATCTACCCACATTATTTAGTTCAGTTCAGACTAAGTTCATTGTGTGAAGTTCGAAACGTGTGCGATAATTAGTTGTGATTTTATAAATTTATTAACAAAGTAATCGGACATAATTTCCGCGAATGGAGCAAATCGAGCAGCGTGCCGTCATTAAGTACCTCCATAAGAAGGGGCTATCATCAAAAGCCATCCATGATGACATGGTCAGTACATTAGGCGATTGTGCTCTGTCATATTCATCCGTCAAAAAATGGATAGCAGAATTTAAGCGTGGTAGAGAGAGTGTGAAAGATGAACCCCGCTCTGGAGGGCCTTCGACGTCAACTACTGACGAAAACATTAAAAAAGTACTTGATTTAATAATGGGAGACCGCAGATTAAAAATTAGAGAGATAGCCGAGATTATAGGCATCTCTTATGAACGAACTCAAAACATCATTGTCAACGAGTTGGGTTTCCACAAGGTGTCTGCGAGGTGGGTTCCGCGACTGCTTTCAGTTGAACAAAAAAGGACGCGATTGACTATTTCACGCGACTGTTTGGAGTTATTTGAAGCCGATGCAGATGATTTTTTGAATCGTTTTGTTACTATAGACGAAACATGGGTTCATTACTGTACACCGGAAACAAAACAACAATCAAAACAGTGGAGAAGACCTGGTTCACCACCCCCTAAAAAGGCTAAGTCGATTTTGTCGGCAAATAAGGTGATGGCTTCAGTATTCTGGGACTCGAAAGGTGTGATTATGATTGATTATCTTGAAAGGGGTCAGACTATAAACTCTGATTACTACTGCACCTTACTACGTCGTTTACGAGAGGAAATAAAAGAAAAACGTCGAGGAATGCTCAGAAGAAAAGTCCTGTTTCATCAAGATAACGCCCGTGTTCACACGTCAGTACAGTCAATGGCTGAAATTCACAACTGTGGCTTTGAACTGTTACCGCATCCGCCGTATTCACCTGATCTGGCACCATCAGACTTCTTTCTGTTCCCTAACCTAAAAGAGCACTTGGGAGGTCAAAGATTTTCGACAAACGACGAGGTCAAAGCAGCTGTAGACGCATATTTTGACTCTAAGGAAGAATTATTTTTTTTCAACGGTCTAATTGCTTGGAAGGGGAGGTGGCAAAAGTGTATTGAACTTGATGGTGATTATGTAGAAAAATAAAAATATAACTGATTTAGTATGTGTTTATTTTCTTGGTTAAGCCGAGTACTTTTCAATCCACCCTCGTATGATGTAAAACAATTTTTAAATTAATAGAATCTTGTTGCCTAAATTTGATATTACCGTATTTTAGACTTTATTTTGTAATGTTTAGTAGATTTAATATTTACTCTTTTGACATTTTAATTTTTACCATTTAAAGTGACGATTGTAATTTTAATTTAATTTGATTTAATTCTATAATACATATTTAATTGCTTTGTTGAAATGATGATTGTATTTTTTATTTATATTTATTTGGCTTAAATTGATCTATGTACATAGTTACTTGTTTTGTTTAATTAATAATTTTCGCATACCATATGAGGTGAAAATGTAACATGCAACTATTTGTCACCTCTAATGTACCATGCTTAAGCGAATAAACGATATTATTATTATCTAGCAAGTTTTTCTAAAAGGGTGGCAATGTACCTTCAATTTTGATATTGGAATATTAATGGGCAGTGACGATTACTTACCATCAGGTGATCACATACATGTTTATCAGTTCTAACATAAGAAGCACCAAGTCTCTTTTTTATTTTTGTGATTGTCAGTAAAAAAAATCAAACCAATTACGTATAACAATCAAAATAAGTAAAAGTATAAACACCGATAACAAACGATTTTTAAGGCTATTGATATTTTTCAGTATTTCATATTAGAGCAATTTATCAATCAATCATATGGAATATAATAATTTTTTAATATAATTAAGTTTTTTATAATAACACTTACTAAAGTAATAAATTTTTAGAGACTTACATATTCCTAGAAAATCATTTCGAACATCTCCAATAAAAGGATTAAAATAGAGAGTTTGTATTGGCCAAAAAGGATGTTTTTTATATAGAGGCTACTTACATTAGTAGGGCAGTGAAGCGTCCTGAAACTTTTTATAGGACAGCTTGTAAAATGACGATCCACTGAATGTTGCACGGGCTTTTGAAGCCACTAATGGAAGGGGACTTGGGTGAAAAGACGAGAACTTTAAATTTTGCCTACAGTTTGAAACGACTTTATCAAAATGGAGAAATTATGTCAAGATAACATTTAATAAAATAAAAATATAGACGTCAAAGTAAACATCTATCAGGCTAATCTTAATAAAGATGCACATAACTCATTTTTATTGGTATTTTAAAATGTTACTTCTGCTTTTATGAAAAGTAAAATAATGTAATTAATTCCCGCCAAAAAGCTCTAATGTAAAGAGTTAAACTAAAACGCTAACCCTAAAAGCAAAGTAGGAAACAACATGCGTACGTGAAATTATTTTTTGGTGTGTGAAGTTTTCAAGTTTTACTATGTTATAACTCCCAGTAGTAAATGTTTGGTGCGTTGCATGTTGTTAGAAGTTTACAGAGCACTCATAAACCGTCTAAATAGCGTAACATTCAGAACTCTGCAATTTAATGGAAATTTCTACGAATCATCTATAGAATATTTTTTGGATTCAGTTGTTGCCATCCGATTAGTTCTGCCACAAAATTGTTTTAATAATCACTTTCCCCGTAACACTACGCTTTATATAGACCGTTTTACAATTAGAAATCCATTTGAAATGTTTTGAAGATGGATTTTAAATTTGGAACACTTTCGTTGATAAAATAATTTTTAAACATCAGTTTTTTTTAAATAATTTAAATAGATTGCCCCATAGAGGAAATATTTGCCATAGTGGCCACACTTGGCAATTATGTTGACAACCGCTTTTTTATATTTAGTCGTTATTAAGAAGATGGTGCTGCCCATATCCTGATTTGTTTCCCTCTGTCGCCTCTTATGACACCCACAGGATGATGGGATAGTAGATCCTTACACCGCCACTACACTGGTTAAGAGCTATTATTATTTTTTATAGAATAAGGGTGACAAACGAGCACACAGTCCACCTAATTGTGAGTGGTCGCTGTGGCCCGTAGACATCTACATCTATCTTCGTTTGCGAATTAAAATGCAGATGCGTTGTCAGCCGTGAGGACTAAGATAGAATGCCTCTTTTCCATTAAAAAGGGTATCCAGTTCTCTACACTCACCATACGAAACATAGCAGCATTAAGCTGCTATTTTACGCTGGTATTCTGTGAGAGCGTGGTCCTTCTCCGATCAAGCAGATCCATTCGTGCTACAACTATACTATTAATATAGCTGCATCATGGCTCTAACACGTATAAATAGAAGGTATTCATCAAATGAACTATGTATAACCTAATCGAATATAAAATTGAAACAAACTATTTTATTCATCATAGCTTCATAATTTTTAAATTGTTAATGTTGTATTTTATCCCATAAATAACTTTTATCTTATGATTGAAAAATTATCCCAGAATGTTATGCATTTCTTACGATACTAGTGCGAGCACGAGCACCTACCACCTACCAGTATAAAAAAATGTACCCATTGTTCGAAAAACTAATAATAATCACTTTCTCCGTAACATCACGCTTTATATAGACCGATTAAAAATTAGTTTGAAATGTTTTAAAGATTGATTTTAAATTTAGAACACTTTCGTAGATAAAATTATTGGGGTAACATAAAGCAAATTTTTCAAACGTCAGATAGAAGGTATCAATCAAATGAACTATAACCTGACTGAACATAAAAGTGAATCAATTGAACTATTATTCTTCATTATTCATACAACTACTTAATTTTGAAATTGTTTATGGTCTGTTAATCTTATAATTGAAAAATCAGCCCAGAACGGGCGCAAAGAGCACTGTTAAACTCTCTGCTAACTCGAGCACTTTGTTATATAAAAAAAGTACCTACAGTTCAGAAAACTTACGTCTAATGCATGGGACGGTACTATCGGTTAACTGTACCATTTACAAATACAACAAATAATAGAACTGTAAAGTTCCGTGCTTTTACAGAAAAATCTCGTTAGCAAAAAACATAACGGATATCCATCTCGTCTGTGTAATATATGACCAAAATTATCATCATTACCACCATCATCAATTGTATTGTACATTAGGAATCATTTATTTCACTAACTTACACAAGTTTAATTATTGTAAATCTGCGTTAAAATTTTTGTAATGGCATGGAAGAGAGCCGTGGTAGCTCAAATGGTTAGCGCCCGCTGTAAGCTTCACAGTACTCGAGCAACCCGAGTTCGATCGCCGCCGGCACCAATGAAATTGTTAATTGCAAGTTTAAGTGCTGATTTACCAAGTGCTCGGCGGTGAAGGAAACATCGTGAGGAAACCCGCATGTCTGAGAAATAAGAAAAAAATATTTCGAAGACGTGAAACTATGGAAGCATATTGTGATATCCTAAAATACAAGGTCTGTTAAGCTGGAATGGTCATTTGGGCAAAATCACTTAAATTTTTGCTAAATATTTAGTGCTCATTTAGTGCTAATTTAGTGCTGCAAATTTAAATTTCACGCCAAAATAGCTTGATCAAAAATTATAAAACTGAACACTGTCCGATACACATACTCTGCTAAAGATGTCAAAGTAGCAGTTAACGGTATTTAAAAATAATAATTTCTCAAACCCTTTTTCGTATATCCACGGAATATAAATTTTTATATTCCGTGCGTATATCGACAGTGCTAAATGAGCACTAATTGATTATCTCATATCATTAGGTGATAACTCACTTGGATGTCAATGTTTCATCACATACTCTGCTAAAGATGTCAAAGTAGCAGTTTACGGTATTTAAGAATAATAATTTCTCAAATCCTTTTTCGTATATCGACAGCACTAAATAAGCACTAATTTATTATCTGATATCATTAGCTGATAACCCATTCTGATGTGAATTTTTTTATTACATACTCTGCTAAAGATGTCAAGGTAGCAGAATTTATGATATTAAAAAAATATATATTTTCCCAATATTTGTTTTTGCGTATATCGGCAGCACTAAATGAGCACTAAATTATTGATGCTCCTATTTCGTGCTGTATTAAGCGGTTATTGTTTTAACAAGTAGAACACTGCTAGCTTAATTAAAAGCTAGCAGTTTTGTAATTTTTGATCAAGCTATTTTGGCGTGAAATTTAAATTTGCAGCACTAAATTAGCACTAAATGGGCACTAAATATTTAGCAAACATTTAAGTGCTTTTGCCCAAATGACCATTCCAGCTTAACATACCTTAAAATACAGGATTATTTCCAGTTTAGGAATAGCCTATACATACCTTTTTTGTGACTTTAAATAATTTTAATAAAAGTCATTATTATTATTAAAGTTAAAATAAATGGAGCTTAATATCTTATCCATACGTGTCTCGATTGGGCAGAATTTTTGAGGTTTGAGGAAGAAAAATCTTTCACGCCGTTATAGTGTATGTTTGCAACATCACAGGTCCTTGAAATATTTTTTATATTTCAATATCCACCATGTTTAAGTAGCTACTGGGTACTTGATAAATTAGTAATTAAGTTTTAGTGCGGCGCCATTTTGATCAAAAGTGATAGCATGCAGTTTGTTTAATGTGAGCGCGCCCAGCGTGCATAAAGTGCCATCTATATAAATAAAATGATTTGGGTTTGCAGGTGTGCGCGCATCATGGAAAAACTACTTGATATATTTAAATTAGGTTTTCTAAGTTTTATTTCTTAGACACATGGCCCTTATCTAAAAAAAATTGCGATATCTTCATTTAATATAAAAAGTTATTAAAGTTTTAAGAAACAACTATTTCTGTACGGGGTTTTTCACACGGTCAACTGTATAGGTCGCTTGGTCTCGCGTTACTAACTCAGATAATTTATATATTTTAGCTACAAACAGAGCAACGAATAAAATTGTCTACAAAAAATTTTTGTCTTTTTGATGTTTTTTCCGTCGCACATACGAAAACTTTATTAATATATCAAGCAACGCGGACGAAGTCGCGGGTATCAGCTAGTAAATAATGAATTATTTAGAAAATTAAATGTAAATATATAGATAGCATGTTTAGAAAAATGAATGCCAACCTTGCAGTAAAATATTTATTTTAACTTTTTTATTAGGTGAAATGTCTTAAGTCCTAATATTTAATTTTGCTGCCTAGTATTTATAATATCTTCCACTGCAGTGTTTCAGTTTGAGAGGTATGTGAGCGGCAATCCATATTAGTCTACTGAAGTACATCCCCGTGTTGAGCGCAACACATTTTTTATACAATATGTAGTAGAAATTATGTTGCAAAATTTCTTTCTTTTTTTAAACATTTCATTGAAAAACTAGCTAAGGAGTTATATAACGCTTCTTCTGCAATTGTATAAATGGCATGTTTATACTGAAATTTTGCATATTTGGGACAGATTTAATGTGAAACTATATTAAATAATATTTAGACGATTTCAAAAAAATATCTCAATTCAGGTGTATGTTCTTTCCCTGTTTTTGTATATATGTTATGTGATATATTTGACAATAATTGTCAACCGATTTTAATCATTTATTAAATATGATAACATGTTATATACTTCATTTTTTATTAAATATGTTATATAATTCAGGGGTGGCCCCGTATAAATTTTTACAAAAAAATATAGACATCTTTTCAATTTTAAATAACTATTTAGATAACATTCTATGATCTTGTGATATTTCTTACTCCATTAAAGAAAGCGTTAAAAGTTTAATTACCAACGTCCACGAGGGTAAATCCTACCCCGGTCGAGCCGACCCATTCGTGCTGCAACCACAACATAGCTGCAGCACCTACAGCACCACATAAAAAATTGAGTTATTTATTTTAAAATTACAGAAATCTTATAAAAACAGTATAAAGTTTAGATACTACAAGAAAAATGAAAATTACATTTCTGTTTATACCTAAATTATTACGATTATTTTCAAGATATTATATTTTTCATAAGGTTAACTCATCTTATACATATTGTTAGGTTAGTGATTTTCATACTTATAAAGTTTGAAAATATTATTTAGTAGGTACTGGAATATTCCCGCGCGTTTTAATAAAGGTAAATACTACTAAATACCTTATCAAATAATTTGAACACAATAAAAATTATGATTAACTGATCCTATTATACTGCCGATAACACAAAAATGTTATTAGCGAATTAGGTCATATCATGTAATATGAGATTGAAACAGGAACCTTTAAGTCACGCAGCGATAGCCAGGCGATTCATAATAATTTTATTTGGCTTCTCGGCTCTGTTGACAGATATTGATGAAGTCTCACCGAGACCCTCATAGATTATATAGGCATAGGAATACGATGTCATACATACTTAAATGCGAGGGAGTTTTACTTGATTCCAAAAATACAGAAAATACAAAGTATATCTGCAAAATATAGCCACTAAGTGTAATATTACCGTGCATTAAATTTTTTTAGAATATTGACCCACAATAAAAATAAAATATTGACTGAATTCAGTAATGATGTCCTTTCAAGGAGGAAACGGGAAAACAAAAAGAAATCTGCGAGATTTAAGTCGGGACTGTTGGTTATCTGTGGTAGCGTTGCCACGTAAATTTGAACGAGTAGAAAGAATGCCAGCGTCAACGACCAGCGTCAAGGCGAAGGCAATGTTTGCTGACGCGTTGTCATGGTGAAATCGCTGCAGATATCTCATCGGAGACAAGTAAGCTCCGTATTACCATCATCACTTACAACTTTTTTATAATACTTATTATAAGCGAGTGCTTACAACTTATTACATGCCAGTTATTATAATAACTACATATAATAGAAAAAAGTTGATTTACACCACTATCGCTCCCGGTGGGTTATAATAAAGTAAAGTAAAGTTGCAGCCTATTTACGTTCCACTGCTAGGCACAGGCCTCCTCTCATTTCTGATAGGGTTTTAGGGCAAGGAAATGTTCGCCGCGCTGCCCCAATGCGTGTTGGCGAACTTCACATGTCTTCGAAATATTTTTTTTCTTATTTCTCAGTCATGCAGGTTTCCTCACGATGTTTTTCTTCACCGCGGAGCACGTGGTAAATCAGCACTTAAAATTGAAATTAACAATTTCATTGGTGCCGGCGGGGATCGAACCCGGGTTGCTCGAGTACTGTGAAGCTTACAGCGAGCGCTAACCATCTGAGCTACCACGGCTCAATAATAAAGTGTAAAACATTATTTTTCGGATACACTATGAACAATATTCTCATGTGATTACATTAGTTACCACGCATACTCAGCACAATTGGGGAGATTACTTTACCACCCGACATGTTGCCATGTGTATTCTAACAAAAAGTCTTATTTTGCCAAACAATGAATGTTAAATAATCCTATGTGTGATTATTACTAAACTAACAGAGCAAATTCAAAAATTGTCATAAGAAACAGTCAAGAAACAATTTAAAAAAAATTCAATTTCTAGTTTTATGATATATACCACGTAAATAATATTTGGTTTTTTAGTATCCTGTCAAGTTGATAATTAATAGATAGGACTAATTGCCAGTTCACATACGATATAATATAAAAAAGTTGATTGACACCATTATCGGTCCCGGTGGGTGATAGAGCACGTTGCAACGTACAATCGCTTTATAACAAAATGTAAAACATTATTTTCCGGATACACTATGATAAATATATTATATAATCTGTATACTTACCATGTTTTATGCAAATAAAGATTATTATTATTTGGGGTATTTATATAGTATTCTCATTTGGTTGGGCTGAGTAAATATATTAAAGGAAATAAAAATAAACATAAATACATATATATATATATATATATATATATATATATATATATATATATATATTTATATATATATATATATATATATATATATATTCAATATACTAACATAAATAAATAAGTAATAGATAAATAAATTAGCTTAGAGCGGTCCGTCACGGAGTCCCAGTCGCCTCAGATGACCCGAGAGGCTGACTGGAATTAACCCGATCGCAGAGACGACTACAGGTATAATTTCGGTCAGCAGTCGGTCACCTCGTGAGCCAGGTCCAGATATTTTGTCCGCTTATCTGTTTCGGCTTTCACGAGGTTCTCGTCATACGGAATGGTAATGTCGACCAAAAATATCCTTTATTAGGAAGACGCTGCTGCCTATCTCCTGGTTTGTTTTCATCTATCTTCTCTTACGACACCCACGAGGCGATATGGTGTAGTAGATATTCTTACACCGCCACTACATGGTCATGCACATTTACCAATTTATTTAATATACCTTTAAGAAATAAAAATATCCATTTTCAATTTTCAAATTTTACAGTTTCAATTTATAATAGTAAGGTTTCTTTACTCATGTGCCCAAACGAGGAAATTAATAATATATTTACAATTCCATTAAAATTTTTGGGGATTAATTGTGGGATAGTTTCTAGAATTTTTACAGAATTCACTACCCCATATCCGATGGTTTCGTCAGTTTCAATTCTATTTATGTTAACCAAATAAATTAATCATTAATTAGCATCATCTACGTCGAGAGTTTCAGCTTCTCTCCCACGACAAGAACAACACGTCGAAGACCATCGCATTCAATATGTAGTAAGTGTAAATAAGCCAGTCGACTATAGTTGTGTCATCAAGCTCTCATATAACATCGATTGTATAAGACGTTTTATAAAATAATTTGTGAGTTTAAAATATATTTATAATATTATATTTTGAACTCACAGACTATAAATAACGCCTAATTAATTTACGCAAAGTTATTCTATTTCCTTAAAAATGCAATAATGTATACTTGACTTACTCTAATTTGTACTTTTATATTGCGTATATTATGTTATATTGAATTCTATTGCTTGTAGATTATATGACATCATAACAGTTTTCTAAATTCTAAATTTCATTTACATATTTTATTACTTATTTGGCCTAGCATATAAGTAATACGAAACGCCTTTTCGACGGTTCTGAATTTACCAAAATTGTTTTGCCTCATCTGGGGGCACGATAGTGCTCCCGTCAAGACGAGCTAACCAAACATATGCCACATATTTTTACTAAGGTGTAGAGTTGGTAAAGTTAGGGCTTGTAAAGTTAGGGCGTGTAGAGTTAGAAGCTTGGCTCTACATGAGGTCTGATAACTTTTTGACAGTGCGAGCCATATGGTCTCGTCTTGGCAACATTTTACATGAAAATACTTTTGGTGGGATAACTGACAAATTAATCGATTTTATTACATTCCCCCATGCCTGAATATTTTTTCTTGAATCACTTATATGAAAACTACCGTAGGTAGTGTTATCGATAGTTTTAGACCTACAATTAGAAATAGTATTAAAACGCCATTTAATTTTATTTCGTACAATAAAATACTTGATAAAAACGCCAAAGTAGCTAGCGTCCGGTATAATTAAGCGAGTAACCTATGCTGGCCAATACTACAACACTACTGATTTATCGTTTTAAGCTCCATATTACCCTACCATATTGACAAATGCAAAACATATTTATATATTTTAATGCTGTTTTCTTGTTTTAATGGATTAAAATGATACAATTTATTTTTAATTTGTTTAGCTGCCTCAACATACATAGCTACATGCTACATACATACATTAAATTCTATAAAAGTCCAGCTGCACACAGGCCTTGCCCCTAGATTGCCTCATTTTTTTGAGATTTTGCCAATGCTTGGCTTGGCAACCGCAGTTTTTTATTTTTAGTGTTGTTATCAGGAAGATCTCCTGTTTTAGTTTCCCTATGTCGCCTCTTACGACACCCATAGGGCGATATGTGTTGGTGGATATTCTTAAACCGCCGTTTCACGGTTTAGCTGCCTTAGTTTAGTAAAATATTTTTATATTCTCGCCGTTGCTCACCGCGCACTTAATACAACATTATTATAAGAACGTGAGCTAAATCGTGAAGGGATCTTCAAATATTTCGAAAAGTCTTTGCATCAATTCCTTATTTTTATTTTTTTATTTCTTTTCAGGTCGCCTGTTATTTGCAACTGCCGATTAACCAAGGTACGTAATCGATTATATAAGTTGGGCAGTCATTAGAGGCTGTCAAACAGCGTTCGGACTTGGTACCGTTTTTACGCGCCTGTTTCCGTCATTTCGACTTAAAACAGATATTTGACTTTTTTCGCTGACCGCGCTGAACTAGGTTAATTAGAATGAGAGATAATTATTCGTTCTGTCAATTTCACTCTACTGTAGATTGAGTTCACCGCCAACAATACTTCTATCAAAACCTAGAAAATAATAAGGTACGTAAGGGTAATATGGTCACCTTAAGCTTTGCCGCCTTATAAAACTAATACTAGGAGGAGGATAGAGACAAAAACACAAAGTCGTATACTATAACTAATATATAAAGAAAAAACTTGCAAATAAACCTTTGGTAATCATTAGGAACACTTCGAATAATCAACATAAAAAACTAACTGCACTACACAATACTAAAATCGACTAAAACATTTACCATAATATTAACTGCCATAATGACGTCGATGAAGCAGGGCACTTTATTTGATTGACTGATGAAGAGCTATCGTATCACAAAATCATCTATAACAAAGCTGTAGTTTTTGAGTTATAAGAAAGTGACCATATTACCCTCACGTACTATGTTAGGTTATGTTTTTTTATGGTTAAGATATGTTAACTAGCTGGCTCAGCAGACGTTGTTCTGTCCTTACAAATAAGCGTCGCAATGGGTGAAAAAAAAACCGGCCAAGTGCGAGTCGAACTCGCGCACCGAAGGTTCCGAACAAATCTGTAGTTATATAAGTTTAAAATTATTAAAAATATTTTTATTATATGATGTAACTAAAAGTTTATACTTTTCGCAATTTTTCCTGTATCTGTGCTATAAAACGTTGCTTCGTACCAAAGTTCAAGATTCTGAGTTCACGGGAAGTACCCTGTAGGTTTTGATTCCCTTGCGAATGTCGAAAATTTGCGGCATAAACGGCTGTATCTTTTGATTGCATTAGCTTAGAAGTTTGATTTTTTCACAGCTTTAAGGGACAGTAGACTGAGTATTTGATATGAATTTCAGCTTGACACCTCCACGGGTTCCTGAGAACAAGGGTCTTGACAGACAGACAGACGGACAACAAAGTGATCCTATAAGGGTTCCGCTTTTTCCTTTTGAGTTACGGAACCCTAAAAAAGAAGAAGAAACGCGATCTCTTAAATTCGCTACAGACTTTTTACATTTAAAAATGTATATTTGCACGTGGTGCTGCAACTAAATTATTGGTATAGTTGTAACATGAACGGGTCCGCTCAACCGGGGAAGGACCACGCTCTCACAGAATACCATCGTAAAATAGCAGCTCAATGCTGCTGTGTTTCGTGCGGTGAGTGTAGAAAACCGGAGACCCTTTTTACTGGAAATGAGGCATTCCATCATAGTTCTCACGGGTGACAACGCATCTGCATTTTGATTCGTAATCAAGAATAGATGTCTTTGGGCCACAGCAACCACTTACCATCAGGTGGACTCTGTGATCGTTTGTCACCCTTATCATAAATAAATAAATAAAACACGTGACCACAGCGCTACTTATCGGGGCCAGACTTTGTTAATCCCCTATTGGCGCTAAACCAACATTTATTAATCTATAGGTATAGAATTTGCGGATCCTAGCTATAAGCCATCATTTTGACAAGACAAACATATTGTGTAAATATAACATCTATCGATCAAGTCGTTCAGAAGTTACACGATCACTAACAGACACTCCAACAAATTAAATACAATCCTAGTTTTTAAACTAAATGCTAAAAACTTTACATTAGGATAACAATATTTTACAACATCGACTAAATTAGTCTCAACGTGGTTTTTCTGCCTAGAACTTTGACTGGGTAGGTACTACATCTTATGTATTTATGGCATCAAGCGTCAGTGTGTGCATTGCTGTCCACCGGTCTTAAAATATATAATTAAAAGTGAAAATTTTATATTAAATATTACTTTTTATTTGTGTATAACGGTCTAAGTAATTTGTTATAAACTGAAACAAGAGACGGTCGGCAGCATCTTTTGATCAATAAAACAACTGATAAACAAAAACTGTGGTTGCCAACCCGCTTGACAAGAAACTACGACTAAATCCCTCCCATGAGACAATTTATGGGTGACGACTATGTTCTTTTGTGTGTAGTAGACTTTTCATAGACTGTAATGCGTACTTGTATATATAGAGTTCAGTGACTGTAGTGAATGAATGAATGTAAAAGTATTTCGATTTCGACATTCAAGATTCAAGATTATGTAGTAAAAAAAATTATTAACTAATATGATGAAGTTAACATATAGCTAATTGCTATTTCTACTGTTTTTATAAATTCTGAAACAGGAAAGTACTTTCCAAACCACAGCCACCTCATGTTAGCAAAATGAGACGACGATTCACGATACAATGAATACATAATAACTTCTTTCTTTGTTTTCTTTTTTTAAAAAACCTTACCTCCACACTAGGATTTTCTCCTGTATTGTGGAGGCAGTTTACAAACATAAATTGCACGAGGACAAACATCCAGACCCGGAACAATTATTTGTAGGCCATACAAATATCTTGTTCCGTGCGGGATTCGAACTCGCGGCCCCAGCGCAACAACTTATTGCTAAGCCACTGCGCCACGAAGCCGTCAAAGAATATTATAATCTTAATATTATTCATTTCTACATCCGATACTCTATTAAATTTCCGCCAGTCGCCCTTGGAGCTAATCACACAATATTCGAACGTAGGTAAGTGCTGAATTGATATATTGTTCGCTTCGCGGTCAGGGCTCACTACCTGTGCGGTCAGAGGGGCGAACTATTGCCGCCACGTAATGCTAATGTATTATGTATTAAAACGCTATCGTCTGCAATATATTACATCCTTTCTCGTCCCGCCTTGATATAAAACATGTGACCTTCTATCTCCAGATTTAGGAAATTTTACGTAAAACCTTGCTGTATTTTGCTTTATTTTTATGAAAATCTAAACATAAAAACACACTATTAAAATAAAAACATGCGTGAGTGTCGTGGAACACTCGGTTTGAAAGAAGTTCATTTCGTTCGTTTTATATTTATTATTGATAAACATATTATAATATTCGTTACCAATTACAACTAAATGATACTAGCGTCTATTAAAATGAAAAAAAAAGATAAGAAAAAGTGCGAGGTAGATGGATATTATTCCATCTCCCTCGCACATACAAAGGGGATCGTGACGGAAAAATCTTACACTTTTTCTCGCGTAGCCCGCCAAATTCGTACCGTCCGATAAGGAACTTCGTTCCAAAAATCGTATCCCATACTAGATATTTTATCTGTAACTAAGAGGAATTTCAAATACACAAGTCGTATTAATACAAATATTTGGATCTGGAATATTATATTATTTGGCCATACCAATCTTGTTCCGTGTACGAACGAAACCAGCGGCACACGGACCGGTAGCCAAATGTTTTGCCACAACGTTAAATATTGTCTAAATATTGATTTTAGTCGGTCACATAGGTAAAGTAATACATAAGATACGGGTAAGCAAAGAATAGTATTGTTTGCAAGTACACTGGTAGCTCAACGTTAATTCCATTTTGACTATTTCAAGATGTATATTATGTAAAATTGCCTTACGTATCACATTCCCAGTTACAATTTATTTCTTTTTTATGTGACTGCCCCTGAATGTATGTAACATGTATATGTTATCCTAGACGGCTTGATGGATTTTAACATAATATATGGTGTCGTTAGATTGATAGATTCGTTTTCGTTGTAGAAGTGACATTAGAGTGTAAAATTTTAACTTTTTTCTTTTCAGTAAACTTTTTACGCATTCGATTTTTTTCAATACTGTTTTATTGATATTGTTTTAGATAAATTGTGTTTTATATAATACAAGAAAGAGCAGTTAATCACATCGGCAAGTTACCAATATGATACCTTTTTTGTTCTGAACCTCTTTCATATCTTGTGTATATCTTTTGTTTCTACCAATCATGCTTAATGATAAGAATTAGACATCTATTTGCTTCATATTCTATTATATCTCGTTTATTCGCCAAGTAATTGTTCAATTTCAGCTCTACCATATAAGCTATTTGGTTCATTTTCCTTCACACTAAATACCTTATTGACCTCTTTTCGTGACGAAATTGATTTTCTAATTTCTGTCTCACACAATATCAATGTGATTATTGTGAGCGTTGCCTTTATTGCCACGGCTGCTTTCAAAGAGCGGTATTTTTATATCTCAAAAGTAGTGTCGTGTCTGTATTGAGTTTTTTCTAGCTGCTATTACCATCATTATCAACAACAACAAGAGGCCGTAAAAGTTTTGCCATTTTCGCCACGCTTGGTAGGCGTCTCGTACCTTTGACGCATACACACAAACACACACACACACACACACACACACACACACACACACACACACACACACACAAACATACACACGCACACACACACACACACACACACACACACACACGCACACACACACGCACACACACACACACACACATACATACAAACGCGTGCACTCTATATACTAACTTTTATTAATATGTATTTTACGTGTTGCTTAAATAGGATGTTTATAGCGCAATTACATATCTTACGAAATCTACGGGACCAAATGGGGTGACGGTCTTAAGCCATAAGACATCCGCACCTAATTCAAGAAAAAAGAAATTTTAATTTTTTTTCATATGTTTCAATTTGTCACTGCAAAAAAAACTATTTGTTACATTGTGCATCCATGAAATACCGTTACAAAGTTACATTCACAATCAACGTTTAGATTTAAATGAAACTGTACTTGATTTGTTTATCTTGAGGCCCTGGGCACACCTGCTGATTTGGGGGGAAACTTTTCATGTTTTACATTTTACGGGAGCAAAGGTAAAGTCGCCCACCTGGCTTAAATGTTTCAAAAGCCTATCTTTACTTAGTGCGTCAATATGCAGCCGCGAAACAACTGCTACCATACACAAAGATTGAAAAATTGCAATATCCTTTCACTAGGTAGTAGAACTCCTATTTGCCTAGAAAATCGTCTGGTTAAGTACCAGTCTCTTATTTCTGACGCTATATAACAATGCTTGCATTGTGTAGTCTAATCTGAATGGTATTGAGGGAGAACCAGTACAACTACACTTACAGGCTGTAACGCAAGGCGTTCCATCTTAGTTAGTAGTTCAGGATGACAACGCATCTGTCGCCTTCTTTATATTAAGTTGGTTACAGGTTTCCACGGACTGCAATTGCCACATACCATCAGGTGGACTGCAAGTTCGTTTGTCACTTCAGTTTAAAAAAAACATCAAGTCGAGCCTTTATACAGCTCTTCTAGTTTCAACAAAATCTTCTAATTTAAAGTTAAATAATATATGTGAAACCTACGGTTTAATTTATATACTTTATACCGTTGCTTAAAAATTATTTATTCACTTTGTCCAGCGCCCGAGGTATCAAAATCAAATGTCAGGCTTCCTCTCTGTAAAATAGGTTAAGTAAATAACCAGATCACAGTTCATAATGTTCGAATGGAAATTCCACGTTCAGCTGAATGGAGTTTGCACTTTATCCCTGCTTCGGATTTTAATTAACGTTGTTTCCTTTTTTTACGTGAAGCTATCGGCCTAGAATTTCACTCTATCTGTGTATTGCTTTACGCCCTTTACATTCCTCTTTGAAACAGAAATAATTTTAGGCAATGCTTCTGCAAATATCTACTAAAATTGGTATGCAACTATTAGGATCCATCTCTATAACTATAATGTACTTTAAAAATATTGGAATCAGTAAAAAAAGTAAACGAAAATAGAAATCAATCATATTTTAAATCAATAATTATCGCTTTAATTTATTTTGAACTATATTATACAAACCAAGCACAGTTTACGTAATTACCATTTAAGTTACTAAGTGTTTGTGTTTGAAATTAATTTTTATAATTAATTGAATTTATTATTTATATAAGCACCAGGCTTAACAATTTAAACTGATTGCCATTAGCAACGTCTAGTACATTTTGGTTCGTTAATGAGATACGCGTGTAATGTGAATAATGTTATCTAATACGGGCATGTGATCCAATTTGCTTGGGATACAGGTCCTTCTAATTTGTATTTATTTTTAGGTAGACGAATTCGTTAGTTCAATATTGTTTATTTTCTTTTATTATCACTCGGGAACATTTATTTCCATGTAAATTTCTTAATGTTTACACATAGAAAACGAAAAATTTGTAAAAATATAAAAATATGATAACAAAGCTAAAAATTTAAATTAGTATAAAAGTGTTAATAAATTATGGAAAATATTAAAAGATAATGCCTATATAACCATAGACTTAGAGAATCGTAAAAACATGTTTAGGAAATAAGAAAACTTCATCCGTTCTGGATTCCTTGGGACAGATCCGCATAAGAATTGTAATTTAGTATTTCAATAACTAATAAAAACATATTAATAATTCCCGCAAAAGAGAAAATCTATCTCCATGCACCGTTCCGTTCGTGTCGTTGATAAATTATGTACCTCATCGGAATTTATTGAACCGCTTATTGTAAATTTTATACGGCGATCGTTAAAACTTTCACGATAGTTCAATCAGTGTAAGTAACTTTTATGATAGTTCTATTAATATAAGGACTTATTCAATGTATAGTAGATGGTCTTAGATTTTAATGGAAAACATTTGTTATTTTTATAAACACGGGATCGGAATGAGGAGATCCACGATTTTTTCTGCCACCATGGCGGCGCTACTTTATAATGAGCCGTAATATTTGACAGATTTCATAGCGGGGGAGTTAATTTGTTCGAAAAATGTAAAGGTTAATGTTCTGTACTGTTAGTTATATTTACGATTAGATTAAAAATAAATAAAACAAACCACTGTTATTTATAAAAGTAAAAAAATAAAAGATTTTAGAAACTGTGCAAAAACTTAAAGAGCAAACCACTGAGGTATTATTTTGTGTATTAATATAATACTCTAGAAACTGCAAAACTTTTATTAAAAACTAACTTCAATATTCAAATTGCAATTAACAATATAATTGATTGCCGGCGGGGATCGAACCCAGGTTGTTCGCGTAAGTACTGTGAAATTTACGGCGAACGCTTTACCCCTGAGCTACCATAGCTTGTAATAATAAATTAATAAAAAAAAACCTATACTAAAATTGTAAATAACATAACTCACATTATTCATCATCATGCACATCTCCCAACATCGTTTTGTTTCACAAAGTAGTCAGTTGTACTAATGGACTAAAATAGTCTTTCCTTGGCGCTTTTCCTACGTCTTAAAGCAAGAAATTCCAGAGCAGTGTTGCCTGAATAGTAAAAAAAGTTTTAGAATCCGGAGTAATGAGATGGAACGCTATTTATTAAATATATAAAGTCGGGGAAAAAGTTTCTTCGTATTTTATATACAAATTCAAGACATCTTTTTCAAAGTTCAATTACATTGAATTATAATACATATGTACGATTTTGTTCGATAACTTGTTGCCATCTTGTAGATAGTGACAATCTCGTTGCTGTAGAAAACTTAGGATTTTTGAAAAAAAAATGCGATAAATAATTTTGACAGTCCTCTCTTGATGTTAACTTAGCAACTACCCAAAGAGTGCTGAAGAGACCGAAACAGGTAAAAATCTGAGGGTTCACAATAATTATAGCCCTGACCACACGGTCAGGACCTTGTGGTCAGGGCTATAATTATTGTGAATGCATTAACACTTTCCAACCAAGTTCTCTCAACTTTTCCTGAGTGGCCAAAGATGTGTGTGGTCTGGCGTTATCATGATGAAGGACCACTCCTTTTCTGTTGATCAATTCCGGCCGTTTTTTCTCAATTTCTTGCTTGAGTCTCATTAGTCTTTGGCAGTAAAGATTTGAATCGTTGGTTTTCCCAAGCGGTGAAAGCTCATAAGCTCATAACAAACGATGCCCTTCCAATCCCACCATACACATCACCTTATTGCGTGTTTCGCCATAGTCTGTGGAACTTGACTACCTGACCTTTTTCAAACGTTCTTGTCGTTGGTGATTCATTTTTCATCACCAGTGATCAATCCTTTCAAAAATGGTTCGGTTTCATTACGTTTCAGTAGAGAATCGCAAATGAGTACACGATGCATTAGGTTTCTTTCAGTGAGCTCGTGTGGTACCCAAATATCCAGCTTTTTGTATAGCCAGATTTTTTCAAACGGGTCAAAACTATTTTCTGGTCAATTCTCAATTCCTCGGCTATGTTGTGACTACTAATATACCGATCTTGCTCCACTTTTTCAAAAATGACATCGACTTTATCCGTATAAGGAGACCAGCGCGAGCTGCATCTTTGACATCAAAATCCCTGGACTGTAAACGCATGAACCAACTTTGTGCTACTCTTACTGATACTGCCATAAATGTCACAATTTTTTCGCAGCTTGAGTCGCATTTTACCTTTTTTGTAATAAAACTTCAGAATGTATAGATTCACTCATTTTGGCGGACAGGAAAGCTATAGAAAAATGGCAGGAAAGTGTTTTTTATTTGTTATTTTTCTTTTCCTTAATGTCCTATATGTATTGATATTAAAACCAACCAGACACAAACAGTACAATCATAGAGATTTTTCATCAATATTATACAAACAAACGAAACAGACATTACGAGGTATGTTTATGTAAATAGGTAAGTGGTCAGCTAGATTTTTTCACCTGATGCTACCTCGTTTAGAGGCGAACCGTTACCGTTACAGCATATTAATGTCCACTGCTGAACATAGGCCTTCACCATATATAGCCTCATGGGGGGTGGGGGGTGGAGGGGGGGGGTGTAATTGTTAATTGCTATAGTTGGTACGCTGGGCAAGTGGGTAGACAACCGCAGATTATTTATTTTTAGTCTTTATAAGATCGCAGTTCTTTACTTTTAGTCGTTAGGTGGTGTTGGGATTGGTGGTAACGGGGGTAAGCAATTGAGGGGGGGTGGGAGGTGCTCTTCAATCTACGAAGACACATCATTTTGTATCTTACTAGATGCCACCCGGCGCATTGCTGCCGCAGAAGAAATAATTGTGGGAAATATCGTTTTAAATTTGGAGTAGTCATATTGTTTAATTGGGAATGATAATAAAAGAGATACATTCATTGAAATTAAATGATATAGAACTTTCAAACAAATATGTGGGTACGATACGCGCGCCAAATACTGTAAGTTAATTGTACTATGCCTATAACTTTCGCGAAAGTGCAAGCAATAAGTTGACAAAGTTTTAGCGCAATCTTATGAACGGTATGGCAGCGCATAAAATACTTAAATACATAAAACACTTGGTCGTTTATTTTGGTTCTATGCAGGCGCTTTTCTTTTGCAATGAAAATCGACTCTCCTTTTTAATTGCCACTGTTTTATTGCTGCAATAACTACGTGATAACTGAAAATTTCTAGCTATGGAGCTGCAATTAAAGGACAATTAAGGAGCCAAGTTTCACAACAAACGAGCGGTTGAAGAGCTCATAAGTAGTTCCGATATGATATTGGTTATTTAAATTATTTTAAGTTTATATTCTGTTCGGAGCATTCCGGTATTCGTATATTCTATACTAGCTGTTCCCCGCGACTTCGCTCGCGTGTTAGGGTTTTTATGTTTTTGCGCGGAACTCTAGGAATTATTTTTCTAAAATAAAAGTAGCCTAAGTTACTCCTTATGTAATCAGCTATCTGCCAGAAAATGTCCCGTCAAAATCGGTCCAGCCGTTTCGGAGATTAGCCGGAACAAACAGACAGACAGACAGACAGACAAAAATTTTAAAAATTGTATTTTAGTTATATGTGCCGTATTTACTTTCATATGCATTTAGTAAAAAAACTGAAATTTTGACATTACAAACAAACACTTCAATTTTATTTATTTGTATAGATGGATATGTAAGTATCAAGATCATTAAAGCTTTATAACAGCTCTTAGCTCATAGGAGCGTTGTAAGTACTTTCGTATTTAATGGTACCTACCATAATATTTTTTAACATTTAAAAAATAACTTCAACCCCACACTAGGACTTCCTCTACACATCCAGACCCGAAGCAATTATTTTTAGGCCATACAAATACTTGTTCTTTGCGGAATTCGAACCCGCGGCCCCTAGTGCTGCAACTCATTGCTAAGCCACTACGCCAGGGAACTGTCGAACTATGACTAATCTATTCGGTAAATTGAAATAGGCGATAGTTTTTTTAGAACTACTATTTCTCAACAAAGACATAATCCAACCTTAATTAATGTTAACACTGCGATGATTGTATTTAACGTGAAGGTTATGTACTAGCGTACTTGACTCGATAGGCTAAATGATGTATTTCAAAGTAATAGAGACCAGATCGCGTTGTAACATCTAATGACGTGCGCGGTTGCTACTTAGTCCTAGCTCAAAGTTGTCGAGACGTTGATGAATCTCTATCGAATTATGCGCGAGGTGGCAGGTCGCCGTACTACGTCCCCTTCCGCCCCTGGCGTCGGCCAATAATCCGGTTAGGACGACCGCACGCGCCGCGGGCAGGAGCCAGGCACTGCGCTCTGATCGAACCGTAATTGGGTGTACCTACTCACCTGCCGCAACGCAGATTATGAAATAAACGATCCTTGAAAGTCGTTCACGTTATCGGTTAATTTATTGACGTCTCTTGAACGCCGCTAAACACATTTAAAAAAATCAAATGCAAAGTATATTTCACAATTATTAGTTTTCCATGTGTTAATATATTTTTGAATCAGTATTATTGTAAAAACATTTTAATTAATTCTTTTTTCCCCGGACCTGCTGGTTACTCTACGCCTGTGTTTGATACCGACTAGATTAGCTTAAAATCATATAAAGCTTACCCATAAACTTCTTCACGTCCCTCCACAAAATCGAAAGCGACTGGGTGGTATTTTAACGCACCAGCTTATATGTGGTAGGCAGCAGTACTTTGCGTTCAACCGGACTTACGCTCCATATAATGTGAGAAGCTAAGAAAATAATAAGTAAGTTATGTTCTAAGTTGATGTTCAAAGAAGTTTTAAATTTAGATAATTGCCTGCGTTGAGTGTATTCCAATTATTCATCCTAGAAAGTAGAAGCCAATTTGAGCTGGCTATTTTGCCGGAATTGTTAACGGTTAATGCCAAAAAATTTACATTGCCTTATTCAGAGCCTGCGGGCAGTGCAATATTCACGCGTTGTATCAGTACCTTTATCGGATTGAATTGAAACTTGATTGGCCAAAGCACTGAGCTTGATGTTAATTTTTATGTCAATTCACCAACAGCAATAAGTTTTAAACTAATCGATACTACGGATGGTTTAATAACAATTTAGAAAAAACTCTACGATGACAGCAATTGCTTCATTTAATAATTAACAAAATACGTCTCAGTAGCGAAGTGACTAAGCGTTTTGTTGCTGCGATGAACCCGCAGAATAAGTGTTTGATGATGACCTACAAATAACTGTTTCGGGTCTGAATATTTGCCCATTTGCAATTTATGTGTGTAAAAATACACAATACAAGAGAATCGTGTTAAAAATGAGTGTTATTTAATAATAAATTTTATGAGTGGATTTATTTCTTAGTTTAATCTTTTTTTTAAAGCTTTCGTGAAATGTTGAATAATCAAATTATACCAGAAGCTTTGAATAACCATTGCCTCAAAGACAATAAAATATATGGGTTTCGTATTTATTATAATTCACATGTATGTTACAGTCAAACCTGGCGATACCAGGAGATCTTTCCGTTTATGGGCGAGGCTTATGTCTGGAAACGGATTTATGACAAGAATTGAATAGTCCGAAGGCTGGGCTTACTGACATGTATGCCTTAAGAGAGACGTATGCACATATCTATCCATAAACCATCGCAAGTTGATGATGCCTATGATATTATAAAGTGAACTTTTGTTTTAGTAAATTCACTGTTTAGGAAAAGAATATTCCACTAAAAAGATAAATGTGAAAAAGGGCTAAGTTTGGTACAAACGACTTTCGGAGTTGGCGGTTTTGCAGATAAATAGCATTGATATCTGAACTATTTAAAAAAAAAAACGTTACCTCCACACTAGGATTTTCTCCTGTATCGTGAAGGCAGTTTACAAACATAAATTGCACGAGGACAAACATCCAGACCCGGAACAATTATTTGTAGGCCATACAAATACTTGTTCCGAGCGGGATTCGAACCCGCGGCCTCCAGCGCAACAACTCGTTGCTAAGCCACTGCGCCACGGAGCCGTTGATATTGATTCTAAGAACGTTGTACATTTGGGTGCGGTTAACTACAAATACCTATTGTACCTGCTTATAAGTAGCCGCGCTAATAACTTTGTCAACACCCGATATCCTGACACTGAATATCGACTATTTGTAGTTTTCAGATTTTTCTATTAATACGTATCCTTAATACACATATCCTTAATATAACGTATTTAATTGACTTTGACTACATTGATGATATTCTTATTTTATTTATATTGAAGTCGATTGTACATTTTTTTTTATTTTACCACTTGTCAGACCTTAACGAGTTCAAAAGATCAACGATATCAAGAGCTATAATAGGTTTGTTCGTGAAATTTGGTATTATAGGTATTCAAGGGGTCATTATTAGACATGAAATATATAAAAGTGTCTTACAAGTGTCTGGGGCCTATTAGTTTTTGAGTTATGGAGCGTTTGCAAGTGGTTCGTAATGCTTCGTGTAAATATACACAATTCCGGTGCGTTGCCCTATTCTTTTCTCAACACAAATATTTCTTTCTTTTCCTGGCAAACTGCCTTGTGTCACAAAATAAATAATAGTACTATGTACTTGTATCTAGATGATAAACTTAAGTTCTGAATTGAGATAGTATTTTGTCGTATCTGAAATTTCAAAAAGAACTAAGAGTTTACTTAAAAAACTGGAATTTCTTGGATACTAAAGGAGACAATGATTTTATTAACTGGCATAAAAATATAATATACTATGAATAGTACTTGGACGCCCGGACTGAGCTTCGCTCATACTTCGCGTCAAAATGTATTTTCATCTTAATCGTTAGAGTTAAATATTTCAAGAATTGCTAACTTTTAATATTAAAATTACTGTATATAGTATTGCATGTTGAACAAATAAAGATCTGTCTGTTCTTTATCCCACTCTAAAAGATCATTCTTACTTCATCATGTACGAAAAATAATTTCAGTCTAGTATTCAATATTCATTTATTCTCATAAAGTGTTTATTAGTATTTAATAAATATATATTATTTAGAGGAAGAAATAAAAGGTATAAAGATAAGAATGTATTTGTATATACATATTCCTACATATTTTTTTTTTATCCTTGGGATATAAATCATGTGGTGGCAGCATAAACGATCTAACATGGTTTTGTCCCATGAGTGTAAGTCCTGAGTCCGATGAAGCTGTAAGAGCCGCATAAGCTAACAGCATTAACATCACAGAAACTAGACTATAAAATTGAAAAGAACATAACAGAAAATTCATTGTATCCAAAAAATGAAGAAATTAAATTCTCAAGCGATAGTGACGTTTTTTAAGAAAAAAGTACATAACCGATAAAAAAGAAAAATATTCAACCGCTGCGAAGATTAAGCGGTGTCGAAGGTATGAGGCGTGCGGCGTCTTAGGTATTTCGTATTGTGAATATGTACACTAAAGTAACGTTGTAAAGTTTTACAGCTCACTAGCAGAAGAGAAGCAGAAGTATAAATATATTATACAAATAAAAATTCAGAGAGACTTGATGAAACGATATGCAGGCGTACGTGACGAATGAAATTGATTGAATTCAAAGAAAAATGAAGCAATCAATTTACTGCAGTTAACTTAAAAATGAAATATTTTGTGTATGCATATGGTAAGTAAATGTATGTATTATTACATTAACATTTAGTAGCACGCATCAAAATTGCATATTCATAATCTCAAGGTATTACGGTAATGTGTGTCATTTATCCATTTTAAATTATAATTTCTAGCGTTGAGTCTTGAGATTTTTGTAGCTTTTATTTCACTAGCGAAGTGAATTATCGTGACGTAATATTTTCAAAAATGTTAATGAATACAATACTTATGAAGCAATGCAAGTAAATAATATGCGAAGTGTTTTGTATTTTTTAATACGTTTAAAGAAGCTATTCAAATTAACGAACTTCGGCGATTTATTCGATAATTCGTTAATATCGAAATCTTATGCTTACGTTTTAATTGAGGAAGTATTCAATCTTGTAATACAGGCATGCGATGTTTAATTTATTTTATTGTTATTTTAAAATTTTGAAACATCTAAAACTTTTTATACAAAAACTTATAAAACTGAAAACCCAGTTTAGATTCATAAAACAAAATTGTGTTGCGAGCAGTTAATAAACACACAGGCGATTGCACACTGTATTCATGAGTAATTTGATAGATTGACGTTTCAATTTGACTTTGTTGGGGTTGGTTTACACAGGATATATGAAGCCAGTTTTCACCGATAGAGCAATGCGGGAGACAGTTTCCAACAAACAGAAAAGCCAATGTTCCAGAAATGTTACCTACGCGGAAGTCAGAAGTTTTAGTGTGAATTTAGTAATCGATCACTTTATCTTGTTAACAATATATATGTGTATGTTAAGTAACAAACAATCACTGAATAATTAAAAGCAAACTATATTTTATTAAAAAAAACGTTATCCCCACACTAGAATTTTCTCCTGTATCTTGGAGGCAGTTTACAAACATAAATTGTACAAGGACAAACATCCAGACCCGGAATAATTATTTACAATACCATACAAATACTTTTTTCCGGATTTTGCGGGATTCGACCCCTCCCCCCACCCCTTAGCATCGCAATTCAATGCTAAGCCACTGTATGGTAGTCAGCAAACTTTTACGTGGTAGAGGCATGCTGCAGCGATATTAGCAGTATAGTTGAGTATAGTTGTCGACCGAAGAAGGACCACGCTCTCACAGAATACCAGCAGCTTAACGCTGCTGTGTTTCGTATGGTGAGTGTAAAGAACCAGAGACCCTTTTTACTAGAAAGGAGGCATTCCATCATAGTCCTCAAGGGTGATAACGCATCTGCATTTTAATTCGTAATCGAGGATAGATGTAGACGTCTCTGGGCTACAGCAATCACTTACCATCAGGTGGATGTGTGCTCGTTTGTCACCCTTATCCTATAAAAAACTTTATAATATATACTGCAAATATTTTGGATATCTTTGTTTCCTTAACAAACATTTTTTTTTAATAATATTGGAAAAACAAACAAGCTTGCAATTTACCTGATGTTAAATAACCGCTGCTAGCATTAGCAAACTAAGAAGGCTACGGATGTGTATTCATTTTTGAACGTGAGGACTAGAATAGAACTCCTCATAACCTGTAATCGTACTGGAGCTCCATGGCCAAAACTGAAGAACAATAATTGGTCCATTGCTATTCAATAGTAGAAATAAGTAAGAAAGCCAGAGTAGGCTCTATTCTTTAATCTGGATATAATAAATATAATTTAGCAGTTTAATAAAAAATAAACTTTGCAATTACATGAACGATATTTTTTTCTATAATTAGGAAGTCACTAACAGATAGGTGAGTCATTATATTTAGAAATTAACTTCAGCACGATGAGAAATTAAGAGTTGTATTTGTTTTTTTCAGACTGAAAAAAAATCTTCAAAAATAACAAAATATGCATGCCACATAGGCTTGAAATAATTTCAGCTATTACATCCATATTTTTTTTCAGACGGTAAATAGTTTACCGATATGAAATACACATTTTATTTTCTATATTTTTTAGGGCAACATTCCTATAATATTTTGATATTTTTACTGCTATCGAAGCGCTCTATTGGACATATCGCAATTTTGGCTCTAACCAATTGGATCTTTAGAATATTATATTAAAATAACTCTCTGTCACGGGTCGAATAACATTATTGGAAACGTACGATAGTTTTTCATATTTTCTTTATCAATTCGTCTTTAGAATTTCTGAATGACATTGACAGCTGAGGTGCTCTGAAAGACCAACAGCGAACGCTATAAACGAAGTAGCGACGTAAGACTATAGAAAAGGTCTGACTGCAGAATGTGATATGTGTCATTCGATTCCGGGACGACTGTATGGTTGTTTGTTTGTACTGGCCTTGTCCGACATTAGAAAATTCTACTGGCTTTTGTACAACGATCAAGAATGGCGCGTGTAACCTTTTAGCTTTGATGTGAATAATACTAACGTGGGTGGTTTCTATATAGTAGATGGATTAAATTAAGCCAGAAATAACTAAGTTCGTTCACAATATTTTTATTACATTTGCGTTTAATTTAGCCTTTAAATTCTAGCCGATAATTCTTCATCCGGTTGAATTTGATTTTTCTTGCGTAAATTCTGAAAATTTATGACTTTGTTTAGTTTAGTTTTATACGTGATAGAGCAATGCAACAGCTATATTAATAGATAGTTGTGGCACGAATGGGTCGGCTCTACCGGGGAAGGAAAACACTCTTACAGAATACCAGAATAACATAGGCTTTTTACTGGAACGAGGCATCTCATCTTAGTCCTCTCGGGCGACAACGCATCTGTATTTTGATTCGTAGTTGAGGATAGATGTAGATGTAGATGTCTATGGGCCACAGCAACTATTTTCAATCAGGTGGATTGTGTGGTCGTTTGTCACCATTATCCTATAAAAAAAGTTTTATGTTCTAACTTATAATTTCAAATATTTTTTTTATAAAATGTTAATTCATAAAGTCTTTATTTTAGCTTTGACAACTTAAATAGAGACATATATGATTGCTTTCTAAACAGACTTATAATTACTAGGACATTTTATCATTAACCGAATATTAAGTGTATTAAAAATAGTACTGATTCTTAGATAGAATATCTCAATCCTCTTTTCATTTTTTTAGTTTTCTTTCAAATTACTTTTGTGTTTCTCTCCTATTTCTATCGCTAAGCATCAGTACCTGGACTCCTGTGTAAACGGTTTACAGAACCAGTATAATGACCGGCTGTGAGGCAATATATCTTAGTCCTAAGCGGTGACGATGCATTGTTTTCCTTCTTTAATTGATTTTACATTAGTTGATTTCTTTGTCTGAAGTTGGCTGCAGGTACCTGTAGCAGTACCCACTTACCATGAAGTAGGCTGTAATTTCCTGAGTCACTTAAATTTTATAAAAAAAAATATTAAAAGGGCATGTTACGACGAAAGTTTTATAAAATAATAATTAGTATTAAAACGTACGGTTATTTTCGGCTTTCGGTGTATTCTACTAACGAATGAATTTCTGGTGAAGCGTGAATGGGAAAACTCATCTACATATTAAAGTTGGTAAAAAATTACTTTCCGTAAATCCGCTCGATAAAATAAAATGATGTGTCTTACCTAGTTCGAAGAGCACCTCCCGCCCTCCCTCAATTGCGTCCAGTATCACCGTCACCACTAATGCCAGCACCACTACTCCCAATTACCATATCCTGGGTTATAATTTTTACCAACTTTAATATAATGGACTACCGCAAAGTAACACCTGATTCTATTAATTATCATCTACATATGCAAAACCAAATCCATACCATACCATACCCAGGTTACCATTGCAGTGCGGAGAGTCCCAGGGCAATTCCGTTCATAAAGTAAACGTTAATGATGGGTCGTTGATTATTTTAGATCTAACGTAACGAAACGTTCACTCAAGAAACAACAATTAGTAGAGAAACTTATCCGTTTCTTCACTTAGCTTATATTCGCTTATATACCCGACGAAATTAAAACTACATAATATGAATTTATTTAAAAATAGACTGTACCATTAGTTAATTGATGAAATGTTTTATGACATCAATGAATTTCTGAGACTGTAAGCTTCTGTATTGTATTCTGACATTGTAAAATGTGATTAGAATAAAATTGTTCAATTTTTAATATCATTTACGTTATTTTATTGTTTAAAATGTTTGATGTATTCATTAGTAAATTTAATTTGCATGCTATATATTAAAATAGCAAAACATTTTGTTTCGATATGCTGCTGTGTTTCGAAAGATGAGTACAGGGAATCGGCAATCATTTCTAATGGAAACGAGGCATTTCACCTCAGTCCTCAAGCAATGCATCTGCATTTTGATTCTTAATTGAGGAGGATAAATGTATGTATGATGTCTATGGGTCACAGCATCCACTTATCATCAGGTGGACTGTGTGCTCGTTTGCCACCCTTATTCTATAAAAAAACCATTTCGTTAAATAAACGTTCACTGTTAATAAATTTATGACTGTTAAATCAACCGCACAATTAAAATATACAGAGATAAGTCCTGCTCCTTCATCCATTTATGACAGGCTATCAATAGTTGCTGCTGCACAGCTGAACATCCGACTAGGCCTAATAGAATGCCTTATGGGGGAATATTTATCACGCTTGGCAGGCGGGATGCCAACCGCAGTATTTTATTACTAGGAAGTCGCTGCTGCCCATATCCTGGTTTGTTTCCTTCTGTCGCCTCGTACGACACCCACGATACGATATTTGGTCCTGTTCTATCACAGTATATTTTTATATAGAAGGTTATGCTATATCTCCCTTCCTTCAAAACCAAGATCCATAATTTTATACAAATAAAAATAACGCATACAGTAAATACACACAATAATTGATGAAGGTTTAAAATAAATGTTATCAATTTTATGAGGTTAATAATTATTAAATAACTTACTAGAATTAAGTTGTTTCAAATGTAGCAGTCGGTATTTCACTGAAAAATATTTATTTGTTGAAAGCTTTAGTTATTTACTCCGGCAACCACAGCGAGCAATCTTGTTTTTTGCGGATGGTTTGACTATAGTAAAAGTTCACTGAAAAAGTTTTTGAGCGAACCCCAACCGCGAATGTAATCGAGCGAGTTCTGTTCACTCGATCAAAAATAACGACAAAAATAAAAAGTTGTAGTGTAAAAAATACTCAATCAGACGATGGATTTTTTACTCACATAATTTATCTATATCTTCATCTACAGACGATTTAACTGAAATTTGATTTAGGTGACTGTCTTTAGTAACATAATAGTGCAGTATTCATTTCGATATCTTGGGAGCTTATAAAGTGTTGTATTCTTCGATCAACAATATTGTTGAACAAAGCTTGTATTATCAGTCTTATATTGGTTGGTCATAGATCTTTTCAAGAAATATCAGGCATGCATTAATTCAAAAAGTTGACTATGCTCATCACGCTTATTAAGTGTGAAAACACAAAGCTGATACTCTCGTACCGGTAAAGCTATCCCTCATAACACTATCACCACCGAATTTTGATTCGGCATTTGGGATTGATCTTCCGATATCAACAGGTCGTCAGTTACGCCCGTTAACAAGCAGGAGACGTAGTTAATAGTAGTAGCAGGTTGCATCATTCCCCTCTACACTAAGAACGTGGTGGAGCCATGCTGCAGGTATATTACTGGTAAAGTTGTAGCACGAATGGATCGGCTCGACTGGGGTAGGACCACGCTCTAACAGAATACCAGCGTGAAATAGCAGCTTAACGCTGCTGTGTTTCGTATGGTGAGTGTAGAGAACCGGTGTACCTTTTTACTGGTAACGAGGCATTCCATCTTAGTCCTCACGGGTGACAACGCATCTGTATTCTGATTCGTAATCGAGTATAGATGTAGATGTCTATAGGCCACAGCAACCACTTACCATCAGGTGGACTGTGTGCTCGTTTGTCACCGTTATTCTATAAAAGGAAAAGTACTTTGCAGAAATTCATTATATTAAAGTAGGTAAAAATTACTTTGCTTATATCTTGCTTAAGGAAATAAAATAATGTGTCTGACCTAGTTTGAAGAGCACCTCCCGGCCTCCCTGACTAAACGGTCAGCCACTGTAGAATCTACTTCACCTGAGGATACCTCGTGTAGAGGCGCAACACGTGTTACATTATCGACGGTGGTGTCTCTTCCCTAGTGTGGTGTTGGGAGTAGGGGGCTAGGATTAGTGGTGGCGGGGATAGTGCAAGCAGTTGAGAGAGGGCGAGAGGTGCTCTTCAAATTATGTAAGACAGCTCATTATATTGTGAGGGCTCATGTATTTTTAACGTGCTGTTGGTTATATGATCAAGAAAGAAAAAAAAATCACTAAACGGATATAAAGAAAGCAATTTTTACCAACTTTAATAGAACGATTTTCTGTTTACATAGTAATATTGATTCACCTTCTTAAAGTAACCTTTGCGAATTTAAGAAAAATAAATGAAATAATAATTAAAATGTGGCGTCTATTTTATTTTTGTTTCTCTTTTATTCAAACAAGTCAAGCGTGGCAACTTTGTCATATATCCTCGTTATGAGGCAATCTTTGGGGAGGCCTTTGTTCAGCAATGTCTTTGACAGGATGTAATGAATGAATGAAATATATATTTTCTTAACAAAGCGACGAAAATGTTATCTACTCTTACATAATATATTTAACCCATATATTATACTTGCTGGCTTTATGCTGCAGTAGCCTTAAAAGCTTCATAGGTCAAAGACTCAAAAGTACAGATGCATGCGTTAAACATGAGCTCAAATAATTATCCTGCTTTTGAGCGCACTCTGTAAAACTTTTTTTAGTTCCGCTTTCATTAACGCAGTAAATCATCATTGAAAGAAATTAAACAGTTTCTATGTGAAATACAATACTAGATTTAAGAGTATTATTGATAACTGCTTTGAGAACATTTTATAAAAGTAAACGTTTGAATTCTGTTTATAACTATACAAGGAGTCACCAAACGCGAAATTAAAGGATATTTTGACGCCAAAGTTATCCTACATAAGAATTGCGTGACAGGCTTTCTCCGTTCTTTTATCTATAAAATTAGAGTATTGTTTTTCTCAGCAGTGAAACGCATTCAAGTATTAAATATGAATCCAAAAGAAATATATTATATCTGTGATTTCTAAAATGAAATACCCTGCCGGCGTCTGTTTTTTCGAGTGCCCATAACTTGGAACAGGCTTCTTCTGGCCAAACTCGCTCCATCAATACCAGTAAGTCCATTTTTAATTACAAAAAATGTAGCTTTTGTTTATCTCACATTTTATTAATACTATAATTTTAAAAATAATACTAATGATATTGTGTCTAACTGTTGTTGTTTTTAGGGTTGCATAGTTAAACAACAAGGAACTCTTATAGTTTCGCCATGTCCATCCGTCCGTCCTTCCGCAGTTTTACTCAGAGTCTTTAGGTAACACAAATCTGTAATTTGGCATAGTTATATATATACACACAAAGTTGTAAAATAAAATTAAAAAAAATATTTGTAGTTTTAGGTACATGCAATCTTTTTACCCGTTTTGTATCCCGTCAGTACTAGGTGTACTCTGCAGGGTAGACAGGGAGGATCGATGGCTTATTATTTTGGTTATTGTAGGCCTACATTTTCCATCGTGGTACACTTGGTATACGCGGGCGTTCTATAGTTTTATGGCGGATAGTTTAGGGCAGTGATGGTTGAGGGGAAGGTTCGATACGGTCATGTATATCTTAGGGTTGCACTGCCGGGAACTAATAGATGGATAGGGAACTTTGACTATTATTGTTCGGACATGGCATGTAAATCATTTGATGTAGATTGTATTGTTTTCAAAACCGAAAAGTTTTTAAAATCTTTTTTATTAACACTCTACTCTTTGTATCCCTACTTTATAAGTATGCTTGGGAAAATGAGTCCTTCAGTTACCGTCGGCCTATTTAGACCCATATGTAGTCTTTATAGCAGTCAACCGCGCGACTCAATATACTCATAGTATCAAGAATGTCCCTTCTAATTTCACGTGTTGTGACGGGCAACTACGGAACCCTACATGGTGCGTGGCCCGACACGCACTTGGTCGGTTTTTTGTTTTACTTACGACAAAATTTAATTACTAAATTCTATGGGCTTAGTGATTTTATTCATTATAAAATGTTTTGAGAAAAGTGTAATAGGTCACAAATACATTTTAAGCCAAGTAATGGCTGGCTGGGATTTTATATTGTACGTTATTATAATTTTTATCTGTATCATCGGATGTGGAAAATATAAACCGATAATGTTAAGAAAGTGTTTTATTGTATGCATAAATATAATAAAATATTTCTATGAATGTATGGGTAACAATGAAAACCAACTAGTCTCGAGTAATTTCTTTGTGATAGAGAGTTTTTCGTTGTGAAAGAAGTTTATTTTCAAGAGTTGCTTAAACTGTATTTAAAATCTCCATTTAAATAAATTGTTTTGTGGATTAAAAATAACTTTCTTTTAATAATGGGATTTAAAACACGTTTAAACTTATATCATTTACTTTAAGCGGGAGTAGTATTTATACACACTACCACAAAATTATTTGTACGTGGTAGAGCCATGCTGCAGCTATATTATGGTTGTAACACGAGTGGGTCGGCTCGACCGGGGTAAGACCACGCTCTCACAGAATACCAGGGTAAAATAGCAGCTTAATGCTGCTATGTTTCGTATGGTGGGAGTAGAGGACCGGAGACTTTTTTTACTGAAAACGAGGCATCGTAGTCCTCGGGAGTGATAACACATCTGCATTTTGATTTTTAATCGAGGATAAATGTGGATATCTATGGGCTACGGCATCCACTTACTATCAGGTGAACTGTGTTACTCTTACTCTATAAAAAAAACTTCGACAAAACACATCATCTCACTGGAGTGCAGCCCATCACCATGTGTTTCATTAAGAATTTTCTGCAACGTACTACCATATGGTGGAATTTACTGATGTCAGTTATTTCCCTAGAACTTTACAACTCAAAGACCTTCAAGAAAATAGCCTTTTATAGAATAAGGGCGACAAACGAGCACACAGACCACCTGATATTAAGTAGACTCTGTGACCCATTGACATCTACATTTATTCTCGATTAAGAATCAAGAGCGTGACCCTTTCCCGGTTGAAACGACCCATTCGTGCTTCAACCTTAATATAACAGCAACGTGGCTTTACCACGTATAAACCTACTCCTTCTCTACTTAGTCTATTCACTTACAATCAGGTAAGTCGCATGCTTAATTTGTCTTCCCTTGTCTCAAAGAAGAAAACATCATGTCTCAAAACGAATGTAATATATGAAAATTAATATTTGATTGTTCGTATTTTATGCGCTGCCATACCTTTCAGCAGATTGCGGTATAACTTTGTCAACTTATTGATTGCATTTGCGCGAAGGTTATAGGCATAGTACAATTATTCACTTACAGTAGGTGGCGAGCGTGTCTTACCGAAAAATTTACTTGAATGTTATATGTCATTCAATTTCCATAATTATTTCGTCTGTGGCAGCAACACGCCGGGTACCAGCTAGTATTATATAACATTCATTCATTCACTGAGCACAACCCATTAAAATTTCACTGCTGAATATAGGCCTCAATATAAATTACAAACTTTTTCATTTTCTGCTCAACTTTAAAATAGACTTGTAAAGAATCCCGATTGGCACTTGTGCTATTATTTTTAAATGCAATAAAAGTAATGAATAAATAAAATATTTTTCTTTGGTCTTCAAGAAACATGTACCGGTCATTTCTATAAAGGCTTTGGTTTTGACATCTCCTTAAAGAAATATTTCAATTAATATGAGAGTTAAATACCCTTTTTGCGATTTGCTTTAATTCCCTCAACAAGTTTGCCGTAGTAACAGACATGTAGCACCTTCGGCGCTTAACTGTGCCGCGGCTAGGTGTTTTAATAATTTATTTAGCAAAATCGCCACCAGTATATGTACATTATAACATTTAACATTAAATACATTATACGGTGATGAATATCATGACTATGGATGCAGGAAGTTCAGGATCATTCCTTAGCGGAGGCCTATGTTCAGCAATGAACTTGTGATGGGCTATAATGATTATGATGACAATGATGATGATATTATACGTTAAATAAAGCGCCAATTTTTTTACGTTTAATAAAACAGGTATTTATAAATATTGCCAAATTGTAGCAATATAATATTAAATGTTTTGGTGGACTGTGTGCTCGTTTGTCACCCTTATCCTATAAAAAAATGTAGTTTAACGTCAAACGTACAAAAATACAGCCTAAATACGAATACGTGTCTCTACCATGAAGCTAATACGCTGGGCACAAGCCTTCTTTTATTTCTGAGAGGTATGACTTATGAAGCTCTTAATCGTCCGCTCTGCTTCGGTGTGTATTGGATATTTGCAGACTACATGTGTCCTGGAAATTTTACTTTTTGAACATACTACCTATATATCCTTGTGATATTTCATTCAACGCCGAGTACCAAGTAAATTAGTATTTAAAATTTCAATTAAAAATTTAGTGGTGCTAGCGGATGTCGCTCGTTCTTCGTGGTTTCTCGTTTACTATGAAATATACGACGAGTGCTAAGTTTCTAATCTACCATTGCTTGAAATTAAAAAACCGGCAAGTGTGAGACCGACTCGCGTATGAACGGTTTCGTACCATAGTAAAACACGTTCCTAGTAGGGGAGCCGGCTTTAAATTTAAATTTATGTTTATTAAATTATTTGTTGGTATAGCGGCAATAAATAATAAAAATAATTAATCAACTTTCTACTTATTACGGGATCATGAGATACAGCCCGCTGACAGATAAACAGACGGAAGGACTGACAATGCCAATATGGTTTTCGTTTTTTTTTGTTGGAATAAGAAAAAAATTAATTAAAAATAATCCACGTAAATTCCTGGATTTGATGCCAATTATCCCCCAACTTAACAACTCGGAGCGTTCTTTCGAAGTTTTTTCAACTTATTGAAAGTACCAACTTGGCTGTTATTATTTTTGAACGCACCTCTGGGATCGCTTGAGTTTTCCTTCATAAAGTGCCTGCGCTGACTTTTTATTACCAATCGACGTTTTTTTCTCAACTTTTCAGCAAGTGCTATACCTGCGGCAAAGACAATAAAATCTCCGAGTATTTTACTTGCGCTTAACTTACAAACACTTAACTAATTTGACTGACTTTATATTATATATTTAATTTTTATCTTTAATTTTAATCTATATATATATAATTTGGATCCGTGGCGCAGTGGCTTAGCAATGAGTTGCTGCGCTGGGGGCCGCGGGTTCGAATCCCGCACGGAACAAGTTATGGCCTACAAATAATTGGATGTTTGTCGTCGTGCAATTTATGTTTTTAAACTGCCTCCACGATACAGGAGAAAATCCTAGTGTGGTGGTAACGTATTATAAAATAGAAAAATAGAATTTAAATACAATGAAATAAGAAATAAATTACCTCGCCTTTTGCCATGTGCCGGTTGAAATTCGTTTTCAGACGACTTTGTAATTACTATAAAGTAAAATGAAATATAATAAATTTGTTTTTACTTGTCCTAATAAAGACCCTTTACCATGGAATTCATTAAACTGTTTTACAATTAAAATTACACGTGCTCGTTTCATTCCCTTGTGTCTCTGTAAAAATTATTTTAAATACGTTAGTAATGAATTGAGCCCCGGTAGCTCCCCTGAGCTACCGCTAAGCGCTCCCTATATGTAAATTTCACAGTACGCGAGCAACACGGGTTCGATCTCCACCGGCACCAATGAAATTGTTAATCGCAATTTTTAGTCCTGATTTACCGCGTGCTAGGCGGTGAAGGAAAACATCGTGAGTAAACCTGAATGTCTGAGGAATAAGTAAAAAAATTTTCGAAGACATGTGAAGTTCGCGAACACGCATTGGGGCAGCGCGTTGACTTTACCTTGCCCTAAACCCCTCTCAGAAGTAAGAGGAGGCCTGTGTCCAGTAGTGGGACGTATATAGATGTAACTTAGTTATGAATTAATGGCATACTTATTGTGTTATCTGTAACTTTACTATGCATATTTTAACTTATTGTAGCAATTGAACAAAGCTAAAATTTCTGACTACTAACCTTTCACATCATGCAAAAGTGTTTTTATGAATGTTTCTTGTGTGTTTGTAGCATTTGTTTCTGAAACAAATAAGGTCCTATATAAATATTTTTTATAAAACAATATCGAATAACCATACCTTAAGTCATTTGCAAAACTGATTCACAACTTAAACACTAGCATACCTTCTCCTCTTAAAGCTATGGCTTGAAGGGCGTCAATATCAAGTATATCGGCTTCTAAAATAGAAAGTGTTAACGTAAAGATTAAGTTTTTTAATAACTTAAATTTATTTAAACGATAATTTATTGTTATTTTTTATCCCTATCGGTATAAACCTTGTAACACTTTGTGGTTTTAAGTAGGATGAAATTGAGAGCTAAAAAGGTACCTACCAGTACCTACTGATTTGAATAAACTTTCGCTCGTATACGAGTATAAGAGACGTTAGTTTTTAGTTTTCCGTGATAAAATAAGAAAAACGGAATATTTATGATTCTGTTTTTCTAAGATACATACTATTTATCGTAGATTAAAATTCCGAATTAAAATTACAAATTTACGAAAATTGATTTTAACGAATCTTTTATTTAGAATAACATTTTAAAAATGTACTTTGCGTTATTATTAATATAGATACGAGGGTGGATTGAAAAGTACTCGGCCTAACCAAGAAAATAAACACATACTAAATCAGTTATATTTTTATTTTTCTACATAATCACCATCAAGTTCAATACACTTTTGCCACCTCCCCTTCCAAGCATTTAGACCGTTGAAAAAAAATGATTCTTCCTTAGAGTCAAAATATGCGTCTACAGCTGCTTTGACCTCGTCGTTTGTCGAAAATCTTTGACCTCCCAAGTGCTTTTTTAGGTTAGGGAACAGAAAGAAGTCTGATGGTGCCAGATCAGGTGAATACGGCGGTTGCGGTAACAGTTCAAAGCCACAGTTGTGAATTTCAGCCATTGACTGTACTGACGTGTGAACACGGGCGTTATCTTGATGAAACAGGACTTTTCTTCTGAGCATTCCTCGACGTTTTTCTTTTATTTCCTCTCGTAAACGACGTAGTAAGGTGCAGTAGTAATCAGAGTTTATAGTCTGACCCCTTTCAAGATAATCAATCATTATCACACCTTTCGAGTCCCAGAATACTGAAGCCATCACCTTATTTGCCGACAAAATCGACTTAGCCTTTTTAGGGGGTGGTGAACCAGGTCTTCTCCACTGTTTTGATTGTTGTTTTGTTTCCGGTGTACAGTAATGAACCCATGTTTCGTCTATAGTAACAAAACGATTCAAAAATCATCTGCATCGGCTTCAAATAACTCCAAACAGTCGCGTGAAATAGTCAATCGCGTCCTTTTTTGTTCAACTGAAAGCAGTCGCGGAACCCACCTCGCAGACACCTTGTGGAAACCCAACTCGTTGACAATGATGTTTTGAGTTCGTTCATAAGAGATGCCTATAATCTCGGCTATCTCTCTAATTTTTAATCTGCGGTCTCCCATTATTAAATCAAGTACTTTTTTAATATTTTCGTCAGTAGTTGACGTCGAAGGCCTTCCAGAGCGGGGTTCATCTTTCACACTCTCTCTACCACGCTTAAATTCTGCTATCCATTTTTTGACGGATGAATATGACAGAGCACAATCGCCTAATGTACTGACCATGTCATCATGGATGGCTTTTGATGATAGCCCCTTCTTATGGAGGTACTTAATGACGGCACGCTGCTCGATTTGCTCCATTCGCGGAAATTATGTCTGATTACTTTGTTAATAAATTTATAAAATCACAACTAATTATCGCACACGTTTCGAACTTCACACAATGAACTAGTCTGAACTGAACTAAATAATGTGGGTAGATTTGATTTTTAGAATTGAATGGATTTGTGTTAGGCCGAGTACTTTTCAATCCACCCTCGTATAATAGAAATATTAAGTATTAATTGTATTAAATTTGTTGGTTTTTTCCTTCTCTTTGTTTTATACGATCGTTCAGAAAAAAATAAAGTTTAATTAGATAGAGGTTAGGTAAGGGCTGCAGCCACATATTTTTAGATAATTACTTTTTTTTATTATAATTAATTTAAGTTTATCTTATGATAATAAAAAATTTGAAAAGAAATAACAGTGACATTTTAAAAATTTACTTTGCATTATTATTTTAAGTACATGAGGTATTAAGTATTAATTGCATTACATTTGTTGATTAGATAGAGGTTAGGTAAGGGCTGCAGCCACAGATTTTTAGATAATTACTTTAATTTTTATTATACCCAATTTCATAAATACTTTAACTTTTTAACAAAAAAGTTGAATAGTAATCAGTGACAACAACTGAAATAAAAGCAATCTTCAAACTATACCTTTGAGAATTGCGATCCGACTCGATGTTTGAACTGTAATAGCAATTATTAACTTTAATTGAGCCATGTATATATACTTTTTTTTCTTTTTATATGAGAGGGGGCAAACGAGCATGCGGCTCACCTGATGGTAAGTGACTACCGCCGCCCATGAACAACTGCAACACCAGGGAGGGAATTGCAGATGCGTTGCCGGCCTTTTAAAAAGGAGTACGCTCTTTTCTTGAAGGTCCCTAAGTCGTATCGGTCCGGAAAAATCGCTGATGGTAATCGATTCCACAAGGAAGTCGTGCGAGGAAGAAAACATCTTCTAAATCGCACAGTGGTTGACCGCCAATCATCCAGATGGTGTGGATGGTATCGGGAGTTCTGCCGCGATGTGCGTTCGTGAAATTTGGCGGCTGGGATTAATCCGAACAATTCCTCAGAGCACTCCCCGTGGTAGATGCGAAAGAAAATGCAAAGGGATGCAACATCTCTTCGCAGTGCCAATGAATCGAGCCGATCGGATAGGACTCGGTCGTCGATGATTCGAGCCGCTCTGCGTTGGATGCGGTCAAGTGGAAGAAGCTGGTACTGGGGAGCCCCTGCCCAGAGATGGGAACAGTATTCCATGTGAGGCCGAACCTGCGCCTTGTAAAGTTGCAGGCGGTGTGCCGGCATGAAACACTGTCCCGCTCTGTTGAGCACGCTAAGCTTTTTAGAAGCCAATTTGGCCTTCTCTTCCAAGTAACCACGAAACTGCACGTCACTCGATATGTCGACTCCGAGGATTCCGATACTGGCTGAGGCAAGAAGGGGAGTGCCTTGAAACTGAGGAGACACGAAAAAGGGGTTCTTTTTAACGGTAAACGCGCAAACTTGTGTCTTTTGAGGATTAAACTGGACCAGATTTAGTCGCCCCCAATCCGAGACTTTGTTCAGCAAAGACTCGACTTCAGACACAAGTTTGTACCGGTACTTGGCGACGTTTTCCCGAGAAATATTGGCACGGCCGGTGTATAGAGCATCAGCAGTGCTGTCACCCGCATAGCAATGAATGCTACCAGTTAGCAACATATCATTGATATGCAGAAGAAACAGCGTTGGTGGTAGCACACAGCCTTGTGGAACACCAGCGTTAATAGGCGTGTAGTCGGAGCATGCACCGTCTACAACGACCTTGATGCTCCGATCTGCAAGGAAGCTGGTGATCCAATTGCACAATTTCTCGGGAAGCCCATAGGAAGGGAGCTTCGAAAGAAGCGTTTTGTGCCAAACCCGATCGAAGGCCTTCGCTATGTCCAAAATAACGACCAACGCCTCCCCCTTGGACTCTACTGCCTCCGCCCATCTATGGGTCAGGTAGACCCAGGGCGTAGCTACCGCCATATCAGCCGTATCAACGATACGGGGCCCCCGGGCTACAGGGGCCCCGAACGTGTGTAACCAAAAATTCCAAGGACTTCTACGGGACAGGAAAGGCTATCACTATTATCTATAGAAGCAAAGAATAAAAAAAAAAACTGAAACGTCTTCAGCTATGAATGCCGCCGAAAAGTCTTCAGCTATGTTAGTGTTGTTTGGCTAGGTTAGTTCCTAGAAGTATTAATTGTAAGTAATAACTTATAATCAATATATAATAATTTTAATTCAATTCAAGTGTTTTTGTTCCTTTTATGAAATGTTTACTCTTCATTTATTTATTTATTCGTATGGCATTCTTACAATCGTTCACAATAAATTAAAATAAATTCAAAATTATAGTTATTCTATCTTTTTAATTGCTGAATCCATGGGATAGCGTCGTATTCGAGAGAGCACAGGTCTGTTGTGCAGCCGTGGTACCTTGTGAGTGGGCAGTCTCTAGTTATATGCTCAACATCCTGGAGAGCAGTTCCACACTCACACCCAGGTGATTCCCTCCACCCGCACATGGACATGAAGGCATTGCTTCGCCCGCATCCGGTTCGTACCCTATTCAGTTGGCACCATTCCCTTCTTGGGAGCGCAAAACCAGCAGGTTTAAGTGTAGGGTTGATGGTAACTTCCATGCTATCAGGGGGTTTTGCGTTCTATTTCTGCAACCACTCAACAGATGTGTTAAATCCGCCGGACACGAGTTCACATGTGGTCTTGTATGGTGGGTTACGTGACTTCAGACGGTGGCGTGGCGGATCAGTAAACTCCGCGTGAGCTGGCAGGTTGAGATTTCCGTAGATCTACTGGGACTCTCGTAGTAGTATTTGTTGTCTTCTCAAATGGGGTGGGCTTATGTGGCTTAGCACGGGGAGCCACTGGAGGGGGGTATATTTTAAGGTTCCAGATATGCATCTCATAGTCAGGTTCAGCTGGGTGTCCACATGCAGCACATGTGCACTATTTGACCATACTGGTGCACAGTACTTTGCTGTTGAGTACACTAAACTGAGACCGGTTATACACATCCACGCTGGCCCCCCAAGTGGTGCCCGCTAGCCTGTGTAAGATGTTGTTTCTGGTCTGGAGCTTTTTGGATAATTTGTCCATGTGCGGAGCGTACCTGAGACTCTGATCGAGAGTCACGCCCAGGTATCTCGGAGTGGGGTTGTAGTGCAACATGGTAAAGTCACAAACAGCAAACTCAACAGTGGGCTTGTATTTTGCCATTTAGTTAGCCAAGTGAAACGCAGTTACTTCGGTTTTGGCAGTGTTTGGTACTAAAGTATTTGTTTCCTAAAGTATTTATCTAGTATGCTAAAGTCCTCATTAAGGATACCTTCGGATGGTTTGAAGATTTCGTGTTTGGAAGCTAGTGCTGTGTCATCATCATACATAAATTTACGACTCTGCGTTTCAGGTATATCATGTAAGTAAAGATTGAAGAGCAGTGGAGCCAAAACTGAACCCTGTGGTAATCCATTGTTCTGCTTTTTGGTACGGCTTTCACTGTCGCCAAGGAAAACCACGAACTCACGGTTTCTAAGCATGCTATTTAACAGCCCCACCATTTATCTACATGTTACCGCTTTCATGAGCTTATAGACCAATCCTAGCCGCCAAACTGTGTCCTATGCCGCTGACAGGTCTATTAAAACAGCAACCGTCTTTAGGTTATTTTCAAACCCTGCTTGAATGTTGGTTGTGAGGGACTACACCTGTCGGTACAGTTGCGGACACTACGGAAGCCAGCTTGTTCCACTGGAACCACCTTATCAATGAGAGGCATAATGCGGTTGTAGATTAGTCTCTCCAGAAGTTTGTAGACACAGCTCAGAAGGGCGATAGGACGGTAGCTCTTAGGATCGTCTGCAGGTTTTTGGGGTTTCAGCATATCAATAATCTTCGATCTATAATATCTATATCTCATATATAAGTCGCGAGACAATTTGTTACGTAACAGGATATCTGAGAACTCTTTCAGCCATTTCCTGCATTTCGGGCCAAGGTGATTTAGAAACTCTTTGTAGACTTCATCGAAACCATATAGCTTGTATATGCCATGTAGCTTTATTAGGGGGCAATAGTTTCAAGGCGCGGTTTCAGCTTGGGAGAATTCTCGTGACAGCTGGTAGTCAATTGGTAGCGATGCCTTGAGCTGTTTAGCGCACTGTCGTGTCGCCCCGGTATCATCTTTCCTGCCTTTAACTCGGGAAACTTCAACTATTCTGTTTGCAATCGCGTTGGCTAGTGGAGCAAATCCACCACGGGAGTTTGTTCCAGTCTTGCCCGCCAACCCATTGAGCACCCTCCGAGCTTTCCTGCTGGAAGTCTTAAAATCCATTGACTCTACGGTATCGAGCCACCTATTTCGACGCCCTTCGTCGAGAGATTTCAGAAGGTCATCACCTATTTCATAGTTGTCCGTGCGCGTGTACTCATCAAATAGTTTCAGCAAGGGATGTACGCCTTGCGGTAGCCTCGGAGAATGCTCTTTTTTGCTGTTGCTATGATAAGTTTAGTGAATCTCTGGTAGGTTTCGGCACAGGGTGCCATTATTATCCATCTGATAGCAGCATCCATGTCAGCTCTGAATTTCGACCAGTCTGCTTTGTGGAAGTTCCATCGAGGCAAAGGCACGGAGTTTATTAAGGGGATATTAATACCAACCTCCACAAGCATCCGTCGGTGCTGGCTGTTCGGGAAGTCTGAGAGAATTCTTTGTGTGGTTTGTAATGGGGTTCGATTGATGTCACAGGTAGTAAACGTTAAGTCTGGATTATAATCCTGTTTGCATCTTGCTAACCTGAACGATCCTCTATCCTTGGCATTAAATACCAGGTGTAGGTTGTTGTTCTCCGCCCATTACATGAGGTGTTCACCATTTGCATCATGTTTTTTATACCGCCAGGTCGGGTGATGACTATTGAAGTCGCTGGCATATAGGCATGGGTGTGGGAAAGCGGGGAGGTTGGTAGTCCATGAAGAGTTCGATGGTTTATATACGTTTACAAAGGTAAGGTTATTGATCTTTATTGCAGAGGCAAATACATCCGGACCCCAAGGCAAGTCTCCGCAGCGACATGCCTAATATCGTCTTTAACATAAGTGGCCATGCCAAATTGCGCGTGGTTAATTGAATGAGCAAGGTAGTATCCCGGGATAGCACCACGTTTATATAGATCCTGTTCATCTCTAGCGTGAGTTTCTTGTAAAAGGAGTACGTCTATGTCATTTTATAATAGAATCTTACTTACTACTTCGCATTTAGCTTGACTAATACTTTCTATATTAAGTTGGCAGATTCGGGTAATAGGTCCAATATCTCTAGTCCGGTGGCTCTCCGAGGAGAGCTGATCGCGTTGAGGCATTTCTAGTGGGTAATTAAATGCTATAATAATTCTTTGAACGACTGGGATAGTGCTGTGATGTTGCAGGATTATAGCGCAACAATACAGCAGCCAGTAGTTTGTTGTTCGTTTAGCGCCAGCCAGGGGATACGTGCAGGGTGCGGGCGGCAATTCCTGCGGACGTGAACAACTTCATCCCCCTACTTTTCATTGGGGCTCCCCAACAAATTTTGATACAGGGCCCATCTAAGGCACGCTACGCCACTGCTAGACCAGAAGATCACCAGCTGATCGACCCCGACGAAAACCGTATTGGCGGTCACTAATCAGCTGGTGATCCTCAAGGTACCGCATGAGCTGGCAGTTAATAATGGATTCCATTATTTTGGAGAACAAGGAGGTGATCGCGATAGGCCTATAGTTGAACGGGTCTGAGCGGTCGCCTTTTTTAGGGATCGGGTGGACAAAAGCTGTACCGGAAAAGACGCGTTAGGACCGGTGCCAACTCCGGAGCACACGTCCTCAGCACAATTGGAGGGATTCCGTCAGGCCCACTCGACTTCTGGATGTCCAGGGAGAGGAGTGCTTTGCGAACCGAGCGCTGTAAGAACAGCACATCCGGCATGGAGCACTCACATCGCGGGATGATCGGCGGTGTTTTCCCCCCGTCATCAAGAGTCGAGTTGGAGCTTAAAAGCTCGGCTTTCTCTTTTGCGGCGTGGGCCAGTGATTCGTCCTCCCTGTGCAGAGTTGGTAGTGATGGCTTACAGAAATTCCCTTGGACAGCCTTGGCGAGAGACCAGAATGCACGGGTTCCCGAAGGAAGGCGAACTAGTTTCTCGCCAATTCTGCCTATGTGCTCTGACTTTGCCTTGGCAGTAACTCTTTTGAAGGACCTGGAGGCGAAGTTATACTTCTTTTTAACTATGCTGGTGTTTATATCCCGAGTCGCCGAAGCCGCAGCCCAGGCTTGATGATAACACTGCTTACTGCGTAATGCAGTCTTACAGGAGCGACCAAACCAAGGTTGAGATCTGCCTCCGATGGGTACCACAGATACAGACAGTAGCACCACATCAGTGACAGAGCCAGCAACAGCGCTGGGATCAACCGGCGTTCTCGCCGTCCTACCCATGGGGGCAGGTTTGCAGAAGCAAACCTGTCCCCATGGGTAGGATGCAAAGAAAGACCGCATTCCATCCCAATCCGCCGACCTGTAATGCCAACCACGGCGGCAACCTGCAGAACGCAACCGCGAGGGGAGCGTGAGTGGCACCACACTTCGGACCAGACAATGGTCCGAAGAGCCGAGAGGGGCATCGACGGAAACCTGATATCCGTCCGGATGAGAGGTCAGCAGAAGGTCCAACAGGGAAGGTGTATGATCCTCCACATCTGGAATCCGCGTAGGCGAAGTAACCAGTTGTGTCAGACCATATGCCAAGGCAAAGAAATAAACAGATATCCCCGCATGATCGGTTGAACGTGAACCTAGCCATTCGGCGTAGTGGGCGTTAAAATCGCCAAGGATCACGATCTCTGTGGATGGGACCTGTTGTAGCAAGGAATCTGTAGCCATTTGGACGTGGTCGATGAGTCGGTCTGTTTCGGCATTACCGCTATGGGACCTATAGAGGCACCCGTAGACGCGCGGATGGTCGTCGCTGTCTACGCGTAGCCAAAGGATGGACAGGTCCGAACCTTCAAGACTGCCGAGGCGTCGAGAAGAGATGTCCTCTCTGACATACACGCAAACTCTAGCCCGAGGCACAAAGGAGTGCTCCACTTTGTACCCCGGGTAGGAGAGATACGAAATATCAGCCGGAGAGGAAACCTGCGTCTCGGACAGAAAGAGCAAGGCCGGCTGCGCCGTTTCGAGAAAGTAGTAGACGGCGTTTGGGTTCGAGTGAAGTCCCCTGATGTTGCAGAAATTCACGGATAGCGTGGCAGGGGTCGCCGTGGTATCGTTGCTCAGTTTGCCCCGAGCAGTTATGTTTTTGGGCGGAATTTTGCCCCCCCCCCCCCCCCCCCAGAATACGCGGGGCACCCATGTTCAAGAGTGGAATAACATGGTCGTGAATGCTCAGCGAGGGATTATCCAGGGGTGCTGGTACCCTCCTGGGGTAGTCTATGATTTAATTCTGCTACCACGTTGATGGGGGGGGGGGGGGGGGAATGGGCCTCCGGCCACCTGCACTCACCAGACGAAACACAGAAGCAGAGCTTCTACTTCACGCCGGTATTCTGTGAGGTCGTGGTACCAACCCGGCTCGAGCCGACCCATACGTGCAACAGCAAAAACTGCTGCGTGGCTCTACCACCGATAGAATATATACATATATGCAGGTTATAAAGGCTACGGAAAAGTGATACCTACAAAATGCTTCAAATAATTTGTCTGCTAGGCTTTCGGGGCTTTTCGCTAAGCTTACAAAACCTTTTTCATCTGAAAATTTTTGTACAGGTAAGTTACTACTTCACTAAAACTGTTAGGTTATTTTCCCTTTATGTGGATGAAATTATACACACCTCTCAAATCCTTGGCTGAAATAATCAAGTAAATTATTATTTAAAACCAAAAACCTGACTATGTGACAGTACTCTATTTTTAATTAGTAAAATAGAATGTTTGATAATGATGTCATAATATACGAGTACATACATGCAAACATAAAGCCAAAAAACAGCATTATTTCTGGGGCAGTCGGTTAAATATTTGACATATTACCATAGTTCACTTGTATGGAAATATTACTTGAAAGGTTTCCTTCATCTCATTTGTAATGTTCTAAATCACTAGCATAGATTATTTTTATCACTAGTCTGTGAAATTCAGGCTTAGGATATTTCGAGTGATTTTTCCGCCATCAATAGATCACCTAAAATTATTCTTTGATGATGAGGGTGTATTGTTTCAAGCGTAATTTTGTATCAAGGACGTCGTAAAAGTCATAAAAGGCTATCGCGTAAGCCTTAACAAATGGCAATGAAATAATTTTCATGTTTAAAGTACATTCAAAACATTCAAGTTATCAAGTGGCAATATGTATGGAAACAATAATTACCTTTGTCTAACAGTTTAACAGCAACAGGAATCATATCCACCGGTGTTAGGATGTCACCTGCCATAACATAGGTATTATTCTTCATTTCGCCAAATGCGTCAGCAACGTAGATATTTTAAATATTTTTCTCACCCAATCGGTTATGTAAAAAATGTATATGGTTAGTAAAAATGTAAAGACTTACTTGTATAGAATAGAATAGAACAGAATCATTTTATTCAAAATGGATTACATGTAATTCCTATTGAAAGTAATTTTTACTTTTACCATTGATTCGGAAAAAACGTCTTCTCCTGGGAAGAACCAACAAAAAACCCAGCGGGACTTTTTTTAATTCAAATTAATTTACAATATACTATTTTATATAATTAGTATGAAAACATTTAAAAACAGCATAGTAGCGATCACCTCATCCCCAGGGGCTTATTATCAAACATGTACTCTTTAGTTGTATAATAACCCTTATTTATTTGGATATTTTCATATTTTCTGGGTAAAAGTGTATACATTGTCCCATCAAGGCATGACTAACTCTTTGGAGTCGCGTAACTGGTATAATAATTTAACTTGATTGCTTACGGAGTGGATTATGGAGTACACTAATACTTATTGTTTCAGTGCTGGCATTGTGCTGTGTCTGGGCATTGTATTCAGTCTCCACGGGTAATGGAACGATATTTGCTTTGTCACTGGCATTCGCTACTTTGTTTCACGCTCGTTTACTGAGCTTATCTGCGATTTTCAAAGATTGTAACATTTACTCAGAATGTAACATTTACTCTTCCTTCTTAGCAAGGAGCAAAAGGATACAGAGTGATTAATCGTTGAGAAATTTGCAACGGGTCACCATAGTTATATTAATAAAATTGTTTTACTAACTAGACTTTAGATAATCTTCGAGTGTTTTCTGCGTCGTTTATAATACTATTTTTAATAATTTTCGGATATTTTATAATATAAATATGAGTATGATAAAACCATTGGTTATACTATATTACAACATTTTTAAAACTGTTTTATAACTTACCTACAGCCAAGGGACGCCGCCCTAACAAACCTGCAAAGTAAACACAAGCAATAACAATTTATTAACACTTTTTACTATCCTCAGCAGTATCACCACTTACCATGAGGTGGGATTGTAGTCAAACAATAGCTTACAACTGTAAAAAAAGCTAATATATCCCATAGTTTATATTAACGAACAAATTAATACACAGAGGAGTAACTATGTAAAATGAACTTAAAAATATAATTACAAAATACAAATTGTAGGTATAAGATTATTCCGTAGATACATTTAAACTTGACTGCGAATACGGAAACAAGTTAAAGTTTTTAAAAATGTTGTATTTTTTTTTAATTTTAAAAGAAATTTATTAACATAATACTTATTTTTATCTACAATACTAAAAACTATAATAATAATTAAAAAAAAAAACTAAAACTAGAAACTTAAATATCATATAGTCCTACTCCCCGCGGTATCGTGCCAAGAACGCTGTCTGCGTTTCCCCGCTGAATGGCTATACTTAGCCTTTGAGCGAGGAAAGAACCAGCCCTCTTATCACCAGCAGCAACGACCAGCCGCGGATGGAGTTCCTTTAGGAACTTCACCGCACGTGGACCCCACGGACCGATAGAAATGTTGTATTAATTTTTTTTAATATACCACGCTTTTTTCATATTCTTATATTTTCATCCGAATTTGAGCTATATTCAAAATTTCAAGTTTCCAACTCATCGGGAATTTAGTTTGAAATCATTCCACCCGGAACGAAATATAGACAGACAAACAAGAAAATGACTTAATTAAAACGTGGTAAAATTTTTTTTTTTTTACCTTAATTTGCTAAAACACATAAATATACTTGCCTGCAGCTAAACACGCGTTTAATAAAAAAAACTGTGTTCAGACAGAAACAAATTTTAAATTACGTTTTACTCAAATTAGACGGGCGGTAACAATTATTTCTCAGCGAGAGACTCACAAATTTGAATATTTTGAAGAACGAGTGTGAAGCGATGAAACGTCCCCCCATTTCAAAACACGTCTACTTTTGGTTCGTAACGAAGTTAAGAGCTACGTCGGAAAAGCAATTACTATCGAAATTAAAATGCAGCGAGCATGTAATCTATTAACTTGTGAGAACATGCAGGAATAAATATGGTAAAATTCATTACAAACTGTGCCCCATTGAAATATATTAAATATTACGGATTGTATCGCGTTTCTTTTTTTAAATTTGTATTCTTGACAGTTTGAATGCTTTACTGTCCTAAGTCAAGGGATACAAGTTCGAAATACAAGTGGTAAAATTAAAAAAAAATTTACAACCGAATTCAGTATAAATAAAATGAGAATATCATCAATGTAGTCAAAGTCAATTCAATACGCATTATTAAGGATAACTCAAAATCTACTGGTCACATCATGATCAAATTAATTATGGAACCACAAGAGAAGTACCAGCTTTCAAATAAAAAAGAATCATCAAAATCGGTTCACCTAGAAAGAAGTTCCGAAGTAATACACATTAAAAAAATACAGTCGAATTCCTCCTCCTTTTTTTGAAGTCGGTTAACAAAATAAATTAAATGACACGCTGTATCTGTAAAACTATGTTTATTTTAATGTGCAGTAAACAACTGAACAGTTTGTGTACGTCTCAATGCTGGGCACAGTGGCTGGTCTCAGCTGGTGACAGTTTTAAGCAGTCCGCTTTTCTGGCCTTATGCGTTTTAGCAAAATGTTTTAGACAAACATTTGTTCTCACCTCCAAGAACCTCAAGGACATGAAGGCATTACTTAAGATAGCTGCTATATACAGGCCAAACAATACATAATTGATATTGCATATTGTTTATGTGTACGCATCTAATTTGATGGATTTTCGATGGCTTCTATTCAGCTCTTTTTAAATCGTTACCGATAATATTACACGCTTTTTAATTTACGAAATTTTACAAGCCATGACTTTATAGCATAGGTACCTATACTTGTAAATGAGAAAATATTGAATTGTGTTAAATAGCAATAAGTAACTATAAGAAATCTTAGTTATTTTTGAAGAGAAAACTTCTTTAGAATCGAACTCGATGAAACCAAAAAGCAATATTAAAAAGAGACAAACATATTTTTTTTTATAGAATAGGGGGCAAACGAGCATGCGGCTCACCTGATGGTAAGTGACTACCGCCGCCCATGAACAACCGCAACACCAGAGGAATTGCAGATGCGTTGCCGACCTTTTAGAAAGGTGTAAGCTCTTTTCTTGAAGGTTCCTAAGTCGTATCGGTCCGGAAAATTCGCTGGTGGTAATTGATTCCACAAGGAAGTCGTGCGAGGGAGAAAACTTCTTCTAAATCGCACAGTGGTGGACCGCCAATCATCCAGATGGTATGGATGGTAACGCGAGTTTTGTCGCGATGTGCGATGGTGAAATTGAGCGGCTGGAATTAGTCCGAACAATTCCTCAGAGCACTCCCCGTGATAAATGCGATAAAATACGCAAAGAGATGCGTATAGAGATGTATATAGATAATATACATCTATAGGATTTAGCCTACGAGAGAATAAGATAGAGTTACAGTATACATTGTTTCCTCTTATCTCGGTTTCCTTTTCAAAATATTTTACTTGTACCGCGTGTGAACTGCACTGTTTTTCTGCCGACTTCCAAAAAGGAGACGGTACTCAATTCAACTGTATGTTTTTTATGTGTGTTACCTCATAACTTTTTACTGGGTGAACCGATTTCGATTATTCTTTTCTTATTTGAAAGCTGGTACTTCTCGTGTGGTCCCATATACATTTGATCAAGGTCTGACCAGTAGTTTTTGAGTTATTATTAATAACTTATATTGAAGTCGGCTGTACAAAATTTTTAATTTTATATTATAATTTTATATAAACTAATTTTGTAAGTTTTTCCGAAAGTGTTCCATTTTAGACAAAATTTTAAATTAAAATTTTCGTCTTCTTTACTAACACGTAAACAAACAAAGATGTGAGGCATCTTTGTCGATTTCTAATCACTGATCTGAGATAAGAAGACATATAGCTCTATGATACGACAATCGATGAGAAAGAAAGATTGTCGAATGGCTCTCCACTAGATGGAGTGATGAAACAGATGTGTTGGTTGCTCAAGAACGTGCTATATATAACATATGAATGAATACTTTTCTGCCAACTTCCAAAAAGGAGACTGTACTCAATTCGACTGTATGTTTTTTTTATATGTGTTACCTCATAACTTTTTACTGGGTGAACCGATTTGGATGATTCTTTTTTGTTTGAAAGCTGGTACTTCTCGTGTAAATTTGATCAAGGTCAGACCAATAGTTTTTGAGTTATTCTTAAATAACGTATATTGAAGTCTGCTGTACAAAATTTTTAATTTTTAATAATTTAAAATCATTTACCGTAAGCTCACCAATCTGGCTAATATTTCTCTTAAGTATTTCTTTATATTGCTATTTTAAATTTTAAATAGAAAACATTCTTAAGCGGCACGTAAATAGTGCTGAAAAGCCTTATAATATGTTAAATATTTATGAAGTGCACAAGTTTCACCAAACAGAAGTTAGTGTCTTCGTTTATAAATGAATCAAGTTCTTGTTTAATCAACACCGCAGGCGGTTAAAAGCGGGAAGTTATTCAGACGGAACAGGATTGAAAATAAAAACATACCTACATAATCGACACGGGAAATATTTTTATGGTTATTAATTATTTTGTGCTATGAAATTTTACAGAATTATAGTTTGCACGAATTTTCAAAACAATGATAATAGCACAACACGTTTTTATTGTTTTAAACTGCACTGCTGAACATGGCTTCCTTTTAGATTGCCTCACAATTTTTGGGTTAGTACTTGTTGTAGTTTCAGTTTTTAACCTAAAGAATATCCATTAAAATCGACAGTACCGCTGCAGCATCCACCTTCAGGATTTTATTTCTACTTTAATACATTAACAAAACTCATGTATAAATAATAATAAACCATAATAATAAACCGACTCACAAGAGTCGGTTTAATATAAATGATTGTAAAATCCGTTGGAAAACATATATGAAAGTAGGGACACCGAAGCAATTCAACAAGGTTTAGATAAAATAATTAGAGTTCAATATGCATAGGCATTAAATGCATTTAGTACGACAACTTTACATATAATAAAACGTAAAGTAAAGTAAAATAAAGTAAACGTAAAGAAATAATAATAACAACTTTTATATAATTAGTTAAGGGTGTCAAACGAACAAAAATTTTAATGCTATAGCGGATAGATGCCTACTTTTATCTTCGATTAGGAATCAAAATGTCATTTCATGTTGCCGTGGGCCATAAATGCAGACGATCTTATATTAATCAAGAATCAAATTGTAGCTGAATTTTCACCCCGAAATCTAAAATGGAAGGTCTCTTCCAATAAAAAGTAATTTCGTCATTCATCATTCAAAACACAGCAGTATTAACGCTGGTATTCTGCGCGAGCGCAATCTTTCCCAGGGTCAAGCTAATCCATTTGTGTTGCCGCCATTCTACTACGTAAAGATCATTAAATGTAATATTTAACAAAAAACTATAGTGATAAAAAATTTAGTAGACACGTAGTTTTTATCTTGAAATCGAAATAGATTAAATGAAAATGACACGCGTGCATTACAAGACGAATCAACCTTCCTTACCTGATGCTCCTCTGTTGGTGAAAGGAAGGTTGTTGCGCGATGACCCGCAACGAAACAGTTTGCGAACGAGCAAATGAACGGGTGAATGAATGATAGCGTCTCCATTGTTGGACCATTATTTCACCACTTAGCAACTCTCACCATGGAGAAAAGTTGCTAACGCCTCAGAAATTACACACTTGTTTTGTAAAGAGTTCCTTGTCTGTCCGATCTAGATTTCTTTTGTAAATTGTTTCTTTGCGGCTATCTGGAGCGACCCCTATTGTCTGCTGTTGCAATGTTGTTTAACTTCTTTGGCTTAATTTTTAAAACAATTCACACATTCGTTTTCGAAATACGATAACAATTTAAATGTTAGTAAAATTTACTAAAACCAAATTAATGACACAATTTTAATGGCGTCACTCTATAATAAAATTTATTTGATTTACTTAAATGTGTACAAGTTTTGGTCTATATGCGATATTATTACAACGATTACTGATTCTAAAACTAAATAGCATGTTTTAAACTGCTGCATTCAGTACACAGCCATCTGCGCAGGACAGTGTATGCCCAAACACAGTCTGCACTCTCTGTTCCATCACTCTCTCTCATAGTAGTTGCTCCTTTTTAAAAGACCGCCGACGCATCTGCGATTCCCCTGGTGTTGCAGTTGTTCATGGGCGGCGGTAATCACTTACCATCAGCTGAGCCGTATGTTCGTTAGCCGACTCTCCTATAAAAAAAAACGTTATTTTTGGGGTAGAGCCATGCTGCAGCTATATTAATAGTATAGTAGTAATACGAATAGGCTGACTCGACCGGGGAAGAACCACGCTCTCACAGAATACCAGTGTAAAACAGCAGCTTAACACTGCTGTGTTTCGTATGGTGAGTGTAGAGAACCGGAGACACTTTTACTGGAAAAGAGGCATTCCATCTTAGTCCTCACGGCTGACAACGCATCTGCATTTTGATTCGCATACGAGGATAGATGTAGATGTCTATGGGCCACAACAATCAGTTACCATCAGGTGGACTGTGTGTTCGCTTGTCACCCTTATCCTATAAAAAAATTTGAAGGGCACATAAAACATTATGTAAAAGAAATTCATCATCACCATCATAACAACTCATCACAAGTCTACTGCTGAAACTAAGCCTCCCCTAAGGAATGTCACAAAGCATGGTCCTGAGTCTAGTGCATTTATGTCTGGAAGTTGATTTCTGCATCTCTTACCCCACAATTGGGGGGGGGGGGGGTCGTCCTACATTTCGCTAATCGGCACAAGACTGTCACTCGCGGAGAAAGGCCTCATGAGTTCTTTAGGCCATAAGGCCGGTCCATTGTTACATCAGATTATTAATCCGTTACGCTTTGTTACACTGATTCCACTGCGGATATCTTCATTACGATGTCTGTCGCGTTGCGAAACTCCGAGCACAGGCTAACCCTACCCATAGCTCGCTGAGCGACATTGAGTGTTAAAGTAAATTTTAAGTTAATTTTAGTATTCTGTAACATTTTTACAAGCTTTGTAATTAGCTTGACTTGTATGCATATGTGTAAATAAAAAATAAAAAATGTAATTGAATTTGAAAGTCAGTTTTCGCTTACTTTCAGACGTCTAAATAATCTGACATTATGCAGATGTATTAAGAATCAATGACAATTCAATAATGTCTTAACTATAGCCTAGCACTGGGATCATCACAACTCATGAATAATGTGTGTTGTTTATGTATTTTTAATGCATTTTGTCATTTACTTGTCTTCTCAAAATAATTAATGGTGTTACTGATAAACATTATCTACGTCTACTACCAAATTAAGAACAGACAACACTGCACTTAAACGTGGGTGACATATTATATTCTGTAGAAACTACAACACAAATGCTTCGCGACTTATGACTGAGGCTCACGCTGCCACAGACAGCTGAATATTTTATATCTTAAATTTGTTTAACGTAACAAGGCTTGGAATGGCGTGGTTTGAGTAAGATAAACTTTGCGCAGTAATATTTCAGACAAGTGTTGCGTTCGGTGTTTGTTACATAATAAGCAAACATCATTGCCGTAACACTCCCACATAACATTATTAAAAATATTATTACAGTTAATAATTACATATACAAAATAAAGATATAAATAAGTGTCTTCACGTTGAGTCATTTTTCACCCTATTTTCACATACCACATAAAATGTAGCGTATAAAAATAATGCGAAACGATAACTCTAGGAAGTGGTTGTACCACTATCACGTCGCGTCAAATAATAAAGATGTCATATACAACATGACATCGCCTCAGTATCCTGGGCGTTTGTTGCATCGCTATCAAATCGAACTAGAGGGCCGTATAATATTTTTATGTGACGTATACCGCACTAGGAAGCACCGTCAAATATGCTAAAGGGAGAGGCCTATATCAAACAGTGGACTGTGGCGGGCTTAAAAGTATACTATCATAATATCTAATTACGAATTTCAACAACATATAAGCAAAGGTATTTAGTGAAAATACTCGACTGATAATTCGAAAAAAGATTATACGATTTTACGAACCATGATTATTCAAACTCATAAAAATGTTTTCTAGGCTGAAATGTACGAAGCAGCCAACCGTTTTACCTTAACCGTTTTCCATCACAAAGAGTACTGCAGTAAGTGCAGCGGAGCTTTATTAGCCGGAATGCTTTTTGTGTTTCAAAGTACAGGGACAGTGTTAATTTAGATGCTGCTACTTCTACCAATTTTTTACTTTTTAAACATTTAAAAAACAAAACAATAGGTGAACTAAAAGAATTATTTCCCCAACGACACCACTAAAATTACTAAGCGCAATGATTCACCACGTGTTGAGTATTGAAAGAAAACATCTCAAGAAAACCTTCATGACTGACAAATAAAAAATATTCCTAGGACTTATAAAGTTCACAGACACAATGATGCATCATGGTGGGCTGTTTCCTGTTCTAAAAATCTTTTAAGAAATAAGAGGACGCCTGTTCCCTGTTCAGTGGGACTTCAAAAGGCTGATAAAAATACCATAACTATTATTCTTAAAGTTTTTATTTGCATAAAATATGGGATGAATAACGATGTGTTAACTTTATGGTTTTGAACGTAATAAGCACAAATGTGTGTCGAAGCAATTTAAAATAAAAAATTAAATCTAACCACGTTACGAAAATGAATGTGATTATATCAAGCTTAACTTGTGTTCCTTTCCTCCATAAAGAGATCAATGTGTGTAGAAATATATATATATATATATATATATATATATATATATATATTGACATAATTTGGATAATGCACAGTTTCGCAAAACATATTACTTAATGTTTTAAGGAAACAAATTCATGCTTAATATAATAAAATAACCATAACATTTATTTTGAACGTCGTATTGACAAGGCCGGAGGAGCGAACGCAAAATCGAATTTACTTGGTACATCTTAGAGGTACCTCCGTCCCTCGCTCACGTCACATAATTTTACTGAAGCCGATAGGTATCCGCCGCAACGTCTAGACGCGACTAGCGCGCTAGACAAGTTTTGCAACTATCTACTACTTCTCAGTCGTACTGCAGCTCTTCTAAACCCATCCACCAACAGATCCGTTTGAAGAATGAAGAATGCGAACAGTACCACTACTAAGGTGCTATTCTCGAAGTCTCGGAGCTCAAAGCGGGCTTACATTGACGGCACAATCGTAAGTGCACCTGAAATTCTCACGTCACGTCAAGAATATTGACAGATTGAGACTATATCCGGCTTTGCAGGCAGCAGCTATTATTAATGCTCCTAACACATATCGAGCTACATTTAACAGAAACGTATATCACTATTCAGCAACACTGCCAATTCTTTTTATGTTTCTATTCTTTTAAGACGTAGATATCCGCTTCTCTATCAATACGTATACTAAGTTTATTGTCCCAGACATAACTTCTCTTATATGTATGTCGTTTATTTTTTTAATACTGTTTTTATACATCTGTTTCTTGTGTTATTTTATGTTGTGTTTATGTATTGAAGAGCGACTCGCTTCAGGTTAGCAAGCATGGGATTCATGTGTTGTGTTATTTCATTAACACTTCATTACAGTTCCAAGATTTAGTGTTCTTTTATAAAATATGATTGTATTACACCCGAAAACCTTTATTAAGTAATTCTTCACAAGATGAAAACCCCATCAAAATTAATGCGTTTTCAATGTTTCAACCGAGTACACAACATATAGACACTGAAGAGCTTTAATATCTATAATTAATATTATTTTAGTTAATAATTTTGAGTCACACACTTTTATATAATATTATATTTATAGTTTTTAAATTTATATAGAGCTTGATGTTTTCCGACTGTATGTAACTTTTGTCTATTTTTTCTTTGGCACGCTCACGGCTTGAAGGATTTTAACACTTATATGGTATCGGTAGATTCGCTTTACTTGTGGAAATAACACATAATATTAGACTTTTTAATTTTTTAGTAAACTTTTTACGTTGTCGGTTTTATAATTAACTGTTTAAACCATTGGGCTTGTTAAGTAAGTATCTTATATAACATAACATTAAGGTGAAAGCTCCAGGGTGGCCCGCGAAATTCAAATTTTCTTACGTTTTTTTGCAATTTTCAGATCAGTGTCAGGTTGTATGTTTAACAAAAAATGATTCGCGAGCGTAACGAGTATGTATTTACAAAATTATAATCATTATAATCATCAATACAACCTTCTAAGTTCGTATAATTCCTTTGTATGAGTTTTTCTGGAAATAGCCATACATTGGAATTATACGAACATAGACGGTTGTTATAATTCTGTAAATATTTACATACTCGTTACGCTCGCAAATCATATTTTGTTAAACATACAACCTGACACTGACCTGCAAATTGAAAAATCGGAAGAAAATTTGAATTTCGTGGGCCACACTGGAGCTTCAACCTTAAGCATAACTTGATTAATTTATATCTTAAGTGTTTATCTTAAGAGTTTCATATGAAATGTATATCCTATTACATAGAATAATATATAAAAATTAAACGAAACATCGAAATTGGTTCACCTAGAAAAAAGTTATGAGGTACTTAACAAACATAAAGTAATTATTATTATTATACAGTAGAATTCAGTACCTCCTACTTTTTGAAGTCGATAGAAAATAAGACATTGCAACTCACGCTCGGGCACATCGTTTTATATTAAATAACAAACCTTGCTAGTTCTGAAGTAAAAAATAATAAGGTTAATTTGCCATTTGCTTACAATTAGACATATAACTTCATGGCAAAGCCTTAATAACAAACTTATGAATTCCCGTAGTACAATACCGTAAAACAATCTAGCGAAAAAATCTCTAACGTAGCAGCTAGTCACAAATTCCGACCTGACTAAAAAAATTAATTTCTTTTTAACTTTAATTGTTTTTTATATTTTAATATGACTGCAAAAGAAAGTGTTTTAAAATGTTAAAAATAACTCATGTTATTTTTAACATTTTAAAACACTTTCTTTTTGCGGATACTCGAGGCCGATAATACATACATACGTGAGGAAACAAAACATCTAAAAGAAACAACGCCCGCTTCCTTTCACGTCAAATGCTCAATAGTAATTCGAGCGGATAACATTCGACCACTTAAACAGTAAAACAATGGACCATTACACCACACTAGAAGCACGACTTTACAAAGCAAATGATTTCACCCTCTTAATAAAAAACTTGGCACAGTTGCGTTTGTATAAAACTCTTTCAGCAAAACAAAACAAACGCTTTGTACTTAAGTATGATTACTAAGAACGCACACCAAAAGTTTTTGAATTAGACTTTTGTTTTTAAACAAGGACTGTTTGACATTTTTAGGGTTCCGTACCTCAAAAGGAAAAAACGGAACCCTTATAGGATCACTTTGTTGTCCGTCTGTCTGTCTGTCTGTCTATCAAGACCCTTTTTCTCAGGAACGCGTGGAGGTGTCAAGCTGAAATTCATATCAAATACTCAAGTCTACTGTCGCTTGGAGCTGTGAAAAAATCAAACTTCTAAGCTAACGCAATCAAAAGATACAGCCGTTTATGCCGCAAATTTTCGATATTCGCAAGGGAATCAAAACCTACAGAGTACTCAGAATCTTAAAATTTGGTATGAGGCAACATATTATAGCACAGATAAAGGAAAAATTGCGAAAAGCATAAATTTTTAGTTACATCATATAATAAAAATATTTTTAATAATTTTAAACTTATATACCCACAGATTTGTTCGGAAACCTCGGCGCGCGAGTCCGACTCGCACTTGGCCGGTTTTTAATATTCGTAATGATAAATAAAGCACGTTACCGTATTTTGATTATCTTGACCCATGGCTTTCGGCTTATTACATCCCAAACTAAACGAATATGTCCAAAAAAGGATTTTCTAAGGCACTACTAGAGTGCGGTATGTGAATTTGAAAACGATACCTTGCTCCCAGCATTGTCGATCGAATATGCACTAAAGCGGGAAGAATTTGGTAAAGCTGTCTCGGTAGACATCGTTTTAATCGTTTTTTTTTTAGAAAATGTAAATAAAAACGACCAACCACCAGACCATAACGTTAAAATTAAATTAACATTCAAGTCATTTTGTGTAGGAATTTTACAATAATCAAGATAAAACCTTAACAATACACCATATTGCAACTTCAAAAGGGTTTTATAGGTTTTTGTTTGGGAATTCCACTGTTTCACAGCGATGCAGTTATTCAGTAACTTAAGCTTATTCGGAGATAGCTGCAAAATCTGTTATCTCTAAACATATTGCTAGCGCCTCAGTACACTTTTGACAAAACGATTTGAAATCCGCAAGCCTCTTGGTAATGGAGCGACCCGCAATGGCTTACTGCTGGCCACATACGTTGTGCGGAACAATGAAATGGATGGAATGCTGGTGTCCTTCTACTATATCCTATAAGTATATTATTTAAGCTGTGCGCCGTCTTTCTATTTTACGTGAAATACGTAGAAAATACTTCCATTTTTAGTATTATTAATTACCATAGGAAATAAACGAGACAAAGTTATTTCAGAAAACAAAATAATTAGTATATTAAATAATATGTTATATTTTATCTACATTTTACTTTTACAAAAGAAAATAAAAATGGTCTATGATCAAGCCTACTTTTTCTTTATCAACTTGTTAACAGTTCTTTATTATTATTTATTATTCTATTAGTTCTGTATTACTAGTGCGCTAATTTACAAAATCTAACCATCAGAGACACATTTTAAGTTTTTAAGCAATTGTTTTACAAAAGAAAATTAAAACGTCAGTGACCAAAACTTCTTTCTCTTTATGACCTTGTTGACCATCACCTACTTGACATGTGCCTTTCCCCTTTTCTACAATAAGAACGATTTATTATAATTTACATACAAGTAATGGCAATAAGATTGTTAGGCGGATCCGCGGTCCAGTCTATCTATCTCGCACATTTTCCGATCAGTGTATTTTTGTTGTTGTTGTTGTTGTTGTTGTTGTTGTTGTTGCGGTAGCTCAAGGGTTAAGCAATCGCTGTAAATTTAACACGCGAGTAACCCGAATGCCCGGATTCCCCGCCGGCACCAATGAAATCGTTAATTGCAATTTTATATTATTTTAAGCTTGGCGATGAAGAAAAATATCGTGAGAAAACCCGCATGTCTGAAAAATAAAAAAAATATACATTAGAACGCCGATTATCCGAATTAATTGGGACCGCGGTCGATTCGGATAATCGGACATAGACTGGTAATAAAGAAAAACGAACTATCACACATAGAATAAACTTTATTAAGTTTAACAAAAACACAGTTTAACAGTGGTAGAGCCATGCGGCAGCTTTTGCTGTCGCACGGAAGGGCCGGCTCGAACCGGGGTGGTACCACGACCTCACAGAATACCAGCGTGAAGTAGAGGTTTACCTCTGCGTTTCGCTTGGTGAGTGCAGGTGGCCGGAGGCCCTTTTTACTGGAAATGAGGCATTCCATCTTAGTCCTCACGGGTGACAACGCATCTGCATTTTGATTCGCAAACGAGGATAGATGTAGATGTCTATGGGCCGCAGCAACCACTTACCATCAGGTGGACTGTGTGCTCGTCTGTCACCCTTATCCTATAAAAAAAAACACAGTTCTACAATACGTAAGCTTGTAGTGCACAAGAGAGAGAGAGAGAGAGAGAGAGAGAGCATCATCGCCGCGGCAGATAATATACGAAATACTAACAGTATGTACTTGGTTTTAATTTTTTTATATTACGCTTAGGACCGATTCGGATAATTGGCGATTCGGTTAATCGGTGTTGGGATAATCGGCGTTCTACATTATTTTGAAAACATGAAGTCCGCCGACACGCATTAATGCAGTGCGGCGGACATTTCCTTGCCTTAAAACCCTCTCAGAAATGAAAGAGGCCTACGTATGTATATTGGCTGTGACTTTACTCTACTTGGATACACTATACGTAAGTTGAGGAAGCTCAAAGTCGGTCAGCGAGCTATGGAAAGGGTTATGCTTGGAGTTTATCTGCATGATAGAATTAGTAATGAGGAAATCTGCAATAAAGCCAGAGTAACGAACAAGCCCCACGGATCAGTAAGCAGTAGTGACAATGGCTCGAAGAACCGACAACTGATAGGGAGGAAAGGTTCTCGAGTGGCAGCCTCGTACTGGTAAGCAAAGCGTAGGTTCCCCACTATATGAAGTGACGAGTAAGACACGAAGGAAGTCGAAGGATGCAGATGGCTCTGGATCGTGACTTGCGACATTACTTCAGGGAGGCCTATGTTCAGTAGTGCACTTGTGAAGGACTTAATGATGATGATAAATGATGGGCCATTAGATATTTCTGATTTTTCCCCTAATCGCATTTTCGACACCCACCGGACAATATTAGGTGCTAAATACTTTTAAGAAAAGATTATTTAATAAGTTAAAATTAAAAATTTTGTACAACCGACTGCAATATAAACTATTAAGAATAACTCAAAAACTATTGGCCAAACCTTGATTAAATTTATATGGGACCACATGTGAAACACAAGCTTTCAAATAAAAAAAGAATCATCGAAGTCGGTTCACCCAGTAAAAAGTTATGAGGTAACACACATAATAAAAAACATACAGTCGAATTTAGTACCGGCTCCGTTTTGAAGTCGGTATAAAATAAATGTTCTGTTTTAAATAACGTAATAACGTTACTCTCAAATGGTAAAAAGGTATAGTACTAAGAATAATATATTTTTAAAAACCTTGGTCAAGGGTAACCGTACTTTAATTTCAACAATAATTGATTCGGTCTTTCAGTTGAGGAGACCGTTCTAAATGGATACAGAAACAATCGTCGGCGTTGTTTTGTCCTAGTTTCATTGAGTTCCACATTTTTCATTTTCCTGTCACGAACATAGACGGAATGGTTCATGTAACTTGGTAGGTACATTCCGTAAAATTAAAACGGAATAGATAACAATTTTTCGCTCATTTGTTTTGGCCTAAGCATTTATTTATCGTTACCGTTAAAACCTATTAAAGTCCACTGCTGAACATAGGCCTCTCCCATAGATTGCCTCATAGGGGGGATATTTGCCATAGTTGCCACACTTGGCCGGCAGCTTTTCATCCGTAAATTAGCATTTACAACTCAATCGTCAGGGATAACAACGGTCTGTAACCATTTTATACAAGATTTGTATGAAATTGTTTGTGGATGTTCACAGGCTACAAAATTAGTTACCATTACGTAAGGTTACCATTAGAGACTGTTAGCTCGATTGCTACTTTTATATTATTAAAAGAAATAGGACCTTACCAATGTATAAAATATTGAAAAGAAATATTATTTTAACGTATAATATCCTCCAGACCGAATTTCAGTCACGGCGACCAGTCTCAACGGCAACTGCGCAGGGCAGGATTATAGTGCCCAAGTGTATGCGCAAGCAGCGCAAGCAAATGTGCACTTTCTATTCATTCAGTCTTATAGCCCGATGGGACGATAACCTGATACGACCGGAGAGAGATCGGGCGCAGTACCAAAAGCTTTACGTGCGTTCCGCGGCACAGAGATGAAAACCCGCTTCCTTCCTGACTCCGGACTAATTAGGGCATTAACTGATTTTGGCCTGACATGGGATTCGAACCCGGGAGCTTATGATCAGCGTTTACGATCACTAGACCAACAGGGCAGTCATTTTTTACGTACCTATGTTCCCACTGTTTGCACAAAAATTCAATCAAATATTCAAACTTCATCAAATATTACGTTAGATCAGGCCGCCACGCTGTTAGCGCGATCAAACGTGCCGAAACGGAAATTGGGGATGGCGCCGTTGAATATGGGTTACCATTGTAATTTGCAGATGTAACCGAAAGCGATCTCTATCAACATTAGTATTGAAACACATTGTGATAGAACATTCAACTGTTAGTAAATTAAAATGAAAATCCTTTTTTTATTTATTCAATCTATTATTCAGATCGATCAATTTAATCAATGTGTTTGATGCTTCGTAGTTATGATAATTAATATTTAAGAATATACTCTATATAATAGTTGTCCTACCTCACAACGCTGAACATGGGACTTGGTGAACGCAGAGGCCATACCCTCACACTGCACTGGTAATGTTGAATTTGCATACGATGTATCAGGATGGGTTTTCCCACCATCATTTGCCACCAAAGCTTTGTTCGTTAGTCTTCAAAGTGCACCGCGTGCGGGTGAGGTTAAAATAAAGAAAAAACTGCACATGAATATATATGACACAGAACAGATATCTAATATACAAAACATTAAAAAACGCTTTTTGCCTTGATTTACAGTTCATAGAATATTGAAAAAAGAACGTGAAATCACACAAAATTTACAGTTCATGCAGTTAATCTGTCAATAATTATTTGCTGGCGAAAATCTCTACTCTGTGCGGCTGTTTGACCACAGACTATTATGTGTCTGACATTATCAGTTTGAAGAACGTAAACAATGAATGTTTTATTTTAATAACACATATTATACATATATACATTTTAGCTTTCTGCATTCCTTCTCCATATAAACTTTACCTACGCCTTTACCTACACTCTTCCATGCGTGCAAGTAAAAGAATTTACGTTTTATCTATTATTATTTACGATAACAATAATTGAGTGATAGTAAACACTGTACCAATAATAATATAGATAAAAGAAACAAATTGTGAAAAATTCTAACATGTCTAATAAGACATAGAACTATGTTAGTCTGTCCTAATAAATATCAAATTCAATATCGGAACAAACATATGAGGGTCACAAAATTTCAGTCCATAACGGATATCCTCGGCCCACTCGGCCCGGCTGGCAGCACTATTTAATAAAATAAATAGATTTTTTACGCTATCTACCTAGAAACCATATTTATCACGTTAGGATGCGACAGCAGTCTGTAATTTTTTTTTAATTCGTTCAATCATCACTGCAATATATACAGGTGAGATTAGCACTGGACTTGGTATAATCCCCCTTACATCCCTTCAAATTTAAGAGAGGCTTTTTTAATAGAAGTTAATAATTAATAACAATTAGGAAAACATGCTATGAACCATAAACACCTATATCTATTCTCGATTAAGAAAACATACAGGTACGTTTTCACCTCTGCGGACAAAAATGCCTCATTATCAGTAAATAAGATTTCCGGTACTTCACTCAACATATGAAACATACCGCATTGTGCTGCTATTTCACGCTGGAATTCTGGGTAAGCGTGGTCCTTCCCTGGTCGAAATGACTCAAACGACCCATTCCCACTGCAGCTATAATGCACTGCAGCGTGACTCTATCTCGACTTATTCTAGGCGTGTCCTGTGATGGTAATGATTATCATGAAAGAATTAATTCTGAAACTTTGATCATAATTATTTAAATTTTAGGTTAAAATAAATTTATCTAGATTCGAAAGTTATTATTAAAAATAAATACCTTAAATAAAGTAACATCAATATGACATCGCAAAAAGTATTGTTATTAAACGCCTCAAATTGTTACAAATTTACGATCTACTAAGTGATTACATAGCTTCAACAACATGATGAGGCCATTATTAATACAAAAGATCAGGGCGAAGTGTGTCAAGTTCATAATAATCGACGTTCAATGTCATAGCGGGCGGGCGGCGATAGCGGTGAGAGCGCGCGAGGGCGGCATTTTCCCAGGCGATTCGCCAGCCAGCTGCGTCCGGGACCGCTCGCGTCACAAACGTACAGCGCAAATATCAACTAACTTATGCAGGATATCCTTTATTCTCTTCATAAAAAAAAAACGAAAGAATATTTTTTTCGTGAAAACTTTTATGCATCGTTTCATAACAGAGGTTATGAAATGAGTGAAAAAACTATGATGAATTGTTTCTTGTCCTCTGTTAGGAAATGATTCACAAAAGTTGATTCTTGATTTAAAATATCTTACTTTCCTACAATTTCTAAACAATAATAAAAATAATTGTAACAATTTCACCATCGTTCATTTATTATATTAATAAAAGGAAGGTAATATTATAAGACTAATTTACAAAGTAATAAGGCTCCATTGCTGCCGCTAAGCGCCAGTGTAACCGGAACGAGCACACAGTCCACCTGATGGTAAGTGGTTGCCGCGGCCCATAGACATCTACAGCTATCCTTGATTACGAATCAAAATGCAGATGCGTTGTCACCTATGAGGACTAAGATGGAAAGCCTCATTTCCAGTAAAGAGGGTCTCCGGTTCTCTACACACACGATACGTAAACACAGCAGCGTTAAGTTGCTATTTTACGTTGGTATTCTGTGAGAGCGTGGTCGTTCCCCGGTCGAGCCGACCCATTCCTGCTACAACCATAATATAGCTGCAGCATGGCTCTACCACGTAAAAACGAACAGTTATTATAAGTATAATAATTATTTTAAAGCTATAAAACAATTATTATAATATAATATAATATAGATATGAAACAAATATTAGATTTTTGGAGCTATATTCCAGGCTATATATAAACGACAATCAATTACGAAGAAAGGGTTTTGGGGTGGCAGCCTCATACCGGCAAGCGAAGTATAGGGGCGGCCCCTACTCACCGAGTACTGACCTGGTAAGAGATGAAGGAGGTTGATGGATGCAGGTGTTCCAGGACCGTGTAAGGAAATGTAAAAATTGAGAAGAGCTCAATTGTCTACTCGTCTTAAATCCCACATAGAAAGTCCCGCAACTGTTAAAGATTTCACTAATATTCTGCGTGCATATAACTAACTAAAAACGCTCACAAACGAAACCGTTGACTTTTACAAAAGACTTTGCAAAAGTCTAATTATGTGCTTGACAATGTAGTCACTAGCATCCTTTAGTCGTTTAATAATCGTTGCATTTTTCATCTTTTGAGTCACTCTTCTGATTTTCTCTTTTGAGTCAGAACTTGATGTGACGTTTTTGTCTCGACTTTTATCTCACTTCACTACTGTCTATTTGTTTTTGAAGATGTGTTTATTATACGAACGAATAAAAGCTATGGGTAATCAAAATTTGTAAAAGAGTTAAATGCAAATTTTACTTTGGTAACATAAGTGTGTTCCCAGCATTAGCATAAAATTAAAAAGTTAAAACCGGCATGTCCGCCCATCTCATAATCATTCTACTCAGTGATGTCGGTAAACAAACTTTGGGTTCACAACAAAAATATTAACTCATTACACCGTTTGATTGTTTTATATATTTATGAATACTACCTGATACTACCCTAAATTGTTACATTGTATTTCACATGTCGCTAGCGTTAATTAAGGCAATTAAGCAGTATTTATGTTTTCGTTGTAACTACTGAATATTATTATATGTACTGAATAATGGAGATGGGCAGCAGCGTCTTCCTAATAACGACTAAAAAAACTGCGGTTGCCAACTAACTTGCCAAGCGCGACAACTATGGCAATTTGCCATAGTTGTACCACGTTCCACGGTAACGGTATTAAATTTAATATAGACCTGCTTTTTATATTTCGTAATGAAGATATGCTTACGCACATCTATCTTGCGGGGGTAAACGTGTTGTCGGAATTTCACGCATTAAAACCGTAAGGTGTTTCACTTTCAAGAATATGTTGAGTGGCGCATCAGCAAGTTCGATTCTTAACCCATTTCTATAAAAAACAGTAGAATGGTGTAATACCACAACTGAATAATAACTTAATAGCGCAAGGATCACCTCATTTATAACGAATGAATGTCGAATTATGTGTCATAAAATGAAGAAAAAATTAATGACAATAATATTTTCCGCTAAAAATTTTATCGCTTTTGTCCCTATTAAAATAATTCTATCACTTGATATATTTAACTAAAGTTTACATCTCGATTATCATTTTATTTAACTTAATGTAATATCTTGACACTTGGTTGAAACTTCACTACTATCCTGATTGATTTTGACATAGAACAATGACAATTTGCCTTTCAGTAGTATCATTGAGTACGCTCCAAGTTTCAAGAGCTAGGAGGCGCTGAAGCCACTCAAGCACTATTCAGAAAATATAAACCGGGAAATATCGATACGGCAAAATAGCCTTCACATTTCTTGCCTAGAAGACTGACTATTAAAATAATTTTAATAAAAGCGCTCGAACATCTAAAGTTCTAAAACAACGTTGAACATTTCTCTAGTATACTAGGTGTTTATTTATAGAATATGGGCGACAAGCGAGCACACAGTCTACCTGATAGTAAGTGGAGACTGTGACCCATAAATATCTAATCTATCCTCGATTAAGAATCAAAATGCAGATGCGTTGTCACCAAAGATAATTAAGTATGGAATTCCTCACTTCTAGTGAAAAGGGTCTCCGGTTCTCTAAACTCACCGTACAAACACAGCAGCATTAAGTTGATCTTTTACGCTAGTATCCTGTGAGAGCGTGGGCTTTCCCCGGTCGAGCCGATCTATTCGTGCAACAGCCATAATTTAGTTTTTTTTTAATATAGAATAAGGGTGACAAACGGGCACACGGTCCACCTGATGTTAAGTAGTTGTTGTGGCCCATAGACATTGATATCTATCCTTAACCACTGAAAAGTCTAGTAAAAAGGGTCTCCGGTTCTCTAAACTCACCATAGGAAACAAAGCAGCATTAAGCTGCTGTTTTACGTTTTACGTTTAGACGTATTTCCGTTAAGAAATTCTCAGTAGCTGCCCGGAGCTAGGAAGATGGCGGTGTCTCACCCCCGTGCCTCGGAAAGCACGTAAAGCCATTGGTCCTGCGCCTGATCTCTCTCCAGTATTGTCGGTTTACCATCACACACATTAAACTATGAGTGAGGCAATAGATAGTGCACCTATGCTTGCGCATACACTTGGGCACTATAATTCTGTTCTGTGCCGATGGCTAATCTCCGTTGAGGCTTGCCGCCGAGACCAAAATTTGGACATTTTTTATAGGATAGTGTGACAAACGAGCACACAGTTCACCTGATAGTAAGTGGTTGCTGTGACCCATAGACTTCCACATCTATCCTCAATAAAGAATCAAAATGCAGATGCGTTGTCACCCGTGAGAATTAAGATGGAATGCCTCTTTTCCAGTAAAAAGGGTCTCCGGTTCTGTACACTATAACATTATTAAAAAATCCTTATTATGACACGATCATATACATCGAAGTCTATAAAGTTCACTGTGTCGGAAATAAATTTAATAAGTCCTTAACGTTTCACAAAAATTTACTTGTAACAAAAACAATACACTTCATATCGAATGATTATGTGCGCAAATTTCTCATTTATAAAATACTGATATAATTTCGGTAATATTCCTGCAACCGACACGACGTATTGAATTTTAAGTGAATCCTATAGGATATACCAGACTACTTGGTGAAGGGGATTGGCAAAATGCCAACCGGAAGGCAGTTTTGGCGCCGACTCAGGACATTTTGATACTGCCAGCTTTATCGCTGAAATATTGTCTTTTCTATGTGAATTAGATCAATGAATCGACATATTAAAAACCATGATCGTTCCCTTTTTAATACGCTCATAGAATATAGGTAATTTTTATATTTAAATTTTATTTATTTACGTAAGATAAAGATAAAGTGCCAATAAACTTTACTTACTTTTTTATAAAATAGGGGGCAAATGCCATGATGGTGACTACCGCCGCCCATGAACAACTGCAACACCAAGGGAATAGCAGATGCATTTCCGGCCTTTTAAAACAGAGTAGGCTCTTTTCTTGAAGGTCAAAATTTCCTCACTAAATAGCTATACTTTTTTTGGACTTGGACACAGTCGCGAAATTCGCCACACACAGTTCCCACAGAAAACTAAACGTGGACCCCATAGATTGATAGTCTATAGTAGCCTAAGAATTTATACAATTAAACAAGCGTTTTGACATTTGCGTTCACACATCGAAGAACTAACAAAAGATGGAGAAGAAATGTTCTTAAGTGGCAGCCTCGTACCAGTAAGCGAAGTGTACGATGGTCTCATTCTAGATGGAGTGATGAACTGGTAAGAGATGAAGGAAGTAATTGGTTGCAGGTGTCTCAGTACCATGCTTTATGAGGTTCCTTGGGATCCAGCTGTGGACTTGTGAAGATCTGATTCAACCATTAGCTAACCCAACCACAACACAGTTCTTCAAAATGTTGTTATTTTGCGCTAATTTGCTTACTAAAGTTGCCTTTCGCTTGTAAGAACAAATTGTACTTGAAGAAATGTGTTTACTTTTGAAAAGTTTGCTTAAGTTCACAAAATTTGTTGACTTTATCATACATGTTAACATGAAACGTATGCCTAAATTCAGTTTCCTCGAGCTTAGCCTAAATATTTATGTTTAAAAACGTAAATGTCAGACGTATGATTTATATAATAAAATAGAGTTTTTTAATTCATATTTTAATTATTGAATATTTCACATTTTGTGAAACTTAGTCAAGGATCATGATAAAGTTTCGCCCAACCGAATTCGAATATCCGCTGGGCTGGGTGCAGATCTCCGAGAGGAGAAAAATGTGAATTTCTGAGACGATTCTGGTACAAATAACTCCGCCGCTCTCGAATCTGTGTTGGCGGACTTCACATTACATTAAAAATATTTTATTTTTCAGACTTGCAGGTTTCCTCACGAAATTTTGCTTCACCGCCTAGCACGTTTAAATTGAAATAAACAAATTCATCGGGGGCAGAACCCAGGGTTTTCGCGTACTCATCCATCCATTCATTCCAGCCTATTGAAGTTCACTGCTGAACATAAGCCTCCTTAAAACTATATAACTTTCTATAGCTGCCACGCTTGGCAAGCGGGTTGGCAACCATGGTCTTTTTATTTTCTAGTATAGTTATTAGGAAGACGATGTTCCTGTATCACCTCTTACGACACCCACTCCCGTTCTATGTACATATGTTATGACTAATAATAGTGTAAATAATAAAACTTAAGTATAGCCTGCTAAACTGAAATTTTGGGAGCGTAGGCTAAGTTTAACCGACTATTCTTAAGCCTTATTATTTACACTAAGATTAGCCGTAATATATACAATAACAGCTATTAATTATTGACAATAGTTATTTTCATTTATTGCATATGAATATACAACTTTAACTATAATTCATCTATATAACATCCAAGTGTGTCTCCCTAAGATCATCTTTAAGAATCTCTACTGGGAGTAATTTGGACATTTTCTCCTACGCTTTAGCAACATGCTTATTACGTATTATTATATCATAGATACGCACACAGCAAAAACGGTGTTAATTTCGCTTATTCTCCACAGGAGTTGTAATTTAATCAGTACCTGGAGAGAATGATAAATGGAGTCCATTGTAGTGCACGACCTGTCCTTATTATTTACGAATGTTGTGTGACCGAAATATGTAGCAAAGTGGACACACATTGTTAATGTTTTTTGTATATTTCGAATATGTTTCGAAATACCATTGCCTCTAATAAAATGAATGATTAGAAAACAATACCAAAATATCTTATTGTACTTTTTGAGAATTGCAACACAAAATTTTTAAGTTTAAATTCGTAATATTCATAAACTACAATTGTCTAGGACAGGGGTCGGCAACCTGCGGCTCGCGAGCCACATGCGGCTCTTTGGATGTGAAGCTACGGCTCTTTAGTTTCGTATTTTATAATTATTAGTAAATCGATCCACACTGAGCCATTAATATATTGGATCTCTATAAATGCAATTGCTAGATTTAAAAAGTAAAGCTTTGTGGAGTTGAAAATTTACAGATTTGAAAAGCAAGTTGAAAGATTTGGAGGTCCAGAAATACGTAACGCAACAAAAATGAACAGCTTTAAAAGAAATGCCGCGAGTTGAGGCACTTATATTCGACGCATGGAATAGTCTTCCAGATTGCTACAGTGAGGTGAAATTGGCATTTGAAGTGCTGACTATCTTGGGATCGACATATTCGTACGAGCAAGCGTTCTCTTGCATGAATATAATTAAAAGAAAAGTAAGAAGCCAAATTTATCCAAACTTTCTAAAACCATGCAAAGCTAACGCTCCCATTTAATTTGTTTGCTTAAATGTATGTTATTGTTTTTTGATGTTTAAATAAAAGTTACATTGTTTACTAAAGTTTAAATTTTCTACTTGAATAACCATACAAAGCCAAAGCTCCCATTAAATTTGTTTGCTCAATTGTTTGTTATTGAAGTACAAGTTAGTGTTTTTTTTCAAGAAACTTTATTTATGCAAATACTATTTATGAATGGCAAGAAAAAAAATTGTGGCTCTTTAAAAACTTTGAAATTTAATAAATTATAATTTTTGACTCTTCCGACTCAAAGGGTTGCCGACCCCTGGTCTAGGATAATTTTAATAAAATAATTATATATCGATGATTTACGTGGCTAGTATCAAGTAGTTGTGCGGATCCGAAAATCGAGTTTGCTGAGGCTTGAAGGCTAAGTCACTACTACCACAGAAACTAGCATACATGCAGTAGGCTGATGATGATGAAATAAAAATCGTCTTTATCATCTTTGTAGTCTGTTGCGTTCTACCGTAAATCGAAACGCAACTGTGAAAAATAGCCCGGTTCTATCAAACATTTGAATTTGGACGGACGAGCCCAATCCATCATAAAGTTTATACCTAATATTAATATAATTAGTTGTCTTTATCTTTCAATATAAACAATTTATTGCGTCTTTAAGTTCTTAAGTTATATACAAATACGATAAAAGGGCAAGATGTTCATTTTTGAATTTAATTAAACCAATATATTCGTCACCCAAAAGGTCCAGCATCAAGATATTGGACAAGAGCTCCAGGATCAAGATATTGGGCAAACGATCTTGATAGTTAACTGAGTTATATTTAAAGTATTCTATTCCATTTATATTTTCGTACTTTTAATCAGTATAGATAATTGTAGAATTGTGTGTCTTCAAATAAATAAAGAAGACCTACATTTCCTAGACACCAAGGGCTTCCGTAAACCCTACACATTTTACAAATTTTAATACCGATAAAGCCGTAATCGACACGTAACTTACCTCCGCTTCATTCCCTTAACATTAGACGAGTGATTGGCAGCTTGTCTTAATCAGTATAAACTGAAGTGCACCCTCTAATTGCTAAATTTAGACAACGGCTCACCTGGCTCCTCGCCCGTTTCGCAAAGGTAGACACGTACCCAAAGGCGCTTAATGACGATGTTCCCCGTTCATTAAACCGACGGCGCGAAGGCATTTTGTCACATGTCTCTAAAATGCTAATCGGTACCCGAGCACTCAATATAGGCCGTTGTATACTCTGGGAGCCTTTTTCAAGTTACGCCCGGCTTCCAAAATTAATTTTGCCTAGTTTGTTTATGTTAATTTTATAGAACGTATTTCGTTGTACGCAAGCAATTCAAAAGTGGATTTAAAAACAAGTTAACACAGATTTTTTTTATAATTTTTTTAAGTAGACCATTATTTCAAAAGCTTAATAATAATACATGTTTATTATAATATATAACTGCCTCAAATTGAATTGGAAAAATAATAGCTTTAATTATTTAAGGCATTGTTTTAATTACCTCGTCGTAGACGTCAGAGAACATAAGCCATGTCACAGATCCTAGTTTCATATCGGACCGGCTGTTACAATACTTATACAAAAACGAATATTTTTAATTAGTCTAAATGTACTGTTTATTCTTCAATTTTTTTTATGAATTTAAATATCTCTATAAGCTAAACACAAAAAAAAAAAATCAAACAAAGGCCACACATAGCTTAAAACACAATAAGGCTCTGTTGTAGGTCGCCTATGTATCTAGGTCACTCCGGTCTCGATAAATAATGTCCATTATTTAACCAATATGTTCCCAGTCGGTTGGTTGTACCGTACATCAATAATGTGACGATGCACTTGTACTCGTGTGATGATGCACCTAACTTTTTTGCCGCCAACCCTAAAGAACATTCAGTCAAGTTTCCCTAACACTCCATTTTTATTTCATTAAACCTTATTTACCATTTTAAATTTTATGAAGAAAGTAACTCAAAGTGGATCAAAATGTATTTTTATTAATTTTTTCGTTAAATGTGCAGTGTGCGCCATGCAAGCATTAAAGTGAAACTATTATGTTAATTAAACGAAACCAATCAAATAAATATTGCATACAATTTAATATTCATAACTAAGGTGATATTTTTCTGTTAGCATTTTAAGTGTATTCAAGCACTCCATTAATGAAATTAGCTATTAATATGAAATACCCACATATCGCTTCACAGTTCTGGTTGAAGAGAAAAAGGGGAAGAAATAGCCTCTATTAATTATAGTGTCTCACTGCTGGGCACAGTCATTCTCCTCTTATTTCTGTGAGGGTAATGGTTCAGTTTGTCCACCGCGTAGCTCGACTGTGCGTTGGCAGATAACACATGTACTAAATGGTTTCCTGCACCGCTGAACAAGTGGAAAAACTATACTTAAAATAGCAATTAACAATTTCATTGGTGTTTAGATATTTTTAAGGTACATACATAGAAACAGAAACTTTTTTATTCAATATAGATTATAAATAATACTTATTGAAAGTCACTCTTTTGTTTAATTACGACTGGTTTTAGAAAAAAAACCTCTGTCCTGGGAAGAACCAGCAAAAAACCCAGCGGGCTTACAATCATGTATATTACACAATTAACAATATAAAACAAATTAGAAATAGCTTGGTAGCGATCACCTCATTACCAGGGGTTATGATCATCCATAAATTCCTTAATATTATAATAACCCTTTTTATACAAACTTAGTTTAATAAAGTTTTTGAACTTTGAGCAGGTCGAATTTTGTATATTTTCTGGGATTTAGTTGTAAAAGCGTAGATAATATACATATAATAATAATAATGTCCTCCAGAACGAATTTCAGTCACGGCGGCCATCCTCAACGGAGACTAGCCATCGGCGCAGGACAGAGTTATAGTGCCCAAGTTTATGCGTAAGCTCAGGTGCACTCTCTATTCCCTCACTCTCAAAGTCTGATGAGGCGGTAGATGATCGGAGAGAGATCGGGCAGAGGACCAACAGATTTACGTGCTTTCCGAGGTACGGGAAGACACCGACAAATTCCTGACTCCGGGCAGCTACTGAGAATTTCTTGACGGAAAACTCAACAGCTGATTTTTTTGGCCCGACCCGAGATTCGAACTCGGAACTTTATAATCAGCAGTCGCGTAAATATATAATATAATTACCAACATTCTACTTTAAACGATCAGCATCGACGATTTTAATGTAAACCTCAAATATGTTTTTCTACTTTCATTTTTACAAAGCGATTACATTTTTGAATTGCTTTTTGATCAACATTGTTTATATTATGTTGACGTATCCGCGTGATAAATGTATCGATTGCTGCGAATGCCGTCTGCTCTGCACTATGATTATTGAGAGTGAACTTTTTTTTACACACACACGCACAGAGAGAAGTTTTTTTTTAAAAGTTACCCCCACACTATGATTTTCTCCTGTATCGTGGAGGGAGTTTACAAACATATATTGCACAAGGACAAACATCATTAGTTGAATCGAATCGACCACCGTATTGCTTAGTGATTGGCGTTACGGAAGTCACTGTGGTCACTATAGTAGTCGTTGCTTAGGTTGTTGCAATGAACAACTGCTTTTTCAATATATTTTTTATTTATTTTAAGCTTAAGAATTATTCTCTCATTCCAGTACAGCCATTATAATTTCGTCAGTATGGCGTTCCTAATATGAGACAGTATCATAATTTCTCGAGTTTTGATTGAATTACATCAAAATATGGAAAATTTAGGTTATTGCAATTAACATCTGCTTTTTTAATATATTTTTATTTATATCTTAAACTTTATGATTCTGCTCTCGTTCAAGTATAGCCATTATAGTTTCGTTCAGTATGTTTGTCTTCGAATGAGACAGCATCATAATATCTCGAGTTTGATTGAATTAAATAAAAAATATGGAGAATTTAGGTTATTGCAATTAACATCTGCTTTTTAATATATTTTTATTTATATCTTAAGCTTTAGGATTCTACTCTCGTTCAAGTATAGTCATTATAATTTCTTTCAGTATGTTTGTCCTCGAATGAGACAGCATCATAATATCTCAAGATTTGAATGAAATAAATAAAAAATGTGTAAAATATTCCTTTCATTCCTTCCATTTTTATTATTTCGACATTTCGACAGGAAAATTAACAAATATTTGTATATTTGTATTTTCTTCTGCAGTACATGATCTGTATGTACCTACAGGGAGCACAAAATATGGGCCTTTTAAAATACTTAGAAAGTTTCATAAATCACTTTTAACTTTTAACAGTTAAGCTAAAGCGCCTGCTATGTATGGCAACCCCCACCCTTCTTTACTTTATCTTTATTCATTATTTTAAAAAAAACGCGTTGTCACCCGGAAACACGGATTAAAGCTGACTCAAGACTTTAGACGCAAAACGCCAACTGTGCAAAGAGAGACATAGGCCCTCCTACACATACACCTACAACTCAGCTGGACAACTCTACTGCCACGCATGTCAAAGGGCTTTTAAGAACTAGTTCGGCCTAGCAAGCCATATCAAGGTTCATGATAGGAAAATATCCTAATTTCTAGGGTCGCCGTCATCGAAATCGATGAGGAGGACTATATATATATATATATATATATATTATAGGATAGGGTGACAAACGAGCACACAGTCCACCTGATGGTAAGTGGTTGCTGCGGCCCATAGACATCTACATATATCCTCGTTTGCGAATCAAAATGCAGATGCGTTGTCACCCGTGAGGACTAAGATGGAATGCCTCATTTCCAGTAAAAAGGGCCTCCGGCCACCTGCACTCACCAAGCGAAACGCAGAGGTAAACCTCTACTTCACGCTGGTATTCTGTGAGGTCGTGGTACCACCCCGGTTCGAGCCGGCCCATCCGTGCGACAGCAAAAGCTGCCGCGTGGCTCTACCACTGTTTAAAATAGTATATAAAAATAAAAATAAAGTATATAGTATAGTTGTAGCACGAATGGTTCAGCTCGACCGGGGTAGGAACTCACAGAATACCAGCGTAAAATAGCAGGTTAACACTGCTGTGTTTCGTATTGTGAGTGTAGAGAACCGGAGACTTTTTACTGGAAAAGAGGCATTCCATCTTAGGTCTCACGGGTGACAACGCAACTGCATTTTGATTCGCAAACGAGGATGAATGTAGATGTCTATGGGCCACAGCAACCACTTACCATCAGGTGAACTGTGTGCTCGTTTGTCACCCTATCCTATAATATATATATATATATATATATATATATATATATATATATATATATATATATATATATATATATATATATATATATATAGTCCTCCTCATCGACTTCGATGACGGCGACCTTAGAAATTAGGATATTTTCCTATCATGAACCCTGATATGGCTTGCTAGGCCGAACTAGGTCTTAGAAGCCCCTTGACATGCGTGGCAGTAGAGTTGTCCAGCTGAGTTGTAGGTGTATGTGTAGGAGGGCCTAGGTCTCTTTTTGCACAGTTGGCGTTTTGCAGCTAAAGTCTTGAGTCAGCTTTTTTCGAATGATTTTATACTTTTGAAAATGGTCGACCGCCAGAATGACCTTTCTGCTGCAACCTCCTCCCAACACGCGGGGTCGATAGTGCAAGCGTTAAGGTGTCTTTTGAACATACCCATATAGCGCAAATGCTGACCACCGTGCTTTCGTTTACCTTCCGCCGTCTCTTAGTAGAAAACAGCTTTTGGTAAACGTCGGTCATCCACGCGAAGGACATGCCCACACCACCTGAGTTGACGTAGTATTAAAAGAGCTTCCATATCATACATTCCATACCATACAAACTTGACTTTTTCCACCTAAGGTATCTAAGAACTCTATTAAAGATCAAATGGCAGGACCATGTTCCCAACTCTGAGGTTCGTTATAATACAGCTACAACGTGGCACTATCAGGTTTAATAATGTGAAAAGTGGAATTCCACCTTACACAACTTCAACATATTTTTAAATTTTTTTCATTTAAATAAACTCAACATTACCTAAAAAGACAAACAGAGCCAAACATTTCATATTTGTCTTACATTATTAGACTCTTAAATCTAGCACTATTACTTGCTATGCTATATATCATAAGTATTTTATACTAGCTGTCCCCGCGATTTCATCCGCATGTAATTTATTACGATTGGATTTCATGTTCATGGGTTTTAGTTATTTTTACGCGGAATCCTAATTATTTTTCTAAAATAAATGTAGCCTAAGTTGCTCATTATAACATCAGCTATCTGCCAGTGAAAGCCCCGTCGAAACCAGTTCAGCCATCTCGGAAATTAACCAGAACAGACAGGCAGGCAGACAAAAATTTTAAAATTGTTTTTTTGTTATAAGTACCGTACATACTTTCATATGTATTTAGTAAAAAGCTGTTATTTTGACATAACAAACAGATACTTCAATATTATTTATTTGTATAGATTTTTCTATAAAAGACTTGCTTTTAATTTATCTGAGTTCACCTGAGTAAAAGATGCGTTTACATTACCTCGCTAATGTACACAATGTGTACTACACATACACACACATATACACATTAAAAGTAAAAAAGACACTTTCACGATAAATTATATTAAATGACGAAAATACTAAATTGCTCTGTAAACAGCGCTTCCGCGGTAGATTTCGAACGTATGTGAGTCACTTTATCTAATTCGCATGTGAACAATACCTGCATTGTTTCTCAGGTTCAATTTAATTTATCGACCACTCTCACAAAGGAACGAAACTTTCATTTGTGTTTTGCAGCTTGATATAGATCGCGAAGCTTGTTCCAGATATTGCTTTTTCTTGGCTTGAACTAAACAATCACTGCAGAGATAATAGATATACTAATGATATATAAGTTTTTGATACATTTTAATAAATAGGAAATTCATCTCACTCATCATTCAAAGTAATCCTTATTGTTATATAGCTTCAACATTAATTCTTATTCACGAGATAATACACGAAAAGCCGCGGAATATAGACCGTTTTTGAAATTGTTTTGATGCTTTTTATTTGCGCTACTGCGCTCCTCTATAAATGCATTGTATTTGAAACTTTAAAAAAAATATTATTCTTATATATATATATATATATATATATATATATATATATATATATATATATATATATATATATATATAATTTTATTATATGCAGAGATATTTATGGAGGTTCAGTACTAATCAAGGATTGTACATTATTTCCTCTGCGAAAAATTACATTAAGTATATTATTATTTATGATAATTTCGACAAAATTCTTATTTATTTAGTAGCAAATCTGTTAATATCTTCCTAAGTCGTTCTTATATCACTGTGTATCTTCCCTCTTATCTTATATCACCCCTGTTAGGACTTTATTTTATTTCTTTAATTTTTATTAATATTCTTTTATTTTTCGTTTACGTAAAAATTTTAAAGTTATGTTACACTTAGTAAATATTAACCAAATACGTTTTTTAATATCATACTTGAACATAGTACTGATTGACGTCCCACTGTCCGTGAGATTTAGATAGAATCAGTCGATAATATTGCTTTTTATTTAATTTTTGGAGAAAATAATTTCTAGGCGCGACTTGATGGTTACTCAGATTTTTTTAAGATAAAGTAATGTCCAGATATATTATACCTATTACTGTGTTTTGTAAAATTTATAGTTCGTGTACGTAGTTTCTTCATTTTCAAAGACAGCGTCTGACTGCACTTCTTGAGTGTTAAATTATACACTTTTCAAACATTATTCATTGTACTTAAATTTATTACTACTTTATTTTCATATATTTGAAAAATAGTTATATTTTTTTTATTAATAAACATTTAAATTAAAAGTACTTAAAAATATTATGCCAAAAATAATTAATAAATATTTTTACATATAAATATATGTATATTAACATGTTTAATAATAACCTCGCGAATAAAGATTACACGTACTCTTTTTTTATATTATATGTCTGAACATCTCATGTATATTAACGACTTAAAACAGAGCGTTGTTGGATATTTATTGCAATTTCGTGAAGGACTCGTTAATTGATACATTTAACCCTCATTCGTCACTCCCAATTTCTTATGGTGTGATCCCGTAGTGTAAATTGTCCATTTATTATTCACAATGAATTAACTTGCCGTCTGAATTTTTCGTCCCAGCGGGTTTCCCATGCCCGCTTAATTATTCACAGCTTCTCCGAATCCAACTCTGTTTAATAATTCTTTTCAGTTTCTATTACATCCTTTCTAGTTAATGTTATAGATCAGCCATTTTTACTTTATATACACATTATACATATATATATATATATATATATATATATATATATATATATATATATATATATATATATATAAACATATCCACATATATAATTACTTTTTACTTTTGATGTGGAATAAGGACTCAAACGAGCACTCAGTACACTTGATGGTAAGTGGTTTCTGTGACCCATAGATATCTACATCTATCTTCGATTAAGAATCAAAATGCAGATGCATGTCACGCCTGAAGACAAAGATATACTTCGCTTCCAAAAAAAGGGTTTCCGGTTCTCTAAACTTACAATACGAAACACAACAGCATTTAGCTTTTATTTTAGGCTGGTACTCTGTACGAGCGTGGGCCTTCCCTTGTCTAGCCGACCCATTCGTGCTACTACTATAATATAGTAAAATTATCATAGTAAAATTGTCATGTAGAAAGAATGAATGAGGAAAGAGTGACAAAGCAAATTTATGTTGCAGAGGTGAATGGCAGAGTCGGGAAGGGTCGCCCTAGGCGAAAGTTTATCGACCAAATAGGCGATATATTGAAAATGGGCCAAATTAAGAGTACCTTTAACCGACGAGCGTGTATGCGTAGGTATATGGATGTGGAGGAAGCGAGAGAGGTGTGTCAGGATCGTGCCAAATGGAATTCCATAGTCTCTGCCTACCCCTCTGGGTGACAGGCGTGAGTGTTTATGTATGTATGTATATATTATCATAATATTGTAGAATGATATACAGGTTTAAAGCAGGCCACCCTTATTGCTTAATGGTTTCTAAAGTTAATTATTAAAAATACGAATATATATTTGAAGTAAATTTATAAAAACATCAATCATTGATGTTTATATAAATTGATGATCAGTGAATCATAAAAAGTAGAAATGGGTGAAGTTTTATCTCCAAACGTACGAGTTTTTATGGCACCACCCCTGAGTTATAACCAAAGTTGTGCAAAATAGTTTATTAAAAGTATTTAAATTCAAAAAAGCAAAAGCTTAGTTATTTTTTTATTTCAAATAAATACAAAATCGTTTTCAATGAAAGTATTTATAAATAAAATGCAAAACACGTATTCTCAAAATAGATATATCAAGTAAAATACCTTACTTCACTGAATTTAACATTAGTATTTGTTCAACGAGTGGTTTCATCAAACGGAAATAGTAGTTCAGGTGAAGTACTTGGTAAGCAAGTATTATATTCAAGGAATATTTTACACTTGGATATCTGTTCAAGGATTCTAAACTATTGTCTTCATCTTTTCAATATTGTAGTGTTCCCAGGTATATTCTAGTATTGACAATATCACTGGCTGCTTAAGAATCAGACTCAACAAAAAAGAATATTATAGAATTCAGTCTTTTCCTTCTTTTTATTACACTTAGTTGGTTGGTATGAAACATGAATTAAAAATTAAAAAAAAAAAACATTTTGAATTTTACAAATACTTAATATGTATTTATAGTATATCAAATAAAATAGAAAGTAGATTATGAAAAAAATTATTAAGGTATTTTTAGTTTTGTATTAGCATTCTAAATATATGTGTTTCAAATATTTTACGTCTCTGAGTATAACCTATTTAATAAAAAAAACATACAGTCGAAATGTGAACTCCTTTTTCGGAGTCTGCTTTAAAATTTAATTATTCTTCAATTATTATTTTTTGGGTAGTTTTGACTATTATAATATCCTAGAGGATATAATACAATATGTTTTTACGTTTGTTTGAACGTGTTTTACTTTAGCATGGTAATTTTTCGGAAACTAAAACAAACTAGGGAATTCCAAATACGTCTCCGCACGTACAAAATACAAAATCAATAACGTCATGTATTTGTCGTCTTACAACGAGGACAAAATTTGAATTAGACATCAAACCCTCCTAATATTGGAGGGGCCGCCCCAACGCATTTCCCTGTACGAGCCAACACTCCTCTTTGATACACGCCTTTTGATGTCTGTTCAGCGCATAGCACAATGCTACTTTTACCTCCGCCCCACAAGTAACTTTCTTTGAGTCCCAAAATGGGCTTTTTAACAGCATTTTCAATCCGTCATTTAAACGGTATTAGTCTACGTTGTGAGTTGTAACAGTGTCTCCTAAAAGTCAACGTGAAGAGTTTATTTTTGTAACGTTGACTTTTAGGAGACATCACTAATTCATGAAACAAAGTTTTGAGCCTTATTGAAAGACTTAAAGTAAAAAGTAAAGTAACAGTTGCACTGCTGGGCACAGGCATCCTCTCTTTCCTTAGAGGGTTTTTAAACGTTCACGTCTTCGTTTGCGTTTCGTCGTTACGGTTTAATTTTATTGGTTTTGAGTTTTTACGCGGAATGCTGATTGGTTTTCTTAAATAAAAGTAGCCTAAGTCACTCCTTTTAACATCAGCTATCTGCCAGAGATATTTGGAGATTAGCGGAAACAAAGAGATAGACAGACAGGAAGACATACATTTTTAAATTGTTTTCTTTTTGTTATAATTACCGTATCCATTTTCATATGCATTTAGTAAAAAGATGTTATTTTGACATTACAAACAGACCCTCCAATTTTATTTATTTGTATAGTGTTACGGCCAACAGCTGCCCATCCCAGGAGTAGAATCCTTCGCGGCCCATAGACGAAGAAGCTACAGGCAGATGCTGGTCGGGCGTCCTGACGCCAAGGGTTAAAGTCTAATTACACTAAACAATCCGGGGGGAGCGTTACAATTATTGAACAGAGCTTACTTACCTCTATTCAAGGCGACTGGTCCCTCAGGATTCGGTCAGGTCTCGTGTGGATGTATTGTGCTAGAAAGTAAAGGTCAGTGATGTGTATTTGGTGTGGCTGGTAGTGTTATTGACCTTATTTGACCGTTCCCCCTGCAGCAGTTCGGCCCTCAGCTCCTCTCCAAGCTAAGGTCGCCTTCCGCAGTCACTTTCTTCCTTTGTTACGATTGACACAGAACACAGAACGTACGGGTCAAAGGTCACCGTTATTTCTAGAATATTAACTACCGCACTAGTAACTAATACAGTCGAATCCACTTATACAGATTCTGCGTTAAACCTAAAGTCCCGGGTAAACTCTCAACACGCGCTACCATTCCCAGTGGTATATTTACTATACGCGCCTAACATAAAATTAGATCTAAGAGCTCCCAAACAAAAGGACTGCCTTCTCTTTCGACGCGAAGAAGGCATCTAATCTTTCGCTCTCGACTCCCACCTTTCAGCAAGCTCGGACGTTCAACACGCACGAACGTCATTCCGTATCGACCGAGCCGAGTGCCATCTAACGTCGATGCCTGACACTAACGCTTTTGCGTGAACATATAGATTAAAGTGACATACCACCTACCATCTTATAAAGGCTATTCCGCTGCGCTGTCCTAATTTTTTTTATATTTCTGACAAATACAGGTTTCCTCGATATGTTCAGATAATAATTTAAAAATAACAAATACCAGTTCAAAGTGCGACTTTTTTATTATTTATTAAAACAATATCGTAGCGCTTGATTGCTATCGCTACTTCGTTACTCCGTCCGCCCAACACAAGCCTTTCATTATAATAGATTCATGACAGTTAGCATATGTCCATCAGTTGTCTGGTATGAAAGGCCTTCTTATTAGCATATGAGAGTTTTTGATTAAATTTCTGAATAATTAAAGCTAAAAAAAGATTATATTTTTTATAGGATAAGAGTGACAAACGAGAACACAGTACACCTGATAGTGAGTGGATGTTGCTTACCATAGACATCTACATCTATCCTCAAATAAGAATCAAAATGCAGATGTGTTGTCACCCCAGAGGAATAAGATGGAATATCTCGTTTCAAGTAAAAGGGTATCGGATTCTCTACATACATCATACCAAACATAGCAGCGTTAAGTTGCTATTTTACGCTGGTATTCCGTGAGAGCGTGGTCCTACCCCGCTCGAACCGATCGACACATTCGTACTACAATCTTAGAGATTGAACTCAGTTGTCTTGATTATTTCTCTGTATTATCCGAAATAAATAACATATTATTAACTAATTTGGTTATTATTTTGCTTTTATATTGTCTGCAAACCTTTTGTTTAAACGCTTTCTTAATCCAAAAATAGATATATACCTTATCAAGTATGAGCGATATCGTATGCATAACTTGGAAAAAAGCCCACGCATAAAAATCGGTTGCAGTTTGGATGATTTGTTGCAGCAAAACGTTTCACTCTATAATACGTCCCACAGTAGGGCTCGGGCCTCCTCCCATTTTTGAAAGGGTTATAAAACAATTCGCTTACGACTTCACATCATGTCCTTGAAATATTCTATCCCTCAGACATGCAAGTTTCTTCATGATGTTTTCCTTCATTACCGAACACGTCGTAAATCAGCGCATATAATTGTGACTAACAAATTTATTGGTGAGATCGAACCGTCATTCACAAAGTTATTGGTAATATCGATCCGCCCGCGTACTGTGAATTTGAATGAGGTGGACTGTGCGCACGTTTGTCACCCTGTTAAAATAAAAATCCAAACCATAACATAACCTCGACATGTTTTTAGAGTACTGAGTACTCTGACAAAATGAAAATAAACCATTTACAAATTAAATTGCCTGTTTGTGTTTCACTTGAAAAAATCTCAGACATATGAAGTATCTGTTCTTTAAAGCGTTGTAAATGCGACATAGGCCAGTGTCAGTCTATGGTAAACGCTGACGGCGCGTGCCGAGCGTAGCGAGCGAGATACCTACCTCATTACTAGTCAACTGCGGCCTGAGTGAAAGAGCGTATGCTGACATGACGCTGAAAATGATTTCGGAATATGTTTTTTTTTTGACGTTGAGCCTTTCGGACCTTTATTAAATTTACTATCGTATACTATGTAAGTTTTAAATGGGGGTTTTAAAAAACAAATTTACATTTTCTAAATATAAGTTTTGTCATGTAATCATATATGCTACAAGTTAACTATTCTTAAATTTATTTTCAATAGCCTTCCAACTTAAAAAATAATTTAAATTCTATAAACATTCGTCGTTTGTTTAAAATATTTTTCGACCTTCTGAACTGTTGTTTCGTAAACAATACGCGCGGCACGTGTTCGCTAAAACTCTTTTCTGATTAAATAATTATACGCACACATGTTAAAAACATAATACGGGATCATATATTAGCATAACAAATGCAGACTAATAATGGTTTTCTCGTTTTTATTATAAAACATCACATTTGTTAAGTTCTTGATTGAATAAATAATTTATTTTGGGGTGTATAACTCGAATCACAAATATTTACGTGCATATACGAGAAATAACCAAAATTATTAATATAACTAAAATTAATAATATCGATAAAATATATCTCGGTAGCATTCTTATTTAAATTGGCAACGTTAATATATAAATTCCCAACGTTAATATATAAATTATAATATATAAATTCCCGTATAGTGGCGGGTAAGAATACTCACTACCACATATCTTCCCGTGGGTGTCGTAAGAGGCAACTGAGGCAGAGGATGGGCAGCAGCATCTTTCTGATAACAGCAAAACAACAATAAAAACTGCGGTTGCCAACCCGCTCGCCAAGCGTGGCAACTATGGCAATATACCCCCCATGATAGTAACGAAGAGACGGCCACCAGTCCCCGGCGGCCCCGCTATTCCTGGCTACGGTGGCGACCATGGTAACGGCGGGGCAGGGGGTGCTAAGAATCTCCGGTGGAGGTTCGGTTGCCACCTACGACGACTCGACCTGGCAACTTATAACGCACGCACCTTGAGGACTGACAAGAAGATCCTGGAGCTGGAAGAGGAGATAGACAAGTTGCGCTGGAATATCATAGGATTATTCGAGGTCCGAAGAGAGGGGAAGGACACGGTAATCCTCGAATCCGGTAACTTGTTCTTTCACCGGGAGGGCGACCATTTGTCCCAAGGAGGTGTCGGATTTATCGTCCACGAGTCACTCGTTAACAACGTTCTAAAGATTAGGGAGTGTGTCGACGAGAGTTTCGTTTTTCACCCTTATCCTATAAAAAAAATATAGCTGCAGCATGGCTCTACCACGTAAAAATTTTTTTTTCATTTATTCCATTAATAACAAAATAAATTGTGTTGGAAATTACAAGTTAATTCAATAAGATTTAAAAAATAACATCATTATTTATGCAATACTCAATTAATTATCCACATCAAAATAATAAAATTACAATAATAGGAAATAATAAAATTACAATAAAGAAATATTCAAAAATATAAAATTACAATAAAGAAATGTGTCAAAATAATAAGATTACAAAAAGAAATATGTCAGTTATTTAACTATATTTTATCATCAGTCCAGAATTATTATTTCTTACAATTAGAATTTACTTATTCTTCTACACTATAAAAACTATTATCCAGAAGAATGTTTCAGAGGTGACAATCTGGAATGGATCTGTAGCGTTCGTCGTACTAAGTCGATCCAGGATCGCATATGTCCATAGATTAGAGATAGATAAAGTAGCCGCTCACCATCAGGTCGAATGTAAGTTCGTTTGTCACTTCGCTTTAAAAAAATACGTAACTGAAAACTAAGCATTTAACTGTCATTTTATTATATTCTTACCTAAGCTTTCACTGGAATTTTAATATAAGTGATTTCTATAGGAATCTTGGGGAACTTCGCAGCTATCGACGCTATATATTACTAAATCATGTCAGTAAAAAAAGTAGATAAATAACCAACAAAAATTTGTGTTATCTGCCGACTTCCAAAAAGGAGACGGTACTCAATTCGACTGCATGTTTTTATATGTGTGTTACCTCATAACTTTTTACTAGGTGAACTGATTTCGATGATTGATTTTTTTGTTTGAAAGCTGGTACTTCTCCTGTGGTCCCATATGAATTTGATCAAGGTCAGACCAATAGTTTTTGAGTTCTCCTTAATAACTTATATTGAAGTCGGCTGTACAAAATTTTAAATTTTAAATTATTTTAATAATCAACAAAACAATTAGAATAATAATGATGGTTTACAAAATATTTAACATAATAAATAACATATAACATACATAAAATTCCAAAAATATATATTTATTTTTGTTTCAGATCACATTTGTGGCGCTAAGGATCATTTGTATTGCTCAAAACGCCTGATGGTAAGTACAACGCCGATAGAATCGTAAATTTTACCTAATTGATACATACTTCCATCGAGATCGTTGGTGTAAGAATATGCACTAACTCATATTGTCCCCTGGGTTCCGTAACGGGCGACAGAAGACAACGAATCAGGAGATGGGCAACAGCATCTTCCTAATAACAAATAAAAATAAAATAATCACCGCTCAAGTGCGAGTCGGATTCGAACATGAAAGGTTCTGTGCCATCGCAAAACACGTTTCTAGTAGGGGAGTCCCCTTTAATTTTTAATTAATTTTTATTTTTTGTTGTTACAGCGGCAACAGAAATACACATTCTGTGAAAATTTCAACTGTCTACCTATTACGGATCATGAGATACAGCCCGCTGACAGACAGACGGACGGAAGGTTACATATTATGCAAAAAAAAAGAAGGCGAAATATGTAACATACATATTTGGCTAATGTTTATAAATAAACTTAAGACTAGCTGGCTAAACTTAGGTTTAGAAGTTATTATTTGGTCAAATTGGTCCTTTATCGAATGAGACATTTTTAGCAGTATATAGTTCTTTATCGAATTAGTCATTTCATTTAGCCAATTGCGCTTTTAAAGACTGTATAGTTATTTTGCGAATTAAGTCATAGGCTGACATTTTTTTTAAATATGTTTAACTTAACAATAATACACAAAAGTGTTACTTAAGGGAATGAATACAATGACATGTGATCATTTTATAAAATATATGTAGGTGATTAATTCATTATTATCTAATGTATAAAATTTCTCATCATCATTACAGCCCTTCACAAGTCCACTGCTCAACATAGGCCCAAGGAGTGCCCCAAATCTGCATCTGCATCCATCGACTTCCTGCATATCTTACCAGGTCGTCACTCCATCTGGTGGGGAGACGCCTTACACTTCGTCCGCCGGTACGAGGCCGCCACTCGAGAACCTTTTTTCCCCATCGGTTGTCGGTTCTTCGAGCTATAAGGCCGGCCCATTGCCACTTCAGCTTACTAATCTGTTGAGCTATGTCGGTCACTCTGGTTCTACTGCGGATATCCCCATTTCTAAGATTATCACGGAGAGAAACTCCGAGCATAGCCCTCTCCATAGCTCGCTGAACGACCTAGAGCTTCCTCATCCGGCCAGCAGTGAAGGACCACGCCTCAGTACCATAGGTCACTGGCAACACGCACTAGTTGTACAGTCTCGTTTTCAAGTTTTGAGGTATACCTGACGAGAAGATGTGCCGTAATTTCCCGAACGCTGCCCAACCGAGTTGAATCCGTCGATTGACCTCTCGGTCGAAGTTGGACTTACCTAGTCGGACTATTTGTCCCAGGTAAACATACTCGTCAACAACTTCCAGCTTAGTGCTCCCAACAACTACTGGCCTAGGTGTGACATGGACATTAAACATGATCTTGGTCTTGTCCATGTTCATCTTAAGACCTATCCGTTGGGAAACACTATTGAGGTCATTGATCATAGTACTTAGGTCCTCCAGCGATTCTGCCATAAGGACTATATCGTCGGCAAATCGAAGGTGAGTGATGTACTCGCCATTGAGGTTAATACCGTATCCTTTCCAGTCTAGAAGCTAGAAAACGTCTTCCAATGCAACAGTGAAGAGTTTCGGGGATAGAACGTCACCCTGTCTTACACCTCTCTGCAGTTAATATTTCTAACTGAATATAATACTAACTTTAGATAATAGATTACTTAGAAAATAGAATAGAATAGAGAATACTTAGAAAATAGATTAGTTTTCCTTACCGAACTCGACAAAACGAATCACATCGGCGTCTGTCTCTCTGTTCAGATGTTTTTTCAGCGAGTGTTTCACATAAAAATTAAACAAGTGAATTATTTCAAAAGATTTTTTATTTACCAAGTTTTTTTAACTATATTCTTGCATTATCATCCGAATATGAATTATAATTAAAATATCAAGTTTGTATCTCATCGGGAAGTTACTTTAAAATGAATCACTAAATTCCACCCGGAACGACGGACAAACAAGAAAGTGACTTAGTAAAAGCGTGGAAAACAAGACATTTTTTTTAAATTTTTACCACGTTTTTTTATAATATTTCTTGCATTGTCATCCGTATTTGAGCTATATTCAAAATTTAAAGTTTCCAGCCCATCGGGAAGTTAGTTTAAAATCAATTACTAAATTCCACCCGGAACGACAGACAATCAGACAAACAAGAAAGTGACTTAATAAAAACGTGGTAAAATTGGAATATTTATTGTACATAGGCAGCAAAAGGCTTATTTTTTCCATATAAACCGCTTTTTTAATGTCAATAATTGTAAATTATATTAAGAATATTACGATAACAATTAACATTTAGTGTTTTAAACTGTTTACACCTCTAATCAAGATCAAAACTGTTTGTGACTGCCAATAAATATACAAGCTCTCATTTAAACAAAACGTTTAAATACTGAAGATTCTGCGAAAAAATAAATAAAGTACTGCTAGAATGCGTTCATTTTCATAAACGACTGAATTGGCCTAAATGACACGATGTAATCAAACAGCATTTGATCGTATCATCATGGTCGCATATACGATGACAGTAACAATGAAGATCTAAATCCAAAACAACAATCACTTAGATGAATTGAAAAACGTTGGTTAATTAATAGAATCAGGTGTTACTTTGCTGAAATCCATTATATTAAAGTTGGTAAAAATTACCTCGCGTACATCCGTTCGATAAAATAAAATGATGTGTCTTACCTAGTTTGAAGAGCATCTCCTTTAGCGGTCAGCCACGGCAGAGTCTACATCTCCTGAAGATGCCTCGTGTAGAGGCGAAACACGTGTCGTATTGTCGTCAGTGGTGTGTCTTTCCTAGTGTAGTGGTGTTGGGAGTAGTGGTGCTGGGATTCGTGGTGACGGAGATAGTGCATGCAATTGAGGGAGGGCGGGAGGTGCTCTTTAAACTAGGTAAGACACATCATTTTATTTTATCGAGCGGATGTACGAGAGGTAATTTTTACCAACTTTAATTTGAAAAACGTTGGATAAATTTGAGTAATAAAACATTGGACTAGACTTACACTTAAAATCTGTTAATGTTAATCGATTACCAAGACATTATAAAATAATTGCTGTAAAGATAAAGTTCCTAAAATTTATGAAATAAATAAACTGGCATCTTATGTTATCTGATAGCAGTTCTCACTTTATAAAATAGGATTTATACAACCTTTAAAGAGCGGAAATTCAGCAAACAATTCTACGAAACTAAAATGAATTGGCTTAGTCGTGAATACATTAAACGTCGGAATATTTTATGGAGCTCTTTTCTTTAAAAATATACCAAATGGAGGAAGTATCAGCAAATCTTTATAAATAGTAAAGAAGTAAAGTCACATTAATTTAAGTCCCACTGCTGGGCTGTTTCATTCATTTCTGACCGGATTTAGAACCAGAAAGTCTCCCACGCTGATCTATTGCCTATTGATGGACTTCACATGTCCCCATAATATTTTATTTCTTTTCTTATACACAAGCACGTTTCCTCACGATCTATTCGTTTACCGCCGAGCACGTAATAATCAGCACTTAAGATTGCAATTAACAATTTCATTGTAGCCGATATTTAGTACAATATTTATTTTAAAACATTAATATTTTTAAATAAAATATACGTTATTACATTATTAAACCAAAAAGTCTCAAGACGTGACATTCGTAAACAATAAACTTTCTTCGTTTTAAGATAAAAAGTAAACACTAGGATTTTCCCCTGTATCATGGAAACGTTTCACATACATAAATTGCAAATGGATAATCATTCAGGCCTAGAATCCAAACATATCTATTTCCGTGCGGGCAAAGATATTTTGACCTATAAAACATCTTTGCGTGCGGGATTCGAGCACGAGCCTGCATTGCCGCAACCCAAAGCTTACCTATAGTTACGGCCCAAAAAGCCGTCAATAGAAATAACAATAATTATATCTATTTATTAAGTAAACCCTTATTTGTCTTTCCCTCGTGCAATTTAAACCAGAAATGACTTGTTGGCCGCATTTGGATTGGTCATAAATTTCTTATAGTGTACTTGTAATGAAACAAAAAGGGATGTAAAAGAAATACACAAACTTTTTTGAATTATTCATAATTCATTCATAAATATTATGTTATGGATAAACTAATTAATTTTATTATTTATTTTGAAAATCATTCAATGAATCATTATTTACAAAGTTATTTTTCATCGTAAAACCGTTATTGTATGATACATTATTAAAATAAAATAATTAATTTGATTTTTGAAACATTGTATCTGCGAATAAATAACTATATCAAAAACCTAGCAAGCTAACAGCATAGCAAAGTGGCGAAGCAATCAGCTTTGTAGCGGTTTCTAACGGAAAAAAAAATTCAAAATAGGAGGTTCAGATGCCTGGGTGATCAGTAATCGATTGCTGAAAACAGAATTTGAAAATTCGAAACCGTTCTCGAGATAATCGTGGGACAGACGGACAGACGGACGGACAGATGGACAGACGGACAGACGGACAGACGGACAGACATCGTGAAATCAATAAGTGACTTCGCAAGCTTCGCCACTTAATAAGTAACTTTGCTAATGTGAAATAATAGAATATTACAATAATTAAATTAGTATTATCAATTAATTACATTCCTTGGGGAACTTGTTTTGTAATATAATGATGTTGATGATATTAATTAATAATTAAATAAAACTAATAACAATTCCAATTAATTGTATATAGATATGAAGTTTAAAATAAACCTAGCAAGCTAACAGCATAGCAAAGTGGCAAAGCAATCAGCTTTGTAGCGGTTTCTAACGGAAAAAAAAATTCAAAATAGGAGGTTCAGATGCCTGGGTGATCAGTAATCGATTGCTGAAAACAGAATTTGAAAATTCGAAACCGTTTTCGAGATAATCGTGGGACAGACGGACAGACGGACAGACGGACGGACAGACGGACAGACGGACAGACTGACAGACATCGTGAAATCAATAAGTGACTTCGCAAGCTACGCCACTTAATAATATTATGTACATAAAATATTTTAAAACGAGATTTTTCCGTCACGACCCCTTCTGACATAGTGTAGACTGTAGACAGCCTAGGCTGCTATAAGGAAGCGAGATGGAATAATATCCATCTCCCTCGCACTTTCTTCTTATGTTGCTATGAAATAAATATTATTTTATTTTAAATGACACTTCATTTTAATAGACTTTAGATATTCATTTATTTGCATCTGTTAATCAATAATATAATACGTTTATCAATAATAATATACTACGAAAGGAACCTCGTTCCAACCGAATGTTCCACGACACACACGCATATTTTTGTTATTTATTATAGAAAAGTAGTAATTTAGATTTTTGAAACCGGGATCTTCTTAATAGTATTTAGTAGGACGTCAGCAACCTTTTTTCATTTTTTTATTGATTTTCAATCATTATTTATTTATTACTACCGATACGCCCCGGTTTCTTCACTCAAGAACCTTTCTTCCCCATCAGTGGTTCTTCGAGCTATATGGCCGGCCCTGCCACTTCAGCTTACTAATCCGTTGGGCTATGTCGTTACTCTGGTTCTACTGTGGATATCCTCATTTCTAAGTTTATCACGCAGAGAAACTCCGAGCATAGACCTCTCCATAGCTCGCTGAGCGACCTTGAGCTTCCTCATACGGCCAGCAGTCCACGTCTCAGATCCGTAAGTCATCACTGGCAACACGCACTGGTTGTACAATTTCGTTTTAAGGTTTTGAGGTATGTCTGACGAGAAGATGTGTCGTAGCTTCCCGAACGCTGCCCAGCCGAGTTGAATCCGTCGATTGACCTTTCGGACGAAGTTGGACTTACGTAGTCGGCTTATTTGTCCCAGGTAAACATACTCGTCAACAACTTTGCTTAGTGCTCCCAACAACTACGGGCATAGGTGTGACATGGACATTAAACATAACCTTTGTTTTGTCCATGTTCATCTTAAGACCTATCCGTTGGGAGACACTATTGAGGTCATTGAGCATAGTGCTTAGGTCCTCCAGCGATTCTGCCATAAGGACTATATCGTCGGCAAATCGAAGGTGAGTGATGTACTCGCCATTGATGTTAATACCGTATCCTTTCTAGTCCAGAAGCTTGAAAACGTCTTCCAATGCAGCGGTGAAGAGTTTCGAGGATATAACGTCACCCTGTCTTACACCTCTCTGCAATTGGATAGGTTTCGTACTCTGGTTCTGTACTCGGATAGCCATCGTAGCCCTACTGTACAAGCACTTCAGCACTTCGATATACCGACAGTCAACTTGGCACCGCTGAAGGGACTGCATCACCGCCCAAATTTCGACGGAATCAAAGGCTTTCTCATAGTCCACATACGCTAGGCATAGTGGAAAATTGTACTCCTCGGACTTCTGTACAACTTGCCGAAGGGTATGTATGTGGTCTATGGTGCTAAAACCCTTTCGGAAACCGTCTTATTCGGGAGGCTGAAAGTCGCAGTCTGCATGCGAGACGATTCGTAATGACTCTCGAAAACAGCACGTAGACAGACGCGGCTCAGAAGGGAAATCGGTCTGTAGTTCTTCAATAGAGCATTGTCACCTTTCTTGAAGAACAAGACCACCGCACTTCTGCTCCACGCCTCCGGTGTAATGCCACCATGGAGGACGGAATTAAAGAGCCTCTGAAGGATTTACAGTACCGGTTTTCCACCTGCTTTCAGAAGCTCCGCTGTAATTCCATCCTCGCCTGGCGCCTTGCCGTTTTTAAGATGCTGGAGAGCCATTCTAATCTCGCTCAGACTGACGTCCGGGATATCTTCGGAATAATGTCGGATAAGGCTCGCTCTTGGATCTTAACTCAAACTTGCGTATGGCTCCAACGATGACGTGTACAGCTGTCCATAGAACCTCTCAATCTCACTCAAAATCTCAGGTGCCCAGGAAACGATGCTGCCACACTCGGTCTTCAGCCTTGACAGTTGGCTCTTTCTGGCAGACAGATCTTTATATAATATAGAGATATAATTTTTCACTGAATATCAAACTCACCTGCACGTGGCGCTAAACACACTCTGCTGATATAACTAAGGGCAAATCGAATAGAAAATCCATCACAATTGAAAACATAAAGCCCACGGACCTGTATTTATACCGGTATTTTACCTACCAGCGTGTGCGTAGAGCCATTTAAAAATGCTAACACATAATGATATTCAATGAAATATAATAAAAATATCATAATATATTTTATCTGCACCAACATTCGTAAAGAATAACTAAGTTAAACTAGAATGAAAAGTTTTGGGGTATTTATTGTGCCCCGTTGGTGCTCACCGAGTCAGCAAATCAGATTGTGGACGCTTCCGCGCTGCAGGCGAAGACCGATAAGGAGCTCAAGCCGCCGCCTCCTAAACATAGCTCATTATTAAAATTCACTAACATTTCACTTCGTGCATTTTCAAGTCAGAAAGCTTTTATGAGCTTTTAGCTACTTTCATCGGTATTATATTAAGTATTTCCATCAAAATAGTAATTCCAATTAGTTATTTAAATATTAAATAGGTTGAAAATAAACTCACAAAATAGATTAAACATTGTTTGCTACAAATTTTATAACGCATTACTTGTTTATAATTAATTGAAATTGAAATGTGTATTTCCTAAATATATTCTACAAGCCGTTAAGAAGACTTGGAATAAACGCTGTCTACACACATATTGCAATCACATTAAAGGCTTATCTCGTGTGGGGAGTACTTAAGATGGATACATACCTACTTATGAAACGCGAACCCATTTGATGAAATCCGACGCGTGTTTACATCAAATCCATAACATAACGTAACGTACTCTGAGTATGTTTCTGATCATACAAAACATAATATGACTTTAACTTGAGTAAACACACGTCTAAATTCATCGCTTGGAGAAGTCTTTCATAAAAAAATCTTTACCATAATAATCACAATGAGCCGACGAGCTTTATGATAATTTTTGGAGACTAAGCAAATTGCATCTAACTCTTTAATTTTAGCTATGTTGAAATTATTATTACGATTATACCACATTAGAAAACTCCAATCTCCAAATGCTTCAACTCAAAAGCACACGATAATATAAATTTTTCTCTCAACAGTTCGATTTAAGTTGGATATTTTTATATCCAAAGTTTAAAGTCTACGTGCTTAAAAAAAGCACGCAGTGAACAACATTGCCGCTGCCTACTGTTATAAATACTTTATTTTTTTCTTCTTTCTATTTAGTGCTGGACATTTACTTCCCCAAAGTGGTACTTGGCTGTGGGTACCAGACATGTCGCAATCTTAACGCCGCTTTTCGTCGCTTCTCTAACAATTTCACACATGGAACTTACTGGTAATGTAGTAACCTAATATACCGTCAACTATCGAAAGCCAGAAGATATTTGTGGCATTTTAATATTTTAAGAGCTAATAACCCTTGCTTCTGTTTCCAAGTTGCAAGAGGTTTCATACTAAGCCTATCTGATGGAATGTGGCGACTTCAAATTAAATAACTTTGAAACAGATAACTAGGAGTTTTACTGAAATTTCTTACTCGCGACATTTATATCCCTCTCTTGAGACCGAGATAACTCCTGTCCCAATGGGTTTGGAAAATGGTTGCTAACAATCAGAAGCGCTTATAAGCTGACAGCGAGCTCATGATCCACGTTGAATTTAGAGACGTTAGACTAAACAGAATTATTTAAAAAGTTTACCAATACCATTAAGCCATATCTACACCATATACATTAACATTATACATAGTATAGAAATAACTGTATGTCTGTGTTTTTATTATTATTTTCTTTTATCTATATATTTCTATGAATATTATTCTATGTCATATATTTATTTTATGGTTGTGTTATTTCTCGAACAATGCAAATACTATATTTAAATAATGTGTCGATTGTGCTGACCGCTTGATTTTATTCCAGTTTCAATCGGCTTCTAACAATTTTAAAACCCAGTACACTATAAAGCATTTGGACCCTCTGTAAACAAGAATTATTAACCATAATCACCGTAACAAAAGCTTAAGCCGAAACAGAAAAATGAAAAAAGAATACACCGAATGTTCATAAAATGCATTTAGCCGACTTCACAAAAAAAGGAGAGAAAAAGTTTGCAATTCGGTTGTATGTTTTTTTATACATATGTTACCCGATAAGTAGCTGTAGACTCTGGATCAAGCTAACATTTATACCCATATAGATAAATTTTTAAATAATACTTATAAAGTATTATTTAAAGTGTAAAATACTTATAAAGTTATTAACATTACTAAAACTTCAAGTTAGCTTGAAATGCTTGTGTTCAGAGTGGTACTACAGTAGTCGAATAGCGACTTTCCGAGTTTAGAGGCCGCACCTTAACTTTATACGTGGTAGAGCCATGCTGCGTCTATATTATAATTGTAGCACAAATGGATCGGCTCGTTCGGGAAAGAATTGCACTCTCATAGAATACCAGCTTAAGAGCCCTCTTACATTTCGGCGTTTTGCAAATTTAGGTATTTTACGTACCGAGCGGGCGGCGAACTACGCGACCGATACTTTCTTTCATATCTATTCACTCGCTCGCACTATAATACTGTGAGTATGGCGATTAAACGATCTTGATCTTCCATAATACAAAGTTTTCTTAGGATGGACTTCAGTGGATGGAATATTTTTTGGTGTGTCATTTTAATGTTATCTTATTAATTTATTATTATATTATTATATAATTTATTATTTATTATTATATACCATTTTGATATATTATTCATTATTTATGAAATTTAGTGTCAAAATAAGTACACATAAATATTTTAATTGTTACGCTGTAATCGAATGTTAATAATCGATTATGTCTACTACCGGTAGAATAGTGGTATAAATAAATAAACGGTTGCAACCTGTTTTAATAAATATAACAACCAAATGAAACTAATATTTTTTTAATCGGTACTTACAGTCAATTACTATAAACAGTGGTAGAGCCACGCGGCAGCTTTTGCTGTCGCACGGATGAGCCGGCTCGAACCGGGGTGGTACCACGACCTCACAGAAAACCAGCGTGAAGTAGAGGTTCACCTCTGCGTTTCGCTTGGTGAGTGCAGGTGGCCGGAGGCCCTTTTTACTTCCATGTGAGGCAAAGGTCAAATGAGGCATTCCATCTTAGTCCTCACGGGTGACAACGCATCTGCATTTTGAATTGTAATAGAGGATAGATGTAGATGTCTATGGGCCGCAGCAACCACTTACCATCAGGTGGACTGTGTGCCCGTTTGTCACCCTTATCCTATAAAAAAAAATATATATATATTTTTTATAAGAAAAATATTTGCTGCGACGGCATTGACCGAACTTTTCTCGATTCGATAATTTCAGGCAGTACACACTTTTCATAAAAAGCTTGTAACTTGGGTAACATATTGAAAATCTAAAATTGGTCGTATTTGTAAATTTTTAGTACTTTTACTACATTAATCTGGGCCAATACATATTATGGCAAGTATTCAGACATTTTTATTTGCTAAATGAAGCTGGCCTTAGATTTAGTAAAACCAGTCATTATTTTGATTTAATGTTACACTTGAATCACTGAATTTATAACCTTTAACTTTTTTTTTGTCGAAAGGCCGTATCAAAATCTACTCCGAAAGCTGAAATAGGATATTTAACTTCAATAAGACCGTTGCTGTATAAACCATTAGGTGAAGCCCTCAAATAACAATGATCTAGGTCAATGAATAGACCACATTTTTCTATAATAATATTTTTTGTTTACTCAATTGTGCACATGCTGCAGACTCGTTGTCCCTACCATGTTTAATGGAAGAGACGTGATCTAAATTATAACTATATAAAATAAAACTAATTTTACGGATTTTATCGCGTAATGCTTATATCAATGGGAATGCCATGCCCATTGATATAAGCAAAGCACCGAATAAACATATGTTTAAAAGACTGGTCCGACAACATTATCTTAAGGAAAAGTCCATTTGACCTTCGATTTCTATTTTTATTTATTTTATATATTATATATGCAATATTTATGTATATATATTCAATTTTTTTATTTATATTATTTTTCTATATGTATATTAATACGTTTGCGAATATATTTTTTAACTTTTACTTGTCTAATTTTACCCGGGGTGACTGTAAGAGAATGCTATAAGGCATTAAGTCTGGCCATTGCAACCCTTAGATTAAGGTGTAGCACAATAAAAATTTAATAAATAAATAAATAATTTTTTGGGCAAATTGAGAAGCTGGAATAAATTATTAAAATCTTTTCTTGTGATTAAAAATGGACATTTAACTTACATCGAATGGGAATAACAAAACAACATCAAAATAAGTTGTTTTCTATTTCTAATATATATAAACAACCTCCCACAACAATTACAAGAAGAAAGTATTATCTTTGATGACGATGTATCTATCTTGCTGTCATCTACAGACAATTGTGAATTAAACGAAAAATTAAATACATCACTCACTAAAATACACGACTGGTTAGAATTACATAATTTAGATCTGAACTTTAACAAAACTAAATTAATTCTGTTTACGCGATAAAATCCGTAAAATTAGTTTTATTTAAATATATAAAATAGTTTTAAACCGATCGATCAAAAATTGCGGTCGTAGTTGACAATGTTCTAGTATGCAGGCAATCGACGCACACTACGGTAGTATCGAAACCATGCAGCGCCCGAAATAAACTGACGCAGATCCACCCTCGGCAAGCGCTTGCGCGTTAATGATCTCAGATGGCCGGCGCAGTTAAATATATAGTACTTTTATTTAATTAATTATAATATAATAGTAACGATTTTAAAAGTAAAAATAATAGCATAGTTTAAGCAAATGTTGATGATTATTTTGGTATAAATTTTACGTCTAAGTGATGTAGAACTTCGGAAATATAGAGGCTTGCATCGAAGCTTTTTTGGTCGTTTTTTGAATTATGTCGAATTTTTTTTCCTAGTGTGAAAAGCATATAACGAAAATGTGAATCCATTATTATTAAAGTGTAGGATATTTGGGAGATAAAAATATTTTTTTTGATGGTCGATATTCAATAGAATCTACAAATTAGAGCTCCCAAATCATGTCTTCGAGAGTTTTTGCCTAAACATGCATCGGGAGAATGATTATTACTGATTAAATAAATAAGTTATCTAAAATACATTCCGAGCTTATTTGAGGAGATAAAACGAACTATTTTTACCAAGTAATTGTTATTTCAAGAAATGAACGATAAACATAAAATTTCAACGAGGAAACCTTGTAATTTCGCGTTTTTTTGTAATACGCCTCTTAAAATAGTAGCTTAATGCTGCTGTGCTTCGTATGATTAGTGTAATGTACTGGAGACCCCTTTTATTGGAAACGTGGCATTCCCTCTTAGTTCTCAGGGTTGATAACGCATCTGCAATTTGATTCGTAAGAAGATAGATGTAGATGTAGACATCTACATCTAGTATTCACTTGCAACCAGGTGGACTGTGTGTTCGTTTGTCACCCTTATACTTAAGAAAAACCCTTTAGGTTGCAGGCACTTTTACATATATATCTACATATACTACATACTTACACAAATACATATTCTGGTCAGACGGGTATCAATTAAATGACTACTATGTATAAACAATTACATAATTGATTTCATTACACAAACAGAATATAAACAGACAACAAAACCACACACCAAACGAAAGAATTACAACTGTTGCGACTAAAACAATACGGAATAAGTGCGGTAAATTAACTCTGAAAGAAAAACACTGCACATTAACCTCATTGTGATTAAATGTGCCACTAAATGTGCTCGCATTAAAAGCGCCTGTGCTGTAAAACACTATTCACTTGCAACGTTTTCAACGTTTTCTTTCCGTCCGATTACAATGTGGGTGTCTTCGAGGCAAGAGTGGATACTGGATAGGCCTTCCTTACGCTAAGAAAGTGCGGTTTACCATATACGGCTTCATCACTACTTACCACCAGATGAGATTGTAGTCAATTGCTGGCTTTTAATAAGTATTTAATAGAATCAGGCGTTACTTTGCGGAAATCCATTATATAAAAGCTTTTAGAAAAAATTAGAAAAAATTACAATATCGAGGATATTTGCAAAGTAATTTTTTCTAAAAGCTTTTTTATTTAGTAAAAAAATGTGTAACGCTATTGTTTTTATTTATATAATACGAGTATTTTTATTCTTGATTTTATAGCGTTTTATTTACTTATTATAACATTTTTATTTTCCCAACGTTTTGAGTCCTTCGCAGTACCCATTGTTACGGGACTATCCTATAAAAAATTAGTTTCATTCAATGTGAAGTACTCGCGTAAACATTAAGAGATCATTATCCAATCCAATTACTTTTTATACAAGTTTAAAACCACAACATATTACTGGATTAAAGTAATGATATGCGCATGATGCCGTGTAGTGGCGGTCAAGAATATCCACTACCCCATATCCTCCCGTGGGTGTCGTAAAAGGCGAGAAAGGGAAACAGGCGGGAGATGGGCAGCAGCATCTCCCTAATAATAGCCAAAATTACAATAAAAAAACTGCGGTTGCCAACCCGCTCGCCAAGCGTGGCAACTATGGCAAATACCCCCCAATTATTAAAGCAACAAACAGACGGCCCCCAGTCCCCGGCGGCCCCGCTATTCCTGGCTACGGTGGCGACCATGGTAACGGCGGGGCAGGGGGTGCTAAGAATCTCCGGTGGCGGTTCGGTTGCCACCTACGACGACTCGACCTGGCAACGTACAACGCACGCACCCTGAGGACTGACGAGAAGATCGTGGAGCTGGAAGAAGAGATAGACAAGTTGTGCTGGCATATTATAGGATTATCCGAAGTCCGAAGTGAGGGGGAGGACACGGTAATCCTCGAATCCGGCAACTTGCTCTATCACCGGGAGGGCGACCATCTGTCCGAAGGAGGTGTCGGATTTATCGTCCACAAGTCTCTCGTTAACAACGTTGTAAAGATCGGGAGTGTGTCGACGAGGGTTGCGTACCTTATACTCAAAATCAACAAACGGTATTCGCTGAAGGTCATACAGGTTTACGCACCAACCTCGGCACACCCCGATGAGGAGGTGGAGGAAATGTATGAGGATATCTCTAGAGCCATGCATTCCTCCAAAACCCAATATACGGTGTTAATGGGAGACTTCAATGCAAAACTAGGCACAAGAGAGAACGGTGAGCTGAAAGTAGGGAAATTTGGAATAGGGCAACGGAACCCAAGGGGCCAGCAGCTGGCCGACTTCATGGAGAAAGAGGGACTCTTTATGATGAACTCTTTCTTCAAGAAGCGGCCCTACAGGAAGTGGACCTGGTCGAGCCCCGACGGTTCGACAAAAAATGAGATTGACTTCATTATGACAACCAGACGACAACTGTTCAGTGATGTCTCAGTGATCGCGAGGGTGAAAACCGGCAGCGATCACCGAATGGCTAGAGGCAGACTGAACCTAAATGTTAAGTTGGAGAGGTCTCGTCTGATGAAGTCAACGCTCCGTCCCCCTCGTGCTCTAATCCAGAGTCCAGCCTCCCGAACAAGCCGGTTTCCGAAAAGGCTTTAGCACCATAGCCCACATATATACCCTTCGGCAAATTGTACAGAAGTCCGAGGAGTACAATTTGCCACTATGTCTGGCGTATGTGGACTATGAGAAAGCCTTTGATTCCGTCGAAATGCGGGCGGTGCTGCAGTCCCTTCAGCGATGCCAAGTTGACTGTTGGTATATTGAAGTGCTGAAGTGTTTGTACAGTAGAGCTACGATGGCTATCCGAGTACAGAACCAGAGTACGAAACCTATCCAATTGCAGAGAGGTGTAAGATAGGGTGATGTTATATCCCCGAAACTCTTCACCGCTGCATTGGAAGACGTTTTCAAGCTTCTGGACTGGAAAGGATACGGTATTAACATCAATGGCGAGTACATCACTCACCTTCGATTTGCCGACGATATAGTCCTAAGCACTATGCTCAATGACCTCAATAGTGTCTCCCAACGGATAGGTCTTAAGATGAACATGAACAAAACAAAGATTATGTTTAATGTCCATGTCACACCTATGCCGGTAGTTGTTGGGAGCACTAAGCTCGAAGTTGTTGACGAGTATGCTTACCTGCGACAAATAGTCCGACTAGGTAAGTCCAACTTCGACCGAGAGGTCAATCGACGGATTCAACTCGGCTGGGCAGCGTTCGGGAAGCTACGACACATCTTCTCGTCAGACATACCTCAAAACCATAAAACGAAATTGTACAACCAGTGCGTGTTGCCAGTGATGACTTACGGAACTGAGACGTGGTCCTTCACTGCTGGCCGTATGAGGAAGTTCAAGGTCGCTCAGCGAGCTATAGAGAGGGCTATGCTCGGAGTTTCTCTGCGTGATAAACTTAGGAATGAGGTTATCCGCAGTAGAACCAGAGTAACCGACATAGCCCAACGGATTAGTAAGCTGAAGTGGCAGTGGGCCGGCCATATAGCTCGAAGAACCGACAACCGATGGGGAAGAAAGGTTCTCGAGTGGCAGCCTCGTACCGGTAGGCGAAGTGTAGGGCGTCCCCCCACGAGATGGAGTGACGACCTGGTAAGACATGCAGGAAGTCGATGGATGCAGGTGGCTCAGGACCGTGCTTTGTGGCATTCTTTGGGGGAGGCCTATGTTCAGCAGTGGACTTGTGAAGGGCTGTAATGATGATGATGATGCGCATGATTAAATTTCTATTAGGTTTATTAAATTTTCTCATGTAAATTAATACTATCAACCATTTTAACTGACTTCAAATAATTCTCATTTCGACTGCATATTTTTTTCTCTTTTTGTTTTGTGTGTATGATGATGTTTTTGTAAATTCGATTCGATTTTTTTTAAACTTGGAAAAATTTACTTTGCCAATATCCGCTCAAAAAAAGAAAATAATGTTTCTTATCTAGTTTGAAGAGCACCTCCCGCCCTCCCTCAATTGCGTGTACTATCCCCGTCACCACTAATCCCAGCACCACTACTCCCACCACCACTACACTAGGAAAGACACACCACCAACAATACGACACACGTTTCGCCTCTACACCTGAGGATGCCTCGTGAGGATATGGGCAAAATAAATTTTTCCAACTTTAATATAGTTAATGGATTTCCGCAAAGTAGCGCCTGATTCTATTAACAAGGGGAAATTGCTAATGCATTGTCGGCCTTTTAAAAAAGTAGGCTCTTTTCTTGAGGGTCCCTAAGTCGTATCGGTCCGATAGAGCCACGCTGCAGCTAGTAGTATAGTTGTAACACGAATGGGTTGGCTCGACCGGGAAAGGACCACGCTTTCCCAGAATATCAGCGTAAAATAGCAGCTTAACGCTGCTGTGTTTCATATGGTGAGTGTAGAGAACCGGGGACACTTTTTACTGGAAACGAAGCATCCCATCTTAGTTCTCATGGGTGACAACGCATCTGCATGTTGATTCGTAATCGAGGATAAATGATGTAGATATCTATGTGCCACTGCAACCATCTTACCATCAGGTGGACTGTGTGCTCGTTTGTAACCCTTATTCTATAAAAAAAGTTTCTTCATTAAATTTAGGATTCTACGTATGCAGAATTACAAGTGTTTAGGTCAAATAGTTTTTTAGTTATGGGGATGAAAATTACTTGAAATGGTTCGTGTTTATAAACACTGCTGGTGCGTCGTCGTATTGTTCGTTTTCGTACTTGGCTGAAACACTGCCGTATGTTTAGACAAACGTTGCCACATAGTATTTACGAAGGTAAAAATCAGTGACTTGCCGCGCTTGGCAAGCGGGTTGGCAGCCGCAATTTTTTTCAGCTATTATAAGGAAGATGCTGCTACTCTTTTCCTGGTTCAGATTCTCTCTTAAGACACCTACGACATAAAATGGGATGTGCCATATATTACCAAACAAATAATTACCAGTCTTATCACCGATGCCAATATCACATTTTATTAATAAATATAGTCAACTATATCAAGTTCTCGCGTCACCCGTGTTCGCTACCAATTTCATTAAATATTCGCACATCGTTATTATATCGTAATCCAATTATTATGATATTCAATTTGTTAACTCTATAACATATGATAACATTAAGAGATTAAAAAAAATTAAAACAACACGCATTAGTTGTAAATTCTAGAGAGAAAACTATATCATAGTCGTGAAATTATTGTATTTTCATCGGTTCTTAAGACTAGAATTCCTACATTTCAAGGCTTTTAGCGCTCCCTTCTCCGCTGCATGCATATTTTTGTCCAGCACGAAGTAAGCGTGCAACATTTGGTGGACTAAAAGTTACTTAATTTTAAAAGTTTTTACTTAATATTTGGAAATGAAGGATGTAAACAGGACTTTCATAATATCGAAAAGTATTATAATAAAAATATATATATAAATATTACATAGCATAACTTAAAGAAACTAGAACTCGAACGTCTAAGTTTTTGTTTAATTTCGATATCGGTTATATAAAAATATAAATAAATAATTAAATAAATAATAAATAATCGATATCGAGATTAAAAATTCATCATTATAAATTTATCATCATTATTAATTATCAAATCCATTCCATTATAAATTTAATTGCATTAAATAAAAACTGATATAGTTCAATAAAATAGTAAGCTAAAATAACTATTGATCAAATATAGTTAACAGAACCGATAACCGATGGGAAAGAAAGGATCTTTTTATAGAAGTAAGGGAGACAAACAAGGACACTGTTCTCGTGATGGTAACGATAAGCTGTGGCCCATGGACTCCTACGTCTATCCCCACTACGTCTATCCCCAAATACTTAAGGATCATAATGCAGATGCGTTGTCATCTCTAATGACTTACATGGGTACTTCGTTGTCTTTAAATACGGTCTCCTATTTTCCTGACACCCATGCTGCTATTCCATGCTGGTATTCCGTGCGAGCAGGGCCCTTTCCCAGTCGCACAAACTCATACGCGCTGCTGGCATAACACATTGTATCGTGGCTCTGCCACGAGTCATGTTACTCAGGCCCAACCTTGGTTTAAAAGCTGCTTAAAAACCTCCTACTAGACCACATTACGGCACGTTTAGACATATAGACAGTCAATCAGGAATTGGGTGCATGTGCATTACTTCAAAACTAATATTGAATGCATTATACTGCTTTCTTCAATCAATTGTGAGAACTACTGTACTACAAACCCTGCTATTTTCTTTATTGTCGAACACACACGAGCTCTGTACACTGCATTGAACATTAAAAAAAGGACCGGCACTAGGAATCGGTCTCGGGTTGTTCGCGTTTAATGAAATGTAAGACGATCGCTCGATTGAGTTGTACTATAAAACAATACTATAAAAGGATTTCCATGGAATAGGTTTAAATATTCTGAAGGGTTATAATATAACATGTACTTTTAGCTAGCTGAAAAGATCAATAATAAAAATGTCATATTTACATGTACACTAGCCACAGTGTTGCTTATCTAAGTAGGTTCTAACAAAAGCAATCATTTTTTAAATTTTTAAAAATAATAAATATGATGTATTTCATCACATCATGGCATATTTTATTGCAGAATTCAATTATCTGTTACATTGTTAATAATAATTTAATTCTACTGGTATTATGAAAAAGGGGAGGCGGCCACATGTACCTATCTACAGCACACGACCTGTTTTCTATTTCCTCTATTCATATCGTCCGACTGTTACTTTTTTCACTATACAACGCTAAACTAAATCAACTAAACTTGTTAACACATGGTCGGGTCTAATGGCTCTTTCCATTGTGGCTAACTGGGACACGAGGCGACAGGATGTGGGCCACTGGAGAGGATTAACTATGTTACATTTATACTACAGTTCCCTCTAACTATTTATCGGAAAATTTAACGTACATCCATATCGGTATATAATGTGCTTTAATTTATTTCCCTATCAATTCCAAGTGGCATAAAAAAATTCAGAATTCGAACAACTAATCACGAATGTTTTATTACATGTAGATATGTGTTTATCTATATAAAAAAGTTGTTTGTGGTTATAGACCCATGAAATTTGTCACATATGAGTATTTTTTTATTGAGAAGATATTTATGCTATACAATTTTGTAAGTTATCACATAGTACCTACATAAACTTCTATACCATTGAACCAATTGCCGGAAATTAATATACAAAGGCAGGACAACGTCTGCAGGGTTTTGCTAGTGTGTATTATATAATATATAAGTTTATATTGTATTCAAATATTACTAATACCTAGAAGATCTGACAACCAGGGGGTCAACCTAAGGGTCTGATTGTCAGCACGCAGTTTTCAGCGACCTTCAAATACATGGAGAGATAATCCGATAATTACTATGTCGGGAACCATAGTAATTATCAGATTGTCTCTCCATGTATTTGAAGGTCTCTGGACTGTATTTTTGGGCAACCTATGTGGTAAGCCTATATTCAACAGTAGACTTGTGCAACGTCTGTAATAATAATGATGACTATTATTTTATTATTACATATAATTAAAATAACGTTACACCCACACTAGGATTCGTATCATCAAGAAACATCCAAACCCGAATTTTTAAATATTTGTATGGCGTAATCACAGAAATCGTAATAATATTATTACGATTTCTGTGGGCGTAATATTATTATTATTAAGCCATACAAATATTTATTCCGTACAGGATTCAAAGTTCAAACCCCCAGTCCTCAGCGTCGTAACTATTTGCGAATTGCTATTGGGCAAACAGTAAAATATTAATAGTGTATTTTTTCACTTCAGAAAAGTAATTAATTTAAAAAAATAAACTATCATTACTCTTAACGAATCCCTTTTCATCTCATCTTGTTTGAATATCGTTTTTGGGTTAACACCTGGAGGGCCTTTGATGTTGCGTTTCCTTTATTTTCATAAGTTAACAACAGACCGAGTCCAAAAGCTACTTTTGTGCTTCCGTTCGGTAGTTTCAAACAAAATTTAAAAGCCACATGTAATATTAAAAATTTTAGGAAAGAGTTTAGCTTAATTTTATTATAAATTCTTTAAAGGGGATATATAAAAAAATTAATGAAATACAATATAAATAAAATATAAATAAAATACATACAATATAAATATAATGCGTACAAATTTAATTATTCTTAAAGTTACGAGACTTTAAAAGCAAAAAAAATATTGGTCTTTTTACATAAGAATTGTCTTTGACAATGCACCAAAATAGATATTATGTAACTTTTAATTCAATTAATTAGTAATCGTGTGAGTGCAAATAAAATTATTTATTTGTGTCCTAGATAACATAAAAAACATAACAAATAACATAAAAAAATTATTTACGAATGTAGGGGTATACCAATGTCTTCCCTATCTGAGTCTCTGTACCCATTAAGTACCGGGTGTAATTTTGTTATATGAGCACAGTTAACAAAATTGTCCGTTCGTTCATCCGTAAGTTATCGACGCGTAATTTTATTACACTGCGAATATATTTACGAAATATTCTAATCTTGTTAATAGAAATTCACGAGGAAAATTCTTGGATTGTTACTGAGAATGTTTTAATTAATTAAAGATTAAAATAATTGGATATCATGTGTCCATTAATCACATTCTAACCTATAATAGTTTTAACCAAAGAGTATATTATCATAATCACTACGTTTTAGATGCTGCTCATCTTATTTTGACGTTCTTTGAAAGAACAGAATTTAAAAAAAAAAGTTCCTTAACGCATGTAATTTTGATTATTTAATAAGGTTTTTGTAATAATCCTAATCTTATGACTAATAAAGGCTGTATAATTTAATATCAAATATTATTTTCATCATCATTCATCATTACAGCCTTTCATAAGTCCACTGCTGAACATAGGCCTCCCCCAAGGAATGCCACAAAGCACGGTCCTGAGCCACCTGCATCCATCGACTTCCTGCATGTCTTACCAGGTCGTCACTCCATCTCGTGGGGGGTCGCCCTACACTTCGCCTACCGGTACGAGGCTGCCACTCCAGAACCTTTCTTCCCCATCGATTGTCGGTTCTTCGAGCTATATGGCCGGCCCACTGCCACTTCAGCTTACTAATCCGTTGGGCTATGTCGGTTACTCTAGTTCTACTGCGGATATCCTCGTTCCTAAGTTTATCACGCAGAGAAGCTCCGAGCATAGCCCTCTCCATAGCTCGCTGAGCGACCTTGAGCTTCCTCATACGGCCAGCTGTGAAGGACCACGTCTCAGTTCCGTAAGTCATCACTGGCAACACGCACTGGTTGTACAATTTCGTTTTAAGGTTTTGAGGTATGTCTGACGAGAAGATGTGTCGTAGCTTCCCGAACGCTGCCCAGCCGAGTTGAATCCGTCGATTGACCTCTCGGTCGAAGTTGGACTTACCTAGTCGGACTATTTGTCCCAGGTAAACATACTCGTCAACAACTTCGAGCTTGGTGCTCCCAACAACTACGGGCATAGGTGTGACATGGACATTAAACATGATCTTCGTTTTGTTCATGTTCATCTTAAGACCTATCCGTTGGGAGACACTATTGAGGTCATTGAGCATAGTGCTTATATATATATATATATATATATATATATATATATATATTATTTTAAGAGTATGTATTTAGTAATGAGTTCGAAAATCTTTAAGCTATTTCATTTTCACTTTCCACTTCTATTTCCTTCGTGTTTTTTAAATTTATATAATACTAGTGATCCGCCCCGGCTTCGCTCGGATGATTTCTGGATCTCGACACCGGTGCTTCCTACCGGCTCCAATTGTGAATCGTTTAGATTACCCACTCAAACACACACAAAAAAAAATCATCAAAATCAGTCCAGCCATTTTCGAGTTTTTGCGAGACTACCGGACAGTAATTGATTTTTAAATATAGAGTTACGAGGGTGGATTGAAAAGTACTCGGCCTAACCAAGAAAATAAACACATACTAAATCAGTTATATTTTTATTTTTCTACATAATCACCATCAAGTTCAATACACTTTTGCCACCTCCCCTTCCAAGCATTTAGACCGTTGAAAAAAAATGATTCTCCCTTAGAGTCAAAATATGCGTCTACAGCTGCTTTGACCTCGTCGTTTGTCGAAAATCTTTGACCTCCCAAGTGCTTTTTTAGGTTAGGGAACAGAAAGAAGTCTGATGGTGCCAGATCAGGTGAATACGGCGGATGCGGTAACAGTTCACAGCCACAGTTGTGAATTTCAGCCATTGACTGTACTGACGTGTGAACACGGGCGTTATCTTGATGAAACAGGACTTTTCTTCTGAGCATTCCTCGACGTTTTTCTTTTATTTCCTCTCGTAAACGACGTAGTAAGGTGCAGTAGTAATCAGAGTTTATAGTCTGACCCCTTTCAAGATAATCAATCATAATCACACCTTTCGAGTCCCAGAATACTGAAGCCATCACGTTATTTGCCGACAAAATCGACTTAGCCTTTTTAGGGGGTGGTGAACCAGGTCTTCTTCACTGTTTTGATTGTTGTTTTGTTTCCGCTGTACAGTAATGAACCCATGTTTCGTCTATAGTAACAAAACGATTCAAAAAATCATCTGCATCGGCTTCAAATAACTCCAAACAGTCGCGTGATATAGTCAATCGCGTCCTTTTTTGTTCAACTGAAAGCAGTCGCGGAACCCACCTCGCAGACACCTTGTGGAAACCCAACTCGTTGACAATGATGTTTTGAGTTCGTTCATAAGAGATGCCTATAATCTCGGCTATCTCTCTAATTTTTAATCTGCGGTCTCCCATTATTAAATCAAGTACTTTTTTAATATTTTCGTCAGTAGTTGACGTCGAAGGCCTTCCAGAGCGGGGTTCATCTTTCACACTCTCTCTACCACGCTTAAATTCTGCTATCCATTTTTTGACGGATGAATATGACAGAGCACAATCGCCTAATGTACTGACCATGTCATCATGGATGGCTTTTGATGATAGCCCCTTCTTATGGAGGCACTTAATGACGGCACGCTGTTCGATTTGCTCCATTCGCGGAAATTATGTCCGATTACTTTGTTAATAAATTTATAAAATCACAACTAATTATCGCACACGTTTCGAACTTCACACAATGAACTAGTCTGAACTGAACTAAATAATGTGGGTAGATTTGATTTTTAGAATTGAATGGATCTGTGTTAGGCCGAGTACTTTTCAATCCACCCTCGTATTATAACACTTAAATTCTCATTTATATTACGAAGTAAACTTACAGCCTTTGTGTGTCCCACTGCTGGAAACAGGCCTTCTCTAATTTCTAAGAGAGTTTTAGAGTAAGATAGTGTTAACCCCGCAGCCCTAATACATGTTGGCAGACTTCTCATATCTTCGAAATATTTTCTAAATACCTCAGATATGCAGGTTTCCTAATAACGTTTTCCTTCACCACCGAGCACGTGGTAGGTAAATCAGCGCTCAAGAAATTGTAAATTGCAATTTCAAGTGCTGATTTATTCACGTAGTAATGTGATCATATAACAACAATAAATAAAAATCCTTAGAGAAAGCAGAGCGTAAGTAAAGAATATATTTCTGTAATTTCCCTGTTGTGAGAGATTTATCGTCTGGAACATCCAAATTGTGTAACATTCGTCATGGCATAATTCGAGAGTTATAAAGCTTTTTATTACAGCCACAGGTGCACGGAGCTTCGATGTGAACCTAAACGGATTTTGCATTCAGTATGCAGAACTTTAGTGTCTTTTTTTAGGATGACAAACTAGCAAATAGTCCATCTGATGGTAAGTAGACGATGTGGCCCATGAACATCTACATTTATCTTTAATTAAGAATCAAAATGCAGATACGTTGTTACCACCATACGAAAGACAGCAGTATTAAATCAGCAGCTTAAAAGCAGCATAAAAGGTACTCCAGTTCTCTTCACTATTATATACACAGCAGCATTAAGCTCCTATTTTACGCTGGTATTCTGTGAGAACGTGGGAACGTGTTCCTATCCCGGTTGAGCCGAACCATTCGTGCTACAACCATAATATAGCTGAAACTTGGCCCTACCACGTATGATTCTCTAAACTTACTAACTAAATGACTTTGTGTAGGGCGGTCACGAAAGTATTGACCCGGTCAGTTCAGATTTCTAAAGGTTGTTCATTGAAGCGATCATAAACGGGTCACACTGTCCGCCGAGATTTGTGTTAACGGGCCACGAGCAGCTGTGACTAAAGGGATCACTCGCCCTCAATATTAAAAAAATATAGTATAATTTATGCGACATAACTTACTTCTAATTTGCCGCCATAAAAATGTACAAAGCTTACTTAATTTGTCTGTCAACTGAGCATCTTCAAATGTATGGGATTTCCGTTTATTTCACCTTTTTCACAATCGCATATTATCCTCGTATCCTTTTTCATAGTACCGTGATTCAGTTGTGTTCTACTCCGAAGGAGAATATATATTGATTCTACTTTGAATTGTAACACCCAAGCACCATCAGTTAGCCAGAAAAACACCGGCATCCTGCGTTCTCGCTCTCTTGCCTAAAAATTTTTCTCCCATCTGGAATCATGACAGTTTAATTTTAATTAAGCTTTTTTAGTTTAGTTTAATTTTTCCCCTGATCGACTGTGGCGATGTCTGTTATATCGACCTAAATGCAGATCTTCTCAACAAATATGACTGTCTTCTGAATAACTGCATTCGGTTTATTTTTAATCGTCATGGGCCTACATATCATTCTCAATAAAAATTATTACATATACATCGTCACCGCAGTTTTCGTGCACTACCCTTATTATTTTATCCTGATGTCTCCAACTTCCACTTCCTACTTAAGTCCTTGCTTTTAGTACTATTGATCTAGTCATGAGAGAAACCTTCGCTCAACAAATGACCTTCTTCTACTATGTCCCTCCCATAGCTCTGGACTTGTTCTTTTAATTTTCCCTGTTCAATCTATTCTCCTTTAGAACGCAATCCGTCTCGAAATAAAAACAGCTAGTAATCGTTACGCGTTCAAGAAGAAAATTAAAGAACCTAATAAGATTGGATACGATGTGCAAGTAGTGTTATAAAAAGCAACAACTAATTTATCATGAAAGTGAAGTATCCAATAGATGGCGGTTTAACCATCTTAATTATTACCAAACCTAAAATATTCAGACCGGTAATCAATGATAGCTTTTAAGGCCTCTGTTAATATGATCGTCAATCCGTTTACCAAGCATGCCGTTACGACAAATTATCTTTACTCGAGAAAGGTTAATGTCCGTCAGTGAACAGTTACCGCCTCTTGTGAAAATATTGATGGAATCTTAAAATATTAAGTTAGTAAGGAAACTCGAGTAGAACTTTCTATTATTAATGACAGTATTTTTGGAAAGCTACTTTAGTAATTAAAGCAAAGTAGAAAATTCTTTGTGTTATTAAAGCAAATACCATTTACATATTATAGGCTATTACTTTACACAGTATTGGCACTTATAACATTTTTAATTTAAAACACATTACATATTCAGCGTTATTGAGTATTTATGTACACAATATAGATTGGGATTTCTTACTAGGACCGATACATTTCAAAACATTGCACTGAATATTTCCCCATTTATTTTAACGTTTCATAATATTATATAACAAACAGCATATTCATTCGATTGAGGAATGAGTAAAATTTCAAACTTTCTGCAGAACGCGGAATTTCCCGTTCTCTGAAATATAAGCTTTTATAACTGTTGTCTCATAAATTGTTAATATTCATTATTTTAAAATCATTAAAACGAATGAATTTCGTTGGTAGAAATTACTAACTTGTTTATTTTCATTTTGATACATTGTTCAGATTAAACAATGCGATATTTATTTTGTTGCAATTGACCCGTGAACTTGTTACAGGTATCTGGAATGACCCAAATTAAAAACCAACAGTACCGACCACCAGACAGCACGTCCAGGTAAGCTAAACGAATTTAATTATTTTTTGAAAGGACTAAGCAAATATAAATAGATATTTCAATATTTTATTAATCAATAGAAACATTCTCACTGCTAACATATAAATGAACATTTTTGAAAATTTTCTGAAAAGCTATTATTTCGAAGTCATTATTACATACGTAATCATCACTCATTTATGGTTATTAAATTGCATGAAAACATTTGAAAAAGCCTTAAAAGGCGATAGTAACTGTGTTTCACTAAAATTTCTCTAGAAAGCATAACCAATAAAATAAAACTGATTTAAGCTAAAATTAAAGTCGTACATATTGTGTAAATAAATCCAAAAATTAACGGTGGGTTCACTGTTTCAATTTATAATAATATTGAAACGCTTTAATAATTTTATCAGTTAACTGCAGTTTTACCCATAAGATATTTTATTTCAATTTCATCAGTTTCAGTCTTTCAAAACAAAAAACTTCGAATATTAACTTTTTAATAATATAAATCTATGTGTTGCACTCATAATATTGTGCAATGATGCTAAACGTAGAACACAAACTTCTTATTTTATTGCGCCACTCCGTGCTTGGCTTCATATTATAGCGTTTCTATGGTAACAGGGTTTGATACAAGGCAACGCAACTTTTACTCAATTCCAGGGGATTTCTCTGCGATAGCGTCCCGCGTGGAGCTTGCTCCGCATTTTACGACACGTTCCTAGATATATATTACTATATTTTTAACCATTGTGCTGACTAAAATAGATTTTATATTGTGTAAATTGCAAATAGACTCGATCTAATACTTTTATAAATAAAATTTAGATTCAGTTTGTTGTTTATTACGCCGTGTACATGAAACATTGGTTCTTTTGTTTTGATATTTTTCGAGTGCACATCTATACATATGTATGTATAATCATCCTGTAGAAAAATTGTGTGTTCACGATTCATGCAAAAACTAGCGAACGAATTTCCTTGAAATTTTATGTGTAGGCAGTAAATTATAACATATATATTATATATATTATAACATATAGGTAATTTTTATCCGATTACGGATGAGTAGAAAAGGGTTATGTTTTTCCTTTTTTAAAGTTTATTGTCATTATGGCCGCTGGTGGTTCTATTACCCCTAAAGAGGATTTAACTATACGTATAATAAATGTATATCTATAAAAGTGTGTGCATGAAAACGAAACTCATCGCGCCACCAACCAGAAGAAAAAACCGCAAGGGCAGAATAACGTCTGCCGGGCCAGCTAGTATGTAAATATGTATGTACTTGTTTATTTCCTTGGCACGCTCTGTGGCCTAAACGGATTGATGGAATTTAACTTGTGTGGTGTCATTAGGTTCGTCTTAGTTGTGGAAACGACATAGGGTATAAAACATTTTCCCTTTTCAGTTAAGTGGTAGGAATTCTTTCCTGCCTAGAAGTCCGTTTGAGCAGGTTGCATCCTCTTCCTATTTTTCTGGTCAAACAGTACATGCATTGTTGTGTTACGGGCTGAAATATAAAGAGAGCCAGTATAATTACGGCATTTGTTTCCATTTTAGTCTTCAGAGGTAACAACGCATCTGTAGCCTTTCTGTTTGAAGTTGGTTGCAGGTGTCCATTAGCTATCGTAACTACTTACCATAAGGCGCACTGTCTATGTGTTTATTTATAACTTCAATTTTATAAAAAATAGGCTTTACCAATGAGGGCATCCACGACTTTTTCTGCCACCAGGGCGGCGCCACTTTACAGTGAGGTAAAATATTTGACAGATTTCATAGCGGGAACGATAATTTCTTAGGAAAATGTAATCTTTAAGGTTTCTTTCTGTATTATTAGTTATATTTTATATTGATTACATTAGAAATTAATAAACCAAACTATAAATATAACTAAAAGACGACTTAAAAAAAAAGAGTTATAATGTGCAAAAAATTAAAAATCAAACCACTAACGCATTGTGTTGTGTAGTAATATACATAATACTCTAGATAATGATAAACTATTATTTAAAACTAATTTCTCAATTAACAGACACTGTGTAACAAAAACTTTACCTCAGTCACAACTAGCGACATCTGGTGAGTTTAAGATTATTAACCCTCATTAAAAGATTCCATTAGGAAATTTTCATAATTTTCGTTTACGATACATTTTTAACACGAATAATATCATTATAATTTATTTATTTTCTTCCAATTATACAATAAACGTTTTTGACATTTTCATCTACCCAACTGCATTACAGTTTGTCGACAGTAGTTATCGTCTTACATGCTTATGTTTATACATATAATCTGAAGTATAATTTCTTATACATATACTAACATCTCCAACATCTTTTTCATAAACACTCACGTCTATCACCCAAAGGGGTAGGCAGAGCTATGGACTTCCGTTTGGTACGATCCCGACACACCCCTCTCGCCTCCTTTACATCGATATACCTAAGCATAGATGTTCGTCGGTTAACGGTACTCTCTACCTAGCCCATTTTTAATATATCGCCAATTTAATCGATAAACTTTCGTCTGGGCCGTCCCTTTCCGACGCTTCTCTTCACTTCTGTAACAGAAATTTTCTTTGATATATTAATTAAGACTATAGTGGAATAACTCGTTGTCAGTAAGAAGCACTCTAGTTTTTCTCACTCTATACGAAACACAGCAGCATTATTCAGCTATTATACTCTGGTATTCTGAAAGAGTTTGGGACTTTCCGTTAGAGTTAATTTTTTCGTGCTGCAGGTTTAATGTTAGTAATATTTACAACAGCAACACACACTTAAGGTTTTATTTTATGCTCTATAAAGTAGTAAACAATCTAAACGGTCACGATGGGACATAATATGTCCGAAAGTGTTGCCAAGATAATGAGTAAATCGCGTGTCTTGCCGAATAAAACTGAGAGCTTTCGTTACATTACACACCGTGCTAAATTTTCGCGATTAATATTGCTTGTAATCCACTTAAAACCGGCTCGTTACGTTAATTATAAGCGTGCACGCCACAATTTCATTGTTAATAGGTTTATTTATGTTAATACGGCGGCTTGTAGTGACAATACGCGATGATTATTAAGTAACTTTGTAGATTGTTGATATAATTATACACACGTGGTTACTGCATACGCTCGCTGTTAGGAAAATCACGTTAAATTACGATCGTTTCACCAAATGACTCCAATTAGTGCGGTCAGATGGCACGTTGAAGCGAAAGAGACTTATTTTATTTTGTTCAAACTTTCTTTCTTACCTTATTTTTAATCTTTATGACATTAAAAGTAGCCCCGATATAATATTTTGTTCATTATGTGTATGTACCTTAAAAAGAGTATTATTCGAACCTTTCTTTACCTTTATATAAGGAATTCTAAGGAGAATTGAACTGAACTGAAACTGATTAATCAAGAATTAAACAGTCAAATACATTCAGATTCAGTTTGTTTGATAACGGATTAAAATTTCATCGTTAGTTTAAAAACTAAACACAACTACGGTCATATATATCCAGCAACGAAAATTTGAATAGGATATTGATAGAATGGAAAAAATAACTTGAACCTAAGTAACGTAAATTTTAATTCTCATTAATAAGAAAATTTTAAAAACTTTTAAAAATGTCTTAAAAAGCGTTGTGTTTAAATTAACCATATAGTATATAAAATTCTCCCTAGGTAGTACTGAGGTGTTAAAGGAAAATATCGCAATGAAACCTAAATATCTGAGGAATAAGATATTTGGCGTTCGTGTGAAGTCCGTCATGTTGGCATTGGAGCAGCGCACCAGACGACAAATAGTACATAAACTTTAAAAAAAAGAAAACAAGGCCTGTGAACTGCAGTAGAACGTATAAAGATGTGGTGGCAGTGTCAGAGAATAATCTGTCACCCATCTAGCCCCCTGGATTTCAGGCCGTGAGGGATGAATATAGTAAGATGCCAGCAAGATGTCGGTGTCTCCGAAAGATGTCAATGCACACAAGGCTACCTCGTATAATTCGCAAGTACAATCATATTGGTTACGAGAAAGAACTCTTGGCTATTGAAATAAATCCTTCCTAATATAGGATTGGTTTGTGTGGATGAAAATATAAGATGTAAGATAAGAAGAAAGAAAAAGAAAGAAAGAATAACATTTATTGCAAACACGCCACTCACATAATTATTTCTCCCATTTCCTTTCATCGCCTCTTACAAAAGAAATTAAGTAATAATACAGTAAGCACAGGTCAGTTTTCAATGTGTTTGGAGATGAGAATGATCCATGTATACAAGTATTTACCAACTTTTACATACAATGTATACAATGATTTATTTGTGATTAATTATTTGAATTTTAAATTGATGTAGTGTTCAACAGACTGAACCGTTGTTAGTCGAATTTGCTCACTTTGTTGTATATTTATTGTTTTTCTTTGCCAACTACCAACAAAATGGATAGCTTTAAAATCGTCCCTCATAAATAAACGACGCGTCGTTTAACGTGAAGCTATCGCGAAATTTCGCTATTTAACTGGAAGCAGCAAGGCGCTACGACACTGAAATATTCTCCACCGGCAATTTATCAAGCTCTATCTGGCTTAATTGATTGTTGATTAAACTGTTAAAATAATGTTTTTAAATATTTCTTCTGAACTTCTTAATAACCGACAACGCTAATTGATGTATGCCTTTGATGGATCATAAAACGGCGCCATTTTATAGCATTTATTTTGTTGTAACATTATTTTTCTTGCCTGTACTTTGTGACCACGAATAAAATAAACAAATTATTATTATTATTACACGCTTCATATTAGCTTGACCTGCATATATGAATGTAATGACATATTGACTCACTTCCCGACATCTAAATAATCTGAAATTTGGCAGATGTATTAAGAATCGATGACAACACAATAATTTTACTTGATGCGAAAAATTACCTCACCAAATTGTTCATCTTCTAATATTATCGATGATGTTATCACATTTTGATATAATATGCCCAGAACTCAAGACATAGAGCAAATTGTAACAGAAACAGAAACTTTTTTATTTAATATAGATTATAAATAATACTTATTGAAAGTCACTCTTTTGTATAATTACCACTGGTTCGAAAAAAAACCTCTGTCCTGGGAAGAATCGCAAGAAACCCAGCGGGAAATGTAATTTATATTTGTCCTTAATTGGTAGTAGTAATAGTATTTTATCGGACCCGTTATCAGATGATGCCAAAAAACTGTATTTGTTAGTTAATAAGAGATTAAGTACCTAACTAGTAAATATAAATAAATAAGTTTATTTGTTTAGTAATTATTATATTTAAGATTTTTTTGTAACTACCAGGGCAGCATAATCGCATCAGCGACAAAGCCTATTTCATTCAATCAATTTCATGACTAACATAGTGTTCTCACTAATATCATCACAGCTTATGATCTATGCGTGTTTTTTAACTTTTTTAAACTTTTATTATTTTTTATATAGACACATTACTGGTTTTTACTTCGGCTCGCATTGTGATTGTGTAAATCTGATAGAAATCGTGGCCGGCTTCGAAATGGCGTTTGGTTTCATTGTATTGCGTAAAAGTGTCAAGTACTTAGTTATCGATTATATGCAGATCTTTTTTAATAATTATCTTATTTTAGGCTACAAAACAATATCATAATGAAAAACAACGCCGTTAAGGAGTGATTCCCACCGACAAACGATGCTCACCTGCGTACGATTTCCGTTACAGTTACAAAATCGCACTGCTATTTGCTGTTGTTCTCATGTCTTTGGCATAGCGTTCCAGCCTGCCTTCAACCTTATCGTATAAAATGTTACATCGGAAATGGAGAGTGATTAACGGGTTCACTTTGACACAATAATTATTTCTCCTGCGCAGTTGATAGTTTTTGTAACTATTTCGATATTATCGCTAAAATTTAAGACATACTGACATCATAAATAAATCAATAAAAAAAAAAGTTACAGCCTATTTACGTCCCACTGCTGGGCACAGGCCTCCTCTCATTTCTGAGAGGGTTTAAGGGCAAGTAAATGTCCGCCGCGCTGCCCCAATGCGTATTGGCGAACTTCACATGTCTTCGAAACATTTTTTTCTTATTTCTCAGACATGCAGGTTTCCTCACGATGTTTTCCTTCATCGCAGAGCACGTGGTAAATCAGCACTTAAAATTGCAATTAACAATTTCATTGGTGCCGGCGGGGTTCGAACCCGGGTTGCTCGAGTACTGTGAACCTTACAGCGAGCGCTAAACATTTGAGCAACCACGGCTCCTAACCATCTGAGCTACCACGGTTAAATAAAAAATGAATCAATAGTATTTAAAAAAATATTCTAAATAAAATGTAATGTGTTTTAACTGATAATACACGTCTGGATACAGGTTGTAGCGCATAAATGATTTCACGACGGAGAGGACCAAGCTCCCGCAGATGGAACCAGCTGTTGCGTGTGAGAGACGAAAACCGGAGACTGCCTACTAAAATTTCCATTTTAATCTTTATTTACTCACAACTTATGTGTGCGTGAACCCTGCACCCATATTGTGATTCTACATCGAACATTCATTCACACACAACATTGGGTTGTGTTCTTTGTCACCATTATAGAAGGGAAAAAATATAAAAAAGCTATGTTTTTTTCTCACAAATTGTTGTTATACTTTTTACGTAATAAATTTATCTAAAATATTGTTAACATTAACCTAATTACAATAAAATATCATGGTAAATACCGTCCTACTTGCAAATCGGAAAAGTTGTTTAGTTTCAGTTCTCCAAATGAAGGCTATATTTACTTCATTTAAGGGTAAAATCTTTTAACAAAAGTACAAATTATATATTAAAACGAAGTGAATTTGATTTAAAATCTATTCAAATCGAAACAAAATAAATGGAAATGCTTTGTTCTAAAAATATAAAGAACCGGTGTTCCGAATTTTTAGGGGAAGCTCAATAGAATAATTAAGAGAAAATGTATTATTTATGTCGCCAAAATTAAAATTATTTTTGCTATTGGTGTTTTTATAATTCGATGTATAGCCCCTTTAGTATAAGATAATAACAGTTCATGAACCATATTTATAAAACGGAAAGATGCGGAGAATCTCGTGATCATCTCGAGATTAATGGATCGTCTGTTTTTTTTGCAGGGCGTGGGCGTGAGATGGCACAAGCGGGCATGTTGCACAGGGGAGGAAAAAATGGTGCCGAGTGAGTATTACCGAAAATTACCAATTTTAAGGACTGTTTTAAAAGAAAATGTGAAAGTATCTAAATATTCGTAATGTTGCCAGTCAAACAAATCTTACACCTAAAAATAATTTATACATTTTGTTCTTACCCATAATGTCTTTTTGGTTGAGATCTTAGAAGTCTTTGACTATATTCAAAAAAAAATACAAATTAATATAATAAAGGCTAAATTACGTTGTCCTGCATTTTTGATCCCCTCATACATCACTAAAGCCTTTCATTATATTACTCATAAACAAAATGGCGCAAGTACCGTAGAAGTAGAATAAAAGCTACGTCCGATCACCCTAACCACAAGGTACTTAGGGAAGACGTGGGAAAAGCGAAAGGGAAGCTCAGCTCGACGCATATGTACTAGGAGTACCAGGTGTACTCGACGCATTTGAGCCTTATAAAGCAATGGCTTAATATCTTTATTACAAGCCTATATAGCGGTTAATTCCTTCCTAGTACACCAATATACCTGATTGACAGATTATGTTTGTTAATTATTATTTCGGTATTACATGCCTTAGGCGCAAAGCGCGTAGTTGTGTGTTACTAGCGCCTAAAAGTCAAGATTTTATACGTGGTAGAGCCATGCTGCAGCTATATGAATAGTTGTAGCAGGAACGGGTCGGCTCGACCGGGGAAGGACCACGCTCTCACAGAATACCAGCGTAAAATAGCAGCTTAATGCTCCTGTGTTTCATATGGTGAGTGTAGAGAACCGGAGACCCTTTTTACTGGAAAAGGACATTCCATCTTAGTCCTTACGACTGATAACGCATCTGCATTTTATTTCGCAAACGAAGATAGATGTAGATGTCTATAGGCCACAGCAACCACTTACCATCAGATGGACTGTGTACTCGTTTGTCACCCTAGTTCTCAAAAAAAGAGATTTCAATGTTTTGTCGCGTGAAATCGTATCTAACAATCATATTGAACATATAAATGATATAAAAAGCACATTGTCAGAAAGATAAATGATTGTTGAACTTATTTATTTCAAAACGATCAATTAGGTGTGACGATTTTGGGCTAGTTTTGTTAGTTATGATTAAACCTTACCGGACTTGATAGAGTGACTTGGAGGTGGACTTTTATGATTGCTACTGTAATTCCTCGACGAGGAGAACTAGATGTGCCGAGTTTGAGCTCGCTTTGTTAGTTATGGATAGACCTTACCTCCAGACTTGACGAAGTGACTTGAAAGTGTATTTCGGTGACTGCTACTGGAATTCTTTGACGAATAGAGCTACAATTTATATATTTTTTTAATTTTCTAACTATCATAATATAACCATTATGAGTCGTGCACTTTTGGATTTTCCAAACTTTTTTTTATTTGAAGTTGACATAAAATTATCAGAAAATTGGAAGTATAGTAATAACGTTATTAGTGAAAACTCGTGTGTATTTAAACTACTTTAAAAAAATTAAGTATGATCATGTTGTACGTAATTTTTTTAATGTGCTTAAGGCATGCACAATTGGATTTACCAATAGTTTTTGCGCTGTTATTTCTTGTTTCTGCTATAATATCAATAAAAAAACTTTACATACAGATAATGATAGTAATTATTATCTGTATGTAAAGTTTTTGTATGTTTGTAGTGTAAACAGGATTCACTTAATCAATAAATCACTAAAAATCAAAATAAATTCATTGAGTTGAACACGATTTTAAATTATCAAAAATATGAAAATTTATACTAACATATTTCTTACCGTAAGACCTGGAAGTAGTTGCTCTGCTCTAGTCATCATTTTCAACATTTCTATTCCCATATGGAACTGATCTTTCTATATACTTAATAATTGTTCTATAAACCTCAGGTCTATAGAACAATTATGAATCCTCCAAAATGAAGAAGTTTTTACGTAAGAAAATAAAATACATGAAAATATACGTGGAGGATATTAAAGGTACTAAAGTTTTTAAACATTACTCACAACCAAATGTAACAAAAACCAGTCGCTGGAGTGCATTACTTCCGAAATTCTTCCGCATGAGCTTCGGGCAAAAACTAAACTTCCAACGAACAGTTTCAATAGAAACTAAGTTGTTTAGTGATGCTATTTGGAGTTGGCGCCGCATCTGTCTTTTCGCTATATTGCAAAGTGCTCGTATATAGGCAGGTCCCGTGAGACGACACGTTGCTCTTTGATGTGGTGTGGTGCAAGGATCGTCTTACTAACTTTTTCTTACCTAATTCAACTTATTTAATGTAAGATTACGCGTGTACTGGATTATAGTATGTTATAATGTATATTTATAATATATGTTGGATTATAGTATTATACCATGTTATTTGGACGCATAGTTTAAGAGATAATGTAAAATTAAAATAAGCCAATACTTGGCTGGGCGCGCGAACGACGCATTAAACGTAGCCGCCCGATGAGAACCGCGAGAAGCCAGTATAGAAAGCTTCTAAGAGCGAGGTTAGTTCAATCATTATAGCTAAAATAAATTAAAAGTTAATTGAGTACTTTTATGACAATGATCGTACCGGTAGGCGTAGTATAGGGCGACCCCCAACGAGATGAAGTGACGACCTGGTAAGACATGCAGGAAGTCGATGGATGCAGGTGGCTCAGGACCGTGCTTTGTGGCATTCCTTGGGGGAGGCCTATGTTCAGCAGTGGACTTATGAAAGGCTGTAATGATGATGACAATGATTAGTTACATCTTTATTACTGAACTCTTTCATTTCACGTTGCTATGGTATTTTGAAAATTTAATTGTATATAAGTATTAGAGTTTGATAGCAAATTTATCAAGAATCATTTCATGCCTACACACTTTTCATGTATCGTGTACGGTTAATCTTTAAAACTGGAAAAAACCGCGCTTCGGGACACTTTCTGGAACGTGGGGGGGGGAGAGGACGCTCAACCGGGAGGGGGAGGGAAAGTGGATAAAACTTAGCTTCGCTGTACATCATACATAATATGCCGACAGATAAAAGTACTCCATTAATTATGCCAATTTTTCCATTCATTGCTATCAAATAAAATATTTAATTGCAATTATAAAATGCTTGAACTAGGTCCTGTCGCGCACCACCGACACGTGATGACGCGGGTGAAACCGCGGGGCACAGCTAGTAAGAAATAAAAATATTTTTAAAGACATGTGAAGTTCGTAACACACATTGGGACAGCGCGGCGGACATTTTCTTGCCCTAAAATCTTCTCAGAAATGAGAGTAGGCCTGTGCCCAGCAGTGGGACGTATATAGACTGTAACTTTAACTTTCGGTTCAGATATATTAGACATTAAAACTGCATCAACGTTTTCAAAACAATACTTTTTCATGCTCGTGCAATATTAACACTATTTCGAAGCCGTTTCCCGTTAAGTCATTTACTCCCAGACTTGCTGTAACTTTGCCAACGGGCGTGTCCAAGGCTGTGATATTCGAATTTCCTTTCACCCGCTTTGCATACTCCTCAAACACTATATTTTCTCACCTCGCTTTAGTATGTTTTCATAAACTTTAAATTGTCAACTGAAACTTTGCTTCCCACTTAAATGAACTTTATTCGTTCAACACTCCACCCTCGCTTTTAAGTTGATAGATACATATTTCGTTTACATAGAAAAATGATGAACAGAATATCGTTTAAATACTATTTAAGCAATAGTTGTTTTAAACTAAACGTACATACATACATAAACTCTAACGAATTAACATTCGTTAGAGTTTATGTATGTATCTTTGCATACCCAGAAGGGTATGCAAAGATTATGGACTTCCATTTGGCACGATCTTGACACACCTCTCTGGCTTCTTTCACATTTATATACCTACTCATACTTGCTCATCTGTTAAAAGTACTAAATTATATCGTTCTCTTTATTTTAATAGAATTAAAGAAAATATTATAATAATAAACAAAGGTGCGATCAAATGTTGTGAGAGGCTTTACATATATACTCACACGTGTGGGTACAGAATGTTTGATTTCATCTTGGGCGATCCGCCACGCGCGAAGCTTCCGCCCACACAATCGCTATGAAAAATATTGCAGTAGGTGTAACTTTGCCACAAACTTTACGGGCAATATGTTTGAGTAGCTTTAACATATTCACGTCGTCTTCGACCGGGGACGAGAGGAGCTAAATTTTATGCGCCATCTTCAATACGATATATTCACAAACCGTTGTCAGCTACCCTTCTATCGTGGAATTGTATTTACGATGTAGACTGTCTGTCGTAAATCAGTATATCTCTTTTATGAGGTTGAGAAATAGCTCATAACTTTGATTGGGCGTGCGGCCTGCAAGGTCTTTTTACCTCCATTCTACTACTCGATATTATTTGTGGGTCGCTGCCGTGCGTTTAAATAGTAACACATGTTATATTAACCGTTAATAAAAAAATCTTTAGTATACGATAATATAAAGCTACTTTACTGGTGGTAGTACTGCTTTTATGGCCAGGATTCCGTTTGAGGTACCTACAATTCTCTTACCTATTTTTACCGCCAAATAGCAGTTTTTGCACTATTACAAAAAGTATTTTATTGGTTTTTAAGAATGATTTTTAACATTTACAGTTTAGGAAAACCTTAAAAGAAGTATCACTAGCCGATACACAGGCCTCCTCTCATTTCATAAGTCCGCGACACTGCTTCAGTGCTTGTATCACATGTTCCTAAAATGTTTTATATATGCGGGTTTTCTCACTATATTTTCCTTCACCAATGGATAACGAGGCAAATCGGTGTTTAAAGTTTTTCAGTTTTAAAGCAATTAACAATTCCAGGATGCTCGCGTTTTGTGTAATTTCCGACGAAAGCTTAGCGGGTAACCTTATTAAAATATATTTAAAAGAACGCAAAATATTCACAAAATAATATTTCTAAGTCCCATTGCCATTTAAATTCAGATTCGAGCTGCGGCAACAGGGGAATACCATTTCTCCTCATTAGGAATATGTTAATGCTTGGAATATATATTCTGATATTTTAAATATTTCTGTTGGGAGAAACTGATTAATGAATTATTAGTCCTAATAAATTAAACTTATTTAATATCCAATCCTATTATTTTATTAAGATATTGATTATGTTATAGTTAAAGGAGTATTATTCCACATCTTAAAGTCAAAGTCACAGTCATGACTTTTTATGAAATTTAGGCTCGTTTAAAGAATACCTTGTAGTAGCGATGTAAAAATATTCACTACCCAATATCATCCCGTGGGTGTCTTAAGAAGTGACAGAGGGAAACAAATCAGGAGATGGGCAGCAGCGTTTTCCTAATAACGACGAAAAATAAAAATAAACTACGGTTGCCAACCCGCCTGCCAAGCGTGGTAGTTATGACAAAATCCTCCCTATGAGGCAATATATGGGTAGGCCTATATTCAGCAGTGGACTTTAATAGGCAGTAAAATTAAAGGTAAGGTAAAGAATAAACATCAAAATCATAGTTTATGGTCTAGATTTTTTTATTATCGTTTATAATAAGTATGAAATATTAAAATAAACATATATTTGAAGCGCTATTTTTTAATATCCGCACATATGATACTCGCTGGATATACTGACTTTCAAGCACATGACTTCAAACGCATTATTCACAATGGGTAATCAGGGGATGAAGTTCATTTTTCGTTCGTTTCCCTAAAAAAAAATTCTTAAAGAAACACCGCATCATGGGATACTTTCACTGGTCGTTTAGAAGTGAGTCAGTGTACCGTGATAGTTTCCGCGAATGTGGTCCGCCATCCCTGTTACCGCAACTGATCAAAGCCGGCGAGGACCCGACAAGGATGCTCGTGAAATCACGCATTTGTTGTATTACAACTCACAGTGGCACGCGCGTTATGTGACCGGGGATAGCCATTAGACTTTATTAGTATCAAGTATCATTGGAAAATCACTCATTGCAGGGAGGTTTAATAACCTCAGTTTCATTTTGATATTAACTTGTCCCATGCTCGTGGCACAATACGAGTATACAAGGTTATTATTATTCAAAATTAGCGAATTTTAAACTTAAATTGAAATATATAAATAATGACGTATCATTTTTGTAGTTTTTGTAAATACAAGTCAATAATGCTTCTAATTGTATTTGTTTTTTTTTTTGTAAAATTGAATGTGATTTATGGGCAACAACGTTTTTGCCTACCGATCGACCCTTACAATGTGTGCGTGTGCAATAAAAATCAATTAAAATAACGCATTACCATTCAACAAGACACTCAAAAGTGAAGACAAATCTAGCGATACCCTGCACTTTGGAATTCGTTGAGCTCAAAGGCGATAGGCGATCACATAGGACCAGAAATCCATTGAATAGATAACGTTAAAATTGAATAGGCGTTTTAAACCCTGACGGACATATGCGCCAAATTTTTTGTAGCAAGGATATAATTGTCCCAATACAATGTTTGCAATTCGGCGATAAAAGTAAACAATGGTTGCGTAGAGTCGCTTCAACAATTTGCTCAGGGTTCAATATTGTGTCCTGACCACGCCATTATTATGTTGTCTCTGCCTATGGGAGGACTGTAGAGGATAAAACACCCTTTCTTTTGTATTTACACCCCTAATCTATTTCAGTACACGTAAATAAATGAAAAGTTATATTATAAATTTTTTTATAGGATAAGGGTGACAAACGAGCACACAGTCCACTTGATGGTAAGTGGTTGCTGCGGCCCATAGACATCTACATCTATCCTCGTTTGCGAATCAAAATGCAGATGCGTTGTCACCCGTGAGGACTAAGATGGAATGCCTCATTTCCAGTAAAAAGGGCCTCCGGCCACCTGCACTCACCAAGCGAAACGCAGAGGTAAACCTCTACTTCACGCTGGTATTCTGTGAGGTCGTGGTACCACCCCGGTTCGAGCCGGCCCATCCGTGCGACAGCAAAAGCTGCCGCGTGGCTCTACCACTGTTAAATGCTACATAATAATACTAAAGTAAGAATTTTGCTATCTTGGTCGGTCGTAAGACTTCAATCTTTTTTTAACGATATCCACAGTCCGTCTGTATTTTTTTTTAAATCCTTTGTGTTATCTTTTGGTTAGTTGTTAAATGAAATCTAATTAAAAAAACCGTTAAGACAGATATACTTCGAGAGCAAAACTTCCATGTCATGCCAGCCATGTCTTTTCATCATCATCATTACAGTCCATCACAAGTCCACTACTGATTATAGCCCCCCCCCCCCCCCCCCCCCCCGCAAAGAATGCCACAAAGAATGGTCTCGAGTCGCCGGTATCCATCGACTTTCTGCATCACTTGCCAGTTAGTCACTCCATCTAATAGGGCCGCCCTCAACTTCGCTTACGAAGCTGCCACTCAAGAACCTTCCTTGCCCGGTTTTTCAAGCTACATCGTCGGTTTATTACCACTATAGCTTACTGATTCTTTGGGCTATGTTCGTAACTCTAGTTTTACTGCGGATACCAATTCTATCACGCAGAGAAATTTAGTCGTCCGTATAAATAAAGTCCTGTCCATAAGTCGCCGATCGACATTGAGCTTCCACATACGGCCGGTAGTGAAGAACCACTTCTCAGATCCATATGTCATCATGTATATTAAATAAATAAAATAGTTTGAACATAATATGTGTAATCTTCCTCCATTACAAAGTACACGTAATTTAATAGTTCTAAAAATGTTTGTCATTATTTAACTATATTTGTTGAACAAATAAGTTTAAAAAACGAGCACAAGTACAGTGGTGGTAATTGTATGATGTGGCTTACAGATTCTTATCAATATATCCTCTCATATACAGCTACAGCGTATGGCTGTATCAAGTACATTTTAAGCGAAATATATTGTCACCAGAAAGTTATTTTAGGAAAAACTACTATTAAATATCCGAAAGCGCCATCCACATTCGCAAAGAAGGTTCAGCATAAGTAATATAGGCGAATGGTGAAAAAAGATGAATTAAAAAAAAATCACAAGCTTTGTCCCTTTTATCTTTTAAATTCAGAATGCATTATTTTAACAGATTTTCATACATAAATATCTAACGCCTACTATTTTACTACGCACGCCATTCGTAAGGGTCGATCAGTCTGGAAAAACGTCGTGAGGAGCGCGCGTACACGTAGTTGTTGCCTATAAATCACATTCAATTTTGGATAATTAAAAAAAAGCCTTATTTACTCGTATTCATTATTTATATATTTGAAATTAAAATTTGGCTGTTTTTTTTTAAATAAACTATAATATATATAAATATTATACTAGATACTCAATTATAATGTTTAAAAAACTGTTTGTTCCCGCCTTTGTTACTCGCCGCAACAACTGATTAATGGTAGATATGGTATCATATAAAATCAAATATGTACTTGTTGTTTATAAGCATATATCTACTTCATAGAATGACGGTTTGGTCTCGTTTCCGATTTTGTCGATTGCATACCTACTGCCTACAGGTGATTTCCGACGTCTGATGGCAATTTCAATATCGTTTACCGGAGAATTGAATGTTCTTATTGCCAATATTATATTACAAGCGTCGGTTTTGGTCTGCTAAAGTTACATAAACATGAATGTTTATTTTTGATGAATTTTTAAAGTAAGGGTATCTGTAATGTTTAAGTTATTACTAATACTGTTTTTTTTTACTTTACTTTTATTTGTTTCAAATATTGCGATAGATTTTCCAACTAAATCTATCTTACTGACACATATTGTTTCGCACACGAGTGGGACGCATGACTATGATGTAAATTGCTGGTTCCAATCTTCAATCCTTCTAAAGTTACAAGGACTAATATCGTGAGCATTTAAGATTAATCGATTTTACCTTTTATAAATAATTTATATAAATAAATTTTTGATTTTCAAATTATTTAATCTTCTAACTCACTGGTAGCATAAAAAGATTAAAGTCAGAAATATATTTTAATGTAATCTTCAATAAATTATCATAGGTTAGTAAGTTTGTTTCGCTAGGCATTAATTTTTGCTTAGGGGTCCGTCGTATATGTAGGTACCATTTTATTACCAATTATTTGTCAAACGTCAAGCAACTGTGCATCTACTGTTTTGATACTGTTGTTTAGTGAACTTCATATCATTGACATGATGAGAGAGTGACAAAAATCTGTGTAGCATTCCATTTACTAATGAAATAAGGCAACTGGACTCATTTGTTAACGATTGTTGTCATAGGCCATGAACTGCAGTGGCTATTTACTGACAGGTGTCCGTATACAATTTACGTTTGTAAATCGTCTCCACGACATAGAACAAATTTTTACAGTAGTTACACAGTGCACACAGTTCTCATTTAAAAATCAAATCATTAAAAAATAATGTTCTTATTTTTTCATTTTTCGATTTCAATTTAAGTTATAAGTATCCGTGCATATTTTAAAAATGCTTACAAATTTAATTTTTTTTATAGGATAAGGGTGACAAACGAGCACACAGTCCACCTGATGGTAAGTGGTTGCTGCGGCTCATAGACATCTACATCTATCCTCGTTTGCGAATCAAAATGCAGATGCGTTGTCACCCGTGAGGACTAAGATGGAATGCCTCATTTCCAGTAAAAAGGGTATTAAAACTTGTAATAGTAGTTTTAATACGTGGTAGAGCCATGCTGCAGCTATATTAGTAGTATAGTTGTAGCACGAATGGATCGGCTAGACCGGGGAAGGACCACGCTCTCACAGAATACCAGCGTAAAATAGCAGCTTAACACTGCCGTGTTTCGTATGGTGAGTGTAGAGAACCGGAGACCTTTTTTACTGGAAAGAAGGCATTCCATCTTAGTCCTCATGGGTGGGTGACAACGCATCTGCATTTTGATTTGTAATAGAGGATAGATATAGATGTCTACGGGCCGCAGCAACCACTTACAATCAGGTGGACTGTGCTCGTTTGTCATCCTTATCCTATAAAAAAAGCATATTTTCTAATGTTATCAAAATCCTTTTGTCATGTTTAATGAGCTTTTCTTTATTGAAAAAAAAAATAAGTTACGATCTTTGGTGGTAAAGTTAACAATTTCAACTACATGTTGTTACGATCCTCATATTGAATATTTCGTAATTGCACACTCAAATATTTTGCTACTTCAAGCTGGATGAATTTTATTTTTTCCTTGCGTTATTTACACTCAGCATTTTAAAATTGTGTCTCCATTCTTGATTTTCTGTTATCACTGATACCGCGATCATCAACCCGTTACTGTTGAGACAAATCGTTCTTACAATGGGAAAGGTCTTTGGCCTTTGTCCAGCATTATATTACAATACGATTACAAATAATAGGAAGAAATATAAAGTAATTGAATCCAGTTTGCGTTCATATGTAAGTGAGTGGGCTAGTGGAACTTATAAAATAAGTAAAAACTTTAGTCGCTTCCTAAATCTAAAAGCAGGTGTCGTCATGCATTTTATCAACAAATAAACAAAGCCACGGACAAGGCAAAATTAAAATACCCATACTTGAAATTCTTTTGCCATAATATAAAAAAATTATGGTTATAGTTACACCTCTAACAAGTTAGAGCATAAAAATTAAAAGTCACGATGTTATGTAATATGTAATCTATACAAGTAAATAAAATTGAAGTGTCTGTTTGTAATATCAAAATAACAGCTTTTTACTAAATACATATGAAAGTGTATACGGTACTTAAAACAAAAACACAATTTTTAAAATTTTTCTGTCTGTCTGTTTGTTCCGGCTAATCTCCGAAGTGTCTGGACCGATTTTGAGGATACAGGCAGATAGCTGATCTTATAAGGAGTAACTTAGGCTACTTTTATTTTAGAAAAAGAATTAGGATTCCGCGCAAAAAAATTAAAACCCTAAATTAAACGCGGGTGAAGTCGCGGGGAACAGCTAGATTTATATAATATTTATATTCTATTCATAATATACTCTTTCCTATAATATACATATACGGTACGACTAAAATACAGTCTGTTAGTCTGTCAGTATGCTAAATACAGTCGTACGAGGTACGACTGTATTTAGCATTTTAACATTTAATTTGTTTTCTACGTTTCTATTTAATAAACATTGTTTCACAGTAAAGTGACTATTGTTTACAATTCAATTATAAGTGTAACACTGTTACTTTATTCAAACTTTTTATATTTCGGAAATGTTAACTCATCTGAGCTACTGTATTTCGTGTTCAGACATTTTCCAGTATTTTTATCATTTAGATTAGCAGTTGAAATGGGTTGTTGCGACTAACTTTGTTAAAATAAAAAACAACCTTAATGTGTGTTGGTGAAAAATAAACCAACCTTTTCTCAAAAGCTCAATGACTTTTATAAGTACCTTTTTTATAGAATAAGGGTGTGACAAACGAACACACAGTTTGTCTGAGGAAAAGTGGGTTCTGTGGCCCATAGACATATATACATTTATCCTCCATTAAGAACCAAAATGCAGATGCGTTGTCACGCCTGAGGACTAAGATGGAATGCCTCGTTTCCAGTAAAAAGGGTCTCCGGTTATACACTCTACACACTCTCACACTATACTCACCATACGAAACACAGCAGCATTAACCTGCTATTTTATTTTACACTGGTATTCTGTGAGAACATGGTCCTATCCCGATCAAGCCGACCCATTCGTACTACAATTATAGTATGGTGTCTCTACCATGTAAAAATTAAAAACTCCTATACCTGCTTGTTATAATTAAAGAAGATAATATTTTTTTTTACTTTACATACATTTGAGTCTTTATCAAGTTTAACAGTTTTCTAATAATTTGATCATATGTCAATAACACTTCGCTTGACGTTTTGCATAAATATATGATACCTACTTCTCGAATCAAGTCACTTACGTATTTATAGTCATTTTTGAATACAATATGACAAGGTAAAACGACGTGTAACATTACGATGCGAATTATAATTCCATAATATTGTGATAACATTAATTTGTAACTAATTAATATACTATACGGGAAGGCGCAGTATTGTATAATGCCACTTAGACAGGATTTCATATCTTATTGTGCCTAGGGATAAAATACTATAACCAAATTAAATCTAAACAAACGGATATTCTTCAGCCTTCTTGGTAACAATTACAAGCCTAACTTATAATGAAGAATAAAAAAGCAGGCCTACATTAGGAAATAAAATAAGGAAATAATTTAACACTCGATCCAAACATAAACCGAGTACAATTATAATAAATCGGTACTACTACTCTATCGGTTAATTGGCAGTTTAGTAGTTTGACTAATCTTGCGGTTAACCGAAATTGTAAAGAGTGCATTAAAAATGCAGTCAATTTTATCCTCTTTGGAGTCCATTAAAAAGAAGCGAGTACATTTTTGTGCTTGTAAAAAGCTTGTAAAATCTAAATTTAAAATCTAGTGTTATGTTTGATTCATGTTTAAACAATTTCATTGGGAAATACTCTAGACTTGATACGTTGACGTGACTATACGTAAATAAAAAAAATTTAAATTTATGGGATTACTTTAAAAGTTTAGAGGGCATGTGAAATGCCGCTAACTGAAATTTTAAACTTGTGGAATCCTGAACCCAAACCTAGGAAATCGCTTGGCCGTTACTTTATAAATATTGACATTTACTGGTTTGGAACTTAAGTCCCACTGTTCAGAAGGGAAGCATTTTGGTAACATTAAGCCACTTATATTTCTTATTATGTGCATATTATATAAGAGAAATAAATGTCGTTATTGTTTTTATAAACTAGTTACTCCTTTTACGTTAATAATATTCCCATTTACTAATCCTTAAGTGTTGTTGTTGGACTTATGTATATCCGTTATCTTAAAATATCATTAGTGGTTCACAAGTTAAATGGCCGAATCAACCCACGAAATTCTAAACTAAAATTGTTGTGTATCTATCCCTTAGTCTATTAAAGCGCATTTTATTACAGATTTTCAAAATATTCACTACTTTACGCGGTAGAGCCATGCTGCAGCTATATTAGTAGTATAGTTGTAGCACGAATGGGTCGGCTCGACCGAGGAAGGACCACGCTCTCACAGGATACCAGTAAAATAGCAGCTTAATCCTGCTGTGTTGCGTATGGTGAATGTAGAGAACCGGAGACCCTTTTTTACTGGAAACGAGGCATTCCATCTTAGTCCTCACGGGTGACAACGCATCTGCATTTTGATTCGTAATTGAGGATAGATGCAGATGTCTATGGGCCACAGCAACCACTTACCATCAGGTGGACTGTGTGCTCGTTTGTCACCCTTATTCTATTAAAAAAAAATACCTATCTGGCGGCCTTCGGCATACAATCTATTATAGATTATTATTTATAATAAAGTGCAATAGACGACGATAAGGCCGAACGAATGAAACATTGAAGGTAGTCAATGGATGCAGGTGGTTCTGGCTCCGCGCGAGAGTGCAACCCTCTCGCTGCAGGCCACCAACACACATCCGAAGTGGGTTCGCAAAGCCCACTCGCAGTGTCCACCTCGGGCCGGACCTACATCTCGGACTAGCCAAGTGGGTCCTCTTTGTTCACCGTGGGTGACTAAGCCACGGCTATTAAGCCCCCGCCACGACAAGACGGGAACCCGTTTGGGGTGAAGCTTCCGAGCTACGTACCACCTTGTCTGAGGTTTAGCTTGCAATAATACTTGAATTGAAATAACGAATATTTTGTAGTATACCAATCTTAACAGTGTCAAAAATTTTATAATGCATGCATTTTAATAAGAAGCGGTACTGATTTCTTATATTTACGCGAACACTATAATTAAAAATAAGTAAATTAAACGTGATAAACCCGTTTTATTTTTACTTTTATTCAAGAAGCGGTACAACAGTAAGAAACCTGATTTTATGAGCAAGACAAACCCGTTTGAAATGGAAAGCGTTGAAAATTCTGTTTGCATGGCCAACAAAGGGGCAACTGTATATTTTGTGCGCAGAAGGAACTAGTCAATTTGTTTAGGACTTTCGATGTTTCCTCTTCACGAACTTGTATTCTGTTTTGTCACATAAGACTTCAATTCAATATTCAGTTACTTATTCTACAATCCTTTACACATAATAAATTCTATGTTTCTTTCAAAATTCAAAAGCACTTCTTTTAGTGTAGGTATAAAACTTATCTAGTTGTGTTGGTATAAAACTTCTTTATTAGTTGAACCTTCTTTATTATTAATTTTATTTTTTGGTTGTTTTTTTCGTCATAATTATTTTAATAAATTAAAATATCCTGTAAAGTTTTAAGTTATGACACAAGAAATTATAGCATGAAATAGCAGCTTAATGCTTCTGAATTTCATATGCTTACCCTTATTAAGTGGCGAAGCTTGCGAAGACACTTATTGATTTCACGATGTCTGTCCGTCTGTCCGTCTATCCGTCTGTCCCACGATTATCTCGATAACGGTTTCGAATTTTCAAATTCTGTTTTCAGCAATCGATTACTGATCACCCAGGCATCTGAACCTCCTATTTTGAAACTGATTGCTCAACGGCAACCGTTAGAAACCGCTACAAAGCTGATTGCTTCGCCACTTTGCTATGCTGTTAGCTTGCTAGGTTTATTCTATAATAAAATACTCCCTAAACCTCCAAAAGATATAAAGATCTATTATGAAATAATAATTATAATTTCATAAATATGAAATTGAATTAGCGTTGAATATTATAATCAGTTTTCGACCTTTATTTTTATACTATATTTCGGCCGGTTTTTACTAAAACATTTGAATAGTATTAAAAACAAATTAAAAAGTTTGTTTTGGAAGTGCGAAGGCATTTTGTGACAAATATAGACAAAATTTATAAATAAGTTTATAGTTCGTGCGAAAAAGTACAACAACAAAGAATGTGAGCAAACGCAAATATCAACAAAACATGTTTATCTAAATATATATAATATATATATATATATAAAATATGTATATCCAAAGTAATAAAAGTTTACTACCATGTATTTTGGAGCAAGAGTAAAATATCGTATACTCACTACTCAATGTTTAGAAACTTTCCAGACTACAAAACCGATCTCATTACAATAATTCAATAATAATGATTCATGACTATGTATAGTTTACAGCTATCAATTCAAAGTAAAATTCATCTACGAGTTAAATTTAATATGTGCATTCACTCTCTTTTTTCTGTCGACTTGCAAAAAGGAGACGGTACTCAATTCCACTGTATGTTTTTTAGGTGTGTTTCCTCATAACTTTTTACTGGGTGAACCGATTTCGATGATTCTTATTTTATTTAAAAGCTGGTACTTCTCATGTGGTTCAATATGAATTTGATCAAGGTCAGACCAATAGTTTTTGAGCTATTCTTAATAACTTATATTGAAGTCGGCTGTACAAAATTTTAAATTATAATACGTTCGTAATCACGATGATGTAAACCAAAGTAAGTGTTTTGGTCCATTTACTAATATTTTTTTTATTTACACTGTAAAAAGTCCGGAATAGAATTAATCGCAACATCTACCTGAAAGGGCGGAACCACGTCGCTAGCGGTTCAATAATAAATTGTACAGTTTTTTATTTTTACAAAACTGAGGTGACAAACAAACTTACAGTCCACCTGATGATAAGGGCATCAAGGGCGCCCATGTACACCTGCAGCCCATTTAACCGGCTTCAAAAAGGAGGAGGTTCTCAATTCTAGTGTGTTCTTTTTTTATGTATGTTACGTGATATCTTCGCAAATCATGAACGACTTTAATGATTCTTTTTTTATTAAATAGGCTTTACCTCAAGGGTGGCGCCATTAAATTTTGAAGAAAATCTCCCGCACCCAAGGGATGAAAATAGATGTAAAAGTTTCATATTATACTATTGTTTAAGGAATTTCATATATCTTCCGCGAACCGTGAGAACCGCGAAAATTTTAATGATTCTTTTTTTTTTAAATAGGATATACTTTGAGGGTAGTCCCATATAAATTTGGAGAAAAAATTCCACCCCTAATGGTAGCAAATAAATAACTTCTTTTTTAGCAATTTCAAGTTGATTTTTACTTATTGTTAAAAGTTATAATTATATTTAAAAAAAGCCAGTCTGTAATAATACAGGCTCTCTGTACCCTTCAGAACGAAACCAGTATAATTACAAGACGTGATGCTTTTCAACTTAGTCCTCAGTGGTGACAACGCATCTGTTGCTTTCTTTATTTGATATTACTTCAATTTTATAAAAAAAAAAGTAAATCCTTTTTTAATCGCACTAGCTGTTTACACCTTTATCTTAACTATTGCGTATAAATAAAAAAAGCCATTTCCACCACTAACTAAAGTCAACATGATACACATAAATCATAACATTTATTAACATTAAATACAAGTGCTACTATAATGTTATACGCGTTACCAACAAGAGGGTGCACCCTAACAATACACACCTGTCAATTTCCATAATGGAACGATGTCGATGTTTCGCTGACCAGCCATTATTACACGCTATGTCTGAAACTTCCATAAGCCAATATACAATAAATAAAGAGTTTGGTTCATAACCTAACAACCGTTAACTTCGGTTGGATCGATATGGGCAATATTTAAATTAAAATTTAAGCCAGGAATACTTTTGCATTATTGTGTTTTAATTTAAAAACTTAATAATTGTAAAAGCTGATTATACTCTTCGTCACGTAAATGAGAAAACTTATTAATTAATCGTTATTATTACCAAGATTTTCTTCCTCGCACAACTTCTTTGTGGAATCGGCTACTACCAGAGATTTTTCCGGACCAATACAATTTAGAGAAGTTCAAAGCCTACTTTAAAAGGCGGGCAACGCACCTACAATCGCCTTAGTGTTGTAGTTGTTCATAGGCGGCTATAGTCACTTACCATCAGCTGAGCTGCAAGCCCGTTTGCCTCCTCTTACCTAAAAAAGTCACTCAGCATAACAATTATGTAATTTATCAATAAATATTATTAAAATGTGTAAATAATATGTATCTAATATAAAAATATATAAAATTGTACAATTGGGTTTGATAATAATAATGTAATGAAAAATGATTATGAATAACAAGTTATTTATATTGGTTTTGCGTATTTATTAATTCTAGCGACTCTTATATAACTCCTCACATAAACTGGAAGCCTAGTCTATAGTGACATAAGTGACAATCGCATAAACTCGTTTTTCCCACAAGTCGTTGACCCCGAAACCAATAATTGTCACGCATTAGCAAATATTGGTTTTGCCACGAGATTCGAAGCAGCTAATTGCTATACCAACCTTCCCAAACCAATTCAACGATACGGAGCGAGGGAAATTTCGGTATATTTGATTAATAAATGAGTTGCAAAACATACACATCTAATCGTTACTTTCTTGTTAAATATAATGTATTTAATGAATCGAAATATTTTTTTATAGGATAAGGGTGACAAACGAGCACACAGTCCACCTGATGGTAAGTGGTGGTTGCGGTCCATAGAAATCTACATCTATCCCCGATTACAAATCAAAATGCAGATATGTTGTCACCCGTGAGGACTAAGATGGAATGTCTCATTTCCAGTAAAAAGGGCCTCCGGTTCTTTACATTCACCATACGAAACACAGCAGTGTTAAGCTGCTATTTTACGCTTGTATTCTGTGAGAGCGTGGTCCTTCCCCGGTCGAGCCGACCCATTCGTGCTACAACTATACTACTAATATAGCTGCAGTATGGCTCTACCACGTAATGATAGCTCTGCTGTGGGGAATCTAGGGATAAGAATCCGAAAGGTAAGAGGAGTACAGTGGGAGACGAAGAGTTTCCAGTCGAAGCTCCTATAATTTGTGTAAGCCGGTTTTGCAATATGTGAATGTGGGTTACTGTGGACGAGTAGTGGAGCAGACTAGAGAAATTGTCTCGTTTGTTTAATAGCAAACTTGTCCCTCATCGCGCGATTCTTAACAGTATACCTCTAAAGTAATAATTGTTATATTATATCTAAAGAGCCAGTAATGACAGCAGCAAACAACTTCTTATGTTTAACAAACATGTTTGGAACATAACTTCGCTGCCTTTGCTCTCTAAATCCAATCATTTGGTTGCATATTTTTTTTATAGGATAAGGGTGACAAACGAGCACACAGTCCACCTGATGGTAAGTGGTTGCTGCGGCCCATAGACATCTACATCTATCCTCTATTACAAATCAAAATGTAGATGCGTTGTCACCCGTGAGGACTAAGATGGAATGCCTCATATCCAGTAAAAAGGGCCTCCGGCCATCTGCAATCACCAAGCGAAACGCAGAGGTAAACCTCTACTTCACGCTGGTATTCTGTGAGGTCGTGGTACCACCCCGGTTCGATCTGGCCCATCCGTGCGACAGCAAAAGCTGCCGCGTGGCTCTACCACTGTTAAAAATTTGTATATTTTCAGTTAACAAACAAGAGGTAAGACTTTTTTTTATGGGATAGGGTGACAAACGAGCACACAGTCTACCTGATGGTAAGTAATTTCTGTCGCCCATAGACATCTACACTTATCCTCGTTTGCGAATCAAAATGCAGATGCGTTGTCACCCGTGAGGACTAATATGGAATGCCTCTTTTCTAGTAAAATGGGTCTCCGGTTCTCTACACTCACCATACGAAACACAGCAGTGTTAAGCTACTATTTTATGCTGGTATTCTGTGAGAGCGTGGTCTTTCCCCGGTCGAGCCGACTCATTCGTGCTACTACTATACTACTTATATAGCTGCAGCATGGCTCTACCACGTATAAAACGATTGACAATCAGATAAAAATCCACTCATTGCCTGCCGATGCTGTTGTTCTTAAATAAACTCATACGGTACCCACTTTCTGAGCTTCTTTATTTTCCTATTGTCACACAAAATAAATCAATATTGTTTTGTCACTTACGTTGGCGGCTACCGCTAATTCTGACGAGGTTGTCGATGAATCCAGGTCCGGTTCAGTTGATTTCTTTATAGATTTAAATGGGCTCATTTTCAAGATCTAATTCTAGAACAGAAATGATCATTTCTAAAATACTTATCTAACTCAATTTCTAATATTCGCAAAGTCGCATACACAATGATATTAAAGGACCAAACAGCGAGGAAACAAAATGGACTTATTTATTTTTGCTACATACCATTAGACGCAGTAAGAGTTCGTTTCAGATCGCAGCTTGTGAGCAGAGTTGAATAGTATTACTTTGCTATTTGATATTTCTTTTTCTGGATTTATAAGTGAATTATTAATGCTATGCGCTTTGTATATCTATTTTGGTAAGAGTACTTAAGTTTTTACTTTATTAATTGGTGTGTAGATACACACCTATTAATAAATATTATTTTTTCCGCCATTTTATTACAAACTAGCTGTTCCCCGCGACTTCGCTCGCGTGTTAGGGTTTTTATTTTTTTGCGTGGAACCTTAATTCTTTTTCTAAAATAAAAGAAGCCTAAGTTACTACTTATGACATCAGCTATCTGCCAGTGAAAGTCCCGTCAAAATCGGTCCAGTAGTTTCGGAGATTAACCGGAACAAACAGACAGACAACAATTTTAAAAATTGTTTTTAGTTATAAGTACCGTATTTACTTTCATATGCATTTAGTAAAAAGCTGTTATTTTGATATTATAAACAGACACTTCAATTTTATTTATTTGTATGTATAGATAGGTCTCTTTAGGTTAGAATTAAACGCTTAGTAAACATTTTTCTTATATGTGCACACGTTTCTGCCTGTATGAACAAAAAAAAACTAATTAATATTGCAACAATACAAAAACCACCGCATAAGCGGTGGTAGAGCCACGCAACAGTTTACGCTGTTGCACGTATGGGCCGGCTCGAGCCGGGTTGGTACCACGACCTCACAGAAAACCGGCGTGAAGTAGAAGCTTTGCTTCTGCGTTTCGTCTGGTGAGTGCAGGTGGCCGGAGGCCCAATCCCCCCCCCCCCCCCATCAACATGGTAGCGGAATTACACAAAAGACTACCCCAGGAGGGTACCAGTACCCCTGGAGAATCCCTCGCTGAGCATCCACGACCATGTTATTCTAATCCTGAGCGTGGGTGCTCAGGCTGCCCCGCGTATTCTGGGGGGGGGCAAAATTCCGCTCAAAAACATAACTGCTCGGGGCAAACTGAGCAATAATACCAAGGCGACCCCTGCCACGCTATCCGTGAATTTCTGCAACATCAGGGGACTTCACTCTAACCTGAACGCCGTCCACTACCATCTCGAGACGGCAAAGCCGGCCTTGCTCTTCCTGACCGAGACGCAGGTTTCCTCTCCGGCTGATATTTCGTATCTCTCCTACCCGGGGTACAAATTGGAGCACTCCTTTGTGCCTCGGGCTGGAGTTTGCGTGTATGTCAGAGAGGACATCTGTTCTCGACGCCTCGGCAGTCTTGAAGGTTCGGACCTGTCCATCCTTTGGCTACGCGTAGACAGCGACGACCATCCGCGCGTCTACGGGTGCCTCTATAGGTCCCATAGCGGTAATACCGAAACAGACCGACTCATCGACCACGTCCAAATGGCTACAGATTCCTTGCTACAACAGGTCCCATCCGCAGAGATCGTGATCCTTGGCGATTTTAACGCCCACCATGCCGAATGGCTGGGTTCACGTTTAACTGATCATGCGGGGAGAGCTGTTTATGACTTTGCCTTGGCATATGGTCTGACACAACTGGTTACTTTGCCTACGCGGATTCCAGATGTGGAGGATCATACACCTTCCCTGTTGGACCTTCTGCTGACCTCTCATCCGGACGGATATCAGGTTTCCGTCGATGCCCCTCTCGGCTCTTCGGACCACTGTCTGATCCGGAGTGTGGTGCCACTCACGCTCCCTTCGCGGTTGCGTTCTGCAGGTTGCCGCCGTGTTTGGCATTACAGGTCGGCGGATTGGGACGGAATGCGGTCTTTCTTTGCATCCTACCCATGGGGGCGGGTTTGCTTCTCGCCGGATGATCCCAGCGCTGTTGCTGACTCTGTCACTGATGTGGTGCTACAGGGAATGGAACTATTTATTCCATCATCTGTGGTACCCATCGGAGGCAGATCTCAGCCTTGGTTTGGTCGCTCCTATAAAACTGCATTACGCAGTAAGCAGGAGTGTTATCAAGCCTGGGCTGCGGCTTCGGCGACTCGGGATGTAAACACCAGCATACTTAAAAAGAAGTATAACTTCGCCTCCAGGTCTTTCAAAAGAGTTATTGCCAAGGCAAAGTCAGAGCACATAGGCAGAATTGGCGAGAAACTAGTTCACCTTCCTTCGGGAACCCGTGCATTCTGGTCTCTCGCCAAGGCTGTCCAAGGGAATTTCTGTAAGCCATCACTACCATCTTTGCACAGGGAGGACGACTCACTGGCCCATGACGCAAAAGACAAAGCCGACCTTTTAGGCTCCCTTTTTGCGTCCAACTCGACTCTTGATGACGAGGGGAAAACACCGCCGACCATCCCGCGGTGTGAGTGCTCCATGCCGGATGTGCTGTTCTCACAGCGCTCGGTTCGCAAAGCACTTCTCTCCCTGGACATCCAGAAGTCGAGTGGGCCTGACGGAATCCCTCCAATTGTGCTGAGGACGTGTGCTCCGGAGTTGGCACCGGTCCTAACGCGTCTTTTCCGGTACTCCTACTCCCAAGGCGTAGTCCCGAATTCATGGAAGACAGCTTTTGTCCACCCGATCCCTAAAAAAGGCGACCGCTCAGAGCCGTCCAACTATAGGCCTATCGCGATCACCTCCTTGTTCTCCAAATTAATGGAAACCATTGTTAACTGCCAGCTCATCCGGTACCTTGAGGATCACCAGCTGATTAGTGACCGCCAGTACGGTTTTCGTCGGGGTCGATCAGCTGGTGATCTTCTGGTCTACCTGACCCATAGATGGGCGGAGGCAGTAGAGTCCAAGGGGGAGGCGTTGGCCGTTAGTTTGGACATTGCGAAGGCCTTCGATCGAGTTTGGCACAAAGCGCTTCTTTCGAAGCTCCCTTCCTATGGGCTTCCCGAGAAATTGTGCAATTGGATCACCAGCTTCCTTGTAGATCGGAGCATCAAGGTCGTTGTAGACGGTGCATGTTCTGACTGCAAGCCTATTAACGCTGGTGTTCCACAAGGCTGTGTGCTATCACCAACGCTGTTTCTTCTGCATATCAATGATACGTTGCTAACTGGTAACATTCATTGCTATGCGGATGACAGCACTGGTGATGCTCTATACACCGGCCGTGCTAATATTTCTCGGGAAAACGTCTCCGAGTACCGGAATAAACTTGTGTCTGAAGTCAAGTCTTTGCTGGACAAAGTCTCGGACTGGGGGCGACTAAATCTAGTCCAGTTTAATCCTCAGAAGACACAAGTTTGCGCGTTTACCGCTAAAAAGAACCCCTTTGTCGTATCTCCTCAGTTTCAAGGCACTCCCCTAGTTGCCTCAGCCAGTATCGGAATCCTTGGCGTCGACATATCGAGTGACGTGCAGTTTCGTGGTCACTTGGAAGAGAAGGCCAAATTAGCCTCTAAAAAGCTTGGCGTGCTCAGCAGAGCGGGACAGTATTTCATGCCGGCACACCGCCTGCAACTTTACAAGGCGCAGGTTAGGCCTCACATGGAATACTGTTCCCATCTCTGGGCAGGGGCTCCCCAGTGCCAGCTCCTTCCACTTGACCGCATCCAGCGCAGAGCGTCTCGAATCGTCAACGACCGAGCCCTTTCTGATCGGCTCGATTCATTGGCACTGCGAAGAGATGTTGCATCTCTTTGCATTTTCTTTCGCATCTACCATGGGGAGTGCTCTGAGGAATTGTTCGGATTAATCCCAGCCGCCTAATTTCACAAACGCACATCGCGGCAGAACTCCCGATACCATCCACACCATCTGGATGATTGGCGGTCCACCACTGTGCGATTTAGAAGATGTTTTCTTCCTCGCACGACTTCCTTGTGGAATCGATTACCATCAGCGATTTTTCCGGACCGATACGACTTAGGGACCTTCAAGAAAAGAGCGTACTCCTTTTTAAAAGGCCGGCAACGCATCTGCAATTCCCTCCCTGGTGTTGCAGTTGTTCATGGGCGGCGGTAGTCACTTACCATCAGGTGAGCCGCATGCTCGTTTGCCCCCTCTCCTATAAAAAAAAACTTATTGGAAAGCATCTCACATATCGTGAGCATAGACATCTCAATTCGTCATCACGCAAGGGAGCAGCGTAACAGACTATCCGCTCCATTAACCTCTAAGTAATAAAAGTCTAAGTAAAAGTGCCCAGCCATGGAATATTTTAGACTGATCCTTTTTACCGTAAGTAATTTTAACCAACATTTATTTTTTAATTATTTTTACTTTCACAAAACTAACAATCGTACATACAACTTAATCATCTTAAAAATTCTATTTTGATTATGATTATATTCCATGTTGATTTTATGAGTTAATCTACGTGTAAGTTAGAATTGGGGTATATTCGATTGTCCGACTCCAAAATTGAAACGATCGATAACATTTTATTGTAGGAAATACTTCCGCATGAAAGTGAAGGTGCCCCCTCAAGGGAGGCAGAGCTACGCGGTCAAAACCGCAGACGCCGGGGAAAGTAGACAGGAGGAAACTCCTAAAGGGTATAAAATGTTATCGTGTGATTATCATCCATAATCGCGGTGTTTCAGTTACAGTAGCCTTATTTTCAATATAAATAACATTTATTTTATGTTCATCTGACGTTGTTAAATAAATTTCATATTATACTAAAACCACCGACGCCATGCTCGCGTGGAATTCTGGTAAAATCAAGGTTTAAAACATTTATATAAAATGTTTTTCTAAATATTATGTACGAAATGAATTATTTGCAAAAATTAACTAGCTATAGTTGTCTATCAATTAGAATACAATTACTTTGCAATGCTATGTTTGTTTACATCAAATAGTTTGCTAAGCGCATGTCGATAAAGCAATAGTTGGCAAATTTTTTCCGATTCGATTTTTTCAAATACTGATTACTTTAATACTTTAATTTAATAATATTTTTATAAATAACAATATTTGATTGAAATAACATTTGAAACAACATATTACCGTTACTTTGTGTAAAGACACCATTCCGTAGCCGACTGCAAACAGCAGCAGCAGGCGCCGTGTCGTCGCGACACTACTGATTTCTATGTAGTTCTATGAAATACCTTCCGTAGCTACGACGCGTCGTTTGTCGGAGCGGCAGACGACATGTCGCCCGACCGTAGGTCAGTAGTGCCGCCTACACGTTGAATTTTTTTGCAAAAAATAAGTTACACCGATTCCGTGGAAGAGAAACTGATAAACCAGGTGGCCCAATATCCCGCACTGTACGATGCACCTCACAATAATTATTTAAACAGTGTGAAAAAAGATAATATTTAAAAAAATATAGGAAAGAAGTTAAATAAAAGTTTACATAAACAGAGTACCCCACAGAACATTAGGAACAGATTGGAACACGGGCTGATGCCGTCTGCAGTCGGGTTCAGAATCATGACTACAGCGACATGACGCGACGATATGTCGCGACGACACGTCGCCTGCTGCTGCTGTCTGCGGTCGGCTACGGCATTGTACCTTTATGAAACATATTATGTATAAGTGCATAAACAAAAATTGTTGAAAAATGTTTAGCCACGTGCTTACGCTTACGTACGAAACCTATCCAACTGCAGAGAGGTGTAAGACAGGGTGACGTTATATCCCCGAAACTCTTCACTGCTGCATTGGAAGATGTTTTCAAGCTACTGGACTGGAAAGGATACGGTATTAACACCAATGGTGAGTACATCACTCACCTTCGATTTGCCCACGATATAGTCCTTATGGCAGAATCGCTGGAGGATCTAAGCACTATGCTGAATGAGCTCAATAGTGTCTCCCAACGGATAGGTCTTAAGGTGAACATGGACATAACAAAGATCATGTTAAATTTCCATGTCACACCTACGCCGGTAGTTATTGGGAGCACTAAGCTCGAAGTTGTTGACGAATATGTTTACCTGGGACAAATAGTCCGGCTAGGTAAGTCTAACTTCGACCGAGAGGTCCATTGATGGATTCAGCTCGGCTGGGCAGCGTTCGGGAAATTACGACACATCTCGTCAGGTACCTCAAAACCTGAAAATTAGATTGTACAACCAGTGCATTTTGCCAAAGATGAATTATGGATTTTAGACGTGGTTCTTCACTGCTGGTCATATGAGGATGCTCAAGGTCGCAAGAGGGTTATGCTCGAGGTTTCACTGCGTGATAAACTTAGAAATGAGGTTATCCGCAGTAGAACCAGAGTAACCGACATAGGCCAACGGATTAGTAACCTGAAGAGGCAATGGGCCGGCCATATAGCTCGAAGAACCGACAAGCGATGGGGAATAAGTTTCTCTAGTGGCAGCCTCGTACCGGTAGGCGAAGTGTAGAGCGACCTCCACTAGATAGAGTGACTACCTGGTAACACATGCAGGAAGTCGATTTTTTTTATAGTATAGGGGGCAAACGAGCATGCGGCTCACCTGATGGTAAGTGACTACCGCCGCCCATGAACAACCGCAACACCAGGGGAATTGCAGATGCGTTGCCGACCTTTTAGAAAGGTGAAAGCTCTTTTCTTGAAGGTTCCTAAGTCGTATCGGTCCGGAAAATTCGCTGGTGGTAATTGATTCCACAAGGAAGTCGTGCGAGGGAGAAAACTTCATCTAAATCGCACAGTGGTGGACCGCCAATAATCCAGATGGTATGGATGGTAACGCGAGTTTTGTCGCGATGTGCGATGGTGAAATTGAGCGGCTGGAATTAGTCCGAACAATTCCTCAGAGCACTCCCCGTGATAAATGCGATAAAATACGCAAAGAGATGCAACATCTCTACGCAGTGCCAGTGTATCGAGCCGATCAGAAAGAACTCGGTCGTCGACGATTCGAACCGCTCTGCGCTGGATGCGGTCAAGTGGAAGGAGCTGGCACTGGGGTGCCCCGGCCCAGAGATGAGAACAGTATTCCATGTGGGGCCGAACTTGCGCTTTGTAAAGTTGCAAGCGATGTGCCGGCATGAAATACTGTCTCGCTCTGCTGAGCACGCCAAGCTTTTTAGAGGCCAATTTGGCCTTCCCTTCCATGTGACCACGAAACTGCACACTATTCGATATGTCGACGCCAAGGATTCCGATACTGGCTGAGGCAGTAAGGGGAGTGCCTTGAAACTGAGGAGATACGACAAAGGTGTTCTTTTTAGCGGTAAACGCGCAAACTTGTGTTTTCTGGGGATTAAACTGGACTAGATTTAGTCGGCCCCAATCCGAGACTTTGTTAAGCAAAGACTCGACTTCAGACACAAGTTTGTCCCGGTACTCGGCGACGTTTTCCCGAGAAATATTGGCACGGCCGGTATATACGGCATCACCAGTGCTGTCGTCCGCATAGCAATGAATGCTACCAGTTAGCAACATATCATTGATATGCAGGAGAAACAGCGTTGGTGATAGCACGCAGCCTTGTGGAACACCAGCGTTGATAGGCTTCAGATCAGAGCATGCACCGTCTTCTACGACCTTGATGCTCCGATCAGCAAGGAAACTGGTGATCCATTTGCACAATTTCTCGGGAAGCCCATAGGAAGGAAGCTTCGAAAGAAGCGCTTTGTGCCAGACCCGATCAAAGGCCTTCGCTACGTCCGACGATACGATGGATGCAGGTGGCTCAGGGCCGTGCTTTGTGGCATTCCTTGGGGGAGGTCTATGTTCAGCAGTTGAATTGTGAAAGGCTGTAATGATGATGATGATGATGATGACGAGTGCTTGCGTTGCAATTTTTAACATTTTTTTACAACAGTTTGTCGTAACATTTACCTAAAACTTGTTCTAGGGATTGTAATAAGGTAATGGAATTTTTAATTTAGTACCCAACCCAGACGTACAAAGGGCAATCAGTAAACAAATAATTTCTCACGGAATATTTAAAATGTTTTCTAGACCTTTTTGTATCTCCTCCCTCTATGTCTGGCGATGTTTGCACTTCATTGCAGTTTCTTGTTAGTACTAAACAAATGTACTGTAATCCGTTTCATCTATGATCGTGTCGTTTTTATTTATAAATATGAAATGTAGCACAAAGTTTATTTTAGCATATATTGTTTATAATTTTAACCGACCAAGCCACCGAATTTTGAATCAGATTTGTACAAATAGATTCAAATTATAAATACAAGCATTTTGAGATATTGCTATAATATAGTATTTTATAACATATAAATAATAAACTAATACATATTATATAACAAAAAAATTATAGGTGCATTGTCACCTCTAAGAACTAAAACATTCTATTAACATTTGTTTTATATAATTGTATCGACTTTCCATAGCCTTCTCATCGTAACATGACGGTGGACGCACTGATTCTTACCCACGGAATTACGTTAGAAACCTTCACTGACGTACTGCAAAATAGAAAAGAAATCCTACCTCAAATTATGAAGCAATCTAAGATAATTATATAAGTTAAAGTCGAACGTTTCAGTTGTAAAAACATAGTTAATGCTTCTTGATGATTTTCTCTCGCAGCCTAACTTGAAAACACTCATGACCCAGCATTATCCCATACGTAATGTAACCTATTATCTATTATCTTAAATATTATAAACAAATAAATAAAATATATGAAATCTTACCCGAGATACGGCTATTAATCCCACCCGAGATGTCTATTTGAGCTTTGCTTTAATACTTTTTAATAAAAGTTCATTTTTTTACCCTTTTGAGTGGACTTTGGAATTTACATTAAGAACTTCGTCCCCTATTGTGCCACCCTTAGGGGTTGAATTTTTTGTCCAAATTTATATGGGACAACCCCTGAAGAATAGAATATAATATAACAACCTATGTAATAAAAAAGAATCGTCAAAATCAGTTCACAATTGACGAAATTAGTTTGGAAAATCCAAAAGTGCACGCTTCATTTGATGAAAAAAATAAATTGTATACTTGATATTCACGTGTTTTGAATTTAGAGCTCCATTATTTAAACAGGAAATGTCACTTACAAGGAAAAAAGTTAATAATTTTTACCAAAATAAATCGATTATACAAAGTATAAAATCGATATAGGCTGTATGGTACATTTGTCCTTTGTCTATCAAAGGCTAAAAAAATATGAAAGCGCATTTAAATTGTTATTTATTAGCAATAAAACTTATAAAAGTTGAAGATCATTTTATTAACAAATTACGCGTACTAGGCTATTGATATGAAATAGAGAACCAGTTGATGTTAGTTAATTCTGAAGCCAATAAAAAAAGTCCTGTCTCGATACGTCAATTTTTTCATGAGTTATCGTGACCACATATAAAATCAACATCTGGACTTCTACGTAATAGGGTATTACACTCATTTTCAAAAAGTGTTTTAAATGAATCCCAGAGTGATAATGAACCACTATAATTTTTATATAAATTTTTTAAAACCGAATAGTGACATAAAAATTACTTTTAATCTATCGTTTTAAATTTTAGCGTGAAAACGCTAGCCGCCATACTGTTCAAGTCGTGACGTCACTGTCCTAGAATTTTGACAATTTTGCAAAGGAATAAGACACTTTTGAATGTTTAATAATGAGTTATCATCTACATCATTGTTGTGTTGTACCTGATTGCAAAAAGACGAGCATAAGAACGCCGGAGAAGTTATGGATTAAAGTGCCAACTGATTTAAATATGAGAAATACTTAGTTAAAACTGGCAAGAAGAGACCCGAAGGCATTGTCTACAAAATCTAAACTATACTTCTGTGAAGATCACTCTGATGTAAATATGACTTATATTTAACTATCGATTAAACAAAACAAAACATCATGACATGATAGGTACCTATTGCAAGTCAAATTTTGTAATAGATTAGGTTCATCGCTCGTCTGTCCCGCCCATTGTGGGCCATTTTGATAGCCCTTGCAAGTGCAGTGCAGTGTTTTATTTAATTCCTGTTTTTTTATTATATGGGAATAAAGACATGGTTTGTACTCAGACCAAATAAAAAAGTGACTTTTTATTTCGTCTGAGGGTTTGTACAAAAAAATATAACAAAAAGTTTTTCTCACCTAAACTTATATTATAATATCTATAACATTAGTGCTAAAAGCGAAGTAATAAACTCGCTTTTACGAATCCGTCTTCCATGATGCCTTTTCAATAAAATTTGGAATGAAAGTCAACAATCGTAATGATAACTCGAAAAATTTCGAAATTAACTACTTAGTACACAGCACATAACCTATTTCTTTGACCTAGTGACGTCACGACGCTATCTAATATGGCGGACATCGTTTTGCAGATTTGAGGCACAGGTAAAAAAAAATTATTCTTTAAATTGAAATATAAAATTTATAATGCATTTTTATAAATAGAAATCAATATTTCTCGTTTACTTTTTACAAAATCTATCATAAATATATATTCTTTGACTTATTTTTACATTGTGTAAAATACCCTATTTTGTTTCGAACCGTGTTTTTTTTTCAAAGTATCAATATAAAATTATTATTTAGAAAATATAAGATGGATTAATTAGAGCGTTTTCTTCATTGATGTTTTGTATAACTCAATGGTTTTCTTGATATACGGCTACTCATATTATTGTGTAAGTGCAATATGGTTATCATAGAGGCATTTTAAGAACACAAAATTGATTGACCTTGACGTGTCGTGAGTAGAGCCACTATCTATACCTAATAACTAAAGACCGGATTATACGCAACATAAAAATCCCAAAATATGCATGCAAATATACAAGAAAAATAGCTAAATTATGCACGAAAATCGATAAAAAGGGCCAAAATATGCATGAACTAATAAATAAGTCACATTTTTAAATATTTTATTTTATTTTAAAAAACTATTACTTCTCTCATAAAACAATCGTATTTGCGAAAATATCAAGTACAAAATATATTTAACAATGAAATTTACAATTTACCTTTAAAAATGTATACGACTAAGTACTGTTCCAAATGTTCTGTATAGAAATTGTGTCTACGATCGCTTAATACATTTTTGTAAGCGGAAAAGGACCGTTCTACGTCCACTGAGGTGACTGGGCCAAATTTAAATTTGGGTGCTATGTTTGGACTTATTGTGCCGGGCAAAATTTTACCCGCCCCGTTGATGAAGCTATCAATTTGGCATAAGAGTTCAAACCCTGGGTTATTGCTGAGTATGTTTTGAAACTTTTCTTTGAGTTTACACAGAAATAGCTCTGGCAACGACTCGCTGGACTCGATCAATCCGCTAGCTAGCTAGAAGCGAATGGACGTCTTTGGCATGCCAAAGACGTCCGTTGACTTCCGAACGAGATGGAGATCGAGTGAAATATGCATGATTTTAAAAACTTTACTACAATATGCAACTACCATTGAAAAGGGGCTGAATATGCAAATGCCTATAATCTGGTCTCTACTAATAACGCTTCGCGTTATGAGGCATGCAATATCTCGTTACATAAATACAAAATAGAACTTACATTTGAATTGAGAACTTTCGCCTTTTCTGAAGTCAGCTAAAAATAAAATCTTTACCAGCATTCAGACTCTTGGCGACGGATCAACAAATAGGTATTAAAAAAATATGCATGGCATTTTTTAAGAGTTTATATCGAAAAGGAGCCGCTACTCAATTCAACTGTTTTTTTTTTTTGAGTTACGAGTACCTCATAACTTTTTACTGATTGAACCGATTTCGGTGATTCTTTTTTTATTTGAAAGCGTGTGTTTCACATGTGGTCATCAAGGTCATGTGGTAATCAATAGATTTTGAGTTATTCTTAATAATTTATATTGAAGTCGGTTGTACAAAATTTTTAATTTTAAATTATACATAAATATTAACGAACACAAACTGAGTCGTGTTTGACATAAAAATATGAAATAACACGCATACCCTTAGAGAGCCTACGAAATTTAGTTCCAACGTAATTTATCTGCATTAAATTTAATTAATTTTTTTATGCTGGTACGTCTGCCGTGTTTATAAGTAACTTACGCATGTAAGAGCTTCTATAGGGATGTGGCGTAATTTAAGCTCTCTCACTAACGAGCAGGCACTCAAGTCGAGCCTCCTCCTCACATGCAGTTCCCGCAGACTAGATGATATTGTGAGATTTGTAAGCATATTGTTAATTCCCTTCTCCCTGCGGGCTACAAGAAGGCAACTGTAAACATTACTTGCACATGTTATCATTTAAGATTGCAATGTCACATGAGAAATATTTATTCATTAATTAACTAAAACAGATAAATGTTTTATTAATTATTATATTTTAAATACACATAGGTACTCCATGGGTATCGTATGAGGCGACTAAGGAAAACGCCTGAAAGATATAGCTTCTAAAAAATAGCAGTATAACGACAGCGAACAACGTCAAAGTTGCGAAACGTCTGGTACTGTGATTATCAGTCCGCCTTACAAACGTGATGATTAACCATTTCGCTGTCCCGTGCACTGCATACACTAGGTCATTGCTATGTCTCAGTCTTACTATTGTGTCTGGAAACCGAACAGTGAAAGTGTTAAGGCAAATCCTTCCTTAAACGGGGAGAGGCCCATATCGAGCTGTAGAATTTTACGCATCGCACACACAGCACCGACTTTCAATTGTGATATTATTTTGGACCGAAGTTCCATATCGGACGGTACTAATTTGGCGGATGGGGGCTAGGGCTAGAAAAGTAAGATTTTTCCGTCACGACCCGTTCTGACGTAGTGTAGACGGCCTTGGTGAGTATGAGGAAGCGAGATCGAATAATATCCATCTTGCCATTAAAGAAATATAATATTATTTTATTTTAAATGACGCTTGATTTTAATAGACGTTAGTAATTCACTTATTCGTATTTGTTAAGCTGAACGTACATTTGTCCGCGCCGTACGCGCTACACGCGTCGTACGCGCCGAATTTTACACCCGCATTTATATACAAGTAAAAGTAATTACTTGAGTAAAACTTAGTTAGTTAGTTAGTAATTACTTGAGTAAAAGAAAAAGTGCGAGGGAGATGGATATTATTCCTCTCGCTTCCTTATAACCGCAAGTTATAAGGAAGCGAGAGGTATAATATCCATCTCCCTCGCACTTTTTCTTATCTTGCCATGAGAGAATTATTATTAAGTGGCGAAGCTTGCGAAGTCACTTATTGATTTCACGATGTCTGTCCGTCTGTCCGTCTGTCCCACGATTATCTCGAGAACGGTTTCGAATTTTCAAATTCTGTTTTCAGCAATCGATTACTGATCACCCAGGCATCTGAACCTCCTATTTTGATTTTTTCTTCCGTTAGAAACCGCTACAAAGCTGATTGTTTCGCCACTTTGCTATGCTGTTAGCTTGCTAGGTTTATTTTATTTTAAATGACACTTCATTTTAATAGACGCTAGTAGTAGTCATTTATTTGTATTTGTTAATCAATAATATAACACGTTTATCAATCTATGAAAGGAAGTTCGTTCCAACCGAGTGTTCTAAAGTCTGCTTTTACTTTTAGTTAAAAGGTAATTTTTGAAAGAGCCAAATCATCGACTGGCGATTCGTTTTTAAAATGTATTGATAAATCCAAGATTCATTACTTGTAATAATATCGTGAACACGCCGAAACAAGCCCACTTCAAATGAAGTAATTATTTTCGGCAACACATGCGGGCCTACTTCTAAGCATCGTTGAGTTGCGCGGTACCAAATCGAAACTATCCTCCACACGCAAAACGCACGTTTGTTCGTGTACAATCTTTAATATGTGCTGAATCTCTTTATACGTATTTCGCTTCTCTCTATTAAATTATTTTTTCACTAGCACGTTTCCTTTCGTATCAGACGTCAAAGGCCGACCACTTCTTTCTACATCTCTTAGCGATAGTCAACTGTGCTGAATTTTGTTACACCAGCGGTACACGGTTGCTTTAAAAGCTTCTTTGTCTATAAATGCAATTTAAAGTCTATCAAACGATTCGTCCGGATTTACGCGACATTTGAAATCGTAAAAAACCATCCCGCGAAATGATTCCCGACGCTGGTCCATTTTCCAATTAAACATGATAGGTACCTACTGCAATTTATACCTATTGCAATATAGCCCTTAAAAAATTTAGAGGGATATTTGAAATTGGGACATTCGTATTTTTACGTGTAGATTATCGTATATTATGTTCCAAATAAATTATAACTTACCAGTATTTGACGGAAAAAACTTTTATTTTTGAAAAACTGTTGTCGTACATTACACAGAATGTTAGGAGAATAGCTAGCATATCTGTAATAGGTTTTAACAAAACCAGCAATGTTTATCAAAATGTCAAGGTAAATTGTCACGTTTATGAAAACAGGGGCTCTGGTCGAAGATATCACCATTGGTCCAGGTTGAATAAGAGAGCCAACCGATAAAAAATACAGAATAAAATATTTTAATAAAATGTTAATAATTCTAATATTTACAAAATAAAAAGGTACAAAATAGATCATTATAATGTAGCTTGATATTTTTTCCATCTCCGCCTTCTTTTTTAATGCAACAAATCTTCGAGATATTCATATATATAAATTTATGACTTAAGATATTGAACGAGCGAATTTAACAACGAACTGGTCTAGTACAAGTTTAAAATTTTACAAATTGTCGTGGTTGAAGCAGCAAACATATTTTATCAACAACAACACTTTAAAGGAAAACTTTTTGCGACAAACTACATGTAGCCAACCAGTTGTATTGGCTCGAAGTACAAACTGCTTTATGTAAGGCTAAGGACGTGTTTTATATCCGGCAAGAGATACACAGTCGAGGGAAATAACCGATGACATTTTATTTTTGCCGTTAAGTTTTTAAGAATAATTTGTATGTTATTTTAGTAAATAGGCATAGGCATATTCATCGATAGTTGGATGAATATGCCTTAATGTTTGGAAGGTTAATTTCGCATTTTATTTGCTGTGTGTATACATAATATCATGTACTATATTTATTGCTAAGGACTGCTTCGTTAGTCTAGTGGTCTAGTAAGAAAGTTGACTGTTTTACAATTGAAAAAAAATATGTTAAATCTCTCTCCGGTCGAATCGGATTACCGTTCCATCGGACGCAATAAGGAATTCATCTGTACTTGCGCACACACTCGTACACTATAATTCTGTCGTGCACAGACGGCTAGTTTGCGTTCTGACTAGACGCCGTTAACAAAATCAAATCAGAAGAATATTAAATTTGCTAAAGACAATTAACGCGGTAAATCCAGATAATACTAGCTTGTAGATCAAGACTGAAAACCAGACAATGATATTTTTGCTAGGTAGGTAAGTGGACTTAGAAATCTTCGACATGTAAAAAATATTCATGTAGAAAAATATTTGAACCACAAGGTTTCTTTCCACTTTCCACTTTTACAAAAAGAAACTTATTACATGTAAAAGGTTGATGGGACGCAAAGGGCGCGACGAGTGACAAAGAGGCTTCGTGGCTGATTATTAAGGGCTGGGAGTAATTGCGAAGTGTCGACACACCTGATAACTAAATAGACGTAAAATCCATATAAATATTGTATACGAATATGCGGTTTTCTTAGGTATACCTTCACGGCTGATTACGTGTTAATTTTTTGCTTAATATACATTCATATTTCTAAAACTATATTGATAATACCAATGGGATTTATTTACTTGGAAAATTAACGAAAGAAAGAATATTAGTGCTGCTTAGCTTAGCTTTATTAATATCTATTGATTCATAAGACCTGTATACAAATTCCATCCGGATTATTGAATTGTGTCTGACACTAAATCTCAACCTTGTCCTATTGAATGGCAAAAGTTTTCATCGAACTAGAATATTAACTTGCCATCACCTAATTAAATCCAGTAGGTATGTAATAAGGTGACTTAGGGACTTTGTTCGTAAGATCTTGTAGCCTGCGATAGGTGACCTACAATACCGTATATTGTCACGTCATCGACCATCATCATTAAAAGCTGAACATAAAGTAAAAGTAAAAGTAAAATATACTTTATTGTACACCAAGAAACATATTACATAACATATTTATACGGACATTAGTACAACAGGCGGCCTTATCGCTAAAACAGCGATCTCTTCCAGGCAACCTTAGGGCAGAGAATACTATTTTAAAAGATAGCGGAAGGGGTGTACAGAATATAATCATCATCATCATCATCATTACAGTCCTTCACAAATCCACTGCTGAACATAGGCCTCCCCCACGGAATGCCACAAAGCACGGTCCCGAGCCACCTGCATCCATCGACTTCCTGCATGTCTTACCAGGTCGTCACTCCATCTTGTGGGGACGCCCTACACTTCGCCTACCGGTACGAGGCTGCCACTCGAGAACCTTTCTTCCCCATCGGTTGTCGGTTCTTCGAGCTATATGGCCGGCCCACTGCCACTTCAGCTTACTAATCCGTTGGGCTATGTCGGTTACTCTGGTTCTACTGCGGATATCCTCATTCCTAAGTTTATCACGCAGAGAAACTCCGAGCATAGCCCTCTCCATAGCTCGCTGAGCGACCTTGAGCTTCCTCATACGGCCAGCAGTGAAGGACCACGTCTCAGTTCCGTAAGTCATCACTGGCAACACGCACTGGTTGTACAATTTTGTTTTAAGGTTTAGAGGTATTTCTGACGAGAAAATGTGTCGTAGCTTCCCGAACGCTGCCCAGCCGAGTTGAATCCGTCGATTGACCTCTCGGTCGAAGTTGGACTTACCTAGTCGGACTATTTGTCCCAGGTAAACATACTCGTCAACAACTTCGAGCTTAGTGCTCCCAACAACTACCGGCATAGGTGTGACATGGACATTAAACATAATCTTTGTTTTGTCCATGTTCATCTTAAGACCTATCCGTTGGGAGACACTATTGAGGTCATTGCGCATAGTGCTTAGTTCCTCCAGCGATTCTGCCATGAGGACTATATCGTCGGCAAATCGAAGGTGAGTGATGTACTCGCCATTGATGTTAATTCCGTATCCTTTCCAGTCCAGAAGCTTGAAAACGTCTTCCAATGCAGCGGTGAAGAGTTTCGGGGATATAACGTCACCATGTCTTACACCTCTCTGCAATTGGATAGGTTTCGTACTCTGGTTCTGTACTCGGATAGCCATCGTAGCTCTACTGTACAAACACTTCAGCATTTCGATATACCGACAGTCAACTTGGCACCGCTGAAGGTACTGCAGCACCGCCCAAATTTCGACGGAATCAAAGGCTTTCTCATAGTCCACATACGCCAGACATAGTGGCAAATTGTACTCTTCGGACTTCTGTAAAATTTGCCGTAGGGTATGTATGTGGTCTATGGTGCTAAAGCCCTTTCGGAAACCGGCTTGTTCGGGAGGCTGGAAGTCTTCAAGTATGCGCGCGAGACAATTCGTTACGACTCTCGAAAACAGCACGTAGACGCGGCTCAGAAGGGAAATCGGTCTGTAGTTCTTCAAGAGAGCGTTGTCACCTTTCTTGAAGAACAAGACCACCGCACTTCTGCTCCACGCCTCCGGTGTAATGCCACCATGGAGGACGGAATTAAAGAGCTTCTGAAGGACTTCAAGTACCGGTCTTCCACCCGCTTTCAGAAGCTCCACTGTAATTCCATCCTCGCCTGGGGCCTTGCCGTTTTTAAGGTGCTGGAGAGCCATTCTAATCTCGCTCAGACTGACGTCCGGGATATCTTCGGAATAGTGTCGAATAAGACTCGCTCTTGGATCGTTACTCACACTTGCGTGTAGCTCCAACGATGATGTGTACAGCTGCCCATAGAACCTCTCAATCTCACTCAAAATCTCAGGTGCCCCGGAAACGATGCTGCCACATTCGGTCTTCAGCTTTGACAGTTGGCTCTTTCTGGCAGACAGATCTCTGGCAAAAACTTTGGAGCCTTGGTTCCGCTCGATCGCTTCTTCAATACGAGCTGTATTGAAGTTGCGTAAGTCTCGCCGCATCCATTTGGAGATCTGTCTGTTCAGTTGCCTGTATGCTGTCAAATCTGTTGAAGAATGTAGCCTCATCTCCCGTCTAACAGCCATGAGATTAAGAGTGTGATCGGAGAGTTTTTGTGTTCTTCAGCGGTGGGTCTTGCAGAACTTAGCTCCGACCGCATGGACAGTTTCCACGAGCTTGTCATTCATATCGTCCACTTCATTGCAGTCTTCTAGGCACTGAAAACGGTTTTGTAACTCGAGCTGAAAGGTTTCGGGACTTTGGAACAGAGCACGAGGGGGACGGAGCGTTGACTTCATCAGACGAGACCTCTCCAATTTAACATTTAGGTTCAGTGTGCCTCTAACCATTCGGTGATCGCTGCCGGTTTTCACCCTCGCGATCACTGAGACATCACTGAACAGTTGTCGTTTGGTCGTCATAATGAAGTCAATCTCATTTTTTGTCGAACCGTCGGGGCTCGACCAGGTCCACTTCCTGTGGGGCTGCTTCTTAAAGAAAGAGTTCATCATAAAGAGTCCCTCTTTCTCCATGAAGTCGGCCAGCTGCTTGCCCCTTGGGTTCCGTTGCCCTATTCCAAATTTCCCTACTTTCAGCTCACCGTTCTCTCTTGTGCCTAGTTTTGCATTGAAGTCTCCCATTAACACCGTCTATTGGGTTTTGGAGGAATGCATGGTTCTAGAGATATCCTCATACATTTCCTCCACCTCCTCATCGGGGTGTGCCGAGGTTGGTGCGTAAACCTGTATGACCTTTAGCGAAAACCTTTTAGTGATTCTGAGTATAAGGTACGCAACCCTCGTCGACACACTCCCGATCTTTACAACGTTGTTAACGAGAGACTTGTGGACGATAAATCCGACACCTCGTTGGGACAGATGGTCGCCCTCACGGTTATAGAGCAAGTTGCCGGATTTGAGGATTACCGTGTCCTCCCCCTCTCTTCGGACTTCGGATAATCCTATAATATGCCAGCGCAACTTGTCTATCTCTTCTTCCAGCTCCACGATCTTCTCGTCAGTCCGCAGGGTGCGTGCGTTGTATGTTGCCAGGTCGAGTCGTCGTAGGTGGCAACCGAACCTCCACCGGAGATTCTTAGCACCCCCTGCCCCGCCGTTACCATGGTCGCCACCGTAGCCAGGAATAGCGGGGCCGCCGGGGACTGGGGGCCGTCTGTGTGTTGTTTTCATCATTGGGGGGTATTTACCATAGTTGCCACGCTTGGCGAGCGGGTTGGCAACCGCAGTTATTTTATTGTAATTTTGGCTATTATCCTAAATACCCCCCCAATGATCAAAATGCCGTGTAGTGGCGGTCAATAATATCCACTACCCCATATCCTCCCGTGGGTGTCGTAAAAGGCGACAAAGGGAAACAGGCGGGAGATGGGCAGGAGCATCTTCCTGATAATAGACAGAATATAATATAGAAAGATAATTAGAAGAACATAAGTGATTAAAAGAGTGAATGACGACAGGTAGTAACTTAAGAGGAAAGGTAATAAAGTTTTAATTTATTTTTAAATACAGGAAGAGATTTAGATTATAATATAATATAGAACATAGACCTCTCCTATAGATTGTCTCATAGGGGCGATATTGCCATAGTTACTACGCTTGGCAGGCGAGTTGGCAACCGCATTTTTTTATTATTTTCAGTTGTCGCCGGGAATCACCTGCTGCCTATCTCTTTTTGAGTTTTCCTCTGTCGCCTCTTGCGACATCCACGAGATGATACGAGGCAGTGGATATTCTGACGCCCCAGACTAGCGGCAAGTAGCAATTGGAGATGTCTGGTAATCCGCCAGCTAGGCGTGGTGAATACTGCAAATATAAACCTTCTAAGGGGACCCCATGCCCAGCAATGGACTGTTTCAGTTTTTTTTTCTTTCACAATATTATTTCCAGCGCAATTGACGACTTCACCTTTAGCGGAAACATTAACTGTGGCAAATCGACCAAGATTTATATTTATTTAAATCTTTTTATTGAATTTCCGTACGAAAAAGGATACAAAGGGCAAACCAATACCTAAAGACTTTTTCTACCAGTCAAATATATTATTCATCTTTATTACTAACTAGCTGACCCGCGACTTCGTCCGCGTTGCTTGATATATTCACAAAGATTTCGTATGTGCGAAGGAAAACATCAAAAAGACAAAATTTATTTTTAAACAATGTTATTCGTTGCTCCGTTTGTAGTTAAAATATATAAATTATCGGGGTTAGTAACGTGAGAGCAAGCGACGTGCAGTAGACCGTGTGAAAAACCCCGTATAAAAATCGTTGTTTCTTAAAACTATAATAACTTTATACTAAATGAAGATTAGATAGGGGTCAAGTGTCTAAGAAATAAAACTTAGAAAACATAATTGAAATTTTCCAGTTGTTTTTCCGTGATGCGCGCACAACTGCCAATCTCTATCATTTTATTTATATAGATGTTGTCATCAAATGTTTAAGCTGTAATTTTAACATTTATTTTACTTTATTACAATTATTATATTGAACTAACCTGCTATCGAATATAAGTTACAGTTCTCAACATTAATCGTTATTGGGTTACTATAAACCTATAGTAAATACTGTACGTTAGCATGTTTGAGTTACTATAACATCATTTAAAAATAAGAGCAGTTCACAGTGCTATTTTGTAAGTGAATTCACCCTTGCATTGCTTAATTAGCCTATTTGTATGCAAAACTCAGTGTAAAACTAGCCTATTTATTAACTGTACATGGTAAGTTCCTCTTTAAATGCTTTTACATTAAAATGTTTTATGAGGGCGAAGTAACATAGTCGTATTGAATTTGACAAGCGAGCGGGGCACGTCAACACTTGACGCTTTAGAGGTCCTAACGCCAGTTTCCATTAGCACCTGGGCAAGCCAGCAAGCGTGATTAATCTTATTTATCCGTTTGAAACTGGAATTACGCTCTCAGGTATGTATGGAGGTGGAAAAGTGTCTATTATTTGAGGCAGCTTATCGTGCTGTAACCCTTACTGACGCTGTGTCTGCATCACTTACACTAATGGCTTACAGGCTTACAGCACATTTATCGTTCCCTGCTCCTTACGGAACTGCGCTTTCATACCTCTTTTGTTTAAAAGTACGATCTTATTTCTTTCAACGCTCCGCCATTCTGTGTTGTCCTAAATATAACACGTTTTGTTTCATTTCGCTTCGCTACTGATTTTTAAAGATATTTTACAAAGAGGAATGTAATTGTATGACTTAATTTTCATAAACACAATTACAGGTATCACGTTTGAATATTACAACAGAAATCTCAAAAAAATAAAGGATTCATTCTTAAAATTGTTATAAATTTGGATTAGGATAAAATATGAATGTTTGAAAGGCTACACCTGAAAGAGATGAGTGTGAAAAGTAGGGAAGTGTAGAATTTGATATATTTTTTTTTGCTTTCGAATATTGAAGTGATAAACGAACTTCGTTTGCTGTGGTGGCTACTGCAGCTCTTAGACACCTGCTACCAACTGCAAACAAAGACGGCTACAGATGCTTGCAGCAGCTTGTAATGATGCTGGCTCTCTGTACCCTTCAGAACGGAACACAGGTGCCATTAGGTGCAGTTTACCATTAAATTAACCAGTGCATTTCACGTAAAGGTAAGGCAGAAAAGGAATAATATCACCTAGAAAAATATTATGATATGGGTACCCAATTTTATCAATAATATAAAAATATAATAGGTAACATCACAAAATCATCAGTTACTATATGTACACATGTGAGGCAATTAATTGCTGTCCGTTAGTCTGGCTAAAACTCGTAAACGGCTTGAAAGATTATGATGAAATTTTTGTTTACGTTTGAGTGAAGTCCGGCTTAGATTCACAATTGAACCCGGTAGGTGGCGCTGTTGTCGAGATCCAGAAATCACCCGTACGAAGCCAGGGCATATAGCTAGTAATATATAGAAATTTAATCGCTTAAATCAATAGAATAAAAAGTTTAGATAGATAAAAAAATAAAAGAAAAAGTTTACTTATTTTGTTGCGTATAAACTGAAAACGTGCCAAGACCATGGGTGCTAGAAAGCTCTTGAAACGACGGGAATTAAAAATGAGTCAAAGTTAAATGCAATGAAATCTAAAAAAACATAGTTTTATTCAATGCGTAACTAGTATTAAATATAAGTAAAGTAAATTTACATCCTCTTATTTTTGAGAGGTATTTCGGGCAAGAAAGTCTCCGCTGCGCCGTCCCAATCGTGTTATTGGACTTCATATTTCTTCATTTTATAATAAATATTAGAAATCATTAGAAATAATTTCACAATATTGTAGATTAATAAAAGTTCTAATTTTCCTAAATATATTTTATGCACAATCTAAGATCACAGATTGTGCATAAAATATATTTAGGAAAATTAGAACTTTGATTAATCTACAATATTGTGAAATTATTTCTAATGATTTCTAGCCGACAAAGACATCAGTTGACAAAATCGCTATTTCTTTCTGATGATTAATTATCTAAATATAAATAAAAAACATGCGTGAGTGTCGTGGAACACTCGGATGGAACGAAGTTCCTTTCGTAGTATATTTTTATTGATAAACGTACATATTATATTATTGATTAAAGCTGAACTCACATTTGTCCGCACCGTACGCATCGTACGCGCCGTACGCGCCTAGTTTTACTGATAACCTCGCACATTTACCCGTACGCATCGTCCGCGCCGTACGCAAATCTTTTGTATTACCAACAATTTTCGTAGATTTTTCCAACCACTGGTATGAAACGGTACAGTGATATTGATCGCTCGAAATCACTGTGGAAAGAAATATAGCCTGCTTATTGGCAAAGGAAGAAGAAAATAAAATTCGAAGAAAAAGAAGATTCTGGATTCATAATATTAATTTAAAAAGGCAATTGTATGGAGAATATGAAGGGATATACTTTATTTAAATACTAATTAGATGATGATAAACGATTTTTTTATATATTTGCATTTAACATACAAGAAATTTCAAGAATTGCTACATATACTAAAACTATATCTTTCTATGGAAAACTCAAGATTTAGAAGGCCAATTGAACCAGAGAAAAGACTTGTATGTTTGAGATAAGTATTTTTATTGACAGTTAAGTAATCAGGTATAATTGGATTTCGAATTAAATTTAACTATTTTTTTGTAGTTCAGTATTTAAATAATTTATCGCTTAGTATACATATTGAAAACCGATGCAAAAAAATTCAAATTGTGTATAATTAATTACGAATGAATTAAAAGTTATAAAAATATAAAAACTATCATGTAAGCCGAAACCACCGGTTATAGTGGAAAAGCCGCTAAGTTGGCAACATTAGACAACACTGAGTATCAGCACGCGTCGCATTATATGACGTCATCAGCATTCGTCCTTCGATATCGTATACCTACCGCATTTTATAAAATTCGGCGCGTACGGTTGACAGTTAAGTAATCAGGTATAATTGGATTTCGAATTAAATTTAACTATTTTTTTGCAGTTCAGTATTTAAATAATTTATCGCTTAGTATACATATTGAAAACCGATGCAAAAAAATTCAAATTGTGTATAATTAATTACGAATGAATTAAAAGTTATAAAAATATAAAAACTATCATGTAAGCCGAAACCACCGGTTATAGTGGAAAAGCCGCTATGTTGGCAACATTAGACAACACTGAGTATCAGCACGCGTCGCATTATATGACGTCATCAGCATTCGTCCTTCGATATCGTATACCTACCGCATTTTATAAAATTCGGCGCGTACGGTTGACAGTTAAGTAATCAGGTATAATTGGATTTCGAATTAAATTTAACTATTTTTTTGTAGTTCAGTATTTAAATAATTTATCGCTTAGTATACATATTGAAAACCGATGCAAAAAAATTCAAATTGTGTATAATTAATTACGAATGAATTAAAAGTTATAAAAATATAAAAACTATCATGTAAGCCGAAACCACCGGTTATAGTGGAAAATCCGCTAAGTTGGCAACATTAGACAACACTGAGTATCAGCACGCGTCGCATTATATGACGTCATCAGCATTCGTCCTTCGATATCGTATACCTACCGCATTTTATAAAATTCGGCGCGTACGGTTTCATATGATTTCATACAACGAATTCTAAAATTCGGCGCGTACGACGCGTGCGGCGCGTACGGCGCGGACAAATGTACGTTCAGCTTAACAAATACGAATAAGTGAATTACTAACGTCTATTAAAATCAAGCGTCATTTAAAATAAAATAATATTATATTTCTTTAATGGCAAGATGGATATTATCCCATCTCGCTTCCTCATACCCACCAAGGCCGTCTACACTACGTCGGAAGGAGTCGTGACGGAAAAATCTTACACTTTTTGTCGCCTAGCCTCCATCCGCCAAATTCGTACCGTCCGATAAAGAACTTCGTTCCAATAAATAATGATATAATAAACACTAAAACATAAACTTTGACTGTACTCAAAGAATTTCTATTCTGTAGACTAGAATATAAACGCTTTTGATAAGCCCTCTTTACATAAGAGAGATTTTTAAGTGGGTATTCCCTACGAAATTACTTCTAAGGCTACAGTAATTTGACAAAGATGGGCGCTTGAATATAAAACCAGCGACTATTAACATATATATTACTAGCTATTGTCGCTTTACTATATAATATTAGTCACTACATAGATTAGCTGACTGGCAGATATTTAACCTTACTATCTTAAGTATACGGAGAAAGTGCATTCTTATTTTTTGTTCTATTTCTTTTTAACATCGAAAAACCAAAACAAATGTAAATATGATTTTAAACAAAGTTTTGATGCCGATGTGTTTTAATTTTCATTTGGAAATTTTAATTAAAACTAATTACATGACACACGGGTGAGATAACGAATTTGGGTTTTTCGGCATCAATTAAAGAAGATACCGGCGTTAGGAACCGTTTCCCCCTCAACTTCCCTTGCAGATAATTAACTGCAGATATCTACCCTTGCCGTGGGGTCCCGATCAAGTTTTATACCGCTTTTTTAAAAGCCGATGGAATTAGGGTGGACTCGAGTATGCCACAACTGTGATAGGGTTTGAACAATTCGTAAGGGTGGAAAGGTAAGCAAGCGGTCGTGATTTTATTGATTTTCTAAACGACATCTCTCTTTAGAGACCCTAATAAGAAGCAACCCTAGTAAAATGGTGCCAAATTATTTATCTATTTGCCAATTAAAATAAACAGTACACGGAAACTTAACATACTTCCTTTGGATATAATCTATACTATACTAATATAATAAAGCGGAAGAGCTTTTTTGTTTTTTTGTTTGTTTAAACGCGCTAATCTCTGGAACTACCAGTCCGATTTGAAAAATTATTTTTGTATATTATAGCCAGATTCATCTGGAATAGTATAGGCTATCTAGCATTAAGCTATATTACTCAGGTAGCCTTAAATATGGATATTTGTTAAGCAAGTCAGAAGAAAAAGCACTCCCCAAAATGATTTATCCGCGTACGCTGGTGTTATCGTTAGGGATACGAAAATACAATGTTCTAGAAAAATATAGACCTTTACTCCGTCTAAAAAAAGTCCGCGATACCATATATCTATTTCTTATACATAAGCCATAATTTTTTCTTATACATAATTTAAAGCATAAATCACTTTTAATATATTGAAATTTTAAAAGTGATTTATGAGCGTTATTATTAGGCATGGCCTATTTATCCTTACGAACGAAAGTTACTTCATCATCAAGACAATTTTATGAAGATAAACTTTGTTGTTTATACCGTGTTATTTGGACGCATAGTTTAAGAGATAATGTAAAATTAAAATAATTCAATACTTGGCTGGGCGCGCGAACGACGCTTAAACCCTAGCCGTTATTAATTGCTTGAACTAGGTCATGTGACACGTGATGACGCGGGTGTAACCGCGGGGCACAGCTAGTATATTATATTCTAAACTAGCTGGTACACGGCGCGTTGCTGTCGTAGAAGAAATGATTGTGGAAATATGTTTAATTATGAATCATAATACATTTATTGAAATTGAATGATATATAGCTTTCAAATAAATTTGTCGGTACGATCCGGGCGCCACCTGGTGTAAGTTAATTGTATTATGCCTATAACCTTCGCGCAAGTGCAAGCAATAAGTTGACAAAGTTTTAGCACAATCTGATGAACGGTATGGCAGCGCATAAAATGCGAACAAATAAAATTATTTTTTATACATTCGATCTTAAGGAAGTGATAATTGAACACCAGGTACATTGAATTATTTATTACCAAGGCAAGATTATTATTTGCTCAGGCGTTATAAATTTGTACTATTTTCATACTTTCATATTTTGTACGTGGTAGAGCCATGCTGCAGCTATATTGGTAGTATAGTTGTAGCACGAATGGGTCGGCTGGACCGGGGAAGGACCACGCTCTCACAGAATACCAGCGTCAAATAGCAGCTTGACACTGCTGTGTTTCGTATGGTGAGTGTAGAGAAGCGGAGACCCTTTTTACTGGACTTTTCCAGCATTGGCATTCCATCTTAGTCCTCACGGGTGACGACATTTTGATTCTTTATTGAGGATAAATGAAGATGTCTATGGGTCACAGCAACCACTTACCATCAGGTGAACTGTGTGCTCGTTTGTCCACTTATCCTATAAAACAAAATTTGATTTCCCACGATCAACCTACCTTTTTAATTTAAGGTCAGGTTAGACAAAAATATCGAATTTTAGACAAGATTTTGAGGCCCGAGTATACGATACTTCTAAAAACAGTATTATTATTCAAAATTCCCCGCAATATTAACGACTCGATACGTGTCACTAAGACTAACTACCTTATTTGCATATTTATGATAATTTCGGGAGATCTGTTTTGTTTGAACCCTTTACCGTCTGAAAGATTTGGTGTTCGTCTGGCACGCGATCTCATCGTTCTATTCATTGTTTGTAGAATTAACTCGGCGCATGTACACACGCCGCCAGACGTATAAATCAGGGGACTAATACTGCAGCATCCGGCTACTCCGCTTATTGTCGAGGAGCGGCGACATTTGCTTAATGTTCGAGTACTTGTTCACCCCACACGCTGGCACCCTCTTGCATCTCACCATGGCAACGACAGCAGGAAGAAGGGCGCCGACGTAATTTATTAATACGGGTGAATTGTTTTTCAAACGCCTGCAAACATTATAACTCTGATTCCTGCAATAATTTGCATACTTACGTCGTGTGTACTTCTCTTATTTGTTCAGAGAAAGAAAATTGCTTCATTATGAATTGTGAGGAACGAGTAAGCACTATGGTTTTTTGCTATCTCATTGCTAAAATTACAGTACATGACCTAACCGTAATATATTACGGTTACGTCGTGTAAGAGTAGTAGAAGTGGTCTCCGGTCCTCGTTACTTACCATACGAAACACAGAAGAATAATTTCACTATTTTACGCTGGTTACGCATGGTGTTCTGAGCAAGCGCTTCCAGCAGTAATACACTGCAGCGTGAAAAACAAAATTCATCCAAAGAACATGAACAAATAACTAGACTCATAATCATTACTTTTTAACCAAACAATTACTTGTTCCGTGTGCGCAACATACGGAGAGCACAGCCGCAGCCAAATGCTTAGCCACTCTTGTACCGTCCGAAAACGTACCTTATAACTCGTAGTCAAAATCGTTCAAGTCATTGTCATCACTAAGTTTGTTAGATACTGTCTTCGTCTTCATCATCATCAATTCGTAGTAAAAGTTTAGAAGCCCATGTCAAATCAGTATCCTCTCTACCCATGTAGGTCCTCTCTACTCATTTGCCTAATCGCCACACGTGACAGGTGAATTGACGACCGCATTACGGAATGTCTCACACCTTGGACTGTACAGCCCGTCGCCAAGTCACCAATCTGAGTATTCTACATCTAGCGTAAACGAAATGATTAAACCGCCATCTATTGAATTTGACCAGCCATAATTATTATTTATTTATTTATTCGTTTAACGATTTATGTACACACAAAGTAATGTTACAATGAAAAATAAATAAAATATTTTGTACAAAGATACTGCTTATTTCATATTGAAATTTCTTCCAGCACGCCCGATACTGGCCGTATTAAGTGAAACAGATTTAATGTGCACTCATTTCCGCTGGTCGCATTATCATTTCCCATAATCACTTCTTACTACTCCCACGGCATTAAATAGATGAATAGATTATCTTATGCCGTCACCACAAGGTATGTACTTGGTAGAGCCATGCTGCAGCTATATTAATAGTATAGTTGGAGCACGAATGGGTCGGCTCGACCGGGGAAGGACCACGCTCTCACAGAATATCAGCGTAAAATAGCAGCTTAATACTGCTGTGTTTCGTATGGTGAGTGTAGAGAACCGGAGACCCTTTTTACTGGAAAAGAGGCATTCCATCTTAGTCCTCACGGCTAACAACGCATCTGAATTTTAATTCGCAAACGAAGATAGATTTATCTATGGGCCACAGCAACCACTTATCATCGGGTGGACTGTGTGCTCTTTAGTCACCCAACAGTAATCATATTCAATTATCCTAACATGGAATTAAAACGCACAGAAACCAAGTAATACACAATGAGGTAATTTGAGGTAGATGTATTATTCCACATATTAACATCCTTTAAATGCGCCTGTAAAATTACTAATGTTGTACCCATAATATTACAAAAGGAAAAGCCCTTACTTTCGGGTTATAAACAACTCCACTTACACTTATGTATGTGACGAACTTTGTATTTATACGCCACTTACCCAAACAAAAACTAACTTTATCTCTCACTATTGACTCAATTCAATATGCCTGTAATAGTGGCTCTTAATTATTTCAAAACGAAATAGTACCTTTAAAAATTCAACAAACGCAATAAGGATTTGGCGGGTTACGAATATTAAAGTTAGTACAGAAGTTATGAAAACAATGCATAGTTTTTCATCGGCGCGTCGGTCGTCTGGCCACGGTCTGGGATCGATAGCGACGCGGCTGCAGTCCCGAGACCTGGACGCATTCCCATTTATCAACTGCTTACGATTGAATCATTTAAATTTGAATACATTACAATACAATGTCAATTAACATCTTAGTGGTCAGAATTGTAAAGCCACCATTCCTGTATGGTTGTGTTTTAATAGTCCCGATTTTTTCTTCTAATTAGAAGAAAGGATGACAAATAGGCATATATTCAACTGAACGATAAGTGGATGCTGTGACCCATTGACATCCACGTCAATACTCGATTAAGAATCAAAATACTGGTGCGTTGTCACCTCTTTCTTCGACTCATCACTCACTACACGAAACAGCAGTATTACGTTGCTATTCGTGATTACAGCTTCAATACACTGCAGCATGAGAGCGTCTACCATGTGCGTTTCTCAACATTGGATCCTAGCTTTTCTTCGATCTTGTTGTATGAGGGTTATATCGGTTAAGATTAGGTCAGGACAAGTATTTATTAAAATGTTGTCAAGATTTGTAAAAAGTAATTTAGTTAACAATTACAAATTCAAATTACTTACTTAATACCAATTAACAAAATAATAATACGTAATTTAATTTATGTGTAATAGATTACTTTAGTAATTAGCTAATTAGCTACCGACAGAACCTATTGAAATTAATTTATACGTAATTTAAGTAATGTAACGTAAGTAATCTAATTACAAAGTACCGATTACAAATTCTTCAGGTTAATAAAATTACATGGGTTAGAAATCGAGACCATAAGGCGTAATGACGTTAGTCAATTAGATTAATGTGTTTCTTTCGATTTCGATTAATTTTTCGTACACAATCAAGAGTTCAGATGTCATAATGCGTTACATACATTGAGTACGTGGGACTAGCCTGTCTCTACCATGCATCTATGCCACGATCTTGTTGTCACGCAACCACGTGGTAGAGCCATGCTGCAGCTATATTAATAGTATAGTTGTAGCACGAATGGGTCGGCTCGACCGGGGAAGGACCACGCTCTCACAGAATACCAGCATCAAATAGCAGCTTAATCCTGCTGTGTTTCGTATGGTGAGTGTAGAGAACCGGAGACCCTTTTTACTGGAAAAGGGGAATTCCATCTTAGTCCTCACGGATGACAACGTATCTGCATTTTAATTCGCAAATGAAGATAGATGTAGATGTCTATTGGCCACAGCAACCACTTATCATCAGGTGGACTGTGTGCTCGTTTGTCACCCTTATTCTGTAAGAAAAACCACCGGCGACAATTAATTGAATGAATAGTGAGATCTTTTGTGCCATACAAATCCTCTAGAAAGAACACCTAGTCCTGCCGATATGATTAGTGAGGCTCATAAAATTGCATTTTATGAGCCTTACTCATATTGCCATGCAATCGTCGACCAAAAACATCTAGACAGAAGAATCGTGCGTGGTTAGACTTAGCTGAAGCTGCGTACACCACCGTATTAAGTCGCTCGGGTTTTTGTTTTCAGGGCTAACGTGCATAAAATGTTTTTATTAACTTATTTAAATAGCACATACAACTTGTGCTGTAAGAGTTAAAAACTAATAATTCATCTGTTTCCGCACACTGAAGAAAAAGATAAATAATTACTGATATTATATTTCACTTTGTTTATAATAAAATTTGTACGAGTATTGTAATAATATAATATTTAATAATAATAATAATTCTTTATTTCAGATATCAAAGATCCATAAGTTGTTAGTATGACTTATATTATGTTATTAATTGAAAACATTAAATAAAACAAATTAAATTAAAGTAAATCAAAACCAAAATCAAATCTATACCCAAAATTAAATAACAATAAAATCAAAAATAAAAATAATAATTAAATAATGGTAATGTCAAAATCAAATAAAATACAATCAAACAAAAAATTCAAATAAAAATCAATCGAAATCAAGTAATGTCTTAATTAAATTAGATTAAATACAATGAAAATAAAATCAAATATCAAAATAAAATCAAATGAAGTCAATTTGGATTCAATTTAAATAACTGTGTTTTAAAATAACCCTCCTCACAAAGCAGGCCCAAAGCGGAGGCGTGCAAACCCTAGCAAATAGGTATTTGCTAGGGTTTGCAGAATGCTATTGGGACTGCCACGCGCTCTAAATATCAGCGATGTGGTTTTTTTGCGAATAATGACTACAATGTCGTCAACTTGGTATTCTGCAAACATCTCTGATGCACTACAGAAACGAGGCAATCCCAACAACATCCTGAACACCTTTGATTATAGAACACATTATTATATTGGACTCGTAGGGTGTCCAGCGACTTCTTGATATAGCTGGTCCACAGATTTCCTGTGCACATGTACACAATACGCTTTAACTTAGATTCACCTTTACGTCTTCGCTACAACGATAAAATCTGCGAGCCAACATATTGCCTCTAACTGAGAGAGCCCTACGTTCCCTTTCTATATCAGCGTCGTCTTTAAAATCGTCAGTAATTATATGTCCCAGATATTCAAATTTTGATACACATTCTATATTCACGCCGTTCAGGGTAATGTTATTGACTTTATCGGGACATTTACCACCGGCCTTACACACCATGCATTCTGTCTTTTTTACATTGTATATGAGCCCGTTCTCCGCAGCATATTTCTCACAAACCCTTAGCATCTCGTTAAGACCCCCTGCAATTGGACAGAGCAGTACACTGTCATCAGCGTAATTTATATTGTTGCTGCTTACTCCGTCAATACGGCATCCGACACGCATACTACTCAACCTGACAATGAAATCATTAATATATATGTTGAAGAGTGTGGGGGACGTCAAGCCTCCCTGTCTTACCCCACTCTCCAACACATATTCTTCCGAGAGTGAGTCGGCCCATTTTACACAATTTGTCTGGTTGGCATACCAGAACCTAAATATATTTAGCAATTCAATCGGTAGTCGCCTGTCCTACAGCTTTGCCCATAATATGTTATAAGACACTAAGTCAAACACCGTTGACAGGTCTAGGAAACAGCCATACAACTGTGTCCCGCGATTAGTATAGTATTGAACAGTGTGCTTTAAACTTACAATTGCACTCGCAGTAGATAGCCCAGACCGAAACCCAAACTGTGCGTCATGTAGCTTAGATATTTTTCCAAGGTAAGAATTAAGCACACCGTCCAGCACCTTAGCAACCGTCGTTGCCAATGAGATTGGACGATAATTTTTCATGTCCGAGACGTCACCAGTTCTATTCTTCACAATGGGCACCACAATTGTTTTTAACATTTCTTGCGGTAAATAGGAATGTCTGATACACATTGTGAAAAAAGCGCCAAAACCCTCGGAAGGTAAACACCAGCATGCTTAAGATGCTTAACGCTAATGTCATCATGTCCAGGAGACTTGCTACCAGTCATATTTTAAGTACATTTCGCACTTGTTCTGCTGTCACATGCACTAGTTTAGTTTCTACCTGACACAAAGGCTTACTAAAAGTAGGAACCGTGGGGCCCAGTGGTAAGCTAACTTTAAAATGAGCCCTATACATTTCTGCAATATCAGCAGGCTCATTCTCCCCTCCACACTTGTTGGCAAACCAGACTTAACATCAACTTTTCTTGTTGCCTTCCAAAATCGATAAATTTTTTTAGCAGATCTATGTTTGGCGAAAACATCCATTTTAAGTTTGTCTTGATTTTGTTGGCACCATTTTAGTCGACTTTTGAATATTTTACGCGATTCGTACATCTGCTCATAGATTCTACCAGACTTAGGCCGATTATTTAGCAACCAAACTTGATAGTCAAGCCTGGCCTGCTTGTGAACATCACAAACATGCTTGTTCCACCCACATAAATGCCTGTCATTGCTCTTCCTTCCTCCACGAGTCTTACTATACTTACTTGCCGCGTCGCTTAGGGCATGTATATTTTGCTTAAAATAAATTATCATTCAGCACTAATATTTGTGATTTCATAGATCGCAGATGATGAAAATTACTTCCATTTTCGAAATATAGTAATGTCATGATGTGATTTTCAAATATATAAAATTATATAGGTATCTCCGCAGCTTCACATGTAAAGCTTTTAAAAAAAGCACATAATATGCCTAGATGTATATGAGAATCGGTAAGATTCTCGCTACTCACCATAACGCAGCAACTTATTGCTCCTATTTGACGCTGTTATTCCGTGAAATGTTATTACATATTATGTTTATGATTAAATTATTATCTGATGACAGACACAAATTATTTCATTTCTTTAATAGCGTTACCGCACTGCAAAATAGTATTTTTGTCATAGGGGAATTTTACCAACATAAATTACAGTTTGACAAAGACTAAGCAATTATTTATACGTGCGAGTCAAAAATACGACCGGTAGGTGTTTATTTATGGTCATTAGTTAGTATGTTTTCTATTCTAAAAAGAAACTTTTAAGCAAATTTACGCTCCATTGCAAAATAATTATTTGAAGGATCTCATACTTAAAAGTTATATACAATTATGTCTTCCACCAAAAATAATTGAGGGATCTCACATTATATTATGTATAATTTACAATAAGTTAATAGATACCTAATTTTACATATAATTATAAATTAATTCCTAACTGTACATACATGTATCGTACACTACAAACCTTTTCTTTTGTATTTCTCTTATATGATAATTTGTATTTATTTAAAACAAATATCTTTTATCCTTGACTAAGAATTAACATGCGGATGCGTTGTCACACCTGAGAATTAAAATAGAATGCCTCGTTTTCAGTCAAAAAGGTCTCCGATTTCCTACACTCACCATATAAAGCTCAACAGTGTTAAGCTGCTATTTGTCGCTGGTATTATGTGAGAGCGTGATCCAACCTCGGTCGAGCTGACCTATTTGTGTTACAACCATAATATAGTGTAGACGCAACGAGTAGTGGCAACAAGGCTCTTCCACGTACAAATGATGTTTGTTTTTTTTAAATTTTTATTTAAAAGTTCCATTCGAAGATTGTCATACTTAAAATTACATTTAATTTTGGGCTACATCCAAACAATTAATTTAGTTGCCTTCAACTTACTTCTTATTTCTACTTTGCACAAATGTTGATTCAGGCTGTAATTTGAGAACAACACACATTCGTCACAAAGATGGCGGGCCATCGTTTGTGATAGGTACATAAAGTCAGGTAACCTACTTGAATTTGCCCAACTGTTACAAACTGGAAGGAGCCTACCTATTCACTGGTTTATTTACAGGCTTTGAAGGCAACGACTATAACTGACAACATCTCCAATATTAATAAAAATTAACTCAAAAAACTTATTAAGTCATCACGTAAACGCTTTTGTTATTCTCACAACGTTAATCACTATTGTAACCGATGATTACAAACTTGATTTAACCTCGAGCCAAGAGTAATCAAAACTTTGTTTATGTTCCAACTTGACGCAATAAAGCAACGAGTTCCTTCGAGGAATAAAATGTTCAAATCAGACCATTCCATTGTTATAAAGTTAGAACCTCCTCGAAATAAATTTGGGCGACGGTATTATAAGGCATAAATTATTAATTTCTTGGCCCTGTACAATCAATACGAAAAACCTGAAGAAATTATTTACATAACAAGAGAATAATTATTAAAATACAAAGATTTTGACTACATTGCATATACGTGGTAGAGCCATGCTGCAGCTATATTATGGTTGTAGCACGAATGGGTCGACTCGACCGGGGAAGGACCACGCTCTCACAGAATACCAGCGTAAAATAGCAGCTTAACGCTGCTGTGTTTCGTATGGTGAGTGTAGAGAACCGAAGACCCTTTTTACTGGAAACGTGACATTCCATCTTAGTCCTCACGGGTGACAACGCATCTGCATTTTGATTCGTAATACAAGGTAGATGTAGATGTCTATGGGCCACAGCAGCCACTTACCATCAGGTGGACTGTGTGCTCGTTTGTCACCCTTATCCTATAAAAAAAAAATTTACCCAATTTAAGATAGGTAGGTGTGTTATGTATATTCTTTAATTTACAAATTGATGTGCATATATTTACCGGTATCGTTACAGCTTATTAAAATCCACTGCTGAACGTAGGCCTCCTCCATAGATTGCCTGATAGGGGGCATATAGAAGGGGGCAGTTTTTTTATTTTTAGTCGTTATTACGACGCTGCTGCCTATCTCCTGATTTGTTTCCCTCTGTCGCTTCTTACGACACCCACGGGACGATATGGGGTAGTGGTTATTCTTACAACACCACCACACGGTGCATGCACATATTTGGATACTAATTAATATCTTTAATGTGATAAAATAAACAAATGCCTGTAACTTTACACGCGGTTGATGTATAACTCATTATATTATTATTTCATTATTTATTGATTTAGCATTGTTGAATTATGAATAATTTTTTATTTCATTATCATTACTGCTCTTTACAAATTCATTGTTGAACATAGATCTCCTCCGATTAATGGCACAAAGCACGTTCCTAAGCCACCTACGTCCATTGACTTACTGCATATCTTACCGAGTATACTGAGCCGTCACTCCATCTTGTGGGACATTACAAACGCCCTACCACTCCACTTGCCAGTACAAGGTTGCCACTATCGAACCTTCCCTGCTGGTTCTCGACTCGTCGAGCATATATGTCCGTGTCCGGCCCATTGCCAGTCCTGTTATTCGGATAGTCAAAGCCTCTCGTGTGGTCTTACTGTACAAACACTTCAGCACTTATATACCAGCACTAAGATTTAAATATGTATTTATATTAAAATTAATATTTCTATATTCAAACATGAAATAAAAAACTAGTTAGTGTAACATAGGTTTTATAAGCTAAGCGAATTTTATAATTTAAGAGTTAATACCGTGGTTTTTTAAACATTTTATCTATTGTATATTGTAAATCTATTGCACGCCTGATGAGTCTTTTATAATATGTCATATTTATCTATTGTACACAGTAATGCACTTAATAAATTTAAGGATATTTATATAGTTTTTTCACCTGGTCGGGCTGTATAAATATATAAATGAAAATGACAAATATACATAAATATCAATAACATGAGATAAAATAAAATACATAAAAAATGCCCTCGTGGCAGGAGAGATCAAACAGCCGGGGGTTAGGGGTAAAGGGAAAGAAGCCGGTGGACGATGCGGGCGGTATTGAGGAGCACCGCCATCTGCATTTAAGCCTGAAGCGGTCCGTCACGGAGCCCTAGTCGCCTCAGATGACCCAAGAGCCTGACCGGGATTAGCCCGTTCACAGAGATGACTACAGGAATAATTTCAATCGGCAGACAACCAGACATATCGGCCACCTCGTGAGCCAGGTACATATATTTTGTTTTCTCATCTGTTTTGGCATTCACGAGGTTCCCGTCATACGGAATGGTAATATAAACCCAAAAAAAAATATCCTTGACTATACCCAGTCCATCAGCACTATCAGTCCTGTCTGTGAAGACGGTCCTAGTAGAGCCTTACGTGGTCATTTTCGAGCACGGCATCCGACAAGTACCTATAATAAGACAGTTTTCGATCCACGAGACCATATTTCAGAGCGAGCTCCTGATGTAGAATCCTGGCTACTAGATTGTGTATGTTCAAGTACTCGGAGTTAGAAAGCGCCGAACAACCGGAGACGACATGCGTAAGTGACTCACCGGGATAGCGACAATCTCAGCAGACGTCGACGGCGCCATCCTTTAGGATGTATCTCCTATAGTTGTTGGTCTTAATAACCTGATCCTGTATCGCACAGACAAAACCCTCGGTTTCCCCAAAGAAGTCACCAAAACGTAGCCAGTGGAGGAAGGCAGCTGTGTTTACGAAAGATTCATGTAGAGCCTTGAAGAACCTCCCGTGGAGCTCCTTCTCTTTCCATACGACCGTATGGAAGATCACGGTCGGAAATGCTCTGTACTGCCGGATCTTGCTATTACTTGTTGTCTAAGGATAGAGGGGTAATCCTTTTATCACAAGGAAAAACGCCATTATAGAATGAATAATCCAATCTCACCAGGAGTTACGGAGGTATGTTTCACATGGTGAGAATTTCCACGACGCCCACCATGCTTCCGCGGCAAGTACAGCCTCATCACCGACGATCTCGGATGGTGAATCCTATGGGACGTCATAACAGTGCGGACTTTTCTATCCACAGCGTTCAGTTCGGTCCGATTCCATCTGAGTATGCCAAAGGTAAGGACAGGCCCAATCGTTATATGCCTGTGTCTTATTCACGCCCGACAAAAGGCTATTAAGCACTTTGGTCAAGCGTGCATAAAACAAATTACAAACTGATTGTTTCATGTTCGCCTCATCCATACCTATATTCTGTGACATACTCAGGTATCGGAATGTTTCAGCCACGGAAAGGGTTCTTATGTTGATGGGCACAGGTAAGTCTATGCTCTTGGAGTTAGCAACCCTACCCCTTTCGACATGGAGGACCGCACACTTATCCATCCCTAACTCCATTCTAATAGAATTGTTAAAATCACGAGTGATGTTTAGCAATTCCATAAGATGGGAGCGACTGGAGGCGACTAACTTGAGATCATCTATATAGAATAGGTGAATCACTTTTGTACCTCCTTTCCGAAGCTGAAATCCCCTCCCGGAACCCTCCAGTAAGGTACTGAGAGGGTTTAGAGAGAGGCACAACCAGATTGGACTCAGACAATCGCCCTGGAAGGTACCCCTTCTTATCCTTATGTGGTCCTCCGCAGCCGTCATCTGCTCGCCTAAATGACAAAGGATCGTACTCCACTGGCCCATACACTGCCCGAGGAAGTCTCTAACTGTACAGTATTACTATTATTATGTGTATGCGTATGTATGCCAATACTATTTATCCGATTACAATAAAACTTTAGTGAGTTGTTGTGTGCGCGCCAGCGAAAATTTTTGAACAAAAAAATTGTTTATTTGTGTGTTTGTTTTCTATGCATTCATATGCTATTCATCAGATTTCGATGGAACTTTAGTAAGTTGTAAAGCGTGCATCCGAGAATGTTTTAACCAAAAATCGATTTTTAGATAGATATAATAATAAGTAAATTTGAAAATTGTTATTTTTCAAAGTCGTAAGTTTAACAAGATGTGTTCACCATATTAACTATTTTATGGTATTTTAACGGTGGTAGAGCCATGCAGCAGTTTTTGCTGTTGCACGTATGGGCCGGCTCGAGCCGGGTTAGTACCACGACCTCACAGAATACCGGCGTGAAGTAGAAACTCTGCTTCTGCGTTTCGTCTGGTGAGTGCAGGTGGCCGGAGGCCCAATCCCCCCCCCCCCCCCCCCATCAACATGGTAGCGGAATTACACAATAGACTACCCCAGGAGGGTACCAGTACCCCTGGAGAATCCCTCGCTGAGCATCCACGACCATGTTATTCCAATCCTGAGCGTGGGTGCTCAGGCTGCCCCGCGTATTCTGGGGGGGGCAAAATTCCGCTCATAAACATAACTGCTCGGGGTAAACAGAGCAACAATACCAAGGCGACCCCTGCCACGCTATCCGTGAATTTCTGCAACATCAGGGGGCTTAACTCTAACCTAAACGCCGTCCACTACCATCTCGAGACGGCGAAGCCGGCCTTGCTCTTCCTGACCGAGACGCAGGTTTCCTCTCCGGCTGATATTTCGTATCTCTCCTACCCTGGGTACAAATTGGAGCACTCCTTTGTGCCTCGGGCTGGAGTTTGCGTGTATGTCGGAGAGGACATCTGTTCTCGACGCCTCGGCAGTCTTGAAGGTTCGGACCTGTCCATCCTTTGGCTACGCGTAGACAGCGACGACCATCCGCGCGTCTACGGGTGCCTCTATAGGTCCCATAGCGGTAATGCCGAAACAGACCGACTCATCGACCACGTCCAAATGGCTACAGATTCCTTGCTACAACAGGTCCCATCCGCAGAGATCGTGATCCTTGGCGATTTTAACGCCCACCATGCCGAATGGCTCGGTTCACGTTTAACCGATCATGCGGGGAGATCTGTTTATGACTTTGCCTTGGCATATGGTCTGACACAACTGGTTACTTCGCCTACGCGGATTCCAGATGTGGAGGATCATATACCTTCCCTGTTGGACCTTCTGCTGACCTCTCATCCGGACGGATATCAGGTTTCCGTCGATGCCCCTCTCGGCTCTTCGGACCACTGTTTGATCCGGAGTATGGTGCCACTCACGCTCCCTTCGCGGTTGCGTTCTGCAGGTTGCCGCCGTGTTTGGCATTACAGGTCGGCGGATTGGGACGGAATGCGGTCTTTCTTTGCATCCTACCCATGGGGGCGGGTTTGCTTCTCGCCGGATGATCCCAGCGCTGTTGCTGACTCTGTCACTGATGTGGTGCTACAGGGAATGGAACTATTTATTCCATCATCTGTGGTACCCATCGGAGGCAGATCTCAGCCTTGGTTTGGTCGCTCCTGTAAAACTGCATTACGCAGTAAGCAGGAGTGTTATCAAGCCTGGGCTGCGGCTTCGGCGACTCGGGATGTAAACACCAGCACACTTAAAAAGAAGTATAACTTCGCCTCCAGGTCCTTCAAAAGAGTTATTGCCAAGGCAAAGTCAGAGCACATAGGCAGAATTGGCGAGAAACTAGTTCGCCTTCCTTCGGGAACCCGTGCATTCTGGTCTCTCGCCAAGGCTGTCCAAGGGAATTTCTGTAAGCCATCACTACCATCTCTGCACAGGGAGGACGACTCACTGGCCCATGACGCAAAAGACAAAGCCGACCTTTTAGGCTCCCTTTTTGCGTCCAACTCGACTCTTGATGACGGGGGGAAAACACCGCCCACCATCCCGCGGTGTGAGTGCTCTATGCCGGATGTGCTGTTCTCACAGCGCTCGGTTCGCAAAGCACTTCTCTCCCTGGACATCCAGAAGTCGAGTGGGCCTGACGGAATCCCCCCAATTGTGCTGAGGACGTGTGCTCCGGAGTTGGCACCGGTCCTAACGCGTCTTTTTCGGTACTCCTACTCCCAAGGCGTAGTCCCGAATTCATGGAAGACAGCTTTTGTCCACCCGATCCCTAAAAAAGGCGACCGCTCAGACCCGTCCAACTATAGGCCTATCGCGATCACCTCCTTGTTCTCCAAAATAATGGAATCCATTATCAACTGCCAGCTCATCCGGTACCTTGAGGATCACCAGCTGATTAGTGACCGCCAATACGGTTTTCGTGGGGGTCGATCAGCTGGTGATCTTCTGGTCTACCTGACCCATAGATGGGCGGAGGCAGTAGAGTCCAAGGGGGAGGCGTTGGCCGTTAGTCTGGACATTGCGAAGGCCTTCGATCGGGTTTGGCACAAAGCGCTTCTCTCGAAGCTCCCTTCCTATGGGCTTCCCGAGAAATTGTGCAATTGGATCACCAGCTTCCTTGCAGATCGGAGCATCAAGGTTGTTGTAGACGGTGCATGTTCTGACTACAAGCCTATTAACGCTGGTGTTCCACAAGGCTGTGTGCTATCACCAACGCTGTTTCTTCTGCATATCAATGATATGTTGCTAACTGGTAACATTCATTGCTATGCGGATGACAGCACTGGTGATGCTCTATACACCGGCCGTGCTAATATTTCTCGGGAAAACGTCTCCGAGTACCGGAACAAACTTGTGTCTGAAGTCGAGTCTTTGCTGGACAAAGTCTCGAACTGGGGGCGACTAAATCTAGTCCAGTTTAATCCTCAGAAGACACAAGTTTGCGCGTTTACCGCTAAAAAGAACCCCTTTGTCGTATCTCCTCAGTTTCAAGGCACTCACCTGGTTGCCTCAGCCAGTATCGGAATCCTCGGCGTCGACATATCGAGTGACGTGCAGTTTCGTGGTCATTTGGAAGAGAAGGCCAAATTGGCCTCTAAAAAGCTTGGCGTGCTCAGCAGAGCGGGACAGTATTTCATGCCGGCACACCGCCTGCAACTTTACAAGGCGCAGGTTCGGCCTCACATGGAATACTGTTCCCATCTCTGGGCAGGGGCTCCCCAGTGCCAGCTCCTTCCACTTGACCGCATCCAGCGCAGAGCGGCTCGAATCGTCGACGACCGAGTTCTTTCCGATCGGCTCGACTCATTGGCGCTGCGAAGAGATGTTGCATCTCTTTGCATTTTCTTTCGCATCTACCATGGGGAGTGCTCTGAGGAATTGTTCGGATTAATCCCAGCCGCCAAATTTCACGAACGCACATCGCGGCAGAACTCCCGATACCATCCACACCATCTGGATGATTGGCGGTCCACCACTGTGCGATTTAGAAGATGTTTTCTTCCTCGCACGACTTCCTTGTGGAATCGATTACCATCAGCGATTTTTCCGGACCGATACGACTTAGGGACCTTCAAGAAAAGAGCGTACTCCTTTTTAAAAGGCCGGCAACGCATCTGCAATTCCCTCCCTGGTGTTGCAGTTGTTCATGGGCGGCGGTAGTCACTTACCATCAGGTGAGCCGCATGCTCGTTTGCCCCCTCTTCTATAAAAAAAAAAAAATGTTGGATGTTATCTAAATTTTATTTCAATCAATCGTGATATTTATAAAAACGCACACATATACACATTAATTATGTACACACAAGCCAAAAATATTACCCTTATTTTGGACTCTGTCATAGTTGGATTAAACAGAAATCTATAGTATAGATATACAAATAAATAAAATTGAAGTGTCTGTTTGTAATGTCAAAATAACAGCTTTTTACTAAATGCATATGAAAGTATATACTGTACTTATAACAAAAACAAAATTTTTAAAATCTTTGACTGTCTGTCTGTCTGTTTGTTCCAGCCAATCTCTGAAATGGCTGAACCGATTTTGACAGATCTTTCACTAGCAGATAGCTGGTGATATAAGGAGTAACTTGGCTACTTATATTTAGAAAAATAATTAGGATTCCGCGTAACAAAATTAAAACCCTAAAATATACGCGGGAGAAGTCGCGGGGAACAGCTAGTCTATTCATAAAATTCAATGTTAATTATAACAAAAAGTCAAACTTTTTATTCTCTACGTAAGTGCTAATCACAATTACATGTCATGTCAAAAAGCAAGGGCGGAAAATGTTTAATTTGTTCGAGATATTGAGATATTGTTCAACAATGTAAATTGAGAATGTCACTGTGATATAAGATTAATTTAACGTCACTCGGGAGCCCGTCACAGTATTACGTACATACAAAATGTCGATGACTGTCAACAAAATGTTCATTATATACATGAGTGCGAGATAAACGAAGTGCTCTAAGAGGAAATTCACGTTATATTCATTATACTGATATATTTCTGAAATATTTTTATTTTTGAATGAAAATAAAAATTTAAGAAATATATTTCATTTTCTTATAGATGTTATTGTTATGATGTAAATAATATATTCCCAAAAGGTCTGCAGTAAATTAAAAATGACCCTGTATATGTTACTATATATTTTTACGTGGTCTGAAAGTGGTGAATGTGACCAGCGTAAAATAGCCGCTTAATGCTGCTGTGCTTCGTACGGTGAGTGTAGAGAACCGGAGACCCTTTTTACTAATAATGAGGCATTGCATCTTAGTCCTCAGGGGTGACAACGAATCTGAATTTTGATTCTTAATTGAGGATAGATGTAGATGTCTATGGGCCACAGCATCCACTTATCATCAGGTGGACTGTGTGCTCGTTTGTCACCCTTATTCTATAAAAAACAGGAATTAGAGTTTATATATGTATGTACGTACAGTTTAAAACAACTATTGTTTAAATAGTATTTTAACGATATTCCATTCATCATGTTTAGAAGGAAACTGACCATACTAAAATTAACAAATTTTCTATCGTAAACGCTTTTAATCCCGGCCTGAGGCGAAATAAAATATTGATTCTCCTATTGAGATGTTTTGGGACTGTCGTGTTTGTCATGGACTATCGTCGACATTCGATATGGGAATGACTTCTTTCCTATAATAAAAATCAAATTATATTATAGTAATAAAATAAAAATGTCTGGCCCGGCAGAATTAATAAAATTTATTGATAATTCGACCACTGCGCATTATTAATAAATTTTATTATATATTGGGCACAGATTTGTGACTTTTTTGACACTAAAACAAAATATATTGTAAATATGATTGATCGTTTGGTGCATAAATATAAAATTTGTTAATAACTTAACTACAGCTCCATCTATCAGATCCATATCATAGCTAAGAACCGTCGTCTGAATCAAACAAATATATTAATAAATACAATCAATAAAGTCGTTCAGAAGTTACACGATTACTAAAATAGGTACAAATAATTATAAATTTATATCTAGGTTCGATCGGTGAATTGATCGTTTCATAAAGTGCCCGACCATTTCATGAAACGCCACCATTTCATTATATCATTTAATTGTCAACGTTTGTCAATTTGTCCATTTCCATTTTTTCCATTAACATTTCCTTGCCCTAAAACCCTCTCAGAAATGAGAGGAGGCCTGTGCCCAGCAGTGGGACGTAAATAGGCTGCAATTTTTATTTTATATTTTACATAAATAAATTAGTAATATTTTATACCAGTTCGAAATCGATATCAATAAAAAATATTTTGTGAGAGTTACTTTTAAACTACTGAAATCCCTAAGAAAACGAATAATAAACGACGACGAATGATGAGCTTATAGACTTTAAAGACTACACCCGCACGCAAAAATATAAGGGTGGGGGGCTTAAGATATTTGTTAAAGGCCCCTAGGAGATCGCTTGCCTGCCATAATTTCTTAACGAGCATTCCGACTTGCCTCGGGGCGAAGCGGAGAGCAAGACCTAAGCTAATTGCTTAATTAACACCTCAAATCCAAAATTGCCTTACGATAGTTATGATTACTTAGATATCTAACGCATTTGAGAGTAATATTTATGTTTTCCATGCTGCAACAATCCCAAACTTTAATTATAAAGACGATAAATTAACTGGTTAATGTTATATTATTTGATTGATGGTCGATTATAATTGTTTATTTTCTCCCAAGCTTTAAGTATATGTAGATAATATTTAAACCATGATTACTTGATTTTAATAAGTAAAAGTCCATTAATTGCAATTCACGTTTATTAATATTTGCCAATTTAAATTATACTTTTCAATCTGTTCGATATAATTCAATATTGTTTTAAAACATTTCGTCATCAGCTGGACATAGACTTCCTTCAAACCATGGGATAGTAACTGGTTTTGTAGCATCCACTTACACACGGCGCCGGCTACCTTCACCTAGTCCAGTCGGTTGCTTCTTCCGACCTCTCTAAGGTATACATGGCCGACCCATCTTCATTTTAAGTAGCCAGAAGTCAGCGTTCTGCTTCGGTAACTACAATCCTTCATCTCGATTTCAAAATTTCGAACTCCGTCTTTTATAATGGATAGATACCGAGTATTGTGAGCTACCTATTTACACGACTATCCCAGGATGAATTTTAACATATGAGGTATCGTTAAATTTGTCTTAATTGTGGTAGTCACATAGGTTATATAATATTTATATATTCACAAAAAGGAAGGGGAAAGTTTTGTCAACAAATTTTTAACACATTCGGGTTTTTTTTAACTACTGTTTTAATGATTAAGCTTGTTAGTCATGAAATGTTGTCGTTGGTGATAGGTCGCACCTAAAATAAATATTTAAAAAAATCCGGCAACTGTTCGGCAAATATTATGAGGTGCCGACAGAATAACAGGGATGTAGTTATGGTAACACTACTACAGCATTCGTCGGATGCCTTTTCCTTGCTACAACTCACATGCTATAAACAAACGCTGTGTTGTAATGATGAATGTGTTCCTACATAGAGAGCATTTGTCCAATTTAATTATAGTCGTTGACGCACTGAATTTGATTGCTTTTGACCACTATGAAATCACATCTTCACTGCGTATGAACTGGATCTAGATCATGTTCATTGTTAGTCCAACTGTACTGCAACCTCTATAAGATTCTTCAAGCAGAGCTTTGAGATATTTGTGCGAATTAGCAAATTTAGAGATGGTGTCATGCAAAAGGCTCTCCATTCACCAAGACAGGAGCATTGATGATAGAAGAATGCAGTCAACGTTTTGAACATATCCCCTAGAGCTAATGTGATGTTAAGTTAGTAGTAATGACATGTATTTGTTCACGTTTTAAAAAAAATTCACATGTCTTATATACCTACTTAAATTATGATAAATGGACTTAATTTCTAATAAAACGATAAAAGTCAGACGATGATCTCTTCTGACTTTTATCGTTTTATTAGAATATTATATATCATTTTATTTTCTAGTAAATCCAAATTAAAAAAATATATTAAGTATATTATTTATGAAGGACCGTATAGTTTTTAAATTGTACAAATAATTCCATAATCGATTTATTTGAAAGGAACACATCTCTCCCTTGAGTTGAAAAGTTCAATATTGACTCGCAAAATTGCTTTAAGCCGTTGCAGCCGATAATAGAAGTTTATTTGCAATGTCAACCTTAAAGCCTGTGTCCTGAGGAGCGCAATTGCTTCCGGGGTTTGTTTGAGCGAGGTGTTGTTACAGCTTGCCGCGCTTATTGGCATGTCCTCAGAGCTTCCTTCCGCAACGTCGCTTGGGCTAAAGTGATTTTTTTGCTAAAAGCCGTAATAGCGTCACGACCCAGGCTCAGATAGCCCGCTTTTATTTATTTAGCTGTATTTCATTTTTTATTAGGTAACCAATCACATCTTTTCTTTTACATTTATTCATTTTTCTTTATCGGCACGTAATAATAATCCACTACTGGGAATGGGCCTCTTCCGTTGTAGCAACTATTATCTATTCTGTGGCTGTATGTATAAGGCAGGCTCTGGAGCCGTAGTAGCTCAGATGGTTAGAGCTCGCGGTAAATTTCACAGTACGCCAGCAACCCGGGTTCGATCCCCGCAGGCACCTATGAAAATGTTAATTGCAATTTTAAGTGCTTATTCACCACGTGCTCGGCGGTGAAGGAAAACTTCGTGAGGAAACCTGCATTTTTTTTATAGGATAAAGGTGACAAACGTGCACACAGTCCACCTGATGGTAAGTGGTTGCTGCGGCCCGTAGACATCTACATCTATCCTCGTTTGTGAATCAAAATGCAGATGCGTTGTCACCCGTGAGGACTAAGATGGAATGCCTCATTTCCAGTAAAAAGGGCCTCCGGCCACCTGCACTCACCGAGCGAAACGCAGAGGTAAACCTCTACTTCACGCTGGTATTCTGTGAGGTCGTGGTACTACCCCGGTTCGAGCCGACCCATCCGTGTGACAGCAAAAAGAATGCATGTCTGATAAATAAGAAAAAAAGTATTTCGAAGACATGTGAAGTTCGCCTACACGCATTGGAATAGCGCGGCGGACACTTATTTACCCTAAAACCCTCTAAGAAATGACAGGAGACCTGTGCACAGCAATGGGACGTATATAGACTGTAACTAACTAAGGTATAAGGAATTTGCCTTGATCGTCGCGCTTGGCAGATAAGTTGGCAATCGCTGTGCCAGATGTCTCGCACCCTTGACGTACGTGCCCGTCGCTGATCAGGGTATTTTTGATGTGACGTAAACAAGACGGTTTTACCGCCCTATATCGGAAACCATAAGATTTTTCTGGCATTTCTCATAAGCGCCTCTTACGACATCAGTACCTGACAACCATTTGCTATCTATCAATTTTTTAAAACCACACATCAAATTAAAATTGGCGTTAATATCCATGTCCCGTAATTTTAAATATTAATTATTTTAATCTCTCTGTACCAGACCACACTTGTGGATCAAAAAGTTTTTCAAAAAGTACATATTTAAAAATACGCGCATATTCGAATGCAAAGTTGTGTCAAAATTTCAAAACAATCGGTAAAGAACTTTAGATTAAAACATTTTTAACAAACGAATATTCACATTTTTATTTATATAGATAAAGGAATTTCTTGTTTTGATTTTAAACTCTAGGAATTTTCACAAAGTCATAGTTAATAAATAAAACCTACCAACAAAACGCGAAAAATGTTACGAAATTACGTTATCAAAATAAAAGATACTATTTTTCAATGATGTTGAAAAGTTTTTAAATTACTTCATATTAATGCATACCCACGCGCTAAGGAAAAGATAAACATAAATATAGAAATTCAGAAAGAAACTTAAGCATAGCAAGTTAGCAAGAACACCATTGCGGCCTACGCAATTTTATATAAATATGCACATATCAAACGTTGCATAACCCGGTCTACTTACCCCGCTAAAAAGTTCCACTTATGTACTCAACACTAGAGCGATAATCATCCAAGCGAGCTTTATGCGCAAGTGTACATGGGCTTAAGCTTTCTTGTGTGATGCGATATTTTTATGGCCTCCGACGCTTACAACTTTTTAAAACAAAGTAAATGAAGTCCAGCAGACGATCTTAAACCAATTAAAAGCCGTGCGAAAATCTTCAGCACGACCGAACTGCACAGACACTAGTAAACTCTAGTAAAGTTTGAGTTTCAACTAGTTAATTGGACAAGTTTCGTGCACTTTAAAAACTTGATTGATTTTCAGTTGAGTTTCCTCTAAACAATTTGATGGCGCCTTTTGTTTGCGATAAGAAGCTTCCTTTGAGGCAATCATTAACATACTTTTTATTTGAAAAAGAAACAAGTGTTGTCTGCAGCCTCAGGTAAGTTGGGTTCAAAAGAAGGTACGTGTGTGAGTATTGGTATTGGAATCAGTTTAATCAATCTTGGCGACTCTTTACACAAAACGCGGTCGTATCGTTGTTAAGAAGCTGTAGCTATTCCGTTCCGTTAGCTGTGCCTGTGTGCGACTGTATGTGCCAAAGCAGCGGCGTATGCTCGCTCGACATTGCTCGGAGGTCGTCGCCCGGGGGTGCGTCGAGGGGGGAGGGGGCGCTTTGCACTTCCGCCTCACTGCACTCATTTCCGCATAAACAGTGCCTACCTCTGTATCAAGATGTAGGCCTACGGATGACGCTATCAAAGCGCGTCAATCTTGCTTTCAAAAATGCTATAATAATCATTGCTTACACAACGACAAATTAAACACAACCGCTATACTATGGTACCAGTGAAATGTAAAAAATTAAAAACCTTAAAAAACGTTCCCAGCGGTAAAATCTCGGAAAAAATAAAAGCGGAGCGAAACTCTATGTACTCGTAACTAATCAACGTGACCCTAGCTCTGGCGGAAAGAAGGAACGCAATTTAAAGTCCCCCTTAAAAGTTTCGAAAGCGAAGGAGTGTGAGTGAAATAAAACAAAGGCAGGCACGCGCCCGCCGCGGCACTCATGCAGAGTGCTTAGCATTGTGGCAGGCATGCCGGTACAATGCATTACGCGATATAGACACATGTCCGTCTATGTGCAGCCCAGCGGTGTCACTTTCTAAAGCTTATTAGAGCACGCGCTGTTAGACATGAGAAGTTCATTAACTCACGATTCTAATATTATACCGCTGTGCCCAATAATTATATTAAATATATAATTCTGATATTTCGCTTTTCTAATTATCTCTATAATATTTATGTAATTATATAGGTAATATTAACAAGTAATGTATTAAATCAAAATGAACCTTGAATTTCGTTACTGCTTCTTAGTGCTTAAATATTAAACATGTTTACCCTAATTTAAATTTCTTGAATTTCGTATTTAAAGGCAAAATATTTTTAGGCTAAAATAATATGATAACATAATATTTCGCCAATTTTCAGATATTTTTGAATTTACATGTAATAAAATGAAATGTTGATTGTCAGTAAAGCAGAGAGAACTATGGAGATCATTAGTGAGGCGAACACTAATGAACCTCTCGATAGGGCCCTCCACAGCAAGCGCAATTGAGTCCACCGAGATATCGCAGACCTCTTGAGATTCTAGCTTCATAAACTCATAATACGAAATTACTTTGACAACTCTTATCTTTCAATCAGCCATATCAAACATCTTTTATGTTCTACAAAAAACATCGGCAATTAAATGTCTATGGTAATTTATTTTAAATGATCATAGACGATGAATAGGTGAGATTTAAATGTCTATGATACTTTCCTACAGAGTTATTAACGGATATTACGGGATTTATGATACTAATAAATCCTTTGTGAGCATTTTAGCTATATTTTTTTCGCAAATCGTAACAAAGCCACTTCGAAAGCGAATGCTAATTTTATTCACTTTATTTCAGGCTAAGTCTTAACAAGATAACGGCTCTACATGTGAAATACGGTTGGTAAGCTGGTCAACGATTTTCGAGCATTGAGTTTTTATGTTTTAAGAATATTCAAAAAAATCGTTTGAGTAATTTTAATTTCACTCTTTATGATCTATAAACCTTCGTATTAACTGAACAGTCCACTACTTAACGAGGACCTCTTACATTATTTGAAACTTGTTTTAAATGCAACGCTTGGCAAGCGTGCAAGCGAACGAAGCACCAACGTTCCTCACTTATAACACTGTCACCAGTGGCTGATCTTGGTACTTTTCATATGGTAAAATGCGAAATCATCATATCGCCACCTATCTGAGGTCATTAGAGCATTTCCTTACCCACGGAAAGAGTGGTGATAGTGGATTTATTTATTACCACCGTGCGACGAATCTCTTATAGATTGTCATAGACAATTAAGTAATTTGCAACTCTATGTATAGAAAAATCGTATCCCAACTTAAAAAAGAGAATTTAGAAAAGTGTGGTTATTGATTTCAGATTTACAAAAGTACCTATATAAAGTTCTGTGTTATTTTATTTTTACATTATAACCTATTCTTTTATACATATATTTTACAAAAGGCCCAACATGACATTTTTTGGATGGCGCCATTTTTAAAATGCACAAACAGCTAAATACCTTCTCAAGACCATAAATTGCGGTAATTATAAGTAAAGTAGAGTAACGTTCGCTTTGCTCTACTTTTCTATAAATATACTGTAAAGATAATATACTAAGTATACATTTCATTTAATACACACATATATACCCATATTATAAATAACATATTATTTTGTTCAAAATAACGTAGCTCAAAGCATTTGCTACGATTTTAGATTTCAAAAAGTGCATTATAATTTATTGAGCAAATATAAAGAACAGCAGCCCGAGTGGTCGTGAGAGCTTATCGAGAGACGGCGTGAAAGCGTACGCCTCTTCTTCCATAAGGGCTGCTTCATACTTACGGACCACTTTTCTAGCAACGAGGACTTACTTCCTTTTTAATATTATAAACTGCGACATAGCACGCCGTACGACAGGACATAAGTGCTTATCAGCTATCGAATTTGAAGTATTATTGGTAAAGAATATGCAACGTGCATGTAAAGTATATACATAAATACACAAACACAGATACGTGTGCATATATGTGTGTGTGTGTGTGTGTGTGTGTGTGTGTGTGTGTGTGTGTGTGTGTGTGTGTGTGTGTGTGTGTGTGTGTATGTGTGATCTGCAGACGTACAAATAAATAACCGGACAAATCTCCTACATGGAAATTTGTCCGGCTAAGTTCGCGAAACGTGGTAAAAAGTATGCGATAGACTTTCACGGTTTCAACACTATCTATTACGTGGACTGCGAACTCGTTTTTCTTTGTGAAAAAACTTAAATTAAGGAAATAACTTATGCTTTGCAAGTTGGTTCTGAATTGCATTTAGTAACTTGAATTTACCTTTATTTAGTAGTTTTTATATCATTTTTGATACCTAACTTCTTAGAGAGAAAATAAGTAAGTATACCTTACTTATTACGACTATGAAGTCTGCAATATTTGTCATTATTTTCTTTCGGTCTGTTTTAGCGTATTTAACGTTAAAATGTTGAATGGGTTCAGAAAAAAGTTCATTTTATAATGTCGAGTCCAAAAATCAATCCGAAATATCTCATTCCGACGACGCGACGTTATGAGGAAATTAGCACTTCACAAGAAAAAAGCGGATTCAAAGCGAAAGCTGGAAATATATCATTTTTAGTGTAAATGAAACGAATGTTAACGAAGCGAATGCTATTTTCAAATTTTAAAATATTTCTGCATTCATTTCGGCATTGTGTACAAAGCCAATAAACAAATGACAACATTTTCATCATCATCATCATCATTTTTAGTATAAATGAAACAAATGTTAACGAAGCGAATGCTATTTTCAAATTTATTAAAATATTTATTTATTTATTTCGGCATTGTGTACAAATCCAATAAACAAATTACAACATTTTACTAAGCTTTTATTAAGTCACTTTCGTGTTTATCTGTCGTTCTGGGTGGAATCTTGCAACTCAAATTTCGAGCACTTCCCGATGAGCTAAGACTTGAAATTTTGAACATAACTCAGAATCGGATGACAATCTAGGAATATGAAAAAAACGTAGTATATTATATTTTTTAGTACAAAATTTAAAATAAATCACTTGTATATATAATTTAGACTTGCGAATGTCATCACTTGGTAAAATTTCATCTTCATTTTTGTCATTTGGTTAACCAAATCACAAAAATGGCAACACTGATACTTACGTGACTACGTTGCAAAGTTTCTAAGAAATTTTGATCAATTCAATTGAAAGATTTCATCACCATCAGGGCACTTGTTACAAGATTTCCACTATTAATTCTCATGCGAGGAAATTCAATACACAAAATCACACTAATTTTTAGAAGCGGATCCTAAGATACAGGATAATCCTAGTTTGGGGTCCAATGGAAAATATTTGTATATCTTTTCTTGTTTAGCTTGATGGTTTAGCTCACTGTTCTTGAATACATTTGTTAAATCAATATGTTAATAAGAATTTATTTTTTTGTTTTAAACCAAATATAAAATTATATATAACTCAATTGATAAAATCGATATTTATCGATTCAAGTTATTATTGTCAGATACAAAAAAACTACTTTAGATACTTTGGTTCATAAAATTAATAGTAATGATACATCCAAACATATTTATATAATAATTTCATCAATGTTGTATTATTAATCTTCTATTCAAGTATAAAACCGGAGGAAAATACTTTTACTGCAGGAAGATTTTAGTGTAGAGTGCCGTTCTAGCTACACCTCCGATTTGGACCATTTTTTTTTACATGTTTACCAACATAAATGATGAAAAACACCAAAGAGATTTTTGGCGCAAATGCCCCTGAAATTTTTTACGAGGGTTTCAAGTTTCAAGTTTTAGATTTTTAAGGCAGTTTTTCATGATAAATCGAAATATTGACCCTAGAACGGAACTATATCCAGATTTTATAACTCCGATAGCTATGTTCTTTACCGCTATATTTGTAGATAATTTCGTTGTATATACGAAACGAATGATAAAAAATTAAATAACCAATAGTGAATAATTTGTTAATTTCACTTTCCTACTACATACAACTATGCAGATCTGCCGACTAATCCTTGAGATAACTTATCGAAAGATTATAATTTTGTATCGTATAAATGTATATTTATAAGAAAAGTAGAGTAAGGAGGTTTTTTTTTATATAGAATAGGATGACAAACGAGCACACAGTCCACATAATGGTAAATGGTTGCTGGGGCCCATTGACATCTACATCTATTCTCGTTTGCGAATCAAAATGCAGATGCGTTGTCACCCGTGAGGACTAAGATGGAATGCCTCTTTTCCAACAAAAAGAGTCTCTGGTTCTCTACACTCACCATACCAAACACAACAGTACGCTGATATTCTGTGAGAGCGTGGTCCTTCCCCGGTCGAGCAGACCCATTCATGCTACAACTATACTACTAATATAGCTGCAGCATGGCTCTACCACGTATAAAAAAGTTAAAGGGATAATATCCAAAATAATAAAATTTCGCTACCAATGAGTGATATAACTGTCGTTATTTCCTTATTCAGTTCATTGCTGTTAAAGAAGCGTATCCTAGACAAGTGTAATGATGTGAAGGAAATGAGTTCAATTTAGCATTATCTCAGAAAATTAACTGCCCCGGTCTCGTACGCTTGTTACACTGACTGAATTATATACAATGAGAACGCTACGAGAGAAGCGATTTGAAAATTGCGTAATAAATGTAACAATTGAACGGTGTACTTTATAGTTCTAAATAAAAAATGTTGTGGATGCAATTTGGTCTATTATCACTATGAACTAACTATATGATGACAAATTGTGTGATGTTTTTGTTTAAAAAGAACTACAGAATAGATTTAATTGAAAAAGGAATTATGCACATACATATACACAATCATTACAAGATAATATGTCTATAATATGCAAATATGGACTTCCAAAAATATTATAATTATTTTATAGAAACAAACAACAAAATAAGGTCTGAGGATCCACCACTCGCATAAAATAAGTTATAATTTAAAGCAATTAAAACCGTAAAAAAGTTTTAACATATACCTTGGTTGTTAAAATTTTTAAAACTTTAACAACCAACTTTAAAATCTTGTAACTGTCCCAAATCAAAACACTAAAATGTGTAACGGACTGGAATATTTATACAGGAGATCACAAAACCTATTTTTACAAGCAAGTGTAAATGTCCCATATCATATATATGTAGGTTTATTACTAAGTTTATATACATAAATATGTTCAAAGTTTTATTAATGTTACTAACTATAACATATGTTTTTTAACATTCTTGACCCGTAAGCCAAATTAAAACAACAATTTACAAAATTTTTGATTATCCTTTATTTTTACGACCTAATTTTTTTGAAGCTACTACAAAGCATATTAATGACTAAATATTTGTTGTTGCAATAAAACTATACAATGAAGCACGGTTTAAAATTATCATAATGTTAATTTATGATTAGACACAATATAAAATTAGTGCCAATTTTTTTTTAATCATTAATAGTGAACAGCTAAACACATTATAGTGCTACAAGCAGACACGCTTACACAGAATCACACACAATTCAATTCAATTCATATATGGGATTTAGAGTAAGATTTTGAAAAATGTTGGCTTCAGATAGCTTCAGGCAATTATTTTGGCCACTAAGCCACACGAATAATAAATATATAGTTAAAAGTTCATAAACGAAACCGAGCTCAATCGTCATTGATACTAAAGAAATTTTTAATAACCATTTAAAGGCTTATTAAAAAGTTCAGGACACGTGCAAAACGGCGAAGGAAATTATAATGAGAAAACCTGCATATTTGAAAGATTAAAAAAATGTTTCGAGAAAATATGGAATTCATTTATCCGACTTTTTCTTTCTTCTGTACAGCCTTTCAAAAACCCACTGATGAACATGGGCCTCCTCCATTGATTGCCTCGAAGGGCATTTGCTATAGTTGCCACGCTTGGTAGGCGGGTTCGCAAGCGTAATTTTTATGTTTTATTATTATTAGCAGGAATATGCTGCTGCACAACTCCTGGTTTGTTTCCATTTGTCGACCCTTACGGTACTCACGAGACAATATGGGGTAGGGGATATATTGATACTGCCACTGCACGGTTACCTTTTACCTGCCCTTGCAGAAATAACCTCCTTTCATTATGTTATATTGTCCTACAATCGAAAGTAGTTGTAGGCTGTCACTAAATGTTTTTAGTGTATAATGAAAACTTTGTAAATGTCACACTTAGCTATAATAAATATTTATTCTAACCGATATGATAACTGTTCCAGTGGGTGCGACGATGTGCAGCGTTCGCTGGAGCTGCTGGACCAGGTGCTGAGCGAGTACGACGAGGGTGAGCCGCGCTCGTTGGAAGCAGCCCGCGTGCCAGCTACGCCGGCGACGCCTGCCACGCCCGCCACGCCGGCCACGCCTGCCACTGACGACGATTCACCGCTCGCCGGACACACCTCAGAAGACGATGGATACATGAGCATGAACGGAAGAAGGTTAGAATAAACCTTATATTATTTGCTCTTCAACACATTCTTATAAAAGAATAACATACTAATGATTTCTTATATTTAAGCGAAGACTACATATTATATTATTTAGTTTTTTAATTCCCGACGTTTCCGGTGCTTTACAGCACCCATGGTCACAACTGAGATATTTGACCTCCCGATATAATAGTTAGCCCATCTACCTTCAGTTTTTGCTGTCAAGCATCCGAAACGTCGGGAATTAAAAAGTTAAATTAAACGCGATAGAACCCGTAAAAAAATTAGTTTCATTAAATAACATACTAGTTAACATGTCAAATTATATCGCTACTGCGATCCATAGACAATTAAATCAACTTCAATTAATGAATAAAACAACGAAGGCACTCCCAACTCACTTTAAATTTACGTGGTAATGCCACGCTGTTATATTATGGTTGTTGCACGAATGGGACGGGGAGGGGCTACGGTCTCGCAGAATACCAGCGTAAAATTGCAGCTCAATGCTGCTGTGTTTCGTACGACGAGTGTAGAGCTCCGGAGACCCTTTTTACTGGATTCAACCTAGGATTTGACGGAGCCACATGATCAGCAGTCGCGCTCAGGACCACGAGACCAACGAGGCGGTCGAGGGTCTGGGTCTTCTTCATGGCGTGTAGTGACGGCTTCGGAGAATCCAGCAGTGTCGCAAGTGGCGACACAGGGGAATAAAACAGAAAGTGGGTAGTAGCATCCTGATATATATAACAACTCAAAATAATGGAAAACTGCGGTTGCTAAACCGCTTACCAAGCATGGCAATTCCGGAAAATATCCCCCATGTGGGACAATCTATAGGAAAGACTAAGATAAACTGTAAAAAATTACTAATATATTTTATTATTTTTATATTTTTTTAAAAACGTTACCTTTACACTAGCATTTTCTCCTGTATCGTGGGGGCAGTTTACATACATAAATTTCACAAGGGCAAACATCCAGACCCAGAACAATTATTTGTAGGCCATACAAATACTTGTTCCGTGCGGGATTCGAACCCGTGACCCTTAGCGCTGCATTGCGCCACGGAGCCGATATTAGTAACTTTATCAGTACAAGTATCAAGAAGCCCTCAATTTATTGTCTTTCCCTCTGTTTTTGCATATTGTCTGTCCATCTAAGAGAAAGGCCTATCAGGTTCAGCGCTGGGATTTTTATTGGTTGTAATAAATGAATAGATGAAATGCAAGCATTTTTATTTATCATTCGTGCTAATGATTCACAGATACATGCCGAAATTAAAAAAGCACGTCCCAATGTGTAAAATTGTGTATAAAATATCGCGTAAATATATATTGTAGAAAGACCTTACATTGCAAAATCTGCCACGAGCAAACAATATCAGAAAGAAACACAAGTAAATCATATCAAAATAAAACTTCACGCTTGTCAGTATCACGCGTGGTTCATCGTAAATCTATCCTCTTGTGAGATATAAACTGAAGCGAACAGTGAAATGCGATACGTAAGCTATAAAGTAAAGCTCCTTTTGCAATCTTGCCTGAATTTTTATGAACAACGAAAAAGGATTGTAATCTCAATATCAATATTAAAATATAGTTACTACAAATAAAATAAATAGGGATTAAATTAATGACCGATGAAATATTATGTAAATAGTCAATGGATGCAATTTGGCTGCGTACCATAATTTGTGGCAATATATTGAGAAGACCTTTCAGCAGTGAGATTTGATGAGGTGTAGTGATTATTATGAAAAAAAGTTTGTGAAAACAAAATTAAAACAACTACAATTGTTTAGTCTTATTAAATATTTATATTTTTCATCATTCTCCAATCATCGTGCAAGGTCTGTAAGGAGAATAATTAATATTATCAATGTCCCTTCTCTCCCTTTCTCTACTACGAAAACGTTATTTTGAAAAGAGCACCGTGTTAATTAATGCCAAACATGACGCCGTGCGAAATAGCAAGGTTTATAAAATTATTAATTCTTATTTCAGAGCGAAATTTGCGCTAGGTTTCCGCCCGACGGAGGAACATGAAGAACCTTCGCCCCCGGAACCAACTTCGCCTCATTCGCCGCCGCCGCCTGAAGAGGCACAGCGAATAATTTCTACGTTATTACCGAAGTATATATATTACTATTTACTCTTATATAAAAAGGTGAAGCAGAAATTCGGAGAAAGAAAGAATCTTCGATATCCCAATGCATGTTGGCGTACTGCCCACAATTTTGAAATATTTTTTTTTATTTCTTCGAGACGCTTCTTTCTTCACGATGTTTTCCTCTATCGCCAATTGCGTAGCAATTCAGCACTTAAAATGGAGAGTATCTATGTCAGTGGTGTTTATGGCGAACGAACTCTAATTGCTTGTGTGATCTACCACGGATCTCTATAACTATGACTAAACCATAATAAATCTACAATGCCAGCGTTAAATAATCCATCGCCACATTCTGTTTGATGTCGTAATAGGCGACTATGGGAAATGTCAAAAAGATCTTTTTAATACAGTTGCTCAAAAAGTGGCGTATTGCAGGGACATCTAGCGTTCGGAATGTGGGCTATTACATACTCGTGCTTTTTCTTTACCTTTTCCGAACTCGTGCGTTCCTTTCCCAACTGTCAAATTAATGTCTATTAAAAATAAAAAACCAACCACGAAGTTTTTACTAAAAAAAATTCATAGAAGTTTTTATGATTCATGCAAATATTTCTAAAAAGAAGCTACTAATTTGTTTCAATATCAGATTTAATGATTTGATTTAATGAGTAAGGTTAGGTTTCATTTTATTTCATCTTATTAAATTTCATTTTCATTTCATATCCATAGAAGTATTAGGCTTAGAACCGCAGTAGGCGCACGAAAAGTGAAGCCATTTCAAGTTAGCCTTTAAAGGCTAAGTACGACTTTTGGCGCGTTAGTACTCGAGTCCACGTAGTCGTGTAAACAGCTCGCACAATTTTTCAAAAAAATGACGTACTGTACTGTGAAAGGGTGTCACAACTCATCACATAATCACTAAAAAAAAATAAAAATCTCATTTCACGCGTAATTACTGCTTAGCATATTACATTTTTGTAAAAAAACATTCATCAAAACAAAATAATAAATAATAAATTTGACAGACGCCAATATAATGAAAATGTTGCTAGGCATAGTAAAATATTTTACCTCGTGTTTTCTTATTATTATAATTTAAAAAAAATGCATATTGAAAAAAATACATACATACTGCCAATAGTCTCATTCACAAATAAATATGTATTTTTATTTGCCAAATATTATTAGGATTCCCATTTGCCACGAGAAAAAATAAAAATATGTTAATTTTATTTTGTTTTGATAATGTGCAGTTGTGTTTATCTTTTTATGGTATGTATTTTAGGATAAATAACATAGTCTATGATTGTTTTTTTTATTCTAATTTACATATATTTAACATTTTTAGTTCGATTCTTTTATGAATCTAAAAAAGATAACATTTCGAGAATAGCGTCATCAAAACGGCAGTTGTTTAGAAAACAGTTGTAGTTTCAGGGTCAGAGATATTGTTTTTACTACTATACTACTAGAGTATATTTTATTTTATAATATTTAATAAACATTTTAAATTTCATGTTTTATTTGAATAGTTTATCTCCTTCCGAATCTTATTTTGTATTAATGCAAAACATAATATCCAATAAAGTAATAATAATAATCACTTGAAGCTGACCGCACTCTTAAGTCTCGTGATTCCTTCTAATATTATATCCATTCTGTGAAAGTTGTATGTTGTAACCTTTACGTTGAGACCGATTTAAATTAAATATATCACGTAGATTCTTAGAATGGCAAAAATCAAGATCAGTGTATGCTTTAATATGGGGGTGAAGGCGCGGGCCGCAGCCACAGCTAGTAATGAATAAGTAATGAAAAAATATCTGACAGCTAAAATGATTATCTGACAACTATTCACTTGTTATGTGTAAGTGGGACTGGATTGGAAAAATTGGAAGAAATGGACGTAGGCATTTGCCTTCTTCATTTCTTTCACTTCTCTATATATATCATAGAGTAAGGTCATTGAGTATTATATAAAAATTAATATTTACCTATAATATAAGATTTTATGGAAGATCAATAACAGATATTTATATAAATATACCACTTCTAATAGAATAATATAATTAGATTTGTGAATATAATACAAGATATTACGTATATTAATAATTTAAATATTACATAAGTTAACTAAAATAAATAATGTAACATTTTTCTCTTTGCAAATAGTTAATAAATAATTATAAACGCAACCTAAATATTAATTCTATGACTATGTCTACTATTACATTTTCCCCACTTTTTGGGGAAAATGTCATTAACTTGCATACATTACTCATTTGCTAGTGTGCGTGTGGGCAAACGTAATTACAGGCCGCTTATGCACACATTCATTGTGTTGTTGCTTCAACTTTGAACGGAATTTTGAATGACACTATCACTCTATGTGTAATTACTCTAAGTTCATATCAATAAAATATTCTACTGAAGACTTGGCTGTATGGGCATAGTTCCCTTTGCCTACCCAGAATGGGTGAAGAAAACAAAAAAAATCTCTGCTTAGTGCTTACTTATATTCTTTTACGGTTGGCGCCATTTTCCAAAAATGTTCTTTATTAAATTGCTTAATTTTTTCGCAACTGTATTAAAAATAGTTGTTCAGTACACGTGCGGAACCATCATTGCAACTTGTTCCGACTGTCAACCTTCGGCTGCGCCTCGGCTCGGGTAGACATTTGCGGAACTCTTGGCAATTACAGGCTTTCCGCATTCGTAATGAAATATACTATATTCGACTTCGAATAGAATAATCATCTCATTAAAAACATTATGAAAATGTTTAAAAATGACTTTAGACACACACAGAACGCCGGAGGTTTAAATATATTTCATTTTATAATTGTAAAATCAGACTCTCAAATAATAATTTGTCCAATCTCAAATATATATGTCGCAGACAACTAGCTTAATTAGACCTTTACTTAACAGCCTATATAGTCTTTTTACTAAACGGCGCCGTTTAACTCAAAGATCAGCGAGCCAGCGACCGTCTCGTTGAATGAAATTAATAGTGAGACCATGCCATGTAATATCGCTGGCATATGCCTAATTATGCGCTATGTGATTATATTACTTAAATATACGCGACTTTAGGGTGGCCCAAGGGTCACCCCAGCCACACCTCTACCTACTGTCGCTGAAATTATAAGATAGGTGCAATATTGTATTAGACGCATCGGCTGAATATCATTCAGGCCGCCAGTTGAACGGCGCCGCTTAGTAAAAAGGTTAGTCTGTTAACTGAAAAGCTAATTAAGCTAGTTGGCTGCGATATATATACATACAATAATCTATGATTCAGACTGCGATGCGAAAATCAGGGTCGAAGTTGCGGAAACAACTATAACTGCGATTGTCAATCCGCCAAGAAGCCTACCAAGAGTTACAATTATTATAAATCTTCCCTAAAAATGGAATTTTCACGAATTTATTTCTATTTATTAATTATCTATTTAACTAATCAGCTCAGGTCAAATATTTGTGTTTAGAAAGAGAGGTAGGGTAAATATTTAAGTAGAGTAAATATGGGAGTCACTTAAACGTTATTATCCTTAATGAAATAATATCTATATTGTCTCTCACAGCTCACAAGAAATCTGGATTAAGTATCGGTTATGGAATCGGTTCAGTAATTCCAAAGATTAGTTCGGATAGACAGAAAAACGAAAATTTTAAAATTTTATAAACTCATGTCTCAATAGGATGTAAATATTTTATTCAAAAATATTACATAACAAACAAAATCATCAACAATTATGAAGAAAATTCTCATAACGCGTCGTAGCTCATAAATTATGGAAACCGGAGTGAATTTTTTATAGTTTTAGGCAGTTTGTTATCATTGATTCCAATGATAAGTTGGACTGAAGTTATAAAACGTGCGTAAAACGCATATCGCAACATATTTTTTGCAGTCTTTACCGGTGGATGTGAGTATGATGTGAGTAGATACGAGGGCGACACTGAAAGTTTTTACTACTAGCCACTTGTAAACAATATAATAAAAATATACGTTCAAATTTTGAAAATGAAACTCTTTGCCAATATTATTGTGTATGTATTTTATTCATTTGTCATTTGTTTACGATTTGGCGGCAAATTCAAAATTGTCAGTGTCATATCAGCATGAATTTAACGCGACAAAATTTTCGTCATTAAGTTATATGTACTACATACTAGAGAAGCCATTCTAAACAAAAAATGTGCACTACTCTATGTCTTCGCGCATGCACGGGAGATAGCAGAGTCGCGCATGCGCAGTTTATTTAATCGCATTGCGCCTGCGTTGTCAGTTTTTAATTTAAACTTTAATTTAAAATCTTGTATTATTAGCGCTGCTCCACACTGCATGTATATTGAAACCACAGACTAAATAGTACATTGAAACCACACTAAATGACACACTGTACGGATTGCAGTACAGTTCAGTTGAACATAGTGTATGTTCGGAATGCGAAATCTAGTACGTAGTACATATATATCGATGATTTTCGTACAATGATTTTTAATGACTTTCGATGTGATTTAAGTCAACAAGAAAGTTATGATAGACTTCGATTGGCCTTTCATGATGAAGTCCCATCTCGTGCCACTGTTTACAACTGGTTTAATGAGTTTAAACGTGGTCGCACTAATCTCACCGATGATCTGCGTAAGGGACGGCCTTCTACGGCGACGATTGAAGATAACATCAGTGACAAAAGAGTGACTTACCAGCAGATTCGGACAAGCTTAGGCATCGATATGAGTCAAGTGCACAAAATCCTCCATGAACATTTAGCGGTCAGGAAGCTTTGTTCCCGGTGGATAGATACCTCATAATATGACAGAGGCCCAAAAACTCCGTCGTGTTGATTGGTGTCGTGAAATGGTTCAAAGATTTAACGGAGGTGACTCAAATGTGTGTGTTCGACATACTTACGGGTGACGTAAACTAGATTTATAATTTTATTTATTTTTTTTATTTATTTATTCTTTATTGCATTCCTTAAAACAAAAGGATACAAAGGGCGGATTATGATTCTGTAACTAAGAGACAGTCTGCTGTTTGGGTGTTTCTTTCCGAGGAGTTGCCAACTAAAGTGAAGAGAGGTCGAAGCGTAGGAAAAAAGATGGTGGCCTCGTTCTTCGGAAGGGCAGGTCATTAAGCAACAATTGTTTTAGAGAATCGAAAAACAGTTACTGCAGAGTGGTATACTAACAATTGTTTGCCACTTGTCTTGGAAAAAGTTCGGGAGAATCGACCTCGCAGTAGGATACTCCTTCACCACGACCACGCCTCGTCGCACACCGCCAAGCAAACAATCGACTACTTTGCGACGTCAGACGTGGAATTACTGGGTCACCCGCCCTATAGCCCTGACCTCGTACCTTGCGATTTTTATTTATTTCCGAAAATATAAGAAAAACTTCGAGGAAAACAATTTATGAACGCCGAAGAAGCAGTGGCTGCATTTCAAAATGCCGTCGAAGAGACCCCTAAGAACGAGTGGGCAAAGTGCTTTCCTCAGTGGTTCCATCGGATACAGCGATGTAGTGGTGTAAATGGACACAATTTTGAAAAGATATATAAAAACTGATAACTTGTTAGTTTGTTCAGTTTTTGATTTTCTAAGAACTTTCAGTGTTACCCTCGTAGCAACAGCGTGCGAGCGAGAGGTGAATAGAGGTGACGCCATTTTCAATCAATTAATCAAAAAAAATTATATATATCCATTTGCTGTAGAGAATATCGGTCCGTGGGGTGAAGTTCCTAAAGGAACTCCATCCGCGGCTGGTCGTTGCTGCTGGTGATAAGAGGGCTGGTTCTTTTCTCGCTCAAAGTCTTGGCACGATACCACGGAAAGTAGGACTATATGATAATTTAAATTAAATATTAAAATTCTAATGATATTATTCAGTAAGAAAGTAAAAATTTAACAAATTTTATCTTAAATATGTGAACAACGTTGGAAATTCCTATAGCCATAATATCAAGAACTACAATTGAATTTAGTACCCGTCTAGATCTCAACTCTTTTAACGGCAAAACCGCCAACCCCTAATGTCGTTTGCACTACCGAACTTGGCGCCTTTTCTACCGACTTCAGAAAGGAGGAGGTACTCAATTCGACTATATATTTTTTATGTGTGTTACCTCATAACTTTTTTCTACGTAAACTGACTTCAACAATTCTTTTTTTGTTTTGGCGCTTCTCATGTGGTCACATATAAATTTGATCAAGGTCTAACCAATAGTTTTTCAGTTGTACAAAATTTTTAATTTAATATAATATAATATAATTTAAGTTTTTGGTTAGACTTTTACTATATATTATACGTCTAAGGAATCTTTTCTACCTTTATACCAAATGCGAAAGAAGCTGGAATTGTTTCATGTATTTATACACACTGCCGGTGTGTTGCGCTTTTCTTTTCGAAACTTAGGTGACATGTCTTATTTCAGTGACATTTACCTAAGGCTTAATCCTTATTTATATGCAATCACTCTATAACAATTATTTGCAAAAAGGTAAATTCATAATTTTGTATTCAGTAATTACTTAATGAAATAATGTTCTTATTATTATAATTACTAAATAGATTTTACACTTGGAGTTTTAAGAGCTAACAGTTGTGAAACGCCTTTGATGTCAGTTTACTATTTACGCCGTCCTCGCAAATATGTTAGAGGTTGTTACGAAATTGAGAATAAAATAATTATGTAATATTTATCAGTACGAGTACCGACGCCAAACGCCTTATATACGCTTTGTGTTCCCCAGCTTTCGTTTAATTCGTTGTTTTGAGTATTTGTTGTTCCTACTTTGATATTGTTTTTTTTTTATTGTTACAATGCCAAAAAGAACCAGTAAAACTGTTTTAAATAGCGAATCTCGCGAACTTGTGATTCGTTTGCGTGACTATTTTGAACGTGAATACCAAAATGGCGGACCGCTGTTGCCAGTATCAAAAGTGTGTGACAGAGCTGCTGAGGCTCTTGGAATTGGAAAAGCTACTGTGACTAGAGAATAAAAAAAGAAAAATTTGGAGATACATCAACGGAGGAGAATAAGTTATCTACTCTAAATAAAAAGAGAAAGAAACGTTATCCTGTAACTGAAATAGACGATTTCGACGCCGCAGCAATTCGAAATCACATCTACGCATACTACACATTTAACGAGTTGCCAACATTAACAAAATTAGCAGTTTCTTTGAAAGACTTTTAATTTGTTCAGTGGGAGCCTACCATCTTTATCAACAATATTTAAAAAATGGATTCTATCATAAAAAGAGTAACAAAAGAAAAAATATGGAACGTAACGACTTTTCCCTTGCACGCATTGATTTTTTACGAAAATTGATCATCATCATCATCATCATTACAGCCCTTCACAAGTCCACTGCTGAACATCGGCCACCCCCAAGGAATACCACAAAGCATGGTCCTGAGCCACCTGCATCCATCGACTTCCTGCATATCTTACCAGGTCGTCACTCCATCCAGTAGAGGGACGCATTACACTTCGTCCGCCGGAACGAGGCCGCCACTCGAGAACCTTTTTTCCCCATCGGTTGTCAGTTCTTCGAGCTATATGGCCGGCCCATTGCCACTTCAGCTTACTAATCCATTGGGCTATGTCGGTCACTCTGGTTCTACTGCAGATATCCTCATTTCTAAGTTTATCACGCAGAGAAACTCCGAGCATAGCCCTCTCCATAGCTCGCTGAGTGACCTTGAGCTTCTTCATCAAATCTACTGTCAAATCTACTGAAGACTGCAGCTTCATATCCCGTCTAACAGCAATGAGATTTAGAGTGTAATCGGAGAGTTTTTGTGCTTTTCTGCGGCCAGTCTTGCAAAACTTAGCTCCGACCCCATGGACAGTTTCCACGAGCTTGTCACTCATATCGTCCACAGCATAACAATCTTCTAGGCACTGAAAACGGTTTTGTAGCTCGAGATGAAAGGTTTTGGGACTTTGGATTAGAGCACGAAGGGGACAGAGCGTTGACTTCATTAGACGTGACCTCTCCAACTTAACGTTTATGTTCACCATTCGGTGATCACTGCCAGTTTTCACCATCGTGATCACTGAGACATCACTGAACAGTTGTCGTCTGCTCGTCATAATGAAGTCAATCAACGAAAATTGATGGATATTGATAATTGGGATAAAGTGGTGTTTCTGGATGAAAAATGGCTGAATGCAAACCACATGGACTGATGATAAACAAGAATCGTCTACCAAAGTACTTGAGGGCAAAGGTCTAAGGTTAATAATTTTCCATGCTGGTACCTCGTCTGGATTTGTACCAAATTGTTTACTGGCATTCAACTCTGTCAAGACGACGGAGTACCACCAAGAGATGAATTTTGCAAAATTCGAAGAATGGTTTATAAAACTTCTAAATAATTTAGATGAACCCCATGTGATAGTAATGAACAACGCACCCTACATTCAGTTAAAAAAATAAGCCTATGACAGCGAATAACTGGAAGAATGAAATAATTTCGTGGTTGCCAACCAATGGAGTATAAGCCGATAGAACTATGTTAAAAAAAAAGAACTTTTGCGTTTTGTGAGAATACACAAGCCCCAAACGCCAATATATGTTTTGGATGAGATGGCAAAAGAAAAGGGACGTACCGTTATCCGCCTGCCACCGTATCATTGCCAGTATAACGCAATAGAATTGCTTTTGGCGCAAGTTAAAGTTATTTAATATTTAAATAAATTTGATTAATTAATGCATCACTAATAAAAAATATTAACTCATTATTTTAATTTTAGGTCATGCGGTAAGACACAACACCACCCCACCGTTCACGGCAAATAAAATGTTAAATTTGCTGAACAATGCATATGAACATGTAACACCAAATGATTGGAAGAAGGTGGTCGATAAAACGCGAAGGATTATCACAGAAGATTGGCAACGTGATGTCCGCTTTGATTATTTATGTGATCAGGAATTAATAATTAATCTCGAAGATTGTTCCAGTGAATCTGATTCTGATGATGATGATTGTGACTTAGGATGTATACACTTGTGTCAATAAATTTATTATTGCAATTTTTTTTATTAGCCCAAAATGAGTGCCAGTGTTTAAGTACTTGGTTAAAATAAGTATTGGGTGCATATTTTTTATTAATATTTATGAATATTCCCAGCACTAGTCACATTAGAATGACCAGCTGTCATTCTAATCAAGCTATATTTAAATAACGCGCTGTGCGCACATGGTCGCTTCAACCACTACCCCGCAAGGCCACCGTCGTTGCTCTGCACAACATTGGTTTCTGTACATTGGTTTCACAACTGTTATACTCTCTTTAAATTGTGGTAGCATCCACCCATCTTCTTTATTGAAATGAATAGCCTCGCGTATCATCCTTTGTAGGCATCAGTGTTCTTTTGCGAGGATTTGTGATCAATCATATCTGATGTAATGATCGGGACGATCTTAAGCATGTTAACTCTACTTATATTCGATTATACATAGATGTTATATTGTTTTCAGAGTTTCGCCTGCAAATTCTGGAAAGCGCACCATTTCAGTTGAGCAAACCGAGGCTGCTGAAAAGCTGGATTCCATTATTAGTGTTAATGGAGTTACAACTGCTACTCAGACCACATTCGTAAGTTAATAACTCAAAAATTATAAATATATATTTTTATATAACTTTTCTTTTTTTGGCACCCTAAAGATAATCACGATAAAAACCTACATTATGATCCAAAAACAACTAAAAGTATTAAATCGAAATAAATACCTGCTATAATCTTATTGCCCATACTACTTATTATATATCCTGAATTTCGAATCTTTTTAATCTGTATTAATTTCGATGGTGGTACCACGACCTCACAGAATACCAGCGTGAAGTAGAGGTTCACCTCTGCGTTTCGCTTGAGTGCAGGTGGCCGGAGGCCCTTTTTACTGGAAATGAGGCATTCTATCCTAGTCCTCACGGGTGACAACGCATCTACATTTTGATTTGTAATAGAGGATAGATGTAGATGTCTATGGGCCGCAGCAACCACTTACCATCAGGTGGACTGTGCGCTCGTTTGTCACCCTTATCCTATAAAAAAAAATTAATTAAAATAAATAGATATACTTAATTTAATAAAATAATTACTATATTAAAATACTACTATTACTGCCTATAAAAGTCCACTGTTGAACATAAGCCTGCCCCATAGATTTCCTCATAGGGGGATATTGCCATATTTGCCACGCTTGGCAGGCGAGTTGGCAACTTGTTTTTTATTTCTATTCAGCTCATTTCAGGAAGATGCTGCTGCCCATCTTCTGTTTTAGTTTCCCTCTGTCTTACGACACCCATGGGACGATATGGGGTAGTGGGTATACTTGCACCGCAACTACACGGCGTAATAAAATAACTAGAAATTATATCGATGGGGAACCTATTTAAAAAGATTTCAAAAATTATCAGACTAATATAATATCAAATAAATAATCGAGTCAGACTAAAAATAGCTTCAAATCGCCAAACCACCGGCTAAGAACAACCAGTGAAAGAGAGAGAAAAACAACTATTTTGTATGATCCACAAAAATAGTAGATCAAAACTGACACACTTAGGTTTGTTGTTATGCAACATGGTAAAAATTTTTTGTTTGAAAGGTAGTTAACTTTTGATACAATGTAATGAATTAATGAATCAAATAATTATATAAAAAATTATATTACATTGAGAGGCAGGACCTAGCGAATGTTTATCAACAACAATTAAACTTACCCGTTCATATAAATTATATGTAAATGTAAAACTGTATTATTTATTCATTCCAGCCGAAAACCAAACACCAGCGACCTTACGGCTGGGAGAAAGATAATATTGAAACGAACGGCTTTCAACTACAACCAGCCCCAGTGCCTCCGTATAGATTTGCTTCACTTCAACATGGTGTACGCCCGCCACATGCTGACACAACGTCAGCATGGCTACCACCACGACAAGTGGCTCCTCTTGTCACTCAAATAAAATCACCTAGCTTTGAGAACCCTCCAGTATTCCCGTTCATGGGTTTCTCAAGTGATTTTAACGACAAGCCATACAATGAACATCCCGTTACAATTTATCCTGGACCGAACATTCAGTTTAACAGACAATCACATTCACCAACATACAATGTCCAAAAAATTTCACCTTCGAATAATAAAAATTTAGAGCGAAAGGGCTACGTAAAACGTGATAGCAGATCCGATGGTGAAATGTTGTCACCCAAGGGTAAAATACCTCCGCGGACTCTCGCCGGTTCTATGGAGAGGCATAGAGAAGTGTGTAGAGGTTCTTCGGAGGACGTAACGGACGGGCAGAAAACGAGAGTTTCGAGCAGGAGTAACGATGATGATCATTTCTCAGATGATTCTTTAGAAGAGTCGTTCCCACCGCCGCCGCCCGCTGCCACCACGCCTTCGAAACGTAATTCTATAGCATGGGAAGTGTCCCTCGATGGTGATGATCCTCTACTTACTCCCGGAAGCACAAAGGTATATTATACTACATTTTTGTTTTTAAGTACTTAACACATATTTTAGTGATATAAAAGTTACATACATAATAGCTTAAAACCGTTTCTTTTTGTTATCTCTTTATTTACTTATGTTAGTATCAATGTTCAATGAATAATCTTTACTACATTCCTATTAAAATTACGCGCCCTTAATATGACAAGAAGTATACTATATTCTCGTGAATTTACTAAAATACAATTTTATTAAATAAGTGTGATAATATTGGGAGACTAATCTTTTTTTATTGTATTCTTATATATTATGCTTCATTATTTTCGATTAGACAAGTGTTATAATTGCAATAAAACATTGTTTGAAAAAAACTCGTATATTATATAAAATTCATCATTGAGAATATCCTTATGATTACAGGTTATAGGTCGAAGAAGAAGAAAATCAGGCGACCAGTCACATTCAAGTACAAACTCTATACCGCAACGACTAGATGACGATTGGGGTGAAGAATACTGGCCTCCACCACCACCGATAGCGCAATGCGATCCTTTAGCATCACCAACATCTGACGTAGAGCATGACAATAGACGTGATCTTGCATGTGGCACTTACGTTATTCGGAAAGGCAAAAACAGAAAACATTTGCCAACTTTCAACAAAACCAATAATAAAACGTCAAACGCGAACAACCTAATTCAAACCCACAGCTTGAACAGAAGCACGGACAAATCAATAGACGGATCAAGTGTATCAATAAGTGGTTCTGGATCTGTCAGTTCATACAACTCTAGACCTAGCTCAGACTTGAGTTTGCCACAATCAAGATACAGTGTTGACCTTAACTCACGCATAAGTCGCGAACTCAATACTCCTAACTCGAGGTACAGCATAGATCTTTGCACGCCTAACTCTAGAATGAGCAAAGAAATTAATTCACCAAAATCCAGGCTTAGTTTAGATCTCAACAATGGTCAAGATAGATATATTAACCCAGAATATTTTGGTCACAGTCCAAAAAGCAGAAACGTGACCGGAGACAAAAGCGTAACGCCCAAAAGTAACATAGTGCAAAGTAAACTATCCCCGCAAAACAGATTTACGGATTTCAAAAAGTATTCCTCAACATTTGATAATATACAATCTTTAATCAAAGAAGGTAAAGTTGAAGAAGCTCCACAAATAGAGTGCAATGAAACGGTAAATGAACTAACTACTGTTCCTCCTAATATGGTTAGAGTAATATCGTTACCTAGTCTCGGTGAGAGTGATGGCAACAGTGCAAGTCGGCAAGCACTTATTACGACAGTTGAGGAAGAAGAAGACCCAGAAAGTGGTGAACGAGGCTCCAGCGGCGAAACTTCACCATTACGTAAAATTGAAAATAACATAAGCGCTATACTAAGTCAGAGTCGGGACCAAAAACTTTTTACGCCATACATACCTAAAGACTGGAATATACATAAGGACGAATACTGTGATGACGTATCTAAGGAAATATTAGAAACAAATTACCGTTATAGCTCTAGGGACAAACATAGGAGACATGATATTCAGAAATCATCAAGTCACAACGAGATACAAAGTCAAAGATCGATTGATCGTCGAGACCGTTCTTCAGGCAGACGATCTAACAGTATGCACAAGTCGACTAGTGCGAAGGACATGCCAGTTAGTTTAGTTCGGCAGCCATCCTCTTCGGATTCGGCTGTTTCCAGCGGAGGAGATTTTCCGTTGAACGTTCAAATAGTGGAGCATCCGTATAGATCTCCATTGCCTCCTTCACCTAGTATGGCTCACGAAAAAGGGCCGCTTCCACAAACGCCAGAGTCACCTATATTCCCACCTTTACCGCCCTCACCAGTTCAAGAAGTTGATGACGAATATACAGAAATAATGCAACCTACGGAAAAACGCCATGTTAAAAAGGCGGACACTTTACCAACTCCAACTTTGGAATCAAGAAGAAGGTAATTCGATGATTTTTTTTATAGGATAATGGTGACAAACGAGCACACAGTCCACCTGATGGTAAGTGGTTGCTGCGACCCATAGACATCTACATCTATCCTCTATTACAATTCAAAATGTAGATGCGTTGTCACCCGTGAGGACTAAGATGGAATGCCTCATTTCCAGTAAAAAGTGCCTCCGGCCACCTGCACTCACCAAGCGAAACGCAGAGGTAAACCTCTACTTCACGCTGGTATTCTGTGAGGTCGTGGTACCACCCCGGTTCGAGCCGGTCCATCCATGCGACAGCAAAAGCTGCCGCGTGGCTCTACCACATATTAAAAAAACTACTACTATTAAACAACACACAGGCCATTAATATTTCATCATCACTATGATAAAACAGTCTTCTTAAGTATACTTCATATACATTAGTCGATTAACACAATATTAGATTAAGTCACAGGTTATTTTTCGCAAAGTAATATACTTTCTGTAACTCGCATCACTTCAAAGGTTTGTCTATACTCATCCCGCTCGGCAAACAGTATGGTGAAAACAGAGCACTCGCACTAATAATACCACTGCCCATCACCAGTCGGTGAAATTTAGTCTTACCAGTTCGTAGATCACGAAAACCTCGTCAGTTAATCAACAGAGTGCACCACATGTGTAAGTGAAATTTGCGTTTGGGCTTTTTCCGAATGCAAACCCCCTAGCATATTCATCTTTACTCCTACATTATTTATCAGCTCTTTTATATATCCTGTGAATTCGGATAAATGGTATAGGAACGCATAGAAAACGAATAAATAAACAAATATTCATTGTTTATCTGAAACCATCGTGGGAGTGCACCATATACAAAGTATTTTTATATATTATTAAGTATATTTGCACACAAGAACTCACCAGAATTCATCGTAATCGGATAAATGGTATAGAAACACATACGGAACTACAACTTTTTTATACCATATGCGAATACCTGTAAATGGCTTTGTCGAAATGTCCAATTTGTATTTATGTAATGTTTATATGCTGTTGGTGTTCCAAATAAAATAAAATAAAAAAAAATAGTAAAATATTATATAGGTAGAAGAAGAAGACTATTTCATAAGTAAAAATTGGGTGCGTCTAATTTGTTCGCAATACATTTTGCATATTTTCATTTAAAACCACTTTGTAGTGGCTGCTTGTAAAATTTCGGCGATATAGCTCGGAGAACCGTCAGCCGACAGGGAATAAAGGTTCTCCAGTGGCAGTCTGCTACCGGTAAGCGACGTAGGATAGCGCCTCTGCAGATAGAGCGACGACCTGACAAGACATGCAGAAAGTCGATAGATGCAGGTGGCTCAGGATCGTGTTTTATGGCATTCCTTGGGTAGGCCTATGTTCTCCATTGGACCTGTGAAGTGCTGCAATAGTGAAGATAATGAAATTCAAAATAATATTATCATTTCGTTTTCAACCGTTTATAATCTCTTACTAAATGTTTACGCTTAGTAAACGGTAGGGTTACCAAAGTAATAATTTTTCGTGTGCGCTGATTATAGTTACTAGTCTAGGCTTTTTGGCGCGGTATCAATAATTTCCAATGGTTCGCATGGGTACATTGAAGTAAATGAATTTAGAAATAATATAATAAAATAAATTAGCTTACAATAACATACAATCATTACTCATAATAACCAGTATGCATTATTACCTTGCTGTTTGATTATCTGGCAACATATTTATCGCCGTATATATAGTTTGAGAGGAAGCTGTCCAACTGTCTTTTTATTTTACGATTAACTTTTGTTAGATATACAAGAAAATACTTTTTTACATGTCCAGGCCTTCAGAACCACCTGCCGTGCCTCCACACCGTGACACAACCAACAGTCTTAAAACGCGATCCATGGAGACCAGCTTTAATAAAAACAGAAGAAGTAGTAACTTTAAAAGTGGCTCGACAGACAGAAGAACTTTACCAACAGGTAAGATACAGTTGCTTATTGATTTATACGTTTTGTATGCGTTAAACCCTTAAATTGTAATTCTCCGTATTGGTTTCAAACGAAAAACAAATGCTTGCAGGACACCGTTTTATATCTTATATTACGCGACGGATCATCTTAAACATTTTTTCTTCGCAATTCTTCAATTCTTCACAATTGAAAAACTGAGCAACTTTTACGTGGTATAACCGCGCTGTTAACTCACAATTACTCGTAGATAGACTTTATTCTAATTTGTCGTCTTAAGGGGAGGTTATCCCAGACCTGTAGGCAATTATAACGCTTTCCCAGCTCACGCCATTTAGCGCGATGCACGACGTATTTATTCACGATGCGGCGCGAACCATAGATATTCTATGCGGATTCCGTATGGTAAATAGACACCACAGTATAAATATTTGCAGTAGATCAACTGAATTGAATACTGTAATAATTGAATTGATACTTTTCTTCTTTGGCAGTATTTCTTTATTTCGTCAGATTTACATTTTGTTATTTTGTAGTTTATTTTTATTATTGCATAAAATGTACATATAATATCACTTTATGGAAGTTACCGTTCCAATCTATTAAAGACCACTACTAAAATATAGGCCTCCCCCATAAATTGCCTCATAGGGGCGATATTTGCCATAGTTGCCACGCCTTACAAGCAGGTTTTCAACCGCAGCTTTATTACTTTTAGTCGTTATTAGGAAGACGCTGCTACCTTGTTCTTCTGACTTAATTAAAATAGTACCTTCAAATATATTTTGTAGGTGAAGATGATCGAGAAGCAAAGATTCGATTGTCTAAATTTCCTAACTTAAAGCCAAATTTAATCAAACAATTGCAGAATATGCTGCGTCAAGTGTTCCCGTATATAAAAGATCTGAAAACTTCCATTGATTAAGCCCCTCCTTCAGAGTCATACAAAGTTGTCATACATGCTGATAAAAAACCACCACAAGAACATAGAGGTAGGTACAATGCACCAACTACAAATGAAGTGACTTTAGTGTTAGTGGATCAACAATTTGATCGAAGGGACATCATCCTCGAGAACCGAAGTAATTCACTTCAGCGTATTAGTGAGATACATCGAGCATATGATGCGCTACATTGATGATGACTGATGTTTTGTTTGCGGGATGATGGGTATTCAATCAACATACCACAACGCGATCCCAGAACTAAGTTGCCGCTTAATAAAATTATTTAGTCAACTACCGTGCCGTTTTTAGTCAATATTTGGTGGATAAATACGCCAAAATAGAAACAGGGAGATTAAATTATATGAAAAATAATCAAGCCAAATTACGTGCTGATAGTTACATCCATTTAAAAGATTCTATTGGACGACAAGACGCAGAAGCCAACCAACTAGGACAAATGGTTGTCCTCCCATCATCTTTTACGGGGGGACCTAGGTATATGCACGAAAGAACACAGGACACTATGACCTATGTTAGGAATTACGGCCGGCCTGATCTTTTTATCACGTTCACACGCAATCCTCGCTGGGACGAGATAAAAGAACAATTGCTTCAAGGACAACAATTTCATGATAGACACGATATAATTTCGAGGGTGTTTCGACTAAATGTGAAAAAGATCATGGACTTATTGATAAAGGGCAAAATATTTGGTGAAGTGCGATGAGATATGTACTCAACGGAATGGCAAAAGAGAGGTCTTCCACATATTCATATTCTTTTATGGCTTCACAAACATATTATTCCGGATCAAATGGACAATATAATTTGTGCTGAAATACCGGATTCCAAACGTGACCCAGAGCTTCACGAAACCGTTAAATGTAATATGATACATGTCCATGTGGAACTTTTAAATCGAAAGTCACCATGTATGAAAGATAACATATGCAGTAAACGATACTCCCAGGGCTCTCATAAGGGAAACTCAAACTTGTGAAGACGGTTATCCGCAGTACAAGAGACGTTTACTAGATGACGGTGGGTTCTCGGTTGATATCAAAGGCACAACCATAGATAATCGCTGTGTAGTCCCTTATAATCCAGTATTATTAAAAACATTTAACGCTCACTTAAATGTGGAATATTGTCGTTCGGTGAAATTAATAAAATACGTCTGTAAATACGTAAATAGAGGTTCAGACCAGACATCGTTTGCTTTAGAGAATGAGAAGAATGAAGTTAAAACCTACACAAGTGGAAGATATATAAGTTCATCAGAGGCAGTCCTTGAATTTCCCATTCATGAGCGTTTCCCTCCCGTAGTCCACCTCGCTGTTCATTTGGAAAACGGGCAAAGGGTTTATTTTAATGAGCAAAATCTGAGTGAAAGAGTGAATAGTCCTCGAACAACCACATTTCTATCCTTTTTCGATTTGTGTAAATTGGATAACTTTGCAAAAACATTGCTCTACCTAACAAAGTTCCAAAGGAGAAAGAGAGGAGCAAACTTTGAAGGCTGGCCAGGGGTCAAAGAAGAGCACGTTCTGGGCAGGGTTTATACTGTGCATCCGAACAATACAGAATGCTATCACCTTCGCATGCTTTCATGAGATCCGGGGCCCAATTTCGTTTGAAGCGTTAAAAACTGTAGACGGTCATATATATTCCACGTTCCAATCAGCGTGCAAAGCTCTCGGCTTGCTTGAAGATGCCAACTTTGCTAATCACCGCAAACGATTCGGGATCGTTTTACGATTATTTTAGTGTTCTGCCAAGTATCAGACCTTTTAATCCTTTGGGAGAAATTCAAAGAATACATTTCTGAGAATTTTTAATTGACGGCTCCGTGGCGCAGTGGCTTAGCAATGAGTTGCTGCGCTGGGGGGCGCGGGTTCCAATCCCGCACGGAACAAGTATTTGTATGGCCTACAAATAATTCTTCCGGGTCTGGATGTTTGTCCTTGTGCAATTTGTGTTTGTTAACTGCCTCCACGATACAGGAGAAAATCCTAGTGTGGGGGTAACGTTTTTTAAAAAAAAAAGGCAATTAGAAAGACGGAGATGTGGATGTATTTTTTTATAGGTTAGGGTGACAAACGAGCACACAGTCCACCTGATGGTAAGTGGTTGCTGTGGCCCATAGACAACTACATCTATCCTCGTTTGCGAATGAAAATGCAGATGCGTTGTCACCCGTGAGGACTAAGATGGAATGCCTCTTTTCCAGTAAAAAGGTTCAAAGGTGTAAAAAGAGATGTAGAGCACATAACATGTGGTATTTAACAAATGCCTTCCGGTGATAGAAGATACCATATTAGCTTTGGGTGGTCGACTACTAAAAGAGTATGGGTTACCTCAGCCAAGCAAAGAACAACAATTTGAAAATAGAGAGTTTCTTAAAGAGACAAGTTACGACTTAGCATCATTAGAAAACACAGTTAATCATTTAAAATTAGTTAGTTTAGTTAGTTAATTTAGTTATTAAGAATAACTCAAAAACTATTGGTCTGACCTTGATCAAATTGACCACACGAAAAGTACAAGCTTTCAAATAAAAAAAGAATCATCGAAATCGGTTCACCCAGTAAAAAGTTATGAGGTTAACACACATAAAAAACATACAGTCGAATTGAGTACCGTCTCCTTTTTGGAAGTCGGCAGAAAATAATGAAGGATCACTGAATGATGAACAAAAAGCAGTTTACAATCAAATTAACACAAAAATTGAATCAAATGAGGGTGGAATATTCTTTTTAGATGCTTTTAGATGCCCAGTGAAAAAACAAAAACACACAAACTATTATAAATTATAATAAATTACTCAAACACAAGAATGAAGTAAAAAACAAAACAAAATTACGACTAAAAAAAGCACGTTTTAATTGTTTAATTTTCTTATATTTTCATTATTATGGGATTAGGGGTCGTAAATATCTTACTAGTTCTTTCATTTTGGGTAATTCAGGAGATATTTTTATTTTCACTAAAGTGACACAAGTGCACTTATAAGTGGCTGCTGCAGCTTAAGGACACCTGCAACCAACTTCAATGAAAGAATGCTACAGATACATTGTCACCTCTGATTCTGAAGACAAAGATGAAATTCCTCACAGTCTCTAGACCGGAACACAGCAGTGCAAGCACTGTTAGTTGGCGGCACAAATTGAAATGACGCAGAAAATGGGTCCTATCACCTAGTAAATTTGATGCTGATTAATAGGTATAGGGTTTCTAAGCATATTGTGTTATACTTAATCATATTTTGGTATATTTCAGACGTGGGAACAAGTGGAGCCCGACGACGCACACTTCAACGTCAGCAACGCGAAACTTCTGCGGGCACTCGAGGACCTTTGCAAACTTCAGCAAGCTTACCCGAGACCCCAGTCTTCGCTCGCGGTTGCGATGTACCTCGGACCCCGCCAAGAAACTCCACAGGACCCCAGCGTAACAATACAATGAACTCCATGCAGACAATAGGTAACTGTACTCTAATTTTTCATACGTGGTAGAGCGATGCTGCAGCTATATTAATAGTATAGTTGTAGCACGAATGGGTCGGCTCGACCGGGGAAGGACCACGCTCTCACAGAATACCAGCGTGAAATAGCTGCTTCATTCTGCTGTGTTTTGTATGGTGAGTGTAGAGAACCGGAGACCCTTTTTACTGGAAAAGAGGCATTGTCATTGGCAGTGACAACTCTTTTGCATTTTAATTCGCAAACGAAGATAGATGTAGATGTCTATGGACCACAGCAACCACTTACCATCAGGTGGACTGTGTGCTCGTTTGTCACCCTTATTCTATAAAAAAAAAACACGCAATAAACATATAATATGAACTTCGAATCACAAAATAATACAAATCATTTTTCAACTATAAACTAACGAAGAAAGATAAATGGAACACTATGATAATTCCAAGTAACACCGAAACCATGCTCAACTTCTTGACACGCACTCACGCACACATATTTCTTCATTCTTTCTTTATAAGTCCCTAGTAGATGTTCCCTGATTGACGCACACATAAACATAAAATTAAACCACGTTGTTGGTTATAACTTGCAAATACTGTGGTAGAGCAACACTGCTCTATTATGGTTGTAGCACAATTCAGACTGCTCGACCGTTAACCACGGTCTCACTGAATGCTAGCGTGAAATAGCAGCTTAATGCCACTGTTTCATATATGATTATAGAGTAGAGAACCGGGGACCCTTTTTACTAGAAACGAGGCATTCCATCTCAGTCCTCAGGGAAGACAAAGCATTTTGATTCTTAATCGGGGATAGATGTAGATGTCTATGGGCGACAACATCCACTTACCATCGAGTGGACTGTGTGATTGCTTGTCACGATTATTCTATAAAAAATATATTTAAGATACATATGGGAGCGTGTAATACACGTGTGACTCAATGCACGTACGCCGTGTATTGAGTCGAACATGGTTACGGCTTGGCTTTGGTCTCACTTTAAGTCAGGGCTCGGAAACGTTATTAAAAATAACGTTTATAAAACGTTTAGGACGATTCCTTGTACAAATTTGGAAAAGAGGCATTCCAACTTAGTCCTCACGGGTAACAACGCATCTGCATTTTGATTCTTTATTGAGGATAAATGTAGATGTCTATGGGTCACAGCAACCACTTACCATCAGGTGGACTATGTGCTCGTTTGTCACCCTATCCTATAAAAAAAATTAAAAAAACAACATTTTGTTCGGAACAAAAACCAAAATGCGAACGTAATGTGAAAAAGTAGAAAATGATTTATTCCTCAGGAAGCTAAATGAATGGCACGTGCCACTACAAGTTTAAACCTATAAGGTATTTTTGTTTCGTATTGCGGGGCCAAAAATGGGAAAAAACGGTTTAAAATGGTTAAAAACGTTTTATTGAACAAGAACGATTTAAAATTGCGTTCTCTTCACGTTAACTCTCTACGTCTCTAAACATTTTTATTATGATTCCGTTCGAACATAAACGAAACAAATAAGTTTTTAGGTATTTAAGGCGAAAACGTTTCGAAAAATATACCGTTATCCGAGCCCTGCTTTAAATATAGCGTTCTATCTTGCCCTTTGTTGGTCTTAAATTACAACAATTTTTTTTTTAAATGGACTGCCTCACAGCATATAATTATACTGGGTCTCTATACCCTTCAAACTAGAACACAGTAGTGCTGCCATTGCTGTTTGGCAGCAGAAACGAACTTCTAAACAGAAAAGGAGGCCAACACTTATCATGATCATAAAGCATTCACTTTCAATCTTTAATATGACTTCATGATATACAAAGGTACCGTGTAGTGGCGGTAAGAATATCCACTACCCTCGTCACGTGGGTGTCGTAAGAGACGACATAGGGAACGAAACAGGTGGTGTCCTGATAACAACTCAAAATATTTTTTTTTTACGTGGTAGAGCCATGCTGCAGCTATATTAATAGTATAGATGTAGCACGAGTTGGTCGGCTCGACCGGGGAAGGACCACGCTCTCACAGAATACCAGCGTAAAATAGCAGCTTAATGCTGCTGTGTTTCGTATGGTGAGTGTAGGGAACTGGAGACCATTTTTACTGGAAACGAGGTCCTCACGGGTGACAACGCATCTGCATTTTGATTCGTAATCGAATATAGATGTAGATGTCTATGCGCCACAGCAACTACTTACCATCAGGTGGACTGTGTGCTCGTTTGTCACACTAATTTTATTAAAAAAAAACTGCGACTGATAACACGCTCGCCAAGCGTGTCAACTATGCCAAAATATTGACCCTTTTGACCCCCCTTTTGAGGCAAGACCTATGTTCAGCAGTGGACTTTTATAGTCTGTAATTGAATGGAACGGAATATAGATAGAGAAACTTCATAATAAAAAGTTCGGTTATCTACCTGAATGTTTTAATGTCTTAATTGTGTCTTCGATTTATTTTATGTTCAAGCTAAGAAAAGTTTTTCTCAACGATTTCATCCTCCTAGCGCTTAATAAACCAACACCATAAATAAAAACTAGTAATTTCAATGCTGCATTACTGACAATATAAATAAAATGTTGGGTTGCTCTTTGGTATGAAATTTTAATGTGTGAATGCGTTCTCTGTATAAGAGGTAACAGAGCCAATATCACATATACACGGATGATAACATATCTGTGACCTTCTTTGTATGAAATTGGTTTCATGTGTAGAAGAATTTTTTTCGCTAAATGTATGTAAGATATCCCCTAAAAGTATGACATATTTAATAAAATCGGTTCACTTGACGAAGATATCGCAAAACGTACATACAAAAGTCATACAGCTGAATTAAGAATCTCCTCCTCTTCTTACGTCAGCGTAAAACAACAATACGCAGCAATAACATATTGTTAATGTGCATCAAAAAAAGAGTTGCACAGAGAATGGAACGGCCAGGATAATCCCTGTATTCCCTTTAGATTCAGATGACAAGAGACCAATAACTATCTCTATAAACGGGTCTATAACCCCTTTATTTATTGCCTTTAATAATGTAAAGTAATAATAGTTGCCTATTACTACAAAAATAACATAATACACATATTTTCACATATTGTTCGATTCTTAATTTATTCTCCAATACAACAATTCTTTCTTTAACACTCATAAAATCTGAAGACATTTACATAAATCACGATCGCTGGTAGAACATCTGTGCCGCTGGCTTTTCTTACATCAAGATTACGCATTGTTCTAAGATAATTATTTTGATAATTTATGTGGACTTGGGATTGCGAAGCCTCAAGTAGGTAAATTAGGTGGTACTGCACTTAATGTGTCCAAGTTGGAGTTTTCAGCAAAATGGTCTGCAAGCAAGTTTTATTTCAGTCAGCTTTTGCCGAATAAGCAGCGTCATATCTGGCTTAACTAACCGTGGTGATGACGAGCGACAAAAATGTGCTTGGATCAAAACACTTTACTACCGGCACTAAACTAAGCTAATAGTGATAGTACAGACTAAGCGCTCTTTCCATGCATAATCGTGAAGTATACAGCCTACGTAATTACTTCCTGGCGAGATCGAATGATCCAATCTACAAGGACGTCATTTCGTGTGATAAACGGCTTACCCCTCTATTCTTAGCCAACGAGCAATGGCATGACCCAGCAAGACAGAGGATTTCCGACCTGGAGACCATATGGAAAGAGAAAGAGGTTCACGAGTGATTCTACAATGCTCTTCATGAGCCTTTCGTAGACAGAGTTGCCTCCCTTTACTGGCTACGTTTTGATGACCTCTACGGGGAAACCGAGGGTTTTATCTATTTAATACAGTATCAGGTTATTAAGACCAACAACTATCGGAGATACATCCTTAAGGATGACACCGTCGACTTCTCTCGAGCTTGTCGTCATCCCGGTGAGTCACTTAGGCATGTCATCTACAGCGTTTTCTAACTCTGAGTACTTGCACTACACCAGGAGCTCGCTTTGAAATACGATCTCTTGGATTGGAAATTGCCTTATTATAAGTATTTGCCGGAAGTCATCCTCGAAAATGACCGCGCCAGGCTCCACCGGGATCGGGCCCTCATCACAGATAGGACTATTCTTGCGAAAATTCATGATATTGTGTTGATGGGCCAGGCACAGTAAAGCATATTTTTGGTCGACATTACCATTCCGTATAACGAGAACCTCGTAAAATCCGAAACCGATAAGCAAACAAAATATCTGGACTTGGCTCACAAGAAGACCGACAATGTCGGTCCGACATGTATCGGTCATCTCGTGAGCCGACACAAGCATGTCTTTTCACCGCTAAAAGGAGCCCGCGCACCCTGACTCCTACTTTCCGGAATGTATCTTTTGAGTACACTGACAGCCTTCAGTTGTTAGGGGTTGAATTTTCTCCGAACCTCAACTATGGACGGTTCATTGAGTCCAGAGCCAAAGCAGCCGCAAGGAAACTTGGTTTCATTGCAAGGGTGCGGCGGTACTTGACGCAAGTCCGGTCGTGCATAGAGTACTGCTGTCACGTATGGGCTGGTACTGCAAAATGCCACCTGGCAAAGTTGGACTCAGTGGAGAGACGTGCTAGGAGGCTCATTGGTGACGTATGATTTGGTTGATCAACCTTGTCAGCCTCGAGCACAGGCGCAGAGTAGCCAGCCTTTCGGTATTCTATAGGATGCATTTCGGTGAATGTGCGCAGAAATTACACGCTTTAATTCCTCCCTCTCCTATCCACCATCGCATGACCAGGCGGTCGGTGGGTCTGCACCCCTTTGTTGTCGATATTCCACACATTAGAACCAAACGGTTTGCTTTGACTTTTGTAATGCGTACAGTAAAGGAGTGGAATAATTTGCCGGCGTCTATCTTTCCGTCCAAATGCAATCTGGGCGTCAATCAATCAATCAAGGCAAGAGTGAATTGGCTTTTGTTACGCTAAGGCAGTGCGATTTACCATCTAAGGCGGCATCGCCACTTACTACCAGGCTTATAATAAGTTAAAAAATGTGGGGCGGTCCGCCGACCGAAATTATGTCTGTAGTCGTTTCTGCGAACGGGCTCATCGCGGTCAATATCTCTCGGGTCATCTGTGGCGACCGGATCACCGTGACAGACCGCTCCGGGCTCAAATGCAGAAGGTAATGCTTCTCGATACCGCCCGCATCGTCAGCCGGTTTCTTTCCCTTTCCTTCTAACCCTCGGCCGTTTTGTCTCCGATGCCGAGGGCTTCCAACTGGTTGGGTTTTTATTTATTTATGTTCTATACTTAATATATATTTATCATTTTCTTTTATATATTTATTCGGCTCAACCAGATGAGAATACTCTTTATATACCCTATAATAATAAGAATAAGCTTGGCCCCAATGCGCATTTTTCCAGAACACTTTTACAAGACTTGACGGCACGATTGAAAGTTTCCTTATTTTCCTAATATCCGACGAACTTTACGGTTTCGAACATCCGCCCACGCCAGCAACGCTTCATTTTCAATAGCATGCTTTATAATGGCTTTGTAATGGACTGATGAAGATGCAACCTTTGGTATAAGATTTGGAGTAATTTCTAGAATGGATATCGCAATAGCGCAAGACGCTAAGTTTTTGTGTTTTTATATGCCTCCTTTTATCGTACGACGTCACCAAAATGGTTTTATATTTTTGCCTCATAAATATATGTTCAGATATATTTCTATAGTGATTTATAATAATAATAATAAAGCCCTTTTATTCCGAACTACATGCAGTTTAACATTTTTGACTTTATAAATTTTATTTCTTATATTATATCACGCAATTCGGCGTGCCTCTTGGCATAGGCCTCCTCCAGCTCTCTCCATTGAGCCCGGTCCTCTGCAACTCTGGTCCAGTATGGTCCTAGAGTTAGGTGGATATCGTCACTCCATCTTGTTTTCGGACGTCCCTGTCTTCTGATGTCTCCTCTTGGATACGATAAGGTTACTTGTTTGCTCCATTTATTTATTTTGCAACGTAGCATATGTCCTGTCCAGCTCCATTTTAGATGGTCTATACGAGTTATTATATCTGTTACTTTTGTCTCCCTTCTTATTTCCACATTTCGGATTCTGTCACTAAGCCTGATTCCCAACATGCTTCTTTCCATTGCTCTTTCTGTTTTAGCAAGTTTTTCTCTGTTTGTCCGTTAATGTCCATGTCTCGCAGCCATATGTCATGCATGGGAGAATACAAGTGTTGAAAGTCTTCCTCTTGATATGTATGCCTAGATCTTTGTTCTTCATTATTTCTTTCAAGGACCAGTATTTCCTCCAACCACAGGCTATTCTTTTGTTTATTTCCTTGGACACGGAGTCTTCAGCAGATATAATTTGTCCTAGGTACATATTCTTTGACATATTCGAACTTTGCTCCGTAGACCTCTATGTTGCTTTCTGTTGAGTTAGTCATTAGTTTTGTTTTATCTGCATTAATTTCTAAACCTACTTCTCTGCTTTTTTCTGCTATGTCTTTTACCATATGTTCTAGTTTCTTAGGATCTTCTTCTAACAGGACAATATCATCTGCAAATCTCAAATTATTGAGGCGGCTTCCCTTGATTATAATACCATAATGATCCCAGTCTAATTTTCTAAATATGTGTTCCAGCACAGCATTAAAAAGCTATAGTGATTTATCAAAGTAAAATCAAATCACGTCAAAGTAAAATTACAATGAGTTTTTAATTGAGCGAAAATTGATGTCTATTTCTTCAAAATAAGTTTTTAGATGCAATCTGATAAACCGACAACACAAAACAGACGTCTGACAACATCTTGTTCAAAGCCTAGAACAATAGCTATTCTTCATAATCTTTATTGTTTTTGTGTGAAAGACAATTCGATGTGATTTATTTACTCTAACGTTAACTCATTTTAAATATACTACTAGTCCAGTTGTTTCGTAATTACAATCGACAAAAAAATATTACAAGAATTATTTGCCTAACACAGTCGTGCCTTGTGACTTTAGCAGATTTTTTTTTTGATTAAGGTGAAACATTTTCGTAATTTTATAATAATTAATAAAATTTAAACCAGTGTAACATTTAGTTTATAGTGTTATAAAGTATATGTCTGTGTGAATTTTCTTTATCGATCGAATTGGTGATATATTGAAGAGGAACCGAATTAAGAGTACCCCTAAACGAAAATCATGTATGCGTAAGGAGGTAGAATGGAAGTCCGTAGTCTCTGCCTAGCCCTCTGAATAACTTACATACGTGAGAGTTTATGTATAATTAATATTTGTAAAATTCTAGAATCATTACTTTTTCTACATCCGAGTTTTATCAACGCATAGATTTTAATTTCAAAAACATAATTATATTATGCTACATTACACCTTAAAATATTAAATAATTTTCAAAAAAATCGTCAATATTGTTTTAATCAGAAAATGAAAATATGAGAACCGTAACATTATTTATTTATTTAGAGAAACGAGACCGTAACAACTCCCTTCACGAGAGCAATAAAATAGGTTGGCCTCACAGATCTTCCTAAAATTATCTATTATTAGGTATATGAATAAAATAAACACTGGAATTAGAAGATATAAAAAAATAGCAATATTATATTATTATAATTAATTTATTATTTTTATGACATAAACGCATTTACTTACTTCAAAACGATTAGTGACAAACATGTGTTATTGTAAAAAAAAAAAATATTTAACAGATAATTTTTTGTACTCTGTTAAAGACAAATGTAATGAATTCCCAATTCCATTTTCTTAAAGATTAAAATTTTTGGTATTTTTCTTCTTTGTTATTACTTAATAGACTTCGGGCAGATTTTATTTTGAAACGCTTGAATTCTTAACTTCGGGCGATATTTTCACTTAAAGCGGGAGTTAAAATTAGATGATGACCTAGGCTCATCCCGGTGTGGCGCCCCAATCAAAATGCAGATGCTTTGTCACCCGTAAGGACTAAGATGAAACGATTTCCAGTAAAAAGGGTCACCGTTTTTCTAGACTCACCATACGAAACACAGCAGTGTTAAACTGCTAATTTACGCTGGTATTCTGTGCTACAACTATACTACTAATATAGCTGCAGCATGGATCTACCACGTATAGATTCAGCCTTTTAAAATTAAATAAATTCTTCGGAAGTGCTTTACATAATTCTACTTTTATAACTTTGTACCTTTTTTGACAGGAAGCAGTGTCACCCTAGGTGGCTACGGTCGAGGCTCTGTGATGGGCGCTACGTCAGGCGTGTGCACAGGAGCTGACCTATTGCGTATGGGTGGGCCACCTCGCGGCTGGTATCCTCGTCAACGACATCGGTAAATCTTTAATCACAGTTATTTGCAATGTAACTACTTATTTTTCAAGCCAAGCCAAACAACAGACAGACTTAAGAAGCATACACGTAATTAAATTAAAATATCTCATTACAGTCTTAGCCAGGCTTAACCTGAACCAGAATCTATGCGTGATTTGTACATTTTGGTAAAAATAAGTCGTGTGGTGGGGTTTTAAAAGCATTCGTCAACCCATTTCGTCTTGTGCGCTTCGTAAGAAGTAAATGTAATGTATAATTGTGTCGCAAGCAACACCGTCACTGGTGATAACTTCTATTGGACATGTTATTTTTGGTTCTCGTTGGATAATACTCAGATCGAATCCAATTTGTATATAATACATACCTTCGCACACCCCGATGAGGAGGTGCAGGCGATATATGAGGATATCTCAAGAGACTATACTGCTAGAGACTAAAAAATCTAGTATTCATTCAATCTAGAATTTTCCGACTATCTAAACCCATGTCATACGCTACTTAGGTGCTGTTCATAAAGACTAAAAACTGGTTTTTCAAGAAGTTATTTGAGCTTAAGAGTAAAAAGAGAAGAAGTAGTTCCTTAGAGAATCGATTTTAATATGTACCTAATTTACTTAAATTTAAATATTAATATCGATTCGAGAGACAGATAGGATTGGCTAAATTAATTAATTAAGGCACTTTCCGTCGATCGGACTATAAGTTCGTTGGTCACTTCAGTTTCGTTAATTTTCGACAAAAGTCAGTACCTACAAATGTTTCAGTTATTCCACAAAGCTTTGCTTATTATTGAGTAGGCCTTTATTAATACATTTGCGGTATTAAATAAAAGCCTTAATCTCTTTTATATGAACATAAAAAAACCTTTCAAATCCCTTATACGGAAACATTTTTTGTTACTACACTATGAAAATTTACTTTATTTGACAGTAGAAATACGCGAATTGCATTGAAACTATTAGATCTGATCGAGGCCTGGCAGTGTCTCCCCGTTTGTTTACACTAAATATTTTGCAACACAATGAAATTACATGACATCTGTACTACAAATAACGGGAATATCTTTATATACCGCGAAGGGCAAACACGGCCCCCTCGCGTTTGCATTATCATCATTCAGAACGTCTGCTTACTTAAACGTCTCCGGGTATTCTGCTATCTGTACCTTATAATTATGAACTGTACTTAAATTTAAATAACATTAATAAAAATAAACGTAAAGTAAGTTTAATATAAAATTCCTCCTTTCCTTTCCTTCCTTTATTCTATCCTTTTAAAATCAATTTTATTATCTCCAATAATATCTTATTTGGTCTCATTTGTTACTAAACGGAAAAGATCACCGTAAAAGAATAAATAAATGTTTAAAGTAAACTAAGAAACGGGTTTCAATAACTAACAGTAATAATAAATTCCTCCCCCATAACAATATCAATAGTTATACAGCAACCGCATTCGCCTTCGGCTATATCAGATGTTGTGCACTATTTTATTCAAGTTACTTTGGTATTTTTAAATACTAAAATGAATAATGGAAAATTATAATCAATAACATATAGAAAATATTATCGGCATATGGTGTTTTTTAAAGAAATTTATCACTTTGTGATTTTTTTATAAAATAATATTCGAATAATATACTGACATAAAATTGTTATTAAGGATCATTATTATCAATCTCATTTTGTTCGTTTTTTTTTCGTAAATTATTTTATTTCTTAAATTTGATTTTGTATTAAATTAAAAAATATTTTTTTTTAAAACCAACGATTTATATTTTACGACTTTATTATTCATAAAAAAGGAGCTGAAGTGGCAATGGGCCGGTCAAATAGCTCGAATAGCTCTAGGAGTATTTATCGATTTGAAAAAAGCTTTTGATACAATAAGCCATAAATTACTTCTAAAGAAATTATTTAATATCGGTATCAAAGGAATTGCGCTCAGTATGCCACCTCTCTGATAGGCACCAGATTGTAAGAATTCTCAATACTCACAATACACCTCAACTTATCACCTACGGGATACCGCAGGGCTCTATTCTTAGGCCCCTTCTATTTATCATCTACATAAACAATATTCACGAACAATTTTTAGCTGGTGATGTGCCATTATACGCTGACGATACTAGTCTCTTTTATTTTGGTGATAATATACAAACAATATTTAAAAATGCTCAGAATGATCCCAATTTGCTAACTACATGGTTTAAGTAACCAACCTGTTAACTATAAACGTATCCAAGACCAATTATATGATTTCCAGGGGCTAGAATAAGAAAATTTCTGAATGCCCAATGCTATACATCAGTAGTGAACCGCTTTTGAGGGTAGAATCTGAAAAATGTCTCGTATTTATTTTTGACAGACAAATTACTTAGAAGCCTCACATATAGAAAATCCAATGCAAACTTTCTGCCCTTATGGGTAGGCTTTGGCATACTGTTCGTTGTTTTCCAAAATCTGTCTGCTATACTATATATAACTTCTTGACCAAATCTCACCTATGCTATCCAATAGAACTCTGGGGCTCGGCTGCCAAAAAAAAATGCAATTGCAAATATCCCAAAATAAAATAACTAGACTGTTATTCCACTTCAACTACCTAACACCGACAAATATAATACTTATATAATAAAACTGGCCTAATGACATTAGCACAAATGTACAAATACAATACCTGTATTCTTATACGAAAAATCCTGAAAAAAGTATACATACACAAATAACAATCCACAAAAAAGGCGCAAAATTAACGACATTTAATGAGAAGTGCTAATAATATATGCTTACAGTCACTACGTACTAATTACGGAAGAAAAAACATCAAATATGAAGGGACTCACCTATATAATAAGCTACCAAACAATATAAAAGGAACCCAATCCTTATCATTACTCAAGAAGAAATTTAAATACCATATCTTAAAGGCAGTTACATAAATATATTATATATAAAACACATCCTAAATCCACATACGACCTACAGCAGTTAGGTAGATAAATAAATAAAATATATATATATATATATAAAATACAACTTTTGTACAATACATTAATAATATAATCGAATATCATAATATTCAGGGTAATATAATATATTTCATTACAACAAAATCTAGTTAATTATGATTATCTGAAACTGTGCAAAATATCTGTTTATATTTAACTTAACACATTCAATAAGTTAAACAAATAAATATAGATACAATAAAAAAAGCTTACTACAACATATTAATAATATAATCAAATCTAATAGTAATGATATAATATAATGTAATTTCATAATTTCTTTTCTAAGAAATTAATAATATTGCATACTAATAATTTTAAATTTAGTATTTCTAATAAATTAATGATTTTAAATACAATATGAATAATCTAAATACCTAAATAATATTATCTGAAACTATGTACGCAACATAATAATTCTTAACTTTACGGATTCAATAATTGAGTTTTAAATGCAATATAATCTAAATTTAAATAAGATTGCCTAAAATTAATCTTAATATTTTGCACATACATTTACTAATTATTATATGCATAGATAGAAAGAACAATGACCAAATTTCTATAGGAGCTGGACTTGACTTTTATTTTTCATGTCCCAAAACAAACTAGTTAGATTGATTTGTTTTTATGTTGTTAACACCATCCCGCCTTAAAATCATATCTAAATAGCCACAACGTTTTATAATAACGTCAACAATACTTCTGGGGTTAGAATAAACAACTACCTTTTATCCGACTGCTACGTAGCCTAAAAGTGTAGTAAGATAATGAAGGAGGGTAATTAGCAATCTCGTTTCCATTTATTTCGATTTCTTTCAGAACATTATCATCAGTATTACAATCCACAACAACAAGTGAAGCAAATAAGATGATGCAAATTATTGCCGGGAGACAATCAATAGCTTCGACCGACGACCACAGATTATGTAACTTGTCGATGACAAATGACGTCCCGTTGTTCGTAATTGAACAAAACGCTTAGCTTACTATGAAGCTACATAATTATTTTTATGACATTAATCCAGTACATAATAAATCAGTATAGTAGTCGATTTGGTACCTACATATTAATTAACTTCAATTACAATTAACAACTATTCAGAAAAACGTGAATAATTATAGTCTTTGAATACAAAGTCCTTTCATACGTGAAATGGATCGTCATTAGGTGCGTTCCAGTGCGTTCAGAAACCATTATTATAAATAATTTTGAAACAGTTACAAAAACAAAAATAAAAGGATAACTTTTTTTGTGGCTACTTAGACAGGTATTTTTTTTTTGTTTTTTAAGAACTTAAAGAATAAGGATATTTTTCATAAATATTGCATATAGTGACGCCATCGTTTCATCGTCTGGTACGATTTGGCCAACCTCCTTTAATAGATGTGCACCATAGCCATTTGCTACTCAATGTTTAACAATATTATATAGTGTGCAATGTTTTGAATTTGTGGATGTAATTGCTCTCAACTTACCCACATTTTTATTTTTATTTTATGTTAATCTGAATTTGAAATGTAATTGTCAATGTTCTTACACTAATGATCACTCAATGATAAAATAATGTTGCTCCAGCATTTGTTCAGATGTAAACATACTTATCTAGTTTAAGTCAATCTTGTGTTTCTCAGACAAATGAATGTTTTATTCTTATGAGAAATAAATTTCTTAAACCAGACATATATTCCTCTAAAACTGATTACACGGTGTTAATAGCTATGCACGTAAATTGGGCATATGCTAAGACTGCGATTTGGAAACCTTGAAATTGGAGAACGTAGTCCAATGGCGGTTCCTTCTTCCAGAAATGGCCCCAACGAAAGTGGACGTGGTTTAGTCTCGACGCTTTTACGAAAAACGACATTGACTTAATTCTGACGAATAAACGGCAACTATTCAGTAATGTCTCGTAATCGCTAAGATGAAAACCAGCAGCAATTATAGAATAGTTAGGCATACTGAATCTTAACATCATACCAGAGAGATCCCTTCTAATGAAGTCAATGCTCACACCTCCCCGTGAATTAACCCAGGATCTCGATGGCTTTTAGCTAGAGCTACAAAATTGTTTCCAGTACCTAGAAGATTGGAGTATGGTAGACGATATCAATGATACGAGCTTATCAGGAAGTTGTCCATGCGGTTGGAATAGAATATTGCAAGACCCACCGCAGCAGCACCCAAAAACACTTCGATCACACTCTTAATCAAATAGCTGCTAGTTAGGAAATGAGACTGTAGTTTCCAACTGATACATCGGCCTAAAGTTTATTGAACAGACAGAACTCTCAATATATGCGGCGAAAATCAGCCAAACATCAGCCTCAAGAAGCCAATTGACAAAGTTGAAGTCCAATAGTGGCGCGTCATTTCCGAGATTCCGGAAATTTTGAGTGAGATCAAGAAGTTTTATGGACACCTGTACACATCGTCGATAGAACCGCACGCTCAGTCGGTATCCAAGTATAGAACAAGAGCACGAAACTTTTCTAATAATCAAGAGGTGTAAGACAAGATGACGTTATATCCCCGAAACTCTTCACCGCTGGAAGACTTTCTCAAGCTTCTGGACTGCAATAGATACGGCGTTAAGCGGAAATGGGGTCCTAGACCCTTTGGAAAATTAGGTATTTGAAGAAACTATCGCTGTCGCTCTGCGAGCGCTCGGCATCCGATAAGGACAACTGCAGATGCGGCTGAATAGCCTAAATAAAAAGGCATAATTCGAGGTTTGGCTCTCTACCATTTCCTCCTCCAATATAAGATCAATTTAAAAGATATTTCATAAAATTAGTAAGAAGAATATACACTATACACTGTGTGTTTTTCTTTTTTTTTCAGTATTAGTTATCAAATTTGAATTCTAGGCCTCTGTTGACAGCGGTCTAAATATACAATTTAGAGCATTTTGTAAGGGTTCTAGTGCTTATAAAAATAATTTATCATCGAAAAGGAAAACATAGGGTCATAAAAGAGGTTGATATTTATTTTACTGTAAAAACTCATTGCTATAAGATCATAAACCAGAAAGAAAACAGGCGAAAGCGTTTATATGGAGAAAAGACCACCCGCGTTTCCTCTTAACATCAATGGCAAATACATCACTCGCCTTCAAATTTCCGACGATATAGTAATCAGAATCTCTAGAGAATCTTAGCACTATGCTAAAAACCTCAGTAGTGTCTCCCAACGGGTAGATGAACATGAATAAGACAAATAAACATGTCTAATGTCCATGTTACACCTATACAGATAGTTGTACGGAGAACTACTAAGTGTACTAAGAGTACCTGTCATACATAGCTCGGCAAATCTAAACTTTGAACTGAACTGAAATCTGAACTGAAGTGGCAATAGGCCAGCCATGTAGCTCGAAGACCGACAAACGATGGGGAAGAAAATTTCTCGAGTGGTAGCCTCGTCACAGAAACCTCGTGCAGTGTTGTGAGACCCCCACTAGATGAAAAATAAAAAATTGGGGTGTGGCTGTGTTGTAGACCCAACCGTGTTTTAAGTGAATACGTTTTTTACGTGGTAAAGCCACGCTGCAGGTTTATTAGTTGTTGCACAAATGGGTCGGCTCGACCACGGTAGGATGCTCTCACAGAACACAAGCTTAAAATAGCAGCTTAAGGCTGCTGTATTTGGTATGGTGAGTGTAGAGAACCTTTGTACTGGAAACGAGGCATTCTATCTTAGTCTTCAGGTGTGACAACGTTGACAAATGTTGATGTCCATAAGCCACGGCAACCACTTACCATCAGGTAGAATGTATGCTCGTTTGTCGCTCTTGTTCTATAAAAAAAACGTGCAACGAAACGACCTAAAAATGGCGGCGCTTCCCCCTCCGCTGCGCGCGATTGGTCACTGCCCTCACTATACGCAGCGAGTTCTTTGATCCTTAAAGCCGGCTACTGACCTGCCTGCCGCAGGGGCAATCTAGGAAGCACGGCGATCGGAGCAATATCGAAGGTCGCAGGGCCGACTTAAAAAATTGCCCCATCACACACACATCAGAATTAAGGAGGCAATTAAGGGTCATCCCCACTCCTACACCCTAGATTGCCCCTGCGGCAGGCAGGTCAGTAGCCACCTTTAGCTATCGAGTGGTGTAATTAATTAACTTTTGGATGTAGATGATAGATATGTAGTTGACACACGAAACTGTATGCCCCGATTTTGTTATCATCAGTTTTCTGAATTGCCCGCCACTGTAAAAGCAGATTTAAAGACGTATTCAAGTCAATAAGAAAACAGTTGTGTGTGGATGCAGATGGCTTAAGATCGTGCTTTGTGGCAACCTATAGAAGAGGCCTGTACATAGGCGGTGGGCTTGTAATGGGCTGTAATAGTAGTAATAGTACTTAATAATGTAGTATTACTGCAGTATGTGTGCGAAGTCCAACACATACAACACAAGTTCCATGACCTTATCAGAAATGAAAAGAGGCCCGAGCCCAATAAAGACATAAATATATAGACGCATATATTTTATGTGTTTGCCTAATAAGATTTTAACTCGCTAACCACAAAAATAAAGTCCTCCAGAACGAAGTAAGTACGTGGGCCAGTCCAACGGAGACGAGATTTTTGCGCGGGACCGGATTATAGTGCACGATTGTTTCCACAAAATCAGGTGCACTCTCAATTCCCACACTCTCATAGTCCCATGGGACAGCAATTCTATACGACCAGAGAGACATCAGGAACAGCACCAACAGCTTTATGTCCTTTCAGAGGCACGTGTGGAACACCACCAACTTCCCGACTCCGGGCTGCTATTAAAAAATTTCTGATAGAAAACGTAATAACTGATTTTGGCCCATCTTGGGATTCAAATCTGGAGCAACACAATCACCTGTCGCACTTACGGTCTCTAGACTATTGGGACAGTCACAAAACTAAGGATCCAATACCAATGGATCCTTAGCTTTTTGACTGCCTCGGAGCCTTTGGTCTAAAATAAGGCACTTGATGAACTTAAAATAACCTAAAATATATTTATAATATGTATGATAATGATGATAATAACATTGCCAAACTACAAACACGCATAAAATGCAGTAGGCGGAAACCTAACCCCAAACCCTTTACTGCAACTTATATATTATATTACCAAAAACTTACACCTGACAGAAAATTTAAAATTAAAATAGGTAATGTGATATTATTAATAATAATGCTTTCCTTTTTTTCCTCTTATTAATATTTAATACATTTGTCAACAGGCCAGCTTCTACAGAGCATCTAGACCGATTAGCAACATCTACAAAGGTGCCTGCCGATCATCCAGTGCCATGGGATGGTTCTGGTGCGCGTAAACCTTTAACTCTGCCGCCCAACTTGACGCCTAAATTCTTTCAGAAGTCACCAAGAGAAGCTCTACGTAGAGTCACGAGCTTATTAATACGAAAAGGTAAGAGTAACTAATGTACAATATTACAGGTCTGTCTACCGCTTAACCAAATTGGTTCCCAAAGTAGCTGCGCAGTCTTTGTGTCTATGTATAGATTGCTGCCCCATCTCAAGGTGAAGAACCCCCAAAAAGGAAGCCCCAGTGCAGTGGGGTAGCATGAGTTGCTAACGTAATACTGATTTCTTTATTTTCATTAACTTTTCCTCCATTCTAGGTTTTTTTCTTGTATCGTGGGGGCAGTTTACATACATAAATTTCATAAGGACTAACATTCAGATCCGGTACAATTATTTGTAGGCCATACAAATACTTGTTCACTGCGGGATACGAATTCGCAGCCCACAAAGCTGCAATTCATTGCTAATCCACTGCACGACGGAGCCGTCGATGTATCTTTTTTTAAAGAAACCCTTGGCAAGTGTATGTGTGCATTTTATCTCTAGTTTAGAATTTTCAATATTACAGTATACAGTGCTATTAAATTTAAACCTTTTTTTACTTTCATTTAAGTAAGAGCGATTTTTAACATTTTTTAAATTTTTTTTCTCAAAATGTCGGCCCTATTGCAACTTCTGCTACCTTCTGCTCTACTGCTGCTATCCAAAGGTGTTACGATCCGTCACCTTGTAGAAACTACCGTAAGAAAAGAGATAAGCTAAAGAATAGTCACACGGATTGTATGAGAATACCGTATACATACTCTTTTAATCGGCAACAGCTATGGCTAGCTTGCCACTACTTAACACTCTAATACCTATAGGTAAAATATAAGTTCTTGTAATATTTAGTAGAAATAGAAGTAATCGGTAGGCAATTTTCACCGAGACGTGCACAATATTATGAAAAGTATTACGTTTAAAGATTACATTAAGAAAACTATTAAGAAATAGAGCAGTTGAAGTTAAAATCACATACAATATATTCTCTCGTCTATTTTTTCTATGTGTATTTTTTGAGGCTACTAATATAAATATAAGTACTTAAGTTATTTTATTTAATATATATTATAATTAATTATTTGTATTATGTTTATATATTTATACATTTAATATATATATATATATATATATATATATATATATATATATATATATATATATATATATATATATAAAGGTAATGTAAAATATCATTCTACCTGACTCTCTCTCCTGATCTGTAAACTTATGACCACCTTCATTACATTGAATTGCTTATAATTTTGCTTATAATTTAGCTACTAGATTGTTCTTCTTTCCTTTTCTTCCAACAACAATACACCTACCATCAAGCAATATAAGGGAAACCTGTTATTGGCCATACTTTTAGTTTGTTACATTAATGTTAATATTTACTATATACGCTGTTGGTTTTCTAAATAAATAATTAACTTTAGCTAAGTTGTAACTAGGTTAAAACTTGCTATTTTGCTATCAGAAAGTGATCATTCTGTCCTTGTACTATTATTTATTCTGTTGTGGAAGGCAGTAGCCGTCTTAACGACGATGATTCAGAAAGCGGCTGATCCGATTTTGTAGATCGATGAAACTGCAATACGAACTCAATCTCTCTATAGGTGATTCGACTTTTTCGAAATGCACCCATACCGACCCTGTTCGTTTTTTTCACTTTGACTAGGTATCTGATTTTCAGCACAGCGCATTTTGTATATCCCAAAATACATATAACAAAAAACAAGTTAAAGTGAAGCTTTTCTATCTCTGGGGAAGTTGCACTACCACTCGAGCAAACAGTAGTGCTTGAGTTGATAAGAACTTTTTTCATCTTGGCTTCATTATATTGGACTTTTTTTTCGGGAGATCAAGTAATTTGGTTGCAAAAGATCTACATCATAATGCATATTATTCAAATACTTAAACCCATAAAAATTAAATTTAATTAATAGAATTATGCTTTACTTTGCGGAAGTTCCATTATTAAAGATGTTAAAAATTACAATCTAATTTCCAATATAAAGTGTTTAACGCGAATATTCGGTTTTATTTGCAGTTTCTGCCGAAACTAGAACAAAAGCCGAAATTCGAGTTTAGTTTAGTTTTAGGTTCAACTAAAAATCTTTTTCGGTAGCTTACTAACAAAAAATTTATTCACCTATTTAAATAATAATTACGTAAATACATAACTACGTTGTACTATTATTTATTCAGTGACGTAACATAAATGTTTACTTTACAAATAACGAAATAAAATTTAAAAAAACTTGCGTGAGTGTCGTAGAACACTCGGTTGGTACAAAGTTCCTTTCGTACCTGGTATATTATTATTGATAAACGTATTATATTATTGATTATCAAATATAAATAAATCAATTACTAGGCGTCTATTAAAATGAAACGTGATTTAAAATAATATTTCTTTCACGGCAAGATAAGAAAAAGTGCGAGGGAGATGTATATTATTCCATCTCGCTCGCACTATAGAAAGGGGTCGTCAGGCTGGTGCAACTTCCATAGTAAAAATTATATGTACTACAGGGGTCAAATTTTAATGACGGTTACTCTTCTTTCTGGTTTTCGTGACATGTCTATTAACGACATTGTCAAATGAAATAGGTTTAAATGTCAAATGAAACAATTATATTTGTATATATTTTATTAATTAAGATTGCTTTTAATTTTCCTATAGGAGCCGTTGTTCATTTACAGAATTGTTAAGAAATTAAATATGCATTATAAAACCTACCAATTAAATGGTGCAAGAAGCGGAAAAAATGATAACAAGAAAAGGCTATTCGTAGCAATATTTCCCTTAGATGATGAAAGGTATGTGGTGATTTCAACTTTAATAGTAATATGATATTCAACGCGAGTATATTTTTGGACTAGCCATCTATGTAGGACAGGTTTTTATAGTGTACGATTGTATGCACAAATACAAACACACTATTTCCTAAATCTGATAGTTCGATGGTTTGGCAATCCGAAACGAACTATACTTAGAAACTACACAGTCAATTCTGACTGCTAACATTCTATTTGTTCAAAAATAATGTGATTTTATTTATATTATTTTTTCAGATACAAGCAATGGGTGAAATAGCTGGCACATGCACCAATTGAAAAGATTCACATGTTAAGACATATTTGTGACAAACATTGCATATGAACCCAACTAAAACGAACTGTTATTTCTTCAGTGAACTTAATTTAAACTTCCACAATTATGTGTATGTTAATTAGGTTTCATTTACATGTAGCAAAAGATAATATCCCTCTAAAGTCACATTTTGGCAAGAATTAGATTATATAACTATATCATTATTTTATTCATCTACAAACATTATCTATAATGAGTACTTATTTTGAAAGCGACAATTAGTAAACGATCTCTGCGAATAATATGTACACAGGTGCCTCTGTGAAGAAGCCTAGCGATTTGTATATAGTATTTGTTACATATAAAAGCAATTTAATCCAATCAGTATTAAAAACCCAATATTTTTACCCTTAAAAAAACTAACGTTGAAAACAAGCATCCAGACGCAGAGTATTTATTTTACAGCATAGCAACAATTGTTCAGTGCGGGAACGAAGCCTCGGTCCTGCAGTGCCGCAGCCAAACGCTTAGCCACTGTGCTACGGAGTCGTCATTTATTTTTTACTTAATTAATTAGGTACTAATATAAAAGTGCGTTTTTTATTTTATATTTTCTTTATACATATTTTTGTACCTAATTGTAGAGATATAATTACAAATTTCTGTGTGTAAAATACATTGATTTCTTATCCTCATTGGCATTTTTACTCAATCCACACGTTAAAAATTTTATTTCTCATAAATAATTCAGTATAGAGATCTAACTTTTCTTATGTAAAATATCGATAAACAATATATCGATAAAGGTTATATCGATAAAATTATTCGAGGATAGACATTTACAGCACTATTCTAATTCGTCAATGTTGTCAGCACTGTTTCTCAAAACTAATTGTCATATCTTGATGTTGGTAGAGTAACTTGGCGTAATTTCATGCATTTATTTTTACTATGGAAGTCCCGCCTCTTAAACGTAGTGATTATATTCTCTTTGGGGGTCGTCACGGAAAAATCTTACACTTTTCTAGCCTAGCCCCCATCCGTCAAATTCGTACAATGCGAAAAGGAACTTCGTGCCAAAAACAAGTTAGTTTTATAGAATTAGGATTTCTTTTCAGCCTAGAAGTCCGTTTGGCTAGGTATCACCCTCTTACCTATTTGTGGCGCCAAATAACAGGGCCTGCACGGCTTTGTTTTGGTCTGGAAAGTATAGAGAGTCAGTATAATTGCAGCCTTCTTGGTTTGGAGTTGTCTGGAGGTGTCCATGAACTGCAGTATCCACTTCCACTTACCGTCACATGGACTGTAAGTGCGTTTGTCACTTCAGTTTTATAAAAATCAAAAATGTACATATACAACTTTCTATTATTTTATAATTACAAATACAATATGCAAATAACGGATTAAATAGTGTGATTTAGGTATTCTGTTATAATGCAGTTGAATCATACAATACATAGAACGTAGGTGAAATCATTTAACAATGTCAATCATTTTACTATGATATTTTTTTTTGCTTTTGTGATCTGAAACAACTGTTAGTGTACAAAAGACTGTACAGCATTAATGTTTTTTTACCATAATTAAAAAAAGAAAGTGTTTTTTTTTTTCAAACATTATACAACTACATTATGGAGAGCAATGGTAAAGGATATGATTAATTATTCTACAAATGTCTGATTCAGCTGCATGCAGGTTGTTTCATGGATAAGACTCTGACAAAAATACCAGCGTAAAATAGCAGCTTAACACTGCTGTGTTTCGTATGATGAGTGTAGAGAATCGGAGACCCTTTTTATTGGAAACGAGGCATTCCATCGCAGTCCTCAGGAGTGACAACGCATCTGCATTTTGGTTCTTAATTGAGGATAAATGTAGATGTTCATGGGCCACAGCATCTACTTATCATCAGGTGGACTATGTGCTCGTTGTCACCATTTTTTATAAAAAAACGTACCTTTTCACGTTTTCAATTAAGTCATTTGCAATAATTTGTATTGTGTATACAAAATACACTACCTTGTACTTATTCATGAAAAGGCCTATATTTAGTGGACTTTAAAAGACGATAATAATAATAGTGAAGATGATTTTAGTTATCTGCGTTTTCCAAAAAAAATACCTCCCTCACCTATGATAGACAGTTCTGTGTCAATTTTATTTTAATAGCATAAAAAAGCAAGGATGATAAAGCCCATGCAAATGACAGTCTTAAATCATCACCGCTCGTAAACAATCCACTGTTGGACCCTGTTCCAAGGATTTCGTAAATTTTTCCATGCATCGTTATTTGCTTACCCGAATTGACAATAGGCATTTGTCTGGGTATTTAGATTTCCTTGTAGTCTCGTTAATGGTAGTGTTCCAAATAATAATGTGTATGTAATTGTAATTGATCAATTCACTACAAACATATTAAAATAAAGAGTTCCCAGACTATATGCGTGAAATGAATATGTAGTTTTATTTGGTATTTATATTTTTTCACTACATTTATCACAAAACGTTTCTTTTGAAATTAGTACTTATGTTACAATAAAATGATGATAGATGGCAGCACTTGTATTAATATTTGCAAACGTGGCTACATGCTAGTTTTGATGTTTGCTATGCCCTATTAGTAATACTCGTAGAAGTAATTATGTGTTATATATCATGTAGATATAATTTATTTATATCTTATACCTAATGATATTCGTAATATTTCTTTTTCATTTTCTTACTTATTTATTTGTTTAGTTATAAATCCATTTTAGAACAATGTATTAACGTGATCTTATAATAAGTTGAAGTATTTAATACTTACGTGCCTAAATTTCACTTTTATATCTATACAATTTAAACGCAGCCTGCATAATGCATTACCGTCACTATTTTAACTATTATACCTACTATAGTAATTATAGTAAGTCAGTTTCATTTCGTTCGTTTTCTATATTTTACTTACAAACCTCAATTATTAAAATGTATAATTTATAATATTAGTAGGTATTATTTATTCATAATATATTTAAAAAAAGTTACTGCTACTAAAATTTTCACCTAACATATAGGTATTATGTGTTTAGTAGTAAGTACTACCACCTGCCATTCTATTCCCCTTTAAAACAACCCCAAAATTCGGGTTCGAAATTTAAATGCTACTGCAGTATTTTAGATTTCAAATAGGCGCTGTTATTGTTCCTATCTATATAATGAACCTACGCATTCGTACGGTGTAACAATACGGCATTAACAATCGTTTACGGGGACTTCAAAAGTTCGCTTCGACTGCACAATAGACGCACAGCATACAATAGCGATTCTGTTACCTGCGAGCCTGCGACATCAATATGTGCATAATGGTATGGCATGGCGGCGCTGTGATTCACAGACGTCGCTCACTCGCCCTGTATGAGTGTCGACTCGGGCGTGAGTCATCGCGCAACGCAAAATCAATTTACCACGAAGCATGCCAATGCAACAATATCCTATGATTAATAAAGACATGAAAGGAGATAGTTGTGATATCTGACTCGACTGTTATTTATTTCTAGTGACAAATAATTTTCGCAGAACGGCTCTGCTCCGCCGGAAGCATTATATCCGACTTTGGTGACCCGTCTGATTTATTCAAGTAGCAACACGGAGCTTTGATATACGACACTATTTTCACTGAACATTTTAATTTTACTCAGTATGACGCTAGTACAAATACCAGGGTAGACGTTAACTGTTACTGCAAAGAGCTCGTATTCGGTCAAACCGGTATTCCAAAGATGGCAACCGGTCAGGCTTTGAGGCCGAGGCGGTCGTGCCAGCGCCCTACATACATTTAAAAGCTATGTGTGTTGATAGTAACCATCATTAAACATGGACATTAGTATTAAGATCTCTGTTATCGGAAATTAAATAAAAAAAAGGTTTACAAATCAACATATTATATTATGTATATATTTTAAGTTCATTTACAAATTAACAGTTATCTTAAATATGACATTTCTTCGACGTTACCAAAGTTCTTTGACCATCCAAAAATAAATACTTCAGTCATAAAGGAAGCAGACAACGTTTAGTTGTTCGATTATTTTAGATAACAAAGTGACAAAACTAAGAAATATTTATAAAATATTGTTAAATACCAATATAATGAAATAAGAACAAAATATATTTTACTGAATTCAAATTTAAAAAAAAAGCAAAAAGGGCCATGTCAATTATTTATGAAAATTTAGCAAGAAAGGTACTAAATTTAAAACCAGTAAAATCAGTGATTTATACAGTTATTTAATGTGATATTTGTACTAAAGACCTTACTTTAACCTGAATCTGAAAATTCTTATTCTCAAACTACTAAATAATTTTTTATCGTTCAATGATGGCAAGGACCTCGCTTTGTTTTTGTTATCCCTTGTTATCTTTCATCTGAGTAGGTCCTCTTACCTACTTTAGCCGCCAATCAGCAGTGTGTTTGCATTCTAGATATAATTTCAGGCAGTGGTGAGACATTTCGTCGTAATCTCAGAGATGACAACGCATCGGTAGCCTTCTTTGTTTTAAGTTCGTTGTATATGTAGTTCTGCTGGCTGTAGTAGTCATTAAGGTGGACTGTATAACAACTATACAATATAGGTAACAGATAACATAAGTTTCGTTTTATAACCGCTAGTCCATTTTCTACATACATACGTATTTAGCAATAATATCTAAAAATTAGTAACATTTGTAAACAACCAGATTAGTAATCAGTAAGAAAAATTTACATAAATAAAATTACTACAAATGATTAAATGAATAAAAATTACAAATAGGTAGGTCCCACACTTTTAACTTGCCTTTCGTCGCCTTTGTTCCGATCCGATAATGATAAATAATCTGATACCAAACCTAGTACCAACGATAACTTTCCTTAATCATGCAGTCCCGATCATCTTTATCAGTGCCGGTTGATTCCATGTTCTGTATGCATTTTTGTATGAAAGTAAAATTTTGTCATAATACCTTTATTAAATATGATGACCATGAACTTTAATGATTAATATTCCCCGCTAGCCTTCTGAGGTTTAGTGACCGGAAACGTTCCGAATTTCAATTAGACCTAACGTTTTTGCAAAGACGTAAATTATTGATTTTCGCCTAATATCGCCTTGTAGCGATAGCAAATACATAAGGACAATCATATCAAAACCAAACCCGAATACTTACAATTTTTACAAAACATTGGCGTCACCCAGTATTTGAGTCCAGAACCTGCGGCAAAATACTTTAACTACTAGAACCCGCGATCATTCGTTTACTCATTAGTTATGATAAATGCTAAAGAATAAGAAATAGTTTTTATGAAATGTAATTATACAAAAGAAATAAGATAATGTTTGGTTAATTCATTCTAATAATATGGAATTATGCAATAAACTTCTAATTAACATTCGCAACTAAAGTGTAATTATTCGTATCATTCATCACATTCATTATTCAAATTGGAATAGAAGTTGGAATATTTATTGTCATGATATCTTTAAATAACTTTCAAATGCGACCGTGTGGCAGATTCTTTAAAACTATTTAAATACGTACTGTTTTTTAACTTATATTTTATTCAAAATATACCGATCTATTTTATACTCATATGATCGTAAAACATTAGGAGTGGTTATAAAACTTGTTTTTGTATTCTACTTTTAAAAGTATTTTTTTTAATTGTAGAGGTGTTTTACTTACATAAATTGCACATGAACAAATATCAACCTGGTATAATTATTGTTTGTACAAACAATACTAACACTTGTTCTGTGCAGAATCTGAACACACAGGCCCACAGCGCCGTAGCCCGTAGTCAACCGCTTTGGAGTTGACTACGGCGAAAAACTCTTTAACTCGATACCGAACCGTTAATGTAAAGGTTTCCTTAACAAAACCAGTCGTTGATTTTTTTGATTTCTTTATTGTGTCAATGTAGTTCACTATTGAAAGTATGCCCCTGTCGTATCGTGTTTGAGGTGAGGTCCATTTTATAGAACTCCCGTCAAGTGTTCATCATCATCATGAAGGATACTCTCCTTTTCATTGCTTTTAACTACGATCCTTCACAACTTCTACCCATGTAGTGGCGGTGTCAGAACATCCACTACCTTATTTCTCCCTGTGGGTGTCGTAAGAAGCGACAGTGATCAGGCCTATAGGCCTATTCTGCAGCTGAGCATGATAATGAAACAATGGAAGAACGCACTATTTAAAATTTTTGTCCATACTCAAGATTCTGTTCAAGAAAATTAGTGAACTCAGTGTGGTTTTCCTTGCCCCTGTAACGCTACTCTCATTATTTTTTTTTGTTTTTTTTTTAAATGTTACCCCCACACTAAGATTTTCCCCTGTATCGTGGAGGCAGTTTACAAACATAAATTGCACGAGGACAAACATCCAGACCCGGAACAATTATTTGTAGCCCATACAAATACTTCTTCCGTGCGGGATTCGAACCCGCGGCCCCAGCGCAAAAACTCATTGCTGAGCCACTGCGCCACGGACCCGTCAATTATGGGAATGGGTTTGGCTGGATCATATTAAATAAAAACTGTACAGACATGACATTTATTTATATTTACTTGGCGCGACGGTTGCTCTTATGCCTAGAGTGCCTCTTAACTATTTTAAAATATTAATAATCAAATTAATGCCAGCGTACTTAGCACTATACTGCGGGGAGTAGGACTGTATGATAATTTAAGGTATTCATTTTTATTATGGTAATAAATATTGTATATTTTAAAGTTATGTAAATAAATCCATAAACTATATTTTTTTTACATAATATAATACATCATAGAAAATGTATTAAAATAAAAAGATGCGGTAACGCACACAAAAAATATTTATCGCGAGAGTTTTATCGTGTCAATAAAATTTACACACACGCTCTGCCGAAAAGATAAGTACCTACCTGTTGAGTTACAAGTACACAATAACTCATTCCTATAACCAATATAGCTTACTAGGCATTGCTTGAAATAATCTACCTAGTAATGAAAAAAGTGTATTTCGTAAACGTCGCATTCGTTATTCCAGAGTGAGACCCTTATGCGCATTGTCGCTGACTGCGCGACATGAATGCAAATGGCGGTACATCCGTCGCCGACCAAATCTACGACTACATCCGGTTGATGATATAGGTACCAAGTCCAAGCCGAACGTTTCTCATATCGAAATCTCATATCTCATATCGCCGCAGTAGGTAAACATGGTGCCTGTTCAATAACCGCGAATTGAAAACGACGTAGGTATGAGCAATTTACGTAGGTAAATATTCACATAATCATTTAATATTGATATTTAAATAACAGTATAAATTAAAATAGACAAAACTAGCTAAATAGATAAAAAAAAACATAAACATATCCCATATAGTTCAAGATTCGTGATTAAAACAATTTGACACAAAAACTATAACCATGGACGTAACGTCCATGACTACAACATTCTAAATTCAATAATTTGATGACATTTTATTACTTGTTTGTTTTTATTGTGTTAAATATGGAAACCTCAAAAATTGGAGTAATTTTTGAATACGAGTTCTCACGCAAAAGAGACAGCATTGTGTGGTTTTGGCTTAACCGTTTTCGTAGTGGAAACTACGACTTGAAGAATGGACCACGAGGAAAGACACTAAGATTAATAACGATGATTAAGAAGGTAATTGTGAAAGCCGATCCTTATCAAACAACCACGTCATAGTTTGAAGTTAAATTTTTTTTATAGGATAGGGTGACATACGAGCACACAGTCCATCTGATGGTAAGTGGTTGCTTTGACCCATAGACATCTACATCTATACTCGATAAAGAATTAAAATGCAGATGCGTTGTTCCCGTGAGGACTAAGATGGAATGCCTCTTTTCCAGTAAAAAGGGTCTCCGGTTCTCTACACTTACCATACGAAACACAACAGTGTTAAGCTGCTATTTTACGCTGGTATTCTGTGAGAGCGTGGTCCTTCCCCGACTCATTCGTGCTACAACTATATTACTAATATAGCTGCAGCATGGCTCTACCATGTATAAATTACCCAAAATATCGACTTATTTGCACAAATTGGTAAAATAAGAAGACTCGAGAAATTGGTGCTCATGAATTATAATAGAGGAGTACGCGTTGGAGCTTGCCTTGCTTTGATGATTTTGTAGGTACAGAAATGAAGGGATATTGGACGAAATTGTAACGTTTGACTTTGATGTAAAGTGGATTCCCTTCGATAAACGCAAGCGAAAAACTTAATGTTTGAAATCAGGTCAAATACCGGGACAATGTCCTAGACCGCAGCTCATCCATAGGTATATTATAATGGTAATTGATTATTGTCACTTCATGGTGCACTAAAGCTTGGCGTGCTCAGCAGAGCGGGACAGTATTTCATGTTTCATGTTGTGCCGCCGCTTGCAACTTTACAAGACGCAGGTTCAGCCCCACATGGAATACTGCTCCCATCTCTGGCGGTGCCAGCTCTTTTCACTTGACCGCATCCAGCGCAGAGCAGCTCGAATCGTCGACGACCGAGTTCTTTCCGATCGACTCGACTCACTGGCGCTGCGAAGAGATTTTGCATCCCTTTGCATAACAGTATTTACCACGGAGAGTGCTCTGACAATTTCTCTTCAATTGATCTTTGCCACTATTTTTCCATGATAATGCAATTCCTCACACTTCTCGACACACCATTTTAACATTAAAGACCTGCAGTTAGAAACCATACGTCATTATCTGTATTTGCCAGACCTAGTCCTAACCGATTATCGTTCTTTCTAGATATCTAGCGATTCTAGATCCCCAGAGTTCGATAAAGAGGGTCGATTAAATAAATATATTTATTTTCAAGAAGAAAGTTATTTAATATAACACGGCAACTTATATTCCCTACTAGACTATGAACTATGATGTTTAATTTTTAGGTTATTTAAATACTGGTTTAATACGATTGTAAATAAGAAAGTTTCAACACAATTGTTACATAGGTACTATCAAAAAATTTGTACATGCAACATAAAAATTATTTTTAATTTTGGTAAACTTGTTTTTACTTTTAAAATGAGAATTAGTAAGATACAAATTAAATGTCTTAATTATAATACAATAAAATATTTCGGTGTATTTATGACTTTTTAACTAATGCAGTTAAAAAAAATATTTTTATCAGCTATTCAATCATTTGCTTGACACTACTGTTTAAGAAGGTGGTTGTTACAGCGAAGTAATAAAAATCACACAACTTAGAAAAAAACTATTTTTATTCACTTACAAGAAACCATAAGCTCAGCCTAAATACGTTGAAAGGCATACAAAAGTACATACGACGTTTATAGTCAAGCAACCTAAAAGCTTTTATGGACAAGTCTTTGTCGACAAACATGAACACCATATGGTACTGTACAGTCATTAAAAAAATACATAATGACATTGGTACATTCAAGCACACATAAAACTTTACTTTCGAAAAACAAAAATATACATATTATATTAGTAAATAAAAATATTATATTAATCAAATATAATAGCGCATTATTTAATAAATACACTTATACCGATTCTATATTTTTAAAGTTTATTTTTCTTCTTTAATTTTTTTAAAAACCAAAGAAGAAATAACCTTTAAAAACTAGATATTTCTACAGTACTGAGAAAATGGGAAGGTAGTTAGGGGATTCGGGAAATGTTTTTATAACTGTTTTTATAACTAATCTCTGCCATCTTTGCACAGGGTGGACGACTCACTGGCCCATGACGCAAAGGAGAAGGCCGATCTGCTAGGCTCTCTTTTTGCTTCCAACTCGACTCTAGATGACGGGGAGAACACACCGCCGAACATCCCGCGGTGTGAGTGCTCCATGCGGGAAGTGCTGTTTACACAGCGCTTGGTGCGTAAAGCACTCCTCTCCCTGGACGTCAACAAGTCGAGTGGGCCTGATGGAGTCCCACCTATTGTGCTGAAGACGTGTGCTCCGGAGTTGGCACCGGTTTTAACGCGTCTTTTTCGGTACTCCTACTCCCTAGGCGTAGTCCCGGACTCATGGAAGACAGCTTTGATGCACCCGATCCCTAAAAAAGGCGACCGCTCAGATCCGTCCAACTACAGGCCTATTGCCATCACCTCCTTATTCTCCAAAGTAATGGAAATGATCATTAACAGCCAGCTAATGCGGTACCTTGAGGATCACCAGCTGATTAGTGACCGCCAGTACGGTTTCCGTCGAGGTCGCTCAGCTGGTGATCTTCTGGTCTACCTGACCCATAGATGGGCGGAGGCAGTGGAGTCCAAGGGGGAGGCGTTGGCCGTTAGTTTGGACATAGCGAAGGCTTTCGATCGGGTTTGGCATAAAGCGCTTCTTTCGAAGCTGCCTTCCTATGGGCTTCCCGAGAAATTGTGCAATTGGATCACCAGCTTTCTTGCAGATCGGAGCATCAAGGTCGTAGTAGTCGGTGCATGCTCCGATTACAAGCCCATTAACGCTGGTGTTCCACAAGGCTGCGTGCTATCACCAACGCTGTTTCTTCTGCATATCAATGATATTTTGCAAACCAGTAACATTCATTGCTATGCAGACGATAGCACTGGTGATGCTTTATACACCGGCCGTGCCAATATTTCTCGGGAAAACGTCGCCGAGTACCGGAACAAACTTGTGTCTGAAGTCGAGACTTTGTTGAACAAAGTCTCAGACTGGGGGCGACTAAATCTAGTCCAGTTCAATCCCCAGAAGACACAAGTTTGCGCGTTTACCGCTAAAAAGATTCCCTTTGTCGTATCTCCTCAGTTTCAAGGCACTCCCCTTGTTGCCTCAGCCAGTATCGGAATCCTCGGTGTCGACATATCGAGTGACGTGCAGTTTCGTGGTCACTTGGAAGAGAAGGCCAAATTGGCCTCTAAAAAGCTTGGCGTGCTCAGCAGAGCGGGACAGTATTTCATGCGGGCACACCGCTTGCAACTTTACAAAGCGCAGGTTCGGCCTCACATGGAATACTGTTCCCATCTCTGGGCAGGGGCCCCCCAGTGCCAGCTCCTTCCACTTGACCGCATCCAGCGCAGAGCGGTTCGAATCGTCGACGACCGAGTTCTTTCCGATCGGCTTGACTCACTGGCACTGCGTAGAGAGGTTGCATCTCTTTGCGTATTTTATCGCATCTATCACGGGGAGTGCTCTGAGGAATTGTTCGGACTAATTCCAGCCGCTCAATTTCACCATCGCACATCGCGACAGAACTTGTGATACCATCCATATCATCTAGATGATTGGCGGTCCACCACTGTGCGATTCAGAATAAGTTTTCTCCCTCGCACAACTTCCTTGTGGAATCGATTACCACCAGCGATTTTTCCGGACCGATACGACTTAGGGACCTTCAAGAAAAGAGCCTACTCCTTTTTAAAAGGCCGGCAACGCATCTGCGATTCCCCTGGTGTTGCAGTTGTTCATGGGCGGCGGTAGTCACTTACCATCAGGTGAGCCGCATGCTCGTTTGCCCCCTCTCCTATAAAAAAAAAATTTTGGTTATGATAATAGTGATTAAGGCCCCGGGCGGCAGTAACCCATGCTACGCCACTGATTAGAAAAATTAATTTCTAAAAAACAGAAAAACGTCCACAACCCTTCCTCTGTTATGTTGCCCAGGGCTAGTACATACCTAAACTACTTACCTCTTGAGAATCCATCCAGTAGTTGTGCGTGAATCGTGTAATGTGTATACACAAACAGACAAAATTTATTTGGCTTCAGTCTTCAGTATACTTTATACAGTCTTCTGTACTTGTTATATCCAGGAATAATGAGAATTACGTAATACACATCTGTTTTACAAATTTATTATATTATTATGTAGCTTGTTAATTGTGTAGTAAAATGTGAAAATCAAGAATGTGATGAAGAAAATATCTTTGATCACAAAATAATTTTTACAGACTTGTCTAACACTTGTTCTTCAGTGCTCTGTGCTAACAACACTTTAACAAAGCCTTTTTTAAATTTTTTTAAATCTTTGTTAAAACCGCTAATTCGAGGCGTTAAAACAATGTTAAATAAATTGTAAGTTATCGTGCGTGATATTACTACAAGCTTAACTTTAATGGTATCCTTTCGTATCACACGCTCGAGTACGGGACGGCGTCATAGTAATTGAATATGGCGAGGCGCCACGCTTCACTTACAGGCCTTTTGTGCCAACGTTCAAGTCTATTTACAATCAAATTATAATAAAGCACAAATCACAGAATAGAAAAAATATGTTCTTTGTCAACAACAACCGTACAAGTCTCTGTCAAAACGCTACCTATGCAATATTATACGACTTTTTTCAAGATACAAATCTTATAACTACATATGTATTTATAACAAGTCATCGTTAAATCACTACTGTTTCATAAATGCTCTCTAAGTGTTTGAATTATCAAAGTACAATAAAATGTATAATTTATTAATAGGGTAAATACTTAGTTATAAGCATAAAAGTAATTATTTCTAGATAAATAAATACCAATTATCTATTATTGCAAAAATTAGCTTCAGGCTTAAGATATCAAACGTGGTAGAGCCATGCTGCAGTATATATTAGTAGTATAGTTGTAGCACGACTGGGTCGGCTCGATCGGGGAAGGACCACGCTCTCACAGAATACCAACGTAAAATAGTAGCTTAACACTGCTGTGTTTCGTATGTTGAGTGTAGAGAACCGGAGACCCTTTTTACTGGAAAAGAAGCATTCCATCTTAGTCCTCAGGGTTACAAAGCATCTGTATTTTGACTCGCAAACGAGGATAGATATAGATGTCTATGGGCCACAGCAACCACTTACCATCAGGTGGACTGTGTGCTCGTTTATCCTATAAAAAAAAAAGATGAAATATGTGTGAAAACCTTTTTTTTTCCCATCACATTTCATATCTTTATATTATATTTGTCTTGATTTTATTGTTGATTGCACGTAACAATTTATTCAAAATCTTGCGTCTAACAGATATTTTTAAAAACGCCGGTATTTACTTATTTAAATATAAAATAATGACGCGTAACATGGTAGGGTTCAAATCTGAAATACAAAAGCGGTTTGAAATTTGAATACAATTTAAACTTAACAGTCGTACAAGATACCGCACATGTTCGTTTCGTCAACTCTAATTATAGCACATAATTTTACGCTTGGTTCCTAAAACAATAAAACGGTAAAAATTATAATGCTTTTATAGCATTCGTCTTGTGGCGTATGCGCTCGGGGAGTGTATTAACAGTGCGACAGGTATCGGTTTTCCTGTTGTCCTTACCGGTACGAAGTTGGCACTTACAATCGGAGCTTAACGTGGTCGTTGTGGTTAGAATACCGGAATGAAATCAACTAAAGTAAACTATGATTTGCCAGTTTTATAAATAAATATTGCGTTTTATAGACTAAAGGTGACACACGTTTCTGAAGCGTGCTCACGATACTGTCTGTCTGTAATACAGATGGTAAGTTCATGTGCTGTGTAGCGGCGCGACGGTTGGTTGCGATTTGAGGACACGCGAGTCAACGCCACTGTCAAGGTCGACTCGCCTTGGTCTCAGAGTCACAGTCAAAAGTTAGTCTGAGACATTTAGGCTTGCGGGCAAACGTACTTTATACTTTATGAGAACAACGTCCGTAAAAATACTCTATTTTATCTAATTTTTTTACAATTTTATAAAGTTTTCTTGTATTGTTTATTAAAATAACAAATTATATTTATACATGGTAGAGTCATGCTGCAGCTATATTAGCAGTATAATAGCACGAAAGGAAGGAGCACGCTCTCACAGAATACCATCGTAAAATAGTAGCTTAACCCTGCAGTGTTTCGTATGGTGAGTGTAGAGAACCGGAGACTTCTTACTGGAAATTAGGCATTCCATCTTAGTCCTCACGAGTGACAATGCATCTGCATTTTGATTCGTAATCGAGGGAAGATGTAGATGTCTATGGGCCACAGCAAAAATTTACCATCAGGGGGACTGTGTGCTCGTTTGTTACCCTTATCCTATAAAATAATAATATACACAACAAGCTATATAAGAATGAAATGAACTATATGTTGGCTGTGTGTATGAACAAGGAAATAATTCTGACTATTTTGAATATATCCACTTCAAAAAAAATAGCAAAATGTTTTTTTAAATAGTAATGATTTCACAAAATACAAGATCGTGTTATTTTTGTTATCTATTTTCACGACTTCAGCATATACAGATAGAGCTTTTTCTAAGGTGGATGATCGAAAGAAACAAAGTGTCCCTGAACATGTAATTATAAAATTGAAATGAATTATCTATATAATATCATAACTTAGATATAGATTGTAAAAATGTTGTGTCTCCAACAACAATAAGTATTTGTTGTACAAGATGTTGTTAAATTCAATAAAAACTACATTTTATGTGGAATAATACAAGTCAAATAATTAATTGTACTTTATTTTAAAAAGGTGGGAACCCTAGATGCATTACCATCGAGTTATAAGTTTTATAGCGTGATTATAGATATTAATATATTTTTAATTAGCAATAGTAATCTTATAAAAGATAATACAACTACATTGCAAAGCTTTGTTCAAATAGAAAATAAAGAATAAGACTAATTGCCTTTAGAGATCCATGCTTAAAAAGAAAACAATAAGGTGATAAGCTTATAAGTGCAATGAAACTGCTAGACGATTTTTGACAACAAAATAGATACATTGTAAGGGAAAGTGGAAAATTGATCATTGTAAATTCGCGAATACCGCGAGGTGGGTTGAACGATCGCCGGGAACCGGTCGGACAGGCAGTGAAGCAAAAAGGTACGGTCCCGGGAATGTGCCTATGCCTTAGCCACTCCGACTCTCATCTTATCTGCGCCCAGATATTTCCGCCTTAGACTGAAATATAACCAGTTTTAAAACTGCACCAGCACTATTAATCTAGTGCATTACTTGTACTTAAATTGATCTACATCTCGCCGAAAAAAAATTATTTCTCGCATTTAAAGAATTTATTACATGCACTTCCTTTCTTACTTTTGAAATGCATAATTTAAAAAAAAATACGTGGATACTGACGGCACTATGTTTCATATTCAGTTAGGTATAGTTATTGTTATCACAATTTTTTATCACCCATTTATCTATTATAATTACAAAAACATGTATGAAGTGACAAACGAACTTATAATCCATCCGATAGCAAGTGGCTACACTACTGCAATCCGTGGACACCAGCAGTCGACTTCAAACAAAGAAATTCTTTAAAAGAAGGCTAAAGATGCCTTATTATCTCTAAACAGTAAGATGGAACACCTCACTGCCTGCAATGAGGGCATCCACGACTTTTCTGCCACCAGGGCGGCGCCACTAGAGAATGAGGTATAATATTTGACAGATTTCATAGCGGGGAAGTTAATCTGTTCGAAAAATGTAGAGTTTATTGTTTCTTTCTGTACTATGAGCTATATCTTATATTAATTAGATTAAAAGTAAATAAACCGAACAACAGATATTCATGAAAGTAGAAAAATTAAAAAATAAACCGGCCAAGTGCGAGTCGGACTCGCGCACCGAGGGTTCCGAACAAATCCGTAGGTATATGAGTTTAAAATTATTAAAAATATTTTTATTATATGATGTAACTAAAAATTTATGCTTTTCGCAATTTTGCCTTTATCTGTGCTATAATACGTTGCTTCGTGCCAAATTTTAAGATTCTTAGTTCACGGGAAGTACCCTGTAGGTTTTGACTTTTGATTCCCTTGGGAATATCGAAAATTTGCGGCATAAACGGCTGTATCTTTTGATTGCGTTGGCTTAGAAGTTTGATTTTTTCACAGCCCCAAGGGACAGTAGACTTAAGTATTTGATATAAATTTCAGCTTGATACCTCTACGCGTTCCTGAGAAAAAGGGTCTTGACAGACAGACAGACAGACAGACGGACAACAAAGTGATCCTATAAGGGATCCGTTTTTTTTCCTTTTGAGGTACGGAACCCTAAAAAGTAAAAAATGTGCAAAAAATTAAAGAGCAAACCACTGAGGTATTGTTTTGTGTATTAATATAATACACTAGAAACTGACAAGCTTTTATTAAAAACCAACTTCTCAATTAAATTACATTGTGTAACAAAGAACTTTACCTCAGTGTCAACTAGCGACATCTAGTGAGCAGAAAATTATTAGCCTTCTTTACACTGGCTCTCTACAGGGTTATTATTCAAACAGTAGCCGAATTTTAAACTTAAGTTCAAATATATCAACAATGATATCCCGTTAATGCAGTTTGAAAATACGAGTAAATAAGGCTTTTACTTTTATTTGAAATTATTCCAAAGTGAATGTGATTTATGGGCAACAACGTTTCTGCCTACTGATCGACCCTTATGAATGTGTGCGTGCGCAGTAAAATCAATTAAAATAATGCATTGTCACGCATTTTGAAGTAAAAAGATAAAAAGGACAGAATGTTTGAGATTTTTTGAAGTTATACTTCTTTTGGGGCGTTTGGGAAAAATTATAGGAATGAATTTATACGATGCGCGCGCACACCGACTGCTAAAAACGACACCATGAAGTTGTTACGATGGGCGCGCAGCGCGCACGCTGACACCTAAAAGCGACAACTTCAGTGGGTATTTGTCTCTCAAGTTTGTACGGGAGTACACACACACTTTTTTAAATTTATTTTCTTCACCGTTTGCTTATATTAATTATTCTAAACCTTCGGCTGGTTGTTGTAAAATAACCTTGCTTACACTACAGTCCGGAACACAGCAGTTGCACTGTTGTTTGACGCCAGAATTAGATATGAGGGTGATGTAGGCAGATGGACTCGTAGGCAGAAAAGATATTCTACCTTTGAAATTAATCAATTAACGTTGTTGATTCCTATATAAATTTACTAAGGGACTTAGGGAGAATTTAAAAAAATATACCATAACTGTGGCATCGCAATTCTTTTTGGATAATAAAAATTATGTGAGATACTATTTTAATATCTTTGACAAAATGATGTACATAATCTTAACACGCGCAATAAATCTAAACTTTTTGAAACACCGTGACGGCTTCATAAAACCAGAGGCTCATTTTTGGTTAGTTGTAATTATTATAACCATTATTACTGTAAGAAGTTTGCATGTACAGAAAACCAGCGTGAAGTAGAGGTTTACCTCTGCGACTCGCTTGGTGAGTGCAGGTGGCCGGAGGCCCTTTTTACTGGAAATGAGGCATTCCATCTTAGTCCTCACGGGTGACAACGCATCTACATTTTGATTTGTAATAGAGGATAGATGTAGATGTCTATGGGCCGCAGCAACCACTTACCATCAGGTGGACTGTGTGCTCGTTTGTCACGCTTATCATATTAAAAAAAATGTAATATTCCTGTTTTCTCTTTGAATGCGTGGACACAATGAGTTTCTTTAGATTTTTTTACTAATATTTAAATTTTTCATGGTTAAACTGTATGAAGCAAAATATTCTACTTATGACTTTCTTGTCGCTTCTTATAAAGTCCCCAGCATTAGGAATTTGCGATGGCGTAGTTTTCTTAACTTTCTAAAAATGCTTTGTATTTAATTAATAGAATCAGGCGTTACTTTGCGGAACCCAATTATGCTTTGTATATATTTTGAATAATAACATTTTGACTTTAACTTTAACGAAATGATTAATTCACTATGCCTACCCTAATCTACCAAATAGAAATTATATACGTCCAATATTTATTTATTTTCTGGTGTAAAACCAATTTACCAAAAGCATTTTGTTGTACACAGGTAATAATGGTAAGGAGAAGGAAACTGCCCGAAGCAAGGAAGCAACATCGCCAGCAGCGCATTCCGCAAACGGTCAGTACTTTATACAAGTTCTATAGTAATACAATTCTGATTCCTCAGTTTTGGAGACCCAAAATTGCAAAGCCAGCCCAAAACAGTCGCCGATACAGTTCGTTGCTATAGCAATGACAGGGTGTAAGAGCTTGAATGAGTGCTTAATAATCGAGCCCGAAGAGGGTGAAGGGTGCGAGGGTTGTGCGGGCGAGCATCGTCCCCGGGGGTTGCGTCGCCCTACACCGCGCAGTCGCAGCCGCCACCCTCGCGTATAGTTATCCTTCCCCGGCCCCCTCGCATGCCCCTCTCTGCAGGGGCGAAACGACGCGGGAGGACACCCGGTATTTTTGCGGAAATTAGAATTCACCCTATACAACCGCCTGATGCTTGAAATTCGAAGTCACCAACTTTCATTTATACAATCGGTTAAATTAGCTCTATTTAATATAATATAAAGGAAACGTTCATACGACGGCATTAATCGCCAATCTATTTATGTTATTGACGATGTCTAGTGACTATGAACTGCCATTAATCGTGGCGATAATAATAATTATCGCCTCACATGGAACATTATAATATTATACACAACAACGAACCGACGCGACGGGCAACGCGTAACATAAACATATCCGACGTTTTAGTTTAGCCTTCCACATGTCGTGTATGACGAATGTTCCTTTAAAAGCGGTAATACTGGAATATAATCGGTTTTGCCTGCATTATACTCAACAATAACCTTTATATATTTATTTAAAACGAATATCCAATTTTTACACAAAAGTGTCGAAACACTCAGCTGATACGATAACGAAATGCAATGTTCGTATGTCGTTATACGTGACATATCAATGGGACGAACATCGAACATACAGATAGTGCGACATCCGTCTAGTCATCCGTGTAGGTAGGTAACACGCTTTTGGAATGTAACAATGCAACCAACTCTAATAAAATGCTTATGAGTGCTTAATTGTTGTCACTAGAAATTTGATAATGATTTCCTTTCAGACGAAATATCTACACATGGTGAAATAAAATAATTGGAAATCGCTGTAAACTTACAAAGGACGTTTTAATATAATAATATGCCTAAGTATTATTTAATTTATAACTATGAACATTATCTACTTTCTATATATTTCTAACTCTACTAAGTACCTATTAGTGGATAAGTACAAATCAAATTTATCTTTAGTAGCCTGTTACAATTGAAAAAACTATTGACAACCATATATTTTAAAAAGTAAGTATGAAAGTTATGACATTGCTTAAATATCATAGGCAAATATAAATAAATAATATATGGCATAAATAAAAATAAAATAAAGCTATAATCTAGGTGTTGCATTATAGCTAGTTACTTTAAATTTCATGGAAATCCATAATTTTACTTGAGTATTATAATAAAACAAGGATAATGTTGATCCAAAAATTATTTTAATTTGGATATTAGCTATAAATTAGTAAAAGTATTATATTTAAAGAACATTTTATTGTAAGATTGTTTGATTGATGTGTTTGATTTGGCATTATAAAATGCGGTCAAATAAATAGAGATGTGAGGATAAAATTCAAGTATTTTGGTAGGAAGGCAGAAAGGTGGGACACGTAATTGTGCACAGAAACACAATTACAGTATGTACTTGCCCGATTTTTGCTTAAACCTTAAGGTAGCAGTACACGTTGGTCGAACGCGATCGCCGAGTGCGTTCGGCCAACGTGTACTGGGCCGTTTTGTGTGTATTTGGCGTTTGCGGCCAACACTCGCCGACAAGCCGTATAGTGTCGGTTTTCCGTGCACAAATCAAAGAAATTTGGCGCAAGCCGCAAACAGCGATCACACGTTGGCCGAGTGTTCAGTTCATAGTTACACTTTGCGGCTTAATAAAATTATTTCACGAACATGGCGACATGGCCTAATGAGGAAATATTTAGGTTCATTGATTCTTATCACAATGAATAAGTTATATGGAACCCCAAACATGAGCAACATAAAATTAAGGCCGCGATCACTAACGTCCATCATCATCTAGCTACCAACGCAGAATGAAGCACGCCAACGTGTGAACGGCACCACAAAAATTTGCCGAGCGGGCTCGCCAAGGGCGCTCGACCAACGTGTACTGGAGCCTTTACATAATTACAAAAAAGATGATGACACCCTACGAGTCGATGTTACGAGGCATAAGGGCACGTTCGTTTAATTATTATATCTTAGTTAATATTCAGTATAGATTTGGAACTTTTTCAAGTGTTAGACAGTATAAGACACACTTTGACTAGTAGACACTATAATTCAGTTACGAGTATTTGTGTATTATACGACCGAACAAGGACAGACAGTCGGACGAAGTGTTCTATTATAGATACAAATAAAATCAAAAAATACCTAAAATCACTAAATATTATTAATTTCTAGTATGATAGCATATGGTAAGATAATATTGATAGAACCAAATTGACTTTAAAAGGCTTTGTAAAAAATAAAGCCATTTGGTATGTCTAAAGTCTCAATTCATAAAAGTCATCTTTTTTACTGTCAACTCTGAGAAATTACGAATAAATAGGATCAGATATGAACAAAAAAGTCCGATGTTGGAGAATATTTTTGATGACCTCATTCGGGCACCTTCTCTGCATTGAAATAACAACTGCTTAATTGGTTAGAGTCTACACATCCATTACGCGTATCTGTTGAGCCAAGTGTCGTGGTATTCGTTAATTGGTGTTTCGACTCGGCTCCATTATCAACTTGAAAAGCGACATTTTGAATCGTTTACTGCTGTATGTAAGTTATTGGTGTTTTATGCCGGTAAAACATTTACATTAATTATAGCGAAATTAATTAAATCGTTTTTAGCAAATGAGGGCTAATACTTCTCTGTTCATCAGATGTCGCTAGTTGACTCAGGTAAAGTTTTTTTGTTACACAATGTAGGTAATTTAATTGAGAAGTTGATTTTTAATAAAAGTTTATCACTGTCTAGAGTATTATATTAATACACAAAACAATGTGTCAGTGGTTTGCTCTTTAATTTTTTGCATTTTTTTAACTTTTTTTTGTTTTTCTACTTTTATGAATGTCTGTGGTTTTATATTTATTTTTAATGTTATGAATATAAAATATAGCTAATAGTACAGAAAGGAACAATAAGTTTTACATTTTCCGAACAAATTAATTATACCTCACTTTCTAGTGGCGCCGCCCTGGTGGCAGAAAAGTCGTGGATGCCCTCATTAAACGTTTCTGCAATGTTAATTTTAAGTAGTCCTTTAAATTTAAAACTTTAATTATATAAAAATAATTGTCAGCTACTTTTTTTCTCGAACCAATTATAGCGCGTTGCTCTACCTACATAATAGAGCCATGTTGCATCTATATTATGGGTGTAGCACGAATAGGCCAGCTTGACGGCGAAAGGACCACGCTCTGACAGATATCAATGTAAAATAGGAGCTTAATGCTGCTATGTTTTGTATTTTTTTTTTATAGAATAAGGTTGACAAACAAGCACACAATTCATCTGATGGTAAGTGGATGTTATGGCTCTTAGACATCTACATTTATATTATTTTATTTATTGTATGGTAAGTGTAGAGAACCGCATACCCTTCTTACTGCACACGAGGCATTCCATCTTAGTCCTCAGGGGCGACATTTTGATTATTATTCGAGGATAGATATAGATTTTTTTACGTGGTAGAGCCATGCTGCAGCTATATTAGTAGTATAGTTGTAGCACGAATGGGTCGGCTCGACCGGGGAAGGACCACGCTCTCACAGAATACCAACGAAAAATAGCAGCTTAACTATGCTGTTTCGTATGGTGAGTGTAGAGAACCGGAGGCCCTTTTTTCTGGAAATGAGGCATTCCATCTTAGTCCTCACGGGTGACAACGCATCTGCATTTTGATTCGCAAGCGAGGATAAATGTAGATGTCTATGGGCCACAGCAACCACTCACCATCAGGTGGACTGTGTGCTCGTTTGTCACCCTATCCTATAAAAAAATCAAATATGATGTGTGAAAACTTTTTTTCCATCACATTTCATATGGACTGTGTGCTCGTTTGTCACCCTTATCCTATAAAAAAATAGATGTCTACAGGGCACAGTATTCACTTACCATTATAAATGAAGCGAAAATCATGTTCAGATTAGATTATTATTAGAAATACTTATGAAACAAAAACTGCACTAAGGTCAGTTTTGTTAATATAATTTTAAAAAAAACTACGTAGTGCTGTCCATTATTATTAGTAAATATCTACAGATTATAAATCGATGGTATTTATTTTATTATACAAATATATTGCCGGACCAAGAATAATCCTGGAATTTATTTAAATCCTGCAAAATATTATGTATCAATTCACTGACAGTATTACCATTTGCATAAGTATTTCACATAGAATGATAACATAAATAAACTCATATCTAAAAAAAGAGGGTAAGTGGTACAGAGACATGCAAAAGACACCTTAAATTGTAGTGAAAATAAAACACGATTTCGAATAGGAATCGACTATATATGCTAATAAAAATTGATGTGGGTAAAAAGCTACAAAATCGATTTTATTATCAATAACGGCAAAAATTTTAGGATTTTGCCTTAATATCTTACACATAAGTATGTTAAAGTTTATACAATTGGTGAAGAATTAGGTTCGTTGGTGACAGGGACTAAAACCATACTCCCAGACCCGAAAAACCGATAGTTTGCGGTGTTGCAAAAATATTGTAACCTTCAGAGAAGCGAACACCCGATGATCAGATAAAGCCACTGAATCTAATAATAAGGTTTCCAAAAGTTGCACAAGTATAATATCTTATATTTTCATTGCTTTGAAACAAATATTAAACTTCTTATTTAAATTTTTAAGTTAAAAATACATCATTAAAGCATAAGTTCTTACGTACTTAATACAATAGCGACGTTTTCATACCCGACTGCAAATAATATTTCCAGTAATATCATATTTATCATTATTGTTAACCATGACACTTAGATCAGGTCGTCGACCGATTGACTACCTTGAAACTTTTTATCAACTAATATAATGCTCGGATCTTAAGAATATACCGTTAGTCGGCATTATATATGAGCATGCGAATTGCACTTTATATGTGTGTGTGTGTATGTATATTTTATTAATTCCTGAAAATATTCTTATCCGTGTACACACCTCAGGTTAAAAAATATATTTATTCCTTTTAAACAGTTGTATTTTAAATGGAAATATGTAATGCTTACACCTGATTTTAATGAGTAGCCAGTATGTCAGAAAAATGGAATAATAACAAATACCAACATTAATCACTTTCTGTGAATATTTTTCACCGTCCTTTAGCCCGCCCACTCGATTTTATAGATATTCTGGTCTGCAGATGGTGGAAAACATTTACGCAATTTGGATCTGTTCCAGTAAATATCTCAACCAGAAATTTAAACATAGTAATCGTGTCGGCATAAATTTCGCTAAAGTAGTTACCTCATTCAAGAAATGAGAAAATATTCCCAAGGAACATATTAGACGCAAAATTATTATTACATTGATGATTATCCGTGTATCGAAGTACTAAAGTATTTGTACGGCAAGGCTTCAATGGCTGTCCGAGTGCAGATACAGAACACAACTTTTCACCCCGCTAAATTGTATGTTTTAAAGCTACTGGACTGGAAAGGATACGGTATCATCATCAATGCAGATTACATCACTCACCTTAAAGTTGCTGACGATATAGTAATCATTATATAATCAAGTATTTCTGTACGTGGTAGAGCCATGCTGCAGCTATATTAGTAGTATAGTTGTAGCACGAATGGCTCGGCTCGGCCGGGGAAGGACCACGCTCTCACAGAATACCAGCGTCAAATAGCAACTTAACACTGCTGTGTTTCGTATGGTCAGTGTAGAGAACCGGAGACCCTTTTTATTGGAAAAGAGGCATTCTATCTTGGTCCTCACGGGTGACAACGCATCTGCATTTTGATTTTTAATAGAGAATGGATGTAGATGTCTATGGGCCGCAGCAACCACTTACAGGGGCGTAGCTACCGCCGTATCAGCCGTATCAATGATACGGGGCCCCCGGGCTACAGGGGCCCCCAACGTGTGTAAGCAAAAACTCCAAGGACTTCTAATGGGACAGGAAAGGCTATCACTATTCTCTAAAGAAGTAAAGAATTTAGTAAAACTGAAATCGTCTTCAGCTATGTTCGCCGAACAAAAGGCACGAAAATTAAATTGTTTGGCTAGCTTAGTTCCTAGGAGTATTTATTGTAAGTAATAACTCATAAGCCCGTGTAGTGGCGGGTAAGAATACTCACAACCCCATATCTTCCCGTGGGTGTCGTAAAAGGCGACAGACGGAAACTGAGGCAGAGGATGGGCAGCAGCATCTTTCTGATAACAGCAAAACAACAATAAAAAAACTGCGCTTGCCAACCCGCTCGCCAAGCGTGGCAACTATGGCAATATACCCCCATGAAAGTAACGAAGAGATGGCCCCCAGTCCCCGGCAGCCCCGCTATTCCTGGCTAAGGTGGCGACCATGGTAACAGCGAGGCAGGGGGTGCTAAGAGTCTCCGGTGGAGGTTCTGTTGCCACCTACGACGACTCGACATGGCAACTTATAACGCACGCACCCTGAGGACTGACGAGAAGGTCCTGGAGCTAGAAGAAGAGATAGACAAGTTGCACTGGAATGTCATAGGATTATCCGAAGTCTGAAGAGAGGGGGAGGTCACGGTAATCCTCGAATCCGGCAATTTGTTCTATCACCAGGAGGGCGACCATCTGTCCCAAGGAGGTGTCGGATTTATCGTCCACAAGTCTCTCGTTAACAACGTTGTAAAGATTGGGAGTGTGTCGACGAGGGTTGCGGACCTTATACTCAGAATCACCGAACGGTAATCGCTGAAGGTTATACAGGTTTACGCATCAACCTCGGTACACGCCGATGAGGAGGTGGAAGAAATGTATGAGGATATCTCTAGAACAATGCATTCCTCCAAAACCCACTATACGGTGTTAATGGGAGACTTCAACGCAAAACTAGGCACAAGAGAGAACGGTGAGCTGAAAGTAGGGAAATTCGGAATAGGGCAACGGAACCCAAAGGGCCAGCAGCTGGCGAACTTCATGGAGAAAGAAGGACTCTTTATGATGAACTCTTTCTTCCAGAAGCGGCCCCACAGGAAGTGGACCTGGTCGAGCCACGACGGTTCGACAAAAAATGAGATTAACTTTATTATGACGACCAGACGACAACTATTCAGTGATGTCTCAGTGATCGCGAGGGTGAAAACCGGCAGCGATCACCGAATGGTGAGAGGCACACTGAACCTAAACGTTAAGTTGGAGAAGTCACGTCTAATGAAGTCAACGCTCCGTCCTTCTCGTGCTCTAATCCAAAGTCCAGAAACCTTTCAGCTCGAGCTACGAAACCGTTTTCAGTGCCTAGAAGATTGCAATACAATGGACGATATGAATGACAAGCTCGTGGAAACTGTCCATGCGGTCTGAGCTAAGTTTTGCAAGACCCGCCGCAGAAGAAACAAAAAGTCTCCGATCACACTCTAATCTCAATGGCTTTTAGACGGGGTATATAGCTGCAGTCTTCAGTAGATTTGACAGCGTACAGGCAACTGAACATACAGATCTCCAAATGCATGCGGCGGGACTTGTGCAACTTTAATTCTGCTCGTATTAAAGAAAAGATCGAGCAGAACCAGGGCTCCCAAGTCTTTGCAAGAGATCTGTCTGCCAGAAAGAGCCAACTGTCGAAGCTGAAGACCGAGTATGGCAGCGTCGTTTCCGGGACACCTGAGGTTTTGAGTGAGATTGAGAGGTTCTATTGGCAGCTGTACACATCATCGTTGGAGCCACACGTAAGTGTGAGTAACGATCCAAGAGCGAGTCTTATCCGACACTATTCCGATGATATCTCGGACGTCAGTCTGAGCGAGATTAGAATGGCTCTCCAGCATCTTAAAAACGGCAAGATCCCAGGCTGGATGGAATTACAGTGGAGCTTCTGAAAGCGGGTGGAAAACCGATACTTGATGTCCTTCAGAAGCTCTTTAATTCCGTCCTCCATGGTGGCACTACTCCGGAAAGGTGACAACGCTCTCTTGAAGAACTACAGACCGAGTTCCCTTTTGAGCCGCGTCTACATGCTGTTTTCGAGAGTCATTACTCCCGAACAAGCCGGTTTCCAAAAAGGCTTTAGCACCATATACCACATACATACCCTTCGGCAAATTGTACAGAAGTCCGAGGAGTACAATTTACCACTATTTCTGGCGTATGTGGACTATGAGAAAGCCCAAAGACTTTCAATCAAAATTACGTCGAAATTCGGGCGGTGCTGCAGTCCCTTCAGCGATGCCAAGTTGACTGTCGGTATATCGAAGTGCTGAAGTGCTTGTACAGTAGGGCTACGATGGCTATCCGAGTACAGAACCAGAGTACGAAACCTATCCAATTGCAGAGAGGTGCAAGACAGGGTGACGTTATATCCCCGATACTCTTCACCGCTGCATTGGAAGACGTTTTCAAGCTTCTGGACTGGTAAGGATACGGTGTTAACATCAATGGCGAGTACATCACTCACCTTCGATTTGCCGACGATATAGTCCTTATGGCAGAATCGCTGGAGGACCTAAGCACTATGCTTAATGACCTCAATAGTTTTTCCCAACGGATAGGTCTTAAGATGAACATGGACAAAACAAAGATCATGTTTAATGTCCATGTCACACCTATGTCGGTAGTTGTTGGTAGCTCTAAGCTCGAAGTTGTTGACGTTTATGTTTACCTGGGACAAATAGTCCGACTAAGTAAGTCCAACTTCGACCGAGAGGTCAATCGAGGGATTCGACTCGACTGGGTAGCGTTCGGGAAATAACGGCACATCTTCTAGTCAGGTATACCTCAAAACTTGAAAACGAAATTGTGCAACCAGTGCGTGTTGCCAGTGATGACATACGGAACTGAGACGTGGTCCTTCACTGCTGGCCGGATGAGGAAGCTCAAGGTTGCTCAGCGAGCTATGGAGAGGGCTATGCTCGGAGTTTCTCTGCGTGATAAACTTAGAAATGAGGATATGCGCAGTAGAACCAGAGTCACCGACATGGCCCAACGAATTAGTAAGCTGAAGTGGCCATGGGCCGGACATATAGCTCGAAGAACCGGCAACCGATAGGGAAAAAGGTTCTCGAGTGGCGGCCTCGTACCGGCGGATGAAGTGTAGGGCGTCCCCCCACTATATGGAGTGACGACCTGGTAAGACATGCAGGAAGTCGATGGATGCAGGTGGTTCAGGACCGTGCTTTGTGGCATTCCTTGGGTGAGGCCTATGCTCTTTAATGGACTTATGAAGGGCTGTTATGATGATGATGATGATGATGAACTAGTGGAATTTACTAATTCCACTAGTTCGGCAAAAGTACTCTTTTGCCGTTGTCGTGATAATTGACGATAATTTATGTGTACATAGAGAACTGAAGACCATTTTTATGTATATGTTTTTTATTCCTTTATTCGTTTTTTCATTCCTTGGACTTATGAAGGGCTGTAACGATGATGATGAATAACTTAAAATCAATATATAATAATTTGAATTCAATGCAAGCGTTTTTGTTCCTTTTATGAAATCTTTACTCTTCATTGGGGCCCCCCAACAAATTTTGATACAGGGCCCCTCGAAGGCACGCTACGCCACTGACCACTTACCATCAGGTGGACTGTGTGCTCGTTTGTCACCCTGTCCTATAAAAAAAATCACATTATGGCAAAGTCGCTGGAGGACTTTAGGACAATGATTTCAATAGTGTCTCCAAATGCGTATTAAGATGAACATGAACACGAACAAGACATGGGTCATACAGGGGACATGGACATCGTACAAATGTCCATGTCACACCTTTTGAAATAATTGTTGGGAACACTACGCTCGGAGACGCTGACCAGTGTGTTAACCTAGGATAAATTGTCCTACAAGTTAAGTTAGGTTAGTTACTCCTCAAAACTCGAAAAAGCCTCAAAACTAGACGACACTCAAGAGTGTACAACCAGTTCGTGTGATGTCATACGGATCTTGGTCGTGGACCTTCGCTGCTAACCGAATAAGGAAGAAGGAAGAATCCACTTACCATCAGGTGGACTGTGTGCTCGTTTGTCACCCCATTCTATAATAAAAAATACCATAAATTATACACTATGCTAATATTAGACCGAACATACAAGCTTTTTTTATTAAATTTTTACTCATATACACGTTATAGATACGAACACATATACAGGTATTTATTATGAACTATAGAACATTTCCATTATCCATTACAGCTTATAAAAGTCCATTGCTGAACATAGGCTTCCCTCATAGAGGGGATTTTGCCACAGTTGCTACGTTTGGCAGGCGAATTGACAACCGCAATTTTATAACTTTGTGTTATTATCAGGAAGATGCTGCTGCCCATCTCCTGTGTCAGTTTCCCGCTGTCGTCTTTTATATACAACACCCATAGGACACGATGGGTATGGGGTAGTGGATATATTATATAGCCACTATACGAATAATAGAACAGAACATTTATAATATTTATATACTTAAATTATGCATTTCATTCTAGTCTTATATTGCCGGGTAGTACATCATCTCCTTACCACCTTTACAGTTATATGTCTGTTATCATCATCATTACATCACCATTAGACTTGAAACACTGTGTCCAAACTAAATTATTTTTATAATGATACAGAGAACAATTCGATAAGAGCGTATTGAAAGGATAACTGCGACCGTTAGCGACGATGACCATGCTTACCTGCTTACAAGCGAGTTCAATGAACGAATCCGTTTGTCTAGTATTAATAATTCATGTTGCAGAAAATTTTTCAGCGCACAACGAGATGTGGCCATGACGATTTAATTAATTTAATTAAACGCCAATTAATTAATTAATACGGTGAAGTCATTTCGACATTACCAACCCCTTACATTATATACCTAAGTTAACTATAACCGAGAATAGTTAACATTTAATAATTATTATTTCCATTAATTAACAAAGCTTAATAATTAAGAAAATAAAATCTAGAAAACAATTTTTTTTTGCTATAAATAGAGTAAAATTGAATGTTTATAGGGATATTTGCCAAACGGGTATAACGGATAATTTTATAACGAAAAATTTTTATTTGTACAACGTGATACCATCGTCTAAAGTTATTTTAAGACTCTACTATATACGTCTCACATTTTCGTAAATAAGCTTTCTATGAAACTGGTTCGGAAGATAGAAAATATTCTCCATCCTGTAACATACTGACACCTAACATGAAACCATTAGGCTCATGGGCGCGTGAGCGCGTAACGGTATGCACAATGCCACTTCTCAAGGAGGCCTTAGATAGTTATGTAGGAGAAGGTTGGTTCCGCTTCGTTTGTATGAAAATGAGTCATAGTCTCTGCTCATGTTTCTAGAGGGTCTTCGCAAACTTCCGTGTGAATAAGCACCCGCAAAATATTATCTTAATTGTTCAATATTTCAGTCAAAATGTATAGCGGTTTTCACAACCATCGAAATCTATACATACCACGGTCTAAATTTTCTTTTAGAAAGATCTTGTTAATCAACATTATGTCTGTGTTAAATTAATTAGTCCAATTATAAATTATCATCCACATCACTTACAATTTACGTATACAACAAGAGTTACTGAATTTTGTCGTTTGAAATATTCTAATCAATTATATTACATATATAATTGATTCTAATGGATTATATTATACTAATGATTATATTTCTAAACGTGGTAGAGCCATGCTGCAGCTACATTAATTGTATAGAGAGACCGGAGACCCTTTAGTAATGGAAAAGAGGCATTCCATCTTAGTCCTCACGGCTGACAACGCGTCTGTATTTTCATTCGCAAACGAGGATAGATGTATATGTCTATGGGCCACAGCAGCCACTTACCATCAGGTGGACTGTGTGCTGTCTTGTCATGCTTATCCTATATAAAAACATAAAAATAAATTATATTAACAAAAGATCGAGTAAGTTAGACGGGGGTTCACTTCACCCAGACCACAGATTACGTAATAGTTAACCAGACACTTCACTGACACCAAAGACTGGATAAAACCGACCGCTGTCAAATTTCATGACGCGGGTGTAAATTCAAGTAAATTATCATAGATTCAGAAAGCAGAAATTCTGTTTAAAACTATATAAATGAATTTATTTTTCATGCGTTTTATACTTCTTTTTAGGGTTCCGTACCCGAAGGGTAACCAACGGGACCATATTACTAAGCCTCCATTGACCGTCCGTCTGTCTGTCAACGGACTGTATCTCATGATCCGTAATAGGTAGAGAGTTGAAATTTTCACAGAATGTGTATTTCTGTTGTTGCTATAACAACAAATAATAAAAATTTAAATTAATTTTAAATTAAAAAGGGCTCCACTACTAGAAACCCTTCATGCGCGAGTCTGACTCGCACTTGGCCGGTTTTTATTTTATAAAATGAAAGTAAGAAACGAACTCACAGTCCAGCTGATGGTAAGTGGTTACTGCAATCGATGGACACCAGCAGGCAACTTCAAAAAAGAAGGGTACAGACGCGTTGTCACCTCGAAAGACTAAACATTCCAGTTTCACAGCCTGTAATTACACTGCACTCTATATACTTTAGACCGAAAAACAGCAACTGAAAGCAGAAAAAAACTACAGTTGCCAACCCGCTTGCCAAGCGTGACAACTATGGCAAATATGAAAGGAAGCTCAAGGTCGTTCAGCGAGCTATGGAGATGGCTGTGCTCTGGGTTTCTTTGCGTGATAAACTTAGAAATGAGGATATCTGCAGTAGAACCAGAGTGACCGACATACTCCAACGAATTAATATGCTGAAGTGGCAATGGGCCGACCATATAGCTCGAAGAGCCGACAAACGACGGGGAAGAAAGGTTCTCGCAGCGAAGTGTACGTCGGCCCGTAGACGGAATGATGACTTGGTAAGAAATGCAGGGACTCGACGGATGCAGGTGGCACATGACCGTGCTTTGTGGCATTCCTTGGGGAGGATGTTCAGCAGTGAATTTTTGAAGGGCTTTACTTTATTTGGATGATAAATGTAAACCTTTTTAATTTATCATAAATACGCAATTTTGCTACTGTACTATTAAATTTTACGATAATTAACTTTTCGCAACATTACTCTGTGTTAGCTGTGGTCACCTATAACTGGGTGAGCACATTGCATGTTTCTCACAATGCTTGTATCTTGTTTTTAGGGTTCGGTACCTTAAAAGGAAAAAACGGAACCCTTATAGGATCACTTTGTTATCCGTCTGTCTGTCTATCTGTCTGTCTGTCTGTATGTCTGTCTGTCAAGACGCTCAGGAACGCGTGGAGGTATCAAGCTAAAATTCATATCAAATACTCAAGTCTACTGTCCCTTGGAGCTGTGAAAAAATCAAACTCCTAAGCCAACGCAATCAAAAGATACAGCCGTTTATGCCGCAAGGGAATCAAAACCTACAGGGTACTTCCCGTGAACTCAGAATCTTAAAATTTGGTACGAAGGAACGTATTAGCACAGATAAAGGAAAAATTGCGAAACGCATAAATTTTTAGTTACGTCATATAATAAAAATATTTTTAATAATTTTAACCTACGGATTTGTTCGGAACCCTCAGTGCGTGAGTCCGACTCGCACTTGGCCGGTTTTTTTTTAGTTTTTGTGTATCATCTGTCGGTGACCCTTATAAATAAATAAATAAAATGGGCTGTAATGAATGAATGAACGAACAGGCAAGCAAGACTGATCTTTCAAGTTTTAAATTTGGAACTTGTCGCTCGGCCATAATATTACAATTAAGTCTAAAAATATACCTACCGTTTCCATCGCTTATACTGCGAGTCATCATCATCATCATAATCATAATCGTCATCATCACAGATCTTCACAAGTCCATCGATAAACAGAAGTCAGGAATGCTACATAGTACGGTCAATGAATTTGAAATTTCTGGGCCACCTGCATCCACCACGTCTTACCACGTCTTCGCTCCATCTAGTGGGGGGCAGCCCGAAACTTTATACCGTAGGGTACGACCATTAAAAAAACATTATATCTCTAATGCCAATAAAAACCTACGTATTTGTTCGACACCATAAAATCATATTTAAAAAATCGTCAACTCTCATTCCACCAAACTGCTGGTATATAAAAAGGCAACAGGGCTGATTTTCAAATAGAGCTTCCTTTTCTCGTATTCCCCTGAAAAGATGGTAATGCATATCATTGGCAAGTCTTGATAGTAAAAAACCATGTTTAACGCTTATGGTCAAGAAAAGTTGTCTTTCGCGCTCATGGCCAAGCCACTATTTACACGAAAAAATTAATATGCTACCCATTTCGTAGCAATTTCATTCGCCCACAGCTGAATCATTAATTAAATTAAAGTAATTAATTAAGCAAATACGTAATGAACGTCAGACAGGCGATAAGGGGTCACGCGACGATCGACGGCGTGCAATGCCCGGCTACTAATAATAATACAGATAATAAATATGTTTTTAAAGTTCAAGACGCTAGAAATCATATCACAAAATATAATAATTCATGGAAACAAAAAAAACATATACTTCACATTTAGTTGAAATTTATATGGAACCACAGAAGAAACTTCTTTAATAAAATATGTATAAATATTCGGTCTAACTTCTAAGAAGTCACATAGAAAACATTTAGAAAGAAAATTGAGAGATACTATTTCACTTAATTATCAAAATTCCTTTATCGAAATTCAGAAGATAGATTTAAGATTATGGTTTTTAAACATTTGAGTTCATTCATGAGGGTTCAGTTTTAGGGAATAAACGGGAATGTTTTTTTTGGACAATCGAAATATTTGAAAAATGTATGCAATTCAGTATTTTGCGTACATATGCGTATCATTTTATTTTTAATGTATCAAAATTGCTGTATCTCAAGTATCGTAAATAAAACCCTAAAAATTACGAATATAATAAGATAGATAGGTTCATGCATCCCAACCAGATGAGAATTGAGACACTAAATAAATAAATACTATTATTATTTTTAAAACAGTTTCGGAAAAAGTGCTTTAAAATTGCTAATTTAAAAGAATGATTGAAAATTATGTCATAATACATAACTAATTAAGTAACTAGCTCACCAGGCAGACATTGTTCTGCCCTTTCCAAAGACCCTTCCTATAAAAATCCTTAAATTCGCAATCAACAATTTTGAGGGTCTTTTTTTTCATTTATCGGGATAAAAACTATCCTATCTCTCAAGTTGGACCAAAATTCACACAGTGTGCAAAATTTCATTGAAATCAGTTCAGTAGTTTAGGGAGTCCATCGCGGACAAACGTGACACGTAATTTATATATATAAAGATTAATATAGAATGCGTCAAAATTGTGATCAAATAATCTAATAATTTAAGTAGGAGGCTGAGAACGGAACACTTATATTTTAATACTTTATATCTTCGTCTAAACCTAAGTTTACTTATTGACTTTCCGAACAAGTACAAATGGATGCATAATTTGAAAAGCTATCGTATTGCGAATCAGATAATGTAGCGGTGTGCAACATGCGAAGTTCGTAAGATTGAGACCACGGCTGCGACTGCCTTTGCCTCGTGAGCTTGCATTATTACATACTAACACTATCTTTTCTTTTATTAGCAACAAAGATGTGAAAGATTCGATAAGAGACATGTAATTTACCAAGAAAATAGACTGTCTGTACGTACGCTCCAGTGATGGATGAATTTTAGTCACCATCATTACATCCTATGAAATGTCCACCGCTAAATATAGCCCTCCTCCACAGATTGTTTCATGGGGGAGATATTTGATATAGTTGCCACGCTTGGCATGCGGGTATAGTGACGGTGTAAGAATATCCACCCCCCTATATAATCCCGTGGATATCGTAAGAAGCGACAGTGGGAAATGAAGCAGATAATTTTCAATTAACTCTTAAAGAAATATGAAACAAACACATTTGATAAAATGAAATCTATTGTAGTATAATAAAAAGAAAGGGAGAACGTGGTCACAACATACGTAACCATGTTCTACAATAACATCAATTTAAAAAAAGAACTTCAGCCTGTATATAGTCTTAAACTCCAAAATGGAGCTGTAACGGAAAGTGAAGTCGTCCAAAGACGCCAAGTTACTAAAAAAAAAGTTTGTAATATTATTACGACCTACCTATATTTATCAGAACACTGCTGGATATAGATATTTAAATAGGTCCCTCCAAAGTTGGAGGTAATGCTACGTTTGAGAAGTTAATTTTTAAAAGTATAAGGATGACAAACGAGCACAAGTAGATGCTGTGACCCATAGACATCTACATCTATCCTCGATTAAGAATCAAAATGCAGACGCTTGCCACCCCTGAGGGCTAAGATGGAATGCTTCATTTTCCGTAAAAGGGTCTCCGGTTCTCTACACTCACCATACGGAACACAGTAGCATTAAGCTGCTATTTTACGCTGGCATTCTGTGATAACGTGGTCGTTCCCCGGTCGAGTCAACTTATTCGTGTCACAACCATAACATAGCTGCAGCATGGCCCTACCACGTAAAAAAAATGGTATACTTACGTATAGGTATTTATTGGCATCACATTATCAGACTGATCGTACCACAGTGCAATATTCCTCTTCACCATTCTGTTACCGTACATTCACATAATTGGTTGGTGATTTTAAGCATTATATCTGTATTAATTAATTGGTTACAGCCTATATACGTTCCACTGCTGGGCACGGACCTCTTCAAATTTCTTAAAAAATTGAAGTAAAAGTACTTAAGATGTGCCAGGAATATTTTATGACATCCAGGTACCCTCACGGTTGATAACATGGCAAATCAGTAATTATCAATTTCATTGATGCTGAGGGCGATCGAAGCCGGTTTGCTCGCTTACTGTTAAATTTACAGCGTGCGCTTAGACCCTAAACTACCAATATTTCCGTACATATCCTTATATCGTAATCATAAATGTTGAAAACATTAGGCTTATCCTACCTGACAATTTCTACATACTATTATCTCATACGGCTTATGTGACCATTGTCTTTCAAACGCTTAGATAAAGTATGTCTTCGTTTAGCTCACGTTCAGATAAGATAGGTGATAACGACTGACTTGCTGCAATATTTAATATTAGGAGTTAATCAAATATTGAGGCAGAATCAAACGTATAAATATCTATATCACACGGTATCGTAAGATCGAATCCAGGCCGGAACCAATAATGCACTAAATAAAAGTTACCTACTATTATAATATCTAATATAAAACAGTTGCAAATTCAATATAATCCTCGTTAAATGTCGAAAGTAAGTAGAGAATGTCTAATTTAAAACTGTACGCGACTTCCTTGTATATCTATATAATATGTATATTTTTTGGTAGATTTTATTACATTTACCGCATTAGGTATCGTACAAGTGGTAAAATTAGGATAACTCAAAAACTACTGGTCAGACCTTGATCAAATTTATGTGCGACCACATGAAAAGCACTTTTCACCTAGAAAAAGTTATTAGGTAACACACATAAAAAACATACAGTCGATTTGAGTACCTCCTCCTTTTTGAGGTTGGTTACAAAACGATTGTTGCTATTGAGATTCAGGTGTACTGTGATTGTTTTTGTGCCTGACACTGTATCATTTCATATAGGATTAGGCTAGAACGAGTGCCTGCGTCAGCGCGTACTCTTGTACGATTACATATTATGTGCAGGTGATAGCCTCTAACCAACATGTTTGGATGGGAGAATGATACTGGAAGAGAAATCGGCCAGAAGAAAATCTTATCGTTATCATTATTAATAATAAAGTATGCATAAATATTTTAACTTTTAATAAAAAGTAACACACCGACTTCAAAACCAAAAAGAATAGTCGGTGCTCAGAATTGATACCCCGACTTAAGCTATTATGCGGGTTTTTTTTTTGGTGTTGAAGTCGTTTTCTGGCACTCACTTTCTGGCAGTCACTTGCAAAAAGATGGTACTCAATTCGACGCGTATGTTTTTTTTTATGTGTGTTACCTCATAACTTTGTACTGGGTGAACCGATTTCGATGATTCTTTTTTTATGTGAAAGCTGATAGTTCTCGTGTTTTTTTTATAGGATAAGGGTGACAAACGAGCACACAGTCCACCTGATGGTAAGTGGTTGCTGCGGCCCATAGACATCTACATCTATCCTCGTTTGCGAATCAAAATGCAGATGCGTTGTCACCCGTGAGGACTAAGATGGAATGCCTCATTTCCAGTAAAAAGGGCCTCCGGCCACCTGCACTCACCAAGCGAAACGCAGAGGTAAACCTCTACTTCACGCTGGTATTCTGTGAGGTCGTGGTACCACCCCGGTTCGAGCCGGCCCATCCGTGCGACAGCAAAAGCTGCCGCGTGGCTCTACCACCGTAAAATGTAACCGTGTGGTCCCATATGAATTTGATCAAGGTCAGAGCAATGGTTATTGAGTTATTCTTAAATAACTTATATTGAAGTGGCTTATATTGAAGTCGGATGTACAAAATTTTTAAATTATGTACTTATTGCGAATAATTTAAAATTTTGTACAGCCGACTTCAATATAAGTTATTAAGAATATCTCAAATAACTCAAAAACTATTGGTCTGACCTTGATCAAATTCATATGGGACCACACGAGAAGTATCAGCTTTCATATAAAAAAAATCATCGAAATCGGTCCACCCAGTAAAAAGTTATGAGGTACCACACATAAAAATAATTAAAAATTTTGTACAGCCGACTTCAATATAAGCGACTTCAATATAGGTTATTTAAGAATAATTCAATAACCATTGGTCTGAACTTGATCAATCAATTCATATGGGACCACACGAGAACTATCAGCTTTCATATAAAAAAAGAATCATCCAAATCGGTTCACCCAGTACAAAGTTATGAGGTAACATAAAACAAAAAAAAACTTACACTCGAATTGAGTACCGTCTCCTTTTTGGAAGTCGGCAGAAAATTAAATAATTTAACATCTTCGCGTGGTCTAACCAATTTTCAATACCACAAGTGCAATGACCAGAATATCGTCTTAAGTATAAAATCTTCATCCGAAATTTTTTCACCCCTAGAGATGGAGTTTATCTTTAAATTTATATGTACAACCTCTGAAGTATAATCTCATCATCATCATCATTACAGCCTTTCACAAGTCCACTGCTGAACATAGGCCTCCCCCAAGGAATGCCACAAAGCACGGTCCTGAGCCACCTGCATCCATCGATTTCATGCCTATCTTACCACATCGCCACTCCATCTAGTGGGGGGACGCCCTAAAGTTCGTCCCCCGGTACGAGGCCGCCACTCGAGAACCTTTTTCCCCACCGGTTGTTGGTCCTTCGAGCTACATGGCCGACCCAAGTAGAAGTAGAAGTATAATCTGTTTAAATAAAAATAGAATAATTTAAATTGATTAAGCCGTTTCCAAGAAATCTGTGAACATACATAAAAACACACGTTGAGTGCAAACTCGGTATTTTTTTAAATTTATTTATTTAACAAATACACTTACAATACACATACATATATGACATTACCAGAAAAACATACACATTTTTATAGTCTCTGATCTGATAAGCATATCAATAACAAGTGTGCGAGTACATAACATTCACAGATTGGAGTGTTGTCATGCAACTTAAAATATAAGAACTATAGTACTTGGTAGCGTAGAGGCAAAACGTTAAGCTGCGGGCCGCGTGTTCAAATCCCGCTCGCACCAAGTGATTAGGTTGTGTGCCCGAAACAATTATGTTACAAAACATTATTTCGCGTCTGGACCCTGGACGTTTCTCCAAGTCCTTTTTTATGCATAAGCGAAAAAATCATAAGCCACGGGTTCGAATCGCAGTCGAATCCAATATTTTAGCAAAAACTCTTATTAATAGATTAACGGGTCCGTATGTATAAACTCATTGTATGTATAAACAAACCTCCATCCAATTTTTGCAAATAAAATTTTCATTAGGTATGGATATAATAATTACATTAAGGATTAGGACGTGAGCCCCAGGTTTCAATATTCTTGCGACGCTTTATGATCCACAGATGACATTTTTAATACCGAAAGAGACCTCGTAATAAAATCAATACAGAAGTCTTTTTATTTTACAAGCTGGGCCAGCAACTTTAGCTCGATATTGTATCAATGTAAGGCAGTAGCCTAACAAGAGAGGCGGGGGCGGGGATTATGGCCTAGGGGTAGTACTATTATTTATTCTATGCTAGGGGCAGATTTAACGGAGTCGACATTTTGAGAAAGAAACGTCAGCTTCTATTGTATTGAGTGGGCGCTATTTTCAGATATTTGATTATGTACTTCAAGATATATTGAATAAGCCAAGACTGAAGATTTGCTACTACGAGCCTGCAACCTATTCAGATTTCATTTAGGTACCTATACAACTTTAGTTCTTTTCAATTTTATTCGATCCAATATAATGGCAGTGTATAAAACGTGATTGAGTGAAATAGGCGAAAATAATTTATTTTTTTAATTATAGTGACAAACTAATTTACAATTAGTGATCTACTGCGGCAGGTGGACTCCTGCAACCAACTTCTGAGAATTAAGATGTAGGCAATGCCAGCTCTAACTATACTGGCTCTAGAGACCGAACCGTAACTGGAAACCGGTCGCTTCACACCGGAACACAACAGTTTCTACTCTTAATGTAAAAATGAGATATTGCGAGCTGTTTGTTTTTGGAATAATTAATACATTCAATCCTAAATTCTGTTTTATTTTAGGCAACAATTATTGGTTCATCATATCATATAGGTTCGTATGTTTTAACATTAGTTTTGCATTTAAGGAACTTTGTTACATATTATGCTTTTGTTTTTTTTATCAATGTAACAACATTTAGACCAACATAATAATCGTTATCCTTTTGTCTACTGCGGACCATAGAACTTCCTAAAAAAGAATAGTAAAACCATAACTTGCCCTTTCTTTTGCATTAATTTAAATTTACGAGACGATGAAAACAGAGCCATAGCCTACATATGGACTTTATAACTTTTCAGTTTTAACATATGGCCCTTTTATTGAATGTTGCTTAAATTATAATTTAATCTTTGTTGGCTATTACTTTCGGAAACAAACAGTAATTTTCGTAATATAATTTCAGTAGTAGGTAATATAAAATACTTGTAAGCGTGAATCTGTTACAATAAGCTGTTATCATATACGTCTATGTCGAGTAACTCGGACGGAGTCGGATGTGGGAAAACGGAGGCTGCGATCAATAGGTGGCCGCCGTCGCTGCGCGCCGACGAAAGCGAACGCTGCGACTCCGACCTTAGTGCCCTTCACCGAAGTGTCGTCGACCCTTGCGTACCCCCTCTACCCTTCTGCAAACCTTCTGTCTCTTCATACTTCCCAAGACGATCTTCGTGACCTGATTAGATATTTAAAACGTCATTGTGTCGTCACCTTTGTGTGACTTCCAGTGCTCGATCGTCGATGCCAATAATGATTCACTAATCCCCGATTCATTTTCTTTTAACCTCTGATTTATTTACATTGGTTCCGACAAAATCATGCATAATTTGGTGACTCATTACTAAAAGCCGACCATATCAATATTTTCAAATGGATATAATTTAACGGTGAGCAATCAGTAGGTTCTTCTCAATAGGCCAATCTCTAGCCGTGGATAGCCGTGGATATCGAAAACTTCGAAATTTTGAACTTCTTTTTGAGATACAGATATCGATGAGATAAAATTTATGAGTTATATATAAAGGTTGTCTGGAACAAATTACTCATTTGTACTATCTGTTAGCATTATGTAAACGTATTTTTATTTTGTGAGTGTAATATAAAAATTATATCTATATACATTTTCTTTAAGAAATTAGCATGTAATGGGAACCTTAATAGAATACCTATGTATATTAAAAGCCCCCTTAAATAATTTATTGCAATTACGCACTCTCGCACGCACACGTAGAGCGTAATTCTTTTAATTATCTATACGTATAAATAATATTGAAGTGCCTGTATCTAATATCGAAATAACTGCCTTATATTAAGCTGAGGTTATTTACATTGTCTCTGTCTGTTCGGGCTTCGGAATGGCTGAACTTAATAAACTTCACGAACAGATATAAAGCAATGCCAAAGTGGTATAGACTATATTTTATCCAAAAATCTCTAGAGGTTTTTAAAATAAAATCGACAAAATAAAGGGTCCTTGATTATCTTAAATCCAAATAACGCCAAATTAAATAGATCCTACCGAAGCGAAGCCAAAGCCGGTCGCTAGTTATCTATACAAATAAATAAAATTGAAGTGTGTTTGTAATCTCAAAATTACAGTTTTTACTAAATGCACATGAAATTAAATACGGTACTTATAACTAATATACAAATTTTAAAATTTTTGTCTGTCTGTTTGTTCCGGCTAATCTTCGAAACGGCTGGACCGATTTTGACGGGACTTTCACTGGCAGATAGCTGATTTCATGAGTAACTTAGGCTATTTTTATTTTCTACCAACTTCAAAAAGGAGCCGGTACTCAGTTCGACTGTGTTTTTTTGTGTGTTACCTCAAAAGTTTTCACTGAGTGAACCGATTCTTTTTTATTTGAGAGCTGATGCTTCACATGTGGTCCCATATAATCAAGGTCCCATTGATCAAGGTCTGACCAATAGTTTTTGGATTATTCTTAATAATTTATATTGAAGTCGGTTGTACAAAATTTTTAATTTTAAATTATAGGAAAAGAATTAGGGTTCCGCGCAAAAACATAAAAACCCTAACACGCGCGCGAAGTCACTGGGAACAGCTAGTTAATAATAAGTATTTACTGACCGCAATGCGTTGTAGACAAAAAAATGTGAAAAAATTAAAATGGATATGCTCAAACTATCATTAATGTCACCATCAGTCCATAGAAGTCCCCAACAGGGCAGGAGCTTCTTTTGTTTTTTTTTTATTTGCTTTTAAGGGAAACATACAGTACAATAATAAATTACACAATAAAACATATAAAAGTAATCCTAAAAACCAATGAAGTTTCCACAGATATATGGAGTGCTACACTCCATACACAGATATCTACATACATAATAAAAGCTTGCCACCACAATATTATGTTGTATAAAAATTTTAAAAATATATAAAAAAAAAACTAGCTAAATGGTATTCATAAATTAAAACATTAAGTATTAAGTAGTTAAAGTAACATTATATATATAACTCAAAGTGATACTACCAATTATATATTAAGTTTTACAATATTTCGTTTAGAACAAATTTATGTTTTAGTACAATTTGCCATAATCACCACGAGTGGTACAACTTTGCGATTGTAGCCTATCTTTTCTGAGTCATTAGTTCATTACGTAGTATTACGGAATTCATTAGATAAAAATGTTTTGTTTTATTAACCTTTAGTTTTCTCAGACATACAATCTTATCGATATAACACATTTAATAACCATAATATAGTATGCATATAAACACATGGCGTATCTACAAAACGTTGCGGGGAATCTAGCCAATGAACTTGAATGGAGCAGGCCTCCACAGCGCTTGCTATAAATAGCTTGCTTTGTGATAAGTAGACACAGCGCAGAGATGCAAGACTTTAAACATTGCACGTGATTTATTGTTAACTCCTATCATGACACTATGCCTTTCATACTCATTTATAAATTTGATTTATGGCCGATATTCTCAATAAACTTGATTTACACTATACGGTACGACACTTACTCATGAGACATTTTATCTGGCGTCAAATGTCGGAGCGGGCTCACTGCGACTATTTTTGGCAGCATGTACGGCATTTGGGACGTTCGCTGGAAAACATCTAAATACATACTGCACTATTCTTGGACGCCCTACTAACGATGCGTGCCTGTTCTGTATTAACAAGATATTTAATTTCATAACATTGTGAATATTTTTTAGCTTTACCACAAAAACGCGGTTTATCAGTCGATATTTTGTACAAGGGTTTGTCATTTGTCTCAATCATATTATGTACAATTTAAAAAACTGCCAAGTTATTAAATCTTAAAAGAAATTTTCCACGGTCTCATGAGTTTAAAATTAATTCACGTCTCTCTATCTTCAGCAATAAAAAAGTTGCTGCTAATTAGTAGCAATTTTTTTATTGCTGAACCTAATTAGGTTTACTTGCTCAGCGCTTCAGTTGCAAGGCAAGAAAGCCGTACCAGATTCTAAATTAACGTTTTCGTCTAATACGTAGCAGTAGTCAACGCATTGGTTGCAGGCGTGCGGAAAATTATTGTTGCTATCCGATCTCTAGATACACGGTAAATTGGGAACCTTTTCACAATGACGAAGTTTAAAACGAAATTTTGCATACCACGTATTCTTCTTCGTATATATTACAAATCCGTTTTTCTATTTTATTACATAGTTTTAAAAAAGAAAGTTTTGTTTTCTATCGAGGACATTATTCTTAAATAAATAAACTTAATGTCAGTTTATTGCTTTTACTACATTTTGGAATTTATTTAGTTTCGGTTTATTACCTATAAGCCTATAACCTTTCTTCCCCGTCGATTGTCGAGCCACTTGGCTCCTAGAAGAACTGACAATCGAGTATCAAATCGAGTACCGCTAAGTGAAGAGTAAAGGCTTCTTCTCCGCCCTAAATGCATGTGACCAGCTGGCAAGAGATGCAGGAAGTCGATGGATGTAGGTAGCTCTGCACCGTACTATGGTAGCATTCCTGTACAGTAGTGGACTTGTGAAGGACTGTAATGGTGATGATGATGAAATTTATGTACTTAATATCTGGGGCCGCTAGTTGTAGAAAAAATATGAATGAAGCTCCACGGGAACAGTAAACAAAACTAATTTAAAAAAATCTGTCGTTCAAGTAGCAACTAATTTAAAAAAATCTGTCGTTCAAGCAAGCGTATTTGCATTGCTTGCGGCGGCGGCGGCGGCGATATCGACCGGGTGCGGCCGATAATAGACAGAACGTACACTTGACATTCGCGATCTCATTCCCTAGCCCTTTCCTAAGGGTTCATGACTTCTATAAACGTAGACAACAGATTTCATCCATAGATTTAAACAATAAAATAATCTTGATTATTTTCAAACGGTATACTCGAACTCAGTGTGTGTAATGTATGTATGTATGTATTTTATGAAAGTAATATTTATAGTTATGTTTGTTTATTTACTTTGTGTTTAATAATTTAAGTAAAAAAGTTTAAGTGTTATTAAGCTGCTGTTATTCTGAATAAAATAAAATAAATAAACATTCATTTTAAAGGTTAACGATAAAATAAACTAGGTCCATTTAAACAAAAACAGGAAAACGACAAATCGTTCATTTCAGTTACACTAACGGAAATTCATTATCGTATCCGAACCAAACATTATTATTACTGCATATTATGTTGATGATCCGTCTAATTAGTCTTTGTTTGTTACCAGGCGATGAACATCCAGGCCAGAAGCAGCGTAAAGGATTTTTCCGAAGTTTCTGGAAAAAATCCCGTCATTACTCCTTGGAGCATCCGTGACGAGATAACTCGACCTTTGGTTTGACCATGAAGTCTCTTCCGGAGGTACTTCAATAGAGAACGAAGAAACTACGTGACAAGAGCACGTATTTGTAACTTGTGTTAAGTATGTATTACCATGCCGAGCGTAAAATAAGTTATTTGTTCGCTCTAAATAATGTAATATTAGTTCGATGATTTCACGCATAACTGAAGAAATTGTTGTTATGAATAAAATGTTTGCCATAACTAAACATTATACACGGTTGAAAAAAGCGTGTTCTCTATGTGACTATTAAAAAAATAACCTGTGTTATGTTTAATGGAATGTATAGCAGTGATATTCATAAGGATATAATTAACAGCGTATAATTTATTTGTAATTGATAAACACGTGCATTTTGTGCAATTTCAAAACTTTTGTTTCTTAAATAGTGTAGAAATGTAGATAGATAACCATGTAGTAATTTATGTACATCCAAGATTTCATTTCAGTTATGTGCGACTACAAACGGTCCTCTAAGTATGCTAAAACTTTGTTTAAATCTAAGCTGTTATGGGACTTTCGCTTTATCAACACATCACTTTCGTAAGGTTTACATTTAACTGATATTGTTCAATACTAATTTCTTTGTACTGTAGGATTAGATTATGCAAGATGATCCTCGTGTGTTGTAATCTTGAAGAACCAAATCACTTGATAGGTATAGCTACGACTTTTAACATTTTATACCAATCCTTATATTCGAGTGTACTTAACTCTTATTACTGTAGATTTTGTCAAAGGAAAATAAATTATGTTCATTAGCAATATATACTGTTTTATTGAATTTACCTAGTACAACGGACGGGAATAAAAATAAACCAAGATATATAATACAAATCATTTTATTATAAGATAGACACAGTTCCCATCGCTTATCAGAAACAATGTACAAAGCTATAGTAGTAATATCAAATATAAACAATATGCACCCTTCGTTTACTGCAAGCCTTGTTTGAGGATACAGATTAATTGAGCGCTTCTTATTTCTGCAGTTAAGTGATAGAATAGAACAGAATGCAAACGTTTATTATTCACTACACAAGATTATAGTTGCGGCGTAATTAAAAAAAGGAAGCATAGCGAAATGGCGGCGTCGCGGCCCAATGCCGAAATGTCGCCGCCTCACACTGACGTATCGAATATTTCACACACGATGGTTCCAGTGGGACTAGAGATTTTCAATAAAATCGTTATCTTGGGTTACAGTGTCTCTCAATTTGTAACAAGCCCTTACACAAATGCTTATTTGTAAAATTACATATATAATTATGTTGTATATTATTACAGTAATTTCATTACGTGGTTATAATTTCTCATCAAGCATCTTGTACGCGTTAAATAATGTCCGACTTTCGAGCTCACATCCACGATTATATCCACAATTATTAAATTAAACGCGAGATGCAAAGTTTAACAATAAACCAGATGGCTTGAAAAGAAATCTAAAAAAATCTCTATACATCATGCTTTGAGACCTGCTTGCAAAGCGAAATATGCTTCACTGTATTGGTCGGTAAAAGCATTTTTAAATACAAATTTTAACCACGTCGCAGCAACAATTACTCTGTGGAAGAGGTGAGCATATAAAGAGTGTCCAGAATCCGCAAAGTAATTGCATCTGGGCGCAGTCAATAAACGCATCAGACACTGATGCCGCCATAATTTATCAAATATCAAAACAAATGAACGGTCCTTATCACTTTTATAGAATATACAAAATGCAGTTACTTATTTCCCTGTGGAAAAAATATTATCTTATAGTATTCTTAGATCACGGCGAGCTTCGATCTGCAAAAAAAAATCAGGTTTAAATAAATATAAATATTTTGGTAGTTATAACTTTGTTGTCTTATAATTTTGATATCTTACCTCTAATAACCACAGGTAATTAAATAGTCTCCTAATTTCTCCACTACGGATGCGGCTTGCTGGGGTTGGATGGGATCTTCATAGAGAGAAATTACAACGGCTGAAAATAAAATTGTCATTTAGATTTTTGATAAATAAACAAAGGAAATTATGACTACTAATCATAATTATTTGTAAGAAGAGTTTTCTACCATTAATGATAAATACAATACAAAAATACAAATACAAAATAATTTATTACGGTAACTAAACCTAATACAATTTTAAGTACTTGGAGCTTCCTTTTAAGTAAATTATCTTGCTTGTGCTAGGAAGCACAATACATACAGATAAAATACAGAAACGGAGACCTGGTCTAAAACAAAATACCCCTTAAACGCACATTTGTAAACAATTGGTAAGCCTATCATAGACATTCATATCAACCAAAAATAAAAAGTAATCGATCACATTATTGGGCATAAAGTGGTTTTATTACTTATCAAAAAATTAGAACTCTTGCTTTTATTACTTATATCTTGTTTACTTATTTTTACTTTTACTCTATTTTATGAGACGCCGAGGTAATTTATTAATAACACCGGCATTGGCATTCGTCTTTCAACGAATTGCGTATAACAAACGCGAACGAAGTTTTTTTATTTCTATTTAGTGAATAGAAATTTATAAATGTTTATTTGCATATATCTATTTAACTTTATTTAGGTGAACAGCAAAAGTAGTTATGCAACGAATACGAATATTCGTATTTTCCGAATAACTTCATTACATTTGTAACAAAATTATGAATAAAAAGGGAATTAGTTTAATTATAATAAAGGCGGCTACTCACATGCTTGCCGCAAGGTCAATCTAGGGTGTAGGAGTGGGGATGACCCTTAATTAATACAACTTTATTTTAAATATAAAGAAATAATATAAGCGTAAATTTGGTTTTATCTATATTGATAATTATACCGTTGTCATCAGTCCAACAAACCTGGCAGCGTATATAAACGAACTGCATTGAAATTTAAATTAAGTATGCTATTTACATGCATTATATTATCTAATAAAATAAAACTATACACCGAGCTAGTTCGAACACCAAATTCAATATCTATAGGTCTTGTTCTCGGTCCCACAAATACGTACTTTTGTTTAAATATTTCCCAAACCATTGAATCTTTGTTTAGGGAATATTTAAATAATAGACAATGTAATTATGTAAAAAGACGATGAATAACGCGTATACAACTTTTTGTTTAAATATTGAGCTATTTATATTATTATCAAACAGAACTGTAGATGTACTTTTATTTGGGTGAAAGGACGGTACGGGAATTGTTGATAACTTTACTATTTTCAAAAAAAAGCTATAACTTTTATACTATTTTATTTAACATATTTAAAGTAAGATTCCGTTTGGGGCCTACTGCTCCAAAAAATATTTTCAGTAGTGGCCGAACTCTGGAATGTATGTACGCAGACTGTTTCATTCGTTTTGAAGTTGACTTTTGGTATTTAAATATCGGTCGCGCAATTCAACGAACGTAATGTACGCGTACCAACACGTAACTGTTCGAAAAGGGTATTCTGGTGTACAAAATATGTGCTGAGATATCACAAAAATATATGAAACAATATTCACTATAATAATTAGCAGTCCTTTTTCAAATAGCGCCTTTTCAATAAATAAAGGACGTGCTTTTTTCTACCGACTTCAAAAATTCTTTTTTTATTTCAAAGCTAGTGCTTCTCGTGTGTTCCCTTATAAATTTGATTAAAGTCAGACCAATTGTTTTTGAGTTATCCTTAATAATTTATATTGGAGTCGGTTGTACAACATTTTTAATTTAACCACTTGCCATTAAACATGTCGGACTTTTCTGCCTAGTAAATCCGTCTGGGTAGGTACTACCCTCTTACTTATTTCTACCATAAAATAGCAGTGGTTGAACTGCTGTGATCTACTTGTCTGAAGGGTACATACAGAGAGCCAGTACAATTACAGGCGGCGAGTCATTTCATCTTAGTCCTCCGAGGTGACAACGCATGTGCAGCCTTCTTTGTTTGTAGTTAGATGCAAATGTCCATGGACTGCAGTAGGCATTTAACATCTTAATTCTAAAATAGTACTTTAAGGCCCGCCATATACATACGGAATTCCGTTTCGATTTTCCGATTCGAGATTCCGAACGCAGCAAGTTCATATAAAATCTATGACCCGTCACACACGTACGGTATTTTTCCGTTCGAAATTGTGTGAGCAAAACGGGATTCCGTATGTGTGTGGCCGACCCGTTCGTAAATCCGAAACGGAATCCCGAAACGGAATTCCGTATGTATGTGGCCGGCCTAACTATAATATTGAATAACAGATGATTTTTTTAATTTTATTTATAAATTAATGATAAATAAAAAAGTATCACACATCAGTGTGACTTGACGGCTCTGGTCAACCTCTTTCCAGTTCGTCGGTCCTTTAGGTAGTAGTAGATCGATTCCAATCACCTTGCCAAATCGTGATCCTCATTCGAGAACAGGTTTACTTCGACCGACAACGGTACCTTGAACTTGATATTCAGGCGGTCAAGTTAACTCAGAACAATAGCATAATTTTATAAAGCCATTGTTTCTTTAGAAATAAGTGAAACAAGGGATCTGATGGTAAGTGGATGCTGTGACCCAAAAGCACCTATAGCCATTTCCTATTAAGAAACAAAATGCAGATGCATTGCCACAACGTCTGAATGCCCCGTTATGTTCCTCAGGTCACGGGTCACTCATCATACGAAACGGCAGCATTGTACTGGTATTTAACGCCGATATTCCGTTGTGGTATGCCTGTCTAAAAATATTATTAACTCCATAAAAACGGAATACGTCGCGTGACATTCCATAAATTTTTTACCGTTGCTACTGTGTGCCAGAAAATTGAGATTTTGTGGATGGTAGAGAGCTACTAGCATTAATAAGGCTTACCAATTGTTACATTTTACATGAAATTTTGAACTACTTTCGATACACGCAATTATTTGTATAAATTCTAGAAGGTTCGTCAAAATAAGCCTACTTGCACTGTTCCAAATAAATATTTAGTAATAGCAGTTTCGTTTATTCATAACAATCTATCAAAGTTCACTGCTGAACGTCGGCTTCTCCCATTAATTGCTTTATAGGGGGGGATATTTGCCATAGTTGTTACGCTTGGCAGGTGGATGTTGGAACCGCAGTTTTTTTATTATTTTAAGCTGTCATCATGAAGATGCTGCTGCCCATCTCCTTCATTTTCCTCTGTCGCCTACTACCACTACCGCGAGGTGATATGGAGTAGTGGATTTTCTTACACGGCTAGCATGGCGATATTTGCCGTAGTAATGTTGTTAATCAATCAACAAACTGATTACTTTAATATCATTAATTAATATATTAATAGCTAATTATATTAGCAAATAACCAATAATGTAATCTATTATGAGAAATAATTATCAATTATATTTACCAATATAATAAAATGAGTGCTAGCTCTGAATTTTATATATTTTCCTAATCCAAACTTTTCTTGGTCAAAACTACCTTTGACAACCTTTTAAGTCAACAATAACTGTTTTTGCCAGTCAAAAATAGTTTTAATTAGGAAAAACGTGAGTGTAACAATATTTAAAATAATTAAAACTACTATGTCATGTAACCCATCTCGCAATTTAGTGCTAAGAACGCGGTTGAATCTAGTTTACATGGATTTGGATAGTCCTTTATTGATAAATTAATCGTTGTACATTAACGACTCGCTATCAATATCAACATCACAACAGTTCTCAGTACCAAATAGCTCGACATCCTAAGTACTGAACTCCATCATCTAACTTTAAATTTCTTATCTGGCAATTTCGGAGAATGTTATTCCGCCTCCGTGAGATGTCACAAGATATACCTAGGATTTGGTCTACCCTTTCAATAAGTGGATGGTAAGTAAGCCTGATGTCGCCGACTAACTTTATACTATAGAATATTTTTTGTGCGAAAACTAAAGTTTTTCGTCTCGCCTTATTACAAAATGTCCTTATAATAAAATGAGACGCAAACCTTATTAAGATATATGCTCACCTTGCTGCGTTTTCATGCAATGTACGCCGACCTTGCCTAGTTTTGCGCGTATAATACGGTCTGTGCCACTGAGGTAGATGTACCGCGTGCCTGCTATCGTCACTCCGCCGCCCGTCAGTAGTGATTCATTCTCGAAACCAGCTACTATCTTTCCGACTTCATCTTTCGATATCTGACAACAAAGAAACATTTTATAAATTTTCAAATTAAATAACTATTTAAAACTAACTAAATGTATGGGAACTCGCGAAGCTGGTAGTACAATATACCTATGTTAAAAACAACGTCAAGACGAAGAAGAGAGTTAGTTACAAAAAGAAGTTTTTATGAATGTACAAAAATTGTTGTAGGTAATTTTATTTTTTTGAAAATTTACATTTGTGTTTTATTTTAAAAGTTATAAGGTCGTTTATATGATAGTTGAAAGTAGTAGATTTTAATGTGTTGTAACAATTATTGGATACAATGAAACAAGTGATCCGTTACAGGTAGTACTGTTACAGCCTAGCAAAAATCCACTGCTGAACATAAACCTCCTCCATAGATTGACTCATAGTGGCGGATAATTATCATAGTTGTCACGCTTGCTAGGCGGGTTGGCAACCATAGTTTTTTATTTTTAGTTGTTACTGGGAAGTCGCTGCTATCGCTCGCTGCCTATCTGCTCTGTTCCCCCTGTCGTCTCTTACGGCACCCACGTATGGAGTAGTGGATATTCTTACACCGCCACTTTCTTACACATCATGAATGATAAAATAAAATTTAACTTATTTATATTTACTTAGATGCTTTGGGCGAGAGTTTGAGAAAATACGTGAGTTAAGAGTTTGGGAGTCTGTGAGACCGAAGATTACAAATTAAAATTTACATTTCAAATACTCCAGTTAGTGGACCTAGAGACACGAGAGCAGAGTCCTAAGATCCTTTATAGAAGGCTATTCAACCATTTAAGGTAAGTATGATAAAGAAAAACATGTTCATGCTCTCAAAGACTGTAAAAGATAAGCATAGAATTGATGAGAAACTTTACTGGGAATTTGTTGACTAACTTATTATTTGCATATAAGAAGGCTTCAGCATAATCAGGCATAGATAGGATAAGGGACTGAATAAACAGATTTTTGTACATCGTAAAATGATTTTGAATTTGTACAATTGTCTCAAAGTAATAAAAGCTTTTACGGCTAACTTCCCGCTAGTTAAAGGAACGATCTATAGATCGTCGCCATTATAAAGCAGTGGCCCTAATTCTGTGTGATTAAGTTAATATAATTGGCATGCGTTACCAAAGACAATAACTTGGCATTAGTTAGGATTAACAGTGACTCCGTTCTTTCTTGAACATCTGTAAATCCAACTAAGATCCAAGTTATTCACAGTACAGCATGATTTATATTAGTAAAACCAGCATGAGCATTTGCAAGTCGTCGGCATACAAACGATGGGAAGGATGAATATTGTATGTGACCATGTAATAAACTTAGGTAAAAGAAAAGGAGAAAAATTCCGCCTTGCAGAATACGGACCGCGTGCTGGCGACCACGAAGATTGAGAACACCTAATTCTGTGTAGAGAAGGTAAACTTGTGTGAGATAGTGGGTGTAGTGGTGGTGTAAGTATATCCACTACCCCATATCGCCTCGAGTGTCGTAAGAGGCGACAGAGGGAAAATGAAACAGAAAATGGGCAGCAACATCTTCATAACTCAAAATAATAAAAAACTGCAGTTGTCAGCTCACTTGCCAAGCATGGCAACTATGGCAAAATCCTCCATAAGGCAAACCTATATTCAGCATAAAATATCACACAAATATGTAAGTAACATCTTTTGCCCAATATCTACAACTGGTGCTTAATAGGTCATTTTTTTTTAAATACTAGTAATCCTATTTAACATTACTAATATTCCCTTAAACCACTTCTGGTAAGCTTAAAATGCTTGTGTTAGAAGTGGTTCACGACAGTAATCGAATGGCGGATTCGAACCCTCGACCTTTCGAGTTCGCAGTCCGCGCCCTGCCATTAGGCTACTGTCGCTTAATTCATTTGTAATAAGTTTAATTCTTAGGAGGGTATCGTTTCAACATGTAGTTGAAAAACCGATATTATTATACACATAATTATCAACAAGAGAAGGTTAAAATAGTACATTCACTTTTTATATTTAAAATATTGCATTGTTATTTTTTAATAATGTGATAAATATTCCAATGTCATCATTCAATTATATTTTTATGACAATGATTTCCGACGTGCTTACCTTTTTTCTCAATCTCTATGACCACTAATGTTTGGATCACTTTGCATTCACATTTTTTTATTTATTTTTTTTATATGCAAAATTTTTATTTTTTTTAGTATTTGTGATCATAGTTGAATTTGATTATATTGTATCTGACATCTAAGTAATAATACTTATGATCCACAAAATAAATGTTTTTGAAGACACATTTAAAAAGAAATAGCCATTGATAATACATCTAGAACTACGTCTACGGTATATAGTAGGTACAATGTTAATTGCAAGTCTACAGGTTCAGTACTTTTTACTGATTTCAGAACTAGGAGGTTTTAAATCCATGTACATTTTTGTATGTGTGTGACGCGATTCATTCTTCAATTATGAACCGATTTTAAAGATTACTTTTTTACTAAATAAGTTATACTTCAGGGGTGGTCCCATATAAATAAACAATTTGGACAAAATATTCCACCCCTAAGGGTGGGAAAATAGGAGACGAAATTTTTAATGTAACTATTTCGATATTTCTTACTCATATGTCCACTCAAAAGAGTCAAAAAATTTTACTTGTTTGGCGGTGAAGCAAATCATCGTCAGGAAACTGCATATCCGAGATATTTAAAAAAAAAATAGAAGGTTTGTGAAATTCGCCAACACACACTAGGGCAGCGCGGTGGACATTTCTTTGGCGTAAAACCCTCACAGAAATGAGTAGAGGGCGGTGTCCAGCAGTGGCCCGTATATAGTAGGCTGTAACTTTAGTATTTTTTATATTATATGCACGAGGTGTTACTCAAAAAAATGGACAATGTGGTAAAGGATGGAATTTTAATTTCTTCAATAATTCCCTTTACGAATCAAGAGAATACAAGTTATAAATTGCGCATATTGCTATTTTTTACAGAATAAAACACTATTAACTAAGTAAACTAGAAGACACTAATGTAGCCATTGCCATATGCGTCAATTGACAAATCATATATGCTAATTATTGAGAACTTTGAGAAACTCCTAGAATAGATTTAACATATGAATGTTTAAATTTGAAATTGTAGAACTCCAACTAGCACCCTTAACCAATACCAAATTACGAAACAAACTTTTAATAAATAAATCTTAATAATTTGTTCTTTACAGTTTTTTGAATGCTGCCTTTAATTTTAAGTTTACTTTTTGAGCATCTCGAGTATACTAAGGAATTTCACAATCCCAAGGTAACAACAAGAATGTTATCTAAATAATTTCATTGAAAAACTTCACACCTATTTTTCCACCCTTAGGTGAAATTTATTTTCTAGATTTATATATAGGACCACCTCTGTATTATAACCTTTACTAAAAAATTAATCACTAAAATTAGTTTACATAGTCAAAGATATTGCATAATACACATACACAAAATAAACAGTTGAATAAGGAACCGCATCTTATAAAGGTTTTCAGAATGGTAAGTATAATAAACACAGAGTGCAATGAAATTTTAGAGATTTATAAATTAGAGGGTTCAAGCCAATTCAAACAGTGAAGCACATTTTATATAACATTTCTTTACTAAATTTGATCCAGTACCAACTAATTATTGAATACTGTCATATTTATTAAAAGGTATAGGATAGGAGCTTAGATTATTAAACTAAATTTTTCATGCTTTTGATTTTAGCAATTTAATCCAAAGGCTAGAAACTCAATAGAATATTTCTAAAAATATTAACAATGATAGTGATGGTGATGATGGTTTATCTATTTTAACAAATTACTTATATATTATGCCATAAACAAAAAAAAATACTTTAATTTGTCTGTTCTTAATTTAAAACTCATTAAATTATTTCAACAGAAATAAACTACATAATAAATAAGTGGGTCAATGGTAGTTATTGTGTAAAAATATAACCATGTTTTGCATGAATTGCTCAGCTGGATTGGGAAAAGACCAAACACTCACAGAATACCAGCATAAATAAGCAACATGATTGCTGCCATGTTAAATATGGTGAATGGAGAGAATTAGGGACCTACCTTTTTAATAACAAGGCATTCCATCTTAGTCCTTAGAGGTGGCAATGCATCTGCATTTTGATAATTAATTAAGGATAAATGATGGTGTCTATGGGTCAGAGTATCCACTTAACATCAGGTGGACTGCATGCTCGTTTGTCATCCTTATTCTATAAAAAATATTACTATTATATACTATGCCTTGTTCCACCAACTATTATAAGCAAAAGGTGAAATAATAGCCTGGCAATGAGCAGCAGTTACGAATATACAGTTATTTGTCAAAGAGTAGCCAAATTTTATATTTAACTACTAATATATAAATAATGATATACCGTTATTGCAGTTTTGGAAAATATGAGTAAATAAGGCTTCTACTTTTATTAGAAATTATCCCAAATTCAATGTGATTTATGGGCAACAACACACACACACACTCCTCTCTGTGTGAGATTCAATTGACAACATTTTGCCAACCTAGTGTCCCTTATGAAAATGTGCATGTGTAGTAAGATAGTACCATGCATTCAAAATTTAAAAGATAAAAAGTAAGATATTTTAATAAATTTTTCTTTACCATTCGCTTATATTACTTATTCTGAACATTCTCTGCAAATTTGGATTTATATTGCAAAATAACCCTGTATATAAACCAATCATTGCTAACATTTTCAGTAATATTATATTGTTTCTAGATTCATGCTTATATTCATTCATTATAGCCCTTCACAAACATGGTCGTTAGCCACCTGCATCCATCAACTTCCCACATCTCTTACCAGGTCATCACTGCATCTATCCGCCCTAAAATTCATTTATCCCCCATCAGTTAATGGTTGTTCAATCTATATGGCCAGCCCATTGCCACTTCAGCTTAGTCTTCCGTTGGGATAAATCAGTTACAGTTCTAATGTGAATATCCTAATTTCTAAATCCATCAATCAGAGAAACTGAGCTTAGTCCTATTCATAGTACACTGAGTGACTCATACCAGGAGTGAAGGACCACCATCTAAAAATTGTGAAGGTAACAATGTTACCTTTATTATTTATTTAATACTGTTATTGGCTAGACTAGTTGCAAGATATTCCTTTTTATTTAACAACTTGGTAACAACAGACAAGACACTTTCTATTTACAAACACTTATTATACCATAAGCTGCTAGCAAAGGCTAGACTTTTAGTTATAACAAGATGTGAATTCTGGATATTTGACACTCATATTCATTCAAGTAATGGGGAAAAATTTCATTACCTCAAAATCATACAAGCTCAAATAGCATGACAAAAAGCAAGTACAAGAAGTGAATCAGTGAATGAAAGACAAAATGGTGGAAGGCTTTGTATTGGCTTAAGGATTGTCAATATTCATTAATGTTATCGAAACATCCATTAGAGTGAAAACAATATTATCTCCTATAAAACAGATCCATCAATGATGTGAACACAAATATCGGAAATTTAGTTTCTAAACTTATTTCTTGTAAAAATATGGGAACATATGCAAAATAAATTTATCTTGTAAAGATAAATTTTTATATAAAAATTTGTACTACCCAAGTGAATTTTAAGTAAATTACTTAAAAACACTTCCAAATTAGAAGGGAAACTACTGCCAAAATATTTAGATAACTTTTTTCAGTACAGCTTATTTACATTTTCATGACTTTCAAGAATTATATCTTAACCCTTTCATTGGTATAGGCAAAATACTTGCCAGGTCAAGTTGCGTAAGACTGTCAAAAAATAAACCATAATTATCTTCAATAAGACTCAACGGTCCTTGCTCCATCTAGCACCGATGTAATAAAATTATTTCTACAGCTCTGTTCTTCAGCCATTTTGCAAAACTGTCATTTGAAAAAATTTGAAGTGAGGTGATTTTTGGGACACTTCGACAAAATCTATTTATTTTCAAAATTGGCTGTGTAAAAATTGAGGAAATCTATTTTATTATATTGGTGATAAATGCAAACATGAAAAAATATCGAAATTTTAGAAATCGATTTTTTTTTAATCGATACATCAGCTTACGATTTGAATCGATTTATAAAATCGATCTTTCTCGGAAAGAATCGACATCCCTACCGACGATGACAATGACAATACAAAATAGCGTCAGTTTTACCATAGGAATTGACGTAAAGGAGACTGTCCATTTCTGGCCCAGTCTATGTACAATATACCGTAAAAAAGAGAAAAATTCAGGGATTTTAATTTTTAAAATGAGAGAATAAATCAAAATAAATAACATGCAAAGAATAAAAATGCAATCCCAAGTTTCTGATGGTTTTACAAGATGGTGCCCTTCCAGTCATAAAAAAGTAAAAAAGACAGTTATTTGTCAAATGTCATTTCTGTCAAATGATATTTTTATTTATTTCAAGCTTGGTTGTGTAGTTCAGAACTCTACTCTCTACTTGTTTGACTCTGCTTTTGATTTTCGACTTAATGATTTACGTGAGATTTTGATTTCGTTGATAATCAGTAAGCAGGTATGTACGAAAGAAAGATGTTTCCTTAAGCTATTAAACGCATTTGAATTACATGCTTCTATCTGTAGTCTGTTAATAATTATTAATTTCTACATTAGTTCATAAGGGCTGAAAAATCTTAATGTGATGTAAATATCTTTCAATTGACCTGTTAAAACATGTTGCACTGTTTAAAATGCGCTTCTGCAATATGGATAGTTTATTAAAATAAGATAGTTTTGTTCTAGATGGATGAAAATGCAACAATATGTCCACAATGTTTTGCAAATGTATTACAAGAATTATCTGCCGGCAGAAATCTTGAAAATGAGCTCCAGCTCCCTAATGCCAACAGTATCAGTATATTGTATGTTTGGTGTCAACGAAGACTAGGTAGCAGATAAGTTGTGAACCAATTAATATCATCCCAACAAGACTCTGTTTTAATAAGAGGCCGTATAACATCTCGCCATCACTCGAGCAGAGCCTATTATTATACATATTATATACTGTTGGCGAGACAAAGGACAAGTTGGGATGAAATGATTGCAGGTTATTATTGCAGTTGCTCTTCTGGACAACAGACAGTGGGTTGCTGTGCCCACAATGACCATTGTCTGGTATTTGTGTTGGGTTCGGTATCAAAATTCTATAACCGCACCGGCCTCAATTCTGGATGACATTTTAGTAAGAGAGGATTTTGAAGTAGGATAAATAAATAAAAAATTAAGCTGTTTTATTTATGTTTAGTATCCAAAACATGATTGACCTAATGTTTCACTTTCTATAATTCATAGGACTGTTAACCTTTGGTATGACATTATCCAGGCTTCAAATGTCTGTCAAGGCTCAAAGGCATACTCTGACACTGGATTTTTTAGGGTAGAGAAAGGAGTTACCCTCTATTAACATATAATCTCGGCTTTGAGCTATCTGGCACTAAATTGAGGTGAAGTGTACATTAGTACACACTAAAGAATGCAATTAAATAATTTTGTGCGTAGGCACCGTTGATTTATCTCAACAATCTTCTTGTCTGGAATTAGGTAGTACTTTTTACATTTGTTTTCTCCTGAGCTGCATTTATGATATGCAAATATCAACAAGACCGTTAGTTGTTTTAAGACCAAAAAAGCACATACACAATATATAATACACTTTATTCGTGTTTTGATAAAAAAATACAACTTTTATGCCCTACTTTCCTACTAGTTTCGAGACATTTTAGCTATTTTACATAATAAATCTACCTGATAGCCTATAGGTGATATGAGTATATCACAGACTAACTAGTAGATTCTACCCGAGTATATTTCAGAGATGACAGCTAACGTCAAATCAAAACGACATCCATCCGCCGTTAGTGTTGTATTTATTGGTGAGAATAAAATATTAATTGCACTGAAATTAAGGCAAATTCGTGGATTTGAATGATCAAAAGTGGTCTAATATTTTATTGTAATTTATTTCCATACTAGTACAAAACTAGGCCTACGCTTCACACAATTTTGGACCGTCTCCTTTGCAAAAAGAATTGATTTTCAATATTTTTTTTCTCAATAAGTACGCGTTTTCGCATATTGAAACTTTGCAAAACGCTTTCTTTTAGTGAGTACTATCAACAAAAAAAAAATATGGGCATTTAAATCGGTATGGTCCATATTGGAAATTTTAACCTTCCATTATAATTTTGACAATATATAATATTGGTATCTAATTATGAAAGTGAATATTCGAACTTGCCAATACCCATGAACTGAATATTCTTGGCTAAATATTTGCCTATGCCCTGAAGTAAACTTATTTGTGGTGAAATACTTGCCATACTTGCCACTGCTTAGTTATATTTTTTAATTATTTCAGATGTCAAATAGGCAATTTAGTTTGCATCTAATGATTGGTTGATCAAAGCAAATAGTAGTAATGCAGAATCTTCAGAAGATAACACTCTTCTTAGAATTTTGCCAAAAAAGCGACAATAGAAAGAAATGAAACCGAATTCTAAGCTTGTAAACCCAAAAGAGCAAGACTGAGGAATTGTCAGATGATAACATTCCTCAGATTACTTTGTCACAGAAGCGACGAAATTCTTATTTTACAGATTTTAGTGCATTTAATTTTAACTTTTTGAATTCCAGACGTTTCTGGTCCTTTACAGCACCCATGGTCACATGGCGACTGAAGTGTTTGAAGTGTGTGATGTCATAGTGAACCCAGCTACCTTCAGTTTTTCAATATTAATTTTTGGTTCAATCTACGCAGAATGAGCTTATAGTAAGTATCTTGAAGTCTTACAATGGCATATTTGGGTTTCGATTTAATTTTATTAATTATAGAATCCCAAGCAGATGGTAGCACCCATACAACTTCTCTATTGAAATTAAGATGTTTTTAATTTTAATAGCCTCTCGAATCATCCTTAGTAGCAATCCGTGTTCTGTTGCAAATATTTGTGGTCTATAAAATCTAATCTAATGGCAAAGATGACCTTGAACATGTTCACAAACAGCAAAATTCTCGGAGCGGCCATGCTTCCCTGGCATAGCATAAACAGTATTAATAAGACTGTTTTTCATAAATACATGATATACTTATGTTGCTGTGCCGATATTCATAATTGTTTAATTTTTCTTCAAACATTGGCAAAATAATGTACAAAGCAATTTCGTTACCACTCATAGGCAAATAATTATGCCACCCCTGAAAAGCTGTTACAGATTTTTTTTTAAATCAATACACTTGTTATTACATAGAACAACTAACCCTATTTGATCTTATTCTGCCTAGTTTGCAATGCCCCTTAAAGGGTTTAAAATTTTTGTTGGTATTTGATGCCATCTATACAAACCTTTTCTACCATAAAAATATGATGGCAATAGTAGGGCTTGCTATTTCTAAAACTGAGCCAAATTAAGATCATTTGGTGACTAGAATAATTAAGAACACTTTTATACATGAAATTTAAAATGGCAAATTGTCCAGGTAAGCTAAGTTAGTATATATTTTACATTTTATTAACTTTAACTGGGTTATAATAATATAATGATGAAATGTTTGCCACCACCATTACTTAGGAATGATGTGGTCCATTAAATACCCTGAAACTCCCATTAGCATTGGTGTTCTGACAAAAAGAACCATTGCCTTGCTTAGAAGGCTCCAGAGAGCACAAGCCAACAGAGTTATACATAGAACCACACCAACTCCCAGGAGCGGTGTCGGTATAGACAGGGTCACCTCTCTCGGACTTTGAGGCAGAGTTCCTCACATATCATTTTGCACTCAGAACTCCGACACAGACAATGCCAATTTCCTACCTTAAATGAGAAATGCAGCTACACTCAGCAGCTTATACCTTAAACCCCAAAGCAGGACTGCCCAGGCTCTTTATTCAGTCTTGTCAAACTGCCTGTATGAACAGGCAGCATCAATAATTGATCTTTCAGCTGGTGCAAGTGCCTTCTGGGCATGAATAGTTTGGTGTGCCATACAGCTAGAAGAAAGCCGACAACCAAGTGCAACTACTATGGCTAGACTAAAACATGGCCCACCATACCCTAGAGGATTGAGAGACTTGGACCGAGCTGCACCGCTCTTTCATTGAACCTTAATTATACCCATGGTTAGATACAAAAGTCACAAAGTGCTGGTTTTACGGAGCATGTGACTTTGCATAAATAGGTCACGGAGGGAGAATGGATAGCAGATATCATAATTTGCAGCCAGGAATCAGGATAACTGATGTTAAAGCTTCCCTATTTCCTTACAACTTACTTCAATGGAACAAGGAAACTGTATGGGTTACCATTGTTGGGGAAGCAGCAGTGTGCATAATCTTTTACTTTGCAAGAGGAGAAGAGATGAACACCAAAGACTATAAGCCAGAATTTACTATGTAAAAAATAATTAGCATTAGCAAAAATAATTTATAGTAAGTTAGAAGTAAACGCTACATTTGAACAAGGTTATTATTATTTTTAATTTTTGCGTAAATGTTTTTATTTAAAATAATAATCATTATTGAATTTAATTTTAAGAAAAAAATGAATGTTCTTTTAATTTAATGATTACCATTCAATTAATTAGGTCTCCCTCAGACACAATATGTTCTAAAGTTTTACATGGACACCTTTTGTGAACCCCAGTAGGACTGCCTCCTAACAAGAACAAATCCAGGAAACTCACATTCAAGGCAGACAGGTACGAGTGTGAGGTGCCTCTTTCCTTGATCAAATACTTATGGAACTTAAATATTTACTACACGATTGATAGCTTTCAATAATCCTAAAGTTATTCTTTACCTGAAAATCCATTCAGGATTTTATTTTTATAGTATTCCTTCTGGGACATTCAGGTCAAAAACCAAAAAGGAGACGAAAGTTTAAAATGTCCCAAAATACAAATTCGACCAGAATATAAGGAATAAACGTAGTTAAGTAAAAACATGATGAAATTTGGTCATAATAATTATTAATAGGAATTCGATAGTTTACTTTAATTCTAACAAAAGGCGGCGACGTGTAACCGTAACGCAGGCCGGCCGGCATTTCAAATTATGGGCAAATATATAATATGGGCGTCAGCTATCACTGAAGAACACAACCTTTGTCGTGATTATTTCTTAAGTCAACTTTATATAATAGAAAACAGCAGAAAACAAATGCTGGTATAAGAAAATTTGCAATTTTATTTGAATTTATTGCCACCACATGTCGCCATCTTGTCAAACTTGCCGGATTCGTCATCCACCCTTTGAAAAATCTACATCACTAAAATGCACTATATAAGCACTTAAAACTCTTAGTCACGTACTAATAAAAGTGCAGATCACTAACCACTTACACCTAACAAAGCGAGAAACTTACATCGAAGCCTTCCGACTTGGCCCAGACATTTCCATCGTGACCGGCAATCGCAGCTTTTGTAACACATCTGGATGCCAATAACTGTTTATCGACATAATCTTGCCAGCTCATTTTGAGTGAGTTCTTATAAAATAAAACTAAACTTGACTAAAACACGATCTAGTCTTCGCAACGAGCAAACGCTCCACACGAACAAAAAGCACTGCCGTTTCAAAATGGCAGCGAACTCATAGACAATAGATACGACAGGAAGTGCAGGGCTGCCAACAAATAAATTACAAGAGGTGCGTTCACTTTGAAACAAAGACAAACCAGCTCCAAAGGCCTATTTAAAGCACTGTCTTAGAAGTATAGGTATATACGAGTATCTCTATGATTTAAAGCATGACTTCAGTGACACTTAAGATTGATTGTCAGCTGATCCTTTGTATTGTATTTGTACACAGTTGACTCTCGTTAATTCAAACCTGCGATAATTCGAGCACCTCTTAAATTCAAAGTTATCACAAGTTCCCTACAAAATCTCTTTATATTTCGAACTAAATTAATACATTTTTATGCACTTGGTAATTTGAAAGAAAATATCATTGCTACGTAACAAACTGACGCGTTAATTCGAACTCATCGGCGTCAAACACTCGAAAATTCAAAGTTGCAGAGAGAAAGGCACTTTTTTTTAAATAAGTTATTTAGCAGTCTGAACAGCAACAATTCGCTTTGAAGCAAACCAGTATAACAGAGTTCTTTCGAAAGATTAATTAATTCACATTATGAATATGTACACGAATGTACCTCTAAACTATTGTCATTGTTAAAAAATAGCAGTTAATAAATAATAATTGATCAACACTTAATCATTCGAAGTTTTATTTATTTTCTCTCAAAAATTTCGAACCATTTGATATTTCAAACACTCGATAAATCATAATATTTTAAGAGTCCCTTGAGTTTCGAATTTACGAGAGTCGGCTGTATTTGCCTATGAGGTTATAATATAATACAGGGAGTGAGCGCTTGGAACATTGTAACCGGTCCTCATTTTTCTTAGAAAGAGAGGCAACGAGTTTTGTATTTTCTCTCCTTTTAACATTGATAAATGTTTACACAATATAAAACCATTACCAACGCTTAGACAGTTATTGACTTAAAGTAATATTTTAGACGTACGCTAGAACGATGATCTTACATTTTCAACGCTAATCACAATTGCTATATTCCATATTGTATTTCAATTAAGCATATTATTAAGTAACACGAAAAAAAACACGAATGTTCTTTCCCTAAAAACTAGGGGGTGCATTTTACGCTATAGATGACAACACTATTTTAAAATTTAATGTTGTTAAATTAATGAATATATTGTTTTTTTTAATAGGATAGGGTGATAAACGAGCACACAGTCCACCGGATGGTAAGTGGTTGCTGTGGCCCATAGACATCTACATCTATCCTCGTTTGCGAATCAAAATGCAGATGCGTTGTCACCCGTGAGGACTAAGATGGAATGCCCTTTTCCAGTAGAAAGGGTCTCCGGTTCTCTACACTCACCATACAAACACATCAGTGTTGAGCTGCTATTTTACGCTGGTATTCTGTGAGAGCGTTGTACTTTCCCGGTCGAGCCAACAGATTTGTGCTACAAATATACTACTAATATAGCTGCAGCTTGGCTCTACCACGTAGAAAACACCTTGTGCTAATCATTCGCTAAATCTATGTGGAGTGCACTCACTTAGGGAGCGTTAATTCAAGTTTAACTTTTTTTTTCGGAACAGTAGAAAGAGTTTACAGGTTCTTTTCATCATCCACACGTCAATCGGAAACTTTAATTAAAATTGTAGGCGTATCCGTCAAAAGACTCTCAAAGACAAGACGGATTGCTCATCATGACGCTGTTAAACCACTGCAGAATAATTTAAAAAACTAGTATAAACACTCGAAGATATATATGATCCCAGCACCATGAGAGAAAACGTCGATACAAGAGAAGCAGCATCTACACTTTTACCAGATTTGTGTGACATTAGTTTTTTATGCTATCTTTCCTTTTGGTGTCAAATCCTAAAAGAAGTTAGTCAGACACAAAAGTAAATACTAAATAATATAATAATAATCTAGATTATCACTGAAAATGTATATGATAAAAATCAAAGCTCAAAAATTTTTCTTCAAAGCTAAGGTATTCAACTAGTGGAAAAATCTATTTCCTACGTTACAAAAAATGTGAGAATGTGAACATTTCGATTGAAGGAAGAAGAGGAATGAGGAGAATTCGAAAATGTTTACCAGGAGAAATGACCCGATATGCTGGACTAACATTGCAAGAGGAGCTGCAGAGAGCTCTTTTAGAATGTCTTGACAGATTTTACGAGGAACTAGATCATCTCTACAGAGCAATAGATGATATTCTCGTAATATTTAGTGTTGTTCAGCCTTTCATTCTGCTAACGTCACCAGATGAACATCTTCGTATAAGGGATCAAAATCTGACAAAAATCTACGATGATTTTTCTGCAAGATATATAATTTTGGAGATTTAACGACTTTAAAAGCTGCCAGCATTTCTTCCCAAGAAGCGGATCAATGTAATTCATTGAAGCTTTTCTCGTAAAATTGGGCTATTCTGAATCTGTTCCGAATCTAGCGCTGTGTCTAAGTTTTTTTTTACTATTAAGTTTCATGTGAAGGAAGCTTTTCAAAACTCAAGTTAATAAAATCTAATTTAAGATCCGCAATGAGCCAAGCGAGACTAACCAATCTTTTCATTTTATCTATCGAAAATGACAAGAAAGTAAATTTCGATAATATATATTAGAATATTTTAGCAAAATAAAGTCCCGTTAGCATGTATAGCATTTTTTGTTTTATTTTAGGGGGTGCTTTATTTTATTTTATTTATTAAGGAACAGCAAACAGCTACAAAATACAGTAATATCTAAAATACAATTACATAAAGATTTCTTATATTTACGCGAATACTACACATTTAAATAAAACTAATTTTACGGATTTTATCGCGTATATTAACTTATTTTATATTCCCGGCGTTTTGTATCTATCATGGACACTCTATTAGAAAGAAACGCAACGCTTAACTCGGTGCCTTTCATTCATTTCAAGGTCACTGATTTAGGAACATTTCTCTAGTATGAACTGCGCACTCCCTATATTTTACAATCTCCTTGATATTTGCACATTCACTAATACACTAGTCAATGAAAAAAATCTATAATTATTATATATAGTAGGTACCTTTTATATTCCGTGGTAGGTACCAAATATGCACTATGGCCGCTGAGAGAATATATATAGGCCGCCCTAACGGTTTGTGAGTTTGTGACCGAACTGAGAGCTTTGGGTCAATGTAACTTTGAAACAAAAAATTTATGATATAAATATTTTTATCATCTAAATGGTAACTTATATAAAATTTAATAAAAATTTATGTTATAACCTCAACCTACATTAAAGCTAAAAAATTAGTTTAGCGGTAAATTTAATCTTAAGCATAAAAAGTACCTATATTTTAAACAAAGACGTATTAAAAAAGATGGACAGGTCACACACTAACATTATTGTATTTAAAAGTGGCGCAGGTAAAACTATATCTACGTACAGTTATTTATAATGACACGTTGCGCTAACAAAAAGAGACAAATGAAACGGCATACCTATCGTTAGAAAAAGATGAATATACATTAGTTGCGTATTGATTGCTGCTGAGCGCTCATTGGTGGGAGCGTGTGACATACCGATATGGAAATGAACACACTAGCTAGCGTCAAAGTTTACACTAGCGGTTAGTGTTGAAACAATAAAAATGAACAAAACATGTATATTCAAAATATTAATGAGACGTTTTTCTTGTCTCTAACAGTTGCCGTGTAATTTGTGTACCACCTAAAAACACAGGAAGGCATTTTTACCACGAATAACTAGAAGATTTACGCGCTGTAGCGAAGGTATAGCCGTGACGCGTGAGCGTGCCCGACTGAATGCGAGTCGCGAATTACTCGACTTTCGTATTTTTTTTTTTTTATAGGATAAGGGTGACAAACGAGCACACAGTCCACCTGATGGTAAGTGGTTGCTGCGGCCCATAGACATCTACATCTATCCTCTATTACAAATCAAAATGTAGATGCGTTGTCACCTGTGAGGACTAAGATGGAATGCCTCATTTCCAGTAAAAAGGGCCTCCGGCCACCTGCACTTACCAAGCGAAACGCAGAGGTAAACCTCTACTTCACGCTGGTTTTCTGTGAGGTCGTGGTACCACCCCGGTTCGAGCCGGCCCATCCGTGCGACAGCAAAAGCTGCCGCGTGGCTCTACCACTGTTTATTGCCATTTTAGAACGAGTATGACGTATCTATACTTTAAAAACATCTTAGTATTTTAAATACATAAAAGTGCGTAAGGTTATTTCAAATTCAACTGTTCATTTTTATAGTTATGACCATAGACTTAATAATGAATACACTGGCCATAGATCTACGACACTGGCATATAATAGACGACCTGACGGCCCAAATAGCTTGCTACTATGGAGTGTAGAGTAGAAGGAGGACCATCTCTATATATGAAAAGTGTCCCTAAAAACGTGTCCAATAAGAGTGGCGTTGCAGTAGCATAGGATAAATTTAAAAAAAAGCGCCAAAAGTAATTAGAATAAGATGGAGAAATAAACAAGGACCGACCAATCCGCTTGATTTTGTACTACGTAAATAGTTGAGATTTTGTATACTGGCATTTTACTAACTACTCTAGTCATGAAATTTTTTTAAATATTTGAATTCAGCTGACTTCACTCCGTACACAACAGCCATCTTCATATCGTAGTTTTTCAGACGCCAGCGCTATTGTGGTAGGCTTTGGAACCTCTATTTTTAGTAAATAGTAGGACACTTTTTCAACTTTCGCCCCTTATAAGATGGTTCTCCTTATACTCTACACTCCATACTTGCTACATATATATTTATCTATGGTGACAACTTTTGATTAATAATTTTTTTGGAGTTTATGGCCTGGTATCTAGACCTTTAGGCCATTTTGATTAATCATTGTGTGCCGTAGCACAGAATAAATAAGTACAGAAGTTGCACTCTTTTGATGTTGACTGCTTGCCGACGTTTTAATAGCCTACACAGTTATTATTAATCAGATAAATCGCACACGCAAGCTAAATAATACTTTATCGCTGCGTGCGAATGTCCGTATTACTTTGGATCTTTTCTCCTTACTACGTCACAATGGACTTTCCGTGGTTGCTAAGGGCTGCTAATAAAGAGTAAAAAAATACATTGTGAAATGGTAAGTTACTTAGGTAAAGTACCTATGCTGACTATAATCGACCTATCTGTTATGTGAGTTCTGTGATGCCCAACGCATGCAACTTGCAAGGCCCTTCGTCGTGAATCGCGATGCTTGGTTCATATAGGTAGATAGCGTAAACAACAAATAAACCCGAAATACGATTCCTAACAGAAATATCGTAATGTACTTAGTTGAAAATCTTTTAAACAAAGTTCTAATTTCAGTATTTTGTGTTATTATAACTTATAATATTTTAATTACAAAGACGAGTATAGGTATGTAAGTAGGTACTTGAGTAGTGAAGTAAATTTCAATAAAGTTTTGTAATAAAGTACATAGGTATTACTTCTGTAGTTAAATTATTAATTAATTATTTTTTCGCTATAAGTACCTATCTAACAAAAAAATGAAATAAAATTACCTTTCATTATCCTTCGGTAACTCAAAAACTGATATATCTGAATGCTTTTAATTGCTCATTAACCATCCAACGGCGTTTTGCCATTATAATTTATCAAACAGATAGGTAAAATACATATACAATGTGTCCGGTTTCCGATGTCCGATACTTTAAGGGGTTAAAATACAATTAATTTTATCGACAAATCAGGGATCAATGATTTTTTTTCGCCATCAATAAAAAAATGGCAGCGCTTTAAAAAAAATTGTTGGCGAAGCATAGATGCTTGTATTAATTTAACAATATCTACCCAAGTAGAAGACTTTCAAAAACAAAATTGGTCTCAAATGTTAGTTAATAGTGTAGACAATAAATCTAGATTCAAAATATTATTTTTGAATTTTTCAGTATTAGTAAAAAACATTTTTGAAAAAATAAATTAGACAACAAATTGATGTTGTTTTTCAGATTCTTAGCTTTAAAAAAAACCATCGTGTTAACCAATTTTTTTTACTTGTTTTTATTATAATACAGGATATTTGCTATAAATGTACATTTAAATCTTAACTCTGAGTTAGATAGTTTAGGAGCTATGATAATTTGAATGTAACTGTTCAAAGTGCCTCTACCCCGATATTAGATAACTAAACACCCATTCCAGTGAGTAAGATAAAATTCTTCAATAATTCAAGGAATCGTAAGCAAGCACAATAGCATCCTTTGTGTGAGCAGGTAAAAAACGCTGTGCACAACAGTGCGAGCGAGACAGAATAACGGTTGTCTCCAGGTAAAAAGGGTGCAGTGTGCGCTTGTGCCGTCGAGCAGTCGTCCCTCGCTCTGCGTTGTGATAACATTCCTGGTTTTAAGTAAATCTACTTACTGTACATAATTATTGTTTGTTGTTAGACTTTGTTACGTTTTTGTTTTGTTGTTGAACTGTTACTTTTTGTTTATTACAATGAACGAGTACTCAAGCCAGCATATCGCTGACATCCATTTCGTGTATGGATTGTGTAACGGGAGTGCAAATAGAGCTGTTGTAGAGTATGCACGCAGATTTCCTAACAGACGTACGCCGAATGCTCGCACTTTCGTGAGAATTCATTTGAGACTTGCGGAAAATGGAATAAGAAGGCTCTGTAACGAACGTACTCGTGTTTTGTCGCTCCAAGATGAACATCAAATATTGCAAATGATTACTCAAGACCCTAGCCTGAGCATTAGACGCATAGCTAATCGTCTCAGTCTATCAAAATGGTCGGTGTGGAAAATTTTAAAAAGAGAAGGATTACATCCTTACCATTTTCGAAGGGTGCAAGAAATACTGGAACCGGATTATGTAAGAAGAGCAATATTTTGTTCGTGGATATTGAGAGAAACGCGATATGATCCAAACTTTTTAAAAAGAATTATGTGGACAGACGAAGCTACTTTCACGCGATCAGGGTATACGAACTACCGTAACGAACACCTGTGGCTTCAAGAAAATCCACATGCGATCCGCCCAAGTTCTTTTCAACATAAATTTTCTGTCAACGTTTGGGCCGGAATGATTGACGACATTCTAATTGAACCAATCATTTTACCGGAGACAATGAATAGCCCAAGATTCCTAAATTTCCTGGAAACGAATTTTTTGGATGCTTTATTGGAGTTACCATTGGCCTACAGGGCCAGAATGATTCTGCAATTGGATGGTGCTCCGGCACACTTCGCGCTTCTTGTGCGGAATCATTTAAATGCACACTATTCGTCGTGGATCGGACGCGGAGGAACAATTGCTTGGCCACCGCGGTCGCCGGATTTAACACCTCTCGATTTTTTTTTGTGGGGCACACTCAAACGAAGAGTGTATGTAAATGTGCCAAATACACGAGAGGAGTTAGCAGAAAAAATAATTCAAGCAGCAAACGAATTGCGAGAAGACAAGGCAATGATCCAGCGATCTACGCAACACGTTGCACTAAGAGCAACAGCATGTCTGCAGAGACAAGGAGGTCACTTTGAGCAGTTTTTGTAATTATTTTGCCAAATTAAATGCAATTGATATAAATTATTTTGTTTTATTTCATTTGCTAGTGTATCCGCGCTTTTCAAGTAAGTATGTTTACACTGTCATAGCTCCTAAACTATCTAACTCAGAGTTAAGATTTAAATGGGCATTTATAGCAAATATCCTGTATTATAATAAAAACAAGTAAAAAAAATTGGTTAACACGATGGTTTTTTTAAAGCTAAGAATCTGAAAAACAACATCAATTTGTTGTCTAATTTATTTTTTCAAAAATGTTTTTTACTAATACTGAAAAATTAAAAAATAATATTTTGAATCTAGATTTATTGTCTACACTATTAACTAACATTTGAGACCAATTTTGTTTTTGAAAGTCTTCTACTTGGGTAGATATTGTTAAATTAATACAAGCATCTATGCTTCGCCAACAATTTTTTTTAAAGTGCTGCCATTTTTTTATTGATGGCGAAAAAAAATCATTGATCCCTGATTTGTCGATAAAATTAATTGTATTTTAACCCCTTAAAGTATCGGACGTCGGAAACCGGACACCCTGTATATTATTCTTAAATTACATTAAAACTTTTTCAACTATTTTATCCTACAATTACATATACTAAACACTAAACAAAAACGATTGCGACGAGTATTTCAACAAGTATTTACAAAAAATTGTTTACGTAAACACCGTTAAAAAAACTTTAACATTCAATCGCTTAGAGCGCGCTAGCCCCGACTGCAATCTACCCCTGGGGCAGCTCGCGATCGTAGGTAATTATTTCACGCAGGTACCAAGAGTGACAGAGTCCTGGCCGTAGATAGAGGATTCGCTAGATAAAGCATTCGCGTATGCTTTTAAGATAGATATAGGCGGGAGCGTAGAGGGAGTATGTACAATAGAGTAGTCATTGCCGTATACCTAAGCGGGATAGCAATAGTTTAAGGTTAGTGTTACCGATGATTCTCTATTTTTATTTTCTTAATTTTTGGGAAAAGTGAATTCTGTTTACTAATTATAGGTAGAATCAATAGTGTTTCAAAAATATGTAAGTAATTCATTAACCTCCTAAGATATATCTTATTAGATAAGATTAATAGTAGTTCATTAAATTCCTAAGATATATATCAAAAAGGTTAATGTACTAAATTGAAAAATAAAACGATTTTTTTTTATTATATTTGAAATCGCTTTATTTTGCGTTTTGTCTTTTCCTTGTTATTATATCAGTTTTTTTAATATAATGTTTTGTTATGTATAACAAATTACGCAAAAACACACAAAAAACTATAATATACTTGAAATAAAATAGTTTAAAAACTTACCTTTGGATTTATTATTATCGGTAGATAATAATATATCCACAGGTGTATATTCAATTTCGAATGAAACAACAGAAATAATACAAAATATTTATGTGAATATTATTTAAATAAAACAAGTAATTCAAACAGCACTAGGAAAATTTTTGTACATCTTTACAGTTTTTGGTTTGGAAACGCATGCTTGAAAACTAAAGGATTCTAAGTAAATATTTTTCATCCCGTTCAGAGTCTGTAACCTTAAAAGAGAACGGACAAGAAACTTTAGGGAACTGTTTACAATCAGTTAAACTTACATACGATTACATGTTTATTATTGCAAACATTTATAATTTTTACGAACAAACGAAAAGCGATGAAGTCAGCAACAGCTTTTTCAGAATTATAATCGGGCAGCCATATTGTCACCGGTAGCCTTTTATACATGATACGTTTGTACCACGTCTGTTTCTTGAAACGGTGTTTGGACGGAGACGACATTATTTATTGCTTCTTACCTGAGAATAAAGAGACAATTTTTAAATACTTAATGTAAAAAAAAACTATTTTTGTATAATACTAGCGATCCGTCGGGCTTCGCACGGGTGATTCTGGATCTCGACAACAGCGCCGGCTACCAGGTCCAATTGTGTTTCTCTCAAGGGATTCACTCAAACGCACACAAAAATTTAATCAAAATCATTCAAGCCGTTTTCGAGTTTTAACGAGACTAACGAACAGCAATTGATTTATATATATATATATATATATATATATATATATATATATATATATATATATATATATATATATATATATAGATTAAAATGACAAACGAGTTCGCTTGGTAAAAAGTTACTACAACCAAGTACAAACAAAAGGAAATTCTTGTGCATTGTCGTCTCTGAGAAATAATGAAGATGAAATACGAGTATGTACACATGTAATTATATCTACTGTCTTTTCATTCAAACTGAAAAATAACACTGGAAGCATGACCGCTTGGCGACAGAAGGGGGTGGGAGGGTAGTACATATTTAAACTAAAAATGGGGGTGATTTTACAATTTACGATGTACTATTTCACCCTGCAATTTTAAAAAATTCTCATAAACGTTTTTGTAATATATATTAATTATTTATGCTATTAATTCAAACGGCTATTTGTTTTTTAACTTATGGAAGGATTCTCGATTTTCGTAGCAACTTCCTTGGGTCCTTTAGTATTATGCAGACTAAATTTTTGTTCAAAAATGGCATAGGAAATGTTTATGAAATAAATCTCATATAAAAGAATTGCTTTATAAAAAAAATAGCTGCTTTTAAGAACCAAATTTAAACTATTAAATTGAAATCTTTCAATTAAATTACAAACCTTTGCATCATACCACTATAGCATCAGTAGAGTTTTTTTGATATGATGCATTAAGGTTAATAGTAAAAACAGAATGATACAAAAAAGGTATAGCAATAAACAGCAATATTCAACATAAAGTATTTATCGTTTTTGTAACTGCCTGTATAGTCAAAAAAAATAGTACCTCGTACAAAAATTAATAAAGGGATTCACTAACGCTTACCTCATGCACTGGTTCAGAAAGTTTCGCTTTTTTACTAGTACTGGGTTGTTCTACAGGGATTCCCTGAAAACAAAATTAGCTTTTTAAAAAAATTAAAAAAATATTCCATAATATTTTATTTGATAACCAAAAGTGTCCAAATTTTAAGGTAAAAATATTTACTATAATATACATGCTAAAAACTCATTGGAGGGCAGACATCTTTACAGGTATCTTATTTTTTATTGCACATTACGAAAAGCAAAAAATATCGCATTGGATGTATGTACACAGATATCATTTAAATTGATAAAGATAAATAATTAAATGTTTCTACATTAACACTAAGTACTTACCTCCATTCTCCATTCAACATTGTTTGGCATGTTAATAGTACTAGGACGAGGTTGCTGAACTTTACTTTCCTGAAAATAAAAGTAAACTCTTAAGTGGGTCCAGAAAATTAATATTGTACCTACTCAGTTATTCATCAATTACTCTTACATCAGTTACTCGATTTTAGTATAACTATGAGCCTTATTACCAACTAACAATGAAACCGTGCGGTAATTTCAATAACTGCACGATTTGGTGTAGAACCCGTGCGGTTATTTCAATTAGGGACCAATAAAAAAAATATATGGGCTAGTTTCTTTGCGGACACAAATTTATTACTCACAATGGTATTGAAAAACGTCGGCTGACACTCGTACGCTATTAAAAATTACGTACTCCGCTGAAAATTAAGCACTCGCCTGTGGCTCGTGCGGCACGAGCCGCATGATATATTTGTTTTTTTTTTTAAATAAATATTGTAATGTAATTGTTGCTAATTGTACGGGCTGCAGCACGTACATTTTTGTAGCGTCAGCAGTTTACGCTATTACGCTACAATAATGCATTTTGAATCAGTGCGCCAATTGAGCCCAGCAATACCGGTCGCGCGTGCTCGCATCATTTCCCATCTATCATTAAATTAGATTTAGTTGGTTCTATCAATAAACTATCAATTATCAACTTCCCAGTATTGACTATCATTTACTGTCAACTACTGTCAAACGAACAAACGTAGGGGTTCCGGCGCAGCCCCTACACTAATGTATAATAGAATTAATGGAATGCAATAAAGTTTTGTGCATCTAATTTCAGGTAATACTTATTTTGTGAAATTAAATATACTTTGCCCAATATTTATGTACTTGAGTCCATAGATAAATAAATATGTAACAAGCTTCAGTCCAAACATGTTTTCAGGTTGATACTTACATATTATTTGTGACGTCTATGTAATATGGAAAATGATTGAAGAGTTGTAGGGCAATAAGGAGTTTCCTTTAAAGCTGAACATAAAAGTGTATGTATATGTATAACATTATGTGATTCATATTTATGGACATAACTACTAATCACAATAACAATTATTATTGAACAATGCGAAAACATTATTGTACTCGCTGATAAGTTAAGTTTAAGTTTAAAGTTTCCATAATCCTACCAAATCAAAAAGTACGCGTTTGTTATGACTTTAAGCTTTCGAATGACTGTTCAAATTAAGGAGCATTATCATGAAGAATTTACAATTTGGGAGTCCAAATATTTGACAAAATACATCACAAAGTTCATTAAGAACATGAAATATTACACTTTATATTCAAAACAATAGATATTAATCAGTACAAGTAGCACAATGTAAGCACAAAACAAACTTACCGGTGAAAGGCAATATTATCAATTTTTCGTTGACTGATGCTGTTGCATCCTACAATGCTACAATTTATCATCTTTTCCACCTTACCTAATAACTAAAACCCACAAAAAACATTAAATTCAATTACCTGTTTGCTTATAATATCAATGTTATTCATAAAAGCTTGACGTCGTTAATGTCAAACAAAGGAGGGAAAACAATCAAAAACGCATACCTAGAAAAAGACAAGAAATATAGTTTTGCTTCTCCCTTACTCTTATGTCTAAGTATATACGTGCATTCCTTTCACATGCTGATGACGTTACTGAATGTTTAGTCTATAAGATACTAAGTCTAAGTTGTGTGCGTTATCTAGTGATGTACATTTTACTTACAAGGACTATCGAAAAATGGTTGCTAAGGAAGCGGTCAAAAGATTTAAAAATAGTTTAGTGTTTTTGAATTTTTATCATAATAGTTCTAAAACAATTAAAAAATATTCAAATAACATATTCCCGGAAATACCTGCGTTTTGTTGGATTTTAATTCAAAATGTAGAATATCCCAATAATCTGTGAAAAAGTGAGTCTACCAATAAATTTAAACAATTTTCCACAAGAATCAGATCAGAAAATTGTATTGTCGAGCTATGAACTTTAGAGAAAAATTTACTATCAGTACTAGTGGACAGTTTTTTGGAATTTCTTTTTGAACATAACTTTAATAAAATATAAATAGGTAAATATTTAATTAAGTATAATATATAGGTCGCGCCATGAGTTATGAAATTAAATGGTGTCTATTGCACATGTACAATTAAGCAGAAAAATGAAAATTGTATTATGGCATTTTAATACGTAAAAAATCAAAGATCTACATTATAACTACACATTCAAAGCATTGAGTTATATGTACTACGTACTAGAGAAGCCATTCCGAACATTGACTATGTTCAACTGAACTGTAGTGCAATCCATACAAACTAAATATTGCGTAAATTGAAGATTTGTGACTTCGATAAAATAATTATTATTACATTTTATTTAGAAATATGTTTGTTTAGATTAAATTAAGATGTTTTATATTATATTCTTATATTTATTTTATATTAATATCTTATTTTAAATTAAATTAATGTCTTCGCGCATGCGCGACTACTACTCCCGCGCATGCGCGAATACATAGAGTTTTTTTATATACATAGAGACACAATTTTTGTTTGGAATGGCTTCTTTAGTACGTAGTAGATATAACTCAATGATTTAAAGTCTCCACGAAAACGGAACGATATTTTTATGGATCATCGTTAGGTTTTTATTGCTGTTAAATAATAATAAATAATATTATTTCTGTACACTGAGTTAAAGAAATAAAATATTTTGTATGCGTATTTGTAATTACTGTTTTTACTAAATTATGCCATAGTCTGCGATTATAAGGATATCTAACATGCAATACTTTGCAAAGAAAATCAAATAATATATTAAAAGTTTTATTTTGGTTATGAAAAATTACAATATTTAATCGCTGTCGCTTATAGGCATTATTCCAGGTATATCAAACGAATTCGTCATTCGATATATCCCAAGATTGGCAGGATCAGATGACCCCAGGCTCTTCATAACCTTTTTTTTTTAAATAACAGCTTACAATCATGTATGTTACACAAATTAACAACACAACAAATTCGAAATAGCTTGTTAGCGATCAACTCATTTCCAGAGGTTATTATCATCCATAAATTTTTTAATATTATAATAACCCTTTTTATACAAACTTAGTTTATTAGAGTTTTTGAATTTTGAGCTCGTCAAATTTTGTATATTTTCTGGAATTTTGTTGTAAAAGCGTATACATCGCCCCAAGTCGCCGACTCGATGGAGTCGAGTAACTGGTACCACTAGCTTGTGTCTGTTCCTAGTATTTATAGAATGAATATCACTTATTTTTGTAAAACTACTTTTATTTTTGTGTTTTTTACATTTAATAGTATATATAATAGTAACATTGAGAGGCCAAAGTATATATATTAATTTCCTTAAATTTTTGTCGCAGCGACTCTTTAGGCTTTAAATCATAAATTGCTCTTATGGCTCTCTTCTGTAAAACAAATATAATTTCAGTGTCAGCTGCGTGTGCAGCAAAATACCATACGATATTGTGCTATGGAAATAGCTAAAGTAAACTAATCTAGCTGTTTCAACACTGGTAAGACTTCTAGCCTTGTTTACAGCATATGCTGCAGAGCTAAATCTGCTTGCTAATTTTGATGTATGGGAGCTCCATTGAAGCTTGGCATCTAATGTGATTCCAAGAAAAATTGTGGTATCTACAAGACTCAGTTTCTCTCCATTTAAAATTACATTAATATTTAATTGTTTGACATTTGGAGTCATAAATTTCATACATTAAAGTGTATTAGTGTTTTTTGTGTTACTTAATAATAAGCTTAATTAAAATACAATATGGAATATACTAACTATGATTAGCGACAATAAATGTAAGATTATCGTTCTAGCATACGTCTTAAAGTCTCTTTAAGTCAATAACTGTCTAAACGTTGGTAATGTTTTTATTTTATGTAAACATTTATCAATGTTAGTAGGAGATAAAGTACAAAACTCGGTGCCTGTCTTTCTAAGAAAAATGAGGAACGTTGTCAATATTTCGAGCGCTCACTCCCTATATAATATTATAACCTCCTTGCATAATCCTTACGTACGAAAGTTACTTTATCATCAAGTCATCAAGATAATTTTATAAAGATAAACTTTGCTCTTTATCATAGATATACTATGCTCTTTATAGCATGTCTATGGGTATTTAAGTCTATGGTCCAAACCAGAGAGCAACACGGGCCACCAACGGATCGGAGTGGAGAAGACATACGCAGACGTTGCCTTCTGTTAAAGTATAAGTCCACGCGGTCCTGCATACAATAAAACTAGTTGCAGCCGCACTGTTCAGTAGACTAAATCTAATTACGCGGTTGAATCAAAGTCCTATAAAAATTACGAATTATTCAGCTTTTTGCTCCAGAAAGAGATCTACCACGACAAAAAGATGGCGTTATCTTTCACATATAAGTAATTTTTAATCACATGATTGCTATTTGCTTCTTTTTAAACTTAAAAATTACAGTTATAACGGTCGTGTTGTTTCGGATTTGCTTACCAACACAGGAGGCCGTCGCCCTCCTACAATGTGCAGATCGATCGAGCGACTGATCCAAGTGTGTATCTAAGTTGTCACTGTCATCAATCAATACTGTTATAATGTATATATGTGTGTGTGAAATTGTTTTAATTGTTATGTGTGAGTTTCGTAGTGACAGACCATTGTTTCTGTGTCTGGGGAAATCCCCCCGCAAAACCGTACAGAAAGTTCTGTATCGGGTAAAAATGCTATGGCTACTCCTCTGCAGTCCCGTGTTGCTATATGGTCCGGACAGACAAAGAGACAAATGAAAAAATGGTTATTTATATCTTAGTACCATCATCAAATACTCTCGAAATAAATAGGAGGCAGTTATTTTGTTAATATAGACAAACACTTTAATTTTATTCATATGTATACGTATAGATTAAAGTGCCTTATTCACGGTCCATCTTGCTGTACGTCCCGCCAAGGTCGTGCACCACGCACGACGCAAAACGACAGGCTATAGGCTTGACATACATCAAGCCTATTCATTGTGCAATAAAAAGACTATGTCTGTGAATAAATCCAGTATTCGAAATATGGGTACTGTGCTACGACCGTACGTTTATTCACAATTTAAAAAAAAATTATAAATCCAATTTCCAAAGAACGTTGTAAATTTTATGTTAAATCGATTGAAGAGCGTTATAGATTCCTATGGCTATGATGAATATGAAACTTGATACTCGTTCAGATATCAATTGTTTCTACTTTAAATTGTTGCTACTTTATGGATGCCATACACGATCCAGTTTACCGTCAAGTTTGCAGCGCACTTGAAGCGGCGTCCGGTAAACTTGACGGTATATGACTATCACTGTGCATGACAAATCTACTTGAAGCAAAAATTTAATTTCGATTCTGCCGACTTGATTAAGCATTCATCGTCATACAAACTTGAACGTGTGTATGAGCGGTCAAGTGTGCATGACGGTAGTCGGAGGAAATAAGTGACAGACGCCATGGTTTCAACTGATGCGGCATCATGTAAATTTGACGGCGAACTTGGAACGTGAGTGGTCTATATGGATGCAATGCAAACTTGACGCCACTTCAAGCACGCTGCAAACTTGATGGTGAACTGGATCGTGTATGGCATCCAATAGCTTTCAGTTCAATCAATCGCCCAAATTTGAGATTTAGTGTAAATATCAATTACTAACAATGGATGCAGTCTATGTGATACCAATATATACCATGGAAATAAAAATGCAACATGAGCGAACTCTTTTTATTGCTGATGTAACATCCTTTTGTAACATTTTTCTTTGAGAGTTGTCACTAGTTCAGTTAAGAAGAGTTTATTCATGACGAAATATCGATCTACACCAACTACGCTTTAGCAAGGATGAGATATTCGCAACAAGTAACCTGCATTGACTTTACTTTATTGTCATGCTTGATTTAATTCGTAAGCTGTTATTTGTTTTTGTTATTTGTACTATTATTATTGATAACAAGTAGGTATAATTGCAATGATGCTAGAATGGTAACTATTGGATTTATTTATGTACCTACATACTTAGATTATTTACCTACATACTAAAAATGTAATATTTTACAGAACTAAGATAAGACATGATAGCCACAGATGTCAGATGACATTGACAGCTTGTTATGTTTTTGGCTTTGGTTACATGGCCTTTTGCCATACTTCACAATATATTTGATATAACTTTATTTTATTTTTTATTTTTATTTTTATTTATCTTCACGCACAATCCCTGACGGGGTAGCCAGAGAGAACAGATCGCCAAGTGTCACGATCCTTACATACCTCTTTCGCTTCTTTCAGATTCATTATCTTCTTCATACATGCACGTCTAGGTATCCGAGTACTCTTGACCCTCCCCTCTTCGAGCAGATTGCTCACCTGGTCTTCGAAAGTTAGTCTCGGTCTACCTCGACACCTTTTAATATTAACTTTCGCGCTATATATTTTCTTCACCATTCGGTCTTCACTCATTCGCTCAACGTGCCCAAACCATCGAAGCACGCCCTTATCAATTTTTGTGATAAGGTCATCTTTCAAACCTGCCATATTGCGAATCTCTTCGTTTCGCTTTCGGTCGGCCATGGTAACGCCGCACATTTTACGAAGAGATCGCATCTCCACTGCATTCAACTTGCTTTTATGCTTCTTCTGGCACACCCAGGTTTCGCTGCCATATAACAAAGTCGGTACCAACACTGCGTTATGTATTGCAAGGCGTGCACTCTTCACTACGCCTTGCCTTTTGACTAACGCAGTCAGGGCACCATTAACTTTGTTCCCGGCAGCGACACGCCTGTCCACATCTAAATCACATCTTCCATCCCGGCTAAAAGCACTCCCCAAGTATACAATTTCATTTACCTGTTCTAGACATTCCTGATTTACCCATATTTCACACTTCGTTCTCTCTTCATCCCTTTCAAATACCAGAACCTTAGTTTTATTAGCATTCAAACGGAGACCTTTAATTTCACATTCCTCTTTCATACACGTGACTAATGCCTGCAGTTCTGCCTCTGATGGTGCAATAAGCACTGCATCATCAGCATACAGCAGACAATTTACTTTTATGTCACCCAATTTCACACCCAAACAGCTATCTTTCAGCTTCTGTAAACAGCTGTCGAGATACAGTATGAACAGCCAGGAAGACATGACACAACCCTGTTTCACGCCCGTTTGGACGCTAAACATGGGTGACAGGTCATGCCCTACCCGCACACAGGCTTTACAGTTACAGTAAAGTGACTGCACAGCCCTTAGCAATCGACCATCCACACCGTACCCCGGCAACAGTTCCCACATTTTCTTCCTTACAACCTTATCAAATGCTTTCTCAAGATCCACAAAAGCACAGAAAATCTTCTGGTTAGCAGCCAGAAGCTTTTCCGTGATCATGCGTAGAGAAAACATTTGATCCGTGCATCCTCTTCCAGGTCTAAATCCGCATTGTGCCTCCCATAGAAATCTTTCCGATTTCTCTTGCATCCTACGTGTCAAAACCTTCGAGTAAACTTTACTTGCTAAACTGGTCAAGCTGATCGCCCGATAGCACCCGCAGTCAAAATGTGAACCTTTACCTTTATATAAAGGCACAATGACTGCGGATCGCCAATCATCCGGGACATCCCCCGTCCGCCAGCACAAATTGCACAGCAGATAAAAGCTGTCCCAGACGCGAGGCCCACCATATTTGACCATTTCAGCAGTAACTCTATCTAGTCCCGCAGCCTTACCACATTTCAAACTTCGAATCGCACGTTCAATCTCTTTCATACTGATGACCTCAGTGTCATCAAGGTCCAGGTCTGGCGTACCAGTCACGGCGTCATCCCCGGATCCCTCACTAAGATCATCACACGCATACATTTCTCTATAAAATTCGCTCCATCGCTGCATGACGTCCGATTTTTCTGTGAGGACGTCATTAGTTCTCGAAAGCACTTTGTTCATTCTTAAGGCCGTCGCACCACTTCGGGTCCTTCCAACCTCTTTCCAGAAGAGTTTGGAGTTCTCCTTAAAGTTGTGCGACAACCTTTCGTCCGCTTCCATTCTACACCTTTCACGTATTTCCTCAATCAATGCTTTCGTGTGAACTTTCTGCAGCTTATATTAACTTTATTTTAGCTACAAGTAATATTCTAGTTTAATAATTACTTAATACTTTGGTTTTTTTATATCTTTTTTTTTTTGGTTAATTTTAAATGCTCGCAAGTTTATTGTTTTTTGTTCTTCTATTTGGTTGTAACTTTGTATTTGTTTCTTTTTCTGGTGTTACTGCTAAGATTGTAAACAGTTAGCCGGAGGGTGATGTATAGAGATAAACATATATATTTTTTTTAATATTTAGTTAGATATTAACAGTGGTAGAGCCACGCGGCAGCTTTTGCTGTCGCACGGATGGGCCGGCTCGAACCGGGGTGTTACCACGACCTCACAGAAAACCAGCGTGAAGTAGAGGTTTACCTCTGCGTTTCGCTTGGTGAGTGCAGGTGGCCGGAGGCCCTTTTTACTGGAAATGAGGCATTCCATCTTAGTCCTTACGGGTGACAACGCATCTGCATTTTGATTCGCAAACGAGGATAGATGTAGATGTCTATGGGCCGCAGCAACCACTTACCATCAGGTGGACTGTGTGCTCGTTTGTCACCCTTATCCAATAAAAAAAAAAAATATATATATATATATATTTAATAATTAGTATCATTATTATTTTATTATTTTAAATATTTTTTTATTTTTCTAATGTCAGATGATGAATCTTTTTATTCTACTTGCAACAGTTCCTCTTCTCTTTCACTTGCTGATGCTTCGGATGAGTCTGCTATGCTACGTACATTAATATATGAAGAATCTCAAAAATCATTAAACTGTTTTCACATTTGCCATTTAAATGCACAAAGTATTCCTCAACATTATACGGAGCTCCTGGAAACTTTCTCTTCTAGTGCAGTACATGCTATACTCATATCGGAAAGCTGGCTTAAACCAGAACTCTCGTCCACGTCTTATAGTCTTCCAGGTTATATTTTACTCCGTAACAACCGCATTGGTAAAAGGGGCGGAGGTGTCGCTATATATTTGCGTAGTGATATACCTTATAAAATATTAAACACGTCTTCTTCGCTATATTCCAGTTCTATGGAATACATCTTTGTCGAAGTTAATGTCAAGAGTGTTAAAGTGTTTCTTGGAGTTGCCTACTGTCCACCTCAAGTGGACTACTTCTCCGATTTGGAAGAAAATTTGTTGACTTTCAGTTCTGCCTACACACATCACATTATCATGGGAGATTTTAACACTGACCTATTAGGGGTTTCTCTCAAATCTTGCAAACTGAGGTCTACATGATGTCGCTACATGATGTCGCATAATTTCACTATTTTGCCTCTGAATGCAACACATCACAATTTCCATTCTGCTGACACGTGGATCGACCTTATAGCCATCTCCTCCATTGAACACGTTGTCAATTATAGACAATTCCCTGCTTCTGGATTTTCACGGCATGACTTGCTTCTCCTGTCATATAAATTAAAGTCTCCCAAGCCTTTATCTGTGTCTATCGCTATTCGAAGTCTTACTAGACTAGATATAGACAAGCTCAAGCGTGATGCGGATGCTATTAACTGGTCATCTGTGTATACTGCTTCCACAGTTGATGAAAAAGTCGACTTCTTTAACAGTAACATATTAGGATTGTATAATCAACATGCTCCTAAACGTGTCGTTCGACTTAAGCGTCCTCCTGTTCCATGCATCACGACTGGGGTAAGAATGACTATGGCAAATCGCGACAGAATGTTTCGCGCTTTTAAGAAGAATCGCACTGATCTAAAGTGGCAGGCATATAAAGCTGCGAGAAATCGATGCAATCAGATGGTGAGAGCTGCTAAACGCCGATATATCCACGAACAAGTACTTAATTCATCTTCGGCTGATATATGGAAGTTTCTCAAAACGCTTGGATATGGAAAATCGCAATTTGACTGTAATAGCATAACCTTTTCTCCTGACGATTTCAATCGTCATTTTCTGTCTTCTCAAGCAGTTTCTGATATTTCTAGAGCTAATGCTATCTCATTTATATCTTCCATGCCTCCTTATTCTCACGAAACTTTCACTTTTTCTCCTGTAGACGAAGGCAAGATACGCAAAGCACTTTCTTCTATTAAATCGAAAGCCATTGGTTGTGATGATGTGAGTAGGGTAATGGTTATGCACGTGTTGGATGCTGTTTTACCCGTGATAACTCATATAATTAATTTTTCGCTGATGAATGGTGTTTTCCCAACTCTCTGGCGTAAAGCCTTTATTATTCCCATTCCTAAATCCAGCGATTGCAACGCTATGTCCAATTTCAGACCAATTTCTATTCTGCCTTTTCTCTCTAAGGTTCTGGAAGCTGTTGCTCATAAACAGATTTCTTCTTTTGTTTTTTCAAATAATATTCTTTCTCCTTATCAGTCGGGTTTCCGCCCTGGTCATTCTACTACTACTGTTCTTCTCAAGGTGACGGAAGATGTTCGAGAGGGGATGGAAAAATCAAAACTGACCGTCCTCATCTTAATTGATTTTTCTAACGCATTCAATTCTGTTGATCATTATATCTTGTTGGCCCTTCTTTCTCATTTGAATATCTCGTCTTCAGCTCAGGAATGGTTCTCATCATATCTTCGAGGGCGCCAACAGGCCGTGCGCACTGGACATAATATACTATCTGACTGGTGTGATGTGTCTACTGGCGTCGCTCAAGGCGGTATAGTCTCTCCTCTTCTGTTTTTAATTTTTATCAATCTCATCACATTAAATCTCAATTGCTCTTACCATCTGTATGCTGATGATCTGCAGTTATATGTGCAAGTGGAACCCTCAAACATCTCTAATGCTATCTCATTATTGAATGAAGACTTGAAATACATCTCCGAATGGTCCACTGTGTATGGCATGAACGTGAACCCATCTAAGTGCCAAACAATAATCTTAGGTAGCCCACGATTATTATCGAAACTAGATATTCCCACCGTACCATCAATTATGTTTAAAAATAATGTCATACCATTCTCTCCTTATGTAAAGAACCTTGGTCTGTACGTTGACGGTTGCTTAACATGGAACAAACATATACAGGAGGTGAGTCGCAAAACTACTGGAACTTTGCGATCTCTATATCGATTAAAAAATTTTCTTCCCACCAATACCAAGATTTTACTTGTCCAGTCACTTATCTTACCGATTATTGATTATGTCGATGTGTGTTGCTCAGACCTGTCTCAACATCATCTTAATACATTGGATCGTCTACTTAACAATTGTATCAGATACATTTATGGTCTCCGTAAATACGACCATGTATCTTCTTTTCGTGCTCAGCTAAATTGGCTGCCTATCCGTCAGCGCAGACATGTCAGAATGCTCTGCACCATTTTCACGATTCTGAACGATCCATGTGCTCCCGAGTATCTGAAATCCAAATTTCAATACCTGGGAGATTCTCATAATCGCTCTCTCCATTCATCGGCTAACCTTAAGTTGCTCACTCCTTTACACCGTACTGGTTATTTATCTCAATCTTTCGCCCTCACGGCCAACAGACTCTGGAACGACATCCCTCTTGACATTAAAAAAGCTTCCAACAAGTTTCTTTTTAAAAATCAAGTCCGTAAGCATATGAAAAATTGTTGCAAGTTTGAACTAACATAGCTTTTATTTTCATACGCATATGTATATTTCATATTTGTTCTGACATAGATAATATTTATATGTATTGTGTATATATGTAGTGTATGCGTGTATATGTGTATGTATGTATTTATATATGTATATATTGTGTGTATTTAAGTATATATGTCTATGTATGTGTGTGTATATTTATAATTATATGTATATATGTATATACAATTTCTTTTTTTTTAGCGCTTTCTATTTTGATTACTGCTGCACCGCCTCTTGTCTGTATATCTCTGTTTAGCCTAATGGTTGACTGGGAGAGAATGCCCTATGGCATTAAGTCCGCCATATGTACAGCTTTGTGCATGAAAGCTTAAATAAATAAATAAATAAATATGTCAGACTTCATGATAATGATTATAAAATCCACCAAGCGCCAGTCACTCATTGACAGCCCCTCATCGGGAAAGTTTTTTCCTTCTGATTGGTGTTGGAGAACAAAGGGAGTATAATTTTTCCTTACTATTTGATGCATCCCGTGATAAATTCCAATATTAACTGTAACTACGTATGCGTAGGAAATATGATAGCGTAAGCAATATAATTCTTAACTTTAAATTTTCTCAAGGTAATACTCATGTCACTATAAGTTTTTTTAGTAATTGATGGCTCTACTTCTATATAATGATTAATTTTTACAGGATAAGGCTGTCAAGCGAGCACACAGTCCACCTGATGGTAAGTGGTTGCTGTGGCCCATAGACATATACATCTATCCTCGTTTGCGCATCAAAATGTAGATGCGTTGTCAGCAGTGGGGGCTGAGATTGAATACCTCTTTTCCATTATTAAAGGGTTCCGGTTCTATACTCACCATACGAAACACAGCAGTATTAAGCTGCTATTTTACGATGGTATGGTCCTTCCCCGGTTGAGCCGGCCCATTCGTGCTTCAACTATACAAATAATAAATATCTTTACCTACTTACTAGGCAATTATTCTTTATCATGGAGGAGTTTCACATCGATAAATTACATTATGGACATACAGCCAAACCCAAAACAATTATTTGTTGGCCATACCCATACTTGCTCCGTATAGCAGTCTAACCAGTGAAGTGGCCTGGATTACCCACAGGCCCATTGCTTAACCAGTAGACTTCCGAGTTGTAGTTCACTGAGTGTCACTATCCTTCACTTGTGTCCATTCTATTTGGAGTGTGGACTCTTATCCACTTCATATGGAGTTTGGATAAAAGCAAAGACGAGCAAGCGTGCGGTGATTATTGGCAAATCCCACTCTCTTGTATCAAAGAGAATATAATCACTACGTTTATCTTGTATTCGCTTGCTTTTGTTCGGATGGTCTTTATCTATATGTCTTTATATATATATGTATTTAATTCATGATACGTTCATATTTCTTTAAAATTTATGACAATATAAGGCCATCATCAAATAAAAATTGCAATTATTACAAAGAAGCATCGCAATATTAAGAAGAATTATTTTGTTTCTAGACATTTTTATTTTTGGTTTGATTTTAACTTTCCGTCTTGATTATTTATGTCTTTGGCTCTTTTTCATATTTGCAACATATGATGCAGTTGTGTACTTCCGTCGTTTTATTTCCTATTTATTAAGACTCACTCATTCTCTTACGATATAGACAATTTAAAAAGTTTTCGTAGTTCAATAATTATTTTAAAATATTTCGCAATTAAATCTACACAACTTTTAACCAAAGGAGTGTTTAGTAATATTGCCATAAAAAAGCCCGTGTTAAACTTAACTTGACCTTGCTAGTTCTTTTCCGTTCAGCTACCGCGATTGGAACATGTCCTATTCACCTGAAAGAAGGTAAGTGTAATTTTTGTATAATATCGATATTAACTTTTGCAAAATAATTATAAAGAGCAGTAGAGAAATTACTTTCCGATCAAAATTTTTTGTCAAATCACTTGTCTTCATTGTACATCTAACGTATTAATTTATTCCCCACTGCCGCCGATTTGCCAACATGGCGCTGGCAGGAGAACTTATTACTAATTCGGTATAACGCACGTGTAATTTTGATGAAACTAGGTATTATTAGCCAAACACTTGCAATACATATTTTTCAAATTGCTTGGAAATTTTCATTTAAACCCTAATAAAATTGAATGCAAACAACTGTAATGCCACTTTGACAGCCGTGCGATTCATTATTTTTGCGTACTCTTATATTACGCCATGCCGTGTATTTTTCATTGCGTTTCCTTTGTATTTTTGCATCAAGTTTAAATTTATTTTCCACAGAACAGAGGATTGGCCGGAGGATCCTAAAAATGGACCGTCAAAAGACAATTACGATGGGTCTCCTGGTGCCGAGCACGAAACACTGGATACAAACTGGCATCAAGTCGTGGAAAGCTTTGATGACATGAACTTGAAAGAAGAATTATTGCGAGGAATATATGCGTATGGTTTTGAAAAACCATCTGCTATCCAACAACGAGCTATTATGCCATGTATCGAAGGGCGAGATGTTATAGCTCAGGCCCAATCTGGAACTGGCAAAACGGCTACGTTTTCCATTTCCATTCTTCAACAAATTGATACTAGTATTCGTGAATGCCAAGCACTCATTTTAGCCCCTACTAGGGAATTAGCCCAACAGATTCAGAAGGTATGCAGTATCAAAATAATATGTTGTTATTGATTTATTTTTTAAAAGATACTTTTTAAGCTTTAATTTTTTGTAGGTGGTTATAGCTCTTGGTGATCATTTGAATGCTAAATGTCATGCTTGCATTGGTGGAACTAATGTACGTGAAGACATGCGACAGCTGGAAAGTGGTGTGCATGTTGTTGTAGGTACACCAGGCAGAGTCTATGATATGATATCACGTAGAGCATTACGTGCTAACACAATTAAACTTTTTGTACTTGATGAAGCTGATGAAATGTTATCTAGAGGGTGAGTCATATATTGCTAACAAATATAAATTGTATATTTGTAGACAATCAGATACTTACTTCATTTAATATTTATTTCTTTTAAATTATTTCAGATTTAAAGATCAAATTCATGATGTATTTAAAATGTTATCAGCCGATGTTCAGGTTATTTTACTCTCTGCCACTATGCCTGATGACGTTTTAGAAGTCTCTCGTTGCTTCATGAGGGATCCTGTTCGCATTCTTGTGCAAAAGGAAGAGGTAGAGTAAATATTCCACACATTTGTTATTAATAATTTTGTTTCAAATTAATATAAAACTCACAACTGTAAACTTTAATACTTTGAGATCTATTTTTTAAATTTAAATGAGAATACTAGTACAAATTCTTAAATGGCAATAGATTTTTTAAACATTAATTTAAAATTTACTTTAATTGTTGTTGTTGGTTTTGCAAATCTTGGATAACAATTCTAAATGATAAATAAATAAACACTCGCTTTCCACCTATGAGGTAATCTAATAAAATGAATGAAAAACCATAGCAGTGTATAATACTTGTGAAACATATAGGTATGTGACTTTGTTCTATTCTACTTTTTTATAAAACTAAAATAAGTGGCTTCTGCAGTTCATGAATACCTGCCGCCAACTTTAAATAAAGCAGGCTACAGATGTGTTATCTATCGCCTTTGATGACTAAGATGGAATGCCTCACAGTCTGGCTTTATATAATACCCTTCAGATTAAAACACTGCTATTTGGCAGCAAAAAATATACATATAGCCAGTTACCTAGAGGGATTAGGCAGAGACTATAGATAGACTCTCATTTAGTGCAATCCTGGCACAGCTCTTTCTTACACATCTATATAATATACACATACATGCTTATCAATTAAGGGTACTCTTAACGTGACCCGTCTTCAATATATCACCAATTTGTTTAAGAAGTCTAGGGACGCCCTTACTTCTGCAGCATAAATTTGCATTGACACTATTCATTCTTACCACATGTCCAAACCACTGAAGTATTCTTTTCTTGATCCTGGTTACAACATCTTGCAAACCACAGTTCACTTATTATCATTTCACCATTTTTAATGACTGCATTTCTACAGCATTTATTTTATCCTCATGTTTCTTCTGCCACACCCAACTTTCACTAAAGTCCAAAAATGGACAGAGAACTACCTGGTATTTACCCATGACTTCAAATTTCGACACCCAAAACTTCTCCATGATCATCTGCAAGGAAGAGACCTGGTCCATACATCTCATTGTCTTGCTAAATCCAGCTTTAAATACCCAAATTTATCTGTCATTTTCTTTAATAACTCTTGACATCTTAGGTTTTCGACAATGCTAAGCAAGCTGATTCCATCATAGTTATAATTTGTAACAGGTTTGCTGTGATCTTATTCTATTGTTTTATAAAGTGGGACTTACTGGTTTTGTACCAATTTCATGATACTTGTTTAAGTTCCCAGCATTAAGTAAAGAAAGTGCTGGCACCACTTACTCTCCAGCCCTCTTGAATTTCTTATGAATACTCTATCATACCTGTTTTCATTCTTTTCATTGACTTCATTTTTACTTATCTCACTACCTACTTCCTTTTCTTTTTTATCATATTAGATTTATAGATTAGTGCCTTAATTCTCTAATATTATTTCACTTGTATTATATGCTTAACGCTATTTTGTTCTTTTATAGCTAACGCTGGAAGGTATTAAACAATTCTTTATATCTATTGAAGTGGAAGATTGGAAATTGGAAACTCTTTGTGACTTGTATGACACTCTGTCAATTGCTCAGGCTGTCATCTTTTGTAACACCCGCCGCAAGGTAATGTTTGTAAATATTTTAATTCTATGCTTAATGTTTCTACAATTTTTAAGAGAGATATATACTATATTAGTTAGAGATATAGTTTCATTATTATAGTTCGTAATGATTCTGATGAAATATTGTGTCTGTAATATCAAAATAACTTTGGAGCTCAGGGGTTTATTTGCATGCTATTACAGTCCCTTCACATTCTGAAAATAATGAGTCATCGTTGTCAGCTGGTCTAGCCACTCCCCCTGATTAATCATAAAAATCATAAAGTGAGGTAACACAAAAATTTGAATATCAAGTTCGTAGAGTGACCAGTTAAAGGCAGACCTTCATACGAAACCGTTGTCCTTTGTGTGTTACCTAAATTAAATTTATAATAATGAATACCTCATATAATTGTAAGAATAAAAGTGGATAGATTAATTATATATAATTACATAGTGGCGAAAGACGAGAAATTTACAATGTAAGTACTTTAAAATATATGATTTAAATGTGATTGAAAGCACAATACTAAAAACAGCAAAGTACTAGATACGAACAAATACAAGTCATATACTGAATATATGAATGTTAATATATTTTTATGGTGATAAAATAAATAAAATAATAATTATTATTAATTTGTAATGAGTGGGTGGATCTTTATCCATTAAACTTAATTTTTTTAAATATAAATGGTTTGTATTTTTACTTCACTGTGAATATGCTTTTATTCTGCAGATACACTGATGACTCACTATTTTCTACCAACTTCAAAAAGGAGACTCAAATTGACTGTATGTTTATTTTAATGTGTGTTACCTCATAACTTTTAACTGTGTGAACCGATTTCGACGATTCTTTTTTTATTTGAAGGCTGGTGCTTCACATGTGGTCCCATATAAAAATTTAATCAAGGTCTGACCAATATATTTTTTTGAGTTATTATTAATAATTTATATTGAAGTGAGTTGTAGAATTTTTTTTATTTTTAATTATATTAACTATATTGAAATAAGCTTACCCATTTTTTAAATTTTTGTCTCTGTGTAGGCTTATCTTCAGAATTATTAAATTCTTTTTCTTCATATTGAAGAAAGTACCACAAATGTATAGAGAGCAATGGTAGGAGTGATATGGGCTATAATTTATCCCTTCGGCAAATTGTACAGAAGTCCGAAGAGTACAATTTGCCACTGTCTGGCATATGTGGATTATGAGAAAGCCTTTGATCCGTCGAAATTTGGGCGGTGCTGCAGTCCCTTCAGCGGTGCCAAGTTGACTGTCGGTATATCGAAGTGCTGAAGTGTTTGTACAGTAGAGCTACGATGGCTATCCGAGTACAGAACCCAGAGTACGAAACCTATCCAATTGCAGAGAGGTGTAAGACAGGGTGACGTCATATCCCCGAAACTCTTCACCGCTGCATTGGAAAACGTTTTCAAGCTTCTGGACTGGAAAGGATATGGTATCAACATCAATGCCGAGTACATCACTCACGTTCGATTTGCCGACGATATAGTCCTTATGGCAGAATCGCTGGAGGACCTAAGCACTATGCTCAATGACCTCAATAGTGTCTCCCAACGGATAGGTCTTAAGATGAACATGGACAAAACAAAGATTATGTTTAATGTCCATGTCACACCTATGCCGGTAGTTGTTGGGAGCACTAAGCTCGAAGTTGTTGATGAGTATGTTTACCTGGGACAAATAGTCCGACTAGGTAAGTCCAACTTCGACTGAGAGGTCAATCGACGGATTCAACTCTGCTGGGCAGCGTTCGGGAAGCTACGACACATCTTCTCATCAGACATACCTCAAAACCTTAAAACGAAATTGTACAACCAGTGTGTGTTGCTAGTGATGACTTACGGAACTGAGATGTGGTCCTTCACAGCTGGCCGTATGAGGAAGCTCAAGGTCGCTCAGCGAGCTATGGAGAGGGCTATGCTCGGAGTTTCTCTGCGTGATAAACTTAGAAATGAGGATATCCACAGTAGAACTAGAGTAACCGACTTTGCCCAACGGATTAGTAAGCTGACGTGGCAGTGGGCCGGCCATATAGCTCGAAGAGCCGACAACTGATGGGGAAGAAAGGTTTTCGAGTGGCAGCCTCGTACCGGTAGGCGAAGTGTAGGGCGCCCCCCACGAGAGGGAGTGACGACCTGGTAAGGCGTGCAGGAATTCGATGGATGCAGGTGGCTCAGGACCGTGCTTTGTGGCATTCCTTAGGGGAGGCCTATGTTCAACAGTGGACTTATGAAGGGCTGTAAAGATTATAATGATGATGATAAAATAATAAGAGATATAAAAAAAGTTCCAACAATACTTTTTAGTTTTCAATTTTACCCAAAAAATGGTCTTCACATTTTATCTTCTTATCTCTTTTGGTGCAAAATTGTATTTTTAATAATTTTTTGTTTTCAACACCCATTTTATAACAATGCTATAACTGTTCAAGAATGAAATGTAATTTAATTATGAAAACTTAATAAGTAATACATAAATAATAACTTAATAGATCTTCAATTTTTATTTTAAACTTTTTCACAAATTGTACAAAGTTTTTATAATCTCAAAAAACTGAGATGAATTTTATTGTTATTAACAATGCAATTTTTAAGACAGTTTTTAATTGCTTAAAAACCTAACTTAGCAGAGTTAGCATTCAGTTGTCAGTTCTCACGGTTGGCATTTGCATATAAATGGTTTTTTGTTTCTTTTAAAAATTTATAACTATTATAAACAGTCTGCATTAGAAAAAACCCACTAATACATCTGTAACACCATTTAGCTGAGTTAGTATTTCTCTGTTGTAACTGCATTTATAACAAATTATATCGCTATAAAGATTATGCATTCCCATTAATACATTGTTTGTAACCTCATTTAATTGAGTTAGCAGTCTCCAGTTCAAGGTCTCGCATTTAATGGGTGAGAACGGTTGAATTAAAGTTTTAATTATTGTTTAATAGCAACCCGGCCCGGATGCACACGAGAGTAGGATTTATTAATGTTGCGTTATATGTTTCTATATATCTCATATTAATTGATGTGATGAAGATTAACTTCAATTTCATGGCACTTACTGAATCATTTTTTATCATTAATTATCCACGTTAAACAAAGAATTACACAGTTTTTGTACAATTTCCATGTGCATGAAGTTGCAGTTTAAGCTAGGGAACTAATCTACAAAAGCATATTTTTAGGGCTGATCAAATAAAATTAAGCTATTATTACTTAATAAGCGACTAGCAACCCGCCCCGGCTTCACATGAATAGGATTTATTAATGTAGTGTTATTTAGATTTAAAATAATGGAATACTATTTATTTTATAAGTTTTGTTTTTACAATAAATAAAGTTTTTCGGATACAATATAGCCAAGATCCCTCCTGGCAATTGCTCTTTATCTATTCGTAAAGTTTCGTCACAATCAGTTCAGCTATTCCAAAGATTAGCCCGTATAAGACAAAACATTTAAAAATGGTAATTCATGTCTTAACGGCATGCAAGTAAGTCATATGAGCTCAGGTTAGGCAGGTTATTTTGATGTTACAGACATTTCAATTTTATTGTATGTAAAGATATATTAAGTTATTATTTCATATTTTCAATCCTCGGACAAAGTTTCTAGTAACTACATAACAATTAAAATGATTTGGCTGATTAACTGTCTAATAATTATTGCTTGTCTTTTTTTCAATAATCTTATATCTCACAAAAACTAGCGGACTGCAATTCTTATTTTGTTAATTCATATAGCACCTCTTTCTCAATTGGTCTTCAATTATACAAAAATATTCATAATCAAAAAGAAACCAGTGGAATCAAAACCATGTAAAACTTAAACGTTTTGTTTCTTTGAAAGTCATAAAAAAAACTATCAATTGAATAACTTATATGCTTGTCAAAGGAAAAGAGTCCTTACAGGAGGGTTGCCCAAAAGCTTAATTGGTGTGCACTGTCCAGGATGTCCCTCGTTTTGAGCGCCGAGTGTGCGGTTGTCATGGTAAAGCAGTAGCCTGCAGAGCCCAGTGTTTAGTTGATTATTGCTCAAAGTAGTAGACACTTCTGGCAAACATTTGATAGTATTCCATTCGGCATTGATGTTACTTCGATTTCGTAAAAATTGTACATCAGATTTTTCACCAAGTAAAAGAAACAGTGATAAAAATCTTATCAGCAATTCTTGGACAAAGTTTCGAACGACGCTTCTTTTCTCAATCATTTCAATAAATCCAAGATTCATCCATCACCTGTAAGAATGTCGTTAACTCGCCGAGGCGAATCTACTTTAAATTTACTAATCAACGTATTTCAACGAGTTTCCTTCCATAATAGCCTTTAATGGGTGATCACTTTCTTCTTTATCTCAGAAAGTAGGTTGACCATGTTGAGATTTGGTATATAAGTACACAATTACCTTCGAATATGATAGATTTCATAATTGTTGAGTGAAGTGCTAAAATACAAGGATTTAACAGGGTTAAAATTAGACAGGTTACAAGATAAAGCTCTCATCCCTGAGAGTTTGAGTTAGATAGTTTCTGTCCCAAAAACAAGTTTTTTTTTAATGCCGAGTAATTTATTTCAAATGTTAAAATTAATAACAGACTTTATATTACAATAATGGAAGAGGATACTAACCTTAACATTTCCAAGAAATGTGGACTCTCTAAGCCTATATGAGTAAAAAAAAATGTTTACTAAATGTAATTAAAAATTACTTTCATTCAAATGTACGAATTCGGACTAATGAACCTGTCATAGACAAACTGATCAAAACCAAATAATTGTTTATGCCTTGGGGAGACATAAAATTTATCTATTTACTGTATTTTGTTGTTGAATTTGTGTTTTGTCTTTATATGAAATTAATATTACAATCCTATCTGCTAAAGTTTAATATTAATAGTATAATAATTAATTTTGGCCTTGATTTTTTAAAGGTTGACTGGCTCACAGAGTCTATGCACCAGCGCGATTTTACTGTATCGGCCATGCACGGCGACATGGACCAACGTGAGCGTGAGGTTATCATGAGGCAGTTCCGCACAGGCTCCTCACGTGTGCTTATAACTACCGATTTACTGGCACGTGGAATTGACGTACAACAAGTATCATGCGTCATTAATTATGATTTACCTACTAATCGTGAAAACTACATCCATCGGTAAAATATTCAATAACTTTGTTTTAAAAGTTAAAAGGTATTTTTATTACAGAAATGTGTATAACAACTTATTTTATTCTAGGATTGGAAGAGGTGGTCGTTTCGGCCGTAAAGGAATTGCAATTAATTTTGTGACTGAAGCTGACAAGAGAGCATTGAAGGACATTGAGGACTTCTACCATACAACTATCACAGAAATGCCCAATGATGTGGCCAACCTCATCTGAGGTGCCTGTGCATTCCGGTTATACCTTGTGTCCTGCATTCTATTGCGATATTTATACGGTGTGAGTATTAGGAGAGGCCTCCTAAGTACCACTGTGTTGATTTTTTTATTGGAACTCATTTGGACCGATATATCTGTTTTAGTTTTATTAATGAATACATTATACTATAGACGTATCAATATAAGTTTAATAAACCTAGTAGTAAGACCGGCACGGCCGGATGGCCCCCGTTCCGCGTAGGCCTCTCTGTCGTTTGCAGAGAGGTCTCATCGGGTACTGGAGAGGCTATTTCAATCACAAGAGCACTAGAAGGAAATAATATATTGTAACTTTTTTTTCCAGTTGTACATAATATGGTAACTGTTTTTGTAATACGGTAAATAAATAAAATTAAATACATTACCTGTATTGTTATTGTCTTAAAAGTGTAGCACTCCATTCCCGATCGGAACCTAAATTTCTCGTGGCGCATTTTACTCACTTTTACCAATTTTGTTTACAGAAGACCTACCTACTCAGCCTGTTGAAACACTGGACACAACTATGTGGAAATAATAAATCAAAATTTCCTCAATAAATTACTTTCTTTTGACAGGTCCTTGTATCCTGTATCCTCTATACATACTGCTTTTTGCATTTTGTTTTTCTACATGGTTTTATGTTCAATTCGAATTATTTATATTTTTGGAATAAATTTTGTTCAAAGTATAATGAAGTTGATAATTAAGGTTCCTTATTTGCCAGATTATTATAAGGTTTAAAATGGAACTGTTGTAAGAGGAAATAGTAATATTAAACAATAGAATTTTAAATTATTTTCAAAACAAAACATTTCAAAACATGAATCGAATACCAATAGTTTTTTCGATTATTATTGTTTACTATTTATTATTATTGTAACATGGATTTAATAAAATGCTACATATTACAGTACATATTTCTAATTTCTTACTGGAATACGAAATTACCTATGGTGTTCTACCAAAAATGTAATATAATGAAACACAATTTAGGAAGAATAATATATTATGAGTAAATAACAATGTAATACAATAACATGTATATGTATATTAAACTGCCTATCTTAATTAGGTTCCTAATAAATTAATATCACATTTCTGGTAATATTCCGTTTGACAAGTATATAATAAGACCAAATTTTAAAACAATGTCATAAAAATGCAAAAAGAAGTATTAACAACAAAACAGACACTGGGAAAAATATATAGACTGTAGTACGCGGACGACATACTGATGTCAAAATAAAAGAATTATCATTTTTAAAACCATCAGTTGTTGGCACTTCTACAATTACTAATTCATCGCTAAACATACTTATATCAAATTCACATTCTGTACTGTTGAGACACACTTTGGATTCGGACATATTTGTATATTGGAATGTTGGTTTGTAGATATCGAATATTACGTGAATATCATTTTTCACCATATCGTTGTCACTATAAAATATATAATAATAATAACCGTCGGTCAGCACTTTGTGCTCAACTTTTAAAGTCGTAGTATTTTCTAAATAACTAGTACTATTACATTCTTTAGAATAAGGGAAAAAATTATTCATAAGTATGTTTTCATGATAACACTCGTGCAAATTATTTTCGAAACTAGATATTGAAGCATCTTCTGTTATGTTAGGAGTATTGTTTGCATTACCACCATGATAAACCCCCGTGTCCAGCACAGTGTTTGGATTATGCAATGTTGGGTTTCCAACAGATCTTTTATGAACGGTTTTATTGAAATGTATATGTATGTGTTCTTTAGAATGCTCTTTATCTCTGTTTTTCTTGTGATCCAGAGAAATCTCAGTAGTTTTTTCATTATTTTCCTTTGGATTTTCTAATGTTACTGATAATTGATCTGGATTATCTATTAAAGACGGGTCCTTTTTATATTTTCTACCATCTAGTATTCCACAAGTGTCAAGTATTTTTTCACCTTTAACAACTAATATTTTCGAACCTTCATATCTAGAACAAGCTTTTAAATCGACTGTTGCTCCAGCAAAAAGGAAAAATCCCCAATATTCTAAAGTGTCATCTGGTAATGTCATAGATTTCTTTAATTTAATATGTCTCCTTTTGCTGGATAGTTCAGGTCTACCTTTCATTTGAAATGCATTAAAGGTGTTATTCATTTTTAAGGAATGTTTTTCACAAAATATTGACGATTGCCCTTTATGAATTTGAATAACATCTGAATCTGATATTTTATACATAACATCTGCATATCTTATATTTCGTAAATATAAAGATGATACTATAAGTGTGGTCGGCAAAACTGTAGTCAGTAGGCAAAACATTATAACTCGTTGAGATCCGTGCATTTTTCCTCTCTCTATAAAACAAAAAAAAAATAGTTTTAATCTGGGTAGAGTTCTATATCAAAACAGCAAACGTGTTCATTTGCTAATACTAGAAGAAACATGAAAATATAAACTAATTTGAAACACTTGCAGACCTCTGGTTATAAACAAAAAGCTATTAATGAGGGCATTCACGACTTTTTCTGCCACCAGAGCGGCGCCACCATCGAGTTAGGTAAAATATTTGACATTTCATAGCGGGGACGATAATTTCTAAGGCAAATGTAATCTTTAAGGTTTCTTTCTGTATTATTAGTTATATTTTATATTAATTACATTAGAAATGGATAAACCAAACTATAAATATAACTAAAAGACGACTTTTAAAAAAAATAGTTATAATGTGCAAAAAATTAAAAATCAAACCACTGACGCATTGTGTTATATATTAATATAATACTCAAGACAATGATAAACTATTATTTAAAACTAATTTCTCAATTAAATGACACTGTAACAAAAAACTTTACCTCAGTCGCTAGTAGCGACATCTGGTGAGTGGAAGATTATTAGCCCTCATTATTAGAGATGTACCGACTAGTCGGCAAAAAGCACCGATTAGTCGCCGTATTATTTTATTCATATTTCAAATAAATTAAATTTTAGGATAACTAAAATAAAATATTAACGCTTATTGTTAATAATTTTATTTTAGAATCAGTCTTATAGTTAGCAAAATATGATTATATGTAACTTTCGTTTAATACAAATTGGTCTTCAATCAAGAAGACAATTATAATTAACAAAAAATAAATTTTAAACGCGAGTGTCAATAACTTAAACATTATCAATATGAGTATTAGCATAATGAATGGAAGTATAATCTAAGGGTCGTAAGAATTAAAATGTAAACTCACTATCACACAAATCAAAATTTGACGATTAGATTAAAGATGTGAGTAATTAACATTTAACTAGGGTAACAAACAATCCTTACATAACAGAAACAGAAACTTTTTTTATTCAATATAGATTATAAATAATACTTATTGAAAGTCACTCTTTTGTTTAATTACCATTGGTTCGAAGAGAAAAACCTCTGTCCTGGGAAGAACCAGCAAAACACCCAGCGGGACTTTTTATAGCTTACAATCATTTATGTTAAACAAATTAACAACACAATAAATTAGAAATAGGCTTGGTAGCGATCACCTCATTTCCTGGCGTTATTATCATCTATAAATTCTTGTACATCACAAGTGTCTATAATAACAAAAAAATTATAATTTTTTATTGAGGCATATTGCGGTTAAAAAACACCAGATACCGCCTTTTCTAGCAGCAACCTATCTCTTGGTTTTGTATATATTGCCAGCTTCGGACAGGCCTCTGTCACTCTTGCTACCTGCGTAAAATAATTACCCTACAATCGCGAGCTGCCCCAGGGGTAGATCGCAGTCGGGGCTAGCGCGCTCTATACGCTTGAATGTTAAAGGTTTATTAACGCTGTTTACGTAAATATTTTTTTTTTAAATACTTGTTGAAATACTCGTGAAATAGTTTTTGTTTAGTGTTTAGTATATTTAATTGTAGGATAAAAGTTTTAATGTAATTTAAGAATAATATATATGTATATTACCTATCTATTTGATAAATTATAATGGCAAAACGTCGTTCCTACTATAATTGTTGCGGGGATGGATGCTTAATGAGCAATTAAAAGGATCCAGATATATCATTTTTTGAGTTAGCCATAGATAATGAAAGGTTAATTTATGTCATTGTTTGTTAGATAGGTATTTATAGCGAAAAATAATTAAGTAATGAACCTAAGTACTTTATTACAAAACTTAATTGAAATTTACTACACTACCCAATTACCTACTTACATAGGTATGTAAATCGTCTTTGTAATTAAAATATTTTAAGTTATAATAGCACAAAATACTGAAATTAAAACTTTGTATACAAGATTTTCAACTAAGTAGATTACGATCATATTTCTGTTAGGAATCGTGTTTCAGGTTTATTTGTTGTTTACGCTATGTACCTATACGTACCAAGCATCGTGATTCCCGACGAATGGCCTTTCAAGTTGCATGCGTTAGGCGTCACAAAACTCTCTTAGCAGATAATATGGCGATTATAGTCGGCACAAGTACTTCACCTAAGTAACTTACCATTTCACAATGTATTTTTTTACTCTTTATTAACAGCCCTTAGCAACCACTAGGGAATGCAATCCAGCACCCAAAAGATAATCTTGCAAATCCGCAAAATTGAGACCATCAGTCCCGCGGATCCGCAAGATTTGCAGGATTGTACAATATTTTAGAATTATTAGCCCACATTATTTTCTAAGTCAGTAAATAAAACAATAGAATTTACTTAGAAGAAACAAATTAATTAAATTTTGATCAGAAATAATGACAAAAATCTAAATTACGTTATGTGAGTTGAACTCTGAAAAAAATATTAATGAGATTCGGACACTTGCTTCTAAAATTGTTTTCGGAGTATACATAAGGTGTTTAAAGTTTCTAAGATAATTTTACGCGGGATCCCGCATTTGTGGGATTGCGGATCCGCGGGATTGTATTCCCTAGCAACCACAGAAAGTTCGTTGTGACATAGTAAGGAGAAAAGATACAAAGTAATTCGGACACTCGCGAGCAGCGATAAAGTTTTATTTTGCTTGCATGTGCGATTTATCTGATTAATAATAACTATGTAGGCTATTAAAACGTCGGCTAGCAGTCAACATCAAAAGAGTGCAACTTCTGTACGTAGTACTATTATTTATTATGTGCTTCGGATAAGTCTCTCGCTATACACAATTTCATTTGTAAGTAATTTTATACCTAATTTATTAAAAAGGTTCTAGAAAAATCTCTGCGTCGGTTTTCAAATGTAATTAAATAAATTAGACACTAGATGGTGACTTTGTGTCATAGGAACTAAAAATATAAAGTTACGTAGAGCTCAGTATTGGTAAAATAATCATACGAAGGTGTTGAAAGGAGGAGACGTCCCATACATTCTTGGGCCCAAGTGTTAACAAGATGAAAGTATTTAAAAGCTTATATATAAACAATGCATAGCTGAAAATCTGGCAAGAATTGTCAATCTAGGAGCTGAGTTATTGTAGTATAAGTAAAAGTGAGATTATCTATTACATTGAGTTATATGTACTACGTACTAGAGAAGCCCTTCCGAACATTGACTATGTTCAACTGAACTGTAGTGCAGTCCCTGCAGTCCATACAAACTAAATATTGTGTAAATTGAGGATTTGTGAATTCCATAAAATAATTATTATTACATTTTATTTAGAAATATGTTTGTTTAGATTAAATTAAGATATTTTATATTAAATTATTATATTTATTATATATCAATATCTTATTTTATATCAAATTAAAGTCTTCGCTCATGCGCGACTACTACTGCCGCGCATGCGCGAAGACATAGAGTACACAATTTTTGTTTGGAATGGCTTCTCTAGTACGTAGTACATATAACTCAATGATCTATTACCTACACTATAACAGGTAATTTTTCACTGTTATTACACTGTAACAGGCTATTTTTCACTATAATTACTTAAAGATATAAAAACAGGATTAGTATAAAATTACCAGAAAAGCTATGGCTAATAATGAAACGATTAACGAAAGTTATAACAACAACTACTAAGTGAAGTGAATATTAGGGATATCGATCTGTGATCGATTACTGGAATTGTTGTAACAGTTGTTGAAATGTTGATTACTTTGTAAATATGTACGCAATTATTTTTTATCTTCTTTACACAGAAAAATAATCGAAAATAGATATTAAACTGCTCAATTTAATCGAGAATCTTATATTGCGTTCGTTTGAAATGGAATCGAAAATCTGTCTTTTTCTTTTATAATATATAGTAAATAGTTTAAAGATTGAACTGTCAAGTCAAGTTTCAAAATAAGAAGTCCTCTATTCGAAGATAACGTTCAGAAACATGGATTTCACTAGTGCATTCTTTATGGTAATCGATTTATTGCCATAAAGAATACACTACAATCGATTTTGTAACTTATTTCTTATTTTATTGTTTTTTCGAATTCTAGATTGTAAAAAGAGCTAATTAGTTGTATTTTACTTTATAAAAATATGGCCCATTTTTTAAAGTAAAAGCATTCAGACATGAAGAAATTTTAATCTCCAAAATATTATTTTTATAGTTTATAATCATTTTGTGAACAGGCCGCCATCTGTCGCCAAGGTAGCTAAACTACATTGCAACGTCGATATGGAACGATTCGAGTAGTTTTACTATTTATCGGTAGATGTAGATAAAGTAGGCAGGGCTTAACATCCCCTCACCCCGCAATTTGTCACGCATTGGTACATAGTAAAATCTAATTACAACACTTCCTATTGGTATTTGCTCCGTGCTTGAGATACTCTGTGGTTCAGACTCCACCACTCAAATCAGCTGACAACGAAGCGCCACGGGTGTTGCCGATAGCACCCGAACTCCGCCGAAAACATTGATCGGCTTGAGCGACTATACAGTATACTAGAATTATTATGTGCGTGCAGTTGGGTTATAAATCATCAGAGTATTTCGTTCTCTTTCCCACTCACGGGCCTTAGGGGCGAGCATAGCGATGCGCATTATTGTTGTCGATAAGCGTTATCGGTAGTGTATTTAGTTTTGTCATTATGTGGGTTAGTGATAAAAATTAAAAAAAATTAGATAAAACGTTTTTATGAAAATAAAAATAATAATGATTAAAAATAAATTATTAATTAGGTATCTATGAATTAAAGAAACTATAAGTACAAATGTTTGGAATGTAACAAGTTATATTAAAAATAAATATAAGTTTAAATTTGTTGTTATCGATAATGGCGTTATGCCCGCGCAACATGCTCACCACCCTAGCCGGGCTGAGGCCCAGCTACGATTTATGACCCCAACTGCACGCACAAAATAATTTTACTATAGTCGGCCATTTTTCAACCGACTAGTCGGCCCATCTCTATTAATTATGCATGAAGAAACTTGCATGTTTAAGTAAAAAATTCTTAAGACGTTTTTGATTAAGACTCGATTGCCTTTAAATTTTTAATGTCAAGATGTGCATAGAAAACATGATTTTTACTCGATATTATGTCATTGTGCATGAGAAAAATATTTTTACTTCATACTGTTTGTTGCACCTACCCTCCATATTGATCACTGCCGTAACCACATGAGCTCATTATATTGAAAACAAGCAAAACAATATTAGTTTGGATTTCATCAATAGTATCTTAATTGGTGAAAAATGCAAATATAGGTAGTGTTGATGACGCTCACGCTGCTCGTCGAACACCTGAAATATAAATAATATTAATCTTTAAAAAATTATATGTGTAAAATATATACTCATAAAACATTGTTACTTACCTTATGTACTTGTTGTTTTTCTATAATAAATGAGTACGTGTGCATACGGAGACGGTGGCACTTACCGCGATTTTTATTAGTAGGGTGAAGGTATATTTGCAACATCGGTGTTGCACTGCTGAGTACGTGATCCCGCGCTTCGAGAAAAAATATAATAATAAGTATGAGTTATGTTCCACACGCCGGCAACGCCGCATAAAAAGTGACGACCACGTGGCACCGCTGCAAAATCGGACTGCAAGAACAACCAAGATGTGTTACCATCGTTCAGCTTAAAGGATGAAGTGCTGAAAATGCGCAAAGTGCCTGCAGTAAGAGTAAAAATTCATCAGAGACCGCAGGCACGTCGTCAAGTAAGGCACGCAAACTGCAATTGGAATACGAATCCGCTAAAGCTATGGCTCTCGTGGAAATACAAGCAGCAGAAGCTGAAGCAGAAGCTAAGGTTAAAAGTGCTCAGGTAGAAGCTGCCAAGATTAAGGAAAATATTCAGTCGAAGCTGCTAAACAAACAGCTTGCAGCTGAGATGGCAGAATTGGAGTCTCGATCACGATCATCCCACAAGTCGGCTGTAAAATCTTCGACCAGCAAAGTTGAAAATTGGCTTAATGTCCCAGGAAACCAGCATGAGGGGAACCGAGATGATTACTCCCGTGAAATAATCGGCCTAGAAAAGCTGGCACACGCTTTGAATGAGGCAGTGGCTGCCTCATCATATAAAATACAGAACCAGGAGCTCTTAACAAGATTAGCGACGTCTAAAGACCTGCCTTTATTTTTTGGAGATCCAATGTAGTGGTTGCAGTTTAAACAGGCGTACCAAGAATCTACCCAATTATGCAAATACAGTGACAGATAATTTATGGCGGCTACGTAAGTGTCTTCGTGGCGATGCTAAAGAAGCGGTGACTTCACTCTTGATTGGTGGAACTACACCCGAGTTAATAATTGACACCTTAGAACTTCGATTTGGCAAACCAGAAACAATAATTATGAGTAAAATAGTTCTACAACTAAAAAAGCTATGTCCGTTGCCGTTAACTTGCCATAACGATATTATTAATTTTGCAATAAAAATAAAGAACTATGTGACTGCTGCTGCAATAAAGTGATTATCTTCGCAGCCCGGAATTAGTATCAATTGTCGTATCCAAGCTTCCAACTTTACTTGTCGCAAAATGGACCGACTACGTTTATGAACAGCGAGAGTGTAATTTACCGAAGCTAGAATTGCTTAGTGATTTTTTATATGAGGAAGCCACTAAAACAGCTGCATCAGGAGTAAGTCATATTCACGCTCAATATAATTTAAGGAAGCCCGATGAACGTAAATACCGTTCGCACTCGCTGTTACTGTATACAAATAGTAATCAATTAGAAAACGCTGAAAAGTGTAAATTTTGCCGAAAAAGGGCTCATGGTGTCGCAGATTGTTTACGGTTTAAGCGCGCCTTACGCAAAGATCGCTGGCGATTTATACGCGTAAATAAGCTTTGCTTCAGATGTCTTGCCCCCCGCCATACGAATGGCATGTCTTGTAACGGCAGTAATTGCGACAATGACGGCTGCAATCAACCGCATCATCGTTTACTGCACTGGATTAAACCATTGGAAGAACGCTTAAAAACTGTGGAGCGAGGTGAGGATGAGCATCCCAGCACCAATGAAACAGTGACTCATACAGTGGCATTCCACTGTCACAAGGTGCTTTTGAAAGTGGTGCCGCTCACTCTTCACGGACCGAATAGCAGTTTGCATACGCATGCACTACTGGATGATGGAGTTACCGTGACGGTGATATCTTCTGATATCGCAGATGAGCTCAGATTAAACGGTGAAAACGTAATATTGCGCGCGCGTAGCGCGTGGGCCTTGGGCGAGCTTGTGTGTGAATCTCAAGTAGTGAGTGTAGTGTTACTAATTCGTATAACGAAATGTTTACTTTCCGTGCGCGTAAAATTAAAGAATTTAATTTACCAACACAAAAAGTGCCGAATATGGACTTTAATAATTATGGATTGTTAAGTGAAGATCTTATGTTATGTAATTGTAACGCTAAGCCAAAATTATTAATTGGTCAAGACAATCATCATTTAATTACTCCCATTCGTTGTCTTCGTGGTAAGCAGCGTGACACGTACATAACTCAAACTGCGCTTGGATGGTGTGTGCACGGATATATGGTAAGTGAGTAAGTGTTCCTCAGGGGTCCGTTCTCTCCGCAACTCTCTTCCTGCTGCATATTAATGATCTGCTTATGCCCGGTATCTATGGGTATGCAGACGATAGCACAGTTGTTAAGAGATACCAACCAAGTCCTCGGGCCAGTTGGGATGAAATCCAGACCGAAAGAGAAGCTATGGTAGAGCGTGTGAATCTCACACTACAGGCAGTCTTCGATTGGGGCGATGCTAATCTTGTGAAGTTCAACGCCTCCAAAACACAAGCGTGTCTCTTCACTTCAAAAACGTGCTAAGAGGCTTATTGGTGACCCGAATTTGGTTAAAACCAATCTTACCAGCCTCGAACACAGACGTAAAGTAGCCAGCCTTTCGGTTTTCCACAGGATGCATTTCGGAGAGTGTGCGCAGGAATTATATAATTTAATTCTCCCCTCTCCTTTCCACCATCGGACAACCGTCGGCCGACCGTCTGGGTCGGCCAGTCTCCACTCTTTCGTTGACTTACCACGCATTCGAACCAAACGGTTCGCCACGTCGTTCATCATGCGTACAGCAAAGGAGTGGAATAAGTTGCCAGCATCTGTCTTTCCATCCGATTACAGTGTGGGTGTGTCTTCAAGGCAAGAGTGAATAGGCTTTTGTTAAGTCAGTGCGCTTCACCATCTTAGGCTACATCACCACTTACCATCAGGTGGGATCGTAGATAAGCGCTGGCTTAGTAGAATATAAAATAAAAGTAATGTTAATTGCACTGATCGTTTTGTCTCTTTCATTAATAGTTGCACCGAAAAGGTGGGACCGTCGCAGTCTGTCTTTCACTTACACACGGTAAAATCGATCACTAGATATCTCTCTCTCGATAATGATAAGGGTGAATCCAACTGCGCGCAGTTGCACGATGCGGTTCGTAGATCCTTCGCGTTAGAATCTATTGGTGTAGGTTCGAAGTCGTGCCGTAACCCAGATGAAATACGCGCTTTACAAATTTTAGATGACACTGCAGAATTAGTAAATGGTCAATGGACTGTCGGCTTACCGTGGAAATACGATGAATTACATTTACCCGACTCTTACCCTAACGCTTTTAATCGGTTAAAGTCAATAGAAAGAAAATTTTTGCTCAACAAAGAGTATGCAACTCGCTATTGTGAAAGAATGAAATACTTATTTTCTAATGGTTATGCTAGAGAACTTAACGAGACCGATGAAAACTCTAATAAACGTATAATATGGTATTTGCCGCACTTTGGTGTAGATAATCCAAATAAGAAAAAATTACGTTTAGTTTATGACGCGGCAACAAAGTCGAACGGTTATTTTTTAAATGATTTTCTTTTACAAGGCCCTGATTTGTTACAATCGTTATTAGGAATAATGTTAAGATTTAGAGAAAACTGCGTAGGTATCATAGGGGACATAAAAGATATGTTTTTAATGATAAATGTACGAAAAGATGATTTTTTTTTATAGGATAAGGGTGACAAACGAGCACACAGTCCACCTGATGGTAAGTGGTTGCTGCGGCCCATAGACATCTACATCTATCCTCTATTACAAATCAAAATGTAGATGCGTTGTCACCCGTGAGGACTAAGATGGAATGCCTCATTTCCAGTAAAAAGGGCCTCCGGCCACCTGCACTCACCAAGCGAAACGCAGAGGTAAAACTCTACTTCACGCTGGTATTCTGTGAGGTCGTGGTACCACCCCGGTTCGAGCCGGCCCATCCGTGCGACAGCAAATGCTGCCACGTGGCTCTACCACTGTTGAAACTGTCTTGTTAATTCTTTGCGTTTTTTGTGGAAAGATATCTATTTAAGTAATGAAAATTAACAATTAGGCTTCGGAAGTAGTAACAAAGGGTCAAAATCATCTATACACTATGCCTAAACTCGAACTTTAAGGCGCGCTATTAGCATGTCGCTTGGCAGAGACTATAAAAAAGGAGCATAAAATTAAACCGTCGCGTGTTTTTGGGCCGACTCAATGATTGTTATTTATTGGATTCGTAACGAGCATAGAAATTACAAAGTTTTTATTGCAAATAGGTTAGGTGAAATTGATGAGTTAAGTAAAATTGATGAGTGGCATTATGTGGGGCATTAGAGGGGGCAAACGAGCATGCGGCTCACCTGATGGTAAATGACTACCACCGCCCATGAACAACTGCAAACCAGGGAGGGAATTGCAGATGCGTTGCCGCCTTTTAAAAATGAGTACGCTCTTTTCTTGAAGGTCCCTAAGTCGTATTGGTCCGTAAAAATCACTGATGGTAATCGATTCCACAAGGAAGTCAACAAGGAAGAAAACATCTACTAAATCGCACAGTGGTGGACCGCCAATCATCCAGATGGTGTGGATGGTATCGGGAGTTCTGTCGCGATGTGCGTTCGTGAAATTTGGCGGCTGGGATTAATCCGAACAATTCCTCAGAGCACTCCCCGTGGTAGATGCAAAAGAAAATGCAAAGGGATGCAACATCTCTTCGCAGTGCCAATGAATCGAGCCGATCGGAAAGGACTCTGTCGTCGACGATTCGAGCCGCTCTGCGCTGGATGCGGTCAAGTGGAAGGAGCTGGCACTGGAGAGCCCCTGCCCAGAGATGGGGACAGTATTCCATGTGAGGCCGAACCTGCGCCTTGTAAAGTTGCAGGCGGTGTGCCGGCATGAAATACTGTCCCGCTCTGCTGAGCACGCCAAGCTTTTTAGAGGCCAATTTGACCTTCCCTTCCAAGTGACCACGAAACTGCACGTCACTCGATATGTCGACGCCGAGGATTCCGATACTGGCTGAGGCAACCAGGGGAGTGCATTGAAACTGAGAAAATACGACAAAGGGGTTCTTTTTAGTGGTAAACGTGCAAACTTGTCTTCCGAGGATTAAACTGGACTAGATATAGTCGCCCCCAGTCCGAGACTTTGTCCAGCAAAGACTCGACTTCAGACACAAGTTTGTATTTATAGAAAAATGTAGAAAAACCGGTACTCGGTGTATTAATAATTTGTTAATGAATAGAGCCGAAGTACTTTAGTTACGCTATTCACAATCACAATCGTTTCAGACTGAAATTGACTTGCTGAAACAAAATAAAGAAATTAATCGTGATAGTCGTTTACGTTCATTGACACCATTTTTAGATAAAGACGGCTTATTGCGTGTAGGAGGGCGTATAAACGCGGCTGCAAACGTCACTGAAACTATGAAAAACCCGGTGATTCTGGATGGTAAACATCGCATAGCAAGACTGGTGGTTTTGGACTTCCACGTACGTGCGGCTCATTCGTATAATGAACTTTTAATAAAGGAGCTACGACAAAAATATTGGGTTGTAAATCTGAGACCTACAGTTCGCTCCGTAGCTTCACAGTGTCTAGTTTGCCGAATACGAAAAGCAGTACCAAAACCGCCTCGCCTCGGGGACTTGCCATCTCAAAGATTGGTTCATCATCAAAGATCCTTTACCGTTTGTGGTGTAGACTTATTCGGTCCGATCGAAGTAACTGTGGGCAGGCAGAAACTCAAAAGATATGGTGTTCTTTTTACATGTTTAACAATACGAGCTGTTCATATTGAAATAGTATCGACGCTTACCGCAGACTCACTTATTATGGCACTTAGGAGGATGGCTGCACGCCGTGGGTGGCCTCATACTGTCTTATCTGACAACGGAACCAACATGCGAGGTGCTGATGCTGAACTTCGAAAATCTTTTGAAGAAATTAAGCAGCAGCAAGTTATAGCCGAAGCATTAAACAAAGGAGTTTCCTGGCAGTTTATACCACCAGCCAGTCCTCATATGGGGGAGCTTGGGAGCGTCTGATTAGAAGTGTGAAAACGGCACGGAAAGTCGTTCTTAGAGACAGGGCTCCACGAGAAGAAGTTTTATTAACGCTTCTCGCTGAAGTCGAAAATATAATTAATAGTAGACCGCTTACCCATGTTTCGGTAGACCCTCAAAGTAAAGAGGCATTGACTCCAAATCATTTTTTACTAGGATCTTCTTCGAACTTACCTGTACTCTTTACTTTACGTTACTGTGTTTGATGACGGCGACATGTATCTTAGACGACAGTGGCGTATTGCCCAACGGTTGACAGACTTATTTTGGAGCAGGTGGGTAAAAGAGTTTTTGCCAGAGCTAATTCCTCGCTGTAAATGGGATAGGGAAGGTCCGCAATTAAAAGTAGGAGATCTTGTTGTAGTAGTAGATCCATCATTATTTCGTAACTGTTGGCCAATAGGTATTATTGATAAAGTTTATCCAGGTTCAGACGGCAGAGTCAGAGTAATTGACGTTAGGACTAAGTCAGGAGTGATGAAGTGATCAGCTGCTCGCGTGGCCTTTCTCCAGCTTGGTGATGAGTGTCGGCGAACCGACACTTGGGGGGAGGATGTTGACGACGCTCACGTTGCTCCTCGAACACCTGAAATATAAATAATATTAATCAATAAAAAATATATGTGTAAAATATATACTCATAAAACATTGTTACTTACCTTATGTACTTGTTGTTTTTCTATAATAAATGAGTACGTGTGCATACGGAGACGGTGGCACTTACCGCGATTTTTATTAGTAGGGTGAAGGTATATTTGCAACATCGGTGTTGCACCGCTGAGTACATGATCCCGCGCTTCGAGTTAGTTGCACTATAACATCATAACATCATTATAGAACATCATAAGAGGTGACACCTATGTCTCCCTCCCCGCGGATGTACACGCGCTCACCAAATGAGGGCATCCACGACTTTCTGCCACCAGGGCGGCGCCACTTTAGAGTGAGGTAAAATATTTGACAGATTTCATAACGGGGACGATAATTTCTTAGGAAAATGTGATCTTTTAGGTTTCTTTCTGTATTATTAGTTATATTTTATATTAATTACATTAGAAATTAATAAACCAAACTATAAATATAACTAAAATTCGACTTTAAAAAAAAGTTATAATGTGCAAAAAATTAAAAATCAAACCACTGACGCATTGTGTTGTGTATTAATATAATACTCTAGATAATGATAAACTATTATTTAAAACTAATTTCTCAATTAACTGACACTGTGTAACAAAAAACTTTACCTCAGTCACAACTAGCGACATCTGGTGAGTAGAAGATTATTAGCCCTCATTGTTTTAGTATATTTTTCTCCCAGACGACAACAGTGGCCTACATCATCAACAGGTAGTTTATTACAAATATAAGTATTTAAAACTGGAGACTAAGAAACATAATTATGATTTCCTTTACCACCGAGAGATCAACACTGACAATTTCCAGTGCAAATTGAGTATTGAAATTGATTTATGGCAATTATTCCGGCGGGGTCCAAACCGAACCCGAACTGCTCGCGTACTGTGAAAATTATGGTGAGCGCTTTGCCCCCGAATTATTCTATTTTAACATATTATGATAATGATTTTTCCTCAATGAAACAAATCAATTCACGACGTCAGTAAACTTACTACATTTTTTAGTTTTTCTTTAATAAAAGGCCCTCTTGCAAAACAAATGTTCAATGTAAGTCGCGTTCATATGCGAAATTCCATAAAACATTACGCTAAAGAAAGTAACTAAACAAAATAATCTAGCTGTTTCAACATTGTTGAGACTTCTCTTTCCTGCAACATATGCTGCGGAACAAATTGTTCTAATTTAGATATACGAGGACCCCATTGGCGTCAATAGTATTTCAAAGAAGGAACCACACACATCTACCTGTATCATGGAGCTGATTCCACATACAAAGCTGCCTTTGCATACATAGATTGGACAAGGATAAACATCCAGACCCAAAGCAATTGTTTGTTAGCCATACAAATACATGTTACGGGCGAGATTTGAACCCGCCACCCTCAACGCTGAAATTCATTGCAAGGCCACTGCGCTATGGAGTTGCAAACCAACCACAATATAGAAGAACCATAAGTTGACCATAATATCATAAAATTATTAATTAATAATAATGTTGATATCTATACTCCGTCAATAACGAAAGGTTCCACCAACTGTTACAGGAGAAAGAATGTTATGATTTAGAAGTAAATGTTTTATTATATTCTTTGTTTAGAAGGCTCAAACAAACCTAAAGGAAAGAACACATTGCCAAGTACACACAAGAACTTATGAGTATTTATAAGCAAACTATAGAGGGCGCGTAGAGCTCATTGCCTATTGTGCCAAGGTGCCAAGTGTAAACTATGCTTGGACAAAAATATCAAAATATCGATATATATCGTCGATATTTATAATCGCGATGTATCGATATTTATTTTAGTGTATCGAATTCGTATTAATTGCGATATATTTTAAAATCTTGTAGTAATGGACAAACATAAAACATCAAAAGGAGCTACAAAAGCATGTTTTATGAAACGTAGGGAATTAAAAGGTTAAAATCCGTAAAATTAATTTCATTTAATGTTCAGTGTTGGCATAAATATAAGAATTCATTATATTTATAATTTTAATTAATTAAAGTAATAGGTAAGAATTTAGTAAATATTGGTTAAGTGAGTAAATATATGGTAGGTTTTCGGAAGTCAATAAAAACGGGCATGAATTTATAAAACGATTATTATTAAATAAACACAAAAATCTTATTAAGTTACTGCGTCTTAAAATGGTACAATTTATTATATACCTACCTGTCTTTTAGCTTTATCGCAGTTTTGTGAACAAAATATTTTATCCTAATATCAATATATTTTTCAATGACAACACGCAATAAATGAACCAAATGGTTGCTGCATGGCGACCGATGGAATAGGTGTTCATGCAGACATGTAAAAATATCTTTTCCAGGTGTCAGTAACTAAACTAAGAGTCATAATAATGCCATTCTTTTTGAAAGATATTTTTTTAAATTATTGTATCAGATTTCATACAAATGTCCATTACGTCATTTGATGGATATATAAGACCACAAAGTAGTTATAATCAAAGAGATTTAAATATATAATTATAATACGTTTATGAAAATTATATGATTAGATATATATAATTTAGCTAAATAACTCAATAGTCTACTTGGAACCTCAACTGTATCCAAGAAAACATTAGAGGTAACAAAGTTATTTTACTAACTGCAGGTCAGGCGCACTCCACAGTTTAGGTATAAACTATATATTTACTGTGGTATAAATCTATAACTACACGGCGGGCTCGTCTTGTCTGGCCAATTCAGAGGGTTGCGGCTCTCGCGCGCCGGCCGAGTCTCACGCATTCGCATTAAAAGAAAACCATAGAATTATTACGCATAGAAACGCAGTCCGGTACAAAACACGAGCGTTAAAATGATGCAAAGTCATTATGTTAGTGGGCGCGAGTCGAATATGCCTACGCTCGTCACACGCACACATACACGCCATTCAGTGATACCAGTTTCTGGCGTTTGCAATCAAATAGTGCAAATCACTATTTTTTGATTAATTTTAAAAAATCGATATAATAAAGATTACGTATTACGTACGAAGATTATTTAGTAGAAGTATTTTATGAGAATATAAAATGGAATAAAATAAACACGATAATGATGTTACTAATATAACTTTATTATACATATATTAATGTTAAAGAATGCAGACGTAATAAAATTTAAGAATATTATTAAATACAATTAATTTGCTCGAATACAATAACCACATCGTGTAATGTTTAATTTTAACCGACTTCAAAAAGGGAGGAGGTTATCAATTCGGTGTACTATTTAATGTTTTTTACCTCAAAATTCTACAATTTCTAAACCGATTTAGATTTTTTTATTTGAAAGGATATACACACAGATTGATCCAATACACACGCTAAAATTTTAATGGTTGTTTTCCCGAAGTAAAATGATTTTGCCTTAGTAGTACAATAGATTTATTAAAATAAAATTATTAGGATGTAAAAATGACAGATTTACAATCGAGAAAAACAAAACCCGAATGCGATCTCAAACCAATAGCAATATCTCGCAAATAGGTCGGGCGTACAGGCTAGCTTATACCGAATTACTATAATAGTCTGAAAAAAAATTCGCTGGACGTAATGTAGTGTTACGTCTATCGCACGTGCTACCGCGCGCTTCCTACACAGTGAAGGGCCACTAATAAATGTTCATAACATGAACTCTCAAGTGTAGTGATGTAGCTTGTGAGGTATTACTATTGTAAATCTGCCCATTTTCAATTGTAATATTTTTTAATTTAATAAATTGACTCTACTATCGAGACAGTATAATTTGGCTGTGGAACAACAACCACTAAAATTTCAGCATGTATATACTACGAATTGATCAAGCTTAGAAATCAGTGTACATACATATTGATAACCTTTCTTTTTGGGAGTCGGTTAAAATAGGCTGTTTGGATCTAACGTAACATCTGGTTAATGTTTGGGTGTAAAGTGACATCTGGTTAGTAAAGGCGATCTTATTAATAATCTCATGATGTAAATAAAAAAGTTTTTATTCTATACTCTAAAACGTAACCTTAGTCAATAAAAAAAGTAATTAAAATAAAATAGTTGCGTTAAAATGGCGTCGACGAATCGCGATTAGCTGATCAATCCGTATTAGTTTTAAATAGGCACCCATTGTTAATATAATGTTAACACTTAGAGAAGTAGGTATCTATATATAAACATTTGAGTTTTACACAGAGCGTTGCGATTAATCGTTTTAAACACAAATGTTTCCCCACAACTAGCAACATTTGTATTATGAGAGCTTAGGTAAGTATTTTTTTTAGTTTTACGTACTTATAATGAATGAAATGTATAAAATTATATGTAAAATGTAATACCATCACTTCTTTTATGTTTATCATCACCGTTGTGACAATATTTTACAATACAAACGGTAATTTTTACAATTTTTCGCGAGCTCATCTCCGTAAGACGTGACGTTTCGCACTGACGCGTCGCTGAGTCAACTTACGCGGTTTCGCGTTAGTTTGACTTGCTTCACTTTCGGTGCGCGTACTAGTATTTATTCTATGCGTAATAATTCTATGACGAAAACATTGTATCTTAGTAATCTATACAAATAAATAAAATTAAAGTGTCTGTTTGTAAAGTCAAAATAACAGCTTTTTACTAAATGCTTATGAAAGTTTATAGGGAACTTATAAAAACAACACATTTTTTTTAAAATTTTTGTCTGTCTGTGTCTGTCTGTCTGTTTGTTTCGGCTAATCTCCGAAACGGCTGGACCGATTTCGACGGGACTTTCACTGGCAGATAGCTGATGTTATAGGGAGTAACTTAGACAGACTACTTATATTAAAAAAATAGGGTTTCGCGCAAAAAAAAAACCCTAAATTACACGCGGGCGAAGTCTCGGGGAACAGCTAGTCATAAATATGTCAATCAATTTTTAATTCCTTCACTGGACACACAGTTGATGACACTTAAGTAATGACAATTATTAATATAATTCAATAACTTCGTAATTTAACAAGGGATCTTTCATAATTTAAATGTACATAAAGTGTTAACATTGACATTGGGATGTCAATCACCTCAGTCCCCCATCCGTAAAAGTAATTCTATTCAATGTCACAGAATAAATAATAGTACGACGTACAGAAGTTGCACACCTTTGATATTGACTGCTTGCCGACGTTTTAAATAAATATTATTATAAGATAAATCGCGCCCGCAAGCTAAATAAAACGTTATCGCTGGGCGCGAGTGTCCGTATTACTTTGCATCTGTTCTCATTTCTACGTCACAACGTACTTTCAGTGGTTACTAAGGGCTGTTAATAAAAAGTAAAAAATACATAGATTGTAAGTAAGTTACGAGGGTGACACTGAAAGTTCTTAGAAAATCAAAAACTTAACTACCTAGCAAGGTAGAGTCATGCTGAAGCTATAGCTGTTCGTGCTATAACTATACCACTATTAGTGGTATAGTTATAGCACGAATGGGTCGGCTCGACCGGGGAATGACCACGCTCTCACAGAATACCAGCGTAAAATGGTGAGTGTAGAGAACCGGAGAAAAACGAGGCATTCCATCTAAGTCTTCAAGGGTGACAACGCATCTGCATTTTGATTCTTAATTGAGGATAGGTGTAGATGTCTATGGGCCACAGTAACCACTTACTATCAGGTGGACTGTGTGCTCGTTTGTCACCCCTATATAAAAAAAATATCTATCCTTTCCTTGAACTCTTTTTCTACTTTTATTGTTTCCTGATACTGACCATATACCCCGAAACGTGATTTGCGAAATGTGTACAAGTCATCTTAATTATTTTAACAGTAAAGAGAATCACATAAATGTGCAGACCATTAGAATAGAATAGAATAATTTTTTATTCAATATTGATTATTACATAATTCTTATTGAAAGTCATTTTTTATATACCACTGGTTCGGAAAATACCTCTGTCCTGGGAAGAACCAGCAAGAAACCCAGCGGGACTTTTTTTTCAAACATATTTCACTTAACAATAATTTAATTTATACAATTTTTAAATGATTTTTAATAGAACCAGCATGGTGGCGATCACCTTATTCCTAGGGGTTATTTTCATTCATGTATTCCTTGATATTATAATAACCCTTTTTGTGCAGTTTTTCTTTAATAAAACTTTTAAACTTGTTTATTGATAAACTTTGAATATGTTCTGGGATTTTGTTGTAAAAGCGTATACATTGCCCCATAAATGAATTACTGATTCTGTGGAGTCTAGTAACTGGTATTACAAGCTTATGTTTGTTCCTAGTGTTTAAAGAATGCACATCCTTATTCTTATTAAAGCTATTTATGTTTTTATGTACATACATTAGATTTTCATAAATATATTGCGATGCCAAAGTTAATATGTTTATTTCTTTAAATTTTTGTCTGAGGGACTCTTTACAATTTAGGTTATAAATCGCCCGAACGGCTCTCTTTTGCAAAACAAATATAGCTTCAATATCAGTCGCATTACCCCATAGCAAAATTCCATAAGACATTACGCTATGAAAGTAACTAAAATACACTAATCTAGCTGTCTCAACATCTGTGAGACTTCTAATCTTTCTTACAGCATATGCTGCAGAACTAAGTCTGCTTGCTAATTTAGATATATGGGGGCCCCATTGAAGTTTCGCGTCAATAGTAATACCGAGAAAAACAGTGGTATCCACAAGACTCAACTCCTCCCCATTTAATAGCACATTGGTATTCGAATGTTTTACATTAGGTATTGTAAATTTAATACACTTTGTCTTATTGCCGTTCAAGAGCATATTGTTGGCGTTAAACCAATGTACTAATTTCGATAGAGCATTATTTACATCGTCATAATTAATTAACTGCCGTTTGAGTTTGAAAATTAAAGAGGTATCGTCAGCAAATAATACTATATCGTGATTTTCCCCTACAAGATAAGGTAAGTCATTAATATAGATTAAAAACAGGAATGGGCCAAGAATCGAGCCCTGAGGAACGCCCATTGATACTACCGATCCGGAGGAACGTTTACCATTTATCACGACTTTTTGAGTTCTGTTACTTAAATATGCAGTAATAAGTCTAAGCGCCAAATTTTTTACACCGTAATGTTGTAGTTTCCTGATTAATGTTTCATGATGAACACAATCGAAAGCCTTGGAAAGATCACAGAAAACACCTAAGGCATCCTGTGAATTCTCCCAGGCATTAAAAATATATTTCATAAGCTCAACGCCGGCGTCAGACGTCGAGCGAACCCTTGTAAATCCAAATTGGTTTTTATGAAGTAATTTATTTGTATTAAAAAAAATTAACAATTGATCCAAAATAATTTTTTCAAAAATTTTACTAAGAGTTGGTAGTACAGAAATAGGTCTAAAATTAGCGGGGTCCAATGTACTACCAGATTTAAATAAAGGTATTACTTTACTATACTTCATTAAATCAGGAAACACACCAGAATCGATACAAGTATTAAAAATAATAGCAAGATGAGGTGCAATTAAATCTATTATGGACGCAATAACTGTCACGGAAATCCCCCACAAATCGGCGGTTTTCTTTACATCAATGGTTTTGAAGTATTTTACAATATCTTGCGGTAATACTTTCTCAAATCTAAATTCTTTTAAACAGATATTAACATTCTGTTTGAGTAATGACTCGGCGACAGTTGGAGAAGAATTCAAAGACTCTGTTGTCAAATATTTTTATTATTTAATTTAAAAATTATTATTATAATCTACTATCTTTTTAAGATATTTGAACCTTGTCGCACAGTAAAGTTAACGGTCATCAGCTATTGAACTGGTCATCAGTCTATATATAGTCATCTAAAATTATCGGAACAATCTGATTTTACTTTTTTAATAGCGGCTACTCCATACATATTATTGTAATTATTAGGAATTTAGAGAAAAAGAAATTTAATTTATGCTCATAAAACGCAAAACGGTAGATTTACCTAATACAAATATGTATTTATATTTAGCACGTGCATTCAAAAAAAAACATATTTTTTGTTGAAAAAGTAACATTCTTCATAAGCATGGTCCACTGCTGGGTATGAGTCTCTCATACTGTAGAGAGGTTTTGCTTTACTCGCAGCTAAAAAATTGGTGGTGTTGAATAAAACTTGTTTTGTCTTACGTATTTTATTGCGTTTATTAAGTTATTAAATATACCCGACAAGGCAGCTAAACTATATTACATCATCGATATGGAACGATGTGAGTAGGTTTACTATTTATCGGTAGATGGAAATAGTTAAGTGGGCGGGGCTTAACACCCTCTCACCGCGCAAATTGTCATGCGTTGTTACATAGTGAAATCTAATTACAACACCTCCTCTTTTTATTTGCTCCGTGCTTGAGATACTATCACTATCAACTGTCCGTTTCAACTATCTTCAAAATATCCAAAAAGGAGTATGGGATTTTTGGGCCTGAAGTTAACTAATTGGTTTATACTTTAAAAAATTGGCTATATTTTTCTAAAGTTAAATAGAAAAATCTAGCTTATTTTACAATCTAGATTTTGAAAAAATAATAAATAAGTTAGAAAATCGATTGTATTGATGCAATCGATTTTATATTTATTCGGATCCAAAAAAATTAAATGATAAAGTTGATATATTGCTATGATATATTCATTTGGAAATAAAGTATATTATTATTCGCATAAGGAAAAAAGAAATAAAAAATTTATGGAAATAAATCGATTACCATAAAGATTACACTAGTGAAATTCTCTTCTCTGTACACTACCTACCACTAGTAATTTATATTTATTATATTATAACCTCCTTGTTTCTATTAGTTTGTTTGACAGTTTAAACTTCAAAACTATTCATTTAAAAAAAAGACAAAGACCAATTTTCGATTTGATTTGAAACGAGTGCAATATAATCGATTCTCGATTAAATCCAGCATTTTAATATCTATTTTTAATTATTTATCTGTGTTAACTAGGCAGATAAAAAAACATATCTACAAAATAATATGAAAAAATACAAAGTATCAACATGTCAACAAATAACAGTAACAACAATAATTCAAGTTATCGATCTCAGATCGATATTTCTATAGTATGTGCCAAATCGATTGAGAAAAACGGACAATGACCTTTCGGTCGTTTAACCAGGGGTTACAAACCTTCAATATATAGGCACATTTTATATGTAGTACTTTCTTTATTTATAATGATTTTTTTATAATGATTGATATAATATATATTTATTAACTATTATTAAAAAGTTATGTGAAAGATCGCTGTAGAAGAAAAATCATCTATTGTTATAAAGTACTTTATTCATTTAACAACAAAAAACATTAATTTATAACACATATAAAGATTCGAGTGATAACGACACCGAATAAGTACGTACTTATGCAAAAGATAAAACTTTATTTTTAATATTATATAAGAACTTTATTTTTATTCGGTGCAATCATCACTCGTATCTTCACTTGATGAACTATCTGTAACATTAATTATAAAGCGATCTGCAGTTTGGTCAATTCTATCATCCATGCCACGCATTTTTTGTTCAACCTTAAGGACATGCTGAACACAGTTTTTCCATTTATCTGGCGTGATTTGAGTTAAACCATCTTTAAGTAAATTTTTAACATCTTTTAACTTGAAAGTTGTATTTTTTCGTGCAACGTACCCTTTCACATCTGCCCACACAAGTTCAATGGGGTTAAGCTCACAGTGATAAGGAGGTAACCTTACCACTGTGATGCTTTTTTCTTTTGCCATCTCGTCGGTGACGTAACTTCGATAGTTATCTTTAACTGCCTTTATTTTTTCCATTAAGTGGGTCTTTGTGTCCGAGGGCACGTATGCGATCTGTTTAGATTCTAGCCATTCCTGCATATTTTGTTTCCGCCAAGACATTGTTGGGGTTTTTTCTAAACGTCTGGAGTGGTAACTAGCGTTATCCATAACTATGACATCGCCGCTTTGCAGTTTTTCTATTACTTTTCTAAACCAGTCCTCGAAATGGAGAGCGTCCATACTCTCATGGTAGTCACCAGTAGATGATGATTCAAATACCCAATCACATCCCTCCAAAAAGCCATTTTCATTGCCAACGTGTACAACTATTAATCGCTTTCCTTTACCCGAAGGGGCTTTCGCGCCAGTAGAGTAGCCTTCTAACCGTGATTGACGAGAAGATTCAATTGTGGTGTCTTCCCATACCTTTCCCATAGTATGACCTGCGTTAATCCATGTTTCGTCAAGGTAAAAAATGTTACGTCCCTCGTTTCTTAATATTTGTATTTCTCTCAAATATCTGGTACGCCACAGAACTATCTCTGGGCGATCTATTAGACCACTTTTTCTGTTTCTCTTTATATATTTGAATTTTAAATGGCGCAACACACGTCGCAGGGAAGTTTTGCTCAAGTTTGGCAACTGGTCATCTTGATTTATACTGAGCAAAATTTTGTCTAAAGTCGGTAATTCTCCTGCAAGAAAGAACTGATGCACTTTCGCTCTTATAGCCGATTTATCAAAATCGTCCAACTTGTCAATTACAGACTTTTTTCTTTTATTAATTATTCCCTTTTCTGGTATTTTATGGGAATCTCTATACACGCTTAATACGCGATATATAGTGCTCTTGCTGACTCCTGAGATCTCCGAAACCTTTTCTACCATATTAACGTTTGAAGGATACACGTCTTCGGGCCAGGTGTTTTTGACATATTTGTATACATTAATGATAATCTCTTGTTCCCCGACCGACAAAGTGGTAGGTTTTCTCTTTTTTACTGGTGACGTTAAAGGTGCTCCAGAAGATGGGCCTGTAAATAAATGACAAAAATATACTACCATAGTACTACATCACATAAATACATATTGTTTTAGAAAATAAATACCACATGGTCACATAAAAAGAGCGCTTTAAGAAATAGAAAGGCTACGTCGTCGCATTTGTACCTATTTGTACGTACCTGCTACGTTTATTATGGGTCGGCGACGTCTCTTTCCACTTGATGTTGAAGGACCGGGTCCTTCACCAAATTCTCCTGAACTCATGTCGATTTAGTAACGACCGTCACAGTAAAACTAATATAACAGATTCAAAAAACAAAAACTTAACGATATAACAAATTTAACAGTAAAAACTCAACTAAAACAATGCAATGAATGCTATGAATTACCCGAGACGTACACACGCAAGCGCTATCCGAACACGAATGAAAACAAAATGGCGGACCGGCCCAAAAAAGGTGACGCATCTCTGGCTGCCATTGTCACGTTTCTTTTAGAACGAACTGACGTAACGCGCGTTTTGTTTATTTTAAAGGGATGAATTTGCAAAAGCTCAATATGGTGATTATATTGCTTCAAATATTTTTTTAATATGAAACTGTTATTAAATGAATTGCTGCGTTACTTACCATAAATTGAAATATAAAATATAACACATTTTTCGCGATGTACCGTAAGATTTTACTATGTTTATAGGAACCACAGACAATATTATTTAAGAAACAAAAAAACAAAACATATGTGCTGACCTAGAAGTGGGAATAATATCAATATTTAAATATTGTTATCACATCTAAATTGAGATTTTGTAAGTTACGCCTTTTGACACTCGGCTCATATCTGAGGTCATTGTCCGTTTTTCTCAATCGATATGGCACATACTATAATATTCATTTCAATTAGTTGTTGTTGTTTTAATTTTCGTTAAGCGTTTCAATATTTTATTTCCTTGATAACCTCAGCTTTTCTTTGGTGATTTTATACCGATCCGGCTTTTATATCTTTAAGTAATTATAGTGAAAAATAACCTGTTACGGCCTGGCCACGGGGATCGGCGGCACGAACGGCGAAGCGGCAGGCGGGGCGAAAATTGGCGCGGCGTGGTTTGAGGGCCACGGGCAGTCAGGTTCGCCGCCACGACCAGATAGGCGAAGAGCGAAATGTCTTTATCAAAGTTATTTCGATATTGCTTAGAAAGTAATCGTTTTTTGGTTCAAGACATAATATTTGGAAGATATTGTGGAGTACATGATTTGAATAGGAATCGGGTGATAGATAGAGAACTCCACAAGAAGTACGAGAAGTACAGAATGTATCCAGAATTTTTTTTCGAATATACCAAAATGAGTGTCGAAACCTTCGATTATATTCTTGTTAATAATAACTACTATTTCCAAAGCTGCTAGCAGGCCTAGCATACTTGCCGAGATACTTCTCGGCAATAAAAGTTTCACTATTCATTTTTCGCCGCGAAAACAACTAAAATATTTTGTTTCCTATACTATTCGCCGCGTCTGCCGCTCGTTTCCGTGGCTTGCGTGCTAATTCATGCCTTTGTTTCAGTCGCCCGCCGCGCCGCCAGTCGCCCGTGCGATTCGCTCGGTAAATTTCGCCGGTCGCTTCGCCACTCGCCGCTGCGCGTGGCTTGATCCGTACATTTCTATACATTTATTTGAGTCGCTAGACGCCTCGCCGTTCGCACCGCGCGAATTTTCGCTATGGCGAATGTCCCGTGGCCAGGCTGTTACAGTGTTATTACAGTGAAAAATCGCCTGTTACAGTGCAGGTAATACATAAAATCACTTTTATTTTTCTTCAATAACTCAGCTCCTAGATTGACAAATCTAGTCAGATTTTCAGGTATGAATTTTTTATACATAAGCTTTCAAATGGTCCGACTTTCATCTTGTTAACATCTGGGCCTAAAAATGTATGGAGATGTCTCCATCTCCTTTCACAATGTGAATGATGCGTGAAGCTTACGAACAAAAGATACATCAGACTAGGCTGTATAAGTATAGATTCCTTTTCCTTTAAATAAATAAAAAACAACACCTATTTTTGTCGTTCGAGATTTCAAATTAAGGTGAAAGCTCCAGGGTGGCCCGCGAAATTCTAATTTTCTTACTTTTTTTGCAATTTGCAAGTCAGTGTCAGGTTGTATGTTTAACAAAATATGATTCGCGAGCGTAACGAGTATGTATTTACAGAATTACTATTTAGATAAGTACCTTTTATCTAATCATACCTACTTAGGTACCAATTGATACCTACTTAAGATACTTTTTACCGAATTAGGGTGGATGCCCCTAATACCAGTCATGCTCCTAATTCCAGCCTTTTCGCCTTTTTACTCCATAAATAAGATTTCTAATAGTCTTAACTACAAATATTGTCATCTAAAAAAATCTTTGTACCTAGAGAAAAATATATTTATTCAAATACTACCTCCCAGTTTTAAACCTAAGTGTTAAATTAAAAATCAAAACACGTACGCAACGAAAAACGATCATTTTCCTAATTATTTGACATGTTATGATCCCGGTAAAATTATGCTTACTTTACATTATCTCATATATCGGCTTTTTGATTTGTATGAATATGACTATAGATATAGTAATGCAGTTATTTTTGTTTAAATTTACAAGTTATTTATTTTCTTTTAGTGGAAATTGATGGGGCTGTAATTAGATATAAGAAATGTATGGAGTGCATAATGTCAGCCGCCCGGCTGTTATTTGGTTTGACATACCTAATAAAAAGTACCTAATTTCAGCCACGTAATATAAATCAGGGCTGCCATAAACTGGAATAAATACCATTAATTAGATCATAACTTATTTTATAGCTAAGGGAGTTATGATTAATTCGTCTGTTTTAAAATTGGTTTTAGATTAAAAAAAGGCAAAACCCTATGCTATGCTGACATTAAGTACATAAAAGGACGACATTCGGTACAGGGTGGCTGGAATTTGAGCCATAACGCCTTTTTTTGCTTATCGTCGTTTTTAAAACTGTTCTTGAAATAATTTGATTTGAAATAAATGTTCATTACATTTACATTTCCATAAATAACCTATGGATTAAAACAAATGTCTAAAATATTGTGCCCTAATTAAAATAGCAGGAATTTTTAAATTTGAAATACTATATACTATACCTAATGTCCTCCAGACCGAATTTCGGCCACGGCGGCCAGTCTCAACGGAGACTAGCCATCGGCGCAGGACAGGATTATAGTGCCTAAGTGTATGCGCAAGCACAGGTGCACTCTCTATTCCCTCACTCTCATAGCCCAATGGGACAGTAAACCGACACGACCGGAGAGAGATCAGGCGCAGGACCAACGGCTTTACGTGCTTTCCGAGGCACGGGGGTGAAACACCGCCAACTTCTTGACTCCGGGCAGCTACTGAGAATTTCTTGATGGAAAAACTCAATAACTGATTTTTTGGCCCAACCCGGGATTCGAACCCGGGACCTCATGATCAGCAGCCGCACTACTACAACCACTAGACTAACGAGGCAGTACTATACCTACTAAGATACTGTGGTTGGGTATTAGGATTATTTTTAACTGTATACTATACGGCTAATATTGAATTAGCTTTTTATAGTGTAAATTATAATATTTGTCGAAATGTTAATTATGGATTCGAACCTTACATACTACTGGTGCTTCATTTTTTTATTTGCATTTACTTAAAAGAAAATACACGCAAAAAGCTTCATCGCGCAGTAAAAAACACAACAAATATATGTATAACTAATACAAAAAATTATACCCAAAACAAACAAATAATACTACCTATAAATAACCTAATAAGTAATAATAATATTATCGACTGATAAGATGACGTGAGCGAGCATGTGCGCTGGCCGACGCCGTGACTAACAACACGGGTTTCACCTTTAAGAGCTTAGCTCTCACCAAAGAGTATAGTAACTGTCCTAGAAGCTCTCACTGACTCCAACAACCCCATGGGCAGTGAATCAGTGTTGCCAGACATTTCGAATGAATGATCGTACGATGTGTAAATAAAAAGTCGTATTCCCTAAGGTCGTTAAATAAAAATAGTAAGTTTTTTTAAATTTTGTTTTATTAAATTATACAAAACTTGAGAAGTAAAAACACAACATTATTAGTCTTTATCTCCATATATTTAACATTTCTCGTGATGGACAAAGCCAAAACACAACAACCAAAGCGTTTTATATGTTGGTTAGCTGATAGCGTGCCGTTCACAGTCTCAATACTGACCCTATTTCGGATTTTCGTTTTGATGAGGTTTACTGAACTGAAGCACCGTTCAAAATCCGCATTAGTGAGGAAAGCGTAGCAAATCGAAAGCAAATTTTTCTATATTCTGAAAGTCATCTAACGCACATATTTCTGTCCAAAATTCGTCTGGCGGGAGAGTCACATCAACTTGATAAAGAGCATGGGTAATCTTCTTCACTCATCGTCCACATTTTGCATTATTTCTTCACTTACAAACCGAGGCACAATTTTCAATGGAGGGAACAAAGTATTTACTTTGTTTCTGTGTGATTCTGATAAAGCATTGGTACAAAATGTGGAAAGTCGTATGAACTGCGTACGATTTTTATGTTTCGATCGTACATGCATATAACTCTTAAAAAATCGTATGAATACGATTTAAATCGTACATCTGGCAACACTGCAGTAAATACGCCCAGTTTTTGAAATAATTTCTTAATAAAATCAAATGATGGTCATTTGAAAAAAATTTATGATCAAAATGTTCATTAATAAATTGCCTATCCATTAGTGTCAATTGCAAAATAAAATAATGTTTACTTTACAAGGAGATGCATGTTATCAATAATTATTTCCCATTTATGTGGTTTCGTTGTAAGGAGATTATTTTAATATTTATTCCTTTAAAAAATTTGGATATGACTTATGGAATCATGATTATGTAGAAATATAATGTGTTTTTATTAGTTGATATATCTTTTTAATAAAAAGTACGCGACATTTTGCTCAACCATGCGCCTTAATGTTTGCGCCTTTGTAGTGGCGGTCAAGAATATCTACTACCCCATATCCTTTCGTGGGTGTCGTAAAAGGCGACAAAGGGAAACAGGCAGGAGATGGGCAGCAGCAGCATTTTCCTGATAATAGCCAAAATTACAATAAAAAAACTGCGGTTGCCAACCCGCTCGCTAAGCGTGGCAACTATGGCAATATACTCCCCATGAGCAATGACAATAATAAACGGCCCCCAGTCCCCGGCGGCCCCGCTATTCCTGGCTACGGTGGCGACCATGGTAATGGCGGGGCAGGGGGTGCTAAGAATCTCCGGTGGAGGTTCGGTTGCCATCTTAGACGACTCGACCTGGCAACGTACAACGCACGCACCCTGAGGACTGACGAGAAGATCGTGGAGCTGGAAGAAGAGATAGACAAGTTGCGCTGGCATATTATAGGATTATCCGAAGTCCGAAGAGAGGGGGAGGATACGGTAATCCTCGAATCCGGCAACTTGCTCTATCACCGGGAGGGCGACCATCTGTCCCAAGGAGGTGTCGGATTTATCGTCCACAAGTTTCTAGTTAACAACGTTGTAAAGATCGGCAGTGTGTCGACGAGGGTTGCGTACTTTATACTCAGAATCACCAAACGGTATTCGCTGAAGGTCATACAGGTTTACGCACCAACCTCGGCACACCCCGATGAGGAGGTAGAGGAAATGTATGAGGATATCTCTAGAGCCATGCATTCCTCCAAAACTCAATATACGGTGTTAATGGGAGACTTCAATGCAAAATTAGGCACAAGAGAGAACGGTGAGCTGAAAGTAGGGAAATTTGGAATAGGGCAACGGAACCCAAGGGGCCAGCAGCTGGCCGGCTTCATGGAGAAAGAGGGACTCTTTATGATGAACTCTTTCTTCCAGAAGTGGCCCCACAGGAAGTGGACCTGGTCGAGCCCCGACGGTTCGACAAAAAATGAGACTGACTTCATTATGACGATCAGACGACAACTGTTCAGTGATGTCTCCGTGATCGCGAGGGTGAAAACTGGTAGCGATCACCGAATGATTAGAGGCACACTGAACCTAAGCGTTAAGTTGGAGAGGTCTCGTCTAATGAAGTCAACGCTCCGTCCCCCTCGTGCTCTGTTTCAAAGTCTCGAAACCTTTCAGCTCGAGTTACAAAACCGTTTTCAGTGCCTAGAAGACTGCAATGAAGTGGACGATATGAATGACAAGTTCGTGGAAACTGTCCATGCGGTTGGAGCTAAGTTCTGCAAGACCCGCCGCAGAAGAACACAAAAACTCTCCGATCACACTCTTAATCTCATGGCTGTTAGACGGGCGATGAAGCTACATTCTTCATCAGATTTGACAGCATACAGGCAACTGAACAGACAGATCTCCACATGCATGCGGCGGGACTTACGCAACTTCAATACAGCTTGTATTGAAGAAGCGATCGATGGCTCTCCAGCACCTTAAAAACGGCAAGGCCCCAGGCGAGGATGGAATAACAGCGGAGCTTCTGAAAGCGGGTAGAAGACCGGTGGTAGAAGACCGGTACTTGAAGTCCTTCAGAAGCTCTTTAATTCCGTCCTCCATGGTGGCATTACACCGGAGGCGTGGAGCAGAAGTGCGGTGGTCTTGTTCTTCAAGAAAGGTGACAACGCTCTCTTGAAGAACTACAGACCGATTTCCCTTCTGAGCCGCGTCTACGTGCTGTTTTCGAGAGTCATTACGAATCGTCTCGCGCGCAGACTTGACGACTTCCAGCCTCCCGAACAAGCCGGTTTCCGAAAGGGCTTTAGCATCATAGACCACATACATACCCTTCGGCAAAGAAGATCAAAGAAGTCCGAAGAGTACAATTTGCCACTATGTCTGGCGTATGTGGACTATGAGAAAGCCTTTGATTCCGTCGAAATTTGGGCGGTGCTGCAGTCCCTTCAGCGGTGCCAAGTTGACTGTCGGTATATCGAAGTGCTGAAGTGTTTGTACAGTAGAGCTACGATGGCTGTCCGAGTACAGAACCAGAGTACGAAACCTATCCAATTGCAAAGAGGTGTAAGACAGGGTGATGTTATATCCCCGAAACTCTTCACCGCTGCATTGGAAGACGTTTTCAAGCTTCTGGACTGGAAAGGATACGGTATTATCATCAATGGCGAGTACATCACTCACCTTCGATTTGCCGACGATATAGTCCTTATTGCAGAATCGCTGGAGGACCTAAGCACTATGCTCAATGACCTCAATAGTGTCTCCCAACGGATAGGTCTTAAGATGAACATGGACAAAACAAAGATTATGTTTAATGTCCATGTCACACCTATGCCGGTAGTTGTTGGGAGCACTAAGCTCGAAGTTGTTGACGAGTATGTTTACCTGAGACAAATAGTCCGACTAGGTAAGTCCAACTTCGACCGAGAGGTCAATCGACGGATTCAACTCGGCTGGGCAGCGTTCGGGAAGCTACGACACATCTTCTCGTCAGACATATTGAGGTATGTATAACCTTAAAACGAGATTGTACAACCAGTGCGTGTTGCTAGTGATGACTTACGGAACTGAGACGTTGTCCTTCACTGCTGGCCGTATGAGGAAGCTCAAGGTCGCTCAGCGAGCTATGGAGAGGGCTATGCTCGGAGTTTCTCTGCGTGATAAACTTAGGAATGAGTATATCCGCAGTAGAACCAGAGTAACCGACATAGCCCAACGGATTAATAAGCTGAAGTGGCAATGGGCCGGCCATATAGCTCGAAGAACCGACAACCGATGGGGAAGAAAGGTTCTTGAGTGGCAACCTCGTAGCGGTAGGCGAAGTGTAGGGCGACCCCCTACGAGATGGAGTACGACCTGGTAAGACATGCAGGAAGTCGATGGATGCAGGTGGCTCAGGACCGTGCTTTGTGGCATTCCTTGGGGGAGGCCTATGTTCACCAGTGGACTTGTGAAGGGCTGTGATGATGACTTTCAAACCTTACCCAAATGGAGCATTATTTAACCTTCTAACTCAGACCAACCTAAAGATATAGATTGAACGCTACTGACATTTCTGTATTGTGTATTGGGATGTTTATTATTTTTAATATATATCAACAATCTCAGTGAAACTATGGTTAACCCATGTGTTATGTTTGTGGACGATATCTCTATCTTAGCACCTTGTCGTAACGTAAATAATATAAATGATATATTATATAAAATATTTAAAAATACTGACCAATGGATGAAAGAGCACAACCTAGAAATTAACTAAAAAAAATTCTTTTTTTTTTCTTTCTTTTCCATTTCAAGTTTAGTTAGTGATATACCAATATTTTTAAAAAATCATAAAAAATTTACTACGACGCAAAAATCGCATGGGGGTGCTTCAGATAAACCCCCTTGACTCCCCCCCCCCCCCCACAGTGGTAGAATCCTCAAACTCAAATTCAGGCGACTTAATTTCAAACCAAACCCCTCCATTTAAATAATCAGCATGGAGATTTGGCAGTAACATAACCGGTGTCAGATTTCTGTGTATTATTTTTTAAATAATACTTTGAAGTAGCTTTCATATGTACAAGTAGTGCAATTTTGCAAAAGTCTTTGATGTCTGCATATGTGAGTTATTAGTAGAAAGTATGAATTTGGTATGAAACAAGTGCTCCGATGGTGATGTTAACCTCAGGATAATGTGTCTGCTTAGGCTCCTTGAGATATTATTGTTATTGACTCTGCTGGATTGCTCAAGCTGCCGTTTTATTGTGAAGTAAAAAAAAAGTATTTGAAATAATTACTTAATATACCTACCTGACACTAGCAAACGTACAACAGTAAGATTCCATTACCAAAGAAAAAAAAATGTTTTGTATGGTTCTTTGAAAACGATGCAGCTTTTCTGCTGTATTACTGCTAAACCTCTCCAGGCGATTTGAATTATTTGGAACAAACACAAATTTTTAATTTTCTTGTGTTTTTGGGCACTTACAAGTATTTCAGTGATCTTAACTTAGTTTTTGCATTGTCATAATATGGATTGGCTTGACATCAGTAAATTATTATTAAATACAAGATAAAAGATGTACTACACACAAAAACATGGTGTTGCTTTTAAGAATAAAATATCAAGATTGTATGATATGAACAACGAGCTAAATTCAATACTGATGGAAGAAGCTTCTGGGACAGTGATGACGAATCTATGAAAATGAAAATGAAAAATGAAAAAATGTTTATTTCCAGCTAAGGTGGTACAGATTATAATAAACAATATAAGATGATAATAAAATGGAAGTACAGTAGTCTTAATTTTCTAGTATACAATTATAAACTATGTTCTTATCACACCAACTAAGCTGGAGTGTATAAACAAGGGTGTATAGTTCTGTGGTCCTCACACTAGGCATGCCTGTGTCGTGAGGGCCTGATACGATTTTCTTATGGTTTTCATTAATTGACACTGGGTCGACTTACGATTATTACATTATGTAAGCTTTTTGTTTTTAAAATAAAATAAAATATAAAATAAAATAAATATTTATATTAAGTTAATATGTATAAAAATAAAATAATTAGAGGTAAAATAATAAATTGTTAGTAGAGAAAATACTGTTATTCATAAATATTACAATAATTAATAAAACATTTATATAAATTAGAAACTCCTATAGATACATATGGATATTACATACTGTATTCATATATTTTATTTACGTACATTTATGATAAAGATTACGGTTTAATTAGGTTTTCTGTACTATCATAGCTCAGAGTATAGAACTATAGAGCTATGACCCTTGGGTCAGATACTGGCTCTTCCTCCCTTCTCCTACACCTTTTGCCCCACGCCGCAGGATACTAAAGCAACCCCAAAAGTAGTTTGTCTAACTATCCTCCCTTGCCTTTTCCAAGTGACACCACTAACTTGAAAAAAAATTAACAAATTTGACACACATCTTAATAGTTTCACATTACTGTTCTAGGAGATTGATTTTAAAATCTTGTTTTTGTTTTCGTTCGTGTAAAAGTTTTATATATAAGAAAATAAGGCCATTATTGGGATAAAAAGTAAGTCAAAGCCATTTCACCTTTTAGGCTCAATAACAGGCAAGAATTATGATCAATTAGCAAGTGCATTCAGTATATTGTAGCTACAAGCCAATCTGGACTATAAATCTTAACACACTAGGTCACAACAAATTATTGGTACTGTTGATTTAAGGGTTACTTTACAATAGTAGCACATTGTTAACCTGAGGAATCACTCTATCTAGTGTGGGGCCGCTCTACACTTTCTTTATTGGTACAAGGCAAGTACGAGGCTGCTACTCAAGAACCTTTCTTCCCCATCGGTGGTTCTTCGAGCTATATGGCCGGCCTTGCCACTTTAGCTTACTAATCCATTGGGCTATGTCGGTTACTCTGGTTCTACTGTGGATATCCTCATTCCTAAGTTTATCACGCAGAGAAACTCTGAGCATAGCCCTCTCTATAGCTCGCTGAATGACCTTAAGCTTCCTCATACGGCCAGCAGTGAAGGACCATGTCTCAGAAGCATAAGTCATCACTGGCAACACGCACAGGTTGTATAATCTTGTTTTCAAATTTTGGGGTATACCTGACAAGAAGATGTGTCATAATATCCCAAATGCTACCAAGCCAAACAGAATCTGTCGATTGTTCTCTTGGTCAAAGTTGGACTTATCTAGTTGGACTATGTATGTATGTATGAAAAATTGTGAAATACATTCTGTAACTACAACAATGCTATGCTGAAGCTATGTCATGGTTGTAGCAGGAATGGGTCGGCTCAACCGGGGTAGGACCACGCTCACAGAATGCCAGCGTAAAATAGCAGCTCAATGCTACTGTTTCGTATGGTGAGTGTACCAGAGACGTTTTTTACTAGATAGGAGACATTACATCTTAAAACCTCAGGGGTGACAATGCATCTCCATTTAGATTCTTATTTCAGGATAGATGTCTATGAGTCACAGTATCCATTTACCATCAGGTGCGATGTGTGCTCACTTGTCACTCTTATGCTATAAAAAAAACAAGCACCAGCTACTACTATTAGTTAATTTTAATGATTATTACATGTACTCTATGTCTACTAAAAATTACACTAGTCTATTAATTGACACCTGACATTAAAATTAAAATAAGAAGGCTATTGGTACTTCATCTTCAATTATCAAAAATCGAAATGGAGCTGCCTTGTCACCCCTGAATACTAAAATGGAATCTCTCATTACCATTTAACTCATTTCTGGTCTGGTCAAGCATCATGATGCAGGTATAATACACATGTGTGTCTCTACTACACTTAGAATTAGTAACAGCAGTTTGTGTCTTCTTGTTCTGGTTTTGTCGGAATTGTTTATTTGAAACTATTTCCTTACTTACTTTTTTATTTTAATGTTTCACCTTGATACATATTAAAACAAGTTTGTAAAATTTCAATACTCGAAAAAGTACTTTTTCAAATTTAACATACTCATTATTAAACATGTACTAATTATGATATCAATTATATATTATAAACGACATTATTAACAATACCTGCTTATTTCTACGATGAAGGCGCGGACCGAGTTAATTCAAGTGTTATTGTGTTTGTGATAAGGAACAAGATTTATTCATTTTAGAGATCATCCGACAGCATTCTTCTTATTACATTGTGACAGCATTTTTTAAAATATTTCACGATAGTGGGTGAAATTAAATAAATTTTGTAGTGGCTAATCTCACTTATTATTTCCAGATTTGCTAGGGATTAGGGTTAGGGATCAACTAGGGATATTCGATAATCGATATATCACATTCACTCAATGTTTACAATACGATGCATCGAATAGACCGATGCTTTGGAAAGTTATTGATATACTCGATGTATCGATGTATTTTCATAAAACATCGAATCATTGATAACCAGCCAATGGTAAAAAGTACTAAGTACCTATAACTTTTAATATTATAACTTCAAAATCAGAAAAACTAAAACATTTTAAACACTAAAACGTTGTTCTGACCTCGGCTCTGCGCTCAAAAGTGTCCGAGCCAAAAGAGTTCCAAAATGCAAAAAGAGCTCCAAACTCCAATTGCGCGCCAGTCTTTGTTTTGTCGACCGACTTAATACGCTCTAAAATGCTGTACTGTATGTGAAAACGAGAAACAGTATATATATTTTCGGTAAGGATTATTAATATTTAATAATTTAAAAGTAATATTTTACTGAGATACAAGATACGTAGTTTTTATTTTAAATTTTATAAACAAATAACCATACCAATAATTTTCGCTAGAAGCTGCATAAGATGACAACAGTGCGACCTCTAGTTGAATTATTAGGCTGATAAATTGTCGCATGTAAAATTGGGCAGTTTTCTAATGACACTATGGTTTGAATTAGGATTTCATATACAACTTGTCCCAAAATTCAACGATAAGCCAACACCGGAGGATAGACCTGCCCCGGACTAATCGGGGAAAAAAAGAAAAAAAATATATCCCAATTATATTTTAAGTTATATAAAAAAAATGAAATTCTTCAGAAATTGAGACCGTTTATGATATTTTTCACTACCATGACCACAATTTTTTAAATATTTATTTCTTTTGTTTTTATACGCAACCTGAATAGTACTGCTATCTACCACAATTCTTAAAAACTCCAGAATAACTTTTGTTTTATCACGAAAATTAATGAAACTTATTTTATTCCCTAAATTTTTTGAAGACTTTTACTTTTAACCAAATTTAACTTATCGTGGTGTAAAAAAAAAGTATGAACACTAGTATGGCAAGTTTTTTT